>OZ009939.1:5768968-7222531 GCA_963932045.1 Caenorhabditis sinica | reverse complement strand
TAGCTCATTTGCTGCAAAAACGGAGCAGCGACGTGACCTCAAAGTTCAGAAATGAAAAATTTGTCGGAATTTCGACATTTTTGCCACGTTTTTTGTTCTCCCCCATACTTTCCGAATTTAATAGAAAAGGCAGAAAAGCTGAAAAATCGTTCTAAACTCTCAAAGATTGACTCCACATTGAGCAAAAAACGAAATTTTGAAAAAGTGGGCGGAGTCGGCGTTGACTCCGCCCACTTTTTGCAAATCTCTTTTTTTGCTCAAGTTAGAATCAATTTTTGAGAGTTTGAATCGATTTTTCAGCATTTTTAATGTGATTTTTGAAATTTTACACCTTTTTTTTGTATTTTGAGAACAAAAAATTTTAGAAATTGCAGCAAAAATCGAGGAAAATTGAGCATTTTTGACCTAAAAATAGCCGTTTTACCAGATATTCTGAGCTAATTTTCAAGGTTTTGGAGCGATTTTTGATAATTTTAAAAAATATTTTTGGACAAACAATTTTGGGTCAAAAATCTTCATTTTTGGCTCATTTTTCGCTGTTTTTAACGTATTTTTTAAAAGCATTTTTCTACCTAAAATTGCTCATTTTTGCTTCAATTTTCACCTTAATAGCATCGGCTCCAATCGGTCCAAACGCGTTATCCGACAAGTCCAACTCTCGAATCTTGGCTCCAGCAGTGATGATTCCTTTTCCAAGAGCCTCGAGCACCGGGGGAATCTCATTTTTCAAACGTCCCGTGAAGAGATCACTCCAGAGACAACGCTGGAGCTCCGGATGAGCTTTGAGAGCCTCCGCGATTCGTTTTCCCGCTTCGATTCCTAGGGTGTTACCACGCAGTTCCAACGCTTTCAGCGACTTCGTGGCGTTGAGGACCTGGAAAATTGAGAAATGTTTGAAACATTCAGAATCCCAGAGACGTCTTCTAGAGTGTTGTAGACGAAACATTGGGAAAATTGTGGACCATTTTGCTCAAAAATTGAGCCAAAATTGAACCAGAGAGCCCCCAAAAATAGCTAGGGGGACTAGTTTTTGAGTTAGAGAGATTTCTAGGCCAGCGAAGAACTTCAGAGTTCTTCAGAATCCTCATGACGTTTTCTGGAGTCTTCAGAATCCACTTGGCTCATTTTTGTTTAAATTTCTCGATTTTTGACATCTTCAGAACTTCCAAGACCTTCAGAATGCTTCCGACGTCTTCTGGAGCTTTCAGAAGTCATTTTTAATGTTTTTAGGTCTAAATTTCGTCATTTCCACGATTTTTTCCTCAAAAATTGCTCATTTTTAGTCATTTTTTCAACTAGAATTTTTCGAATTTTTCCCTTACCATAACAACTGGTTCAGCACTGTCAGCCGTGTTCAACTTGAGTCCCATATCTAAAAACGAGACCATCTCTCCGGGACTCTCCTGAGCGGGGGTACCATCTTCCATTCTGAATGATGGTGAAAAATAGAAAAAAATAGAGAAATCAGGATTTAAAAAGTATTAGCGATATTCCCCAAGGGGAAACGCGCTCCATCGCCAACTTGGCGGAAGTTTGAATTTTCAGCTTTACCGCCGTTTTGAAAACAGCGAAACATGTTTCGGTGGGTGCGTGGACTCCTCGTGGACAACTCGGACAGCAGTCGGATTGTCCACGAGGAGTCCACGCACCCACCAAAACATGTTTCGCTGTTTTCAAAACGGCGGTAAAGCTGAAAATTCAAATTTCCGCCAAGTTGGCGATGGAGCGCGTTTCCCCTTGGGGAATATCGCTAATATGTGAAAAACTGGTAAAAAAGATATTTTCAATTTTTGAGCCAAAAAATTGCAACAAAAAATGGCGAAAAAACCAAAAATCAGATCAATTTTTATAGAAAGGGGTGAAAATAGTGATAAATTAATCGGAAAAATAGAAAATGCAGGGAAAATTTTTTAGGGGAGATCATGATAAAAAATGGTAGGGAAAAATTAAGGTTGTTTTTGCGCTCTATGGACAATTTTTTTTCAAAATTTCTCAATAGAGCACATTTGTAAAATTGTAAAATTTTCCACATAAAAAAAGGGTCCAGAAGAGCAATTTTTGAAAAAAATAAAATATAAAACAACATAGAGAAAAATCATCCAGCAATTTTTGGATTCTACACACAAATTTTAACATAATTTAAAGCAACCAAAAAAAAAATGCAATTATTTCTCCTCGTCGACCTCCATCGCTCCACCGCTAACAGCCTCCAATTTCTTGGCAAATCTCTCCTCTCTCGCTTTGAAAATCGGTCCGAATCCTGTCAGCACCGCTTGTCCAATCGATCCGACCTCCTTGGTATCCGGACGGAAAAACGCCCCTTTTGGGAGACGTGTGTACTTTCCGAGCTGCTCGGCGACCCATTTAACGTGTCCTTTGATCCAGGCGAGATGATGATGATTTTTGGAGGACGGGTTGGAGAAGGATTCGTCGAGAGTTGCATCGAGGTTGGATGGGAGAATTAGGAGACGGGAGAGCGGCATCCATGCTGGGTACGGGTCGCCTTCTGGAAAAGGGGGATTTTTAGGGGGGATTTTTTTGGATTTTTAGGGGATTTTTTGGAAGTCTGACAACTCTAGAATGTTTCAGATTCCTTCAGAATCCTCTTGAATTAATTATCTAGGAGGCGGAGGTGTCAAACAGGATTTTTTAGTTTCTGAAGCGCCCTGGAGACGAGGGTATGGACAGAAAAAATGTGTGCTGATTACGAATATCATAACGAAAATTCACAAAAATCATTCTAAAACCCCGAAAATCTGCTTGGCGGCCGTGGAAGAACTCCGGAGTTTTCTCGGCCACCTGCTCTCTGCCACCGCCTTTTTTCGCCAATTTGAGTAATTTTTTCTGGTTTTTTCGGCTGAAACTGGCTTAAACATTTATTTTTCATGATTTTTTTATTGAAGTATCAACTTTTAAGCCAGTTTCAGCCGAAAAAGCCAGAAAAAATCACCCAAATTGGCGAAAAAAGGCGGTGGCCGAAAGCAGGTGGCCGAGAAAACTCCGGGAGTTCGGCCACGGCCACAGGAGACCTTTCGGCCAAAAAGGGTCGTTTTGAAGCGATTTTTCAGGGTTTTCAAGAGATTTTTGAGCGTTTTCACTATCATATTCGGAATCAGCACAACATTTTACATGTTTTGAAGCAAAAAAATTTTTGACCGGAATCCTCCTTTAAAACATATTTGGTCAATCTCAGCACTTTCTAGATCAAATTGGGCTGAAAATTCTGAATTTTAGGTTCATTTTGATGACAAATTTGAAGAAAAACTCACTATCCGCTGGAAAATCATTGACAATCCAATCGCACACCTTGCCAAACATCGTCTTCGTCTCCACATCGTCCTTATTCCGAATGCGATTCCACTCGTCATACTCGATCAACGTCTTCCACGTCATCTCGATTTTCTCCTTCAACTCCACGGATTCCGGATGAACGACGAGAAGATCGGCGAGAAGATGGAACGATCTGACGAAGCCGGCTACAGTAGTCTCGTCGTTCGGATGATGTGTGGTATTCCATTCGAGCATCTCCTCGACGGACATCATCGCGTCAAAGTCGTTGGCGTAGGCGGTCTGGAAAAATAGGATTTTTGTACTAGCGATATTCCAAAAGGGGAAACGCGCTCCATCGCCAACTTGTACGAAATTTGAATTTTCAGCTTTTCCGCCGTTTTGAAAACAGCGAAACATGTTTTGGTGGGTGCGTGGACACCGCGTGGACAACTAGGGCAGCAGTCGATTTGTCCACGAGGAGTCCACGCACCCACCAAAACATGTTTCGCTGTTTTCAAAACGGCGGGAAAGCTGAATATTCAAATTTTGGCCTAGTTGGCGATGGAGCGCGTTTCCCCTTGGGGAATATCGAGATGCTCTAAAATGCTCAAAATGTGTTTAGTCGTCTCCCCGACGTCTTCAAAAATCCTTTTGAATTCCTAAAATGTCTTCAGAATCTACTAAAACCCTTCGAAACTATGGAGTCGTTATCGGTGAAAATTTGCACTGGAAATGGACAAAATCTGATTATTTTCGGTCGTTTTTTGTCGAATTTTGTCCAGTTTTGACTATTTCGAAAATGGGAATGTCTTCTGAATCTTCTAGAAGCCTCCAGAATCGCTGAATACATTCCGATGTCGTCCGACGACTACAGAAGCCTTTAGAATCTCTATGACGCCTTCAGAATGCTCCAGATATCTTCCGAATCTCAATAACGCTTTCAGATTCTTTAGACTCTCATAAACTCTCTAGATGACTTCCGGTTTTTCTAGAATCCTCCAGAATCACTCCAACGACTTCAGATGTCTTCAGAATTTTTCAGACGTCTCCGGACGTCTTCTGAGTCCTTCCAGTCCGTTTTCAGTGATTTTTAAGTCATTTTCGGTCGATTTTACCCCATTTTTGTCTGATTTTCGCCTTATTTCCCATTTGCCCACCTTCAATATCTCCACAGGAATCCGATAACGATGCTTCATCTCCGGATACCGTCTCTTATAGAAATCCAACACCTCAGTCACATCGGTCTGATCGTGGAGCTGTTGAGCAGTCGTCGCACAATAGTAGGCACGAGTCAAGAAATCCGCGAATTTCGCGAAACTTTTGCCCTCTGTCTCGGCGAGACTCATCAGTGTGAGAGCGGCTTTTCCGAATTGATTGTTGGCGATTTCGCGGGAGAAGCGGAGTTCCTGGAAAGATGAGAAATTTGAGGGGTAGTTTGAGTGATTTTTTAGCTATTTTAGGTCATTTTGGTGAAATTTATGCTAACTTTAAACTTGTTTTGGTCGTTTTCGAGCTATTATTAGTAATTTTTGAGCTATTTTGACCAATTTCAGACCATTTTTGAGCAATTTTTCGTCAATTTTGGACTATTTCTGTGATTTCTGAGCCATTTTTGAGCTTTTTAGGGAGGTTTTTGTGATTTTTAAGTGATTTTTCGTGAATTTTAAGTCATTTTCATTCGATTTTGAACCATTTCAAGTGATTTTTGAGTCAAATCTATTCGATTTTAGTGAATTTCTGGTAAACTTTGGACAATTTACAGGGATTTCTGAGAGATTATTAGTGAATTTTTGCGAAATTCGGGTCATTTTTGCCTATTTTGTCTCAAATTTAGTCAATTTTTCAGCTGAAACATGCTTTTTCTTCGGCAAATTTTGGTCGTCTTTAGCGAATTCCGGTCTATATTTGGTCAATATTAGCCGATTCATAGTGAATCTTGAGAAAATTTGAACCAAAAAACATTGAAAAACGTGCAGAAGCTAAGATTTTTTGCAAGTTTTCACCCAAAATAGGACGATTTTGACCAGAAATACCTCAAAAGCAGTCTAAAATTCACGATTTTCAGATTTTAAAGTAATTTTTGGTCGTTTTCGAGCTACTTTCGGTCATTTTTGAGCTATTTTTAGGCATTTTTGACCGTTTTTCATCAAATTTTCCACATTTTAAGGTAAAAATGTTACCTTAAAATTATCCAAATACTGATCGACACGACTTCCTCTCTGTTGCATCAGCACATCATTCCTTCCGATTCGTTTCAAATAATCGCACAAATACATCTCAAAATCGCTCGCCTCGAACGTCTTTTTGTACCCATCGAATGTCCTCTGTCTCGTATGAATTTCCATTCCCAAATAGTGTTTGATGAGCGTTCCAAAGTCCTTATGTCGCTCGGCCAACTCCAGTGCACTGCCCACTTGTTCCAGTGCGATCATCTCTTGGAGAATACGATCCATGTCGGGACGGACGTCGGATTCGCCCAGGAAGAAGTCGTAGATGCTGGAAATTGGGGATTTTGAGTGGAAAAATGAGCTTTTTGAGACATTTTAGTCAGAAAAAGAGTCAGAAAATGCAGTTTTTGGTCCCGAAAAGTGAATTTGAGTCAAAATTTGAAATTTTCGGGTCTAAAAATGATATTGTTGAGCTATTTTTGGCCAGAATTTAGGGTTTTTGGACCGAAATTAGGGCTTTCTGAGCTTAAAATTTGCAATTTTTGAGTCGTTCTTGGCCAGAAAATATGAATTTCGACCTCAAATGGAGGGAAATGAGTGATTTTGAGCCAAAATTCAGAGTTTTTGAGTCGGACTTTGAGATTTTTCATCGAAAAAATGGAATTTTCGAGACATTTTTGGTTGGGAAAGATGGATTTTGGCTCCAAAAAGGTAAATTTTTGACGAAATTCTGGAATTTTAGAGTCAAAATATGGAGTTTTCAGATCGAATTAACGCGTTTTTTTTCGATCAAAATGTGCATTTTTTGAGAAATTTTTAGTCCGGTAACATGAATTTTGGCGTCGAAAAAGTGATTTTCAGACCAATCTCAGGCATTTTTAGGTCAAAATTTGAATTTTTTGAGTCATTTTTATGCAGGAAATGTGAATTTTGACCCGAAATAGGTGGTTTTTAGACAAATTTTTTAAATCAAAAATGGTTTTTTCAAAGCCAAAATTTAGAATCCTAGGCCAAATATGGGGATTTCAGGGTTTTCACATCCAAAATTACCATTTTCAACTTGATTTTTCAACTTTTTTGATGCAATTTCCAGGTTTCTAGTTCGATTTTCGAGTGTTTCAGGTCAAAATTCGCAATTTTTCTGCCGAAACTCTCAATTTTAAGCCAAAAAAAACTAACTTTGTAAGATAGTGGAACATGCGAGTCCTTTCACTATCCGACAGTTGTCCCTCCTTGAGCTCTTCCAAAATTCGTTCGGAAACGAAACGATAACAATCGGCGAACGTTTCGATTGTCCACCAGCATGGCAATCGAGTGACGGCGAGTTTGGTTCTGCAACTATCGGGAAAGGGGTTATTTATGCTCTTTTTTTGAAAAAAATTGATCGAAAAATAGCCAAATTTCGACAAGTTTTTGAGCAAGTAATTTGTGAAAATTGAGAGAAAATTGGCCAAAATTTGAATATTTTTGGCTTGTTTTTGGCTTTTGAAGCCTTCAGAATCCTCCAGAACCCTTCTAACGTCTTCTGAGTCATTTTAGTCCATTTTCAGTCAATTTTTCCTCATTTATCGCCAAATTTTCTCCAAAGTCCTTCTGAATCCTTCTGACTTCTTCAGAATCGTCTGGAATCTTTCTGAATCCCTCTGACGCCTTCAGAATTCTTTAGAATCTTTCTGACGTCTTCTGAAGCCTCTGGACTTCCAGAATTACTCATGATCTCACATAATCCTTCCAACGTCTTCTGGAGCTTTAGAATCCTTTAAAACTCTTCTGACGTCTTCAGAATCCTCTAGAAGCCTTCTGACGTCTTCTGAGCCCTCCTAGACCATTTTCGGTCAATTTTTGCTCACTTTTCGCCAAATTTTTTTCCAAAATTCATTAGAAGCCTTCTCGACCATTTCAGCTCCTTTTTCCCCAATTTTTTTTCAAATTTCCCCCCTTCAAAACCTACTTTCTCCACTGGAAAATCGAATCGCGGACCGCTGTCAGAAGCTCGCACACTGAATGGAATATCTCCATTCGATGCGTCTTGGCCTTCGTCAGAATCTTCTTATCCAACTGTTGGGCGGCGACAAACGGAATATGGTGCACTTGGCCACATCGTCCAAACAGTGCATCCTTATTCTTCACTCCCAAATTTTGAACTTCTTGAATGCGGAGAACCTTCTCCATTATCACTTCAAATATGGCGGCGTTTTCCTCGTTCGAGCACCTCCATGTCCAGATGGCGTCCGTGGCGGCGACGCGTTCGCTGACCTGGAAAATTGAGGGTTTTTTGGTGATTTTAGGGTGATTTTAGGCCATTTTTCGCTGATTTTGGGGTCATTTAGGGTCATTTTTAGTGAATTTAGGTCATTTTTCGCAAAATTTAGGACGAGTTTCATTAATTTTTTGCAAAATTAGGGTCATTTTGGGCAGTTTCAGTGGATTTTGAGTAATTTAAGGCCAATTTTCGACGATTTTCAGCAAATTTTGGGTCGTTTTTCATCAGATTTTGATAAGAGTTGGACCATTTTTAGTCAATTTTCGACCAATTTTAGTAAAATTCGAACTGTTTGAGGCCTATTTTGGACCATATTTTGTTATTTTTGGACTGTCTTTTTTTTCGAGATTATTAGCGATTTTTAGTGTATTTTAGACCATTTTTAGTGAATTTTGGTTCATTTTAAGTCAATTTTCGACCAATTTTAATGGATTTTGGTTCATTTCAAGCTAGTTTTCGTCAAATTTGACCCAGGACAGTTTTAGTGGATTTTTAGTCATTTCTAGGAAAAATTGGAATGATTTTTATCAATTCTGAGTCTATTTTTAGTGAATTTCGGTCATTTTTCGCAAAATTTTGCAAAACTAGGGTAATTTCGGACAGTTTTAGTGGATTTTGAGTTACTTAAAGCCAATTTTTGGGTCACTTTTTGCACAAATTGGACTATTTAGATCAATTTTAGACCATTTTTAGTGAATTTTGGGTTGTTTTAGCACTATTTTAGACGATTTTTAACGAATTTCGGACATTCTAGGCCTGTTTCGGATCATTTTTAGTGACTTTTCGATCATTTTCAACGAATTCTAGGTCATTTTTCGTGGTTTCGAGCGATTTTTAGTGTATTTTAGACCATTTTCAGCGAATTGTGGGTGATTTTTCGTGAATTTCATCATTTTCAGGTGATTTTTGAGCCTCCCCTTACCTCTCCCAACATGGTCGGCCCCACTCTCTGCTCCGGCATTCCGGCTCTCATCACTTCACACGGTGCCACAACAATGCGATCCCACAAGCCCATATGCTTTAGGAATAGATGAAATCGGGAGACGAGCACCCTCTTCGCGTGAAGTTCCGTTTCCGTTTTGTTGGCCGCATCCGTGTAGTCAATGATTGCATAGAGGAACTGAGTGACGATACGACAGAGCTCTTGATCGGCCATCTTGTGAATGTTCTGGAAAAAAATGGAGTGAATTTTAGGTTTTTTAGGCAAAAAAGGACCTAAAATTCACTGAAAACGATCCAAAATACATCAAAAATCGCTCAAAATCTAAAAAAATTACCTAGAATTCGTTAAAAATGGTCGAAAAATCACTAAAAATGGTCCAAAATAGGTTTAGAATAGCCACTTTTTGGTAATTTTTCAATAATTTTTAGCGATTTTTAGACAATTTTGGACCATTTTTGTGAATTTTGAGCTAATTTAAAGCATTTCTAGGGTGCTTTTTGCGATTTTTATTGACATTTAGGTAATTTTTAATCGATTTTGAGCCATTTCAAGTGATTTTTGAGTCTAATCTAGTCGACTTTAGTGAATTTCTGGTGAACTTTAGACCATTTACAAGGATTTCTGAGCGATTTTTAGTGATTTCTTGCAAAATTCGGGTCATTTTTGCGTATTTTGGCTTGAATCTAGTCAATTTTTCAGCTAAAACATGCGTTTTTGGGCAAAATTTGGTCGTTTTTAGCGAATTCTTGACTATATTTGGTCAATTTTAGCGTGATTTCTAGTGAATCTTGAGAATATTAGAACCCAAAAACATTGATAAATGTGCAAAAGCCAAAATTTTTAAGAGATTTTCAGCAAGTTTTCACTCAAAATAAGATGATTTTGACCAGAAATACCTCAAAAACAGTTTGAAATTCACGATTTCCAGCTAAAATTTGATCGAAAATCATCATTTTTAGGCGAAATTTGCGAAAAAATTGGATTTGGACGATTTTGAGCTATGTTTTGAGCATTTTGGACAAATTTAGGACCATTTTTAGTGAAATTTGGACTATTTTAAGCTATTTTTCAGGATTTTTGAGATATTTTAGGCCAGTTGAGATCGTTTTTAACAAAATTTGGACTATTTTGTATCATTTTTAGTGATTTTTCGATCATTTTTCGGGAATTTAAGGTCATTTTTCATGATTTTGAGCGATTTTTAGTAAATTTAAGGTCATTTTTGGGCCCTTTTCAGTCAAATTTTACCTTCAACTCCATGGCACTCTTCTGCATATCCTTCTCGGCAAACAGGTCGAAAGCCTTGGTCAGCGACGTATAGACGGGCGTCTTTGGGAGTCCAGCGGCGACCATTTCCGACAAAATTTCACTCAAAACACCCCAATCATCGGCTCCGGCGGCCAGCGAGGGGACCACAATTTGCGTTTTGTTATACAAAATCGAGCCATCCGAGAAGCCGCGGGGAAGGAGACGAATCGTTGAGACGCCGGCGTCGAGCATGATAACGTAGACGTATTGATGGGAGACGGCGGTTCCGATGAGTTGATCCTCGGCGGGAAACGTGACGTAACGGTAGATGGAATGGTGTTTTTTGGGCTTGTTCAGGTCGAACGGCAGGTAGAGTGAGATGGCTGGAAAATCAGGGGAAATTAGGGGGAAAATTTTTAAAAAATTGTAAAGATTGTCAAGAAAATGCTTTAAAATCGCTTTAAAACCCCGAAAAATGGCTCTAAAACGAGCAAAAATCGCAAAAGTTGCATCCGATGGCCGTGGCCGAGTTTCCCAAAAAAAGAGCGGAGCCGAGCGCGGTCATTGGCTGACTCCGCCCATTTTTCTAGAAAACTCGGCCACGGCCACGGGAGACAACTTCTGCGATTTTTGCTCATTTCGGATCCATTTTTCGGGACTTTAGAGCGATTTTTGAGCATTTTCATTATGGTTTTTGGAATCTAAGCACATTTTTACGTATCCTAAACTGTCAGAACTCTTCAAAAATCTTCTGACTTCTTCAGAATTCTCATGAATCCTTCTGACGTCTTCTGAGTCCTTTTTGTCTATTTTTAGTCAATTTTTGCTCATTTCTCATCAATTTTTTTTCAAAATCCTTCAGAACGTCCTCAGAAACTTTTTGAATCCTCTACAAATGATTGACTAGGGGATGGTGTGAATTGACCATCGCACTTGAATATGAGATGTATATCATTGGAAAGAGGATGTTCTAAAATGTACGCTCACATTTTCAAAAACTGCTGCCGACCTCTAGCAGATGAGATATGAGCTCTCGAAGTTTGCTCTTTTTATCACACAAATTCCCTCGAAAGTCCCCTGAAAACACCCTGAAAATCGCACGAAAGCGCGCAATAGTCTACCTACTCAACACTGTAGTAAAAGTGTGCGTCGGTGGCCTAGGGGGTAAGGCGCCTGGCTGTCAAGGGTGTCGATGCGGGTTCGATCCCGAAACCTGTCGATTTTTTTTTTCTTTTTACAACTTATTTTTGGAATTCCTGGTTTTTTGAAAAGTTTTTTAAACTTCTATTTTGTTTCCTGAAAAACTTTTTGATCGAAAAGTCATTATCCAGGAACTCAGTCTTTTATAGTGCTTTTCTTCGCGCTTCATCCCTGGATAATGACTTTTTGATCCAAAAGTTTTTCAGGAAACAAAATAGAAATTTAAAAAACTTTTCAAAAAACCAGGAATTCCAAAAATAAGTTGTAAAAAGAAAAAAAAAAAGAAAATCGACAGCTTTCGGGATCGAACCCGCATCGACACCCTTGACAGCCAGGCGCCTTACCCCCTAGGCCACCGACGCACACTTTTACTACAGTGTTGAGTAGGTAGACTATTGCGCGCTTTCGTGCGATTTTCAGGGTGTTTTCAGGGGACTTTCGAGGGACTTTGTGTGTTAAAAAGAGCAAACTTCGAGAGCTCATATCTCATCTGCTAGAGGTCGGCAGCAGTTTTTGAAAATGTGAGCGTACATTTCAGAACATCCTCTTTCCAATGATATACATCTCATATTCAAGTGCGATGGTCAATTCGCACCATCCCCTAGTGAGAAGACGACAGAAGAAAATTTGTGATTTTAGATTTTCAGGTCAAAATTCATCATTTTTCGTTAGAAATTCATGATTTTTAGGTCAAATTTTATAATTTTTAGGTCGAAATTTCTGATTTTCGAGTCGAATTTTATGATTTTCAGGTAAAAATTCTGATTTTTGAGTCAAATTTCGTGATTCTGCGGCTTCCAGGGCCATTTTTTAGTGGAAAATTTTCGTCGAAACTCACCAAACAACGTGTGCAACACAAGAATTCCATCCGTTCGCTCCGCCCCTTTTGCCTCCGCCGTGTCCTTCGGAATCGACAAACTGAGACTACTGTAGACTGATGGGTCGTTTTTAGCGAACAGCGCGCGATGCTCGGCGTTCGGAATTTTCGCACTCCACACGACATCCGTCGGTTGTTTCACCTGCCATTCGGGTGCCAGCCAGACGACGAACATGGAAATGGTTGCTGAATCTTCGTGACATCCCCCGAGCAGACACATTAGGCCATCGCGGAACACGGCCACGTCCATCAGTTTTGCCTTGACCAGATTCGGCACTCTCTGCAAAGCAACGAGTTGAATTTTTTGGAAAAAATGTCAGGATTTGGTGTCAAATATAGTTTAAAAATGCCCAAAATTCATCAATTTTTGGTCCCAAATTATGCAATAATGAGTGTAAATTCCAAAAATTCTACCTAAAGTGCCCAAAAATCGCTCGAAAACCATGAAATTGGGCTCCAAAATGATCAAAAACTCAAAAATTGTCTTATAAAAAAAAAGGGGGTGGAGTTAGTGCTGACTCCGCCCCCTTTTACAGTAAGGCAACTTCTGCGTTTTTGCTGATTTTGGAGCTCATTTTCGAGATTTTAGAGCGATTTTTGCGCATTTTGAGTATAATTTTTGGAATCTAGACCCATTTTTGCATATTTTAAGTCAAAAATTGAATAAATTTTGGTTCAAAAAAGGTCCAAATTTGTTTTTAAAAAAAACTCGGTAATTTTTCAGTTTTAAAACTTGATTTTTACGTTCTAAATAGTCAAATTCAGATGAAAAATCTCGAAAAATGTCGAATTTTTGTGAAATCTTCGTATTTTCCAGGGAAATTTTGAGCCAAAAATGCGATTTTTTAACCGAAAAATGACGAAAATTTCGGAATTTTTGAATCTTCGATTGTTTTCCGGAGCATTCCGAACCCCCTAGCATCTTCCTGACGTCTTCAGAATCCTTCTGACGTCGTCTGAACCTTCTAGATTCTCTCAGACGTCATTTGGTGCCTTCAGAATCCTCCTAGAGTCTTTTTTGCTCATTTTTAACGCTAAATGGGTCATTTTTCACTATTTTTCCTCTCGAATTTTCTGCTCACCTTCAAATCATGCTCAAAGAATCCGGCAACTTTGGGCTGAAAGAACTCCTTCGACTTGATACTCCACATCTCGGCCGGTTTCCCCAAATTGTAGACACTGAGCATTTCCGCGGAGACTGAGACTAGCAGAAGATTTCTTCCAATTTTCGATTCATACTGGAAGCTATTAGTGACCAATGATTCCCTTGGATCTTTGGAGCCGCCCGTTCCGAAGACCATCGAAGAAAGACGTCTTCTGAATCCCTGCGTCTCCCGTCCGCACACTTTGTTGCACGCCAGCGCTCCAGTTTTTCCAGAATCCGCGCCCTCTCCGTTCAGCAAGTAGATGGTTCCAGAAGTCGTCGTCAGCAAGAATGATGCGGATTTTCCCTCCATCGGCGGATCGGTGAGCTCCAACTTCAGAGCCACTTCGCTATTGATGTCCAACACCTTCTCGATGTAATTCTGCGATTCGATGGTTGTCCAGTGACGAAGGACGCCTTCTGGAGAGACGATGACGACGCCGGGCACGGGAAGTTTGTTGGTGGAGGACGTTTGAAGACTGTCGTAGACGATCACACACTTCGCCGAACGGGGAAGACCACTCGTGGGAAGGGGCAAGACGACTGGGATGGTGGCATGGTGGGAGGACTGGAAAATGAGTGGATTTTGAGGGGTTTAGGGTCATTTTTCACTGATTTTTGGGTCTTTTTTAGTTAAATTTGTTAATTTTTAACCTAGAATCGATCACTTTTCGTCATTTTTAGACTATTTTAGCTGGTTTTTGAGTTGATTTTCGCGACATTCGAACGATTTTCAGTGAATTTGGAGTAAAGCTTTGAGACTTTTATGGCATTTTTCATGATTTAAGAGTCATTTTTCAAGATTTTTGAGTCATTTTTAATGATTTTTGAGTCATTTTTCATGATTTTCGAGCGATTTTTAATGATTTTTGAGTCATTTTACATGATTTGAGAGTCATTTTTCATGACTGTTGAGCGATTGTTCATGATTTTCGACACATTTTCCTCATTTTTCGCCTGTTTTTCATGATTTTTGAGTCATTTTTCATGATTTTTGACTCATTTTTAATGAGTCCTCCTCGATTTCTGATCATTTTCAGATCAAAAATAAGCCAAAGTTGACGAAAATCAAAAAATACCAAATTTTAGCGAAAATTGATGTTTTCAGGGGGAAAACGACTGAAAAATCTCATTTTTCCTTTGAAAAATGGCACTTTCTAGCTCGTTTTCACCAAAAAACCTCAAATTTGAACTGAAAAGCTGCAAAATTGAATTTTGACCTAAAAATCTTCAAAATAGCATGAAAATCAACTATTTTTAGGCTGAAATGCCTTCAAAATCGGGGTTTTTAGCTCTAGTCGATCGAAAAATGACCCAAAAAATCGCAAAAAAACTTGAAAATCTGAAAAGCCTAAAATTCAATTTTCAGCCGATTTTCGATGTTTTCAAGGTTTTCGAGCCCCAAAAATCCAATATTTCACATCAGAACACTTCGAAATCCTCACTTTAGCCCGTTCCCATATGAACATTTGATTCCGAGACATCACCCAACAATGGCGCTCGTTGAGCGACGCGCAATTCGACGGGACGTCTGTTTGATGCGCCGACGCGTGCCAATCTGAATAGAAATTTGATTTTTAATGGGTCTAAAATTCAAAAAATTCCCCTACTATTGAGAAACGCTTCTTTGACAAGCGCCGGATACTCGATCGGGACACCATCAAGTGTCAACTCCAACTCCTTATCCGACGAGATTTTGAAGTGCTGATACATCGGATCCGTGGTGGGTAGCATGGCTGCAAGAAATTCTTTAAATTTTCAGCAAATTTTCAGCTGAAATTGGCGAAAAATTGGCGAAAATCGACGAAATATTGGCAAAAAATCGAAAAAAAATGGTTGAAAAATTCGAAAATTCCCGAATCCCGCCGAAAAGTAGCGATTTCCCAACGAGACCCGTGCCACAAGGTGCATGCGCCTTTAAAGAAGTACTGTAGTTCAAAAAATTTTTATAAAAATTTTTGGATTTATTTTCACCGATTTTTCGGGAAATTGAATTTAAAAAAAGGAAAATAAAAATATCATCAGTGTTCATGAAAAATGGAAATTTTAGTTCAGTTTTGAAAAACATACTTGGAACACATATTCGGAAATCAACAAAAACCATTGATGGAAATTGCCGTTTTCAATCTTGCTAGCTATTTTCCTCCCAGGAACAATATTATTAAAAACCCTAATAAAAATATTTTTTCTCTTGTTCCATTTGCCATTTCTGCATTTTTCAGACATTATCATGAATTTCTCTTTGATCGAAATCGGACAAACCGTCACTAGCCTATCCTATTCATCATTGAAATTCCAACTAGTTTTCGGAATATTAGGCATTTTTGTGAGCATTTTCCACTTGGTAGTCTTGACAAGAAAGGGCATGAGGTCCTGTTGTGTAAATGTGATAATGGTTGGAATCGGATTATGTGACTTGTGGAATATGGCTATGATAGTGTACTATACTCTTTGGACGTTGTTAGACAATGATTGGTAAGATATCAGGGCTTCAAGACGTTTCGCAACCAGTCGTTTTGCAACTACGTCATTTCGCAACTCTCGTCAGTTTTGCAACTACGACATTTCGCTACCTGCATACAGCCTAAATGCCGGTAAAGTGAACTAGTTAATAGATTTGCGAAACGACTGGTTGCGGAACGACTGGTTTCAAAATGTCTTGGTTATGAATCGTCGGGGTTGCGAAATAGACTTGAGTTGCGAAATGTCGTAGTTGCGAAATGACCAGTGGTGAAATGTGCCGATATCAGAGATGGTGGAGTAGTTACCGTCATTCTTATTTTGCAGCACCCCTCCATTCGGCTATTTCCAAAGTGTCCTGGAACTTTACCTCCTAGGATCCGAAGATGTGTCTCGTCGTCTAACCACTTGGTTCAGCTTCCTACTCGCTTCTCTTCGTTATCTTATCATCAAAAACGCTCTGAATCCAAAATTCGAAATCTGCTCCCAACCAAGTTTTTCCTTGAAAATCATGCTTCTGGCGCTTCTTGTTAGTCTTGTGATGTCATTCATTTTTTACGGGCGGAAGTCAATTATAGAGGACTTCTGTTGGGAGCCTTCACCAGAGTAAGTTCTACAATGAAGGTCCCTTAAAAATTTATTTCGTTTAAGATGTGCAGAGTTCCTTCCGGGCTACAGTACTCCAGCTTACACTACTTTCGTGGAGAGTGATTATCTAAGTGATGAATCTTTGTTACTTCGTGTTTTTTTCTTTGCGGATGGACTGTTAAAAGTGAGATGAACGCCGCTAACTTAAAGGAGGAATCCGACAAAAAATTTTTATTGCTTTGAAAGTTTGAAAAACGGAAAAATGTGTGTAGATTCCAAGAAGCATTATGAAAATTCTCTAAAACCGCTCTGAAACGCCGAAAAATGGCTCCGAAATAAGCAAAAATCGCAGAAGTTGTATCCGGTGGCCGTGGCCGAGTTTCCCAAAAAAGAGGCGGAGCCGAGCGCAGTGATTGGCTACCGCACGACTGCAAAGGTGCTCATTGGCTGACTCCGCCCCTTCTTTTTGGGAAACTCGGCCACGGCCACCGGATACAACTTCTGCGATTTTTGCTTATTTCGGAACCATTTTTCGGCGTTTCCGAGCGGTTTTAGAGCATTTTCATAATGATTTTGGAAACTACACACGTTTTTCCGTAGTTTAACGCAATAAAATTTTTTGGTTGGGTCCCTCATTCAACAAGAAAACTTTCGTTTTTCAGCTTATCCCTGTTTTACTGCTTCCTCTTCTGACCTACTTTCTTATCAGAGAGAAACGAAAAGCGGAAAAGTCTCGACAAAAAATCACCAATTCCAAACCAGATTGCACTACAAAACTAGTGATTCTGATGACTATATCATCAACCATTGCTGAAACTCCTTTTGGGATTATTTGGGTTTTGTATGGAGTTTTTCCAGAATCTGTCGCATTTGAGTGAGTTTATCTGTGTGTTCGGATGTCCAGATATTCTTATTTTTTTAGTGATTTCGCCACTGAATTTACATATGGATGTGGAATCTTACTGGCGATCAATGCGATACTTTCCTGTGTTATTTGCTCCGCAGTGTCGTCACAATACAGGAAAGCTGTAAAGTCGATTTTTGGAATTTCAGATGATGTACGTACGACAATCTAGATCCAAAATTCAAAATGTTTCAGGTCAAAATGATGACTACTAGAACCAGATCAAGTGTTGTTAGTGTTCAGTCTACTCGTCTTTGAAAACAAAAATGAATTAAAAATCCTTCAGCTTCCTGAGCTGAAAATTGCTAAAGATTCAAAATCTAAACTGAACAAAAGTATTGAGAGGTATTGTGCTCTTCAGCTGATTTCTTTATTTTTCAAAGCCTTAGCTCAAGAACTGATCAAACTACAAAATTGGTAATCCTCATGACAATCGCTTTCATCGTTGCGGAAGGTCCTCTCGGCATAATTTACATCATCCAGGGATTTGTCGTAGAACCTCCCGAGTTGTTGTAGGTTTTTTTGTCAATGGAGCGCGTTTCCATTAACAATCATCACTGATAGAATTTCAGAACAATCCTTGGAAACATTCTCTATGTGTGCAGTGTTTTCGTGGCAATTAACTCAACAACACATTGTATAATCTGTCTTATTGTGTCCTCTCAATATCAAAAAACTGTGAAAGATATGCTAAGACTTAAGAGGATTCACAAAAAAGAAATTCGAAAAATTAGTATTAGTCCTTTGCAATTCTAAACCTTCATTGTATTATAGTAATTGTAATAATAAAATTTCATTATTCACCTGCGAAAGAAGTGAAGACTCTTTGAAATTTTGTGAAATAAAAAAACCTTCTAAATCAACACGACCTCTTTCTTCAAAATTTGCATGACCTGTCTGCACCTGTCACTTTTCTGCTAATCAGAGAAATCCAGAGAGACTTTTCTCTTATTATGCATGTTGATGTCCGTAGTCATGAACAAGAATTCTAAGAAATCCGTCATTGAACCTTATGATTCAGAATCGAATTTGGAATTTGGTTTATCTGATTTCCTTCATTCAATTTTGAAGGTTCACACGAACATCGAGTCTGTTCAATTTTTTCACATCTTCTGTCTTCGTTTGAAAAATGTCCCGCAGCAGCTCCTATTCTGATTTACGAGACCAAAACTCAAATTCGACGTCTACAGAATGGGAAGATTTTCTATCCTTGACAAATTCCATATACCAAGTAGCAGTTCGAATTCAATTCGTAGTTTCTTGTCTTGGAATCTTCGTGAATATTTTTCATTTGACGGTTCTCACTAGAAAATCAATGAGATCAAATTTTATCAATGTTTTGATGATTGGAATTTCGATTTGTGACATTTATAGCGTTGGGTTTATGGTTTACGATGACTTGGCTGATTGGACGTACAGAGTAGATGAGTGGTATGTTTTAAAGTATCTGCAAAAAATTTGAGATTCCGAATATTTTACGTTCAGCTCCCCACCAGCTTCTCTTGTCTTCCAATATCTTGATTTATGGGGTGCTGGACTCCTGGATGACGCTAGAAGATTATCCTCCTGGTTGGGTGTCCTGATGGCAACCACCAGATATTTAACCATCAAAAATGCACTGAACTCCAAGTATAAAAATTTGAAAAAGCCGATTTTTGCCATGAAGCTAATATTCATTGCATTTTTCATTAGTTCATTGCTGACGATTTTTTATTGGTGTCATATCAGATATAAGGATGTTGGAGCATGGACTCCGCCTGAGAAGTAAGTGAAAAAAGGAGATCCCGGCATTTTGACTTTTCACAATCCGCGCATTTTAAGATTCAAAAGCTTTAACATACTGAAATTTCTTTTCAGATGCTCCGGCTTCCGGTCCAATTTCACTGTGCCGAAGTACACTGAAACCGTAGTCAATGTTTTTGGAAATCCTGGACTTCTTCTTCAAATTTTCGACGTCTTCGATGGAGTTCTACGTCTATCCCAAACATCCGTTTTCATTTTAATGGCAATTTTATTATCTAAAGAGTTCAAAAAAAAAGAAACTTCAGTTCAAAGCAAAAAAGGAGAAGACGTGAGTGGCCGCAGTTGCATAAATATAACTCCTCAATTTAGTTTTATTGCAGTTCAACAAGAAATCAAACTACAAAAATGATCATTGCCATGACCATAGCCTACATTATAGCAGAGGGCCCTCTCGGAATTATTATGTTTAGTCAAGGATTCATCACGGATACACCAACTTCAAAGTAGGTCAAAAATTGGAAATTCGTCCAGGAAAAATTTGAAATTTTGCAGAGCAATTTTCGAAGATATTCTGTATGTCTGTAGTATATTCATGGCTGTTAATACCATAACTCATTGCGTAATTTGTTTAGTGATCTCCTCACAGTACCGGGATACTGTAAGAAAAATATTGGGGCTTGGAAAACGGGCAGGGTCTGGAAGAGTGGATACGAGTAGGACGCCTTCGGTGTTTCAAGTTTATTGATAATGAAATTCTTTGTTTTTTTACATCCGATGAAAAATCAAGCAGGTGGATTGTTATGGCTCAGAGAAAAAAGGAACAGAAAAAATAACGAAAATCAGTTGAGGAGAGATGAGATGGCCTTGAAAAAACATTTATGAAAAGATAATTGTTCCTCATTATTTGTCATATCTCAAAACTTCCTTCACAGTCTTCTTATAAAGCGAAGACACAGAAAAGCAGATCAAAAAGTGGGACATACTGTTAACAGCAACGAAAACACTCAAACAATCAACGACGTCTCGGATTGTTTTTCTGAAATTGAGAATGTTTAATTTTAAAAACATAGTCAAATTTACTCATAAGGAGAGTTTTCGGCTCTAGTCCCAAACATGGGTCCCCCCAACTTTTATGGGTCCCCTTGAACTTATTTGGGTCCCCTTGAACTTATTTGGGTCCCTTTTTGGGACGCGAACTTTTTTGGGTCCCCTTGAACTTATTTGGGTCCCCTCAAACTTATGTGGGTCCCCCCTGGAAGTTGAACTTTTGTGGGTCCCCCCTGAACTTTTTTGGGTCCCCCCTGAACTTTTGTGGGTCCCCCCTGAACTTTCATGGGTCCCCTCCCTTTTTAAGTGATGAACAACTTTTTCCGTTTTTACTCAGACACTCCGGTTCTTACTTCATTTTTATTTGAGAGTAGTAATCGTCACGGAAGTCTTTTAGGACCATTTTTATTAAAAAATCAAAATTGAAATCTAAAATGCGTCTTAAAGTGCTTTCTTGCGATTATAGTGTTTTTGAGGCCTTTGCCTAAGCCTAAGAAAAAGGAAGCGCGGCCAAGATAATGACTGATGGCTCTATAGGCAATGAATGGCCCCAACCGTAAAGAATGATCCCGAAACTTTGGGTGACACGAATTTCAGTATTGAATGGTCTCGACCACAAAGAAAAGTCCCATGAATTCATAATTCAATAATTATTTTGGTTGCATTTCCTTTTTCTTAGGCTTAGGCGAAGGCCTCAGAAACACTATAATTACAAAAATGCATTTTAAGACGCATTTTAGTTTCCAAATTCCATGAAAGATTTCTGTGGAGTTTCCTAAGCCTGAAAATATAAGGGGAACTATTCTTCGGGTCGGAAAGTCCCCCTCAACCAAAAACGACTTACAGATCGCCGCGCCGCCCTAAGCCTATTTTTGAAAAAAATCTTAGTATTCTATTTTTGGCTCTATTGGTAAAGAATGTGTCAATCAGTAAGGCACTATAGGCAAAGAATGGTCCCAAATTTTTGGGGGACACTCATTTCAGAATTGAATGGTCCCAACCGCAAAAAATGGTCCCAAGCCATCATATTTTTCCTTATATTTTCAGGCTTAGGAAACGCCACAGAAGTCTTTAATAGAATTTGGAAACTAAAATGGGTCTTAAAATGCACTTTTGTAATTATAGTGTTTCTGAGGCCTTTGCCTAAGCCTAAGAAAAAGGAAATGCAACCAAAATAATTATTGAATTATGAATTCATGGGACTTTTCTTTGTGATCGAGACCATTCAATACTGAAATTCGTGTCACCCAAAATTTGGAACCATTTTTTGCGGTTCGGACCGTTCTCTGCCTATGGAACCTCACTGATTGACACATTCGATAGAGCCAATGATAGAATACTAAGATTTCTTTCAACAATAGACATAAGTCGTTTTTGGCGGAGGAGGACTTTCCGAACGTCCTAAGCATAATTTTCATAAAGATTTTTAAACAAGTCAAATAAATACAGCACACGAGATGTCCGGGACCCACAAAAGTTCAGAGGGGACCCAAAAAAGTTCGGAGGGGACCCAAAAAAGTTCAGAGGGGGTCAAAAGGGACCCACAAAAGTTCAGAGGGGACCCAAAAAAGTTCAGAGGGGACCCAAAAAAGTTTGAGGGACCCAAATAAGTTTGAGGGGACCCAAATAAGTTCAAGGGGACCCAAAAAAGTTCGCATCCCAAAAAGGGACCCAAATAAGTTCAAGAGGACCCAAATAAGTTCAAGGGGACCCATAAAAGTTGGGGGGACCCATGTTTGGGACTAGAGCCGAGTTTTCTTCAATCAAACCATTCATAATATAGAATACGCCAAATGGGCCTTCCGCTAACATAAAGGATATTGTCATTAGTATAACTAATTTTGTAGTTTGGTCAGTTTTCGAACTTGAAGTCTCCGCTTTTGCAACGCTTGACGCTTTTCTTGCCTTCTCAGCGTTTCTTAATTCTCTGATCAGCAAAACAGATAATAAAGGTAATAATATGAAAGCTGGAACTATCTGAAAAATAGATTTTGAAAATCGAGAATCATCGAAAAAGTTGCACACCTTTAAAGTTCCATCCAAAATAACAAATACCCGAAAGACAAGCTGTTGATTCATACGTTTAGTGTACCAAGTTTCATCTGGAGCTAAGGTTTTACACCTGGAACATTATCTAAAAATGTCATTTGACTTTATATCAATGTCTCACATATCCGGAACCTCGACCCGCTCAAATTTCGCATGCCCAAACCAGAATATAGTGGCAAGGGTGCTCACAACAAAAGCTATTAAAATCGCCTTCAAACCAAATCCCGGCTTCGATATGTTTGGGAATTTTGAGTTCAGAGCATTTTTAATGCATAGATATCTGATAGTTGCCATGAATGTCCCGAGCCAAATGCTCAATCTGTGAAGACCGTCTTCAAGAATTGCGAAAAAGTGTTCAATGAGAAGGTAGGTCAAGTTATGGGGTCCGGCGCTGAAATCTAATTGTTAGAATATCGAGCCCAACTTTCGAGCCCAAAAATTGAGAACTCACCACTCATCACTTTTCAAATTCGTCAAATTAAACCAATCATCATAAATCAAGAAGCCCATATCATAGATGTCACATATCGCAATTCCAGCCATCAACACATTAACACAATTGATTCTCATAGACTTTCTAGTCAAAATAAATAGATGGAAAACGTTGATAAGTACACTGAAACAAGCAATGCAAAGTTGAATTTCGAGGACAAGTTCTGTGTCTTTCTTCAGCAGTTCTGTGCTCATGGCCATGATTTTGTGCGGAAATGGAAAAAGCTGGTAGAAAAAAAATTATAGCATATTTATCTCGGTTCTGACAATAACAAGAACATATGATTATTCTCTTAGTTCCGTGGTTTTTGTGATTTTTCTGTGTCTGAAATCGGAAAAAAAGCCAGAAAACCTATCCGGTCCGAACTGGACGAAGAGATCTAAAATTGGCCACTTGTGAAATCATGGCCAGAAATCGGGCCTAAAATGGTCCACCAGGCTTGGAGCAGGCCAGCAAGTGTGAAGTGGACTAAAAAAACAGAGTTGCACGAGAAGACCCAAAATTGCTCAGCATTGTGATAATGGTCCTGAAAGCCTAAGCTAGGTTAGTAGGCCTAAAGCCCGAAATTAAACAAAATCCTAGAATATCCAACAGAGTATGCTACTTTTTTATAGTCCGGTGATTTCTGATTTTAAAATCCTCGGCTATGTCATGTTCTGAAAAATGATATGACTAATCGCATAAGCATATGTAACACCAGTCAAGTAACCGAATAACAGGTCTGATTCTATTATGTGCTCTGTTAGCACCCCACGCGCACCCGTTTTTTTATTTCTTTTTCTGCTTTCCAACTTGCGATATTCATATTTTCCTTTTCTTCATTACCATGTCCGACGACTCCTACACTACCGAAGATTTCGAAGGTCTTAGCGATGCTAATCAACAGTTCTTCACCAACCTTGCCAACAACATTTTGTTCGTCTCTGTGTCCATCACCGAGTTTGAGTGTATTCTGGCAACTATCGGTGTCATTGTGAATCTGTTTCATTTATTGGTGCTTACTCGAAAATCTATGACAATGAATAGTATCAATGTGATAATGATTGGAATAGCGATATGTGATCTGTTTAATATGAGCTTCAACGTGTACGATACGACGTTGATATTGATACACACAGCGGATAAGTGGTGAGTGATAAAGGGGCTCCGGGACATTTCGCAACTACGACATTTCGCAACTACGACATTTCGCAACTCATTTCGATTTCGCAACCGCAACCAAGACATTTCGAAACCGGAAGTTTTGCAACCAGTCGTTTCACAACTTTATGAGCTGGCGCACTTTACTTCATTTAGGTAGTGTGGGATTGAGGGTATTGCGAACTATTATTATTGAAAAGTTGTGATTTTTACCTGAGCTTTTTACAAAAATCTTGGATTTCGTGGTTTCGAAATGACGTGGTTGCAAAATGACCGGTAGCGAAATTTCGTAGTTGCGAAATTGACGTGAGTTGCGAAATGTCGCAGTTGCAAAACGTCTCGGAGCCACGCAGACAACCATATGCTCTCGTCGTCTTCTTTTTTCCTCACTATCTCACCAAAATTTTTCTATTCAGCCGCCCACCACCCCCATACAGTACCAAGCTTATCGGATTCTGGGCGTCAGCCTTCGAAGATCACACTCGCCGCCTATCCTCTCTATATGGTGTTTTCATGGCTCTTTTTCGTTGTCTTATCATCAAAAATGCTCTCAATCCAAAGTTCGAAATATTCTCCAGACCCCTTTTCGCACTGGGAGCCATGCTCATTGCATTTGTGCTCAGCACAATTTTGACACTGCTATTTTGGAGTCGTTATGATATTGTAGAGATTCGAGTGTGGAGACCACCAGCGGAGTGTCCCGGGTTCCCACTGGGCTACAGTATGCCACAATACAAAACTTCAATTGAGAGTTTCTATCTTATGGAGGACTCGATTTACCTTCAAATTTTTAGTGTGGTCGATGGGTTGATCAAGGTTGGGCTTTGAATACCGGGATTCAAAATGATGCTCAAATTTCAGCTAGTCCCAACTGCAATGTTTCCAATTCTCACTTTCCTGCTTATCAAGGAACTCAAAAAAGCGGCCAACTCAAGAAGAAACACTTCGGCAATAGATAAAAAGGAAGAAAGGTTTGACATCATAAATTGAGAAACTTCGGAAAAAGTGAAGAGTTTCAGTTCGAAATCTGACCAAGCTACCAAAGTGGTTGTGTTAATGGCTATTTTTTATATGGCTGCTGAGGGGCCTTTAGGGGTACTGTACATAATTCAAGGATTCGTAACAACGCCATTTGGGATTTTGTGAGTTTTTTAGGCCGGCTGGACTATTTAGTCTTTTATGGCCAATTTTGAACCTAAATATTTTTCCAGAGGAATGACCATGGATCTCATCGACATTTTCGGAGTGTTCGTTTCCATCAACGCTATTATGCATTGCGTCATTTGTCTTACTGTATCCTCACAATATCAAAAAACCGCGAAAAATCTGTTTTGTTGTGTGAAGTGTCTGGCGGGAAGAAGAACAAAACCGGTATTCAAATTTTTTTGTTTCGAATGAAAAACTAAAAATTTCAGCTTCCGAACGGCACCAAAGTCAGTGTATCGAGTGTAGGAAGAATTAGGAAAGCTACTGTAGACCCGGAGAATGATGGAAAATAATTCAAAATTTTCACAAATTTATGAGAAAAAATCATATTAAAACATTTCTCGAACTGTTGCATTGTCAGGAATATCGTCCATTTTTACACGGAAAAAAGCCAATCGAAACAAATCTTTGTAATATGGGAATTTTAATTCGAATTCAATTTTAAGAATGTCATCAGATTTGGGGGTTTTAAAATACCACGATTGTAGTTCATTCTCTTCTGTTGCATGGTGTCCCATTAGATCGAGTAAATCCGACTGTTCATGGAAAATATAGTAGTAGAGACAACAGAACTCCATTATCGTTGATTCGAGGAACTTCTGGAAAAAAACATTGTCTGAATTTCCGATATACAAATTTTCGGAATCTCAGATCATTACCTTTTTTAACGACAAACAGTCTTCCAGCGACAATTTCTTGATGCTGATGATGGCTCCTTCCAAATGAACGAATTTGTCAAAACAAGACGAATCATCTATTTCAGCACAAAAGTAAATATGTTCCGCTGATTTCCACTGTTCCAGTTTGCTCATCTCTTCCATATCTTCTATCGAAAAATCAGAAAAAGTACTACTATCGATTTCCACGGTTTTTAAGACTTCAGGGTCCATGAATGGAAGTGTTGAGATCACATGAGATAGGCTTCTCACTTTCAGGTCAAGATATTCTACTTTCAATTTGTGTCTTCTAGAGTTCCAGATGGCTGGAAGCTTGTCCAGTACCTCCAGGTATGGTTCTCCATTTTCGCAATTGAGTTCTAGTAAATAAAATTTTGACTTTTGGAATCGAAGATTGAGCTGGAAGTCATGACAAAAGGTATCAACATAATTCATGCCAGTTACCATTTTCTCGTTTTCATCATGAGCCACCAAACATCCAATTTCATTTTTTTTGTATTCAATCAAGAAGATTTCTTCTGAAGTAATGTAGGTGATCTCAATGGAGCTCGGCGTCACGAAGATTTCGATTTTCTCACAAGTCGCATCTGGCGGATACTCATCGATAACATTTCGGAACTTGGAGCATACCTTCCGGAGTTTTTGGCTGAAAATTGACGAATAACTGACACTGAGATTTTGAGATTCTTATGGAAATTATACTAGAAAAAATATAAGACTTACATTGACAAGAATCCACATGCTTTTGCAATTTGAGCCAACACGTTGTCTGGCATATCCACTAGTGTTGGTTTTTCCATTTTCTGAAAAAAACTATGCATATGAAGTCTAAGCTTTCTAGGATTTTGAACAAGTGTGCAAACAATATTATAAAGTCTGGAATCATGGATAACTCATTTTCTGAAAAAAGATTTTAATCGAAAAAATTTTTAAAAAGTGTCTCAACGCCTACATTCAGAATGTAGTGCAAATACGAACTAGACACTGAACAAATTTTTGTCGAAAAAAATCAGACAGGCGCAGAGAAAGAGGCGAAAAACAAGTTATATTTCGGTGTCTTTTTTCTTTGGCAGGTGGCCGACCACTGTTGAAAACATCACATGAAAAAAAAGGGAAAAAGGAAAAAAACTGAACGTGAGGAAAACAAGACCGAAACACTTTGAGTGAAATTACGCATAGGAAAGCTACTGTAGACCCGGAGAACGCTGGAAAATAATTCAAAAATTTCACAAATTTATTCAAAAATAAATCATATTAAAATATTTCTCGAACTGTTGGATTGTCAGGAATGTCCGCCATTTTTACACGGCGAAGTGGGTTCGAACCTGCGACCTTCAGATTCCTGGCCATCGCTCTACCCAGTTGAGCCACGAAAAATTGAAAAACTGTAAGTAGGTTTTTTCGACGTGAAATTTTGTGCTGATTTTGAAAATAATACTGGTTTTGCTCAAAAGTGTCTAGAAATTGAGATAATCCCAAAAAACGGGGAAGAATCAAAACTTGAGAGAACGATTCTGTGATGTCTGGGCAGCGTTAATAAACTAAAATTGCCATCTACAATCATTATAAAAAAAGCAAAAAAAAGTTTGGACCTATGTGGGTTCGAACCTGCGACCTTCAGATTCCTGGCCATCGCTCTACCCAGTTGAGCCACGAAAAATCGAAAAACGGTAAGTAGCTCTTTTCGACGTGAAACTTTGTGCTGATTTTGAAAACAATACTGGTTTTGCTCAAAAGTGTCTAGAAATTGAGATAATCTCAAAAAACGGGGAAGAATCAAAACTTGAGAGAACGATTCTGTGATGTCTGGGCAGCGTTAATAAACTAAAATTGCCATCTACAATCATTATAAAAAAAGCAAAAAAAGTTTGGACCTATGTGGGTTCGAACCTGTGACCTTCAGATTCCTGGCCATCGCTCTACCCAGTTGAGCCACGAAAAATCGAAAAACGGTAAGTAGGTCTTTTCGACGTGAAATTTTGTGCTGATTTTGAAAATAATACTGGTTTTGCTCAAAAGTGTCTAGAAATTGAGATAATCCCAAAAAACGGGGAAGAATCAAAACTTGAGAAAACGATTCTGTGATGTCTGGGCAGCGTTAATAAACTTAAATTGGCATCTATAATCATTATAAAAAAAGCAAAAAAAGTTTGGACCTATGTGGGTTCGAACCTGTGACCTTCAGATTCCTGGCCATCGCTCTACCCAGTTGAGCCACGAAAAATCGAAAAACGGTAAGTAGGTCTTTTCGACGTGAAATTTTGTGCTGATTTTGAAAATAATACTGGTTTTGCTCAAAAGTGTCTAGAAATTGAGATAATCCCAAAAAACGGGGAAGAATCAAAATTTGAGAAAACGATTCTGTGATGTCTGGGCAGCGTTAATAAACTTAAATTGCCATCTACAATCATTATAAAAAAAGCAAAAAAAGTTTGGACCTATGTGGGTTCGAACCTGTGACCTTCAGATTCCTGGCCATCGCTCTACCCAGTTGAGCCACGAAAAATCGAAAAACGGTAAGTAGGTCTTTTCGACGTGAAATTTTGTGCTGATTTTGAAAATAATACTGGTTTTGCTCAAAAGTGTCTAGAAATTGAGATAATCCCAAAAAACGGGGAAGAATCAAAACTTGAGAAAACGATTCTGTGATGTCTGGGCAGCGTTAATAAACTTAAATTGCCATCTACAATCATTATAAAAAAAGCAAAAAAAGTTTGGACCTATGTGGGTTCGAACCTGTGACCTTCAGATTCCTGGCCATCGCTCTACCCAGTTGAGCCACGAAAAATCGAAAAACGGTAAGTAGGTCTTTTCGACGTGAAATTTTGTGCTGATTTTGAAAACAATACTGGTTTTGCTCAAAAGTGTCTAGAAATTGAGATAATCTCAAAAAACGGGGAAGAATCAAAACTTGAGAGAACGATTCTGTGATGTCTGGGCAGCGTTAATAAACTAAAATTGCCATCTACAATCATTATAAAAAAAGCAAAAAAAGTTTGGACCTATGTGGGTTCGAACCTGTGACCTTCAGATTCCTGGCCATCGCTCTACCCAGTTGAGCCACGAAAAATCGAAAAACGGTAAGTAGGTCTTTTCGACGTGAAATTTTGTGCTGATTTTGAAAATAATACTGGTTTTGCTCAAAAGTGTCTAGAAATTGAGATAATCCCAAAAAACGGGGAAGAATCAAAACTTGAGAAAACGATTCTGTGATGTCTGGGCAGCGTTAATAAACTTAAATTGGCATCTATAATCATTATAAAAAAAGCAAAAAAAGTTTGGACCTATGTGGGTTCGAACCTGTGACCTTCAGATTCCTGGCCATCGCTCTACCCAGTTGAGCCACGAAAAATCGAAAAACGGTAAGTAGGTCTTTTCGACGTGAAATTTTGTGCTGATTTTGAAAATAATACTGGTTTTGCTCAAAAGTGTCTAGAAATTGAGATAATCCCAAAAAACGGGGAAGAATCAAAATTTGAGAAAACGATTCTGTGATGTCTGGGCAGCGTTAATAAACTTAAATTGCCATCTACAATCATTATAAAAAAAGCAAAAAAAGTTTGGACCTATGTGGGTTCGAACCTGTGACCTTCAGATTCCTGGCCATCGCTCTACCCAGTTGAGCCACGAAAAATCGAAAAACGGTAAGTAGGTCTTTTCGACGTGAAATTTTGTGCTGATTTTGAAAATAATACTGGTTTTGCTCAAAAGTGTCTAGAAATTGAGATAATCCCAAAAAACGGGGAAGAATCAAAACTTGAGAAAACGATTCTGTGATGTCTGGGCAGCGTTAATAAACTTAAATTGCCATCTACAATCATTATAAAAAAAGCAAAAAAAGTTTGGACCTATGTGGGTTCGAACCTGTGACCTTCAGATTCCTGGCCATCGCTCTACCCAGTTGAGCCACGAAAAATCGAAAAACGGTAAGTAGGTCTTTTCGACGTGAAATTTTGTGCTGATTTTGAAAACAATACTGGTTTTGCTCAAAAGTGTCTAGAAATTGAGATAATCCCAAAAAACGGGGAAGAATCAAAACTTGAGAGAACGATTCTGTGATGTCTGGGCAGCGTTAATAAACTAAAATTGCCATCTACAATCATTATAAAAAAAGCAAAAAAAGTTTGGACCTATGTGGGTTCGAACCTGTGACCTTCAGATTCCTGGCGATCGCTCTACCCAGTTGAGCCACGAAAAATCGAAAAACGGTAAGTAGGTCTTTTCGACGTGAAATTTTGTGCTGATTTTGAAAACAATACTGGTTTTGCTCAAAAGTGTCTAGAAATTGAGATAATCTCAAAAAACGGGGAAGAATCAAAACTTGAGAGAACGATTCTGTGATGTCTGGGCAGCGTTAATAAACTAAAATTGCCATCTACAATCATTATAAAAAAAGCAAAAAAAGTTTGGACCTATGTGGGTTCGAACCTGTGACCTTCAGATTCCTGGCCATCGCTCTACCCAGTTGAGCCACGAAAAATCGAAAAACGGTAAGGAGGTCTTTTCGACGTGAAATTTTGTGCTGATTTTGAAAATAATACTGGTTTTGCTCAAAAGTGTCTAGAAATTGAGATAATCCCAAAAAACGGGGAAGAATCAAAACTTGAGAGAACGATTCTGTGATGTCTGGGCAGCGTTAATAAACTAAAATTGCCATCTACAATCATTATAAAAAAAGCAAAAAAAGTTTGGACCTATGTGGGTTCGAACCTGTGACCTTCAGATTCCTGGCCATCGCTCTACCCAGTTGAGCCACGAAAAATCGAAAAACGGTAAGGAGGTCTTTTCGACGTGAAATTTTGTGCTGATTTTGAAAATAATACTGGTTTTGCTCAAAAGTGTCTAGAAATTGAGATAATCCCAAAAAACGGGGAAGAATCAAAACTTGAGAAAACGATTCTGTGATGTCTGGGCAGCGTTAATAAACTTAAATTGCCATCTACAATCATTATAAAAAAAGCAAAAAAAGTTTGGACCTATGTGGGTTCGAACCTGTGACCTTCAGATTCCTGGCCATCGCTCTACCCAGTTGAGCCACGAAAAATCGAAAAACGGTAAGTAGGTCTTTTCGACGTGAAATTTTGTGCTGATTTTGAAAATAATACTGGTTTTGCTCAAAAATGTCTAGAAATTGAGATAATCCCAAAAAACGGGGAAGAATCAAAATTTGAGAAAACGATTCTGTGATGTCTGGGCAGCGTTAATAAACTTAAATTGCCATCTACAATCATTATAAAAAAAGCAAAAAAAGTTTGGACCTATGTGGGTTCGAACCTGTGACCTTCAGATTCCTGGCCATCGCTCTACCCAGTTGAGCCACGAAAAATCGAAAAACGGTAAGTAGGTCTTTTCGACGTGAAATTTTGTGCTGATTTTGAAAATAATACTGGTTTTGCTCAAAAGTGTCTAGAAATTGAGATAATCCCAAAAAACGGGGAAGAATCAAAACTTGAGAAAACGATTCTGTGATGTCTGGGCAGCGTTAATAAACTTAAATTGCCATCTACAATCATTATAAAAAAAGCAAAAAAAGTTTGGACCTATGTGGGTTCGAACCTGTGACCTTCAGATTCCTGGCCATCGCTCTACCCAGTTGAGCCACGAAAAATCGAAAAACGGTAAGTAGGTCTTTTCGACGTGAAATTTTGTGCTGATTTTGAAAATAATACTGGTTTTGCTCAAAAGTGTCTAGAAATTGAGATAATCCCAAAAAACGGGGAAGAATCAAAACTTGAGAAAACGATTCTGTGATGTCTGGGCAGCGTTAATAAACTTAAATTGCCATCTACAATCATTATAAAAAAAGCAAAAAAAGTTTGGACCTATGTGGGTTCGAACCTGTGACCTTCAGATTCCTGGCCATCGCTCTACCCAGTTGAGCCACGAAAAATCGAAAAACGGTAAGTAGGTCTTTTCGACGTGAAATTTTGTGCTGATTTTGAAAACAATACTGGTTTTGCTCAAAAGTGTCTAGAAATTGAGATAATCCCAAAAAACGGGGAAGAATCAAAACTTGAGAGAACGATTCTGTGATGTCTGGGCAGCGTTAATAAACTAAAATTGCCATCTACAATCATTATAAAAAAAGCAAAAAAAGTTTGGACCTATGTGGGTTCGAACCTGTGACCTTCAGATTCCTGGCGATCGCTCTACCCAGTTGAGCCACGAAAAATCGAAAAACGGTAAGTAGGTCTTTTCGACGTGAAATTTTGTGCTGATTTTGAAAACAATACTGGTTTTGCTCAAAAGTGTCTAGAAATTGAGATAATCTCAAAAAACGGGGAAGAATCAAAACTTGAGAGAACGATTCTGTGATGTCTGGGCAGCGTTAATAAACTAAAATTGCCATCTACAATCATTATAAAAAAAGCAAAAAAAGTTTGGACCTATGTGGGTTCGAACCTGTGACCTTCAGATTCCTGGCCATCGCTCTACCCAGTTGAGCCACGAAAAATCGAAAAACGGTAAGGAGGTCTTTTCGACGTGAAATTTTGTGCTGATTTTGAAAATAATACTGGTTTTGCTCAAAAGTGTCTAGAAATTGAGATAATCCCAAAAAACGGGGAAGAATCAAAACTTGAGAAAACGATTCTGTGATGTCTGGGCAGCGTTAATAAACTTAAATTGCCATCTATAATCATTATAAAAAAGCAAAAAAAGTTTGGAGCTATGTTGGTTCGAACCTGTGACCTTCAGATTCCTGGCCATCGCTCTACCCAGTTGAGCCACGAAAAATCGAAAAACGGTAAGTAGGTCTTTTCGACGTGAAATTTTGTGCTGGTTTTGAAAATAATACTGGTTTTGCTCAAAAGTGTCTAGAAATTGAGATAATCCCAAAAAACGGGGAAGAATCAAAACTTGAGAAAACGATTCTGTGATGTCTGGGCAGCGTTAATAAACTAAAATTGCCATCTACAATCATTATAAAAAAAGCAAAAAAAGTTTGGACCTATGTGGGTTCGAACCTGTGACCTTCAGATTCCTGGCCATCGCTCTACCCAGTTGAGCCACGAAAAATCGAAAAACGGTAAGTAGGTCTTTTCGACGTGAAATTTTGTGCTGGTTTTGAAAATAATACTGGTTTTGCTCAAAAGTGTCTAGAAATTGAGATAATCCCAAAAAACGGGGAAGAATCAAAACTTGAGAGAACGATTCTGTGATGTCTGGGCAGCGTTAATAAACTTAAATTGCCATCTACAATCATTATAAAAAAAGCAAAAAAAGTTTGGACCTATGTGGGTTCGAACCTGTGACCTTCAGATTCCTGGCGATCGCTCTACCCAGTTGAGCCACGAAAAATCGAAAAACGGCAAGTAGGTCTTTTCGACGTGAAATTTTGTGCTGATTTTGAAAACAATACTGGTTTTGCTCAAAAGTGTCTAGAAATTGAGATAATCTCAAAAAACGGGGAAGAATCAAAACTTGAGAGAACGATTCTGTGATGTCTGGGCAGCGTTAATAAACTAAAATTGCCATCTACAATCATTATAAAAAAAGCAAAAAAAGTTTGGACCTATGTGGGTTCGAACCTGTGACCTTCAGATTCCTGGCCATCGCTCTACCCAGTTGAGCCACGAAAAATCGAAAAACGGTAAGGAGGTCTTTTCGACGTGAAATTTTGTGCTGATTTTGAAAATAATACTGGTTTTGCTCAAAAGTGTCTAGAAATTGAGATAATCCCAAAAAACGGGGAAGAATCAAAACTTGAGAAAACGATTCTGTGATGTCTGGGCAGCGTTAATAAACTTAAATTGCCATCTATAATCATTATAAAAAAGCAAAAAAAGTTTGGAGCTATGTTGGTTCGAACCTGTGACCTTCAGATTCCTGGCCATCGCTCTACCCAGTTGAGCCACGAAAAATCGAAAAACGGTAAGTAGGTCTTTTCGACGTGAAATTTTGTGCTGGTTTTGAAAATAATACTGGTTTTGCTCAAAAGTGTCTAGAAATTGAGATAATCCCAAAAAACGGGGAAGAATCAAAACTTGAGAAAACGATTCTGTGATGTCTGGGCAGCGTTAATAAACTTAAATTGCCATTTACAATCATTATAAAAAAAGCAAAAAAAGTTTGGACCTATGTGGGTTCGAACCTGTGACCTTCAGATTCCTGGCCATCGCTCTACCCAGTTGAGCCACGAAAAATCGAAAAACGGTAAGTAGCTCTTTTCGACGTGAAACTTTGTGCTGATTTTGAAAATAATACTGGTTTTGCTCAAAAGTGTCTAGAAATTGAGATAATCCCAAAAAACGGGGAAGAATCAAAACTTGAGAGAACGATTCTGTGATGTCTGGGCAGCGTTAATAAACTAAAATTGCCATCTACAATCATTATAAAAAAAGCAAAAAAAGTTTGGACCTATGTGGGTTCGAACCTGTGACCTTCAGATTCCTGGCCATCGCTCTACCCAGTTGAGCCACGAAAAATCGAAAAACGGTAAGTAGGTCTTTTCGACGTGAAATTTTGTGCTGATTTTGAAAATAATACTGGTTTTGCTCAAAAGTGTCTAGAAATTGAGATAATCCCAAAAAACGGGGAAGAATCAAAACTTGAGAAAACGATTCTGTGATGTCTGGGCAGCGTTAATAAACTAAAATTGCCATCTACAATCATTATAAAAAAAGCAAAAAAAGTTTGGACCTATGTGGGTTCGAACCTGTGACCTTCAGATTCCTGGCCATCGCTCTACCCAGTTGAGCCACGAAAAATCGAAAAACGGTAAGTAGGTCTTTTCGACGTGAAATTTTGTGCTGATTTTGAAAATAATACTGGTTTTGCTCAAAAATGTCTAGAAATTGAGATAATCCCAAAAAACGGGGAAGAATCAAAATTTGAGAAAACGATTCTGTGATGTCTGGGCAGCGTTAATAAACTTAAATTGCCATCTACAATCATTATAAAAAAAGCAAAAAAAGTTTGGACCTATGTGGGTTCGAACCTGTGACCTTCAGATTCCTGGCCATCGCTCTACCCAGTTGAGCCACGAAAAATCGAAAAACGGTAAGTAGGTCTTTTCGACGTGAAATTTTGTGCTGATTTTGAAAATAATACTGGTTTTGCTCAAAAGTGTCTAGAAATTGAGATAATCCCAAAAAACGGGGAAGAATCAACACTTGAGAAAACGATTCTGTGATGTCTGGGCAGCGTTAATAAACTTAAATTGCCATCTACAATCATTATAAAAAAAGCAAAAAAAGTTTGGACCTATGTGGGTTCGAACCTGTGACCTTCAGATTCCTGGCCATCGCTCTACCCAGTTGAGCCACGAAAAATCGAAAAACGGTAAGTAGGTCTTTTCGACGTGAAATGTTGTGCTGATTTTGAAAATAATACTGGTTTTGCTCAAAAGTGTCTAGAAATTGAGATAATCCCAAAAAACGGGGAAGAATCAAAACTTGAGAAAATGATTCTGTGATGTCTGGGCAGCGTTAATAAACTTAAATTGCCATCTACAATCATTATAAAAAAAGCAAAAAAAGTTTGGACCTATGTGGGTTCGAACCTGTGACCTTCAGATTCCTGGCCATCGCTCTACCCAGTTGAGCCACGAAAAATCGAAAAACGGTAAGTAGCTCTTTTCGACGTAAAACTTTGTGATGATTTTGAAAATAATACTGGTTTTGCTCAAAAGTGTCTAGAAATTGAGATAATCCCAAAAAACGGGGAAGAATCAAAACTTGAGAGAACGATTCTGTGATGTCTGGGCAGCGTTAATAAACTAAAATTGCCATCTACAATCATTATAAAAAAAGCAAAAAAAGTTTGGACCTATGTGGGTTCGAACCTGTGACCTTCAGATTCCTGGCCATCGCTCTACCCAGTTGAGCCACGAAAAATCGAAAAACGGTAAGTAGGTCTTTTCGACGTGAAATCTTGTGCTGATTTTGAAAATAATACTGGTTTTGCTCAAAAGTGTCTAGAAATTGAGATAATCCCAAAAAACGGGGAAGAATCAAAACTTGAGAAAACGATTCTGTGATGTCTGGGCAGCGTTAATAAACTAAAATTGCCATCTACAATCATTATAAAAAAAGCAAAAAAAGTTTGGACCTATGTGGGTTCGAACCTGTGACCTTCAGATTCCTGGCCATCGCTCTACCCAGTTGAGCCACGAAAAATCGAAAAACGGTAAGTAGGTCTTTTCGACGTGAAATTTTGTGCTGATTTTGAAAATAATACTGGTTTTGCTCAAAAGTGTCTAGAAATTGAGATAATCCCAAAAAACGGGGAAGAATCAAAACTTGAGAAAACGATTCTGTGATGTCTGGGCAGCGTTAATAAACTAAAATTGCCATCTACAATCATTATAAAAAAAGCAAAAAAAGTTTGGACCTATGTGGGTTCGAACCTGTGACCTTCAGATTCCTGGCCATCGCTCTACCCAGTTGAGCCACGAAAAATCGAAAAACGGTAAGTAGGTCTTTTCGACGTGAAATTTTGTGCTGATTTTGAAAATAATACTGGTTTTGCTCAAAAGTGTCTAGAAATTGAGATAATCCCAAAAAACGGGGAAGAATCAAAATTTGAGAAAACGATTCTGTGATGTCTGGGCAGCGTTAATAAACTTAAATTGCCATCTACAATCATTATAAAAAAAGCAAAAAAAGTTTGGACCTATGTGGGTTCGAACCTGTGACCTTCAGATTCCTGGCTATCGCTCTACCCAGTTGAGCCACGAAAAATCGAAAAACGGTAAGTAGCTCTTTTCGACGTGAAACTTTGTGCTGATTTTGAAAATAATACTGGTTTTGCTCAAAAGTGTCTAGAAATTGAGATAATCCCAAAAAAACGGGGAAGAATCAAAACTTGAGAGAACGATTCTGTGATGTCTGGGCAGCGTTAATAAACTAAAATTGCCATCTACAATCATTATAAAAAAAGCAAAAAAAGTTTGGACCTATGTGGGTTCGAACCTGTGACCTTCAGATTCCTGGCCATCGCTCTACCCAGTTGAGCCACGAAAAATCGAAAAACGGTAAGTAGGTCTTTTCGACGTGAAATTTTGTGCTGATTTTGAAAATAATACTGGTTTTGCTCAAAAGTGTCTAGAAATTGAGATAATCCCAAAAAACGGGGAAGAAACAAAACTTGAGAAAATGATTCTGTGATGTCTGGGCAGCGTTAATAAACTTAAATTGCCATCTACAATCATTATAAAAAAAGCAAAAAAAGTTTGGACTTATGTGGGTTCGAACCTGTGACCTTCAGATTCCTGGCCATCGCTCTACCCAGTTGAGCCACGAAAAATCGAAAAACGGTAAGTAGCTCTTTTCGACGTGAAACTTTGTGCTGATTTTGAAAATAATACTGGTTTTGCTCAAAAGTGTCTAGAAATTGAGATAATCCCAAAAAACGGGGAAGAATCAAAACTTGAGAAAACGATTCTGTGATGTCTGGGCAGCGTTAATAAACCTAAATTGCCATCTACAATCATTATAAAAGAAGCAAAAAAAGTTTGGACCTATGTGGGTTCGAACATGTGACCTTCAGATTCCTGGCCATCGCTCTACCCAGTTGAGCCACGAAAAATCGAAAAACGGTAAGTAGGTCTTTTCGACGTGAAATTCTGTGCTGATTTTGAAAATAATACTGGTTTTGCTCAAAAGTGTCTAGAAATTGAGATAATCCCAAAAAACGGGGAAGAATCAAAACTTGAGAAAACGATTCTGTGATGTCTGGGCAGCGTTAATAAACTTAAATTGTCATCTACAATCATTTCAAAGAAAGCAAAAAAAGATTGGACCTAAGTGGGTTCGAACCTGTGACCTTCAGATTCGTGGCCATCGCTCTACCCAGTTGAGCCACGAAAAATCGAAAATTTACTTTGAAATCTATATTTGGAATTCAATTTCAAGAATGTCATCGGATTTGGGGATTCTGAAATACCACGATTGTATGTCATTCTCTTTTGTTGCATGGGGTCCCATCAGAGCGAGTAAATCCGACTGTTCATGGAAAATATTGAAGAAGAGACAACAAATTTCCATTTTCGTCGATTCGAGGAACTTCTGGAAAAATATTATAGTCTGAATTTCAAGTTTACAAATTTTTGGAATCTCAGAATCTCAAGATCCCAGACTTTCAGAAAATAAAATCCTTACCTTTTTCATCAACAAACAGTCTTCCAGCATTAATTTCTTGACGGTTATCATGGCTCCTTCCAAATGAATGAACTTGTCAAAACAAGATGAATTATCTATTTCAGCACAGAAGTAAATATGTTCCGCCGATTTCCACTGTTCCAATTTGCTCATCTCCTCCACATCTTCTATCGAAAAATGATGAAAAGTATCACTGTCGATATTCACAGTTTCCAAGACTTCAGGGTCCATGAATGGAAGTGTTGACATCACATGAGATAAGTTCCCCACTTTCAGGTCAAGGTATTCAACTTTTAATTTGTGTCTTCTCGAGTTCCAGATGGCTGGAAGTCCATTTTCGCAGTTAAGTTCTAATGTAGCAAGTTTTGACTTTTGAGTTTGGAGGTTGAGTTGGAAATCCTGACAAAAGGTATCAACATAATTCATGCCAGTTTTTGAACCGGTTCATGGACATCTCGCGAACCGGTTCATTTTTTTTGAACCGGTTCATGGACACCTCGCGAACCGGTTCATTTTTTTTTGAACCGGTTCATGGACACCTCGCGAACCGGTTCATTTTTTTGAACCGGTTCATGGACACCTCGCGAACCGGTTCATTTTTTTTGAACCGGTTCATGGACACCTTGCGAACCGGTTCATGGATACCTCGCGAACCGGTTCATTTTTTTTGAACCGGTTCATGGACACCTCGCGAACCGGTTCATTTTTTTTGAACCGGTTCATGGATACCTCGCGAACCGGTTCATTTTTTTTGAACCGGTTCATGGATACCTCGCGAACCGGTTCATTTTTTTTGAACCGGTTCATGGATACCTCGCGAACCGGTTCATGGACACCTCGCGAACCGGTTCATGGACACCTTGCGAACCGGTTCATGGATACCTCGCGAACCGGTTCATTTTTTTTGAACCGGTTCATGGACACCTCGCGAACCGGTTCATTTTTTTTGAACCGGTTCATGGACACCTTGCGAACCGGTTCATGGATACCTCGCGAACCGGTTCATGGACACCTTGCGAACCGGTTCATGGATACCTCGCGAACCGGTTCATTTTTTTTGAACCGGTTCATGGATACCTCGCGAACCGGTTCATTTTTTTTGAACCGGTTCATGGATACCTCGCGAACCGGTTCATGGACACTTCGCGAACCGGTTCATGGATACCTCGCGAACCGGTTCATGGACACCTCGCGAACCGGTTCATTTTTTTTGAACCGGTTCATGGACACCTTGCGAACCGGTTCATTTTTTTTGAACCGGTTCATGGACACCTTGCGAACCGGTTCATGGATACCTCGCGAACCGGTTCATTTTTTTTGAACCGGTTCATGGACACCTCGCGAACCGGTTCATGGATACCTCGCGAACCGGTTCATTTTTTTTGAACCGGTTCATGGATACCTCGCGAACCGGTTCATGGATACCTCGCGAACCGGTTCATGGACACTTCGCGAACCGGTTCATGGACACCTCGCGAACCGGTTCATGGATACCTCGCGAACCGGTTCATGGATACCTCGCGAACCGGTTCATGGACACTTCGCGAACCGGTTCATGGATACCTCGCGAACCGGTTCATGGATACCTCGCGAACCGGTTCATGGACACCTCGCGAACCGGTTCATGGACACCTCGCGAACCGGTTCATTTTTTTTGAACCGGTTCATGGACACCTTGCAAACCGGTTCATTTTTTTTGAACCGGTTCATGGACACCTTGCGAACCGGTTCATTTTTTTTGAACCGGTTCATGGTCATCTCGCGAACCGGTTCATTTTTTTTGAACCGGTTCATGGTCATCTCGCGAACCGGTTCATTTTTTTTGAACCGGTTCATTTTTTTTGAACCGGTTCATTTTTTTTGAACCGGTTCATTTTTTTGAACCGGTTCATGGTCATCTCGCGAACCGGTTCATTTTTTTTGAACCGGTTCATTTTTTTTGAACCGGTTCATTTTTTTTGAACCGGTTCACTTTTTTTGAACCGGTTCATTTTTTTTGAACCGGTTCATTTTTTTTGAACCGGTTCATTTTTTTGAACCGGTTCATGGTCATCTCGCGAACCGGTTCATTTTTTTGAACCGGTTCATGGACACCTCGCGAACCGGTTCATTTTTTTTGAACCGGTTCATGGACACCTTGCGAACCGGTTCATTTTTTTTGAACCGGTTCATGGACATCTCGCGAACCGGTTCATTTTTTTTGAACCGGTTCATGGACACCTCGCGAACCGGTTCATGGACACTTCGCGAACCGGTTCATGGACACCTCGCGAACCGGTTCATGGATACCTCGCGAACCGGTTCATGGATACCTCGCGAACCGGTTCATGGACACTTCGCGAACCGGTTCATGGATACCTCGCGAACCGGTTCATGGATACCTCGCGAACCGGTTCATGGACACCTCGCGAACCGGTTCATTTTTTTTGAACCGGTTCATGGACACCTTGCGAACCGGTTCATTTTTTTTGAACCGGTTCATGGACACCTTGCGAACCGGTTCATTTTTTTTGAACCGGTTCATGGTCATCTCGCGAACCGGTTCATTTTTTTTGAACCGGTTCATGGTCATCTCGCGAACCGGTTCATTTTTTTTGAACCGGTTCATTTTTTTTGAACCGGTTCACTTTTTTTGAACCGGTTCATTTTTTTTGAACCGGTTCATTTTTTTTGAACCGGTTCATTTTTTTGAACCGGTTCATGGTCATCTCGCGAACCGGTTCATTTTTTTTGAACCGGTTCATTTTTTTTGAACCGGTTCACTTTTTTTGAACCGGTTCATTTTTTTTGAACCGGTTCATTTTTTTTGAACCGGTTCATTTTTTTGAACCGGTTCATGGTCATCTCGCGAACCGGTTCATTTTTTTGAACCGGTTCATGGACACCTCGCGAACCGGTTCATTTTTTTTGAACCGGTTCATGGACACCTTGCGAACCGGTTCATTTTTTTTGAACCGGTTCATTTTTTTGAACCGGTTCATGGTCATCTCGCGAACCGGTTCACTTTTTTTGAACCGGTTCATTTTTTTTGAACCGGTTCATTTTTTTGAACCGGTTCATGGTTATCTCGCGAACCGGTTCATTTTTTTGAACCGGTTCATGGACACCTCGCGAACCGGTTCATTTTTTTTGAACCGGTTCATGGACATCTCGCGAACCGGTTCATTTTTTTTGAACCGGTTCATGGACACCTCGCGAACCGGTTCATTTTTTTTGAACCGGTTCATGGACACCTCGCGAACCGGTTCATTTTTTTTGAACCGGTTCATGGACACCTCGCGAACCGGTTCATTTTTTTTTGAACCGGTTCATGGACACCTTGCGAACCGGTTCATTTTTTTTGAACCGGTTCATGGACACCTCGCGAACCGGTTCATTTTTTTTGAACCGGTTCATGGACACCTCGCGAACCGGTTCATTTTTTTTGAACCGGTTCATTTTTTTTGAACCGGTTCACTTTTTTTGAACCGGTTCATTTTTTTTGAACCGGTTCATTTTTTTTGAACCGGTTCATTTTTTTGAACCGGTTCATGGTCATCTCGCGAACCGGTTCATTTTTTTGAACCGGTTCATGGTCATCTCGCGAACCGGTTCATTTTTTTGAACCGGTTCATGGACACCTCGCGAACCGGTTCATTTTTTTTGAACCGGTTCATGGACACCTTGCGAACCGGTTCATTTTTTTTGAACCGGTTCATGGACATCTCGCGAATCGGTTCATTTTTTTTGAACCGGTTCATGGACACCTCGCGAACCGGTTCATTTTTTTTTGAACCGGTTCATGGACACCTTGCGAACCGGTTGATTTTTTTTGAACCGGTTCATGGACACCTCGCGAACCGGTTCATTTTTTTTGAACCGGTTCATTTTTTTTGAACCGGTTCACTTTTTTTGAACCGGTTCATTTTTTTTGAACCGGTTCATTTTTTTTGAACCGGTTCATTTTTTTTGAACCGGTTCATGGTCATCTCGCGAACCGGTTCATTTTTTTTGAACCGGTTCATGGTCATCTCGCGAACCGGTTCATTTTTTTGAACCGGTTCATGGACACCTTGCGAACCGGTTCATTTTTTTGAACCGGTTCATTTTTTTTGAACCGGTTCATTTTTTTTGAACCGGTTCATGGTCATCTCGCGAACCGGTTCATTTTTTTTGAACCGGTTCATGGTCATCTCGCGAACCGGTTCATTTTTTTGAACCGGTTCATGGACACCTTGCGAACCGGTTCATTTTTTTGAACCGGTTCATGGTCATCTCGCAAACCGGTTCATTTTTTTGAACCGGTTCATGGTCATCTCGCAAACCGGTTCATTTTTTTTGAACCGGTTCATGGTCATCTCGCGAACCGGTTCATTTTTTTTGAACCGGTTCATGGACATCTCGCGAACCGGTTCATTTTTTTTTGAACCGATTCATGGACACCTCGCGAACCGGTTCATTTTTTTTGAACCGGTTCATGGACACCTCGCGAACCGGTTCATTTTTTTTTGAACCGGTTCATGGACACCTTGCGAACCGGTTCATTTTTTTTGAACCGGTTCATGGACATCTCGCTAACCGGTTCATTTTTTTTGAACCGGTTCACTTTTTTTGAACCGGTTCATTTTTTTTGAACCGGTTCATTTTTTTTGAACCGGTTCATGGTCATCTCGCGAACCGGTTCATTTTTTTTGAACCGGTTCATGGTCATCTCGCGAACCGGTTCATTTTTTTGAACCGGTTCATGGACACCTTGGGAACCGGTTCATTTTTTTTGAACCGGTTCATTTTTTTGAACCGGTTCATGGTCATCTCGCGAACCGGTTCATTTTTTTTGAACCGGTTCATGGTCATCTCGCGAACCGGTTCATTTTTTTTGAACCGGTTCATTTTTTTTGAACCGGTTCATGGACATCTCGCGAACCGGTTCATTTTTTTTGAACCGGTTCATTTTTTTTGAACCGGTTCATGGACATCTCGCGAACCGGTTCATTTTTTTTGAACCGGTTCATGGTCATCTCGCGAACCGGTTCATTTTTTTGAACCGGTTCATGGACACCTCGCGAACCGGTTCATTTTTTTTGAACCGGTTCACTTTTTTTGAACCGGTTCATGGTCATCTCGCGAACCGGTTCATTTTTTTTGAACCGGTTCATGGTCATCTCGCGAACCGGTTCATTTTTTTTGAACCGGTTCATTTTTTTTGAACCGGTTCATGGACATCTCGCGAACCGGTTCATTTTTTTTGAACCGGTTCATGGACATCTCGCGAACCGGTTCACTTTTTTTGAACCGGTTCATGGTCATCTCGCGAACCGGTTCATTTTTTTTGAACCGGTTCATGGACACCTCGCGAACCGGTTCATTTTTTTTGAACCGGTTCACTTTTTTTGAACCGGTTCATGGTCATCTCGCGAACCGGTTCATTTTTTTTGAACCGGTTCATGGACATCTCGCGAACCGGTTCATTTTTTTTGAACTGGTTCATGGACACCTCGCGAACCGGTTCATTTTTTTTGAACCGGTTCATGGACATCTCGCGAACCGGTTCATTTTTTTTGAACCGGTTCATTTTTTTTGAACCGGTTCATGGTCATCTCGCGAACCGGTTCATTTTTTTGAACCGGTTCATGGACACCTTGGGAACCGGTTCATTTTTTTTGAACCGGTTCATTTTTTTGAACCGGTTCATGGTCATCTCGCGAACCGGTTCATTTTTTTTGAACCGGTTCATGGTCATCTCGCGAACCGGTTCATTTTTTTTGAACCGGTTCATTTTTTTTGAACCGGTTCATGGACATCTCGCGAACCGGTTCATTTTTTTTGAACCGGTTCATGGACATCTCGCGAACCGGTTCATTTTTTTTGAACTGGTTCATGGACACCTCGCGAACCGGTTCATTTTTTTTGAACCGGTTCATGGACATCTCGCGAACCGGTTCATTTTTTTTGAACCGGTTCATGGACACCTCGCGAACCGGTTCATTTTTTTTGAACCGGTTCATGGACACCTCGCGAACCGGTTCATTTTTTTTGAACCGGTTCATGGACACCTTGCGAACCGGTTCATTTTTTTTGAACCGGTTCATGGACACCTCGCGAACCGGTTCATTTTTTTGAACCGGTTCATGGTCATCTCGCGAACCGGTTCATTTTTTTTGAACCGGTTCATTTTTTTTGAACCGGTTCATTTTTTTTGAACCGGTTCACTTTTTTTGAACCGGTTCATTTTTTTTGAACCGGTTCATTTTTTTTGAACCGGTTCATTTTTTTGAACCGGTTCATGGTCATCTCGCGAACCGGTTCATTTTTTTGAACCGGTTCATGGACACCTCGCGAACCGGTTCATTTTTTTTGAACCGGTTCATGGACACCTTGCGAACCGGTTCATTTTTTTTGAACCGGTTCATGGACATCTCGCGAACCGGTTCATTTTTTTTGAACCGGTTCATGGACACCTCGCGAACCGGTTCATTTTTTTTGAACCGGTTCATGGACACCTCGCGAACCGGTTCATTTTTTTTTGAACCGGTTCATGGACACCTTGCGAACCGGTTCATTTTTTTTTGAACCGGTTCATGGTCATCTCGCGAACCGGTTCATTTTTTTTGAACCGGTTCATGGTCATCTCGCGAACCGGTTCATTTTTTTTGAACCGCTTCATGGACACCTTGCGAACCGGTTCATTTTTTTTGAACCGGTTCATGGACACCTCGCGAACCGGTTCATTTTTTTTGAACCGGTTCATGGACACCTTGCGAACCGGTTCATTTTTTTTGAACCGGTTCATGGTCATCTCGCGAACCGGTTCATTTTTTTGAACCGGTTCATGGACATCTCGCAAACCGGTTCATTTTTTTTTAACCGGTTCATGGACACCTCGCGAACCGGTTCATTTTTTTTGAACCGGTTCATGGACACCTTGCGAACCGGTTCATTTTTTTTGAACCGGTTCATGGACACCTCGCGAACCGGTTCATTTTTTTTGAACCGGTTCATTTTTTTTGAACCGGTTCACTTTTTTTGAACCGGTTCATTTTTTTTGAACCGGTTCATTTTTTTTGAACCGGTTCATTTTTTTTGAACCGGTTCATGGTCATCTCGCGAACCGGTTCATTTTTTTTGAACCGGTTCATGGTCATCTCGCGAACCGGTTCATTTTTTTGAACCGGTTCATGGACACCTTGGGAACCGGTTCATTTTTTTGAACCGGTTCATGGACACCTTGCGAACCGGTTCATTTTTTTGAACCGGTTCATTTTTTTTGAACCGGTTCATTTTTTTTGAACCGGTTCATGGTCATCTCGCGAACCGGTTCATTTTTTTTGAACCGGTTCATGGTCATCTCGCGAACCGGTTCATTTTTTTTGAACCGGTTCATGGACACCTCGCGAACCGGTTCATTTTTTTTGAACCGGTTCATGGACACCTCGCGAACCGGTTCATTTTTTTTTGAACCGGTTCATGGACACCTTGCGAACCGGTTCATTTTTTTTGAACCGGTTCATGGACATCTCGCTAACCGGTTCATTTTTTTTGAACCGGTTCATTTTTTTTGAACCGGTTCACTTTTTTTGAACCGGTTCATTTTTTTTGAACCGGTTCATTTTTTTTGAACCGGTTCATTTTTTTTGAACCGGTTCATGGTCATCTCGCGAACCGGTTCATTTTTTTTGAACCGGTTCATGGTCATCTCGCGAACCGGTTCATTTTTTTGAACCGGTTCATGGACACCTTGGGAACCGGTTCATTTTTTTTGAACCGGTTCATTTTTTTGAACCGGTTCATGGTCATCTCGCGAACCGGTTCATTTTTTTTGAACCGGTTCATGGTCATCTCGCGAACCGGTTCATTTTTTTTGAACCGGTTCATTTTTTTTGAACCGGTTCATGGACATCTCGCGAACCGGTTCATTTTTTTTGAACCGGTTCATTTTTTTTGAACCGGTTCATGGTCATCTCGCGAACCGGTTCATTTTTTTGAACCGGTTCATGGACACCTCGCGAACCGGTTCATTTTTTTTGAACCGGTTCATTTTTTTTGAACCGGTTCACTTTTTTTGAACCGGTTCATTTTTTTTTAACCGGTTCATTTTTTTTGAACCGGTTCATTTTTTTTGAACCGGTTCATGGTCATCTCGCGAACCGGTTCATTTTTTTTGAACCGGTTCATGGTCATCTCGCGAACCGGTTCATTTTTTTTGAACCGGTTCATTTTTTTTGAACCGGTTCATTTTTTTTGAACCGGTTCATGGTCATCTCGCGAACCGGTTCATTTTTTTGAACCGGTTCATGGACACCTTGGGAACCGGTTCATTTTTTTTGAACCGGTTCATGGTCATCTCGCGAACCGGTTCATTTTTTTTGAACCGGTTCATGGTCATCTCGCGAACCGGTTCATTTTTTTTGAACCGGTTCATGGACATCTCGCGAACCGGTTCATTTTTTTTGAACCGGTTCATGGTCATCTCGCGAACCGGTTCATTTTTTTGAACCGGTTCATGGACACCTCGCGAACCGGTTCATTTTTTTTGAACCGGTTCATGGACACCTCGCGAACCGGTTCATTTTTTTTGAACCGGTTCATGGACACCTTGCGAACCGGTTCATTTTTTTTGATTTGGTTCATGGACATCTCGCGAACCGGTTCATTTTTTTTGAACCGGTTCATGGACACCTTGCGAACCGGTTCATTTTTTTTGAACCGGTTCATGGACATCTCGCGAACCGGTTCATTTTTTTTGAACCGGTTCATGGACATCTCGCGAACCGGTTCATTTTTTTTGAACCGGTTCATGGTCATCTCGCGAACCGGTTCATTTTTTTGAACCGGTTCATGGACACCTCGCGAACCGGTTCATTTTTTTTTGAACCGGTTCATGGACATCTCGCGAACCGGTTCATTTTTTTTTAACCGGTTCATGGACACCTTGCGAACCGGTTCATTTTTTTTGAACCGGTTCATGGACATCTCGCGAACCGGTTCATTTTTTTTGAACCGGTTCATGGTCATCTCGCGAACCGGTTCATTTTTTTTTAACCGGTTCATGGACACCTTGCGAACCGGTTCATTTTTTTTTAACCGGTTCATGGTCATCTCGCGAACCGGTTCATTTTTTTTTAACCGGTTCATGGACACCTTGCGAACCGGTTCATTTTTTTTGAACCGGTTCATGGACACCTTGCGAACCGGTTCATTTTTTTGAACCGGTTCATGGACATCTCGCGAACCGGTTCATTTTTTTTGAACCGGTTCATGGACACCTCGCGAACCGGTTCATTTTTTTTGAACCGGTTCATGGACATCTCGCGAACCGGTTCATTTTTTTTGAACTGGTTCATGGACACCTCGCGAACCGGTTCATTTTTTTTGAACCGGTTCATGGACATCTCGCGAACCGGTTCATTTTTTTTGAACCGGTTCATGGACACCTCGCGAACCGGTTCATTTTTTTTGAACCGGTTCATGGACACCTCGCGAACCGGTTCATTTTTTTTGAACCGGTTCATGGACACCTTGCGAACCGGTTCATTTTTTTTGAACCGGTTCATGGACACCTCGCGAACCGGTTCATTTTTTTTGAACCGGTTCATGGACACCTCGCGAACCGGTTCATTTTTTTTGAACCGGTTCATGGACACCTTGCGAACCGGTTCATTTTTTTTGAACCGGTTCATGGACACCTCGCGAACCGGTTCATTTTTTTTGAACCGGTTCATGGACACCTCGCGAACCGGTTCATGGATACCTCGCGAACCGGTTCATTTTTTTTGAACCGGTTCATGGATACCTCGCGAACCGGTTCATGGACACCTCGCGAACCGGTTCATTTTTTTTGAACCGGTTCATAGACACCTCGCGAACCGGTTCATGGATACCTCGCGAACCGGTTCATGGACACCTCGCGAACCGGTTCATGGACACCTCGCGAACCGGTTCATGGACACCTCGTGAACCGGTTTATTTGTTTTGAACCGGTTCATAGACACCTCGCGAACCGGTTCATGGATACCTCGCGAACCGGTTCATGGACACCTCGCGAACCGGTTCATGGACACCTCGCGAACCGGTTCATGGACACCTCGCGAACCGGTTCATGGATACCTCGCGAACCGGTTCATTTGTTTTGAACCGGTTCATGGACACCTCGCGAACCGGTTCATTTGTTTTGAACCGGTTCATGGACACCTCGCGAACCGGTTCATTTGTTTTGAACCGGTCCATAGACACCTCGCGAACCGGTTCATGGATACCTCGCGAACCGGTTCATTTGTTTTGAACCGGTTCATGGATACCTCGCGAACCGGTTCATTTGTTTTGAACCGGTTCATGGACACCTCGCGAACCGGTTCATTTGTTTTGAACCGGTTCATGGACACCTCGCGAACCGGTTCATGGACACCTCGTGAACCGGTTCATTTGTTTTGAACCGGTTCATGGACACCTCGTGAACCGGTTCATGGATACCTCGCGAACCGGTTCATGGACACCTCGCGAACCGGTTCATGGATACCTCGCGAACCGGTTCATGGACACCTCGCGAACCGGTTCATGGACACCTCGCGAACCGGTTCATGGACACCTCGCGAACCGGTTCATGGACACCTCGCGAACCGGTTCATGGACACCTCGTGAACCGGTTCATTTGTTTTGAACCGGTTCATGGACACCTCGTGAACCGGTTCATTTGTTTTGAGCCGGTTCATAGACACCTCGCGAACCGGTTCATGGACACCTCGTGAACCGGTTCATTTGTTTTGAACCGGTTCATGGACACCTCGCGAACCGGTTCATTTTTTTTGAACCGGTTCATGGACACCTCGTGAACCGGTTCATTTGTTTTGAGCCGGTTCATAGACACCTCGCGAACCGGTTCATGGACACCTCGTGAACCGGTTCATTTGTTTTGAACCGGTTCATGGACACCTCGTGAACCGGTTCATTTGTTTTGAACCGGTTCATGGACACCTCGTGAACCGGTTCATTTGTTTTGAGCCGGTTCATAGACACCTCGCGAACCGGTTCATGGACACCTCGTGAACCGGTTCATTTGTTTTGAACCGGTTCATGGACACCTCGCGAACCGGTTCATTTTTTTTGAACCGGTTCATGGACATCTCGCGAACCGGTTCATTTTTTTTGAACCGGTTCATGGACACCTCGCGAACCGGTTCATTTTTTTTGAACCCATTTTTTTGAACCGGTTCATGGACATCTCGCGAACCGGTTCATTTTTTTTGAACCCATTTTTTTGAACCGGTTCATGGACACCTCGCGAACCGGTTCATTTTTTTTGAACCCATTTTTTTGAACCGGTTCATGGACACCTCGCGAACCGGTTCATTTTTTTTGAACCCATTTTTTTGAACCGGTTCATGGACACCTCGCGAACCGGTTCATTTTTTTTGAACCGGTTCATGGACACCTCGCGAACCGGTTCATTTTTTTTGAACCGGTTCATGGACACCTCGCGAACCGGTTCATTTTTTTTGAACCGGTTCATGGACATCTCGCGAACCGGTTCATTTTTTTTGAACCGGTTCATGGACACCTTGCGAACCGGTTCATTTTTTTTGAACCGGTTCATGGACATCTCGCGAACCGGTTCATTTTTTTTGAACCGGTTCATGGACACCTTGCGAACCGGTTCATTTTTTTTGAACCGGTTCATTTTTTTTGAACCGGTTCATTTTTTTTTGAACCGGTTCATTTTTTTGAACCGGTTCATGGACATCTCGCGAACCGGTTCATTTTTTTTGAACCGGTTCATTTTTTTTGAACCGGTTCATTTTTTTTGAACCGGTTCATGGACATCTCGCGAACCGGTTCATTTTTTTTGAACCGGTTCCTTTTTTTTAACCGGTTCATGGACATCTCGCGAACCGGTTCATGGACATCTCGCGAACCGGTTCATTTTTTTTGAACCGGTTCATGGACACCTCGCGAACCGGTTCATTTTTTTTGAACCGGTTCATGGACACCTTGCGAACCGGTTCTTTTTTTTTGAGGTTCGCGAGGTATCCATGAACCGGTTCGCGAGGTGTCCATGAACCGGTTCAAAAAAAATGAACCGGTTCGCGAGGTGTCCATGAACCGGTTCAAAAAAAATGAACCGGTTCGCGAGATGTCCATGAACCGGTTCAAAAAAAATGAACCGGTTCGCAAGGTGTCCATGAACCGGTTCATTTTTTTTTGAACCGGTTCATGGTCATCTCGCGAACCGGTTCATTTTTTTTTTGGACACCTCGCGAACCGGTTTATTTTTTTTGAACCGGTTCATGGACACCTCGCGAACCGGTTCTTTTTTTTTGAGGTTCGCGAGGTATCCATGAACCGGTTCGCGAGGTGTCCATGAACCGGTTCAAAAAAAATGAACCGGTTCGCGAGATGACCATGAACCGGTTCAAAAAAAAATGAACCGGTTCGCGAGATGTCCATGAACCGGTTCAAAAAAAATGAACCGGTTCGCAAGGTGTCCATGAACCGGTTCAAAAAAAATGAACCGGTTCGCGAGGTGTCCATGAACCGGTTCAAAAAAAATGAACCGGTTCGCGAGATGTCCATGAACCGGTTCAAAAAAAATGAACCGGTTCGCGAGATGTCCATGAACCGGTTCAAAAAAAATGAACCGGTTCGCGAGATGTCCATGAACCGGTTCAAAAAAAATGAACCGGTTCGCGAGGTGTCCATGAACCAGTTCAAAAAAAATGAACCGGTTCGCGAGATGTCCATGAACCGGTTCAAAAAAAATGAACCGGTTCGCGAGATGTCCATGAACCGGTTCAAAAAAAATGAACCGGTTCGCGAGGTGTCCATGAACCGGTTCAAAAAAAATGAACCGGTTCGCAAGGTGTCCATGAACCGGTTAAAAAAAAATGAACCGGTTCGCGAGATGTCCATGAACCGGTTCAAAAAAAATGAACCGGTTCGCAAGGTGTCCATGAACCAGTTCAAAAAAAATGAACCGGTTCGCAAGGTGTCCATGAACCGGTTAAAAAAAAATGAACCGGTTCGCGAGATGTCCATGAACCGGTTCAAAAAAAATGAACCGGTTCGCGAGGTGTCCATGAACCGGTTCAAAAAAATGAACCGGTTCGCGAGATGACCATGAACCGGTTCAAAAAAAATGAACCGGTTCGCGAGATGACCATGAACCGGTTCAAAAAAATGAACCGGTTCGCAAGGTGTCCATGAACCGGTTAAAAAAAAATGAACCGGTTCGCAAGGTGTCCATGAACCGGTTCAAAAAAAATGAACCGGTTCGCGAGGTGTCCATGAACCGGTTCAAAAAAATGAACCGGTTCGCGAGATGTCCATGAACCGGTTCAAAAAAAATGAACCGGTTCAAAAAAAATGAACCGGTTCGCGAGATGACCATGAACCGGTTCAAAAAAATGAACCGGTTCGCGAGATGACCATGAACCGGTTCAAAAAAATGAACCGGTTCAAAAAAAATGAACCGGTTCAAAAAAAGTGAACCGGTTCGAAAAAAATGAACCGGTTCAAAAAAAGTGAACCGGTTCGAAAAAAATGAACCGGTTCAAAAAAAATGAACCGGTTCGCGAGATGACCATGAACCGGTTCAAAAAAAATGAACCGGTTCGCGAGATGACCATGAACCGGTTCAAAAAAATGAACCGGTTAAAAAAAATGAACCGGTTAAAAAAAAATGAACCGGTTCAAAAAAAATGAACCGGTTCGAAAAAAATGAACCGGTTAGCGAGATGTCCATGAACCGGTTCAAAAAAAATGAACCGGTTCGCGAGATGTCCATGAACCGGTTCAAAAAAAATGAACCGGTTCGCGAGGTGTCCATGAACCGGTTCAAAAAAAATGAACCGGTTCGCGAGATGTCCATGAACCGGTTCATGGACACCTCGCGAACCGGTTCATTTTTTTTGAACCGGTTCATGGACACCTCGCGAACCGGTTCATGGACACCTCGCGAACCGGTTCATTTTTTTGAACCGGTTCATGGACACCTCGCGAACCGGTTCATTTTTTTTGAACCGGTTCCTTTTTTTTTAACCGGTTCATGGACACCTCGCGAACCGGTTCATTTTTTTTGAACCGGTTCATGGACACCTCGCGAACCGGTTCATGGACACCTCGCGAACCGGTTCATTTTTTTTGAACCGGTTCATGGACACCTCGCGAACCGGTTCATTTTTTTTGAACCGGTTCATGGACACCTCGCGAACCGGTTCATTTTTTTTGAACCGGTTCATGGACACCTTGCGAACCGGTTCATTTTTTTTGAACCGGTTCATGGACACCTTGCGAACCGGTTCATTTTTTTTGAACCGGTTCATGGACACCTTGCGAACCGGTTCTTTTTTTTTGAACCGGATCATGGACATCTCGCGAACCGGTTCATTTTTTTGAACCGGTTCATGGACACCTTGCGAACCGGTTCATTTTTTTTGAACCGGTTCATGGACACCTTGCGAACCGGTTCTTTTTTTTTGAACCGGATCATGGACATCTCGCGAACCGGTTCATTTTTTTGAACCGGTTCATGGACACCTTGCGAACCGGTTCATTTTTTTTGAACCGGATCATGGTCATCTCGCGAACCGGTTCATGGACACCTCGCGAACCGGTTCATTTTTTTTGAACCGGTTCATGGACACCTCGCGAACCGGTTCATTTTTTTTGAACCGGTTCATGGACACCTTGCGAACCGGTTCTTTTTTTTTGAACCGGATCATGGACATCTCGCGAACCGGTTCATTTTTTTGAACCGGTTCATGGACACCTTGCGAACCGGTTCATTTTTTTTGAACCGGTTCATGGACATCTCGCGAACCGGTTCATTTTTTTGAACCGGTTCATGGACACCTTGCGAACCGGTTCATTTTTTTTGAACCGGTTCATTTTTTTTGAACCGGTTCATGGACACCTTGCGAACCGGTTCATTTTTTTTGAACCGCTTCATGGACACCTTGCGAACCGGTTCATTTTTTTTGAACCGGGAAGAAACAAAACTTGAGAAAATGATTCTGTGATGTCTGGGCAGCGTTAATAAACTTAAATTGCCATCTACAATCATTATAAAAAAAGCAAAAAAAGTTTGGACTTATGTGGGTTCGAACCTGTGACCTTCAGATTCCTGGCCATCGCTCTACCCAGTTGAGCCACGAAAAATCGAAAAACGGTAAGTAGCTCTTTTCGACGTGAAACTTTGTGCTGATTTTGAAAATAATACTGGTTTTGCTCAAAAGTGTCTAGAAATTGAGATAATCCCAAAAAACGGGGAAGAATCAAAACTTGAGAAAACGATTCTGTGATGTCTGGGCAGCGTTAATAAACCTAAATTGCCATCTACAATCATTATAAAAGAAGCAAAAAAAGTTTGGACCTATGTGGGTTCGAACATGTGACCTTCAGATTCCTGGCCATCGCTCTACCCAGTTGAGCCACGAAAAATCGAAAAACGGTAAGTAGGTCTTTTCGACGTGAAATTCTGTGCTGATTTTGAAAATAATACTGGTTTTGCTCAAAAGTGTCTAGAAATTGAGATAATCCCAAAAAACGGGGAAGAATCAAAACTTGAGAAAACGATTCTGTGATGTCTGGGCAGCGTTAATAAACTTAAATTGTCATCTACAATCATTTCAAAGAAAGCAAAAAAAGATTGGACCTAAGTGGGTTCGAACCTGTGACCTTCAGATTCGTGGCCATCGCTCTACCCAGTTGAGCCACGAAAAATCGAAAATTTACTTTGAAATCTATATTTGGAATTCAATTTCAAGAATGTCATCGGATTTGGGGATTCTGAAATACCACGATTGTATGTCATTCTCTTTTGTTGCATGGGGTCCCATCAGAGCGAGTAAATCCGACTGTTCATGGAAAATATTGAAGAAGAGACAACAAATTTCCATTTTCGTCGATTCGAGGAACTTCTGGAAAAATATTATAGTCTGAATTTCAAGTTTACAAATTTTTGGAATCTCAGAATCTCAAGATCCCAGACTTTCAGAAAATAAAATCCTTACCTTTTTCATCAACAAACAGTCTTCCAGCATTAATTTCTTGACGGTTATCATGGCTCCTTCCAAATGAATGAACTTGTCAAAACAAGATGAATTATCTATTTCAGCACAGAAGTAAATATGTTCCGCCGATTTCCACTGTTCCAATTTGCTCATCTCCTCCACATCTTCTATCGAAAAATGATGAAAAGTATCACTGTCGATATTCACAGTTTCCAAGACTTCAGGGTCCATGAATGGAAGTGTTGACATCACATGAGATAAGTTCCCCACTTTCAGGTCAAGGTATTCAACTTTTAATTTGTGTCTTCTCGAGTTCCAGATGGCTGGAAGTCCATTTTCGCAGTTAAGTTCTAATGTAGCAAGTTTTGACTTTTGAGTTTGGAGGTTGAGTTGGAAATCCTGACAAAAGGTATCAACATAATTCATGCCAGTTTTTGAACCGGTTCATGGACATCTCGCGAACCGGTTCATTTTTTTTGAACCGGTTCATGGACACCTCGCGAACCGGTTCATTTTTTTTTGAACCGGTTCATGGACACCTCGCGAACCGGTTCATTTTTTTGAACCGGTTCATGGACACCTCGCGAACCGGTTCATTTTTTTTGAACCGGTTCATGGACACCTTGCGAACCGGTTCATGGATACCTCGCGAACCGGTTCATTTTTTTTGAACCGGTTCATGGACACCTCGCGAACCGGTTCATTTTTTTTGAACCGGTTCATGGATACCTCGCGAACCGGTTCATTTTTTTTGAACCGGTTCATGGATACCTCGCGAACCGGTTCATTTTTTTTGAACCGGTTCATGGATACCTCGCGAACCGGTTCATGGACACCTCGCGAACCGGTTCATGGACACCTTGCGAACCGGTTCATGGATACCTCGCGAACCGGTTCATTTTTTTTGAACCGGTTCATGGACACCTCGCGAACCGGTTCATTTTTTTTGAACCGGTTCATGGACACCTTGCGAACCGGTTCATGGATACCTCGCGAACCGGTTCATGGACACCTTGCGAACCGGTTCATGGATACCTCGCGAACCGGTTCATTTTTTTTGAACCGGTTCATGGATACCTCGCGAACCGGTTCATTTTTTTTGAACCGGTTCATGGATACCTCGCGAACCGGTTCATGGACACTTCGCGAACCGGTTCATGGATACCTCGCGAACCGGTTCATGGACACCTCGCGAACCGGTTCATTTTTTTTGAACCGGTTCATGGACACCTTGCGAACCGGTTCATTTTTTTTGAACCGGTTCATGGACACCTTGCGAACCGGTTCATGGATACCTCGCGAACCGGTTCATTTTTTTTGAACCGGTTCATGGACACCTCGCGAACCGGTTCATTTGTTTTGAACCGGTTCATGGACACCTCGCGAACCGGTTCATTTTTTTTGAACCGGTTCATGGACACCTCGCGAACCGGTTCATTTTTTTTGAACCGGTTCATGGACACCTTGCGAACCGGTTCATTTTTTTTGAACCGGTTCATGGACACCTTGCGAACCGGTTCATTTTTTTTGAACCGGTTCATGGACACCTTGCGAACCGGTTCTTTTTTTTTGAACCGGATCATGGACATCTCGCGAACCGGTTCATTTTTTTGAACCGGTTCATGGACACCTTGCGAACCGGTTCATTTTTTTTGAACCGGTTCATGGACACCTTGCGAACCGGTTCTTTTTTTTTGAACCGGATCATGGACATCTCGCGAACCGGTTCATTTTTTTGAACCGGTTCATGGACACCTTGCGAACCGGTTCATTTTTTTTGAACCGGATCATGGTCATCTCGCGAACCGGTTCATGGACACCTCGCGAACCGGTTCATTTTTTTTGAACCGGTTCATGGACACCTCGCGAACCGGTTCATTTTTTTTGAACCGGTTCATGGACACCTTGCGAACCGGTTCTTTTTTTTTGAACCGGATCATGGACATCTCGCGAACCGGTTCATTTTTTTGAACCGGTTCATGGACACCTTGCGAACCGGTTCATTTTTTTTGAACCGGTTCATGGACATCTCGCGAACCGGTTCATTTTTTTGAACCGGTTCATGGACACCTTGCGAACCGGTTCATTTTTTTTGAACCGGTTCATTTTTTTTGAACCGGTTCATGGACACCTTGCGAACCGGTTCATTTTTTTTGAACCGCTTCATGGACACCTTGCGAACCGGTTCATTTTTTTTGAACCGGGAAGAAACAAAACTTGAGAAAATGATTCTGTGATGTCTGGGCAGCGTTAATAAACTTAAATTGCCATCTACAATCATTATAAAAAAAGCAAAAAAAGTTTGGACTTATGTGGGTTCGAACCTGTGACCTTCAGATTCCTGGCCATCGCTCTACCCAGTTGAGCCACGAAAAATCGAAAAACGGTAAGTAGCTCTTTTCGACGTGAAACTTTGTGCTGATTTTGAAAATAATACTGGTTTTGCTCAAAAGTGTCTAGAAATTGAGATAATCCCAAAAAACGGGGAAGAATCAAAACTTGAGAAAACGATTCTGTGATGTCTGGGCAGCGTTAATAAACCTAAATTGCCATCTACAATCATTATAAAAGAAGCAAAAAAAGTTTGGACCTATGTGGGTTCGAACATGTGACCTTCAGATTCCTGGCCATCGCTCTACCCAGTTGAGCCACGAAAAATCGAAAAACGGTAAGTAGGTCTTTTCGACGTGAAATTCTGTGCTGATTTTGAAAATAATACTGGTTTTGCTCAAAAGTGTCTAGAAATTGAGATAATCCCAAAAAACGGGGAAGAATCAAAACTTGAGAAAACGATTCTGTGATGTCTGGGCAGCGTTAATAAACTTAAATTGTCATCTACAATCATTTCAAAGAAAGCAAAAAAAGATTGGACCTAAGTGGGTTCGAACCTGTGACCTTCAGATTCGTGGCCATCGCTCTACCCAGTTGAGCCACGAAAAATCGAAAATTTACTTTGAAATCTATATTTGGAATTCAATTTCAAGAATGTCATCGGATTTGGGGATTCTGAAATACCACGATTGTATGTCATTCTCTTTTGTTGCATGGGGTCCCATCAGAGCGAGTAAATCCGACTGTTCATGGAAAATATTGAAGAAGAGACAACAAATTTCCATTTTCGTCGATTCGAGGAACTTCTGGAAAAATATTATAGTCTGAATTTCAAGTTTACAAATTTTTGGAATCTCAGAATCTCAAGATCCCAGACTTTCAGAAAATAAAATCCTTACCTTTTTCATCAACAAACAGTCTTCCAGCATTAATTTCTTGACGGTTATCATGGCTCCTTCCAAATGAATGAACTTGTCAAAACAAGATGAATTATCTATTTCAGCACAGAAGTAAATATGTTCCGCCGATTTCCACTGTTCCAATTTGCTCATCTCCTCCACATCTTCTATCGAAAAATGATGAAAAGTATCACTGTCGATATTCACAGTTTCCAAGACTTCAGGGTCCATGAATGGAAGTGTTGACATCACATGAGATAAGTTCCCCACTTTCAGGTCAAGGTATTCAACTTTTAATTTGTGTCTTCTCGAGTTCCAGATGGCTGGAAGTCCATTTTCGCAGTTAAGTTCTAATGTAGCAAGTTTTGACTTTTGAGTTTGGAGGTTGAGTTGGAAATCCTGACAAAAGGTATCAACATAATTCATGCCAGTTTTTGAACCGGTTCATGGACATCTCGCGAACCGGTTCATTTTTTTTGAACCGGTTCATGGACACCTCGCGAACCGGTTCATTTTTTTTTGAACCGGTTCATGGACACCTCGCGAACCGGTTCATTTTTTTGAACCGGTTCATGGACACCTCGCGAACCGGTTCATTTTTTTTGAACCGGTTCATGGACACCTTGCGAACCGGTTCATGGATACCTCGCGAACCGGTTCATTTTTTTTGAACCGGTTCATGGACACCTCGCGAACCGGTTCATTTTTTTTGAACCGGTTCATGGATACCTCGCGAACCGGTTCATTTTTTTTGAACCGGTTCATGGATACCTCGCGAACCGGTTCATTTTTTTTGAACCGGTTCATGGATACCTCGCGAACCGGTTCATGGACACCTCGCGAACCGGTTCATGGACACCTTGCGAACCGGTTCATGGATACCTCGCGAACCGGTTCATTTTTTTTGAACCGGTTCATGGACACCTCGCGAACCGGTTCATTTTTTTTGAACCGGTTCATGGACACCTTGCGAACCGGTTCATGGATACCTCGCGAACCGGTTCATGGACACCTTGCGAACCGGTTCATGGATACCTCGCGAACCGGTTCATTTTTTTTGAACCGGTTCATGGATACCTCGCGAACCGGTTCATTTTTTTTGAACCGGTTCATGGATACCTCGCGAACCGGTTCATGGACACTTCGCGAACCGGTTCATGGATACCTCGCGAACCGGTTCATGGACACCTCGCGAACCGGTTCATTTTTTTTGAACCGGTTCATGGACACCTTGCGAACCGGTTCATTTTTTTTGAACCGGTTCATGGACACCTTGCGAACCGGTTCATGGATACCTCGCGAACCGGTTCATTTTTTTTGAACCGGTTCATGGACACCTCGCGAACCGGTTCATGGATACCTCGCGAACCGGTTCATTTTTTTTGAACCGGTTCATGGATACCTCGCGAACCGGTTCATGGATACCTCGCGAACCGGTTCATGGACACTTCGCGAACCGGTTCATGGACACCTCGCGAACCGGTTCATGGATACCTCGCGAACCGGTTCATGGATACCTCGCGAACCGGTTCATGGACACTTCGCGAACCGGTTCATGGACACCTCGCGAACCGGTTCATGGATACCTCGCGAACCGGTTCATGGATACCTCGCGAACCGGTTCATGGACACTTCGCGAACCGGTTCATGGATACCTCGCGAACCGGTTCATGGATACCTCGCGAACCGGTTCATGGACACCTCGCGAACCGGTTCATGGACACCTCGCGAACCGGTTCATTTTTTTTGAACCGGTTCATGGACACCTTGCAAACCGGTTCATTTTTTTTGAACCGGTTCATGGACACCTTGCGAACCGGTTCATTTTTTTTGAACCGGTTCATGGTCATCTCGCGAACCGGTTCATTTTTTTTGAACCGGTTCATTTTTTTTGAACCGGTTCATTTTTTTTGAACCGGTTCATTTTTTTGAACCGGTTCATGGTCATCTCGCGAACCGGTTCATTTTTTTTGAACCGGTTCATTTTTTTTGAACCGGTTCATTTTTTTTGAACCGGTTCACTTTTTTTGAACCGGTTCATTTTTTTTGAACCGGTTCATTTTTTTTGAACCGGTTCATTTTTTTGAACCGGTTCATGGTCATCTCGCGAACCGGTTCATTTTTTTGAACCGGTTCATGGACACCTCGCGAACCGGTTCATTTTTTTTGAACCGGTTCATGGACACCTTGCGAACCGGTTCATTTTTTTTGAACCGGTTCATGGACATCTCGCGAACCGGTTCATTTTTTTTGAACCGGTTCATGGACACCTCGCGAACCGGTTCATTTTTTTTGAACCGGTTCATGGACACCTCGCGAACCGGTTCATGGACACTTCGCGAACCGGTTCATGGACACCTCGCGAACCGGTTCATGGATACCTCGCGAACCGGTTCATGGATACCTCGCGAACCGGTTCATGGACACTTCGCGAACCGGTTCATGGATACCTCGCGAACCGGTTCATGGATACCTCGCGAACCGGTTCATGGACACCTCGCGAACCGGTTTATGGACACCTCGCGAACCGGTTCATTTTTTTTGAACCGGTTCATGGACACCTTGCGAACCGGTTCATTTTTTTTGAACCGGTTCATGGACACCTTGCGAACCGGTTCATTTTTTTTGAACCGGTTCATGGTCATCTCGCGAACCGGTTCATTTTTTTTGAACCGGTTCATGGTCATCTCGCGAACCGGTTCATTTTTTTTGAACCGGTTCATTTTTTTTGAACCGGTTCACTTTTTTTGAACCGGTTCATTTTTTTTGAACCGGTTCATTTTTTTTGAACCGGTTCATTTTTTTGAACCGGTTCATGGTCATCTCGCGAACCGGTTCATTTTTTTTGAACCGGTTCATTTTTTTTGAACCGGTTCACTTTTTTTGAACCGGTTCATTTTTTTTGAACCGGTTCATTTTTTTTGAACCGGTTCATTTTTTTGAACCGGTTCATGGTCATCTCGCGAACCGGTTCATTTTTTTGAACCGGTTCATGGACACCTCGCGAACCGGTTCATTTTTTTTGAACCGGTTCATGGACACCTTGCGAACCGGTTCATTTTTTTTGAACCGGTTCATTTTTTTGAACCGGTTCATGGTCATCTCGCGAACCGGTTCACTTTTTTTGAACCGGTTCATTTTTTTTGAACCGGTTCATTTTTTTTGAACCGGTTCATTTTTTTGAACCGGTTCATGGTCATCTCGCGAACCGGTTCATTTTTTTGAACCGGTTCATGGACACCTCGCGAACCGGTTCATTTTTTTTGAACCGGTTCATGGACATCTCGCGAACCGGTTCATTTTTTTTGAACCGGTTCATGGACACCTCGCGAACCGGTTCATTTTTTTTGAACCGGTTCATGGACACCTCGCGAACCGGTTCATTTTTTTTTGAACCGGTTCATGGACACCTTGCGAACCGGTTCATTTTTTTTGAACCGGTTCATGGACACCTCGCGAACCGGTTCATTTTTTTTGAACCGGTTCATGGACACCTCGCGAACCGGTTCATTTTTTTTGAACCGGTTCATTTTTTTTGAACCGGTTCACTTTTTTTGAACCGGTTCATTTTTTTTGAACCGGTTCATTTTTTTTGAACCGGTTCATTTTTTTGAACCGGTTCATGGTCATCTCGCGAACCGGTTCATTTTTTTGAACCGGTTCATGGTCATCTCGCGAACCGGTTCATTTTTTTGAACCGGTTCATGGACACCTCGCGAACCGGTTCATTTTTTTTGAACCGGTTCATGGACACCTTGCGAACCGGTTCATTTTTTTTTGAACCGGTTCATGGACATCTCGCGAATCGGTTCATTTTTTTTGAACCGGTTCATGGACACCTCGCGAACCGGTTCATTTTTTTTTGAACCGGTTCATGGACACCTTGCGAACCGGTTCATTTTTTTTGAACCGGTTCATTTTTTTGAACCGGTTCATGGTCATCTCGCGAACCGGTTCACTTTTTTTGAACCGGTTCATTTTTTTTGAACCGGTTCATTTTTTTTGAACCGGTTCATTTTTTTGAACCGGTTCATGGTCATCTCGCGAACCGGTTCATTTTTTTGAACCGGTTCATGGACACCTCGCGAACCGGTTCATTTTTTTTGAACCGGTTCATGGACATCTCGCGAACCGGTTCATTTTTTTTGAACCGGTTCATGGACACCTCGCGAACCGGTTCATTTTTTTTGAACCGGTTCATGGACACCTCGCGAACCGGTTCATTTTTTTTTGAACCGGTTCATGGACACCTTGCGAACCGGTTCATTTTTTTTGAACCGGTTCATGGACACCTCGCGAACCGGTTCATTTTTTTTGAACCGGTTCATGGACACCTCGCGAACCGGTTCATTTTTTTTGAACCGGTTCATTTTTTTTGAACCGGTTCACTTTTTTTGAACCGGTTCATTTTTTTTGAACCGGTTCATTTTTTTTGAACCGGTTCATTTTTTTGAACCGGTTCATGGTCATCTCGCGAACCGGTTCATTTTTTTGAACCGGTTCATGGTCATCTCGCGAACCGGTTCATTTTTTTGAACCGGTTCATGGACACCTCGCGAACCGGTTCATTTTTTTTGAACCGGTTCATGGACACCTTGCGAACCGGTTCATTTTTTTTTGAACCGGTTCATGGACATCTCGCGAATCGGTTCATTTTTTTTGAACCGGTTCATGGACACCTCGCGAACCGGTTCATTTTTTTTTGAACCGGTTCATGGACACCTTGCGAACCGGTTCATTTTTTTTGAACCGGTTCATGGACACCTCGCGAACCGGTTCATTTTTTTTGAACCGGTTCATTTTTTTTGAACCGGTTCACTTTTTTTGAACCGGTTCATTTTTTTTGAACCGGTTCATTTTTTTTGAACCGGTTCATTTTTTTTGAACCGGTTCATGGTCATCTCGCGAACCGGTTCATTTTTTTTGAACCGGTTCATGGTCATCTCGCGAACCGGTTCATTTTTTTGAACCGGTTCATGGACACCTTGCGAACCGGTTCATTTTTTTGAACCGGTTCATTTTTTTTGAACCGGTTCATTTTTTTTGAACCGGTTCATGGTCATCTCGCGAACCGGTTCATTTTTTTTGAACCGGTTCATGGTCATCTCGCGAACCGGTTCATTTTTTTGAACCGGTTCATGGACACCTTGCGAACCGGTTCATTTTTTTGAACCGGTTCATGGTCATCTCGCAAACCGGTTCATTTTTTTGAACCGGTTCATGGTCATCTCGCAAACCGGTTCATTTTTTTTGAACCGGTTCATGGTCATCTCGCGAACCGGTTCATTTTTTTTGAACCGGTTCATGGACATCTCGCGAACCGGTTCATTTTTTTTTGAACCGATTCATGGACACCTCGCGAACCGGTTCATTTTTTTTGAACCGGTTCATGGACACCTCGCGAACCGGTTCATTTTTTTTTGAACCGGTTCATGGACACCTTGCGAACCGGTTCATTTTTTTTGAACCGGTTCATGGACATCTCGCTAACCGGTTCATTTTTTTTGAACCGGTTCACTTTTTTTGAACCGGTTCATTTTTTTTGAACCGGTTCATTTTTTTTGAACCGGTTCATGGTCATCTCGCGAACCGGTTCATTTTTTTTGAACCGGTTCATGGTCATCTCGCGAACCGGTTCATTTTTTTGAACCGGTTCATGGACACCTTGGGAACCGGTTCATTTTTTTTGAACCGGTTCATTTTTTTGAACCGGTTCATGGACATCTCGCGAACCGGTTCATTTTTTTTGAACCGGTTCATTTTTTTTGAACCGGTTCATGGTCATCTCGCGAACCGGTTCATTTTTTTTGAACCGGTTCATTTTTTTTGAACCGGTTCATTTTTTTTGAACCGGTTCATGGTCATCTCGCGAACCGGTTCATTTTTTTTGAACCGGTTCATGGTCATCTCGCGAACCGGTTCATTTTTTTTGAACCGGTTCATTTTTTTTGAACCGGTTCATGGACATCTCGCGAACCGGTTCATTTTTTTTGAACCGGTTCATTTTTTTTGAACCGGTTCATGGACATCTCGCGAACCGGTTCATTTTTTTTGAACCGGTTCATGGTCATCTCGCGAACCGGTTCATTTTTTTGAACCGGTTCATGGACACCTCGCGAACCGGTTCATTTTTTTTGAACCGGTTCACTTTTTTTGAACCGGTTCATGGTCATCTCGCGAACCGGTTCATTTTTTTTGAACCGGTTCATGGTCATCTCGCGAACCGGTTCATTTTTTTTGAACCGGTTCATTTTTTTTGAACCGGTTCATGGACATCTCGCGAACCAGTTCATTTTTTTTGAACCGGTTCATGGACATCTCGCGAACCGGTTCATTTTTTTTGAACTGGTTCATGGACACCTCGCGAACCGGTTCATTTTTTTTGAACCGGTTCATGGACATCTCGCGAACCGGTTCATTTTTTTTGAACCGGTTCATTTTTTTTGAACCGGTTCATGGTCATCTCGCGAACCGGTTCATTTTTTTGAACCGGTTCATGGACACCTTGGGAACCGGTTCATTTTTTTTGAACCGGTTCATTTTTTTGAACCGGTTCATGGTCATCTCGCGAACCGGTTCATTTTTTTTGAACCGGTTCATGGACACCTCGCGAACCGGTTCATTTTTTTTGAACCGGTTCATGGACACCTTGCGAACCGGTTCATTTTTTTTGAACCGGTTCATGGACACCTCGCGAACCGGTTCATGGATACCTCGCGAACCGGTTCATGGATACCTCGCGAACCGGTTCATGGACACCTCGCGAACCGGTTCATGGATACCTCGCGAACCGGTTCATTTTTTTGAACCGGTTCATGGATACCTCGCGAACCGGTTCATGGATACCTCGCGAACCGGTTCATGGACACCTCGCGAACCGGTTCATGGACACCTCGCGAACCGGTTCATGGACACCTCGTGAACCGGTTCATTTGTTTTGAACCGGTTCATAGACACCTCGCGAACCGGTTCATGGATACCTCGCGAACCGGTTCATGGACACCTCGCGAACCGGTTCATGGACACCTCGCGAACCGGTTCATGGACACCTCGTGAACCGGTTCATTTGTTTTGAACCGGTTCATGGACACCTCGCGAACCGGTTCATGGATACCTCGCGAACCGGTTCATGGATACCTCGCGAACCGGTTCATGGACACCTCGCGAACCGGTTCATGGATACCTCGCGAACCGGTTCATTTTTTTTGAACCGGTTCATAGACACCTCGCGAACCGGTTCATGGATACCTCGCGAACCGGTTCATGGACACCTCGCGAACCGGTTCATGGACACCTCGCGAACCGGTTCATGGACACCTCGTGAACCGGTTCATTTGTTTTGAACCGGTTCATAGACACCTCGCGAACCGGTTCATGGATACCTCGCGAACCGGTTCATGGACACCTCGCGAACCGGTTCATTTGTTTTGAACCGGTTCATGGACACCTCGCGAACCGGTTCATTTGTTTTGAGGTTCATTTTTTTGAACCGGTTCATGGACACCTCGCGAACCGGTTCATTTTTTTTGAACCGGTTCATTTTTTTTGAACCGGTTCACTTTTTTTGAACCGGTTCATTTTTTTTGAACCGGTTCATTTTTTTTGAACCGGTTCATTTTTTTTGAACCGGTTCATGGTCATCTCGCGAACCGGTTCATTTTTTTTGAACCGGTTCATGGTCATCTCGCGAACCGGTTCATTTTTTTTGAACCGGTTCATGGTCATCTCGCGAACCGGTTCATTTTTTTTTAACCGGTTCATGGACACCTTGCGAACCGGTTCATTTTTTTTGAACCGGTTCATGGACATCTCGCGAACCGGTTCATTTTTTTTTGATTTGGTTCATGGACATCTCGCGAACCGGTTCATTTTTTTTTGATTTGGTTCATGGACATCTCGCGAACCGGTTCATTTTTTTTGAACTGGTTCATGGACACCTCGCGAACCGGTTCATTTTTTTTGAACCGGTTCATGGACATCTCGCGAACCGGTTCATTTTTTTTGAACCGGTTCATGGACATCTCGCGAACCGGTTCATTTTTTTGAACCGGTTCATGGACACCTCGCGAACCGGTTCATTTTTTTGAACCGGTTCATGGACACCTCGCGAACCGGTTCATTTTTTTTGAACCGGTTCATGGACATCTCGCGAACCGGTTCATTTTTTTTTAACCGGTTCATGGACACCTTGCGAACCGGTTCATTTTTTTTGAACCGGTTCATGGACACCTTGCGAACCGGTTCATTTTTTTTGAACCGGTTCATGGACATCTCGCGAACCGGTTCATTTTTTTTGAACCGGTTCATGGTCATCTCGCGAACCGGTTCATTTTTTTTTAACCGGTTCATGGACACCTTGCGAACCGGTTCATTTTTTTTTAACCGGTTCATGGTCATCTCGCGAACCGGTTCATTTTTTTTTAACCGGTTCATGGACACCTTGCGAACCGGTTCATTTTTTTTGAACCGGTTCATGGACACCTTGCGAACCGGTTCATTTTTTTGAACCGGTTCATGGACATCTCGCGAACCGGTTCATTTTTTTTGAACCGGTTCATGGACACCTCGCGAACCGGTTCATTTTTTTTGAACCGGTTCATGGACACCTTGCGAACCGGTTCATTTTTTTTGAACCGGTTCATGGTCATCTCGCGAACCGGTTCATTTTTTTTTAACCGGTTCATGGACACCTTGCGAACCGGTTCATTTTTTTTGAACCGGTTCATGGACATCTCGCGAACCGGTTCATTTTTTTTGAACTGGTTCATGGACACCTCGCGAACCGGTTCATTTTTTTTGAACCGGTTCATGGACATCTCGCGAACCGGTTCATTTTTTTTGAACCGGTTCATGGACATCTCGCGAACCGGTTCATTTTTTTTGAACCGGTTCATGGTCATCTCGCGAACCGGTTCATTTTTTTGAACCGGTTCATGGACACCTCGCGAACCGGTTCATTTTTTTTGAACCGGTTCATGGACATCTCGCGAACCGGTTCATTTTTTTTTAACCGGTTCATGGACACCTTGCGAACCGGTTCATTTTTTTTGAACCGGTTCATGGACACCTTGCGAACCGGTTCATTTTTTTTGAACCGGTTCATGGACATCTCGCGAACCGGTTCATTTTTTTTGAACCGGTTCATGGACATCTCGCGAACCGGTTCATTTTTTTTTAACCGGTTCATGGACACCTTGCGAACCGGTTCATTTTTTTTTAACCGGTTCATGGTCATCTCGCGAACCGGTTCATTTTTTTTTAACCGGTTCATGGACACCTTGCGAACCGGTTCATTTTTTTTGAACCGGTTCATGGACACCTTGCGAACCGGTTCATTTTTTTTGAACCGGTTCATGGACACCTTGCGAACCGGTTCATTTTTTTGAACCGGTTCATGGACATCTCGCGAACCGGTTCATTTTTTTTGAACCGGTTCATGGACACCTCGCGAACCGGTTCATTTTTTTTGAACCGGTTCATGGACATCTCGCGAACCGGTTCATTTTTTTTGAACTGGTTCATGGACATCTCGCGAACCGGTTCATTTTTTTTGAACCGGTTCATGGACATCTCGCGAACCGGTTCATTTTTTTTGAACCGGTTCATGGACACCTCGCGAACCGGTTCATTTTTTTTGAACCGGTTCATGGACACCTCGCGAACCGGTTCATTTTTTTTGAACCGGTTCATGGACACCTCGCGAACCGGTTCATTTTTTTTGAACCGGTTCATGGACACCTCGCGAACCGGTTCATTTTTTTTGAACCGGTTCATGGACACCTCGCGAACCGGTTCATTTTTTTTGAACCGGTTCATGGACACCTTGCGAACCGGTTCATTTTTTTTGAACCGGTTCATGGACACCTCGCGAACCGGTTCATTTTTTTTGAACCGGTTCATGGACACCTCGCGAACCGGTTCATGGATACCTCGCGAACCGGTTCATTTTTTTTGAACCGGTTCATGGATACCTCGCGAACCGGTTCATGGACACCTCGCGAACCGGTTCATTTTTTTTGAACCGGTTCATAGACACCTCGCGAACCGGTTCATGGATACCTCGCGAACCGGTTCATGGACACCTCGCGAACCGGTTCATGGACACCTCGCGAACCGGTTCATGGACACCTCGTGAACCGGTTTATTTGTTTTGAACCGGTTCATAGACACCTCGCGAACCGGTTCATGGATACCTCGCGAACCGGTTCATGGACACCTCGCGAACCGGTTCATGGACACCTCGCGAACCGGTTCATGGACACCTCGCGAACCGGTTCATGGATACCTCGCGAACCGGTTCATTTGTTTTGAACCGGTTCATGGACACCTCGCGAACCGGTTCATTTGTTTTGAACCGGTTCATGGACACCTCGCGAACCGGTTCATTTGTTTTGAACCGGTCCATAGACACCTCGCGAACCGGTTCATGGATACCTCGCGAACCGGTTCATTTGTTTTGAACCGGTTCATGGATACCTCGCGAACCGGTTCATTTGTTTTGAACCGGTTCATGGACACCTCGCGAACCGGTTCATTTGTTTTGAACCGGTTCATGGACACCTCGCGAACCGGTTCATGGACACCTCGTGAACCGGTTCATTTGTTTTGAACCGGTTCATGGACACCTCGTGAACCGGTTCATGGATACCTCGCGAACCGGTTCATGGACACCTCGCGAACCGGTTCATGGATACCTCGCGAACCGGTTCATGGACACCTCGCGAACCGGTTCATGGACACCTCGCGAACCGGTTCATGGACACCTCGCGAACCGGTTCATGGACACCTCGCGAACCGGTTCATGGACACCTCGTGAACCGGTTCATTTGTTTTGAACCGGTTCATGGACACCTCGTGAACCGGTTCATTTGTTTTGAGCCGGTTCATAGACACCTCGCGAACCGGTTCATGGACACCTCGTGAACCGGTTCATTTGTTTTGAACCGGTTCATGGACACCTCGCGAACCGGTTCATTTTTTTTGAACCGGTTCATGGACACCTCGTGAACCGGTTCATTTGTTTTGAGCCGGTTCATAGACACCTCGCGAACCGGTTCATGGACACCTCGTGAACCGGTTCATTTGTTTTGAACCGGTTCATGGACACCTCGTGAACCGGTTCATTTGTTTTGAACCGGTTCATGGACACCTCGTGAACCGGTTCATTTGTTTTGAGCCGGTTCATAGACACCTCGCGAACCGGTTCATGGACACCTCGTGAACCGGTTCATTTGTTTTGAACCGGTTCATGGACACCTCGCGAACCGGTTCATTTTTTTTGAACCGGTTCATGGACATCTCGCGAACCGGTTCATTTTTTTTGAACCGGTTCATGGACACCTCGCGAACCGGTTCATTTTTTTTGAACCCATTTTTTTGAACCGGTTCATGGACATCTCGCGAACCGGTTCATTTTTTTTGAACCCATTTTTTTGAACCGGTTCATGGACACCTCGCGAACCGGTTCATTTTTTTTGAACCCATTTTTTTGAACCGGTTCATGGACACCTCGCGAACCGGTTCATTTTTTTTGAACCCATTTTTTTGAACCGGTTCATGGACACCTCGCGAACCGGTTCATTTTTTTTGAACCGGTTCATGGACACCTCGCGAACCGGTTCATTTTTTTTGAACCGGTTCATGGACACCTCGCGAACCGGTTCATTTTTTTTGAACCGGTTCATGGACATCTCGCGAACCGGTTCATTTTTTTTGAACCGGTTCATGGACACCTTGCGAACCGGTTCATTTTTTTTGAACCGGTTCATGGACATCTCGCGAACCGGTTCATTTTTTTTGAACCGGTTCATGGACACCTTGCGAACCGGTTCATTTTTTTTGAACCGGTTCATTTTTTTTGAACCGGTTCATTTTTTTTTGAACCGGTTCATTTTTTTGAACCGGTTCATGGACATCTCGCGAACCGGTTCATTTTTTTTGAACCGGTTCATTTTTTTTGAACCGGTTCATTTTTTTTGAACCGGTTCATGGACATCTCGCGAACCGGTTCATTTTTTTTGAACCGGTTCCTTTTTTTTAACCGGTTCATGGACATCTCGCGAACCGGTTCATGGACATCTCGCGAACCGGTTCATTTTTTTGAACCGGTTCATGGACACCTCGCGAACCGGTTCATTTTTTTTGAACCGGTTCATGGACACCTTGCGAACCGGTTCTTTTTTTTTGAGGTTCGCGAGGTATCCATGAACCGGTTCGCGAGGTGTCCATGAACCGGTTCAAAAAAAATGAACCGGTTCGCGAGGTGTCCATGAACCGGTTCAAAAAAAATGAACCGGTTCGCGAGATGTCCATGAACCGGTTCAAAAAAAATGAACCGGTTCGCAAGGTGTCCATGAACCGGTTCATTTTTTTTTGAACCGGTTCATGGTCATCTCGCGAACCGGTTCATTTTTTTTTTGGACACCTCGCGAACCGGTTTATTTTTTTTGAACCGGTTCATGGACACCTCGCGAACCGGTTCATGGACACCTCGTGAACCGGTTTATTTGTTTTGAACCGGTTCATAGACACCTCGCGAACCGGTTCATGGATACCTCGCGAACCGGTTCATGGACACCTCGCGAACCGGTTCATGGACACCTCGCGAACCGGTTCATGGACACCTCGCGAACCGGTTCATGGATACCTCGCGAACCGGTTCATTTGTTTTGAACCGGTTCATGGACACCTCGCGAACCGGTTCATTTGTTTTGAACCGGTTCATGGACACCTCGCGAACCGGTTCATTTGTTTTGAACCGGTCCATAGACACCTCGCGAACCGGTTCATGGATACCTCGCGAACCGGTTCATTTGTTTTGAACCGGTTCATGGATACCTCGCGAACCGGTTCATTTGTTTTGAACCGGTTCATGGACACCTCGCGAACCGGTTCATTTGTTTTGAACCGGTTCATGGACACCTCGCGAACCGGTTCATGGACACCTCGTGAACCGGTTCATTTGTTTTGAACCGGTTCATGGACACCTCGTGAACCGGTTCATGGATACCTCGCGAACCGGTTCATGGACACCTCGCGAACCGGTTCATGGATACCTCGCGAACCGGTTCATGGACACCTCGCGAACCGGTTCATGGACACCTCGCGAACCGGTTCATGGACACCTCGCGAACCGGTTCATGGACACCTCGCGAACCGGTTCATGGACACCTCGTGAACCGGTTCATTTGTTTTGAACCGGTTCATGGACACCTCGTGAACCGGTTCATTTGTTTTGAGCCGGTTCATAGACACCTCGCGAACCGGTTCATGGACACCTCGTGAACCGGTTCATTTGTTTTGAACCGGTTCATGGACACCTCGCGAACCGGTTCATTTTTTTTGAACCGGTTCATGGACACCTCGTGAACCGGTTCATTTGTTTTGAGCCGGTTCATAGACACCTCGCGAACCGGTTCATGGACACCTCGTGAACCGGTTCATTTGTTTTGAACCGGTTCATGGACACCTCGTGAACCGGTTCATTTGTTTTGAACCGGTTCATGGACACCTCGTGAACCGGTTCATTTGTTTTGAGCCGGTTCATAGACACCTCGCGAACCGGTTCATGGACACCTCGTGAACCGGTTCATTTGTTTTGAACCGGTTCATGGACACCTCGCGAACCGGTTCATTTTTTTTGAACCGGTTCATGGACATCTCGCGAACCGGTTCATTTTTTTTGAACCGGTTCATGGACACCTCGCGAACCGGTTCATTTTTTTTGAACCCATTTTTTTGAACCGGTTCATGGACATCTCGCGAACCGGTTCATTTTTTTTGAACCCATTTTTTTGAACCGGTTCATGGACACCTCGCGAACCGGTTCATTTTTTTTGAACCCATTTTTTTGAACCGGTTCATGGACACCTCGCGAACCGGTTCATTTTTTTTGAACCCATTTTTTTGAACCGGTTCATGGACACCTCGCGAACCGGTTCATTTTTTTTGAACCGGTTCATGGACACCTCGCGAACCGGTTCATTTTTTTTGAACCGGTTCATGGACACCTCGCGAACCGGTTCATTTTTTTTGAACCGGTTCATGGACATCTCGCGAACCGGTTCATTTTTTTTGAACCGGTTCATGGACACCTTGCGAACCGGTTCATTTTTTTTGAACCGGTTCATGGACATCTCGCGAACCGGTTCATTTTTTTTGAACCGGTTCATGGACACCTTGCGAACCGGTTCATTTTTTTTGAACCGGTTCATTTTTTTTGAACCGGTTCATTTTTTTTTGAACCGGTTCATTTTTTTGAACCGGTTCATGGACATCTCGCGAACCGGTTCATTTTTTTTGAACCGGTTCATTTTTTTTGAACCGGTTCATTTTTTTTGAACCGGTTCATGGACATCTCGCGAACCGGTTCATTTTTTTTGAACCGGTTCCTTTTTTTTAACCGGTTCATGGACATCTCGCGAACCGGTTCATGGACATCTCGCGAACCGGTTCATTTTTTTTGAACCGGTTCATGGACACCTCGCGAACCGGTTCATTTTTTTTGAACCGGTTCATGGACACCTTGCGAACCGGTTCTTTTTTTTTGAGGTTCGCGAGGTATCCATGAACCGGTTCGCGAGGTGTCCATGAACCGGTTCAAAAAAAATGAACCGGTTCGCGAGGTGTCCATGAACCGGTTCAAAAAAAATGAACCGGTTCGCGAGATGTCCATGAACCGGTTCAAAAAAAATGAACCGGTTCGCAAGGTGTCCATGAACCGGTTCATTTTTTTTTGAACCGGTTCATGGTCATCTCGCGAACCGGTTCATTTTTTTTTTGGACACCTCGCGAACCGGTTTATTTTTTTTGAACCGGTTCATGGACACCTCGCGAACCGGTTCTTTTTTTTTGAGGTTCGCGAGGTATCCATGAACCGGTTCGCGAGGTGTCCATGAACCGGTTCAAAAAAAATGAACCGGTTCGCGAGATGACCATGAACCGGTTCAAAAAAAAATGAACCGGTTCGCGAGATGTCCATGAACCGGTTCAAAAAAAATGAACCGGTTCGCAAGGTGTCCATGAACCGGTTCAAAAAAAATGAACCGGTTCGCGAGGTGTCCATGAACCGGTTCAAAAAAAATGAACCGGTTCGCGAGGTGTCCATGAACCGGTTCAAAAAAAATGAACCGGTTCGCGAGATGTCCATGAACCGGTTCAAAAAAAATGAACCGGTTCGCGAGATGTCCATGAACCGGTTCAAAAAAAATGAACCGGTTCGCGAGATGTCCATGAACCGGTTCAAAAAAAATGAACCGGTTCGCGAGGTGTCCATGAACCAGTTCAAAAAAAATGAACCGGTTCGCGAGATGTCCATGAACCGGTTCAAAAAAAATGAACCGGTTCGCGAGATGTCCATGAACCGGTTCAAAAAAAATGAACCGGTTCGCGAGGTGTCCATGAACCGGTTCAAAAAAAATGAACCGGTTCGCAAGGTGTCCATGAACCGGTTAAAAAAAAATGAACCGGTTCGCGAGATGTCCATGAACCGGTTCAAAAAAAATGAACCGGTTCGCAAGGTGTCCATGAACCAGTTCAAAAAAAATGAACCGGTTCGCAAGGTGTCCATGAACCGGTTAAAAAAAATGAACCGGTTCGCGAGATGTCCATGAACCGGTTCAAAAAAAATGAACCGGTTCGCGAGGTGTCCATGAACCGGTTCAAAAAAATGAACCGGTTCGCGAGATGACCATGAACCGGTTCAAAAAAAATGAACCGGTTCGCGAGATGACCATGAACCGGTTCAAAAAAATGAACCGGTTCGCAAGGTGTCCATGAACCGGTTAAAAAAAAATGAACCGGTTCGCAAGGTGTCCATGAACCGGTTCAAAAAAAATGAACCGGTTCGCGAGGTGTCCATGAACCGGTTCAAAAAAATGAACCGGTTCGCGAGATGTCCATGAACCGGTTCAAAAAAAATGAACCGGTTCGCGAGATGACCATGAACCGGTTCAAAAAAAATGAACCGGTTCGCGAGATGACCATGAACCGGTTCAAAAAAATGAACCGGTTCAAAAAAAATGAACCGGTTCAAAAAAAGTGAACCGGTTCGAAAAAAATGAACCGGTTCAAAAAAAGTGAACCGGTTCGAAAAAAATGAACCGGTTCAAAAAAAATGAACCGGTTCGCGAGATGACCATGAACCGGTTCAAAAAAAATGAACCGGTTCGCGAGATGACCATGAACCGGTTCAAAAAAATGAACCGGTTCAAAAAAAATGAACCGGTTCGAAAAAAATGAACCGGTTAGCGAGATGTCCATGAACCGGTTCAAAAAAAATGAACCGGTTCGCGAGATGTCCATGAACCGGTTCAAAAAAAATGAACCGGTTCGCGAGGTGTCCATGAACCGGTTCAAAAAAAATGAACCGGTTCGCGAGATGTCCATGAACCGGTTCATGGACACCTCGCGAACCGGTTCATTTTTTTTGAACCGGTTCATGGACACCTCGCGAACCGGTTCATGGACACCTCGCGAACCGGTTCATTTTTTTGAACCGGTTCATGGACACCTCGCGAACCGGTTCATTTTTTTTGAACCGGTTCCTTTTTTTTTAACCGGTTCATGGACACCTCGCGAACCGGTTCATTTTTTTTGAACCGGTTCCTTTTTTTTTAACCGGTTCATGGACACCTCGCGAACCGGTTCATTTTTTTTGAACCGGTTCATGGACATCTCGCGAACCGGTTCATTTTTTTTGAACCGGTTCATGGACATCTCGCGAACCGGTTCATTTTTTTTGAACCGGTTCATGGACACCTTGCGAACCGGTTCATTTTTTTGAACCGGTTCATGGACACCTCGCGAACCGGTTCATTTGTTTTGAACCGGTTCATGGACACCTTGCGAACCGGTTCATTTTTTTTTAACCGGTTCATGGACACCTTGCGAACCGGTTCATTTTTTTGAACCGGTTCATGGTCATCTCGCGAACCGGTTCATTTTTTTTGCCCCGGTTCGCAAGGTGTCCATGAACCGGTTCAAAAAAAATGAACCGGTTCGCAAGGTGTCCATGAACCGGTTCAAAAAAAATGAACCGGTTCGCAAGGTGTCCATGAACCGGTTCAAAAAAAATGAACCGGTTCGCGAGGTGTCCATGAACCGGTTCAAAAAAAATGAACCGGTTCGCGAGGTGTCCATGAACCGGTTCAAAACAAATGAACCGGTTCGCGAGGTGTCCATGAACCGGTTCAAAAAAAATGAACCGGTTCGCAAGGTGTCCATGAACCGGTTCAAAACAAATGAACCGGTTCGCGAGGTGTCCATGAACCGGTTCAAAAAAATGAACCGGTTCGCAAGGTGTCCATGAACCGGTTCAAAAAAAATGAACCGGTTCGCGAGATGTCCATGAACCGGTTCAAAAAAAATGAACCGGTTCGCGAGATGTCCATGAACCGGTTCAAAAAAAATGAACCGGTTCGCGAGGTGTCCATGAACCGGTTAAAAAAAAAGGAACCGGTTCAAAAAAAATGAACCGGTTCGCGAGGTGTCCATGAACCGGTTAAAAAAAAAGGAACCGGTTCAAAAAAAATGAACCGGTTCGCGAGGTGTCCATGAACCGGTTCAAAAAAATGAACCGGTTCGCGAGGTGTCCATGAACCGGTTCGCGAGGTGTCCATGAACCGGTTCAAAAAAAATGAACCGGTTCGCGAGGTGTCCATGAACCGGTTCATGGACATCTCGCGAACCGGTTCATTTTTTTTGAACCGGTTCATGGACATCTCGCGAACCGGTTCATTTTTTTTGAACCGGTTCAAAAAAAATGAACCGGTTCAAAAAAAATGAACCGGTTCGCGAGATGACCATGAACCGGTTCAAAAAAAATGAACCGGTTCGCGAGATGTCCATGAACCGGTTCAAAAAAAATGAACCGGTTCGCGAGATGTCCATGAACCGGTTCAAAAAAAATGAACCGGTTCGCGAGATGTCCATGAACCGGTTCAAAAAAAATGAACCGGTTCGCGAGATGTCCATGAACCGGTTCAAAAAAAATGAACCGGTTCGCGAGATGTCCATGAACCGGTTCAAAAAAAATGAACCGGTTCGCGAGATGTCCATGAACCGGTTCAAAAAAAATGAACCGGTTCGCGAGATGTCCATGAACCGGTTCAAAAAAAATGAACCGGTTCAAAAAAAATGAACCGGTTCAAAAAAAATGAACCGGTTCGCGAGGTGTCCATGAACCGGTTCAAAAAAAATGAACCGGTTCGCGAGATGTCCATGAACCGGTTCAAAAAAAATGAACCGGTTCGCGAGATGTCCATGAACCGGTTCAAAAAAAATGAACCGGTTCGCGAGATGTCCATGAACCGGTTCAAAAAAAATGAACCGGTTCGCGAGATGTCCATGAACCGGTTCAAAAAAAATGAACCGGTTCAAAAAAAATGAACCGGTTCGCGAGATGTCCATGAACCGGTTCAAAAAAAATGAACCGGTTCGCGAGATGTCCATGAACCGGTTCAAAAAAAATGAACCGGTTCAAAAAAAATGAACCGGTTCAAAAAAAATGAACCGGTTCGCGAGGTGTCCATGAACCGGTTCAAAAAAAATGAACCGGTTCGCGAGATGTCCATGAACCGGTTCAAAAAAAATGAACCGGTTCGCGAGATGTCCATGAACCGGTTCAAAAAAAATGAACCGGTTCGCGAGGTGTCCATGAACCGGTTCAAAAAAAATGAACCGGTTCGCGAGGTGTCCATGAACCGGTTCAAAAAAAATGAACCGGTTCGCGAGGTGTCCATGAACCGGTTCAAAAAAAATGAACCGGTTCGCAAGGTGTCCATGAACCGGTTCAAAAAAAATGAACCGGTTCGCAAGGTGTCCATGAACCGGTTCAAAAAAAATGAACCGGTTCGCGAGGTGTCCATGAACCGGTTCAAAAAAAATGAACCGGTTCGCGAGGTGTCCATGAACCGGTTCAAAAAAAATGAACCGGTTCGCGAGGTGTCCATGAACCGGTTCAAAAAAAATGAACCGGTTCGCGAGGTGTCCATGAACCGGTTCAAAAAAAATGAACCGGTTCGCGAGGTGTCCATGAACCGGTTCAAAAAAAATGAACCGGTTCGCAAGGTGTCCATGAACCGGTTCAAAAAAAATGAACCGGTTCGCAAGGTGTCCATGAACCGGTTCAAAAAAAATGAACCGGTTCGCAAGGTGTCCATGAACCGGTTCAAAAAAAATGAACCGGTTCGCGAGGTGTCCATGAACCGGTTCAAAAAAAATGAACCGGTTCGCGAGGTGTCCATGAACCGGTTCGCGAGATGACCATGAACCGGTTCAAAACAAATGAACCGGTTCGCGAGGTGTCCATGAACCGGTTCAAAAAAAATGAACCGGTTCGCGAGATGTCCATGAACCGGTTCAAAAAAAATGAACCGGTTCGCGAGATGTCCATGAACCGGTTCAAAAATAATGAACCGGTTCGCGAGATGTCCATGAACCGGTTCAAAAAAAATGAACCGGTTCGCGAGATGTCCATGAACCGGTTCAAAAAAAATGAACCGGTTCGCAAGGTGTCCATGAACCGGTTCAAAAAAAATGAACCGGTTCGCAAGGTGTCCATGAACCGGTTCAAAAAAAATGAACCGGTTCAAAAAAAATGAACCGGTTCGCGAGATGTCCATGAACCGGTTCAAAAAAAATGAACCGGTTCGCGAGATGTCCATGAACCGGTTCAAAAAAAATGAACCGGTTCGCGAGATGTCCATGAACCGGTTCAAAAAAAATGAACCGGTTCGCAAGGTGTCCATGAACCGGTTCAAAAAAAATGAACCGGTTCAAAAAAAATGAACCGGTTCGCGAGATGTCCATGAACCGGTTCAAAAAAAATGAACCGGTTCGCGAGATGTCCATGAACCGGTTCAAAAAAAATGAACCGGTTCAAAAAAAATGAACCGGTTCGCGAGATGTCCATGAACCGGTTCAAAAAAAATGAACCGGTTCGCGAGATGTCCATGAACCGGTTCAAAAAAAATGAACCGGTTCAAAAAAAATGAACCGGTTCAAAAAAAATGAACCGGTTCGCGAGGTGTCCATGAACCGGTTCAAAAAAAATGAACCGGTTCGCGAGATGTCCATGAACCGGTTCAAAAAAAATGAACCGGTTCGCGAGATGTCCATGAACCGGTTCAAAAAAAATGAACCGGTTCGCGAGGTGTCCATGAACCGGTTCAAAAAAAATGAACCGGTTCGCGAGGTGTCCATGAACCGGTTCAAAAAAAATGAACCGGTTCGCGAGGTGTCCATGAACCGGTTCAAAAAAAATGAACCGGTTCGCAAGGTGTCCATGAACCGGTTCAAAAAAAATGAACCGGTTCGCGAGATGTCCATGAACCGGTTCAAAAAAAATGAACCGGTTCGCGAGATGTCCATGAACCGGTTCAAAAAAAATGAACCGGTTCGCGAGATGTCCATGAACCGGTTCAAAAAAAATGAACCGGTTCGCGAGATGTCCATGAACCGGTTCAAAAAAAATGAACCGGTTCGCGAGATGTCCATGAACCGGTTCAAAAAAAATGAACCGGTTCGCGAGATGTCCATGAACCGGTTCAAAAAAAATGAACCGGTTCAAAAAAAATGAACCGGTTCAAAAAAAATGAACCGGTTCGCGAGGTGTCCATGAACCGGTTCAAAAAAAATGAACCGGTTCGCAAGGTGTCCATGAACCGGTTCAAAAAAAATGAACCGGTTCGCGAGATGTCCATGAACCGGTTCAAAAAAAATGAACCGGTTCGCGAGATGTCCATGAACCGGTTCAAAAAAAATGAAGCGGTTCGCGAGATGTCCATGAACCGGTTCAAAAAAAATGAACCGGTTCGCGAGATGTCCATGAACCGGTTCAAAAAAAATGAACCGGTTCGCGAGATGTCCATGAACCGGTTCAAAAAAAATGAACCGGTTCGCGAGATGTCCATGAACCGGTTCAAAAAAAATGAACCGGTTCGCGAGATGTCCATGAACCGGTTCAAAAAAAATGAACCGGTTCGCGAGGTGTCCATGAACCGGTTCAAAAAAAATGAACCGGTTCGCGAGGTGTCCATGAACCGGTTCAAAAAAAATGAACCGGTTCGCGAGGTGTCCATGAACCGGTTCGCGAGGTGTCCATGAACCGGTTCAAAAAAAATGAACCGGTTCGCGAGATGTCCATGAACCGGTTCAAAAAAAATGAACCGGTTCGCAAGGTGTCCATGAACCGGTTCAAAAAAAATGAACCGGTTCGCGAGATGTCCATGAACCGGTTCAAAAAAAATGAACCGGTTCGCAAGGTGTCCATGAACCGGTTCAAAAAAAATGAACCGGTTCGCAAGGTGTCCATGAACCGGTTCAAAAAAAATGAACCGGTTCGCGAGATGTCCATGAAGCGGTTCAAAAAAAATGAACCGGTTCGCGAGGTGTCCATGAACCGGTTCAAAAAAAATGAACCGGTTCGCGAGGTGTCCATGAACCGGTTCAAAAAAAAATGAACCGGTTCGCGAGATGTCCATGAACCGGTTCAAAAAAAAATGAACCGGTTCGCGAGGTGTCCATGAACCGGTTCAAAAAAAATGAACCGGTTCGCGAGATGTCCATGAACCGGTTCAAAAAAAATGAACCGGTTCGCAAGGTGTCCATGAACCGGTTCAAAAAAAATGAACCGGTTCGCAAGGTGTCCATGAAGCGGTTCAAAAAAAATGAACCGGTTCGCGAGGTGTCCATGAACCGGTTCAAAAAAAATGAACCGGTTCGCGAGATGTCCATGAACCGGTTCAAAAAAAATGAACCGGTTCGCAAGGTGTCCATGAAGCGGTTCAAAAAAAATGAACCGGTTCGCAAGGTGTCCATGAACCGGTTCGCGAGATGTCCATGAACCGGTTAAAAAAAAGGAACCGGTTCAAAAAAAATGAACCGGTTCGCAAGGTGTCCATGAACCGGTTCAAAAAAAATGAACCGGTTCGCGAGGTGTCCATGAACCGGTTCAAAAAAAAATGAACCGGTTCGCGAGATGTCCATGAACCGGTTCAAAAAAAAATGAACCGGTTCGCGAGATGTCCATGAACCGGTTCAAAAAAAATGAACCGGTTCGCAAGGTGTCCATGAACCGGTTCGCGAGATGTCCATGATCCGGTTCAAAAAAAAAGAACCGGTTCGCAAGGTGTCCATGAACCGGTTCAAAAAAAATGAACCGGTTCGCGAGGTGTCCATGAACCGGTTCAAAAAAAATGAACCGGTTCGCGAGGTGTCCATGAACCGGTTCGCGAGATGACCTTTGAACCGGTTCATGGACATCTCGCGAACCGGTTCATTTTTTTTTGAACCGGTTCATGGACACCTCGCGAACCGGTTCATTTTTTTTGAACCGGTTCATGGACACCTCGCGAACCGGTTCATTTTTTTTGAACCGCTTCATGGACATCTCGCGAACCGGTTCATTTTTTTTGAACCGGTTCATGGACACCTTGCGAACCGGTTCATTTTTTTTGAACCGGTTCATGGACACCTTGCGAACCGGTTCATTTTTTTTGAACCGGTTCATGGACATCTCGCGAACCGGTTCATTTTTTTTGAACCGGTTCATGGACACCTTGCGAACCGGTTCATTTTTTTTGAACCGGTTCATGGACATCTCGCGAACCGGTTCATTTTTTTTGAACCGGTTCATGGACACCTCGCGAACCGGTTCATGGACACCTCGCGAACCGGTTCATTTTTTTTGAACCGGTTCATGGACACCTCGCGAACCGGTTCATTTTTTTTGAACCGGTTCATGGACACCTCGCGAACCGGTTCATTTTTTTTGAACCGGTTCATGGACATCTCGCGAACCGGTTCATTTTTTTTGAACCGGTTCATGGACATCTCGCGAACCGGTTCATTTTTTTTGAACCGGTTCATGGACATCTCGCGAACCGGTTCATTTTTTTTGAACCGGTTCATGGACATCTCGCGAACCGGTTCATTTTTTTTGAACCGGTTCATGGACATCTCGCGAACCGGTTCATTTTTTTTGAACCGGTTCATGGACATCTCGCGAACCGGTTCATTTTTTTTGAACCGGTTCATGGACATCTCGCGAACCGGTTCATTTTTTTTGAACCGGTTCATGGACACCTTGCGAACCGGTTCATTTTTTTTGAACCGGTTCATGGACACCTCGCGAACCGGTTCATTTTTTTTGAACCGGTTCATGGACACCTCGCGAACCGGTTCATTTTTTTTGAACCGGTTCATGGACACCTCGCGAACCGGTTCATTTTTTTTGAACCGGTTCATGGACATCTCGCGAACCGGTTCATTTTTTTTGAACCGGTTCATGGACATCTCGCGAACCGGTTCATTTTTTTTGAACCGGTTCATGGACACCTCGCGAACCGGTTCATTTTTTTTGAACCGGTTCATTTTTTTTGAACCGGTTCATTTTTTTTGAACCGGTTCATGGACATCTCGCGAACCGGTTCATTTTTTTTGAACCGGTTCATGGACATCTCGCGAACCGGTTCATTTTTTTTGAACCGGTTCATTTTTTTTGAACCGGTTCATGGACATCTCGCGAACCGGTTCATTTTTTTTGAACCGGTTCATGGACATCTCGCGAACCGGTTCATTTTTTTTGAACCGGTTCATGGACATCTCGCGAACCGGTTCATTTTTTTTGAACCGGTTCATGGACATCTCGCGAACCGGTTCATTTTTTTTGAACCGGTTCATGGACACCTCGCGAACCGGTTCATTTTTTTTGAACCGGTTCATTTTTTTTGAACCGGTTCATTTTTTTTGAACCGGTTCATTTTTTTTGAACCGGTTCATGGACATCTCGCGAACCGGTTCATTTTTTTTGAACCGGTTCATGGACATCTCGCGAACCGGTTCATTTTTTTTGAACCGGTTCATGGACATCTCGCGAACCGGTTCATTTTTTTTGAACCGGTTCATGGACATCTCGCGAACCGGTTCATTTTTTTTGAACCGGTTCATGGACATCTCGCGAACCGGTTCATTTTTTTTGAACCGGTTCATGGACATCTCGCGAACCGGTTCATTTTTTTTGAACCGGTTCATGGACATCTCGCGAACCGGTTCATTTTTTTTGAACCGGTTCATGGACATCTCGCGAACCGGTTCATTTTTTTTGAACCGGTTCATGGTCATCTCGCGAACCGGTTCATGGACACCTCGCGAACCGGTTCATTTTTTTTGAACCGGTTCATGGACATCTCGCGAACCGGTTCATTTTTTTTGAACCGGTTCATGGACACCTCGCGAACCGGTTCATGGACACCTCGCGAACCGGTTCATTTTTTTTGAACCGGTTCATGGACATCTCGCGAACCGGTTCATTTTTTTTGAACCGGTTCATGGTCATCTCGCGAACCGGTTCATGGACACCTCGCGAACCGGTTCATTTTTTTTGAACCGGTTCATGGACATCTCGCGAACCGGTTCATTTTTTTTGAACCGGTTCATGGACATCTCGCGAACCGGTTCATTTTTTTTGAACCGGTTCATGGACACCTCGCGAACCGGTTCATGGACACCTCGCGAACCGGTTCATTTTTTTTGAACCGGTTCATGGACATCTCGCGAACCGGTTCATTTTTTTGAACCGGTTCATGGACATCTCGCGAACCGGTTCATTTTTTTTGAACCGGTTCATGGTCATCTCGCGAACCGGTTCATGGACACCTCGCGAACCGGTTCATTTTTTTTGAACCGGTTCATGGACATCTCGCGAACCGGTTCATTTTTTTTGAACCGGTTCATGGTCATCTCGCGAACCGGTTCATTTTTTTTTAACCGGTTCATGGACACCTCGCGAACCGGTTCATTTTTTTTGAACCGGTTCATGGACATCTCGCGAACCGGTTCATTTTTTTTGAACCGGTTCATGGACACCTCGCGAACCGGTTCATTTTTTTTGAACCGGTTCATGGACACCTCGCGAACCGGTTCATTTTTTTTGAACCGGTTCATGGACATCTCGCGAACCGGTTCATTTTTTTTGAACCGGTTCATGGACATCTCGCGAACCGGTTCATTTTTTTTGAACCGGTTCATGGACATCTCGCGAACCGGTTCATTTTTTTTGAACCGGTTCATGGACACCTCGCGAACCGGTTCATTTTTTTTGAACCGGTTCATGGACACCTCGCGAACCGGTTCATTTTTTTTGAACCGGTTCCTTTTTTTTTAACCGGTTCATGGACACCTCGCGAACCGGTTCATTTTTTTTGAACCGGTTCATGGACATCTCGCGAACCGGTTCATTTTTTTTGAACCGGTTCATGGACACCTCGCGAACCGGTTCATTTTTTTTGAACCGGTTCATGGACATCTCGCGAACCGGTTCATTTTTTTTGAACCGGTTCATGGACACCTCGCGAACCGGTTCATTTTTTTTGAACCGGTTCATGGACACCTCGCGAACCGGTTCATTTTTTTTGAACCGGTTCATGGACATCTCGCGAACCGGTTCATTTTTTTTGAACCGGTTCATGGACATCTCGCGAACCGGTTCATTTTTTTTGAACCGGTTCATGGACATCTCGCGAACCGGTTCATTTTTTTTGAACCGGTTCATGGACATCTCGCGAACCGGTTCATTTTTTTTGAACCGGTTCATTTTTTTTGAACCGGTTCATGGACACCTTGCGAACCGGTTCATTTTTTTTGAACCGGTTCATGGACACCTTGCGAACCGGTTCATTTTTTTTGAACCGGTTCATGGACATCTCGCGAACCGGTTCATTTTTTTTGAACCGGTTCATGGACATCTCGCGAACCGGTTCATTATTTTTGAACCGGTTCATGGACATCTCGCGAACCGGTTCATTTTTTTTGAACCGGTTCATGGACATCTCGCGAACCGGTTCATTTTTTTTGAACCGGTTCATGGACACCTCGCGAACCGGTTCATTTGTTTTGAACCGGTTCATGGTCATCTCGCGAACCGGTTCATGGACACCTCGCGAACCGGTTCATTTTTTTTGAACCGGTTCATGGACACCTCGCGAACCGGTTCATTTTTTTTGAACCGGTTCATGGACACCTTGCGAACCGGTTCATTTTTTTTGAACCGGTTCATGGACACCTTGCGAACCGGTTCATTTTTTTTGAACCGGTTCATGGACACCTTGCGAACCGGTTCATTTTTTTTGAACCGGTTCATGGACACCTCGCGAACCGGTTCATTTTTTTTGAACCGGTTCATGGACACCTCGCGAACCGGTTCATTTTTTTTGAACCGGTTCATGGACACCTCGCGAACCGGTTCATTTTTTTTGAACCGGTTCATGGACACCTCGCGAACCGGTTCATTTTTTTTGAACCGGTTCATGGACACCTCGCGAACCGGTTCATTTTTTTTGAACCGGTTCATGGACACCTTGCGAACCGGTTCATTTTTTTTGAACCGGTTCATGGACATCTCGCGAACCGGTTCATTTTTTTTGAACCGGTTCATGGACACCTCGCGAACCGGTTCATGGACACCTCGCGAACCGGTTCATTTTTTTTGAACCGGTTCATGGACATCTCGCGAACCGGTTCATTTTTTTGAACCGGTTCATGGACATCTCGCGAACCGGTTCATTTTTTTTGAACCGGTTCATGGACACCTCGCGAACCGGTTCATGGACACCTCGCGAACCGGTTCATTTTTTTTGAACCGGTTCATGGACATCTCGCGAACCGGTTCATTTTTTTGAACCGGTTCATGGACACCTCGCGAACCGGTTCATGGACACCTCGCGAACCGGTTCATTTTTTTTGAACCGGTTCATGGACATCTCGCGAACCGGTTCATTTTTTTTGAACCGGTTCATGGTCATCTCGCGAACCGGTTCATGGACACCTCGCGAACCGGTTCATTTTTTTTGAACCGGTTCATGGACATCTCGCGAACCGGTTCATTTTTTTTGAACCGGTTCATGGACACCTCGCAAACCGGTTCATGGACACCTCGCGAACCGGTTCATTTTTTTTGAACCGGTTCATGGACATCTCGCGAACCGGTTCATTTTTTTTGAACCGGTTCATGGTCATCTCGCGAACCGGTTCATGGACACCTCGCGAACCGGTTCATTTTTTTTGAACCGGTTCATGGACATCTCGCGAACCGGTTCATTTTTTTTGAACCGGTTCATGGACATCTCGCGAACCGGTTCATTTTTTTTGAACCGGTTCATGGACACCTCGCGAACCGGTTCATGGACACCTCGCGAACCGGTTCATTTTTTTTGAACCGGTTCATGGACATCTCGCGAACCGGTTCATTTTTTTGAACCGGTTCATGGACATCTCGCGAACCGGTTCATTTTTTTTGAACCGGTTCATGGTCATCTCGCGAACCGGTTCATGGACACCTCGCGAACCGGTTCATTTTTTTTGAACCGGTTCATGGACATCTCGCGAACCGGTTCATTTTTTTTGAACCGGTTCATGGTCATCTCGCGAACCGGTTCATTTTTTTTTAACCGGTTCATGGACACCTCGCGAACCGGTTCATTTTTTTTGAACCGGTTCATGGACATCTCGCGAACCGGTTCATTTTTTTTGAACCGGTTCATGGACACCTCGCGAACCGGTTCATTTTTTTTGAACCGGTTCATGGACACCTCGCGAACCGGTTCATTTTTTTTGAACCGGTTCATGGACATCTCGCGAACCGGTTCATTTTTTTTGAACCGGTTCATGGACATCTCGCGAACCGGTTCATTTTTTTTGAACCGGTTCATGGACATCTCGCGAACCGGTTCATTTTTTTTGAACCGGTTCATGGACACCTCGCGAACCGGTTCATTTTTTTTGAACCGGTTCATGGACACCTCGCGAACCGGTTCATTTTTTTTGAACCGGTTCCTTTTTTTTTAACCGGTTCATGGACACCTCGCGAACCGGTTCATTTTTTTTGAACCGGTTCATGGACATCTCGCGAACCGGTTCATTTTTTTTGAACCGGTTCATGGACATCTCGCGAACCGGTTCATTTTTTTTGAACCGGTTCATGGACATCTCGCGAACCGGTTCATTTTTTTTGAACCGGTTCATGGACACCTTGCGAACCGGTTCATTTTTTTGAACCGGTTCATGGACACCTCGCGAACCGGTTCATTTGTTTTGAACCGGTTCATGGACACCTTGCGAACCGGTTCATTTTTTTGAACCGGTTCATGGTCATCTCGCGAACCGGTTCATGGACACCTCGCGAACCGGTTCATTTTTTTTGAACCGGTTCATGGACACCTTGCGAACCGGTTCATTTTTTTGAACCGGTTCATGGTCATCTCGCGAACCGGTTCATGGACACCTCGCGAACCGGTTCATTTTTTTTGAACCGGTTCATGGACACCTTGCGAACCGGTTCATTTTTTTTGAACCGGTTCATGGACACCTTGCGAACCGGTTCATGGACACCTCGCGAACCGGTTCATTTTTTTTTGAACCGGTTCATGGACACCTCGCGAACCGGTTCATTTTTTTTGAACCGGTTCATGGACACCTTGCGAACCGGTTCTTTTTTTTTGAACCGGATCATGGACATCTCGCGAACCGGTTCATTTTTTTGAACCGGTTCATGGACACCTTGCGAACCGGTTCATTTTTTTTGAACCGGTTCATGGACATCTCGCGAACCGGTTCATTTTTTTTGAACCGGTTCATGGACACCTTGCGAACCGGTTCATTTTTTTTGAACCGGTTCATGGACACCTTGCGAACCGGTTCATTTTTTTTGAACCGGTTCATGGACACCTTGCGAACCGGTTCATTTTTTTTGAACCGGTTCATGGACACCTTGCGAACCGGTTCATTTTTTTTGAACCGGTTCCTTTTTTTTTAACCGGTTCATGGACACCTCGCGAACCGGTTCATTTTTTTTGAACCGGTTCATGGACATCTCGCGAACCGGTTCATTTGTTTTGAACCGGTTCATGGACATCTCGCGAACCGGTTCATTTTTTTGAACCGGTTCCTTTTTGTTTAACCGGTTCATGGACACCTCGCGAACCGGTTCATTTTTTTTGAACCGGTTCATGGACATCTCGCGAACCGGTTCATTTGTTTTGAACCGGTTCATGGACATCTCGCGAACCGGTTCATTTTTTTTGAACCGGTTCATGGACATCTCGCGAACCGGATCATTTTTTTTGAACCGGTTCATGGACACCTTGCGAACCGGTTCATTTTTTTTGAACCGGTTCATGGACATCTCGCGAACCGGATCATTTTTTTTGAACCGGTTCATGGACACCTTGCGAACCGGTTCATTTTTTTTGAACCGGTTCATGGACACCTCGCGAACCGGTTCATTTTTTTTGAACCGGTTCATGGACACCTCGCGAACCGGTTCATTTTTTTTGAACCGGTTCATGGACATCTCGCGAACCGGTTCATTTTTTTTCAACCGGTTGCGAACCGGTTCATTTTTTTTGAACCGTACATTGAGAGTCTGAAAATTAGCGTAAGAATCGATTTAGCTTAATTGGATTTTTACCACATGAAAAGTGCCTATTCATCAACCTCACATCAGCATTGTCATACGCTTCAACTAATGTACCAGCCCAAAAATAGATCACATACTTTAGAAAAGTCATCCGCGAAAGTTGTTAGAAATTTAGAATTCGAAAATGAAAGAGAGTTTGAGCCTTAATATTATCATGTATTTCAATAATTATATGTTGACGCCTGAGCAGGCGGGGTCTCAATTTTTTTCTTTAACGAATCTTAGAACCTCAAAAAACTAAGAATTCAAAAATCCCGGAATCCGAGAACAACTGAAGCATTGAAAAACTTTATCCTGATATTCTGAGATTCTGAGGTTTCCAGAGTCTGAAATTTGATAAAATATCCTCATATTGCGAAATTTCACTCGACATATTTCGACATTGTTTTCCTCAGTTTTTTCCTTTTTTCCTTTTTTTTCATGTTATGTTTTCAACAGTGGGATACCTCCTGCCAAAGAAACAATACACCTTAAGAGAACTTGTTTTTCTTCTCTTTCTCTGCGGCTGTTTTATCTTTTTTCGATTTTTTTGTTCAGTGTTCAGTTTGATTCATGTTTTTTTTGTTTCTGTGTTCAGACCGGTCCAAAAAAAAGGTGGACCGGTCCAAAAAGTTCATGGACACCTTGCGAACCGGTTCATTTTTTTTGAACCGGTTCATGGACACCTTGCGAACCGGTTCATTTTTTTTGAACCGGTTCATGGACACCTTGCGAACCGGTTCATTTTTTTTGAACCGGTTCATGGACACCTTGCGAACCGGTTCATTTTTTTTGAACCGGTTCATGGACACCTTGCGAACCGGTTCATTTTTTTTGAACCGGTTCATGGACACCTCGCGAACCGGTTCATTTTTTTTTGAACCGGTTCATGGACACCTTGCGAACCGGTTCATTTTTTTTGAACCGGTTCATGGACACCTCGCGAACCGGTTCATTTTTTTTTGAACCGGTTCATGGACACCTCGCGAACCGGTTCATTTTTTTTGAACCGGTTCATGGACATCTCGCGAACCGGTTCATTTTTTTTGAACCGGTTCATGGACACCTCGCGAACCGGTTCATTTTTTTTTTAACCGGTTCATGGACACCTCGCGAACCGGTTCATGGACACCTCGCGAACCGGTTCATTTTTTTTGAACCGGTTCATGGACATCTCGCGAACCGGTTCATTTTTTTGAACCGGTTCATGGACATCTCGCGAACCGGTTCATTTTTTTTGAACCGGTTCATGGTCATCTCGCGAACCGGTTCATGGACACCTCGCGAACCGGTTCATTTTTTTTGAACCGGTTCATGGACACCTTGCGAACCGGTTCATTTTTTTTGAACCGGTTCATGGACACCTTGCGAACCGGTTCATTTTTTTTGAACCGGTTCATGGACACCTCGCGAACCGGTTCATTTTTTTTTGAACCGGTTCATGGACACCTCGCGAACCGGTTCATTTTTTTTGAACCGGTTCATGGACATCTCGCGAACCGGTTCATTTTTTTTGAACCGGTTCATGGACACCTCGCGAACCGGTTCATTTTTTTTTTAACCGGTTCATGGACACCTCGCGAACCGGTTCATGGACACCTCGCGAACCGGTTCATTTTTTTTGAACCGGTTCATGGACATCTCGCGAACCGGTTCATTTTTTTGAACCGGTTCATGGACATCTCGCGAACCGGTTCATTTTTTTTGAACCGGTTCATGGTCATCTCGCGAACCGGTTCATGGACACCTCGCGAACCGGTTCATTTTTTTTGAACCGGTTCATGGACATCTCGCGAACCGGTTCATTTTTTTTGAACCGGTTCATGGTCATCTCGCGAACCGGTTCATTTTTTTTTAACCGGTTCATGGACACCTCGCGAACCGGTTCATTTTTTTTGAACCGGTTCATGGACATCTCGCGAACCGGTTCATTTTTTTTGAACCGGTTCATGGACACCTCGCGAACCGGTTCATTTTTTTTGAACCGGTTCATGGACACCTCGCGAACCGGTTCATTTTTTTTGAACCGGTTCATGGACATCTCGCGAACCGGTTCATTTTTTTTGAACCGGTTCATGGACATCTCGCGAACCGGTTCATTTTTTTTGAACCGGTTCATGGACATCTCGCGAACCGGTTCATTTTTTTTGAACCGGTTCATGGACACCTCGCGAACCGGTTCATTTTTTTTGAACCGGTTCATGGACACCTCGCGAACCGGTTCATTTTTTTTGAACCGGTTCCTTTTTTTTTAACCGGTTCATGGACACCTCGCGAACCGGTTCATTTTTTTTGAACCGGTTCATGGACATCTCGCGAACCGGTTCATTTTTTTTGAACCGGTTCATGGACATCTCGCGAACCGGTTCATTTTTTTTGAACCGGTTCATGGACATCTCGCGAACCGGTTCATTTTTTTTGAACCGGTTCATGGACACCTTGCGAACCGGTTCATTTTTTTGAACCGGTTCATGGACACCTCGCGAACCGGTTCATTTGTTTTGAACCGGTTCATGGACACCTTGCGAACCGGTTCATTTTTTTGAACCGGTTCATGGTCATCTCGCGAACCGGTTCATGGACACCTCGCGAACCGGTTCATTTTTTTTGAACCGGTTCATGGACACCTTGCGAACCGGTTCATTTTTTTGAACCGGTTCATGGTCATCTCGCGAACCGGTTCATGGACACCTCGCGAACCGGTTCATTTTTTTTGAACCGGTTCATGGACACCTTGCGAACCGGTTCATTTTTTTTGAACCGGTTCATGGACACCTTGCGAACCGGTTCATGGACACCTCGCGAACCGGTTCATTTTTTTTTGAACCGGTTCATGGACACCTCGCGAACCGGTTCATTTTTTTTGAACCGGTTCATGGACACCTTGCGAACCGGTTCATGGACATCTCGCGAACCGGTTCATTTTTTTGAACCGGTTCATGGACACCTTGCGAACCGGTTCATTTTTTTTGAACCGGTTCATGGACATCTCGCGAACCGGTTCATTTTTTTTGAACCGGTTCATGGACACCTTGCGAACCGGTTCATTTTTTTTGAACCGGTTCATGGACACCTTGCGAACCGGTTCATTTTTTTTGAACCGGTTCATGGACACCTTGCGAACCGGTTCATTTTTTTTGAACCGGTTCATGGACACCTTGCGAACCGGTTCATTTTTTTTGAACCGGTTCCTTTTTTTTTAACCGGTTCATGGACACCTCGCGAACCGGTTCATTTTTTTTGAACCGGTTCATGGACATCTCGCGAACCGGTTCATTTGTTTTGAACCGGTTCATGGACATCTCGCGAACCGGTTCATTTTTTTGAACCGGTTCCTTTTTGTTTAACCGGTTCATGGACACCTCGCGAACCGGTTCATTTTTTTTGAACCGGTTCATGGACATCTCGCGAACCGGTTCATTTGTTTTGAACCGGTTCATGGACATCTCGCGAACCGGTTCATTTTTTTTGAACCGGTTCATGGACATCTCGCGAACCGGATCATTTTTTTTGAACCGGTTCATGGACACCTTGCGAACCGGTTCATTTTTTTTGAACCGGTTCATGGACATCTCGCGAACCGGATCATTTTTTTTGAACCGGTTCATGGACACCTTGCGAACCGGTTCATTTTTTTTGAACCGGTTCATGGACACCTCGCGAACCGGTTCATTTTTTTTGAACCGGTTCATGGACACCTCGCGAACCGGTTCATTTTTTTTGAACCGGTTCATGGACATCTCGCGAACCGGTTCATTTTTTTTGAACCGGTTCATGGACATCTCGCGAACCGGTTCATTTTTTTTCAACCGGTTGCGAACCGGTTCATTTTTTTTGAACCGTACATTGAGAGTCTGAAAATTAGCGTAAGAATCGATTTAGCTTAATTGGATTTTTACCACATGAAAAGTGCCTATTCATCAACCTCACATCAGCATTGTCATACGCTTCAACTAATGTACCAGCCCAAAAATAGATCACATACTTTAGAAAAGTCATCCGCGAAAGTTGTTAGAAATTTAGAATTCGAAAATGAAAGAGAGTTTGAGCCTTAATATTATCATGTATTTCAATAATTATATGTTGACGCCTGAGCAGGCGGGGTCTCAATTTTTTTCTTTAACGAATCTTAGAACCTCAAAAAACTAAGAATTCAAAAATCCCGGAATCCGAGAACAACTGAAGCATTGAAAAACTTTATCCTGATATTCTGAGATTCTGAGGTTTCCAGAGTCTGAAATTTGATAAAATATCCTCATATTGCGAAATTTCACTCGACATATTTCGACATTGTTTTCCTCAGTTTTTTCCTTTTTTCCTTTTTTTTCATGTTATGTTTTCAACAGTGGGATACCTCCTGCCAAAGAAACAATACACCTTAAGAGAACTTGTTTTTCTTCTCTTTCTCTGCGGCTGTTTTATCTTTTTTCGATTTTTTTGTTCAGTGTTCAGTTTGATTCATGTTTTTTTTGTTTCTGTGTTCAGACCGGTCCAAAAAAAAGGTGGACCGGTCCAAAAAGTATTCGTGGACCGGTCCAAAAAAAAGGCGGACCGGTCCAAAAAAAAGGCGTACCGGTCCAAAAAGTATTCGTGGACCGGTCCAAAAAAAAAAACCGGACCGGTCCAAAAAAAAGGCGGACCGGTCCAAAAAAAAGGCGGACCGATCCAAAAAGTATTCGTGGACCGGTCCAAAAAAAAGGCGGACCGGTCCAAAAAAAAGGCGGACCGGTCCAAAAAGTATTCGTGGACCAGTCCAAAAAAAAGGCGGACCGGTCCAAAAAAAAGGCGTACCGGTCCAAAAAGTATTCGTGGACCAGTCCAAAAAAAAGGCGGACCGGTCCAAAAAAAAGGCGTACCGGTCCAAAAAGTATTCGTGGACCGGTCCAAAAAAAAAAACCGGACCGGTCCAAAAAAAAGGCGGACCGGTCCAAAAAAAAGGCGGACCGATCCAAAAAGTATTCGTGGACCGGTCCAAAAAAAAGGCGGACCGGTCCAAAAAAAAGGCGGACCGGTCCAAAAAGTATTCGTGGACCAGTCCAAAAAAAAGGCGGACCGGTCCAAAAAAAAGGCGGACCGATCCAAAAAGTATTCGTGGACCGGTCCAAAAAAAAGGCGGACCGGTCCAAAAAAAAGGCGGACCGGTCCAAAAAGTATTCGTGGACCAGTCCAAAAAAAAGGCGGACCGGTCCAAAAAGTATTCGTGGACCAGTCCAAAAAAAAGGCGGACCGGTCCAAAAAAAAGGCGGACCGGTCCAAAAAAGGCGGACCGGTCCAAAAAGTATTCGTGGACCAGTCCAAAAAAAAGGCGGACCGGTCCAAAAAAAAGGCGGTGAACCCAAAAAAAAGGCAATGAACCGGTTCGCGAGGTGTCCATGAACCGGTTCAAAAAAAATGAACCGGTTCGCGAGATGTCCATGAACCGGTTCAAAAAAAATGAACCGGTTCGCAAGGTGTCCATGAACCGGTTCAAAAAAAAATGAACCGGTTCGCGAGGTGTCCATGAACCGGTTCAAAAAAAAATGAACCGGTTCGCAAGGTGTCCATGAACCGGTTCAAAAAAAAATGAACCGGTTCGCGAGGTGTCCATGAACCGGTTCAAAAAAAATGAACCGGTTCGCGAGGTGTCCATGAACCGGTTCAAAAAAAATGAACCGGTTCGCGAGGTGTCCATGAACCGGTTCAAAAAAAATGAACCGGTTCGCGAGGTGTCCATGAACCGGTTCAAAAAAAATGAACCGGTTCGCGAGATGTCCATGAACCGGTTCAAAAAAAATGAACCGGTTCGCGAGGTGTCCATGAACCGGTTCAAAAAAAAATGAACCGGTTCGCGAGGTGTCCATGAACCGGTTCAAAAAAAATGAACCGGTTCGCAAGGTGTCCATGAACCGGTTAAAAAAAAAATGAACCGGTTCGCGAGGTGTCCATGAACCGGTTCAAAAAAAATGAACCGGTTCGCGAGGTGTCCATGAACCGGTTCAAAAAAAAATGAACCGGTTCGCGAGGTGTCCATGAACCGGTTCAAAAAAAATGAACCGGTTCGCGAGGTGTCCATGAACCGGTTCAAAAAAAATGAACCGGTTCGCGAGGTGTCCATGAACCGGTTCAAAAAAAAATGAACCGGTTCGCGAGGTGTCCATGAACCGGTTCAAAAAAAATGAACCGGTTCGCAAGGTGTCCATGAACCGGTTCAAAAAAAATGAACCGGTTCGCAAGGTGTCCATGAACTTTTTGGACCGGTCCACCTTTTTTTTGGACCGGTCTGAACACAGAAACAAAAAAAACATGAATCAAACTGAACACTGAACAAAAAAATCGAAAAAAGATAAAACAGCCGCAGAGAAAGAGAAGAAAAACAAGTTCTCTTAAGGTGTATTGTTTCTTTGGCAGGAGGTATCCCACTGTTGAAAACATAACATGAAAAAAAAGGAAAAAAGGAAAAAACTGAGGAAAACAATGTCGAAATATGTCGAGTGAAATTTCGCAATATGAGGATATTTTATCAAATTTCAGACTCTGGAAACCTCAGAATCTCAGAATATCAGGATAAAGTTTTTCAATGCTTCAGTTGTTCTCGGATTTTGGGATTTTTGAATTCTTAGTTTTTTGAGGTTCTGAGATTTGTTAACGAAAAAATTGAGACCCCGCCTGCTCAACCGTCAACATATAATTATTGAAATACATGATAATATTAAGGCTCAAACTTTCTTTCATTTTCGAACTCTAAATTTCTTACAACTTTTGCGGATGACTTTTCTAAAGTCTTCGATCTATTTTTGGGCTGCTACATTAGTTGAAGCGTATTACAATGCTGATGTGAGGTTGATGAATAGGCACTATTCATGTGGTAAAAATCCAATTCAGCTAAATCGATTTTTACGCTAATTTTCAGACTCTCAATGCACGTTTTCGTACCCTGAAATCAATTCAACGACGATTAATTTTTTCCCGAAATGTGCTATTGTGTGTGGACTGTTGATTTTCAATTCAAATACTGATTTATCGGAGAGTCAATTAAAAATGACATTATTGAATATGAAGACGTTGAAAGGAGGAATCAGAGTTGAAAATTCGAATTTGACAAATTTGTCATTTTTTGGTACAGATCCAGATTCGTATGTTAAGGAAAACTTTAATATGGATTGTCGACATTGTGAGTTTGTCTGGCGCCGCTCAAAACCAAAATTAGTCCATAATTTTTCAAATTTTCAGTCGGAATCCATATCATGAACAATCCAAATCTCACCAATATCATGGAGCTAACCAAATTTGAATTTCTAAAATTTGAATGCCCGATTAGAATTGAAAATAACATTCATCTTTCTTTAAATTCTCCTTATGGAAGTCTATGTGATTTGGGTCGTTTGTCTACAGTAGTCAATATTCGAACATCTGGGAATTTGAACAACTGTGGTAAAATTTTTTTGATCTACTAAGTTTTTTTAGATGTGAGTTTTTTAGAGTGCCGTGGAGACAACATCACTACTGAAAACTTGGAGCAGTATTCTGAATGCAAGATTATTTTTGGGGGACTCCGAATTTCTGGCATTACGGAGAATTTCAAATTTCCAAATATTACTCAAATCAGAGGACCGCTTTTGATTGAGAATACGGATTTGGAAAGTTTAGATTTCCTCGGAAATCTTGGAATGCTTATTTTCAAAGAAGGAACTTTGGTGATGAATATCAAGAATAATCCAAATTTGAAGCATCTTGGGTTTTTTAATAAGACGGTATATTTTTTGAAACGGACCAAAAGAAAAATCGAAAATTTTTTCAGAATTTCAAAAATCTTTCCTTCAAAAATTTAAAAGCAAACTTGGAAAATTTGCACCCAGAATTTTGTGTAACTTATGAAGAAATGAGAGTTTTCCTTGATGCCAAGATAGACTTTGTCAATTTTCATGGAAAATATTGTGACGTTCCGTTTTCTCCAGATTTTTGTATTTTCAAAAATATGGAATCTCTTGAGCAAACGTGCACTCATATAGTGGGAGATTTAGTTATAGAGTCCGGAGATGAAGAATACGTGGGAAAATTGAAAAGTTTAAACCATTTGTTTGGAGCACTTTTCATTAGGAAGACCAAACTGAAGAATGCGAATTTCTTGGCGAAACTGCAGTACATTGGCTATCTAGAGGGTATATACAGAAAATTTTGTTCAAACTTTTGAATTAATTTTCAGATCTCCTACCAGTGATACGGATTGAGGACAACAAAAAATTGGAGGAGATATCGTTTCCAAATTTGAAACACATCATTACCAATGGAGACATATACGGAATTGTTCATAACAATATGATGCCATACTATAGTTTACAATACGATATTTTGACGTATTATGGAGACGAGAGTGAGTTTTAAAAAATGCGTAAAAATTGGTGTTGATTCCAAATATCAAAGTGAAAATGCTAAAAAATCGCTTCAAAACCTTGACAACTCGTTTTAAAAAGACCCTTTTCGGCTCGAATGGTCTCCGGCGGCGTGGTGGAGTTTTCTCGGCCACCGCATTTTCAGCCATTTCTCAGATTTTTTGAGCAAAAATCCGTCAAAAACTAAAATTTTGCTGATACTTATGCCTTTTGCTTGAAAAAATCTGAGAAATTGTGAAAAATAGTTGAAAATGCGGTAGCCGAGAAAACTCCGCCACGGTCATCGGAGACCATTCGGGACAAAAAGGGTCTTTTTAAAACGAACTTTTAAGGTTTCGAAGCAATTTTTGAGAATTTTCATTGTGATATTTGGAATCAGCACGAATTTTACTTTTTTTTGAAGCAATAAAAAATTTCACCGGAATCCTCCTTTATTGTTCATTCCAGCTTGCGATGGCACCAAAATAAATGTCCTTGGGATGAAGTACTACAAAGAATGTAACACTGTTTATGAGGGTCTGCTTCTCAAAGATACGGTTCCACTGGATATCCATGGCCTGTCAAGCGTGCTTTATTTTTATGGTAAAATGGAAATTTTTAATACCAATCTGGAAAATGTATCATTTTTGAAAAACATGAACATGCTGCAATCTCCTGCGCAGATGGGGAGTGGAGAGATTCTGATTAATATTCACCACAATCCGAACATGACTTCGCTGGGATGGAAAAGCTTATCGGTGGGTGAGATACTGACGGTTTTTCAATAATTCGAAAATATATTTTCAGGATATTTTCGTCCAAGGAGATCTCACGATGAACTTTGAAAATCTTCATCCCGATTTTTGTCTAACAATCAAAGAAATGGCGATGTTCCTCACAAATACAGCGAAATTTCTATTTTTGGATGCGAAATTGTGTGATTACAATCAAAAAGATTATTATCAAAAAATTTGTCATTTTGAAACGATGGAAAAATTGCTCGGAAGTTGTAATTATCTAATCGGAGATGTTAAAATTGATTCTGGTGATGAGAATTATGTGGATAAACTTCAAACTGTTGAAGCACTGTTTGGCTCCTTGACAATCAAAAATACGAACCTGGAAAAATTGAATTTTACAGTTATTTTACGCAGCATGGTCAATTTTAACGGTAAAACACACACAACATTTGAATTGGGATGCTCAAAAATTTTTCCAGATCGAATCCCCATTTCAATCACCAATAACACAAATTTGAGGAATATCATCTTTCTACAACCCTACGTATTTTGAGAACTTGAAATTTTCCCTAGATTTTTTTTTCAATTTTCAGGTCGTGTCCAAATTTTCCAAAACCGCTTTTATCGATGCCAATCACCCAGATCTTTTCAATTCTACTGAAGATTGCATGAGATTCCAACGTTTAGTACATCTCAACGTGTCCTATAATGGAGGCAATTGTAGTGAGTTTTAATATCAAAGTCTTGGAAAAAAAGTGTGATTTTGAGGAATGATCGACGGTGTGGCTAGTGAATCTGCTGGTGTAAATTTTTTTCAATGGTTTCTTTTTTTTTGTGTCTGTAAATTTACTATTGGATATTTACTATGAAACTTAACAAGTTTAAACTAAAATTTTTCTGTAATTTCTGATCGCTAAAAGTACACAAACTTTATTTTTATAATTATGGATTTCCTTGAATGTGAATAACAATGAAAGTTTAGAGTTTGCCCCGAAAACTAACAACATCATAGTTTAAATAGTGATTTCATAGAGAAAGAAAACCAAAAGTATTCCGAAAAGCATTCCGAATCTTGGACCTTCAGATGAAATCATTCGTAGAGGAACAATCTTCTCGTTAGTGTAGTTAATCCGGTTTTGAAGGTAAGGAGGAAACAAATCCAAATAATCTTCAGAAGTCGGAAGATCGGGATGATTGTTCTCAAGTATTACATATTGGGGACTTTTGGTTATGAGATTCTGAAAAAATTGAATTAACACAACTAATAATTTGGATAAAAACCTCCAGCTGTTTGAACTTTGCATTTGTGAGGTTTGGGTTCCCAGTGATTTGAATTGGTGGCGATTCTGAAAAATCAAATTACACAAACTTTTCTCAAAAAATTACTCACCATGCAATGCAGCAATGTGTTGCAAATTACTCGAAAAGTTCAAATTTTCCAGTTCTGTATTATTAACTATAAGCCTTCCAAACAAAAATGTGACCATTTTCAGTTTGTTCACATTCTGCTCATCCCCAGATCCCACAATCACATCTCCAAATATATAATTGCATCCGCTAGACAAGTCCTCCAATTTTGAAAAAACGCAGAGCTTTCCGTTAAGCGACAGAAATGGACCATCACAGTACTGAGCAACGTCTAGGTGGATGAAAAATGTGCCTGTTTCTAAGAACAATCGCATGAGCTCAGTGGTAAGACAAAAGTTAGGGTGGAGATTTTCCAAGTTGACAATTCCATTCCCACGGAGCTCCTGAATCGAAGTATCAACTAGAGTTCCAAAATTCCACCCACCTTTAAGTTCTTCATATTGAGCTCTTTCATCTCCAGATTATTCTTCAAGTTAATAAAAGCTGGTTCATCCGCGCGCATGACATCAGCCTCGATATACTCTAAACGGTCTAGAAACGCCAAGTCTTCGAGAGCAGTGTTTTCGATTATGAGGGGTCCAAAAATTTGCTCAATCTCCTCGATTGCTATCAGTTCAACTGGGTCCTTGGTGTTTTGGAGATGGAGACCGCCGAAGATATGAGAACAGTGTTTGTAATCCAAGGATTTCACAGTGACGATTTCATCTTGTCGACAAACTGAAAAATTTGACTCTACTAACACTTGGGAGGGGGTCCTTGGTGTGCTATGATGTTGATTCAGGGCTCTACCATGGGACCTTGAAATTTGAAAACCCATACGGTATGAGGTTATAAGAAAAAACTTATGGGCCTTAAGGGGGGTATAGATCAAGGCCCGTAACCAGAAAAACTCACTGGTGTCCTCTTCATTCCAATTCGCTTTAATATCATAGTGACCTTTCATTTTCTCCCGGTCGGTTAATATCCTAGTGTCCAACTGATCGTTATACTCCACTATGAAATCGCATTCATTATTGCCATCGTCTCCATAAAAATAGAACATTAACACATTATCAATATTCTGAAGTCTAGCGTTGTTCCTAATGAAAACCCCATCTGGAATTGGGTTATTTTATGGAAAACTCAATAAATTTGCCTACACGTCTCACAAAACACACTGAACTCTTCAAAATAGTTATCGACGTTGAAGAAATTCAAAGATCTCAACAGATTGTTTTCAATTCTAATGCCTCCATAGAGCACTACCATCGAGCTGAAAGCATCCGCCAGTTGCGATTCATCCAGATCCAAGTTCTCATTCATTATCAAAACTCCACAAACTGTGGTGCATCTTGGAAAAAATTCAATAGTTTTGGAGGTGATTTCCGAGTGATTGAAGGTACAGAGAGGGTCTAAAAAAATGAGCCTTGCATTGAATTTCTCGATTTTTTTTACCAAACTCAAAATGATCCGTCACTTTTTTCAAGTCGTCTGTGAATTCGAAAACACCGAGAACGGGGAGAATGAAGAGAATTGTTAGTAGTTTCATCAGAGAGAAATAGATGCAAATAATTTCAAAAAATATGAAAAAAGTTGAAAAACCTGGCCTCAAGCCACACTATGATTATTAAGAAAACTTGTTTGCTCCCAGTGATCAAACTCCATATGAATTCAAAAGAAAAAATAAAAATTATTTGAGGATGCTATATTCAAATTTTTTTGATTATCAGTTTCAGTTTTTTCAGTTTTTTTCCCCCCACAAACTAGAATGCATTCTGCGTACGTGCACTTGAAAACACGAATATGATGTCACCATCTTCTCTGTACGTGCACCTCAACAGTTGCAATCTGATTCTGGCCTCAGATTAGATTCTCGAGACAGATAAGAAAAAAACAGAGGACACTCTGCAGCGCACAGTTTCTGTTTATTTTTTGGTTCAGTTCTGTTAACCTTGACTGACGGTCGTTGCAAATATACCATTGTTGTTTGTCTTGGTTACTTTTTTTGTGATTTATCGATTTTTTTCAGACAACTATATCAGAAATGGACGGTGAAACACAAAGTCAGAAAATTGAGTAAGTTTTTGATACCTTTTCCTGATTTTTTCCTTTGGTTTTCAGTCCTCGTAACTTCGACGATCTCCTTACTATTGTCTCCTCTATCAAATCTCAAGTGGGAGAAGAAACTGCCCGTGCAGAAATCGGAATTATTTGTGGTTCTGGATTCGGTCCCATAGGAGACCTCGTTCAGAACCCCACTACTTTACCATATTCCAAGATCCCAGGATTCCCAGTCCCCAAAATAGATGGCCACAAGGGAAACTTGATTTTTGGAATTCTAGGAGGAAAGAAGGTTGTCTGTGTGCAAGGGCGTTTCCATCCTTATGAGCATGGCATGGATTTGGCGTTGGTAAGATGAACTAGGATACTGTTAGGGCAATATTTTTTTTGTTTTAGTGCTCTCTGCCAGTTCGAGTTATCCACCAACTTGGAGTGAAAATCATGATAGTCTCGAATGCAGCTGGGGGAATAAGCAACAAGTTGAAGCAAGGAGAACTCATGCTGATCAAGGACCAAATTTTTCTACCCGGGCTCACTGGGCTGTCGCCATTGGTAGGGTTGAAGAATGAGAGATTTGGTCTACCATTTGTGTCGATGCAGGATGCTTATGATAAAGAGCTCAGGTACCATAAATTGGCTGAAAATACCAGATGTTTTTGAGACATGTTTCAGAACCCTAGCTATGGATATTGGGCGTCGTGAAAGCATGATTTCCCATGACGGTGTTTATTGTATGGTTGGTGGACCTCAATTTGAGACAGCGGCAGAGGTAAACCTTACGAAATTTTACACAGCATTTAATTTTTTTTGCTCAGGTCACTCTCCTGAAGACGTTCGGAGCCGACGCCGTCGGAATGTCCACGTGCCATGAGGTTACTGTAGCACGCCACTGTGGAATCAGGGTCCTCGGATTCTCGCTGATCACCAATGTGGCTAACTCGGATTCTGACGAAACCGAGGTTGTGGGTGTGCACCAAGAAGTGCTGGATGTTTCGAAGATGGTCGGCGAGAAGGTGTCGAGTTTTGTGGTGAAAGTTATTGAGGAGATTAATGTTTGATAGACTGCTTGTTGAATACTGATAATATGCATGCTCGATTTTTTTAATTGTTATCATGAAAAATTACTGAAATTTAAAGAAATCGCTAAAAAGCGCAGAAAAAAACAAAAAAGTATTACTGAAATTACGGTACTCGGTACGTGCGTCACGCTATTGCCTAGGGTTAGGTCTTATTACCAAGCTTGAATAAGCACGTTTTCTTAACTTAAACTGCATCCTAGTTATCTCCTGATTTTCAAAAATGTTTTTTGAATCTTAATTTGTCAAACTTCCTCAAATTAATTATTTTCCAATGAGTGTTTCTGCCACGATAAAGCATATATTTCTCGACTCCAACCAATTCCACCTGTCTGAACCAGAATTCCATTTTTTTCACATACTCCCTTCCGCTTATATTTTTTATTTCTAACCAAAAAAAAATCAATGTCTCATTACGAATTTGAAGATGTTGACGATCCAACAACTTGCTTCTTTGTGAACTTATCGTATGAACTTGCTGCTTTCTCTCAAAAAATCGTATCCTATTTGTCGGCTATTTGTTTTGTTATCAACATTTTCCATTTTCTGATCTTGTCCAGAAAAAATATGAGATCCAATTGTATCAATGTAATAATGATGGGCATCGCGTTTGCAGATTTGTACAATTTGGGGTATAATGTCAAAAATAAACTTCTCGAAATCTTTCCAGGAGATGACTGGTACCTTGAATTTCCAAAACTTATAAGACAAATAAATTTTTCAGCACAAACTTTTATTGGTACTACCGTGTACTTCTAGAGCAATGGACTCAAGGAATCAACACTAGCCTTCGAGCCACCTCTGCTTGGCTCAGTGTTATAATGGCGTTGGTGAGAGTTTTGGTTGTCAAGTACCCCATTTACGCCCATTTCGATGGGCTGTCGAAGCCATGGTTCGGAGTGAAATCGATATTTTCTACTATGTTCTTCAGTTTTTTACTGACTCTCTCAGTATGGGGCAAATACCGACTCACTGATATAAATGAGCCATGGTTTCCAGACGAAGAGTAAGAGAAGTTCAACAGGTCGCTGTCAAAAAATAGAGAGCTTTCCAGATGTGGCTACCCCGCAAACTACTCCGAGCCTCGATTTCAGTATGACTCAAAAGATGTTTTCATGGCCGAGTACTTTTTGTCTGGCGAGACATACTCTATACTTGTTGGTATCGGGAAAGTATGTAACGAGAATTATCTCTTAATAAAACTAAAACTACACAATTTCAGATTATTCCTACTGTCATGCTTCCAATATTAGCCGTATTGCTAGTGAGAGAAGTACGGACAGCTGAAAAACTAAGAAGTCGTTTCATGGCTTCTCAAAGCAGCATAGAGAGGTATGGACATTTGACAGGTGTATGTACGTGGGTTTGAGTTTTCACAATTTTTTCACAGCTTCAAAACGAATCAAACCACCAAAATGATTCTCCTCATGACTATCGCATCAATGTTTGCTGAAGGACCACTTGGAGTTATATCGTGCCTTTACGTTTTCACTGACTACAATGAGAAGGCTACGTAAGACGATCTCTGGATAAATGGCATTACGAAAAATTTTCCAGAGCAATTTTCTTCGATTTAGAAAGTATGTTTGCCGTTGTAGTGGTCTTGAACACAATATCCCACTGCTTCATTTGTCTTATATTATCATCGCAGTACAAAAATACGGCAAAGCAGATGTTTATGTGTAGAATTTTTGAAACATCGAGAATTTCTCCACAGGTGAAATTACATTTTTTTCTAACTTCCCGATTATCCTTTATTTAGGTGATAGTAGCATCCAATGCAAGTGGGACAAGTATCAAGTCACGAGATGTTAACAGTGTTATGGTGAAAGTTGAATGAAGGATACATAAATTCGTAGAGTTCGAGTTTTTGAATAAAGGATTTCAAGCAATTATATGTAATCTCATAAATAGCAAAACAACAATAATTGCAAAAAAAGCGGTCAGCAGTGAATGATCGTTCAGCTTACTAGAGTTCACGATTAAGAAGAAGCCGCCCTTCCATTGCTATTGCTGTGCCCCTAAATGACATTGGTATCCTAGAATTGTAAAAATGTTCCTATATCACCTTCGGTACATATCCACAACGCAACACGAGCAATGCATTCTCGCGGTATTGAGCTGACATCAGTACACAGATTATCATATGAGTGGCTGTAGTTGGAGTTAGAAGGAATGAAAACAACATTTCGAGGTATTCGAAGAAATGTCTGTAAACCATAACAAAAGTTCGGGTTGAAATAAATACTTACTTTGGCTGTATTATGTGGTTGTTTAGTGGAAACACGGGTTGCAAAAAATAAGATACACCAAGCGGGAATTCAGCCAAGAAAAATGTTAATGTTAGGGCGAGAACCAAATTAGAAGTGTTCTTGGAATTGCTCGGAGACATCATTTCCATTCGTTTTCTTTCGACTTTTCGAATTTCCTTCACTAAGAAAAATGTAGTGACTGGAAACAGGATACATGGAGCTATCTGAAAGTGTTAATTTTTTAAAATCTGTACATTCCAGCTCGTAGTTGCCTTGGACAACACAGCATCAGCCACACACATTATAATAATTGTTGATTGCATCTTGATTAGCTTGAAAAAGCGCTGATATTTCTACCCAATGATATAACGGAAAAGTATCGACCCAATGCCAACTCAGCGTGTGCTCCACTTTACCTTTTGTAGTACAATTGAACTTGTTGTCAAAGATTAGTATATCAAAGCTCAAAAAGTCCACCACACTCAGCGCTCCCCAAAAAGTTGCGATTCCAGAAATAGCGATGAATGCAATTTTCGGTTTTGATAAAATATCAAATTTTGGATTCATCGGATTCCTGATAACCAACGTTCTGATGATGGTAATACTCAAACTGAGCCAAGTGGAACATCGTCTGCCAAAAAGACGAACGCAATCAAAAATTATTCTGACATATGTCAAATTGAAGTCCGCGTGTTTTGAGTAGCAGTAATTAAAAGTTTTATAAAACTTGATGATTTCCACAAAGACCATGTTCATCGGAGAAATGATGTCCATAAAGGCAACAGCAGCCATAATGATATAAATTGGAGATGACCTCATAGATTTCTGACAGAGCACTGTGATATGAAAAAGGTTGATCACGAGACAAAAGGCAATGACATAAATTTCAATTTCGAACAATCTATAGGACACAAAAGTACAGAGTCCATTGTAAACGTTCCATGAAAACTGCAAGAATTTGGTTTCAGGAACCCAGTCGGTTGAATAGCATTCATGCAATACCATAATGCTTGAAAATGAAGAAAAAAGTTTTTGTTTATGCACCATGTTTATCTTGAAAAAAATTATATGTTTCAAACTTCAAACACTCAAATAGAAACTAATGTTTTGCAAGATGTTGCTGATGTTTAGTCATAGATCAGAAACTATTTCCCTACACCACAAAGTTCTCATTTCTGCTATTCACTTTTGATATCTTATTTTATGTATTGAATCTGAAATTTTTTAATAAATCAAATAAATGTTTCGAGCACGTTTTTGTGGGTGCACCAACTGAAAAAATTAGTCATAAATCTTAGCTGACATGATTTCTGATCCTTCAATGATGTCGGGCCAAATTTTGATCAAATTTGATAAGCAGGTGTTCACTGGGATATTTTGTGTTCCAAATCTCACTCACTTTCAAAAATCCTTGCCCAAAAATGTCTTTAAAGTTTACCTGCAAAACTCCAAGTGGAATAACTCTTGATATCCAGAGCTCACTGGTATGCTCAGTTGCTTTATTGTCATTTGACATTTCAGATTTTGTCACAAATTACAAATTTATCATAGCTATATTTGGAGTGACAGTAAATATTTTCCATATATTAGTGCTGACTAGAAAATCTATGAGATCAAATTGTATCAATATTTTGATGATAGTAGTGGCTATCAGTGATCTTTATAATATGGTATATTTGGTGGAAAGTAGACTTCATGAAGTGTTATATGATCCGTGGTAAGTAGTGTGGACATCTGGATATTTGGATATCCAAATAGACATCTGGTTATGCGAATACCTGGACATCCGAAAATCTGGACTTTTATAAATTTTTTATTTTTCAGTGAACCCCCCAACACCTATGCCTTTTTCATCCTTGAGCACCTCTCTATGATCCTAGATGGCCTACTTCGTCGCCTATCTTCTTGGATTGGAATCCTCATGGCCACTATGCGCTATCTTGCCATAAAGTACCCTATGAACCCAAACACTGATAATTTATCAAAACCATGGTTCGCTATCAAATGCGCTCTATTGACAATGTTGTTGAGTACAGTAGTATCCTTTCTCTATTGGGGACATTTTATGGTGGCGCCTGTTTATGAGTGGGAACCTTCTGGAGAGTAAGTACTCTTTTTCAGTTGAATTTTTTTTCATTTTTCCAGATGTGACTTTCCTTCAAATTTCACACAAATTGGGTACGGTACGGTACTCAGTGATTTCATTCAAGACTACCCGGAAATCCTCAATATCTGTCAATCTGCTGATGGAATGTCTCAAGTTGTTCCAGCTTTAACCCTTCCTATTCTTACATTTTTGCTTATTCGAGAGCTCAAGAACACTGAAAACAATAGAAAAAGGAGCAATGTTTCTAGCAAGTCTAGGTAATCAAAGTTTTAGGTTGCTCAAATGATTTTGATTTTCAGTCCTAAAACCGACCACACTACAAAAATGATCATGGTGATGACGATGGCGTCCACATTTTCTGAGGGACCCATAGGGGTGCTAGTGATTATTCAAATCTTCACTTGCCCTATGTTAACGTTAGTTAGAGTCCAAAACAATATATTAAACAATTTTTCAGAATGATCACTGCAAATATTATAACGATATTTGGAGCGTTAGTAGCTCTGAACACCAACACGCACTGTTTTGTATGCTGTGCAATTTCGTCACAGTATCGGAAAACTGTTGATGAAATGTTCTTGTGCAGAAAAAATCAAGCAAGTTGAAAATTTGGAAAATAAAGTAGGAGTTTTGATAGGAAGAAATAACGTATTTTTTCAAAATGTTTCATTCAAAACTTTTCCACTCAAAATCGCCGGATTTTTTTGCAAGCGGGACGGCTCAATTGCCACAACGTTGGAGATATTCCATCAATTACTATACTTTTTCGAGCATTTTCATTGTGATTTTTGGAATCTGAATTTTACGTGCTTCAAAGAGACAACGTTTTCACACCATATTTTTACCTTTTTATACCATATTTTGACATTTTTTACACCACATTGTAACCTTTTTAACTTCTAGTTTTCGCCGAATATGAACCTTTATACACTTTGTTAACAACCTTTTTATACTCCACTCAAACTTTTACACCACACTTTCAACCATTTTACACTTAATCTCAACCATTTTACACCATATTTTACACACGCGCCGCATTTATATTTTTAGAGTTATCATCATTTATTCAATAATACACACATTCAAATAAGCGCCCCTTGCTCACACCTCCTCTATTCCCAAATACTTTTTTGTTAAAGTCATACGCGGAGCATGACTTGAGGCGCCACAACTCAGAAGAGCCCAGCGGTTGCTGAGCCAAGAAGAGTTGAACCAAAAACGATCTGAAAATAAAAAAATCATTTGAGTACTGGAACTTGGGGGGGGGGGGTTGTGAAAAAAGACAGTGGCATGAGAGAGACGTATATCATTCGATGTATTATGCATAATTCACAAGATCCGTGTGGATCCGAGTATCCAAGTAGCGGAGCTCTGGGCGAATTCCCTAGAGAGGTATGCGGTGTTTGTTTTCCATTTCTATTTCTATGTATTATGCGTAATTCACAAGATCCCTGTGGATCCGAGTATCCAAGTAGCGGAGCTCTGGGTGAATTCCCTAGAGAGGTATGAGATGTTTGTGTTCCTTCTTCTAGTTCGATGTATTATGCGTAATTCACAAGGTCCCTGTGGACCCGAGTATCCAAGTAGCGGAGCTCTGGGCGAATTCCCTAGAGAGGTATGAGATGTTTGTGTTCCTTGACGTCATCTCTCATGCTCACATCAACCCAAAAAATAACGTACCGTTTTCACGTGGTCTCCCAACAGGACCGGCTCGCTCGACAACGTCCTTCACACGGCTCGGCTCGGCCATCTCGTTCTTCTGCTCCTTCGATCCGAATCCACCACCACGACGATCCAACTCATCCGATCCGTCTTGTCGATCGCTCGCGACCTGGAAAAAAAGAAAGTTTAAGTTTGCGTTTTTCAAAATGAATTTGAAGAGGGAGTCCGGACGAATTTCTTTTGAGATTTGTAAAAACGTGTGTAGATTTTGAAAATCATAGTGAAAATGCTCCAAAAATTCCCAAAACCCTCGAAAATGAGCTCAGAAATGCTGTGGGACGTGGCGGAGTTTCCCTAAAAGGGGGGGGGGGGCGGAGTCTGGCATAACGATTTTCAGAATCTACACACAGTTCAACAAATGCTCAAAAAAAAACGGCCTCCAAGAAGGCACCCAAAACGGGAGGACTCAAAAAATCTTTTCAAAAAACGTACCTTAACCTTATCCGCTTTTGTCGTTCCCACGATCCACTGGAGCGAACTGTCCTCGTAGCGGGGGTTGTTACCCTGAAAATTTCATAAATTATTGAGTATTCTTAATGCACACGAGAATGACAACGGAACGAGAAAAATCAGAAGAATTCAAAGTAGTAAAATTTTTTGAAAAATCGTGAAAAAATCGATAAAAATTGGTCAGCAATACAGCACAAGAAAATCGAAAAAAAAAAAATGACAGTGACAGAGGGATCGAGTGGGTGGGAGGAGTTTCGCGCCGAAAATCAATGAAGGTAGATCAAATAGTGAGGGAAGGGGTTACGAGAAGAAACGAAAAGGCAGGTCTACGAAAAATGGGATCGGTGAAAAATTTGATCTACCCCAGAGACGGACCACACAAACACCTGACCATATGGGTCTATGCCACATGAGAGAGAGAGAGAGAGAGAGAGAGAGAGAGAGAGAGAGAGAGAGAGAGAGAGAGAGAGAGAGAGAGAGAGAGAGAGAGAGAGAGAGAGAGAGAGAGAGAGAGAGAGAGAGAGAGAGAGAGAGAGAGAGAGAGAGAGAGAGAGTTTTCTTGCCAATTTTTCCCTTTTTTTCAATTTTTCTCGAATTTTTTGGATCCTTGAATTGTGTTTCCGCGTTTCTGTATGTGAATATCGTCATCTCAACTTTTGAACTTCTGGATCTGAAAATATGTGAAAATTTGAACCTCTGAATCTGTAAATTTGTGAACCTGTGAACCTCCTCTATCCCAATGGTGCTAATCTCTAATCTTCCAAATCTTTGTTCATCTATTAATTTTCTGTTGATCCCAATTTCTTTGAATTTTAAACAGTGCGGGAATATTCACAACACTCCTATACAACTTCTCACGTGTATTCATAGGCCTCTTTTGAAAATAGTGAAATGCTTTCTTCAAATCCAAATTTTCAGTTTTCCTTTTAGGCCAAATTATAATGATTTATCTTCTTCGCAACTCAAATTATTGTTTTCATCTTTGTTATTTTTTTGCGTTCTCAAATGCTCCGATTCCTGGTAAACTTAATCAGCACATATTTTCAAGTTCAATAATACCATTTTCCTAACCGAATTTCGCTTCCGTTCCGGTAGCCATAAGCACATTTTATGGTTCATTGAGCCTTCTAATGACAGACGCATACTCCATTGACTATTTCTATGGATTCAGCAATTCTACTGCAGAAATTTTGGTTTCAGTCGGCAACTTCATGTTCACAATGACAAATGTCTCAGAAATATCACAGTTTTATCTGGCTCAAATTGGATTTTTCTCAAACTTGTTTCATATTTTGGTTCTTACCAGAAAGTCAATGAGGACAACTTCCGTAAACATTATCATGATTGGCATTGGAACTTGCGACTTTTTCAACGCCATTTTCATTTTACATTCTTATGTACCCAGTATATTTTACGGTAACTGTTGGAATGCTCATTCGTATTCGTATCGATTTTTCAATAACTGGATGCAAGGAATCAATGATGCTTTACACAGAGTGTGTGCGTGGTTGGCTATTGTCATGGCACTGATTCGATATCTGGTAATCAAAAACTACCATAATCCCCGTTTCGAAAAACTGACGAAACCCTTGTTTGGAGTGAAAACTATAATTTTCATTTTTATCATCAGCAGTTTTATGTCCGCGTTCTATTACTCTTATATGAAAATTTACCAACTTGGAATCTGGGAGCCTTCTGAAAAATGTGGAGAGCTCTCGGAGGAAATGTACTCTGTGACTATTGACGTGTTTAACCTAATACCATATACAATTTTGGATGGGTTTTTGAAAATTGTTCCATCTGTTGCTTTTCCATTGTTAACGTTTCTATTGGTTCGAGAACTTAGAAAAGCAAAGAAGCGCAGAATGATCCTTGGTGGCAGCAATAATAAGTTTGGACACCAAGACGCCAAAATAAACCAATTTTCAAAAATTCAGCCAAGATCATGTAACAAAAATGGTTACTGTAATGACCGTATCTTCGATTCTTGCTGAAGGACCAATGGGAGTGGCAGTTATTTTTCAGTCTCTGGTTTATGATCAATTGGGACTGTTGTAAGATTTTCCAAAGATTCTTTTTTGCTTAAACTTTAGTTCAGCGCACTTTCGTCGGATATAACCGCAACATGCTACATGTTCATCGCTTTTAACGGATGTACTCATTTTATCATCTGCTTGGTGGTCGATAGACAGTACCGTGACACTGCGAGGAAAGTTTTGACCTGTGGCTTTTGTAAGAGAAAGAAGGTAGGAAGTTAACAATGTTGAAATTTCAAATTCGATGTTTTTTTCAGACCAAAGTTCTCCCAAATTTTGTACTAGAAACTACTCTTCCAGTGGTCCAATAGCTTCTATTTTAAATGAAGTAATCATAATTTTTTTGTTTTTTTTTTTGCTTCCTCCAAGTTCCTCGAAAACCTAATCACCACAATTTTCCATGAATCGTATGTGTCTCGACGGAATTCCTCCATGATATATTTTCTCATATTTGTTTTCTGTATTTCTTCGAATGTACACCCAATGTTAAATTCATTTGTGACGAATCTGATAACAAATAAAGCTAATTTTGTGACGAATCTGATATCAAATAAAGCTGATTTTTGTATTCTGAAAATTTCCAAGAGGGCAAGTTTTGAAAAATGGCAAGATTACATTTTTATTGAATTCTAAACAAGATTTGATTGGATTTGTTGCATTAGTCAATGTATTTTCACCATCGCTGGCCCCTTACTGCTCATACTTGAATTTGAAGTCATCGAAATCTGAAAAAGAGACGTTCTACTAGATTTGCAATCTTTTGACACCCTATAGCACCTTGTGAATCCAATAAAATTTTCTACATAGAATCCCAGAACAAAATTCCACGATTTCAGCTCTCACCTTGCTAGCCTTCGACATCGAAAACAGTTCTTTCACTGTATTCCGGTACTGTGTAGACACGACCAAGCAAATTATGCAATGAGTTGAGGCATTAAGAGATACAAAAACACTGCATATTTCCAAGAGATCCGTGCTCAATTTTCTGTAACAAATCTTGATCGTTTGTCGTTGTTTTTTTTTCCAACTTACAAAAATCCAAGATTGCTCATAGCGAATGTTTGCAAAACGTAGGCTAGTCCTATGGATCCTTCAGCAAAAAATGACGCCACTGTCATGATGGTGATCATCATGGTGGTGTGGTCGGGTTTGGAGCTGAAAGTTATGGTATCAAGGCTGTGAGGTTTATGAACTCTCACTCTTTGTTATTTGTCGAAATTTTTCTACATATTTTTTCTTGCTTTCCTCAACTCCACAAGCAGCAATACTGTCAAAATTGGAAGTAAAACTGCAGGAAGGATCTGTAAATTTTATTTCTAAAAACTCAATATATTAGAATTTTCAATACCTTTAACCATCCTTCGACCAATATAAAATTGACTTGATTTATCCAGCGATTTGTCACAAAATCGTCCGTCGTGAAGCCAATGTAATAGGTGTCAGTGTAGTTTTCAGGGTACAGAGTGCATCTGGAATTTGACTATTTATCGTAAACTGAACACATACTTTACTTTTCCGGAGGAATCCATTCATATGCCTCCATAAGGTAGTAGTGGGAATAATAAATGCTTGTAAAAAGGCTGCTAGAAATTAGAATAACTAGGACAACTTTTATGCCAAACATTGGTTTGGTTAGGGTTTCAAATTTTGGATTCAAAGGATACTTGATGACTAAAAATCGGATCAGTGCCATGGAAATTCCAAGATAGGCGGAAAGACGCCGGAGTGCATCGTTGATTGCTCCTATACAGGTTTCCAAGAATATAAGTTTATAGCTGTTTTGGTTTATGCTGCAAGGTAATTTGAATTTAAGAAATTTTAGGTTAGTTTTTTTGGGTGTTTAAACAACACCGACTATCTTACACAAAAGTAACAGCCAGCTTACCAATCATCTCCTTTTAGTAAAGCTATAATTTTCTCAAAGACACCACACCCTGTAGTAAAAATGTCACAAATCGAAATTCCACCCAACAAAATATTGATACAGTTTGCTCTCATTTGAGCTCTAGTGAGCACAAAAAGATGAAAAATGTTCACCAAAATACCAACGCAAGAAAGTACAAAGTTGAAATTTACAGAAGCGATGGAAATTTCAGAAACAAAATTTCCGATTTTTATTAGCGTTTCGATGGTGCAGTTTTCGAATGTTGAAAAATCGGAATAGGTGTATACCGTGGTCATTTTAGGTAATCAATGATTTTTCTTGTTTTCGGTGTTCATGCAGAATTGGTAACTTATCTCATTAGGTGAATCAGATTTGTGCAAAAATCAGAATGGGAAATCTAACTTTTTTTCATATTGTTTTTCAGAGAATTTGCATTTTTCTTCCTGGGTGATCACTGAAAAATACAGCGTACTAGATAAAACATGTCCGTATATTATCCCTCTGATTTTCCAACATTCAACGATTCCACAAGAGAATTGCTTGTGAAAATCGGGAACTTTGTGACCAATCTTTCTGCAATCGGCGTCAATTTCGACCGTGCATTTTCTCTTATTGGAATTTTCGTGAATATTTTCCATCTTTCTATTCTTCTGAGACCCCAAATGAGAACCAACTGTATAAATATTTTGTTGATCGGAATCGCAGTTTGTGATATTTTTTACTCAGGATATGTGATTTTCAGTTGGGTTGAGGCAAAGTTGAAAGACGATATTTGGTACGTTATCATTTTAAAACAAATAAAATTATCTAATTTTTAGCTTCAATTACTTCAACTTCAAACTACAGTTGGCGGACGCCTCGGCATCCGCTTTACAAGATGTGCTCCGTCGAGTTTCCTCTCATCTGGCTATATTGATGGCTTTAATTCGAGTTTTGGTTATCAAATACGCTTTGAATCCCAAGTTCCAGGTGTTATCAAAACCAGATTTCGGTTTGAAAACAATACTAATCCTATTGATCACAAGCAGTTTGATAACAAGTATCTATTTTTCCCACTACACCTTCATCGATATTCTTGACTAGAGTCCTCCGGAGCAGTAAGACTACATATTTTCAATTAAAGAAAAAATGAATAAGGAGGTTTCCAGGTGCACCATGTTCCCAAAAAACTACACAGAAACGCAATATTTTCCAATGACCACGGATAGTTTCCGTACAGACGCTTGGATCAATGAGGACGATTTTATGATGATCGAAGGGATCACAAAGGTTGGACATATCTGAAAACAATATTCTGAAAAAAAGCTATCGTTGTAGATTTTCCCAGCAGTAGCGCTTCCCATCCTGACTCTGTTGTTGATTGTGGAATTGAGAAAAGCCAAGAAAAGCAGGAAGATTTCTACAAGTAGTCAAGAGTAAGTTGATGGATACAAACGGCAACAGGTGATGAATACAATGAGTATGATAGATATGATAGGTAGCTAGGGTACCATGGGTACCATAGATACCATAGTTGCCAATGACTCTCATAATAATAGCCGGTACCATGCGCACCATGAGTAGAATACGTTTCATGGGTGTCACGAGTACCATGAAAAACAACGCTAATATGAGTACCATGGTAACCATGAGTAACACGGATACCATAGTCACAACACTTTTCAGCTCCAAACCCGACCACACCACCAAAATGATAACCATTATGGCAATTGCATCCATATTCGCCGAAGGGCCTATGGGGCTTTCCTATGTGCTGCAAACTTTCTCTTATAGCGGACCAGGAATTCTGTAAACCCGATAGCCATCGAAATATAAAAAATGTCGGATTTCAGAATCATGAGTGCAGATCTAATTGGATTTTGTTCAGTTTTCGTTTCTCTCAACGCCTCAACTCATTGCATCATCTGCTTGGTGGTATCTACACAATACAGAAAGACAGTGAAGGAAGTTTTTGGTTTTTCAAAAACGAGAAAAAATGTAAGATTGAATACGTTAGACGTTTTTCAGTATTTTTTTTAGATTACGGTTGGCCCAAAGACTAGTGTGAGCAGTGTGGTGTCAGTTGGTCAAGTGTCATTGGGGAGAGTATGATTTTTGGTTTTTTTAACGATATTGTGCACTGTAACGAAGACATGAAATATTCGGATGAAAAATCTATATTGGTATTCATTGAATTTATTTGTCTGAAGTTTAAATAAAAATGCGTTCAAAATTACTTAAAAAAAATCCGCAAAACACCATAATAGTTAATTTCCTCCCTCATCGACCTCGTTCAACAATTCATTCTCCGTCAAATCCAAAACTTTGATACAAACTCCGTCCCATCTCACTAGTACAGCAGCTACCCGGCCATCGTGCTCTCTGACGACATAGTCTCGTGTGAAAAAGTTCCTAAAATTGGATTTGTTAGTTGTAATTTTTTTAGTCTTCAGGAATTTACAGTATTCCATTGAAAACCGAGAGTGGCTCCGGAGATTGTTTAAACTCCACAGCTTCTTGAATTGTGTGCATTTGTTGAAATGTCTCAAGTGTTGGATATATTCTCAAATACTCGATGTTTCTTCCTAATTCATTCAATTTCCATCCATTAATAAAATTGACAATTTTGGAGGTTGAGTACTTGTTCATCGCAATGGTCAGGCGTCTACCAACAAAATGAGAGAAAATTTCAGCGGAAGTTTCATCATTCTGTTCCGTAGTTTTCAAAAACACTGCGTTAAATAGCGGCGAGTTCTCATTTAGTTTACCAGTGATTTTTACATTCAACCCCATTGAATATGACCCTTTAGTTGCCGAGAGATTTTCTATTTGCTTAGATTCGATAGTTGGTGCATCTATATGAAGTGATGAGATGTTCTTCAATGTCGGGAGAGAGTGAATTAAACCAGTTGTTTTCACATGCAAGTGGTATTTTGCACGAGTCCCAATTAGGAAACAGAGATGCTCATGAACAGCTTTGATGATTTCACTCATGTGGGAGTTGTCCGAGATTATAGAGCCTTGAAGGGGATCGTTGTGTACAGCTGCCACCTGGCGAGGATAAGTCAGCATTCTGAAAGTAGGACGAAATGCAGAACAAATCCTTTATTTTCACTTACTTGAGTTTAATCTTCATTCCCGATATGGTGCACTCACTCGTACTACCCAATTCTCCAAATTTCATTATCGAGAAAATACGTTCACATCTTTCATGGTGTCCAGATCTTATGCTTGTAGATGAATCAGATACTTCATACGAAATTTCGACCCCGTTCCAACGGGACTTTTGAGTAAATGAAATCAGGGCTTTGAGCCTCAACGAACATATCGAGAGAGTCAATATTTCATGATCACTCAGATTATCGAATATTTCTTTTTGTACGAGGTATGCGAAGACGAAGAGTTTCATTCCAATCTGCAAAAAGGAGTACGGTAGAAGAAAGGTATTTGAAACAAGCAAAGCAAATATCTTACGAAAAAAAAACGCCAGAATTATATAATTTGGTTGTCCGAGCTAATGCACTGTCGCAAAGAAAGAACGCGGGAATCAATAGTGCGTGCGAGGGGTCTATAGTGTATTGTTGACCCTCTTCGCGTTTGCGCACATTTTGTACCAACGGAGGTCTCATTATGCACTATTGTACTAAATTACAGAATTCTTAAATTACAGAATTCTTTTCAGAAACATGAGTAGCGTTATTTAATTACAGAATTCTTAAATTACAGAATTCTTTTCAGAAACATGAGTAGCGAGTTACAGTAGTATTGTTCAGTGGAGGCTAAGTCAAGTGTGTGGCATCGTCACGGATTGAAAAACAAATTTACATAAAAATCAACTCAGACACCGAAATTAACTTTCATCTGTTCCTGTTTTTCTACCAATTTTTTCTGGCATAGACTGCGTTTTGCAACATAATACGATTCACTTTCCTTAATACATTTTACCTGCTAGACCAAGAATGCGGTTCCATCGTTCATATCTGGTAAAGAAAATAATATAAAAATGATACCTACCGCTGTAAAATATTCCTATGCAGATTTCTATTCGTTTGACAATAATACCATACCAATACTCATTGAAATTGGAAATTTTATCAACCAAGTAGCTATAGCTTCAGTTAATTTCTGCTTGGCGTTCTCGTGTCTTGGAGTATTAGTTAATGTTTTTCATTTTTTCGTACTAACTCGGTCAAAAATGAGAACAAATTGCATTAATATTCTATTGGCTGGAATTGCAATTTGTGACATCTATCATACCTCCATTATAATTAATGATAGGATTTTGGAGGTTTTGGAGAAAGAGACTTGGTATTTAGATTGAAAAATTAAATTTGAGAAAAGCTCACAGATGTCATTTTCAGCTGGAATCGCAACAACTACATCATACAAACCGCATTGTCTTACATTTTAGCCTTTTACGATGTGCTACGCCGACTAGGCGCCAATCTGGAAATATTTATGGCTCTTATCCGTTTTCTGGTTGTAAAGTATCCATTGAAGCCGGTTTTTCAAAATCTATCTACATCTGGTTTTGGGGTTAAACTCATTTTAGTGAATTTCGTGTTTAGCACCTTGGTATCTAGCATCTATTTTATCAACAGTTTCCTGGTGCCTGATTTGGAATGGGTACCATCCCCTCAGTAAGCTTCTTGAAAGAAAAAATGAAATTTTGTTCGGAACTCCAGATGCCATATGGAAAACAGCACAGAAATTCACTACATTAAACGATTAAGTGACGGTTTCATGACAAACAAAGTTTTCAATATAAGAAACTTCATGGTTTTCAGTGGAAGTTTCAAGGTAGGAATGAGTTTGAGAAGTCGTTTTTGAACGAGACTTACAGATTTTACCTGCTATTTTTCTTCCGATTCTGACGTTTTTGCTCATCAAAGAACTTCGAATTACACGGAAAAATAGCAAGGCAATTTCTTCAAGTTCTCAAAGGTAAGATGCATTTTTTTGATGAAAACAGATGACTCTATACAGTGCGTTGCAGGTTTATAGGTCCACCCTTGTTGTGGACTGTAACTCGAACAACGTTTGAGGTTCGGAGTTGCCATTATGAAAATCGTATTCTACGTTCAAAAATATGTCGGAAAGGTAACTTTTGTGATGATACTTGCAAAATTGTACAAATGGCAGCGTTCGATAGAAAAAGTGGTCACTCGCAGGCGTTGCAGGTTTATAGGTCCACGCATTGGGAATGGGGGACAGGGAATTTTTTAAAGGATTTTTTTAGTTGGATATGATTTTAAAACGATCTGAAACACGCTAGAAACTTATTTTGGTCATTTTCCAACTTTGGGTCTTCCGGTAGACCATAAGATCGGACAAGCAGATGTCAGATTTAGACCGATGTCGGAAAGTGCCTTTCAAGTTTTGGTAAGAGTGAATAATCGAATGGAAATGGTTGAAACTTGATTAAAATTTGTTTTTCTATCACTTCTGAACGTTTTTATTTCGTTTGAGTGTCTTTGAAATTCAGGAGGAATGTTGGAATGGCTATACCATCTGATGGTTTGTAGTTCACAGGGCATCCTTACTTCATAAAGTCAGGTAGAAATTTCAGATAGGATTCGGAAAGCTACAGAATTGTTTAGAGCTACTAAGAAAACCTAAATCAAAACGAATCTCATGAATCCATTCAAGAAAACTGCCCTTGCACTCGATGAAACCTCCCGATCCGCACTCAATCACACTGTTGTTAGTGTATCCTTCGCAGATGTTACCCCCGAGTGGGTTGAGCGCCCTAAATGGATCTAATATTTCAGCCTAGTCATGAAATCAAGTACTTCCATCAGAAAAAATGCGAAACGATCATGAAATAGAGCATGTGTAAAGGATACACTAACAACAGTGTGATTGAGTGCGGATCGGGAGGTTTCATCGAGTGCAAGGGCAGTTTTCTTGAATGGATTCATGAGATTCGTTTTGATTTAGGTTTTCTTAGTAGCTCTAAACAATTCTGTAGCTTTCCGAATCCTATCTGAAATTTCTACCTGACTTTATGAAGTAAGGATGCCCTGTGAACTACAAACCATCAGATGGTATAGCCATTCCAACATTCCTCCTGAATTTCAAAGACACTCAAACGAAATAAAAACGTTCAGAAGTGATAGAAAAACAAATTTTAATCAAGTTTCAACCATTTCCATTCGATTATTCACTCTTACCAAAACTTGAAAGGCACTTTCCGACATCGGTCTAAATCTGACATCTGCTTGTCCGATCTTATGGTCTACCGGAAGACCCAAAGTTGGAAAATGACCAAAATAAGTTTCTAGCGTGTTTCAGATTGTTTTAAAATCATATCCAACTAAAAAAATCCTTTAAAAAATTCCCTGTCCCCCATTCCCAATGCGTGAACCTATAAACCTGCAACGCCTGCGAGTGACCACTTTTTCTATCGAACGCTGCCATTTGTACAATTTTGCAAGTATCATCACAAAAGTTACCTTTCCGACATATTTTTGAACGTAGAATACGATTTTCATAATGGCAACTCCGAACCTCAAACGTTGTTCGAGTTACAGTCCACAACAAGGGTGGACCTATAAACCTGCAACGCACTGTAGACCCCATAGACTCCATAGACCCATAGACTATAGACGCCATAGACGCCATAGATCCCGTAGACCTTATAGATCCCACGGGCCCCATGGACCTCCATGGGACCTCGTGAGATCCCATGAGATCTCATATATACCCTATTCAGCTCCAAGCCGGATCATACTACAAAAATGATCACGATCATGACTCTCACCTCCGCAGTGTCCGAGGGATCCATTGGTGTTGGGTGTGCTTTGTAAGGATTTTCGAATGATGCTAAGGGATTCTTGTAAATTACCAAGACAGAGTCTTCGTCGCCAATATTTGGATTTCCAGACAAATGAGCAATGATCTCATCAACCTCTTCGACACGTTAGTGTCTCTCAACGCCTCTACACATTGCATAATTTGCTTGGTTCTATTCTCACAGTATCGAAAAACCGTGAAAAAGCTTATCAAATATTGCCAGAGAAAACCAAAGAAGGAAATAGGATACTTGTTTCATTTTATCACCATTTCATTTTTTCAGGTGGCAGTAGTCCCAAAATTAAGCATTAACAGTATTCCATCAGCCACGGTAACCGTCATGGCAAGACATGTTAATTGATTTTTTATTAGGATTCGTAGATAAATAAACGATTATTTTTAATTCAATACTCAAGTTTTTTTTCTAACAAATCAGGCGAAAACCAGGAAAAAATTGAAAATAATGGACATCGAAAAGATCACTTCAGTTATTGAACTGAAGTGATCTTCTTTTTTAAAAATTGATTAAGAATGTTTAAAAATACTTAACTTCGGAGTTGGTGCAACCTGAAAAGTGTTCAATAAACTTAAGAAATATATATGTAAAATATCCTACCGGTTTTGATTTTTTCAAAACATCCTTTACAGTTTTTCGGTATTGAGAAGACAGTATCAAACAGATGATGCAGTGGGCAGACGCGTTTAATGAAATCAAACCATCTAATAAATTGATAAGGTCGTTGCTCATTTGTCTGAGAAAGGATTATTGAAAATTTCTGAAAAATTTCAATTGTAACTCACAAAAATTCCGCTGCTTCGTTTGAAAATGCTTGTAACACATAGGCTAGAGCCAATGAACCTTCGGACACTGTTGAAGCAATTGTCATGATGGTCATTTTTGTAGGATGGTCAGGTTTCGAGCTGGAAAGATTATGGGGTCCATGGGGTCTATGGGGCCTATGGGGTCAATGCGGTCTTTGCGGACTATGGAGTCTATGGGGTCTCATGGTGTGTCATGAGGTCTCACAAATCTTATGAGGCTTCGTGGGCCTATGGAGTCTTATTTGGTCTCACAACTCATGGGGTTTTTGTAGCCTGGAGTTAATCTTCGTGTCCAAAAATCTTACTCTTGACTGCTTGCGAATACCTTTGCCCTATTTTTCCGTGCAACTCTGAGCTCTCTGATCAATAAAACAGTCAGAACTGGCAGGCAAACAGCAGGAATGATCTGAAAACTAATGAAAAAAATTTATGATCGATTTTGTGCTACACCACCCATACCTTCAAAATCCCGCTCAAAATCCAAAAGTTCTTCGAATTGAGGAATCTATCCGTTACAAAGCTTTCAAACAGTTGTCTTTTGTAAAGAGGTTCCGTGTAGTCTTGTGGATAGCGGGTACATCTGGAATTACAAAAAATATTGCGAAGTTTTTCATTATTTTTCGACACTTACGCGCTAGGAGGCACCCATTGCGAATCAGATATCACCGTAGTGTTGAAAAAGTACATGCTTGCAATCAAGGTACTAAGAATTAAGATAACTACTGTGAACTTCAAGGCGAAACTCGGTGTCGAAAAAGTTTGAGCTTTTGGGCTCATTGGGAATCTGACACCGATGTAGCGAATAAGTGCCATGGCGATTTCCAAACTAACGCAAAGTCTACGGAGTACTTCGTAGATGAGTTGAATCCAGACCTCTGTTGATTGAAGACTGTAGTTGTATCTATTCAAGCTGAAGTATAATAATTGAAGTTGAGTTATGAGGCTACACGGTAGAACTTTGTCACTTCTTGGACCCACAGTTAGAGCGCGAATTTGAGGATTTGAACGGGAGGAAATAGTTTTGTGTTCTGGTACCCAACTTTGGGTGACTGATACAGACTAACTGTAGGAAATAATCCCGACTTGTTTCACAAGTAAGTTCCTTGAGGTTGCGATTTGAACTTTTTATGAAACTTCGGCCCAAAATAGTTTTGACTATGCAGATCTCGAACCTGAAATAAAACCTGGCTATTTTTTTTTCTAAGCGAGTTATGAGCCGTCAAAGTGGCTCCAAGAGCTTTTAGTGGTCCTCGAGGAATTTACTTGTCAGATAAAGATCTGAGAAACATACCAAACATCCTTTTCCATTTCTGCCACAATTCTATTATAGATCATAATGAAAGTATGATACACATCACATATCGAGATTCCAATCATTAAAATATTGATGCAATTAAGCCTCATTTGAGGTCTAGTGAGTATTAACAAATGAAAAATATTCACAATAACTGCGACACACGCTAGCACAAAGTTGTAGTCCGCCGACGCTACTGCCAAATTGTTGACAAAACTTCCAATTTTTATCAAAAAGTTTATAGTGCCGTTTGAGTTTTCGAAACGGGAAAAGTCATTGGAAGAATAATTGGCCGCCTTGGGAAGCATTTTGAGGATCAGATCTAATTTTGGCCGATTGAAAGAAAACTCTGAAGGTACCCAGTCTGCAGCTGACTATTATTCTTTTGTTTTCATGTTTAGTTATGGTTTATTCAGGCTCCAGTCGATCAAAACAATTGTGTTTTTTACTAAATGTGTTCTGTTCTGGTTCCTGGTCTGGGTATGTTACTCAAGAATGAGTGGGATCATTCTCATACAAAAAAAATTGTAAAGAAAATATTGGAATCCTGTTACAGCAAACTAATTTTATATTTTCAAATTTTTGGTTTTTTTTCTAAATGAAACATTATTTTCTTGTTTTTTTTTGGAAATTCGATTCTGAAAAAATACATATTCTGTTGTAGGCCAGTCCTTAAACCTATAGTCAATCTAGACTCGGTTTTCCAAATTCCAATGGTTAAACGTTTATTGTCTAGTAGTAGCACTCGACGAAGATGAAATCTTAAAATTTTCTTAAGATTTACTCATTAAAAAAAGTACAAACCATGGCACCGCTCAACTCATCCCTTAACCTAAAAAGTTGTCTCACAGCTTTTTTGTATTGTGTAGAAATAACAATAGAAACTACAAAGTTTGTACAAGTATTGATAGTGACGAGAATAGTGAACAAATATGCCAGGTCTGAACTGATGTCTCTGAAGTGAAAAAAAAATCACAAAAATCATGTTAATGAGGAAAGCTTACAGTAATCCTGTAACGTCTCCAGAAAGTCCTTGCAAACCAATCGACACACCAACAGAGCCTTCAGCAATCATTGAAGCAAGTGTCATCAAGGCTACCATTTTTGTGGTATGGTCTGGTTTGGAACTGGAAGGTTTATGGGGTCTATGGGGACTATGGGGTTTTATGGGTCCCTATTCAGGACGGGGGGGGGGGCTCCGTGAGGTCTCACAGTATCTCATAAAATCTTTGTGATCATTGGCCACTCTGGGGGTATAGAACAGCAAACATACCCATTCATATTTTTCTGCCCATCACTCAATCTTTGTCTGTTTCTCTTTGCTGCTCTCAGCTGACCAATCAACAAAATAGTCAGTACTGGCAGTACGATAGCAGGGAATACCTTCAAACATCCATCTGCGATTCTATAATTTTCCATACGGAGCCATCCACCACTAGTAAAACTCTTCTGAATCATGGGCCAGTATATAGGGTCACTATAGTTAGCAGGGTACCCAAGACACCTGGAAAAATGGTTTTATAGAAATTGGTTTAAGAAGAACATACTGTTCTGGAGGCTCCCATTCCATAACTTTGAGCTCTAACAGATAATAGTGCCAGAAATAAATCATAGAGAAGCCAGTGCTCAACGTTGTTATGATAATGGATGTTTTCAGACCGAATTTCGGTGTTGACAGGTTATCAAAATTGGAGTTCATAGCGAATTTTATGGCTAGAAAACGAATGAGAGCCATGGCGATTCCAAGATAAGGACAAACTCTCCTGAGGATTTCATAAGTTGCTAATGTCCATGCCTTGATGAACCCAAGGGTATAGTTGAAAGGATTCCAGCTGAAAAACACAGAAGTTATGGTTGTCATTAAATTTTTTGAACCAAGGATCATTTTCTTTGAGCAATACAACATTATCAAAAATTGTAGACCCTGTATCAAAAATATCGCAAATTGCAATTCCTGTCATTATCACATTGATGGAGCTGGTCCTCATAGATTTTTTAGTCAAAACGATAAAATGGAAGATATTTACAAAAAATCCAATTATAGCAAGTGCAAAGTGTGGTTTTACAGATGATAACATGATGCTACGAATAGTGTTTCCAACATTTACTAAAATTTCAGCGGTAGAGTTTTCATAATTTTTGAAAAGGGCATATGTGTAATGGGAAGACATTGTTTGAGCAAAAAAAAATAGAAGTTCCTAGATATGACAGATCAAGAACACTAACAGAGTCTTTTTTATATGCGTTGGATATTACGACATTCCTTTTGATTAGATTTTCGAATACCAAAGGGATTGAAATGCTGATTGGATTTCGGAAAAGTTATGTGACGTTTTCCTGTGTTTTGTGATGATTTGGAAAAATATGTATTCAGAGCTCCAGACGAAAAAAACTCTATTTTTAAATGAAAATAATTGATTTTTGTTAGGATTCTTCAAAGCACAGGACAAACTACTCATATTTGCAGCATGACAGACTCATATTATACACATGAAGGTTGTCATGTTTATGATAATTCTAGAAATCAGATTTTGATTGAAATTGTCTAATAAGGCCCCCTTTTTGCCATGCCCTACAGTATGATAGACTTTATACTTGCAAATAAGTAGATGAGTTTATGCTTAGATTTCTAAGAGATTAGCAAAACCCCCTAATCTTAATTTGATCCGTCTTGGGAACAATCTTATATTTTTTGAAAATTTAAAAAATTCCGGTGGTTTTGTCAGGTGGTCTTATCAATATTATTGCCAGACTTTCAAATTACGGTGACATCGAAGATCAGCGTTGCATCAGTGAGCCATGTGGCTTTACGATCTAATTCGTAAAATTCGATTCCCTTTTTTATTGTTTTTCTGAAGTCTGTATAAATAAATTTCCGAACAAAACACAATCTGCTCGCGACCCCCCTCAGAAAATCCTTTGCTTTTATTTTAAAAGCTTATGGCAGATCTATATTCCTACAAAAATTTCAAAGAATTCAGCAACTCCACAAACTGGATTTTAGTCCATGTTGCTAACATTATTCGTGAAACTTCCGGTTATTCTTCAACACTCGAGTTCCTATTTTCCATCCTTGGAGTTTTTGTGAACATTTTCCACTTGTTAATTTTGACTAGAAAATCTATGAGGAATAATTGCATCAATATAATTATGATTGGTATCGGAATTTCTGATTTTTTGAATATGAGCATAAACGTATGGAATTCGATTATTGCATGGATCCAAGATAGTTTTTGGTACTGAAAACTGTGATTTTTCGAATTCAATTTTATTCCAGCACAAATATACTTAACTACAGTATGGCGTTTGCATTATGTTGGGGAGATGTTATACGATCTACTTTCATCAGAACCGGACCTTGGCTTGGGGTCTTTATGGCTCTTATTCGTTATCTGGTGGTCAAGAACCCATTGGATCCGAAATTTGAGAAACTTTGCCGAGCGAAGACTGGCTTGATTACTGTTTCTCTAACCACTCTTTTGAGCACACTGATCTGCAGTCTCAAGTATTCTCGTCAGGACATCAAATCAATAGAATGGGTGCCACCAGAAGAGTGGGATAGATTGATTTTGGGATCTTTATTTATGAATATTGCAGATGTCTGGGATACCCAGAAAACTACACCGAGCGGGAACATCACCCTTCTTTTCCTATAGCCTTTTGGCTTGATCCAATATTTGGTTATTTCACGTTCAGGCTGATAGAAGGCGGATTGAAAGTATGAAAAAAGGAATTTGAACATTAGGGAAAACAAGAAAGCTATTTTAGGTATTACTATCAGTGGTTCTGCCAATATTGACAATTTTGTTGGTCAAAGAATTGGGTGCTGCAAAGAAGAAGCGTCAGAAGTTGTCCAGCACCGAAAGGTAAGCTCATCAGATTCCGGAAAAATTCAGAGATTTCAAAAACACCATGGTACTAATAAGATCCTATGAAAATCCATAAGTACCATGAGACCCCATAGATCCCATTTTTCAGTTCAAAACCGGATCACACCACAAAAATGATCACTTTGATGACCGCTGCCACTCTCATGGCCGAAGGACCCATCGGCGTCTTTTTTGTAATTGAAAGCATTTTCAGCAATCACGATGGAATACAGTAATCCTTCGTCATTTGTCTTAAGTTCCAATATCTGAATTTTTTGGTCTTTATTTTACGATCTGAGTTCCGTTTTCAACATGTTTGTGGCTGTCAACTCTTCGATGCATTGCATCATAAGTCTCGTGGTTTCTAGTCAGTATCAGAAAGCTGTGGAGGAAGCTTTTGGCGGGAAATTGTGTTTTAAGGGAAAGGTAACAAACATGTTTTGTACCTAACAAATTCAAACTTCTAGGTTGCGGTGGCACCTATAACCAGCAATTCATCAGTCTCAGCGTTTTTAGTCAATATCGATAAGCCGTGAAAGACACATTTCAAAAATGTATATGCAGAAACAAGGTGAGAAAACGGTATGTTTCTAATCAAATGTGTGATTTGATAATTTCAGAATTCGAGTTTTGTAACAGTAACTCCGAAAGTTAGTACAACTGGGTGCAATTTCTGCGGGGCAAGATGTGCCAAGAATCGACTGAGAATTCTCAACGAAAATTGAATATTCGAAAAATGTTTTATTCTAAGTTACCGTAATCCTAATGGTGTTATAGAAGAGTCAGCTGATTTGTGGTATTTTTCCTTGTTTTCTTTGTATTTATAATGATAGAATAAATGAAATTGTCATTTTCCTGCATAAAACGTTCCTGGTTTTCCATTTTTCTGATGTTTGATTACTTCAAACAGTTCTGGCTATAAAATTTTTCTGAATAAAGTTTTCCTCGAGAATCCGTTGTTACAAATATTTCCAAAGATCTCAAGTATGACAAATTTGTGTCTAACAGGTGTGCTGGATTTAGTTTCTAGTTGATCTTCTGATTTTTTGAAAACATTCCAGGTGTGCGATATTTCATAAATCACCTTGCATGTAAAATTGCGAAATATAGTGTACAAGTTGTTGTTTTTTGAGCAAATTTGCTTTAAATGAGACCGATTAATGACTCATTTAGATCATGAATTACTTGCAAGGATTTTGTTTTGTTCATATTTTGATTTTTGTGTTTTTATTTCATAACTTTTTACTCAATGAATGACAAAACACCCCCTCGCTAATTTCATTCCAATCGCTCATACATCTAAGCAGAGATTGATAAATGAGTTATTGGAAAAATGTGACAACACGTTCCCAAATTCTCATTTTTTACCTCTAACAGCTCACGATGGCTTACAATTACACTCACTCGGATTTTGCAACCCTTAACTACAGTAACTCGACAGTAAGCACCTTAATAAGTGTTGCACAGTTTATCAACAACTTATCACTAAACGTTAACAAATATCAGTTTATTCTCGCTATTATTGGAGTGATCATTAACATTTTTCATTTGACGATTCTTACTAGAAAACCCATGAGAGCAAACAGTATCAATGTGATAATGACTGGTATTGGTGCGTGTGATCTATTCAATATGAGTTTTATAATTTATGAGTATATATTGATGATGTCACGTCCAAGTGCCGACTGGTAAGGGGTGTCTACTAGACCAATAACTAAAGAATATAGCATTCAGCATTTCCCCATTCACCTTCACAATCGTAATCATTGAGCTATGGGCCGCTGCTATCAAAGACGACCTTCGTAGGCTATCAGCATGGTTCGGAGTTCTCATGGCTGTAATACGGTTCCTAATAGTCAAAAACGCTCTAAACCCAAAGTTCAACAAACTATCGAAGCCTGGCTTCAGTGTGATTGTCATGCTGATAGCTCTTGTCTTGAGCACATGTTGGTCCAGTTTCTATTGGGCGAGACTTGAGATAATGCAGACAGATCCTTGGACACCTGGACCAAGTTGCTCCGGATTCCCTGCAAATTTCACCGTTGTACAGTATACAGTTGGAATTGATGCGCAGTTTCTGAGCGATGCGGTTATGGTGGCACAAATGTTTTTGATAATTGATGGGATTCTCAAAGTGAGTACTGTAACTTGAGGTCTTTTAACATCACTTCAACAGATCATCCCAACCATAATGTTCCCAATTCTGACGTGTTTGTTAATCAGAGAACTGAAACAAGCGGAAAGTTCGAGACGGAAAATATCAGTAGCGGTTCAAAGAAATGATGAAAAGTGGGTAGAGTCTCATATTGCCACTGATCAAATATTTAAGACGCAATCCACGAGAAACACGAGTGTGACTGTACTACAGGCGGCACAACTTTTTCAAACTTGATCAATCTTGGTGTTCTTTTGTATTTAGGTACCCTCAGGCTCTAGTAGTACAATACAGTATCTTCGGTCAGGCCACGCCCCTTTCTGGCCATACACGGATGACAACTTGGCCAAAAAACGAAAATTTTTCCCTTTGGAGATAATGATGAAATCTCTTCAGGAATCGATAGCTGGCACATTTTTGAGCATCTTTTGTGTTGGAACCATTTTTCTAACTCGTCTGCCTGCGGGAGAAAATTTTCATTTTTTCGTCAATTTTTTCATTTTTGGTCGTCTGTCCTACTAAAAGTGGCGTCCTGAAAAATTTTTCAACTACGTCCGGCGAGATAATGTTTGAAATGAAATAGTCAACTTCAGAGGTACTCACAGTCAAAAAATCTTCCCATGTTTCGCGGTGTCAATACATCGAAAAACTTGAAAATATGGAAAATTTCGAGAAATTTTCATGGGGTCCCCCCTTACCTAAAAATCGAAATTTTGAAAATTTTCTCCAAATGACTTTTTTGAACAGTTCCGTTCATGAATAACGTTTAACTTGAATAGGGCAAGCTTTTGAAGAGTTTTCAGGATTTTAGGACATCCTCAACTTTGACTCCGACTCGAATTTTGAAAACGATCCGGTGTACATCAAATCATGAGAATAGCTTGCCCTATTCAAGTTAAACGTTATTCATAAACGGGACTGTTCAAAAAAGTCATTTGGAGAAATTTTTCAAAATTTCGATTTTTAGGTAAGGGGGGACCCCATGAAAATTTCTCGAAATTTTCCATATTTTCAAGTTTTTCGATGTATTGACACCGCGAAACATGGGAAGATTTTTTGACTGTGAGTACCTCTGAAGTTGACTATTCCATTTCAAACATTATCTCGCCGGACGTAGTTGAAAAATTTTTCAGGACGCCACTTTTAGTAGGACAGACGACCAAAAATGAAAAAATTGACGAAAAAATGAAAATTTTCTCCCGAAGGCAGACGAGTTAGAAAAATGGTTCCAACACAAAAGATGCTCAAAAATGTGCCAGCTATCGATTCCTGAAGAGATTTCATCATTATCTCCAAAGGGAAAATTTTTCGATTTTTGGCCAAGTTGTCTCTTTTTCTTGGCCAAGAAGGGGCGGGGCCAGATAAAAATTATTGTAATGTACTATGAGCACCCGGTAGTCCATAAATACAAATGAACACCCATATTGAACAAAGTCGCCAAAGTTGTGCCCACTGAGTCTCGAGTTTTTCATGGATTGCGTCTTAATATTTTAGCACCCGATCTGACCACACTACTAATTTGGTGATTTTGATGACGGTAACTTTTATGACAGCGGAAGGACCTTTAGGAGTTGTCTATGTTATTCAGGGACTAGTAACCTCTATTGCAGGATACGTGTAAGTGTCGCGGGGAGTGTGATATTCCACTTCTTTTTTAATTTCAGAGGCATGACATCCGACATTATCAACATCCTTGGACTTTTTGTAGCCTTAAACGCTATCACTCACTGCATAATCTGTCTTACAGTATCTTCACAGTATCGACGAACTGTGCAGGACTTGTTCATGTGTAAGAAGGTCGAGGGGCGCTCAACTTCTACGGTAAGTTAGTGATTTGTCGATTGCTTGAAGTTTTCTTGATTTCAGATTATTGTCACCGCAAAAGTCAGTGTCTCTAGCATGTCCACCTTTCAAGATTTTGCTGTCAGGAAATGAATTGCATTAAACTTTTTTGAATCATGTCTCGTGACTGCAGGAAATCGGCGCGATGTAATTTTTATTGCTTGGAAAAATCAAAAACAAATTTGTAAACTTTTCATTCAAATGCATATTGTCGTCGCCACAATCTAAGAGATTGGCCATCGGTCAGAGCCTAAGTATGGGAAGACAGATCGCGTCTGGTTGTGCCTCGCTTAGGGTGGTTCAGTTAGCGAGGGATGAGCTATGCGGATTCTATTCTAACACATGTTTTAAGGTCTAATCTATTTATTCTTCTCTTAGGGAAAAAGCATAGTCCAACGAGGGACCGGCATTAAAACCTTTGATTAGACATATAAACGAGGGACGAGAGTGTGAATCTCTTGTGGTCTTCACATGAGCCTGATAGATCGCTTGCGCTGTCTACTCGGCCTCTGGGAAGGAAGGGGGAAACGTGTGCCTAAAGAGCACACGAGAATTACAACCTAACGCAAGGGGTAAAAGTTGCAAGACTGAATGAAAGGAATTTAGGCCAATTTATGTGGGCAGGTCGAGTACGGTCGCTGTCGTTTCCTGTGTGTCGTTCGTGGCGAGACCCGTCGGCGGCAGAGGTGTGGCCGCTGCAGCTGTGGAGACGCAGACACTGCGAGGGTCGGCGGCGGCAGCGGTGAGAGAGTGCGGCAGCCTGTGGAGACGCAGGTGTATTGACGTTGATCACGGAAATGGCTATAACTTCGCGGAGAATGGACCAAATTGCACCAAACAAAATGCATAAGCACTAGAATAATTATTATGTTCTGACAGAAGGGAAAATATACTGTATTTAACGTTAGAATAACGGGAAATTAGCATATCTGATGTTGGAGTGCAATAGTGGTCTGTTCGGGGACCAGAATGCTATTGACACTCCGGGGGGTCTGAGGCTCGGAGGGCGTTTTCTATAGGATAGACAACGCACGGTCTCTTCGCAGATTGCAGGAGTAGTCCGTGCTCGCTTGTTTAGTAGATTGGTCCATTCCTCTGAATACATAAGTATTCTTGGAAACATGACCGCTCGTCTTGGACAAGTTGGCGAAAAACTATCCTTTGATACCCTGGTATCATTCCCAACTGCTCGAACAAACATTAATCATTGGCCTTGACTTTGATGGGTTGGGATCGGCTTTGAAGGAGCACTTGAAACGAAGTGATGACTGGTCGATTAGACGGAGCGAGGAAATCAGAAGCAATCCTAATCTGCACGGGCGCAGAAATCCTTGACGCAGATGGGCGTTTATCGTGTTATTGTGCACGGGTGCACATCTATTGGACGCAGTCGTTCGTGGAGAATGTTCCTGTACACGGGAGTACAGCTATTTGACGCAGTTTGGTCGCAGGAGCCGTTCCTGTGCTCTGGTGCACAGCTACTGACGCAGATGGTCTGGCAGAAGTGTCCTTACGCACGGGCGGGCAACTCATTGACGTAGTTTGGTCGTAACAGAAGTATCCTGAGATCGGGTACACATCTCTTTGACGCAGTTTGGTCGCAAATAATTAACATTAAACTCATCAGGTCTACAGATTCGAGGGGCTATAGACGATTCGTGGCTCAGCTTCTCTATCCTTACATCAAACATTTGCTGAACGAACAAGTTCGTCAGTTCCTATCTTAAGCGATTTTGTGACTTCTGAGGCCTGGGGTGTTATGTAGATTCGTAGATGAGCTGACTGGTTCAGTATGAGGATTAACTAAGGCTCTAACTCTTTTCGAGGGACGACTGCGATAGTCGTTTTGGACATGTATCTAGCTGCGATATTGATGTAACTATTAAAGTTTTGACATCCATGATATTAGTCTCTTTCGTCGTACCGTGCGTCCGGTTTGACGAACACAGTCTTGGGAGGGAGCTTCTATCGGGATAACTTCATCGTTAACATACGAATCGGTACGCTTTGGCAAAACTCAGGCTGAAGCTCTGGGAAAAAGTCGTAAATCGAGGATCACTCTTAAGTCTAGACAAGATGCCTGACTCTCTGAGATCTCCTGTAATAAGACTCGTACCCTTGCTTGGCTCGAGTGACGTTGCCGGACTTCTGGTATCTTGAGAGCATCAATATGGAAGGGCTGGTCCATCGGACTATGGAATGTGTGTGGTTGGAATCGAGGGACTGTGGTGTCGACGTTGTACGTGAACTGACGGAAGAATTGGTCGTGTAGATCGAGGGACAGGAAATAGGACAATCCTACGCTTGAGTATTCGAGAATACTCATTGATAGGACGAATCCATTACCTGATGACTTCGGATCCTTGTTGACGAGGGACGTAGCATAGTTGATCAGAAAATGCTTATCCGAGCGTCTCGAAGGAATGACACATCGTATTCCAAATTTGACATGCGTTGACATCCTTGTCCTGAATTGACGGTTGACCGGGGATTCTTGAAATCCTATTTTATCCATCCACCATGAATTTCATATCCTATCACACACGGAGTTTCCAAAGTCCTGTTGGGTTCGCGAATCCAAATTGAGCAGAATACATAACTTCTTGTCCAGATACGAGAGTTTGACCCATAGTTCTTCTGGAACCGTTCATCACGGAAACATCAAGATTGAATCCAATGAGTTATCTCATAAGGCAGCATAGTTGTGCTCTGATATCTTGTTCGGCGCTGGAGGTCCTGGATTGAATTTTTTTGAAGGCACTGGATCGAGACGATAGGTGAAGGATCACGAGGGACTAATTTCAGCAGTTATCTCTATTCTGCACGGTATGCAGAAGTCCTTGACGTAGTTGGTCTGGTAGAAATGTCCTGACGGAGCATCACTATGCGACTCAAGTGTCTCTAGACTAGCGAGGGAACTAAGCTGATTTCATCTTTGATTTTCCAACACGTCTTCACGATTTAATGGCTCCATCGATCCAATTGATTGGTATATAGACTTTGAAATACTTTCTGATCTTTGTGAATGTACGAAATCATGGCGGTGTAAAAACTCATCTGGAGTACTTCTTCATCTTACCAGATAGTCTGATCTCGTATCGCACGAGATTCAGCCTACTGTTCTCGACTACGAAGGGTCAGCTAGTTATTCTTAATTCACCTGGATTCTCAAGCACATCCACTCAGAACGATTTCATTCAAAAGTCGATATGGGAACAATAGCATTTGTAAAAGAATCTTAAAGGTCTGAGAATTCGTTCGTACACTCTGATCTGCACGCTTGCAGATGATTAATGACGCAGTATGGTCGCAGAAAAGGTCCTTGGACACGGGTGTACAACCATTGGACGCAGATGGTCGCTCTGGAAGTATCCTGTGCTCGGGTACCCATATCTTTGACGCAGTTTGGTCGCAAAGAAACGAGGGACGAACTGATTCGCTTCTTTTTCAATTACAATTACATCAACTATTGTTAAAAAAGGTAGACGCTAAGAGTACGGCGGGGTTTCGAAGCGATGTCAGGAGGATAGGGAAACTGGAATTCATTTGTATATCTCTGTCTGGACGGATTCAGATGCTTTGACACAATCTGACATCAATGGTGTTTGAAGCAGACGGTCTCAACGGCGAGGGACACAAACTTAATTCTCATTTCGGCATATCTACACGGCATAAAAACCTCGCATATCGGAAAGATCCGATAGCTACAGTTCACTGCGAGGCGCTTTCTCAAAGAGTCAAGAAAAGGAAAAACGAGGGAAAGTTCAATATTATCGAAGCAGTGGCAAGAGGGTCAATAGGAAAAGGACTCTGGATATGATCTCTATCTGCACGGGTGCAGATGTTTCTGACGCAGTTGGTCTGGGAATGATCCCTTGATGGGGTGAGGAGGTCTTTGTACACGGATGTACAGTGCCCTGACGCAGCTTGGTCGCTGAGAGGTGTCCCTGTGCTCGGGTGCACAGCTACTGACGCAGATGGTCTGGTAGAAGTGTCCTTGCTCGGGTGTGCATCTCATTGACGCAGTTTGGTCGCAGAAAAAAGTAACTTGAGCTCTAGTCCACATATCTTTGACGCAGTTTGGTCGCAATAGAGGTGACGTTGAGCAACAAGGCACAAAGACACGGTCGGTCGAGAAGACAGCGAGAATCATATCCTAATCTATTCCTAATTTCCATCAAGCAAAAGAACTGTCGCCTGTCGGGCTAGCCGTCAGCTTCAATTCGCTACGATGATTGACTTTCGAGGGACTGGGATTCGGAAACAAGTAGAAACGTTGAAATGACGAAGTTTTATCAGTTGGTTCCTGTTGATCTCATGATAACAATTGATCATCGGATACCAACGATAGGTTATCGAACATATTCATCCTCCGAATGAAAGATTTCATCGGATTCAGATAACGAATCATTTAGTTCCTTCACCCAGACCTGGCAAACTATGAATCCTCTTAATTGACTATACAAGATAGAAATAATCTCTGAGTTATCACAGTCGAGATCGGCAACCTTCGATATACATAAAGCATTCGTCGGAAAGACCGATTCCTTTAGTCCCGAGGGACTACTAGAGGCAGAAACAAGGTTTCTCTTCTTCAGAATTCCTAAGAACCTGAAGGGAATAAGCAAGGCATAACGTTTATCGTGTCGAGACACCAAATGCTATTTGGAGGATGCCAAACAGTGATGCTCTATCACAATCAGGAGTCTACAGTGTATGGGACTCCGGGGTCAGACTGAAGCGTTGCCGTGCCGATAACTATCTACTGGTCCAACTGATCTGTTGATACCTATAAAAGGTAATCCTCGATCGAGTTTGAACCGTTGAACAGATAACGACCTTAAATTCCAAATGCATCACCCTCATGATACATACGTCAAATCTTAGACGATGGTTAAGTGGCAACAAATCACGAGATCCCTTATCCAAACACTAACAAGACATGCACGTTGCTGTAGTAACTCCTTAATCGAGCTTTCGAGGCAACGATCTCTGGAGAAATGTAGAAAAGGAAGCAATGATATCAACTCCGAGTGATCATTGCGATTGCTGTTGGCTAAGCAGCGAGGGACCCAAATCAAGCGAGATTCTGGGTAGCCTAGGAGCTCCAATCAGATTTTTCTGAAGCAGAGTGCATCTAACCGGCTGTTCCTAATACGTCACGTTTCTGTGAATCCGACAATGAAGCTTCTTCAGCTTATTCGATCGTGTCCAGACATCGGGTGCCAATTGTTATAAAGTACTAAAGGGGCGATGTTCTATGCGTCTGGGAGTCTAGGGTCAGATTGAAACGTTGTATGTTCGAATCTTATTCATTGGATCTAACAATCTATTGATAACTCAAAGGAGTAATCATCGATCAAACAGAACCTTTGATCAGAACCGACCGAATGCACCAAGAATGTCCATCGAGGGACAATTGCGATTGAATTCAAACGCCGGTCTGCATTAAACGAATCACGAGATCCTTCATCCTCAACGATCTAGACTTTGTTCTACTGGAGTGACTTCTCAATCAAGCTATGACAGCGAAGATCTCTGAAGTACTACGAATGGTATTCCTATCGAGGGACCATCAGCAATAAGATGTCGAGATATGGCGAAACTGACTGCTTATCTTCCATGAGGAGAGACAAGGGACGTCGACGAATTGGATTCGAAGACTGAAGACACATGATTATCCTTCTCAACGGCGGCTTGGTCAGTTATTCCGTAATTGACGTGTTATCTCTGGTGTTGACACTGGGTCAAGCCATCGAATTAACAAATCTTTTTCTGGAAGGGTAGACTGGAAAGCAGAGATATCGATCCAAAATTGTTGTCAACGTTCTCAGCGTGATATCATGGCAAATTTCGTTGTATCACCATAATCTTGGTTCACGATGCGAAGAGAGACGTTCTCTTACAGTTTAGAGCAGCAACTGTGAAGAGCAGCAACGGTGTCATTTCGGCGGTGTCCAAAAATTTGACTTGGTGTCGATCATCCTAGCAATCCCTACGGCATTTGCTATTCAGCATAAAGCTATAACGAGATAGCAACCGGTAGGCGGCGAGGGAATTCCAATTCCTGTGGTTTGTTGAGACGAAAACGAGGGAGGTGGTAACTTCTCGAAGGTCCAACTAGTGCGGTGCCAACATCTGGTAGCGTCATCATCAGCGATTGAAGTTCAGCGACCGTTTGACCGACTTCATGGCGACATTGTCATCGCGACGTATCGACCATGGGCGTCCAATTGTAGACTTGGGGCGTTCACATGTCTTTCTTGAAGAAGACAAAAAAGAATATTACTAAAAAAAAAAGAAGTTGTGCGAGAGTAATTGTCCTGGCTTCCATCCGCAAATCGAGCTCTTGATTCGAAGTAGGCGTCCAGGCGATAACATTCCCTGGGATACTCACAATTGTACTCTGCGGCCAATTAGTTATTGTGCTTCGATACGTTGTATTATGTATGAGCAAGTTCTAGACGTCTCCAGAAATTTCTCACTTGGATGATAAACAACGCGAAGTATCGTTACAACAATAACTTTTTGACCATTACTTCTGGTTTGGCTATAATCAGTATCCGGTCCGTATGAATACCTTCAACCGTTACCAAACCTTCAGTAATCGAGTGACAAAGGCTTATAACCGAGGGCATATCTAGGGGTGTCCTTCCGCTTCCCGTAGCTTCCAGACACTAGAGTCTCGCAACTCTAAAAAAGGGGGTCCAACCAACCAGTGAGATGGTTGACGGATGTCATCATTATGGCCGTAATGATAACTTGAGATTTCGGTAAACCAACCGATTGCTCAAAAGTGTTTTCCAAAGAACGCAATACAAGGGCATCAGCCTTAGGCAGCCTCCAATCACACGTGAAGTGATCGGTGGAACCCAAGAATTCGTCTTCAGAGTTCATATCGCTCCATCCGCGGAGATGGGCAGTAAATTAGCAAAGCAATACTACGGATTTTACCTGAGGGTCGTCAGAATTGGTCTGGTTCTGCATATAGACATAGCGATCCTATGGCGGGGATGTGCTCCTCGCTGAGCCTTCCGGTCAGGCACTGTACTTGGCAGGGGCTTTCGGAAATTCACATGCGTTCTCCATATAGGCACTACACGCTCACTAACCTCGTCAGCCCGCCTGAGGCCATACAGGTTCTGAGTAGGGATTCCTGAACAATGCGCGATAGCGACTTCCATGTTCAGCCATACGGCATCTCAACCTCTGTCATAAAAGACGTCGGGAAGAGTGCTAAGGACCGGCTCCATTCCAATACAATGGGCGGCGAATATACTCACCTCAGACAGATGATCCACAATTCAAACGTCATGTGGACATCCTTAATTCAAAATTCGTCCCAGCAGCTTAACGGAATCGCTGCTGGTTGAATACTAGAGGCATGTTTTTCATGAGAAGTCATGACGATATCCACCTGTACCACGGTTGGATATACAAATCGGCCTATCAATCAAATTCTTAGAGGGCATCTACCTACTGTACTAGCTCGTTGTCTTTTTCAACAACCCTTCGCTAGCACTCTCCAGAATACCTGGCGGTGTCCTGTCGCAAACAGAACTGCCGATACGGATTTAAACTGACGGAGCTTACTACCCTGGCGAGGGACTAGATAAGCTACGATCCTTCAGAGACCGCTCACCCAGGTGCATGATCCATTTCGAGATCAGAGGCTTGATGATGCATGTGAACTAGAGTCTGGAATCGACCAGAACTCGACCGATCGTCAAGCTGAGAAACAGTACGTACTCGCTCCTAGACAGCTCCTAACGTACGCAACGAGACTGCTTACTCACTTGCACCGAATCAACGGAATCTCCTTTAGATCCGTCGGCAAGTACTCACTACTCTACATTATACCGTTTACTAGAGGCTCGTCCTCATCGAAAGGTAAACAATGGCAATAACTTTCTGGTGTTTTTATCTCTGCTCAATGGGTGATTAACGAGGGACAAACGTTCCGAAAGACCATGATACCACGTCATGGCTTGTATCCTGTTATTGGCTCGAACACAAATTATGTGCCTTACCGCGTTCCATGGGAGATAATGGCCGGAATGAAACTGAATCTAACAAAGATTACGGCTCCAAAAAGTCCTCAATGTTGAATCTGATCAACCGTTGAATCAAATCTCACATCTCTGGACTCCCGATGACGATCGTCTTTTCCCGTTCATCCGTTATTTTTGACTTCGATTTCTGGTTCCTCGAGGGACTCTCCATCTGGGACATCAATAACTCTGAACGAGGGACGCTAACCCGTTTCTAGAAACAGGCAACACTTCCTCTCAAAAAAGCTTGAATCTCAAAGGACGATGACTCGATTCGTCTGTGATTCTCATATAATAACGATTTCTCACAGCTTATCTTACCAACGAAAGAGATTAGCTAGACCAAAAGAATGCTAGTTGGAAGTTCTTGACAAGATTATCTAAAATTGGCACATACAGTGCGTAACATAAGTATAAGGACACTAGTGAAATCGCGCTTATTTTACCGTAAGACTCATATTGAGAGATGCCACTAAGAAAATCGTGTTCAGCATCCAAAAATACCCCTGGCTGCAAATTTTGGAGACCTAATTTGAAAAACTAACCGAGTGACGTGGCAAAGTGTAAAAAATGTGCACTTGCAACCGTAACATAAGTATAAGGACACCCTAGAAGGACACGGCTGTGCACCCAATTCACGTGAACAAATTGACATGAAAATTACTGGGAATGTTTTGAGGCATCATATCAGCCGTAATAACACAAAACTGAACAGATTTGAGCGAGGAGCACAGAGGTGGGTCTTCAAAACCATCCTTGATTGCGCCATTTGTCTGATTGTTAGGTGCCAGGGCAGGGATCCGTGCTCAATGGATTGCAATTGACTTGAAATTGTTTCACGAAGTCTAGCAAGGGTCCCTAATCAGATTTCAGCCATTTGCCAGCCTAGTCGTGGATAAATCTCACCATCAGTGAACATTAAGCTGAACCCAGTTCTTGAACTGATGAGATTCTAGGTCATTTTGACTGTCAACTGATGGAATGTTGGCTGAATCTGAGCTGGCACAGTGAAGTTAGGTTCTCTCAACAATGTTCCGTACGATTTACCCCTCGGGCATCCATCAGGCGCTCGCTCCCAAAGTCTAGAATCCATTGCATAAGCGCAGAGGCTGCCAGGTTCCAGAGAAATGCATGTGACCTTTGCCTAACATGGTCTAACGCCCTGAATATTTTGCAGACCGGGTCAATTGTTTCTGACATCTTTTATAAACATAATGTTTCATTCTGAAATGCAATTGCGCCCTTTAGAGACATTTGCAGGCAGTTACCTCAATTTTAGCATTTCGACTGTGGAAGTCTAGCCTTAAAGATCATTTCTAGACTTTGGGAGCGAGCGCCTGATGGATGCCCAAGGGGCAAATGGTAGGGAACATTATTGAGAGAACTTGGCTTCCTTGTGCCAACTCAGAATCAGTCAACATTCTACCATTTGACCGCCAAAATGACCTAGAATCACATCAATTCAGGTACTGGATTCAGCTTCAGAGCGACTGATGGTGATATTTATCCATGAAAAAGCTGTCAAATGGCTCGAAATGTGATTAGTGATCTTTGTTAGACTTTGTGAAACAATTTTCGGTCAGTTGCAATCCATTTAACACAGATCCCTGCTCTGGCACCTAACAATCAGAAAAAAGATGATCTCAGGGTTTGTTTTTCGGACTCACATCTGTGTTACTTGCCTAAATCTGTTTGGTTTTGAGTTATTATGGCTGATATGATGCCTAAAAACATTCCCAATAAATTTTGTGTCAACCGTTTCACGTGAATTGGGTGCACAGCCGTGTCCTTCCAGGGTGTCCTTATACTTATGTTACGGTTGCAAGTGCACATTTTTTACACTTTGCCACGTCACTGGGTCAGTTTTTGAAATTAGGTCACCAAATGTCGCACCCTGGGGTATTTTTCGATGCTGAACACGATTTTCATAATGGCATCTTTGAATATCAATCTTACGGTAAGATAAGCGCGAATTCCTAGTGTCCTTATACTTATGTTACGCACTGTAGCTCTAAAGCGGAGAAATCCAGTGATATCTCGCCGAACCAGCCATCAAGAAACATCCACGATCGGCACGAAAATTCCGCTTGACTGTATCAAAAAACAGTTTGGTTGTAGTCGAACACGGCACCATAGATACCGTGAAAGTCTAAGTGGTCCGGTATGTGCTTCGATCGCTTACTCTATGTCACATTTCTCGTGACCTGACCGAAATGAGAAGCAATCTAGGCAAAAGGCTCTAAAACTAGCCACGATCTACACCGGAAGACATATATAAATTCTTCAAAGCGTCACTAATCGATTCAATCTCTCAGCAATTCTGATCTTTCAACAAAAACGAGGGAAGTTGGCAAAAAAATCGTCTCAATCCCATATAAGGAACATAACATTCAACACTTGCGGAACACCCGTACAATCAATGAACAAGCTTCAAGATCATAGATCATCATAAAGATTTTCTAGATTATCCGCTTATTCTCCCGAGCTTCTGACATTATTAGACCACACAGAAAATACCAAAGAAAAGAAAAATAGGCGTACGCGTCTTTCTGCTAATACCCATACTAAACGCGGCCTTGTCTCGAGTCCAAATTGGAAATTAAGCTATTCGGCGATATTTCTATCTGTGAAAACACCAATTGGTCTGCGAAACTGTGTTTGAAACTTCGAGTTCAGGAACACATGGAGACTTTCCACTGTCTTAATACGCTGCACCCAGATACGGTCGACGCATCTCTACTAGAGCTGTTCACAAGACGAAAGGTTTCAGTACCCAATGTCACCATGGGACAAGTTGGGTTTCACCAAATGATTCATAGCAAAAGGTCGCTGGTTGGCAAATTCTGCCAATTCGCTTCTCAATGCAAAGAAGAAGTGTCGAGGAACAAAAGAAATACCGCAGTATCTCTTCTCATGGAGAACTGATCGAGGGACTCACATCTTTGGTTGGAATGACCATCGTATGCTGATCCTACGAACATGATGCTCCACCTGCCGGAGCACGTGGCGAACTGATCTGGCTGAGGAAATAACGACTACAAGACGTTATCATATTAAACAAATGGAGGAGGAGCTCACACTAGATATCCGAAAATTACGTCAATCAGATTCTAGTGTGTACGTCCGCTTATTGGCGAGCGAAAAGACGCAGCTGTGAGCAAACCCGACAGCACTCCCCCTTCGTCTCTTCAAGAACTTTCGGAACAAGGTTGACTACAATGATCGAGCTACTCTAGCCACTCTTTTCCGATTATTCAAGAATCGACCACTCCTGAACGACCCATCGCGAATCGTTGAAAAGTGTAAAAAGGACCAACGTTAAAAGGAAGCCCTAGTACTATCCAGCTACTTCTACTCACTTTCTGTTTTCGAAGCCGTAGTTCTGACGAGAGATAACCCCAGCATTTTTGGATATGAACAATGGTACTGACTTCTAGCTACCATCTTTTCTAGGCAACGTCAGCGAAGTCAATGTACGAGCTATTTTCAAAAAACAAAAAGGAAAATCTAGCTCTTTACTATCCGAGAAGGATAGAGGGACCGGTTGTCGAGACCGACCTATTTACCTCGATTTCGGCCTAGTCAGGAGCCACCTGACGTCATAGCTTCAGTTCGAGTTTGTGGTTTTACTCGTCTTCCTAGAAGAGCGAGAAGGGAAGATCGCATATAATGCTGAAACGACCGGCTGCCGCTTCATCGACCCTGCCAATGACATGTATAAAACATGACATTGAATACCTCCACGAGCAGGAACGCTCATGAACAAGAGGCTTTACCCAGACCCTAAGATCATAGGGACGGTTGACCTCGATTGACGGTCTCGGACAACCTTTTGGCCTCATATTGCAAAGCAACATGAGTATGAATGGAAGATCCTCCAAAAGGCATCGACCGTTAGACTGTGTATCAGGAGCTTGCCAATGCTAAGGTGGCAGTTAAGCTACGTTCGAGGGAAACACGTACGCGGAGTTCTTCTCTGAATCAAGGAAATCAAGATGGATCTGGTCAACAAGTGTTTATTCGGTAAACCAAAAAAATAACAACAACAAAAAATTGGTCAACAATTTAAAGATCATTAGATTCTCGACGGCGAGAATGGCTCCACTTTCCAAGCTCGGTTGTCACCATGAACGAGGGTCTCATCTGCGTCACGAACGTGATTTCGATCGATTCCAACATTCAAAACTTGGCTACGGTTTCTGCTCCAATTGGGTTGATCCGGTTCCGAGGTGCTGCTCTATAAGAAAAAACTTTTCTTACTCACACATGTCGGGAATACTACCTCTGGCTCGAACTCAGACTTAATGCGAAGATCCTGTTCTGAGGAATGAGCATGCAGCGACGGAGTCGTACTGGTCCTGTGCTCATGTACCGAGATGGGGTTGCTTTTCAGTGGGAATCTTACTGGGCAAACAAAGGGATGATGTCTTTGGATCGATAGCTCGGGAAATTTTTCTGCGCAGAGTCGACAAGCCGAATAGGCTTTCTTGCATCTGCCGAAAAATCCGTCGCATTTCTTTCCAACACATTTGAGACAGCGTCTCAGAGCAATCAGACGATGGCACTTCGACACATGATCCGGGTACTTCACACAGAGACTCGTACGATGGTCCCCACTACACATGACGCATCGGGCATTATCCTGAATACACAAAAGTTTCGGTTGTACTGAAAAGAGCGCTGAGCTTATTCACCTTGTGGATCACTCGCTTCTTCGCTTCCTTCACAACCTGGGCTGGTTGCTTGTTTTTCATTCCAAGAGAACGAAGAACTTGGTTCTGATTTCTCAAAACCTCGTCCACCGTTCTTTGCAGTCTCCCAATCATGTTGAAAATCTTCGGCATGTTTTCCGCAGCACTCGAGGGACTGTCTAAAAAAAAAAAAAGGAAAATTGCTTAGAAGCCAATTCGCAACAGATTTTCGACCTAAAACCTCTCTCTGGACCTCTATCATCTCTGAATCTGTTGAGTCAGTCGCTTTGACCTGATCATCGATCCTCGAATCTAAAAAAGTCAATTTTACTCTCCTCTCAAGTGTATCCACAAGTCTACCACTGTACGCACGAACAGTCATCGCCTCATCGAGGGACTCGAAATTCGCTGAGTGATTCCATTGTTTCAACGGGAACCTTTCCTGAGTCTGACTTCCCTTGGGCCCAACGACTTTCGACTTCCTTCTACGAGCCATATCGATGTCGATACGAATCAGATGAATCTGAAACACATCTATGAATGATCTCCGATTTCCAAAGAAAACAGATTTGAACGAGGTTCGGACCAAACAATAACGAACTGCCAAAGACACAAGTTTCACATCGAGGGCAAAAAATAAATAAGAGACTGCTCAAAGGAGTAAGCGCCAGAAGTACAACGTATAAAGTACACTGTAATCGGCGACAGGTTTTCTTGAGAGGGCGAGAAGAGAAAATTTATGGCTCGAAATTCAAAACAAACAACCAGAAAAGGCCTTTTCAGGCGACGCCGACTAGTTACTCATATCTCGCGTCTTTGCGCTTTCAGAGAGACGTGCCAGAAGCACCACCTCATCAACACATAGGAATATAACGGGTGCCAGCCTCTACACCCTTTGCTACTCCTCCTCTTGACTCTCAGTTGTCGTTGCATACGGGAAACGAGGGTCGAGATCTCGAGGGTCTCGTTAGCATACTAACGAAGAGCAGCATCGAGTTAAAGGTGGTCCATTCCAAGTATTGATTCAGTGTCAAGCAATCGGATCGTTTTGTTCCACAACATTCAACGATTGCTTAAGTCTACACGATCGCGCTCAACGCTTAACATTATAACTAGTGGCAGGACGTGATTTCCCAGCATATTCAAGAATACACTATAGTAGCTCAAACGAAGAGAAAGATCTCAACGTCGATGGGAAACCACTCATCACTTCAGTCGACTCACAATGAATTATGAATCTATCCGAAATGGCAAAAAGAAGTTTATAGTCCGAGGGACTGTGAGGAAAAGTTAATTCTAGTTGCATAAAATATAACTCTTCTCCGCACCGATTTCATGGCTATCCTCCTTCTAAAAATACGCTCAAAAAATCACGCATTCACTAACGAGGGACTTCTTCTAGCTTTCGTTATTATCACTCTTCTTTCTTTCTCCCTCATGTGACCAATTTCTTGATCTAAGAAAGATTCCAGAAGAAACGATTCACAGCGAGGAAACTGAAGGATTGAATGGGACAGCTCATCGGGTCTGGACATCAGTTCAGTCTTATCGTATCTTAATAGTCTCGCTCTGAATCCAGAAAGCGCATTCGTAGACGAATACTGAAGAAGGACTCAAAGTACCTTCCATGACATTAGAACCGATAAGTCAGCAAGTCTTCAGAAGACAAGATCCTAGACGGATTCGCAACATCATCAAGGGGATCTCACGAAGCGTATCTCGAATACTATAATACTGAGTGAACCAGGGCGGGCGCTGAATGGTATCGAAAAATCTGTTGTCATGTATGATCTTACCCTATAAACCTGATGACAGTTGACTGGAGTCTCACCTCTACAATCATGCTCAGAATACACTAAAACGTCCGAAGACTTCATGTTATTCTGCGCTACTCTTACGTCACGTGACTCTGGTGTTCCCGGTAGGGACACTTAATACCAGCGCAACTACAGCTAGAATTCAATTAAGACTAATAACTGCGAGCATGTGGCTATCATACTTGGATCATAGGTTTAAACATACGGACATCGATAAAACGAGGGACACAATCAGCAAGGGGTGAAATGGGATATTTAGGGTAAACGAGGGCACTGAACATATCTGAATCGAGCAAGTAACCTTGACGACCATTTATGAAAACATGCTTACTCTCATATTCTATGCTCGTGTATCGCTGGCTCATCCGAAAGTGTGACACGACTCATGCTACAGTTCGGACTGTCTCACACAAACAGCCGTGTTTAGCTTCAAGATCACTTCGGGAAGTGACAATCTGCTTTACAACGCTTTAGTAGCTTCATCAGTGACACAAGGAAGGATTGGCTCACGATTACTTACACAAAAATATGTCACCCTAAACCGCCATAACAAAGGGCTCTTTTCTCTTTCAGATCTCTCAGCTGACCCTCACGGTGCTTCTCGAACTCTCCATCATAGGCCGTTCTTCCAGCACTAGGCTTTCCGAACGACTTGGTTCAACGCCGATAGAGAAAATATGTGTCCGAGGGCGATTCTTCTAACAATACTAAGCTCGGGCTCTATCTTCCACTAACCAAGGTTAGGAAATTAAGAGCCGTCGGGGCGTACCGAGAGAATAACGCAAAAAAATAGCACCAAAATGATGATGACTCCCGAAGGAATCAAACACCACCATGTCAAACATGTATTCAATAACGAGGGACCAACTTCGAAATACTAATCAAGAAAAAGAGGTACAAAAATCGTTTAGTTGATTGCCGGAGGTCAACTCGGTTATTTGGAGATGTCACTTCCAAATAACTTGGTCTGTCCTCACTGGAGCTCTTCGGTACAACCCGAATCCTTCCAAAGGCAACTCACTAAACGAGTGTCCGAAACCCTAGATAACATCTAGAGAATCAGACAAAAAATAAACCAAAGAAGAAAAGAAAAAATTTAAAATCAAGAAGGATTTCATGATAACTGGAGTTGCAGATAGTGACTTCTCCTTAATGTTTGCAATACTCATCAGTCGGATTGACGAGACCATAGGGACTACTCTCTTAGAAACCCAGAGTAGGGCAAAGCAGTAAACTGGGGAAACTAGTGGGGGTAACCGAACATACCTCTGCTTGGGTTTAATAAGGCTAGCCTTGCCAGGGCCAGCCCGTTACGGCCAAGTTCAGTATAACGATGCTGTCCACGCAGCTCTTCGATTATAGACCTATGATTCTTTCAACCAGACAAACGTCAGATTCGTAATGCAAACAGAGAAGGGAAGCTTCTAGAGCGACCAACATACTAAAGAACTTCGAGAAAAGAGCACCCTCTCTTCAGAAAATCGAGGGACATTCCTGATTATTCGGTTCTTGATCCACCGAGAGATGGACTCATCACCGAAAATCTGAATACTCTTCGCTCTCAGTTCACCTATCCACAAAAGGACAATTACCACTAGTTTATTCTCTTTCGCCGCTGTTAGACAATCCACTCAAGCTAGAAACCAGAATTATATCATCTTCAAGAAAGAAACGTCGTTTGTCTAGGAAGTATCAAACGACCATGACTGACGAATCTTCGAGGGACCAGGTACTTCCGTTCACTATTGCATCTAAACGAGTGCAACAGCCACGCGACGTGAACGTACTTCTTAGGAAGAACCTCGACTCTCCGACTCAATAACACAGAATTTAAGAAAATTCCAAGGTTCCCGATTGTTTTGATGCAACGCTCAGGCGATTGAGCATCGAATCTTGCCTTCGATCGGAGTTATAAGCTACCTCGATGTCCAGAGACAACGAACGAGCTACAAACTTAATCTCAATGCAAGAACTAACTCAACCGACTTCACTGTCCACCAAGGAACAACTCGAGGGAAGTCAACTTAAGCTACTCAGAGTTCTGAAAGTTGTAGAGGGAGTACTTAGGAGTCCGTAAGGGGTCGGTGTGCGGAGAAGCCGGTGCCCGCGTCACACACCTGTCCCCAGACTTTCACAGCCTAACCAACAAGAGAACCTTGAAGGGACCCTGGAGCATGTAAACATGCTCCGGGGGGCCAGAGGAACCGAATTCCTCTCCATCCTCCCCTTAGTATTGAAACTAACGCTTGGCAGGATCATTGTCAACGTAGTCGAGCTTTTTCTGGCCCTTTGGAGCGTATCTTTCTGCAAAGATCACGCTCCGGGGGGCCAGAGGATTCCGAAGAACCTACGCTTCGAATTGTCTGATAGAATCAGACAATCCGTCGCGTAACTCAACTTGACCTTCTCCATTGGCGCCACTAGATGTCCCGAGGGACGATTCTAGAGTCCTCAATAAGTGTTACGCCCTTATTGCGGCAAGCCAGACAAGACATAAATGCCTTATCACCACTTCGCACATTTCAAACTAAGAGAAAAGTACTATGCATACAACTACAGACGACAAAACTTTCCCTTCTGAACTCATAAGGAGATCAGTCGGTTAAGAATTACCGTTCGAACCACAAGTCACCTTGTAGCTCTACCTAGTTTAGATACCAGGGGGGTTTTCTGTTGCTGATGGCAAGTGACGCAGAAAAATTCTCATCTCAGTATCATTCCGACTTCGTGAACCTTCTCTGTAACGGACTCTGATAACCCGGGGGAAATCTCATCCACACAGATTCGAAAACACAAAGGAAGAACTAACTGATATCAAATAACCTGTTCACTTGCTGAGGTCGGGTCTTATATCTATATCGCCGATGGTCCTAATGTGTTATTTTCACAAGTCAAAAGCCTGAGGGACATGACTCGTCCTTTCGATAAAGATACCGAGGGGCTAAATCCAAATGAATAATAACTAGAACAGCGAGAAACTAGAATTATCGAGGGACCTCAATGCTACTGATGAATGGAAATGCTAGCTCGCTCTGACTGCTTGAAACGTAAGAACAAAGCGACTCTCCGGTTCGTAAACCATACTAGATGGCGTCCTCATCCGGAAGTCTACGCATCAAACAATCTCGGCTTCACAAGCTCCAAACTAACAGCAACAACATCTAACAACAGAAAACGTTTTGTGAATCTACTTGTCTTCAGGTAGTATAGTGTTAACATTGCTTCGAATTGAATTTCGATTTTCGAGGGACTTCTGAACAAGAAACCTCGGTTATCTTACACCAGTTGTTCCATCACCTCGATCGAATGCTAAGTCTACTTACGGTCCTGGACCTGCAGAAATGTGCCAGGCTGCCGTTTTCAACTTAGCAAAACTTATGATGGCTGGTTCCAGAATAACCTACGGAATCTTAAGCCCTTCTCTAGATCTCAAGACAATCTAACAAAGTTAACCAAAAGCAAAAAGCTGGTTGAGGTAAGACGGTTAATATTTCTCGTATCCCTCTAGATTCGGACACTCGAAATACTAACAGGGATCGACGTTAACTTTCATGAGACCCGATCTTAAACTGATAGCTTTTCCCCCTCATTCGTCGGATACCCTAACAGATTTGTGGAGCAAACCGCTCCTAATCTGCTTCGGACCAACTTAATGCAAACAAAAATGAGGGAAATCAACCACAGCTCTTAACCGTATCTAATCCAGTCAACGCCTCCGATGGCTCATAAGCACCTTCGATTATCACGGAATCTCAGGATACCTATAAGCCATCGGCCTTGCCTAACCTCATAGCCTATTGCTACCCAAACTACCCTACTGACAGGACAAGCTTCTCGTTAGGCTTAGGTATAGTGACTTGACATATTCCCCGCTCGAAGATTTCCAAAAATGAAAAAATCCTGACGAAAAATAATGTCAAGTATGTCTAAAGGTTCTAGCAATAAACGAGGGACACGTAATCCACCTTTAAGCCCAGCTTATCGGCTTCAAACGAGGGAGAACTCCATCGCTTAATCTGAAGAAGGCGTCGCAGGCGATCAGTTGCCTCGGTGATGCCTATTGCAAGACCGGCTCCAGTGAGCTAACAACTGACCCAATGCTCCAAGTCCTCTTCAGACCTTCGCTTTGGCTCCTCAATGCAGCGCTCCAGTTAGACACTTGAAATGTCCACGGTATCAAGCATCCCCGGTGCTACACGTTCCGGAGTAGATCAACCGCTTCCAAACTTCGGTCTAACTTTCGCCTTCTACACTGAACATGCCCGCCACTACTATTACCACCTAGACCCTCTACCTAACGAGAATTCACGCGCGTCTAGCTTTGCCTCATGCGCCATCCATCCGAAACCGACACTGTAGGCCGCCGATCTCATGACTTCAAGACGCACTCTGACTAACTGACGATGGCATTTTAGTTCATTACCTAACAGGTTCAACGAGGGACCACCGACATCTGTAGCCTACTACACTAGTACGCTCGTCTTCTCTCGCTCAAACTTTACATGAAAGCTTCGCAAGAATATCAGCGGCCTTCACAAGATGATCTGGCAACGCTGGCGACAACAACAGAGTATCGAATGGTATCGTATTCCCCCTACCCTACAGTACTTCCGATAGGTTCGAGCAACAAATTTCTTTATTACCTTACTTCTCAGAAAGTACAACGGTGTAAAACTTCGTTCTAACGACTAGTACACCTAAGGTAGTTAGTTGGACGAGAACCTATTCCCCCTACGCCCTTTGGCTTTTAGAATCTCAGAAATCACCTCGATCGACTAGGAATTCGTGATAAATTCTTTGTCTTTCTGCAGTGGATCTCCTCGAGTGAATTTAGATGGCTCCGTCAAAACTTTCGTTTATCCGTTACCGATACAAAAATGTTTGAAATTTGAGTGATAGTTATCGAGGGGCGAGAGTCGATTATGTTCGGGTGAGCATCATGTGCTGACCCTTACACTCACAACCCGTAATAACTCCCAGGAAATCGATTATGCTCGGGCCAACACTATCGGAGGGCCCTGACACTCTCAAATTTCCCAGAATTCCCCACGAAAACTACACTATAAAAAATAACCCCAAAAATAGCGTACCGTGCCGAGCGCATCTAGAAGGCCAATTATCCCATCCCTCTTCCAGCCAAAGCAGCAGCCACCGATCTACCAGCTCCAAGCTGTACGAAGCACGAGGAACTCCTTCGAGGGGACCTTTCAAGGAAAGGAATTCGATCGTTCGTTTCGAGCCAACGGTTGAGTAATACGAGCTGACGGTTTGTAGTCGAGACTGACTGACGAATACACGAGCCAACGGTTGAGTAAACGAGGGACACACATTGCCGACGAGTGAGCTCCGAAAGAGGCGGTCCTAACGTGCGCGCCCGTAGATAGAGAAGGGGCAGTGTGCGCACGTAACAAGGGGGGACTACCATCCGTCCATATCCAATCGTATGTAGATAATGAAGGAGGAGCGCGAAGCATCACGTGAGATCCGTGTACAATGAGCATCAAAGGTGTGTACTATCCAGTGGTTGGAAACTAGAGCGAGGGACGAGGGGACCATTCACGAGAAGAATCCGAGTCGGAGAGAGTGTAGCATTGCGTGGACTGGTTCCCGGCGAAAATTTAGCCGAAATCGTTGTTTCCTTTCCACAAATCGATAAGCTAGAAAAATCCGTCGGAGCCTGTAGAGACGAGCGGCGATTAATATCTGGCTGACCGCAGTCCCCTCGCATTATTAGCTATGGGGGTCCGGCTCGCCTTCAAAAAAGTGCCAAAATCTTCGTCGGCGGCTTCCAAATCTAGCGCCAATCCGAAAGGGGAAACCAGTCCATCGCTGAAGAGCCAGTCCAAAAATCGAGGGAATTTTCTAATTTTCATTACATTCCTACATTTCCACTCGCAATTATCGATTTTTCTGAGAAAAACGACTCAAAACGAGGGAAATTACGAAAATGTAACTCAAAAAAGCATAATTCGAAGGAAATTTCTGATTTTTCATCAAATTCTCGCATTTCCGCACGAAATTACTGATTTTTCCGTGGAAAAACAGCTCAAACGAGGGAAAATTAGCTCGAAAATGACTGAAAAACCAGAAACTTCAGGTTTTTCGCTTCAATTTGCTCAAGAATTGCGATTTTGCTTAATTTCCGAGTGAAAATTCGCGAAAATCGCTCAAAAATTACAAAAAGAAGATCAAACCTAGTCGCTGTCCTATTTCTTTGTCAAAAATCGCTCAAAAATCACATTTTGTACCTCATATTCCGAAGAACATCAGTAAAAATGCTCAAGAATCGCAAATTTCGACTCAGAAAGTGCAGAAATCCGATTGAGATGACGATCGATCCGGAATTGTGGAACCCCACATTTTTTTCATAAGTTTTTACAGATTTTCATCGACTTTTGGCTCAAAAATCCCAATTTCGCCTTAATTCCGAAGAATTTTGGCTAAAAACTGTTCAAAAATCGCTCAAAACCAACTCAAAAATGTCGATATCGAATTTTCGCCAAGTTTGCTCAAAAATCCCAATTTCCGCCTCACATTCCGAAGAATTTTAGCGAAAAACTGGTCAGAAATCGCAAAACATGACTCAAAGACGAGTTTTTCAGATTTTTCGATATTTTTAAAGCAAAAGACCTACATATTCCTATCGAATCCGTTGAAAAAAAAAAAGTGGCTTCAGAATCCCCAGAAATCCAGACTCGAGCTTCAAAATCGAAGTACTCGATAATTTGAACTCCAAATCCGAGGAAATCGATAAATTGGGCTCCGAATGCGATGAAAGTGAAAATTCCGAATCGAGGGACAAAGACAGGAAATTTTTCAGATTTCTGGCTGAGATTCGCTCAAATCTCACGATTTTTGCCTCAAATTCAGTGAAAAATTGGCTATAATCGCTGGAAAATCGCAGAAAAACAGCTCAAAACCAGAAAAATCGATAATTCCGCACTGAGAGTCCAAGCGGCGAATTTTTCAGATTTTTCGTCAATATTTAGCTCAAATCTGGCTATTTTTACCTCAAATTCCAGAGAAAATCAGTAAAAATGCTCGAAAATCGCTGATAAATGACTCAAAATTCGAAAAATCAATAATTTCGCAGCGAGGGACACAAAAACAGCTATTTTTCGTATTTTCTCGCCAATTTTCCCAATTTCCTGGCTTAATTATCGATTTTCTATCAATATTTCGCTCGGAAAAAGGAAAAAGAGGGTGGAAAACACGAAAAAACGACGAGGGACTGCGCAAATTGCTCTCCGAACCGGCGATGTGTAGAGACTCCAAAATTTTCCCGCCAAAAATCTGCATTTTTCCTCGGCCTCGCTTTTTCGCGCCGCAAGGGCGTCCTGACTCGAATTTTCTCAATTTTTCTTGCGAAAAATTTCGAAAATACGAGCTCGGAAAGAAAAAACTGAGCTTGGGAAAAAAGCAGAGGAAAAAACAAGAGAAATTCACACTCAAAGGGAATAAAACAGCGCTCTGAAAACGCAAACTCAAGAACCAAAAACGCGGTAACAACCGACTAGTTCGCCGCTCAAATCACCAATTTTCCGAGGAAAAAATGGCTCAAATCGCGGAACGTGGAACTCGCTCAAAATTTTTCAATTTTTTCGCTGATTCGAACGTTAAACAGGTCGATGCACCAAATGTCGTCGCCACAATCTAAGAGATTGGCCATCGGTCAGAGCCTAAGTATGGGAAGACAGATCGCGTCTGGTTGTGCCTCGCTTAGGGTGGTTCAGTTAGCGAGGGATGAGCTATGCGGATTCTAACACATGTTTTAAGGTCTAATCTATTTATTCTTCTCTTAGGGAAAAAGCATAGTCCAACGAGGGACCGGCATTAAAACCTTTGATTAGACATATAAACGAGGGACGAGAGTGTGAATCTCTTGTGGTCTTCACATGAGCCTGATAGATCGCTTGCGCTGTCTACTCGGCCTCTGGGAAGGAAGGGGGAAACGTGTGCCTAAAGAGCACACGAGAATTACAACCTAACGCAAGGGGTAAAAGTTGCAAGACTGAATGAAAGGAATTTAGGCCAATTTATGTGGGCAGGTCGAGTACGGTCGCTGTCGTTTCCTGTGTGTCGTTCGTGGCGAGACCCGTCGGCGGCAGAGGTGTGGCCGCTGCAGCTGTGGAGACGCAGACACTGCGAGGGTCGGCGGCGGCAGCGGTGAGAGAGTGCGGCAGCCTGTGGAGACGCAGGTGTATTGACGTTGATCACGGAAATGGCTATAACTTCGCGGAGAATGGACCAAATTGCACCAAACAAAATGCATAAGCACTAGAATAATTATTATGTTCTGACAGAAGGGAAAATATACTGTATTTAACGTTAGAATAACGGGAAATTAGCATATCTGATGTTGGAGTGCAATAGTGGTCTGTTCGGGGACCAGAATGCTATTGACACATATAATTGAGATCAAAAATGAATTTTTGAAAAAAAGACAAAATAAAATCAATCAATCACAAGATACGAAGACGATGAATTGTTCTTGGGGAGTCCATTTTTGACAACTTGCTCCACTGGAGCCACGCCAACATGAATATGAAGAGAATGTCGGGATTCTGAAGACACAGTGGACGCTTTTCGGAAGACATTAGTGGTAGACGATAGTGAAGAGCTGGATTTTGAAGTGTGGAGATGTTGAAATCCAGTGAATTCCGAGACTATTTCAGCAATAGCAGTAGCGTATTTCATCTCGAACAGTTCAATGAACAAATTTTCCCACTGTTTTATATATGACAGGAATGTAGACAGATTAGCGTTCTTTGTGGGGTTCCGATTCATTGTTCAAAAAGTGTGAGGGTTCTCTGATTAATAGAAGTCATGAATGGATCATGTGAAGAGAATCAGACTAGTACGAAAAGAAAAGGAGATGAAGAAAATGGTTCAGAACTGTTGCTTATCCTATGAAAGATGACAGATGATAAGATCTCTGGTGTTCTGAAGAATCAGTATAGAGTGAATTGATGACGTAGGAATAGAGTAGTCTGGGAGATGTTTTATTGGTTCTTGGGGGTTCGAGAAGAGGAAACTATTTCCATACAAAAAAGTGACTCATTTTTTTCCTCCCAGAGCAACAAAGCATGCAAAAAAAAATTTTGAAAAATCATAGTTTGATTTCTGTTTTTCCGCCTGTTACTTATTATCAGCCCACCACCTATTTAACCTAATTCTCTACTAGAGGCTCACACACCTAACCAGAAAAAATATCCTAAATGAGTTACGAGAGTTAACCATGGCGTTCCTTCGCTCCGGTTTTGAAAAACACAGCAGTTCGTTTTCAAATAATTTTTCTGGTTATTCTCCCCCGCCATGTCGAATTATTATACCTATGAGGACTTTGACAAGCTTGGATACTCGAATTCCACCATTACAACTTTAATTAGTGTAGCCAGTTTTATCAAATTTATCGCTATAAGTACAGTGAAGTATGAGTTTGTGCTAGCTTGCTTTGGAGTGATAGTTAACTTGTTTCATTTGCTAATCCTAACTAGAAAATCAATGGGAGCCAACAGTGTTAATGTAGTTATGATCGGAATCAGCGCTTGTGATCTGTTCAATATGGCCTTCGTGGTTTATGAGAATTCCGTTGAACTACTCCACTCAAATCCAGACTGGTATGACAAACAAACATACTTATGCATTGAATCAAAAAATTTCAGCTGGACGGGACACGGTCTTTTCAATCAAGTCGTAGAACTCTATGGTTCCGCCATTAAGGATGACCTCCGCCGCCTCACTCCTTGGCTGGGTGTGACAATGGCGGTTATCCGATTTCTTATTGTAAAGAACTCGTTGAATCCGAAATTCAAGTTTCTGTCACAGCCAAAATTCAGCTGGATCACAATATTGATAACATTGGTATTGAGTACATGCTGGTCTTTGTTCTATTTTGCAAGATTAATGCTTGTGGAGACAAAGCCATGGACACCAGCGCCATACTGTACCGGGTTTCCTGCAAACTACACGGAATCACAGTACACGCTAACTATGAATCCAGAGTTCCTCAGTAATGCTGTTTTGATGATTCAAATTTATTTAATCACTGATGGATTTCTAAAGGTTTTCAATTTCAACGCTGAAGCAAATAATAATAATAGAAAGATTCAGATTATCCCAACAATCATGTTTCCAATTCTAACATTCTTGCTGATCAGAGAACTGAAAGAAGCTGAAACTGCTAGACGTAAAATCTCAGGTGCTGTTCAGTCGAAAAATGAAAAGTGAGCCTAATTTGTAACTGGTAAAACACTACTTTTGAATTTTTAGTTCTCGCTCGGACCACACGACCAATTTGGTGATTCTGATGACGGTCACGTTTATGACAGCAGAAGGACCCCTTGGTGTGATTTATGTTATACAAGGATTTGTGGCAAGTTATTCTGGATATTTGTCAGTTTCCGGATATGTAACTTTTTCTTAAATTCCGTTTTCCAGAAATCTTACCCTGGACTTAGCAGATATTCTTGGGCTGTTTGTGGCACTCAACGCAATTACTCACTGTGTGATTTGTCTTACCGTATCATCACAATATCGGAGAACTGTAAGAGACGTGTTTATCTGTAAGATGTGTAAAGGAAAAGGAGCTTCAACGGTGAGCAACTGATTATATCTTGTTTCATTTTTGTTTCCATTATTCAGATAATAGTTACTGCCAAAGTCAGTGTCTCCAGTATGACCCCTATTCAAGATGCCGCTTTGAAAAATCAAGTTTGATACTGAACTCCTGGAATTTCCTCAAAACTCGTGATTTCTATAAACTATTTCAGGGTCAAAAATTAGCATTTATTACTCACATTCGAAATTTTTATTGAAACTCATTTTTATTTCCTTCTAAGGTTCCACTTATAAATCGTTCATTTTTTCCGTATGTTGTTATGAGAACCTGCCACTGACCTTGAATTCGCTTTCAGTTTTTATTTTCATTATCTGAAATTATCATGACTTCCCTCGGTTGGACCTTGGATATCTGCCAAAATCTGTTCAATATTTTGACAGTACTCCGTGTCGTGTATTCCGGCGTTTTGTTCCTAAGCGTCATCAATCATAGGTTCTTCTCAACCTTTGCTAACAAGGCAACTTTCGTCTGTATTACGGTAATGACATTTATCGGGGTGATAGGGAAATTCGCCGGTCTTGGGACACAGTATGATACTACTATGCGATGAATTCATGATTTCCTTTTTTGAGAAAAATAGTGACAGCCTGTTGTAGAAAAAAAAATTACAAAGGAAAAAAACCCTTAGCTTCTGACGTGCTAATGATGAGTTGTGTCATATATTTGTTATGTGTGTGTCATGAAAACACAGGCAAAAACAATATTTATTTTCTAGAAACAAAGAAAACCATAAATCTCTTCAAAATCGAGTCTCAATAGTTTTCCCTCTCAAATCCATCCTTGCCCTTTTTAATGTTCCCAAGCAAAATTTTCGATATGGTTCATGGATCAACACCATTATAATAGTGGAAACCCATCCATGAGTGGACCCCATAATGACCATTAAATTGTTCAGCACCTGGTTATAGTAACCCAAAAAAATCGAAAAGTCGAAATATGACGCCGGAATCGCTAACATCAAAAAAGGAGCGGAGATCTGAAAATTATCGTATTTGCAGGAGATGATTTTGTTTTCATACCTGTATCGTGATGGCAATCAGAAACTTTTTTGTAAGCTCAAAAGTTCTTTTCGATTGCTTTTTGGACTGTTTCCACATGTTCCAAAATATCAATAAGCAGAATATAGCGGTTTCCGACATGATTATGAAGCCAATGATAAAAATTATTATTGACATGAAAAAGTTGTCCGAGGAAAATATGAACAATGAATCAGAGTAAGTAAATATTGGAATTTCTGGATACGTCTGTAGTAAAATTTCTATTTTTTGGACTGAAAATCAGGTAAGACAGTACTTTCTGAGCAATTGCTATTGCTTTATCTCGGTCACAGGCCAAAATTGTTAGTGTTGAAACACTAGACAGAACCAAGAAAAAATTCAAAATTAGAAATGGTTTTCGGGCCGATTTCCAGCAAGAATTCTTTGCGAAAAGTAGATAAAATCGGTTCTCCATGATTGTTATGACGCCTACGCAGACAGCTGAAACATTTTTTTACTATTGGCGAATGATTGAGGAGTGCAAACGTGCTCCATTGGACTGGAGTTCGTCTTACTTTAGAGCTCACCCAAGAAAATAACAACGGCCAAAGCAATCTGAACATTTGAAGGAACTTCAAACAAGGAAAGTAGCCCAACTGGGAGTATAGCAACAGCCGGAATCAACAAAAATGGGCAGACAAATATTGAAGAATACATATCCAGCATCATACTCCAGAAATGTAAATTGAATAGGCTCCATTTCACGGATTCCATGGATTTCGGGGTTTGAAATAATATACAGTAGGCGCCAAAAATGTTTACAGGAAGTTCGATGAAAGTGGTAAAATGGAGAACTGTAGATAGAAATTCGGGAGAAGAGAGATATGAGGAATTCATTCTGAAAAGTGACAAAAAATTTTGAAGAAGAAAACTAGTATTTATTAGAATTCCTGTTATTTCAGACAGACTAATGAGATGTTCGTCTGTCACATTTTTTCAAGAATATCACAATGCGATGAGTTCTTGATTTGTTTTTGAGAAAAATAATGACAACCTGTTATAAGAAAAAAAACTACAAACCCTTGGTTTCTGACGGGCTAATGAGAGGTTGTGTTGCACATTTGGTATGCGTGTGTCATGAAAAAAAGACAAAAAATATTAATTTTCTAGAAACAAAGAAAACAGTAAATCTCTTCAAAAACGAGTCTCAACAGTTTTCCCTCTCAAATCCATCCTTGTCATTCTCAATTTTCCAAAGCAAAAATTCCTATATGGCTCATGGATCAACACCATAATAATAGTAGAAACCCATCCATGACTTGAAATCACAATAAGAGATACATTATTGAGCATTTGATTATAATAATCTGTCGAGATTGAATACACGAAATAAGCAGCTGGCCCGGTCATAAGTATCAGAGGGATTAGGCTCTGTGAAATTCTTTACTATAATCCATTCGAAAATCAGATTAACACTTACCTGTACCGCTATTGCAAGCAAAAACTTCTTCTGCATATGGAAAGTTTTCAAAGATTGTTTTCGAGAATGTTTTCTAATATTCTTGTATAGAAGCACTCCGAAAGCATAGGATTCCAAGATAATAGCAGATCCCGCTAGTAGAACAGATATGGAGATGTAAAAGTAATCAATAGAAACGATACATAATGGTTTTGAGAACAAAAATGAAGGAATCTCCGGGTGCATCTGAAGAGTTTTTTCTTACCGTTTTGACTAAAAGAAACTACGGATACATACATTTCTTACAGTTTCTACTGCCCATTGTTGGTCTGGTATATGCATTGCTATTGGAATTAGAAAAGATACTATGAGGATGTAGTTGATGAGAATAAAGGGTTTTCTGACACTTTTCCAGGCAGTATTTTTGGCAAAGAGAAGAAAATAACGATTTTCCATGATAGCGATTAGACTGACGCAAAGGGCTGAAAATTGATTATGAGGTGGTGTTATATAAAAATCAGTTAGTCACATCGAAGGCTTGAAAAAGTTCAAATTTTTGAAAAAATCATAAAACTTTGTTATCCGTTTTTCTTTAGAGCACTCATTATTCTTTTGTGACATGTGAACCGAAAACTAACTTACTTATAAAAACCGCAAGATTAAAAAACAATTGCAAAACTGGTGGAACTCCCATATCCGTAAGTACTCCAATTGGTACTTGAGCAATAACTGGCATTATCACCAATGGACACACCAGAACGGTCATTGTGAAATCCAATAACATGCTCCAAAAAAACAAATTAAACAAGTTCCACTTAACGGATGTCATGGATCCAGGAGTTTGGAATAGGATACAGTAAGCACCTAGAGTATGGATAGGCAGCTCTATGAAGGTTAGAACATGAAAAGCCTGGGATACAAATTTCGGGGTAGAGAGGTAAGAAGAGTTCATGAAGGTGTGAGGAAACAAAAAAAATGATGAGGTGGTCAAAAATTTATGTTGAAAAATACCAGAAGAGAAAACATGTTTTTCAAGTCATATCATGGTTCCAAACTTTAATGATGTCTGTGATCAGACATTAGGTGATCTGAGAAAGAGAACTGTAGACCAGGAAATGCCTTAAAGAAAACATAAGGTGAGCCATGGAAATCTGAAATCTCTGCAACCGTATACTAGAAAACTTTATTGTAAAACTCGCGAAAAACATGAGAATGAAAAATATGAAATCAGCGTACTAAGAACGATTGAATCGCTGGACCAGAAATTCATTCAATCAAAATTTTACAGAACTTCGCTCGCAACCTGCTTATCACAAAAATTCGATAAGGCTCATGGATAAAAACCATGATTACTGTAGACACCCATCCATGAGTTGAAGCTAGAATAGTAAAAATGTTATTGAGGTCTTGACTGTAGTAACCGAATAATAGAGATATCTCGGTATACAGAGCAGGACAGGCCAGGATAATTAATGGCGCGGATATCTGGAAATTTCAGATTCTCTCCGTAGAACACTATCTAGAACTTTACCTGAATCACAATCGCAATTAAAAACTTTTTCCTGAGTTCATACGTCTTCTTGGATACACTTTTTGATTGCTTTCTCATGTTTCTTACTATTAGGTGACATAAAACCTCGACTTCAAAAACGATAATGAATCCACATATGATCACTGGGATTAGTGTAGAAATATCAACAGAAACTATCAATAATTCAGAGTACACAGATTTTGGAACTTGTGGATACTTCTGAAAACCATAATTTTTGAAGAATTCTGACATCTTCCACTTACACCTCGAGCAAGTTCCCGAGCACTTTTTTGTTCTGGAATGAAGAGGAAGACCGATAAATATCCCAGGAGCAGGACGATAAAGTTGGTGACCAAAACTGGAACTCGAATTTTGGCCCAGCACGAATCTCCAGCGAAAAGGATATAGTATCGATCCTCCATAATGGAAACAATACTAGCACAGACAACTGGAACAAAAAATATTTCAATTTCCTCGGTTCAAAACTACTTACAGTAAAATAACACTAGCAACAAGACCATTTGTAACTCGCTAGGCACTTCAAAACTGATAAGAACTCCCATTGGGCGCAGCGAAATTATAGGAAATGCGAAAAACGGACACACCAAGAAACTAAAGGCAAAATCCAAGAACATACTCCAAATTTGAAAATTGAAAAGGTACCATTTCAAGGAGTTCATTGCAATTGGAGTTTGAAAAAATATACAGTAGACACCAAAAAGATTAATGGGGAGTTCGATGCATGTCGAGATGTGAAGACTTGTTAGCAGAAATTCTGGAGATGAGAAATAAGAATAGCTCATTTTTTTGAAAATAGAGAAGAAACGAAAAACGAAGAACTGACTAGAAAAATTAAAAACTTTTTTGTTCCTCATTTTGGTTCTTGGAAACTTCATACTTTTTTTTGTTGTGTTTTTGTAAAGAAAGTACGTGCCAAGTCGTCAGTTTTTTTGGGTTTTTTGGGTTATCACACTGTTACTATAAACGAACCAGTTCCTCATATTTGCCCTTTATTTTTGAGTGTTTCCTTTTTTCTGGTGACCTTTTTTCTGAATCTTGAACAGTCTGTAATCTCAGAAGGAGACCCTTTTAGATCAAGTTTTTTGCATAATTTTAAATACTGAAAACCTTAAAAATACCGGCAATACTCAACTTATATCAATATATATTCATTCAATCCTACTAACACAAAAAATTGCACGAAATCTACTCAAAACGAAAACCCGGAATGGCTCATGAATGTAAATCATTAGTACTATAGACACCCATCCATGTGTGGATACAAGGATAGTCAAAAAGTTATTGAAAAACTGATTATAGTATCCGGTAAAGACTGATAATCCAGCATAACCAGGTGGACCAGCCAAAATGAATAATGGTGCGAAGATCTTGAAAATTTTAATAGAATATCAACGAATTGCGGAGAAAAAAACCTGAATGGCAATAGCTATCAGAAACTTCTTCCTCATCTGATAAGTTTTCTTTGAAACATTTTTCGACTGCCGTCTCATATTCACTAAAATAAGTAAACAAAGTACTCCAATCTCAGAGATCATAACATGTCCTGAAATAGCCAGTGGGACTAACGAAAGATAATTATTAATATTAATTATGAGTGATTCAGAATAAGCAGATTCAGGGACTTCTGGATACATCTGAAAAATATTTTTCTCTGAAAATAACTCGACTTTTAAAACTTTCAAGCGCGTTTTCCTGATCCGGTACAGTAAAAAATATTGGTATGTACCCCAGGAATATGATTGAAAAATTGGCAATCATCACTGGAACGCGAACCTTTGCCCAGTAGGAGTTTTCAGCAAAAAGTACAAAATATCGATTCTCGATGATAATAACTATACTAATGGACACCACTGAAGACTATTTGTGATCAATTTTTATCCAGAAAACCCTCACCAGAAAAAAGTGAAACCATCAAAACCACTTGAAACTCGCTTGAGACCCCAAGATTTGAAAGAACTCCCATCGGGCGCATCGAAATTACTGGAAGCGCGAAAAAAGGACACACTAGTACACTAAAAGTAGAATCCAAAAACATGCTCCATACTTGAAAGTTTAACAAGCTCCATTTTACGGATTTCATTAGGCTTGGGGTTTGGAAAAGAATACAGTAAGCGCCAAGGAAATTTATAGGTAGCTCAAAGCAGGTCAACAGATGGAGAGAGTATTGGATAGAAATTCAGGAGTTAAGAAAAAATCGGAACTCATGGAAGTATTGTGAGTTAGTATTAGAGAAGTCTGGTGACGGGGCTAAAAAGAGGCATATTCTGTTTTGGTGTGAAGATCTAATGAGTGTGTGTGCGGTTAAAATTTAGCTGAAATTCTAGACCAGGAACTTCTCATTCAAACCCAAAAACATATCATTCTTGAAAACTGGTTTTTGGATAAAGAATGTGTCCCAAATAAACTGAGAACCCGTGGGTTATCTTATAGGGGAGTTTTAGAAAATTAGCAAATGACCCATGATTAAATCATTCACAAAAATCTGGAGCCTTTGCCCAGAAGTCAGTATTGAAAATAAGAATCGTCATGTTTTTAAGTCTTTTTGGAGACATTCTTAGACTGTAGACTGTTTTTTCATATGGACAAAGCTGAAAAATTTTTTAAAAATGGAGAAAGGAGAGCCAAAAAAAAACCGGAAATTGTAACTATGTATATATTTTTCGTATTTTTCTCTTTTCATTGATTTTTCTGTCTGTATCTAATTTACTGAACTGTGCCTGTTGTTAAGACATATGTATCTTAAATACAATTATTTATTTATTTCTGTTTCATTGCATAAATCTTCAACCAAATCATATGAAAAAACTGCAAGCTTCAATTGTTCAAATTTGAGTTCAAAGTTAGTTCTGGGCCGACAGAAAAGCTTGATTTGAAGCACGGCAAAGCATCTGAAAATTTTCATTTTTAAGACTATTTGGTACTGTTTCAAACTTTTTACTGCATCTCGATAAGCCTTGATAATGAACAAACTTGGTAATGGGTCGATCGCCGGGAACAATGATATTGTCATAGTGATCAGATCGCCGTAAAACTGAATGCCATCTCCCATAAACGCAAAAGTGACTAGTATGGTAGTTGGAAAATGTACAAGGATTATAGGGATGCTAGTTTGGACCACTAGGGAATAAAAAAGTTGTCTTTGTAAAGCATGAGATACTGAAGAAGTGTTGTCATTGATTGATGTTAGTGTCTGAATTTCCGCGTAGGTCTTGATGGCGAAATAGATCATGATAATAAGGGAGAGGGTCTCAAAAAAATTGTATGAGGAGAGGAAAATAACAAAATGAAAAAACTTACCACAATGCCTCCAGTGACACCCATCCCCATCAAACTCGGCCAGTTGAATTCTCGATTTCCAGATTCCGTGTTAGTATTGTAAATGTGGAATCCATAATAGACGATATCGTTTTCAGATAGATCTTTGATCTCCTGAACTTGTGATCTGAAACCAAGATTATTGAAATATTTTTATGATTTCAGCGTACTACCTCACTGTTGCTTGAATAAAATTGTCGTAGGTGAAAAATATATGTATCATAGAGGCGTAGACAGAACCGGATATGACGGGGATACAAAGCCAAGCCAACAACTTGAAAGGACCAGAAACCATATCCCCATTTCTGAAAAAGTCTAGTTTTGACTCCTAAATCAAAAATGATATACCTTGTAACTAACAAGTACCGGAATATAAAATGAACACCGAAACTTGCAACTGTAATGCCATAAGAGGCACCCCAGAGAACTGAAATTGAAGGATACAATTTTACAATTGTTGACTTAACGAAAACTTACGAACAAAACTATAAGTCCAACTTATTGGTAAAATACACCGCTTAGAATTTGTTCCCACTATCCAGGAGCTTCCAATAGATATCACTTCCGGCTTGATTAAAAAGTCAACCAGAGCAAAACCAAAAACCGAAAACGACATGAATATCATGAGCCATTTGTAGGATCCCAGCAATTTTGGCGACTTTGCAAGTATCAGAAATATCAACAGTGAGTTAATGAAAAATGAGAAAATCGTATATGTTTCTCTAATAAATTCGAAAATTGTGGTCATCGTTTTGAGATTTTGGAAGGTTCTAGACTAGTTGGACGATTTTATAACAACAGGTGCTCAATAAGAAAGATAGAATGAACCGGAAATTTAAAAATTCTTCCTTATGATCATGTTGTTTTTTGTTTTTCATGGCATCTATAAACTAGAAAGCACGAAAAAATATGAGGAATTTCAAAAACCAGCATGTGAGTCATGAATTGAGCATTCGCCTGGAAGAAACAACCACACCCCATTAACCTGCATATTACTCAAAAGCCAGATCTACTTTGAAAACGTCATTAGCATGCTCATCTCCCACGACTTTCCGGTCTGATGCTTATAGCTTAGTTTTTTTTTTAACTTTCTTCGAACTTCATCCAATATTTTGTGAGACTACTAAACTCCTATGAGACCACGAAGCTCACACGGGAACAGTAAAATAGGATAACTGTAAACTTTATGCAACAATAGACTTAGAAGCCACAGTCGACACCCGAGATTCAGCTGCTACATAGGTAGTCCATGGCGTTCTGATAGATTTTTGAATTTCCTTATTACAGACCAAAAATATAACAGAATTCGAAGACGAGTTCATAATCACCAGAAGCGTGATGATCCAGAAAAACTCCAGTTTGTCAGCAGGGACCACGTGTGGAAAAATTTCAAAGCAAATCCAGGTGAAAACGTAGAAAACCGAAATGAACACAAATTGGACCAAGTATCTGAAAATCTCAAAGTTGTGATACACAAAATCAGTATTATCAGTGGAGCGCACTTACTTCATGTCTTTCTTCTCTTGACTGGAATGTTGACCCTTTATGTCTGCCATTTCTTTATAGGAGTTCCGTAAGGTCAAAAATACAGAAGCATAGCACACTGAAGAAGAAACAGTGCACAAGATATCAAACGATACCAACATGGTGTAAGAAAAGTTGTATTGTGAGTTAGGGTTGAGAAACATCCATGCAAGGACTATGTGCTCTGCTACGAATCTGAAAAAAAAAATTTTCTCAATAGAGCGCGGTTAAAGAGAACTCACTGGCAACATGGAAAGATGTACTGCGTTAGGGTGGCTAGGAGGGATGTGAAGAAGACCAGGAGGATAAATATGACAATCGTGAATCGGTAAGTGAAAATATGATACATGTTCAAAGTGATGATACAGAATCTGAAATTTTAAAGTTTTCGTTGTCTCAAAATTTCTGTGACCTATTCACAGCCATCACTATTTGAACCAGGCTCTCCATATACCAAGCATTGATGAAAATCCATCCGATAACTATATTCAAGGTGCTAGTCTGACTTTCGGTCAAAAAGTATTTCTGAAGATTTCACTTTGACCTACCATAATTTTTCTAGAAACTTACATCCATCATTATACAGATGGAAAGGTAGAAACAGACAATAAGAAGTTGAATAACATCAGAGATGACATTAAAGAATGCAATTATGTATACAGAGCTTTTTTTGGAAACAAATGCCATGCGAAAAACTGGGAGAAAAATGAGAAAATTCAGAACAATCGCGATGGCAGAGAGGATGAACGATGAGAGTCCGAGGTAGAATTTTAGATGCATCATCGATACTTCAGATGGTTTTAGTGATTAAGAGAATTTAGGGTCAGTTTTTAAAGGCCCCCTATGAATAAAAAAAGGATCTAATTTGGGTCAATTTTAGGTTAATCCGCACACAAAGCGAAATGAATGAATTAGGAAGAAAAACAGCTTAAGAAAGACAACAAGTCTTTGAGTTTTTGTTTCCCATGAGAAAAATATCCGTGTCAAATAACAAAAACAGTCTTGATAACAGGAAAAATTATGATATGAGGGTATAAGTTTTTCTGAGTATCGTTTTGATTTTAGAACTTTGTTTTCTGACTGCAATTACGTAGCCAATCTGATCTGAAAATAACAGTGTTCAGAAATCTGAGAGCTTCAGAGCCTTGAAAATGAATTACACCAATTAGTATCTGTTCACTCGACGCGGTTCTATAAAATTTTTCAAAAAGAAGTTCAACTCGTTTCAACGTCCTCTAGAATGTTCCAGTGGGCAGGAATTTTGAATGAAACTTTATTCATTACAAAAAATTTCGAGATATTATAAAAAAGGCATGTACCGTTTTGAGGGCAGTGAGCAAGTGAATTACCAAAAGAAAGAGAAAGCAGTATGCATTATGCGGCGAAAATTGAGTAATAGCTTCGCAAATGTGAAGGAACAAAAAATCTAAAATTAATCAGAATCAGAAGAAGAAGAAGATGATGATGATGATGACGATTCTCGAGCTCTGAAGAATCTGGGTCGCTCGATTTCTGGTGCCACCTTAGGCTTCTCGGCATGTCTAGTGACAAGAATAGCGTTGACTCGAATCTTCAACTCCAAGTACGCTCCATCGGAATTCGGAATTCTCATGTGGCATAGCAGCTGTCTTCTGCGCTCATCGACAACTTCCGGCTCTCCGAGAGCTCCTCGAATCGCTTGATAATCGATTGGCGTCAACCGTTTGCCGATGTGAATTGAGCATTCTTGGAAGTGGGCGGAGCCTAGGAGCATATCGCGAAGTTGAACAATGTGATCTGTGATCATTGAGTGGACGCGAATATGGAATGTTTCAAAGTGTTGGAAGTGGTTGAAAATCAGACACGACTCGATGGTTGCGAACGATTGAAGGTCGATTTCTTTGGCTTTCTGGAAAAATAAAATAAAAATTCTGAATAGAACTTAAATAAAATACCATACCTTAAACTGCTCCATTATCTGCAATTGACTAATATTTCTGGCTTTCGGCCCGTTATCCATATTCAAGTCAATGTTCTTCAAAACCCCCGATTTGAACAGTCCCAAAATCTCCAGTGCACTTTCAAAGCAGCCGGCATCTATTCGTGCCTTCTCCACGCGAAATGCACAACCTTCTTCGTGAATCTTCTGTAGCAATTGGAGCACTTTTCGCGTACTATTCCTCCTATAGTTGATCGTGAGTTTTTGAATTTCAACTTTCGGAATCTCCAGAACAATTTTCAAATCGTCCATTGCTCTAGTCGCATAGTCATCAGGAAGAGTCACTTCACGTTCTTCGTTTCTCGTTACAGTACTACCGTATATACAATTAGCGTACTTCACATCATCATCATTGTATCTAATCTTGATCTGATGTGGCTCCACTCTGATTTCAATTCTTTTAATTTTTTCAGACATTTGACCATTGATTTGGAGCAGTTTCTTGCACACTTTTCGAGTCGTCAATCTAGAAAAATTTTTCTGGTAAGTCTCCAAAAGTCTTGATTTTTTCGAATTTTCAAAATTTTACCTGCTTTTCAAATCCAGTTTTCCTAGAATCTCCTCAACCATCTCTGTTGGCAAATCATCGAAAGTCAGCGATTTCGGGTCGGCACTGAAATTAGAGAAAAACTTTTTTTGAAAATTTGGTCTTATAATTTCAAAATTCTAACCTCCGATCATAGCTGACATCCAGGTGTTCATCATCCGTTGGGAGTTGGAGAATTTTTGACATTTTGAAGTCAATCTGAAAATAATTTATTTTTGAAAAAATTGGTTTTTGAGAAAACACTTTATTGAAAATAACACACGTCCATCATCCACAGTTTAATAAAACCGTGAAAAATGAATGAAACCCGATTCAAGAAAACTAGTGTATTTCAATCAAAAACCTATTTCTCACCACTAAAAATGTGGTTTCTCAAGTCCGCAACTTGCCGTCAGATGTGACGCATTTTTCTCGCGTTCTCTTGTTAACGCACACTGTCTCGTCTCGTTTTTTCATTGTTGGAATAAATGCGAAAAAATGTGAATGTGATCATGAAAGAAAGGGAGTGTCTTCCTCACTTTTATTTAACGGTTAGCAATAGAGGTTTTTGGACAAATCTCCACGAGCAATCACTCTTGGTCTTCTCATAGCAGACGTCAAATTGATGTCTTCGGACGTTTTTCTCACTTCAAAATAACCATGAGCAACTAATTTTGAATCAAGATAGCTCTTCATTTTTCAGATCTTTTTTTCTCAAAGATTTTTTTCCTCGGCGATTTCTCAAGGAAAATAGAATTTCAAAAAATAGTTTTATGATTTTCTAGGTCCATCAAAATGTCAAAACGTCCCAAAATGCCCACGGACCCCCTTGTGGTTCGATCGTTGATATACAAAGTGTTGCTGAAAAAACCAGAATTTGAAGGATACCAAAAATTGAGCAAAGACGGTGTCAGCTTCGCGAAGTAGTATTTTTTCTTGAAAAGAAATTTATTTATTAATTTTTCAGGTTAAACAAAATGTACAAAACTCATGGATTGCCTACGGATCCCGTTTCGGTCCGCTCGTTTATTATGTATGAATTCTTGCTGGAAATTCCGATTTTCGAGGGTTACCAAAAATTGTGCACAGCCATTGGAGATGACGTCGTCAGTTTTCCAGAATATGAATATTGGTACTATCGGTTTTATGGTGGAAATCTGGATGTCAACTATGATCGGAGGTGGGGATTTGAAATCTTGAGAGAAACCTTTTCAAAAAAAATTGTTTTCTTATTTCAGTGCCGACTTGAAACCGCTTACATTCGACGATTTGCCATTGGAGATGGTTGAGGAGATTGTGGGGAAGCTGGAATTGAAAAGCAGGTGAATTTCATTTTTTTCGATTTGAAAAAAGTGAGGGTGTCCAGTATAAAAATTTTAATTGCTTTTTAAAAAACTTCTAAATAAGCAAAAGCACAAAATCTGTTTTGGCTGAGAAATGGACGGAGTCTCATATCGGAGAAGTTTGAACACCGCTCTGAATCCTTTGAAACGAATCGGAAAATATACTCTGTTTAAAGCTTAAACGGAAATTCAATTTTCTTCAGATTGACGACTCGAAAAGTGTGCAAAAAACTGCTCGAAACCAAGAGTCAAATGTCAAGGAAAGTTGAGAGAATCATAGTTGAACTACAGAACAAATATTTAAAATTGATGTTCAATAATGAGAACGTGTCGTACGCAATGCATTGCGATGGATGTACTGTAAAGAGGAGAGGACTAAAAGTAAAGAAGATTTCGGATTATTATTTGACTAGGGCGATGGAAGATTTGAAGATTGTTCTGGAGATTCCTAAAGTTGAAATTCAAAGATTCACGATCAACATTGGAACGTATGCAAGAGCCGAAGAACTGCTTCAGTGTCTCTATAGAATTGGTGGTGTAGCCCACGTGGAGGAGGCACGATGTCAAGCCGCCCGTTCTGAAATTGTACTGTCGATGTTAGAACTGTTCAAACCGGAAGCCTTGAAGAAAATTGATTTGAGAATAATTAATGGGGAAGCAGCCAGAAACATTAGTGGATTACTAGCAATGGATCATTTCAAGGTATTACTTATAAATTTGAAAATGCCAACAAAAAAATCATACATTTTTCCAGAAAGCCAAAGAAATCGACCTTGACCCATTTGCAATCATCGAGTCGTGTTTGATTTCCAACCACTTCCAACACTTTGCATCATTCTGTATTTGCGTCAACACGATGAGCACCGATCAAATCGTTCACCTTCGAGACATGCTTATTGGCTCCGCCCACTTCCAAGAATGTACAATTTTGATATACACGAAATTGACACCTGCTGATCTTCAAGCGATTCGAAGAGCTCTGGGTGTGCAAGGAGACAACGACGATCGAGAAATCCAATATCAACACATGGTTCCGAATTCTGATGGAGCGTACTTGGAATTCAAGATTTTTCGTGGCGAAATTTGTGTGACTAAGAAGTCGCCGGAGGCATATGGGGCTCGTAGATTTTTCAGAAATGGAGAGTCGTCTTCCTCTTTTTCTTCTGATTCTGATTCGGATTAATTATTGATTGTTTTCTGGAACACTTTCCTAAACTTTTTTTCCTGTTCAACTCTTTTTGTTTAGCTTTTTGTGCCTTAATTTATTTTTATTACTGCTCATTTTAATGAAATAATCATTTTTAATTTCATTCCTTTATTCATTTTTCAACAATGAAACACAAAACAAAAAAACACAAAGAGGAACAAAAGCTGCATCACAATCCAAAATGCTAATTTAATTTTTCAATTGTCTCTCAATTTTTTTGATCTTCCTGATCGTCTTCTCCAAGTTCTTGATCCACTGGTCCGACTCCTTCTTGGCTGCATCCAAATCCTTCCTCCCAGTCTCAATATCCTCCAAAATCTTTGCTTCCTTCTTCTGCAACTCTTTGATTTGAACTTTCTTGATCATCTCGATATTCTCTTGGAACAGGAAGTTTTTCATGATATCCTCATGAAGTCTAGTAGCTTCCTCCCTTGACTCTTTCAATGCCTTCTCAGTATGCTCATGGCATTTCTTGTGAATCACAATCTCATCCTCAAGAGCACTGATATACCTTCCCATTTCTTCAGATTCCTTTTGACTTTCTTCAATTTGAACTCTAAGGAACTCCTTATCCCTAAAGCTTTGCTCCTCGAGCACATCACGTTCCATGGCATATTTTCCGATGACCTCTCTAAACTTCTTAGAAATGAAGTCTAAGAGACGAGCGGAATCCATTTTGGTTTTCTCTAACTCAGTCTTCGTGGCCATCACATCGAGAGTCAAGCCTACACAGCGAGTTTTTGCTTGCTCAAGTTCCACCTGAGTCTTCTGAATCTCCTTTTGGGCGTTCCGGAGAGCCCAGTCCTGATGAACTTTCTCATCTTGAAGCTTCAGAATGTCCTCGTTGTTATCGCGGATCTTAATCTCCATGCGATAATTTGAGTCTATCAAATAAGCAATCTTATTGTCTTTCTCAGCAATTTCATTGTAATAGCGAACATCTTTCTCTTGAATCTGCTTCATCATGTTCTCAATCTTCTTCTCTAGATCCATGATTTTCTGATCTTTCAAGAGGTTTCTGAAATCTGATGATTGAAGCTCTTCGGTAAGTTCGTCAATTTTCCCATGAGCATGGTAGAGATCCGTCTTTAGTGAGGAGATCAGAGAGGTCGAGTGGTGGGTGGCATTGATGCGTCTGAAAAAAAATAACATTTGAAAATGGTCTAGGGTTTCGAGGTTGCAACTGTGATCGGCTACAATCACATTGGTTTAGATTATACCAGACGGCTTCGAAAAGTTCAATCTAGTAGTTAATAATTCGATCATCAAATTTTTCACTTACGGAGTCTCAAAAATCCGAGATGTTGGTCGGGCCCTTGGTGGCAGGATTGGGGTAGCACTTGGAGCTGGTGGAGTCGAAGCGACATACTCCGAAAGTGGAGCCAGCTCGTCTAACGTGAAGGCCCCTTTTGGGATGGCTGGGAACTTGTTGACGCGGCGTTTTGAGTTTTGGTAGGTCATGATGATGACTATAGGTTTTGAGTTTTTGATCTGGAAAAAAGGATTTTTAGAATGGTAATGATGAAACTGTATGGAGCACTCAGTTCAAAAGACAAGCATCAAATGTTAGGGGAGAAATAGGGGGAAACCAGGAAATATTATCCGAGAAGAAATTAGGGGGAAAATAAAGCTATAGAAAAACCAATACTCAAAAAACCAATAATCGAAAAATGAAATGAAAACCGAAAACTGAATGAAGAAGATATGATTGAGGGACCCTTCTTGTATGTACCAGGTGGACATGCGCGCGAAAAATTGATTGTATTCCAAATCGACGTGGATTTGCTCCTGGGAACCTAGAAGAGAGTACAATGGATAATGAGAGACAAAAGACAAACAGAGTTATCTTCGTGTACGGTACAGTGTGGTGAAAAAAATCAATATGGACCCCCCAATGGGTATTGTGGGATACCCCTATGGGTATGGAGGGGTACGGTACAGTGAGTTGAGCACATCTAGATCGATATATGTACACCAGCAAAGCTGGGGCGCCTGCGGCGCGATCGGAGAATTTAGAAATGACATTTTCTTTTCATCGATTTTTTCTTCTTCCTGTTCGAGAAAGTTCACTTCAATCTTCACGCTTTCTTCTAGAAATGAAAAACGGACGCGGATATCGTGGACAAACGGACAGAATTAGAAACGTATTATATAAGAAAGATATCCAAATCGATATATCTCTTGAGAGCCGTGTATACAATATTAGGCAAATAAAAATCAGCGAGAGTCCGAACCACCGCACTTCGCTCTTGGCCGAACTTTTCGGGGAAGACGTAAAGCTAGTCTCTAAAAAACTCGGCCCCCGCGAAAATTTTTTTGAATTTTCAGCCTATTTTTCTCAGAATAAAGCTTATTTTTCCATTTGATACTCGTTTTTATTCAAAATATAGGGGCCGAGTTTTTGAGGGACTAGCTTTTCGTCTTCCCTGAAAAGTGCGGTGGTTCGGACTCTCGCTGATTTTTATTTGCCTAATACGCAAATGTGAAGGAAGGGACTACTGTCTGCAAGAGAAGTGTATGGCTGTTTTTATCAAAGACACCAAACAGGAAAAATATCAATTAGAATTTCTCTTTATTAGAGCCGTTAGTTAGGCATGTTCTGTGTAGAATTAAGAAGATTTTCAAATGTTTGCATCGAAGACAAAAACGGCTCACATTAACACCTTTCATTATTAGGAAAATATTTGAAAAAAATTTAAAACAGCAAAACATTCATTTGATGTTACTTTGTCGAGCTTATTAACTGCACTAAACTCTGCTCAACTTTCTTCTTGTCGCCTGATTGGAAGGCTTTCTCTGTCTCTTCAAGTTTCGCCCAACCCTTGTCAAAATCCCTCACAGTTTCTTCACCGCACTCTCCTCTCATAACAGTCCTGGCACATTCCTTGTCAGCCATGAACCGAGACTGCAGGGCGATAGAACTAACTTCTACACCTTCTGGAATCACCCCATCTTTGATTTTTATGCTGTTCATGCACTCATAATTCGAAGAGTTGACGTGGAAAGTTGCATACACCATACACTCATTGAAACTCTTGACCTTGTTGGTTTCGTTGGACACCATTTCGCAAATTTCGTCCAAATCTGCATGATTGGTTTTTGTAAAATAACAGTAGTCATTGAAGCAAGCCTGAAAAATTGCGACATTTTGAATTTTCTTCGTTGATTTTTACAATACCTTAAGATTTTCACAACTGGCCACAGCGGTGTTATTTTTCACTTCACCCACACCGAGTACACTTCCCAATTTCAATTTCATCGCATCCTTATACAATTTGTTCATCTCTGGTTCGCACTGCCTTGCATTCACTTCATCGTGCAATGAGTTGCATTTGTCCCCTTCAGAGGGTACGGTCAAAATATTCAAAAGTTTCTCGTAGTTCATATTCAAGTACAGCATGGCTCTTTCGGAGCAACTTTTTTTGGCAATATCCATGAAGCAAGACTTTCCAGAAGCATAACCGTCTCGTTTGACTCTCATGTCTCTCTGAAAATTTTTAGAATAAATTTTGTGCTCCAGATTCAGAATACTCACCGAGAAGTAATTGAATTCATGAGTACAATTCACTTTTCCTTCGTATACCTCATTGTAAAACTTGGACAGACAAGTTCCCATTTCGTAGTTATTGAATTCAAGTTTTTCACATTTCTGTTGGTATAGTTTGAAATTTTTCTCAGCATCTGTACATTGTAGACCACCAAAGCAACTCTAAAATTTTTCGATTAAAAAAGTTGAGCTCCAAAATTCTGTAAATCTTACCGTAATACTTTGACAAACTCTACTTATGTTTTTGGCGACCTCCAAACTGACTGATTTTCCTTCAAACTCTACAGTTAGTGCCGTAAGGTCGTTCACGTAAAGTGAGCATTTTCCTTGAGCAATCACTTGCTCTTTGGGGGTGCAATCTTTGATGTGGACATTGACATTGGCTGTAGAATTTGCGAGAATGGGTCCTACCACGAAAAGTGTTAATAACAGAAAATTGAGAACTTTGGCCATGAAAGGAAAGGTGATGGTTAGAATGAATCGAAAAATGAAATACATGAGAGATACGAACTGTCAATAATATTGGTCTTTGTAATCCGAGATAATCCTAATTCGTCAGATTTTTTGACCCGAAAAAAAGCAAACGTGCACCGTTAAACTGGGAAAATCAACACAGCAAGAATCGAAAGTTCAAGAATTCGAAAATTTAAGGAATATGAAAGCTCAAAACACAGGAATTGCTCAATTCAAAAGCCCTTTAATTTTTGTACAAAAAACCACATTCAATGGTAAATTCAACAATGTTTTTTACCAGAAGATGATGACGTTTCTCATTGAATAACATGAAATTTCAACTCGTGACCACAGCCCTATAATTTCCAAAGTGAAGTCTTCAACCAAAGTTTTAAAATATTATACTCATAAGTGACAAACACATTCCAACTTGTTTTACTCTTTGCCCTGATGACTAGATTTCTTCATTTTTTGATTTTCATTTATCTAACCCCGTTCATAACTTCCGATACTGAAATAGATAAAAAGTTGAAGAAGCTTTACAAAACTAAAAAATGTGGTGAGACTACAGATTTCAAAGAAAAATTATTTCCAATTTTCTCTTTAAATTCAGAAGATAAATGTATTTTTCAACCTGAAACCCTCAACTCCCTTAATATCGATCAATTTCCAAAATCATGCTCCAAAGTGTGTGGTAATTTGAATGTTGATCAAAACTCGAGTTTGTCAGAAAATCAGCTGACGGAAGCTTTCAACAATGTGAAAAATTTTGTCGGCATTCTGACCGTTGTGGGAACAAATTTGACTAGTTTGGGATTTTTGAATGGATTGGAGACTATGGACTTTCGTAAGTGCGACTCTGAGGATCCTGGTAATCTAAGATTCTGAAATCTTAGTTTTCATTTTCAGCAGAACGAGAATCCTTCACCATTTCTGGAAATCCACAAATTTCTGAACTGGAACTAAAAAATTTGACCTCTATCACTTCTAATTTCATGGATATAACTCTCAACAAAAACATGAAAACAATAAACTTCCCAAGTTTAAAAGTGGGTTTTCGTCTTGTTATACTGAAAAAATCTTTCAATTTTTCTCCAGAAAGTAGCAGAACCCGAAAGCAACGGTAGACAATTTTACATTTTCTCGTCTGGAAACGACGCAGAACTTTGCTACACCATTGAAAATATTGAGTATTTTATGAAGACCAGAGTTGTGAATATCGACTACCTCACTGGTATTTTCTGTAAACCAATATTCAATGAAACAGTTTGCCGGGAACCTGCGGAAAACTGTGTAAAAATTATTGGTGATGTGAATGTGGGCCCAAATTTTGATGTAATAACTTTGAAGTCTGTAGAGATTATTTTTGGACAACTCATAATCAACGGCACTGAAATGGAGAATTTCAAGTTTTTTCGAAAACTTGGAACATGTAGTATGTCTCAAGAACAGTAAGAATTATTGTATTTGAAAATATTACATGTAAACATTTTTTAGACACTCCCGCTATAATTGTGACCAATAACATGAATCTAACCGATATCTCATTTCCAAAATTAACGGTTAGTGCAGACTCAAAGTTTTGAATATAATCTTTCACCAAAAACTTTCAGAAAATCCATGCTGACGGTTTCTTGAAGATGAGTTTCACAAGTAATAATGCATACATTTTGACTAAACCGAAGATTTGCAAAGATTTGAAAAAATCGTTAAAGTTGGACACCGATGGATTGAAAATCGATGGCAATACTTGTGGTGAGCAAGTCTGAAATAGAAATTTAGACGAAAATTTTTAAGTATAATACTAGACAATGGATTTTCAGAAGTCGCAGCAATTTTGGCTGAAGACGTGGTTGGAGAAAAAAAATTGGCGAGGTCGGACGTAAACTTACTGTATTTTATCATTATGCCAGTATTTACGTTTCTTATTGCCTTTAATCAATAAAGTTAGTTGAACTTTTATTAAAATCATCTTTGATACTTTGAATTTTTTCGACAAAAAACATGCGCATGACAATTCGTCTCTATTATTCTGAAGACTATAATTTTCAACACATTCTTGTGTGTACACAACTTTACCGCATAATTATTCTTTGCCAGATCATAGACAAAATCTCTCTTTCAATACTCCAAACGATTTTCTACCTGTTGTTGACGGCGTAAAAATATATGGAAAAGTATGTATACTCCTGCACCATATCTTGAATCGAACCCAACGTTCGCGATTGTGGACTTTCTCAATCTTTGTTTGGAAGTCTCGACTGTTTTTGTTAATGTTTTTCATTTGGCAGTCCTTCTTCGAAAAGAGCTCCGCTCAAACTCAGTTTTCATATTGATGATTGGCATTTGCATTTCTGATGTTTTGTCCTTCTTTGTGTCCACCGCATTTTTCAACTGGGATCGGAGGCTTTTTGATAGTTTCTTGTATAATCTAACATATCCTTCTTTCAAATATGCTTTTTGCCTGGAAGCCGGTTATCGCGTTTTCAAGCCATCCGGGGCACTGATAAGGTTGATTTACTACATTTGCAGGCCGATATCCGTGTGGCTTGCAATTCTAACTGCACTAGTAAGATCCCTTAGTGTGATGTATCCATTGAGCAGATGGATTGAAAAGTTGACAAAACCCAAAACAACAGTAACAATGATTCTGACAACTTGCATTATTTGGATTGTTTATTATTCATGGGAATACATTCACATGAAAATTTGGTATTTTCCAGATCATATAATCAAAAAACCGTGAGTACAAAATAATAAACGAGAGAGCATCAACTCGATTTAGATGTCCTTGGAGAGAAGCTGCGAAAAAGGCGAAAGTCTATATTTTTGTAACTTACAAGGACCGTCAATCATTCTTTTATTATCGTAAAGAAACTGAATATCTGGTCAGGTTGATTCCAACCGTTGTATATCTCGTACTATCCACCTCTCTTTATTTCGAACTTCGTCGGGTCAAAAAGCGGAGACAAGCAAGCAATAGTTCCCAACAGAAACAAAATTCTACTATCAATACGACTATACTTATTTTCTTTATGACAGTTTCATTTATGATGTCTGAAGGAGTGGCAGGAGTTTGTGACTTCGCAGCTTCGTTCGAAGATTTTTGGCGAGAACACAATTTGGAGTATGTTTTTGCACATTCAGTGAATTTACGCTTACTTTACGTACGTGAAAAGCAAAAGCAAAAGATTCGATTTGTCAGCTTCAGATGGCTAGGAAACAAATCCAAAAAATGACGATTAATGATTAAACATCATTGTATTGAAATTAAACAATTTTCAGTGAACGAGCATTGATTTATCAAAATTTCGTAAGTTACCTTCGCTCCTTCAATGCCTTATCACATGCATTCGTTTGTTATTTCATGTCATCTCAATACAGGGATGCTGCAAAAAAGATATTGTGTATATGCAAAATGAGAAAGAAGGTGGCTACTGAGAAAATATAAAAATCATATGTTAATTTTTAGAACGTTGGGGCTGCACCGATAGCTGAAACAGCGGGAAACACATTCTATTCTGTGAATTCAAGATCTTCTCAAAGTTGAAATTTAAGCTATTTTCAAAGTCGTTTCACATTTTTCTGCATGTCTTTTAATCATGTGTTAGCAGCGGTTACACATTCAAACTTAATTTTCAATGTTATTATTCTCCTGTTAAAAATGTTTTCAATCTCCTTAAAATTGATTCAAATTTCCGACAATTTTTTACCAAAAGATGATGACATTTCTCATTGAATAACATGAAATTTGAACTCGTGAGCAAAGCCCTATAATTTCCAAAATCTAGTCTTTAACCAAAGGTTTAAAGTGTTACACTCTCAAGTAACAAATACATTCCAACTTGTTTTACTCTTTGCCCAAATGGCTAGATTTCTTCATTTTCTGATCTTCATTAATCTGACTCCGTTCATCATTTCCGATACTGATATAGACGAAAAGTTGAAGAAGCTTTACAAAACTAAAAAATGTGGTGAGACTACAGATTTCAAAAAAAATTATTCCCAAATCTTTCTTTGATTCCAGAAGATAAATGTGTTTTTCAACCTGAAACCCTCACATCCCTTAATATCGCCCAGTTTCCGAAATCTTGCTCCAAAGTGTGTGCAAATTTGAACATTGATCAAAACTCGAGATTGTCAGAAAATCAGCTGACAGAAGCTTTCCGCAATGTGAAAAACTTTGTCGGCATTCTGACCGTTGTGGAAACAAATTTGACTAGTTTGGTATTTCTGAGTGGATTGGAGACTATGGACTTTCGTAAGTTAGACTCTGAGGATGCTAAGATTCTAAAATCTTAATGTTCACATTTCCAGCAGAGCGAGAATCCTTATTCATTTCTGGAAATCCACAAATCCCTGAACTGGAACTAACCAATTTGACCTCTATCTCTTCCAATTCCATGGAAGTGACACTCAATAAAAAGCTGAAAACAATAAACTTCCCAAATTTGAAAGTGCGTTTTCGTCCCGTTATACTGAAAAATTATAGGATTTTTTTCCAGAAAGTAACAATACCGGAGAGCAACGGTAGACAATTTAAAATGTTCTGGTCAGGAAACGACCCAAATTTTTGTGTCACTACGAAAAATGTGGAATATTTCATGAGAACTAACGTTGTCAATATGGACGGTATTCATGGAACTTTTTGTGAGTCAGTATTCAATGAAAAAGTTTGTCGAGAGCCAGCAGAAAAATGTGAACAAATCGTTGGAGATGTGATTATCGGTCAAAAATTTGATCTAAAAGCTTTGAAGTCTGTGGTGATTATTTATGGCCAGCTGATTATCAATGGGACAGAATTGGAAAATTTCCATTTTTTGGAGAGCTTGGAATATGTAGTTTGTCTTGAGAACTGTACGGACTGAATCTTTGAAAAACTGTGAAAAAAATTTGATTTAGACACTCCCGCTATAATTGTGACCAATAACATGAATCTAACCGATATCTCATTTCCGAAGCTAAAGGTTAGTTTTCACTTGAAATTATCAATAATCGCGGACGCTGATTAAAAATTTTGAGAAACTCCAAAATTTTCAATTAGCGTCCGCGCCCATTGAAAAAACTTTTAATACAAATTTTTAGAAAATCCACGCGGATGGTTTCCAAAAGATCGACTTAACAAATAACAGTGCTCTCGTTTCCACTAAACCAAAATTTTGCAACGATCTGGCGAAGTCTTTGAAGTTAGACAACGATGAATTGAAAGTCAACGGCAACACTTGTGGTGAGAAAAATTGAAATGGAAATTTGAGCATACGAAATTAAGTAAAAAATCAATCAATCAATCAAGAACTAGTGTTATACAAACAACGAACTTTCAGAAATGATAGCAATTTTGGCTGAGGACATGTTTGAAGAAAAAAAGCTGGCAAGATTGCACGTAAATTTACTTTATCTCATCATTATCAGTATTTATTTTTTGAAGTTTTCAATACATTCAAGCTAAATTGAGAGTTTTCGGCTCTATTTTATTTTTGTGGTGACATGGGGTTTTGGTGGTCCTTGAAATACTTTAGGGGTCTGATAAGATTTCAGAGGTTCCATGTGAATTTAGTGATCCACGTGAGTTAAAAATTTTGGATCTAACCTGATTTTTGAGAAGGAATGAATTCAGGGATCCCTAGAAAGTTTGATAGCCCCAAGCTTCGGACCCGGGCCTGAACAAGAGCTAAGGATCTCAGGACGGTGATAGTTTAGGATCCAAACGTATCCCTCTTAGTTTTTTAAGCTATACCTTGTCCGAGGGTTACTTCCAGGATTCTTGCTAGAGCCAAGCCGTCCACTAGAACAGGATGGAGCCGAATTTTCTCGTCCCTATCTGAACATCAACGTTTCTTGCACATTTCAAACCGTCTTTGATACATACATTCAACTTTTCGGTAGAAATCATGTGCATAAAGATTCGTCATTGACATTGTGAAGTCTATAATTTTATTTAATTTTATTGTGTACACATCGTTACCGCATAATTATTCTCCACCAGATCATTGAAAAAATTTCCCTTTCAATTCTCATAACTATTTTCTAACTATTTTGGACGACGTGAAAATTTATGGGAAAATATGTATACTCAAGCACCATATTTTGAATCTAATCCAACGTTCGCTATTGTGGACTTTCTCAATCTCTGTTTGGAAGTTTCGACTGTTTTCGTTAATATTTTTCACTTGGCAGTTCTTCTTCGAAAAGAGCTCAGGTTGAACTCAGTTTTCATATTGATGATTGGCATCTGTATTTCTGATTTTTTGTCCTTCTCAGTGTCCACAGCATTTTTTAATTGGAATCGGAGCAGCTTTGAACATTTTTTGTACAATATAAGATTTCCTTCTTTTAAGTATTCTTTTTGTTTCGAAACGGGATATCGTATTTTCAAGCCGTCTGGCGCACTAGTAATGTCAACTTATTTCACTTGCCGGCCGATATCTGTGTCGCTTGCTATTCTGATTGCATTAGTTAGAACTTTCAGTGTTATGTTCCCTTTGAGCCGGTGGATTGACAGGTTGACAAAACCTAGAACAACCGTCGTAATGGTTCTGATGACTTGCGCAATTTGGATAATGTATTATTCATGGGAATATATTCACATGAAAATTTGGTATTTTCCAGATCATATCATCAAAAAACCGTAAGTACAAAATATAAAACAGGAGAGCAACAACTGATTTTAGATGTCCTTGGAGAGAAGCTGCAAAGAAAGCAAAGGTTTATGTATTTGTAATACATCCTGATTATTACCAATTTTCCGAATTTCGTAAACAATCTGAATGGCTAATCAGATTGGTTCCAGCGTTTGTGTATCCAATCGGCTCTGTTCCAGTTCCTTGGACCCAGGGGTGGGTCCCGGGACCCATGGGGTAGGTGGCGGGACCCATGCTTGGGTCCCGGGACCCACGGGGTAGGTGACGGGACCCAAGCTTGGGTCCCGGGACCCACGGGGTAGGTGACGGGACCCAAGCTTGGGTCCTGGGACCCACGATCAGATTGAGCCAAAAATGCGAACGAGCAGATTTTGGCATGAAAAACAAGTGTATGACGCATAAATTGTTTGCTGAATAGAGTGGAAAGTGAAACTGATAAGAAATGTTTATATATAAAAGAATAATTTAACCTGGAATCAAACGCAGAAGTTTAACTTTAGAAAAAAGCGATCCTGGTTTTCCACCAAACCTTCCTCCAATTCTTCTAATTCTCTTTGATCTCTGTTTTGATGTTTTTTTTGCTCCTTTTCCATTTTCTCTCTCCTCGTGGTCTGTAGAAAAATCAACAGCCTGCTTTTCTTCTACTGCTGCTTCTTCTTCTTCTTCTTCTGAATCCAAGTCGGAGAATGGGGGCGGGGAACTGGTCGCTTCAGGAATGTCTGAAACAGTCTGAAACACTTCGACAAAGTTGTCATCATGCTCCATGGTAGAAGTCGTTGACGTTGAATCAGTAGAAGTCGTTGACGTTGAATCAGTAGAAGTCGGTGACAAAAAGGATGAAATAGTGAGAAGGTGAGGGTCATCATCCGACTCATAAACATTGAAAGTTTCTTCATTGTCAGAAGAGAAGAGGGGCAGCCTTGTGCTCGTGATGACGTCACGTTCTGTCTCCTTTGCTAACACGGCAGCCGCAACGGCTGCTGCAATTGAATCGTCTCCGTTATCAGTATCCAGGGGGGAAGGGAATGTGCAAGGTGGTTGTCTCTCGTCGACAATGAATCCCCTCAGTGTGCGGCGATGAGGGAGACCCTCAATCTCGATTCCTTTCACAGAAGAGGGGGGCATTCGGTGGGCATACATATACCGCCATGTTCTGTCGAACATAACCTAAATGAACAGCAAGAAGTATTAGAAAAAATTAAACAGCTTGTCTTACCATTATGTAATCCTCACGAAAACAAATTCCAATTTGATGTTGATAATGAGTTTCTCCGTTGTACCGGCGGGTCTCCCAATCATCCCATTCCGATTCAAAATTTGAAAACGACACAGTCTATAATGATAAAACAGAGTAATGTAAGGGCGATGAAATGTTAGTGTTCTCACTTTCTGAGGAATGTCAACGACAAACACTAAAGGCAGGCGGGATGAGGACGCTGTCAATCGTACAGAGAAACTGCAAGATCAATGTTCACTTAGGACAACATTATAAAAACTTTACCGATTAGAAAACTCCGTGTGGAAGAAGACGCAGTCGTCATCAAATAGTTGACGCAGGTTTGTATGATGCTTGGATTCGGAAGCCGGAATGGAGAAGGTCCGTAACACATCAAATCGTAACGCGCAGACAGTATTCCAGAAAAAAAAGGAGAAGCAATCTCATTTTCCGGACAGTGAAACATAGATCACATTATGCATTTTATACTTTCCCGTGGGAAGAAAGATGCTTTCATAACTGTTCTCTGGTGATTTTACTGCATGCACTTTACAAAGTGCATCTCTTTCCCTTCTAAAAATGTTAGAGCAGAAGTAGAGATAACAGCTGCCCCGGCCCCTCTTTCCCTTTCCTCTCTTTCCAAGAGAAATTTTATTGCAAACGGAGGCCGTCGCAGAGTGGTGCGATCAGAGAAAAGATGAGATTTCTCCTTGGGAAAGATGCACTTTTGTAAAGGGTACTGATCAAACCTGCTGAAAAGAGAAAGAGAGCAACTATTTCGTGCTAATGGAGATGATCATCTCGGAAAAATTACAAATGTACTTTTAGGCAACTTCACTTTTCGGTTTTGTCACGCACGATTGCTTCTGGAAGGCGGCTATAAAAGACACAGAGGAGAAGAGCAGGCCACGGAACGAATTGATCCCAGGAAGATTTCATCAATTGATTTCTGAAATGAGGATTGTGCTGCTTCTGCTGCTTCTGCTCTGCGGATCTGTGATGTCTCTCTTCAACAGTACAAGGTAACAAACAATTTGCGTTTAATGAAGAATTCTATTTATATGATTTAGATTGAAAAGAGCTCCGGAGTCGCGCTTCTACATTCTTCATCCGACCTTTGTCCAGCCTCCTGAGAGCATACTCCAACTGGAAGATTTGAAATTGTCCAACTTGCACAAGTACATTGGAGTGTACGGAGACGAATCAGACGAAAATATCGCCAAAGGGATTCAGTTCTTGGCTAAGTGAGGAATTGACTAAAACAAGCAACACTCGGAACACTTTGCAGGTATGGAATCATCAACAATCGAATGGACATCCCAGGAACATCTACAGCAATGTCACTCGTGACAGACAAATCTCGAATCGATAGACTTATGTGGCGGCACAAAGTAGAGGGAAAGAAGGTTTCTGTGAGGTTAATTGCCACTACATGATCCAGAGAAATGTGCGGTTTCAGACAAGGGTCCGTTCTGGCTGAGAGCAAGCTGACGGTTTTGGAGCTTGTCAATCTTGCTGCCACCTTCCTTGAAAACTCCGGGAAACAAGTGGACGACGTTGCCAGGGACTTCAGGATGTCACCAACGACAATCGTAGAGTACTACGATTTTTTTAGAGACTTATGTCAATCATGGTGCCTGCGCAACTTCATGAATCCGGACGGAAGACTGGGGGGAGTTGGTAAGAAACACATTACTCGTTTTGTTCTCATTATCTCTTTCAGATACCATAGTCGAGATAGATGAAACCATGCTCTATCGGGCAAAATACAACAGGGGGCGTATGATCGACAGGGAGAAGGGCGTGTGGATTTTTGGACTTGTGCAAAGAGGGACGAACCGAGTATGTGATGTATTTCAAGTACTTTCTAAACTGGAATTTTTTAGGTAGCGATGTATCAGGTCCCCAAACGGGATAAGATTCACCTGCTCCCCATAATCAGAGACAACGTTCTTCCAGGTTTCAACTTTCTGTCCAAAAAAGAAATCAATTTAATCGTTTCCAGGTACTACCATCATATCGGACTTCTGGAAGGCGTATGATACAATTGGAGATATGGACTTCGAACACCTCAAAATAAATCATAAATTGAATTTTGTGGATCCCAAGGATCCGAAAGTCCATACGCAATCTATCGAAAGTACCTGGAGCAGCCTGAAAAGAAGTCTCAAAAGCTATTACGGACTACCCAGGCACAAACTTGATGGTTATTTATTCAATTATATGTTTAGGAGAAGGAACAACAGGGAAAAACTTCTGAATCATTTGTTACATGAGATGGCACTCTTCACTCTCGAGGGACCAGCAACTCCAGCTACACCGATGGACCAATCTACACCCGATCCATCAACCCTTTTGACGGCTGCCGCTTCCTCTTCCTCCTCGCATCTGCCCTCGCCTCATGTTTCCCCCTCGTCCGGCTCCTTCACGATTTCATCACCTTCCTATTCCCCAGTTGCTTCTGCTTCGGATGGCTCTTCCTCCATGTCCTCCTCTTCAGCAGCTGAGGCTCCTCCCACACCCGCCCCGCGTCGCAAAGTTCAGCCGTCATCTGAACGTACTCCAACAGCTGCTCCTCGCCATGGAACTTCTTCACGTCCGTCCACACTCCCCTCTTCTCCCCCCTAATCTCTTGCTGAGACTCCCTCCCGTCCGTCAAGTCTCTCTTCTCAGTCTGCCGTCTCTTCTGCCCAACGTTCTTCTCCTCAATCTGATCCCACAGCTGCTCCTCCTCCACGAAACTCACAATCCAGGTAAACTCTAACTTCTCCGTCTGCTCCTCTAAAACAATTTTCTTCTAGGTCTTCATCACTCACCACAAAGGCACCAAAAAGGAAACAACAAGCCGACACCAACCCCAAGGCTTCAAAAGGAAAGAAGCAGAGCAAGACGGCCCAACCGACTCTGCCTCCTGCCGCACCTCGAACCCGGAGCAAAACCAAGATTTCTTTCACCATTAATATTTGATGTTTTTCTTCTTAATTTCTCTTCTTCTTCTCTTTTTCAATAAACTGTTCTATTTCTCTTTTGCTAAGATTTTAGGTTCTGCAGAATCCTTCTACACTCTTCATCTTTTACCAAAATCTGCTCGTTCGCATTTTTGGCTCAATCTGATCGTGGGTCCCAGGACCCAAGCTTGGGTCCCGTCACCTACCCCGTGGGTCCCGGGACCCAAGCTTGGGTCCCGTCACCTACCCCGTGGGTCCCGGGACCCAAGCTTGGGTCCCGTCACCTACCCCGTGGGTCCCGGGACCCACCCCTGGGTCCAAGGAACTGGAACAGAGCCATCCAATCCTCTCTATTTCTCTTTTTTTCGAACTTCGCCGAGTCAAAAAGCGAAGACTGAAGACTGGCAACCTTTCTCAACAGAAATCGAAATCCACCGAAAATACTACTCTCTTAATTCTCTTTATGACCATGTCGTTCGTGATGTCCGAAGGTCTGACAGGCATATTGAATTTTGCCGCACTGTACAAAACGTTTTGGTTAGAGCATAATTTACCGTAAGAAGTTTTTTAAATTTTGAATTTCACAATGGTCAAGGTTTTAGGGTGGATGCACCAAGTTCTCCTAATGTTAGTAATTACCTTCGTTCCTTTAATGCCTTATCACATGCATTTGTTTGTTATTTCATGTCATCTCAATACAGGGATGCTGCAAAGCGAATGCTGTGTATATGCAAAATGAGAAAGAAGGCGGGTACTGGGAAAATATGAATATCTCAACTTCATTTTTCAGAACGTAGCGGCTGCACCGATTGCTGAAGCTGGGGGAAACACATTCTATTCTGTGAATTCAAGATCTTCTCAAAGTTAAAACTTGGGCTATGTCCAACTTATTTGAATGGAAAATATTGGATGGAGGGTCTTCGATTATTTTAGTCATTGCCTGGAACTTTTCACTCTTTGAGTTGAAGATCTAAGATGTATAAAACGCATAAATGGATAAAAATGTTTTCAAAATTATGTCCGATGAAGGTAAAAATCCACTCACTCCTTATTTTGACTATGATAGAACATCGGCGATAATCGATTTTTTAAACTTTCTCCTGGAAATTTTTACTATTATCATCAATCTTTTGCATTTACTAATTCTCCTTCGGAAAGAGCTACGTGTAAACTCAATATTCATTTTAATGATTGGAATTTGCGTATTCGATATTCTATCTTTCCTTGTTACAGTAACGTTTTTGAACTTAGACCGCCGAAATCTCCAAACTAATCTAGGCTATTTCCGAATATCCAACTTTGAACATGGACTATGTTTAGTGCCTGGGTACAAAATATTAAGCCCGCTTGGCACTTTAAAAGTTTTAATCTACAATTCTGTAAGGCCTATAGCTGTATGGCTGGCTATTCTGACAGCTTTGACAAGATCTTTAGTGGTGATTTTTCCATTAAGCAAATGGATAGAGGCACTTACAAAATCCAGGACCTCTGTTGTTATGATAATGGTGGTCAGTATTTTTTGGATTCTTTATTACTCATTTGACTTGGTTCTTATAAAGATTTGGTATTTTCCGGATCATTTGACGCCAAAAGTGTAAGTGTGAAAATTCCATAGGCCCCTAAAACTGCTATATTTTTTCTCAGATGCCCTTATCGAAAAACCGCCCAAAACACAAAAGTATACCTATTCATCCTTTCTGTGGACGATTACTATACCATAGAAGGCATCCGCCAAAAATATGAATACCTAGTCCGCCTGATTCCTGCAATATTCTACCCTATCCTCACTTTTTCTCTCTCCGTCGAACTTTATCGGATCAAAAAACGACGGAGAGCTACTAACAACATTAGCTCTCGAAAAAAGGAGAGAGCTTCTGAAAACACAACTATCCTAATTTTCTTCATGACAGTATCTTTTATGTTATCTGAAGGGCTGGCGGGAATTTCAAAATTTGTTGAGACTTACTGGACTGTTTATTCAGGTTACGAAATTCAGTAAGTTTGTTTTTTCTACCATATTACTCATTTTTAATGAAATTTCTGTTATCTCGCTGAAAGATATTCTCAATATTTCAACGATCTCCGGTCTTTCAATGCTTTGTCACACGCTTTTGTGTGCTACATGATGTCTTCGCAGTATAGGGAAGCTGTGAATAAGATAGTTCGCAGTTTGAAGTTAAAAGTGAAGGCAAGAATAGGATTTCAAATTATAAAAAACGTTTTTTCTTGTTTCAGAGCACCAAATCACCTCAGCAACCAGCATTAGCGACAACTACAGGAAGGGCATTCTATTCTATGCACTCCAGATCTGTTTAGATGCATTTGGGCTTTTTGGAATTTTGGTTTTTGGAATCCTGTTGAATTTTTGGTTTTGAAAGCCTTATAGCTTCAAACTTTGGAAACAACAATGAAAATGATAATCAAATTGCTCTTTAAAAAATCAGCATACCAAAAATATGTTCTGGGGTATTGGTCCTATAATTTTCCGCCAACGGACTACTCAACTGGGAACCAAAAGGCCCTTCCTTGGAGTAGTGCATGTCGCGAAAATTCTGCTTTTCAAAAAATATGGCTCCGCCACGTTTCGACATGTGACATTTCGAAACAGTGACATTTCGCCACGCATGTTTATTTCGCTACTGAGACGTTTCGCAACTATGACACTTCGCAACTAGACTTTTCGCAACCGGTCACAACTAAATCTTTTGAAACCGGACGTTTCAAAACTGCGATACGTCGAATTTAACCAGTTCGAAACTTGAATCAATTTTTGTGTATTTGATTTTTTTCGAAACCTATTTTCAGTTTTCAGCCAATTTTCTTGTTTTTTTCTCTCACGAGAACTCTATCTAGAAAACCACATACATATTATAGTTTGTTTTTTCTATGGTTGCCAGCACAACAAATCGAAGTGAGATGATCAGTGTTTGACAAGCTCAAGGCGCACTTTTCGATAGCTAGAAAAGTCTTCCAAATTTCTCATTTCAAAAAAATTGAAAATTTCTGGTTGCGAAATATCGCAGTTTCGAAACGTCCAGTTGCGAAGTGACCGGTTGCAAAAAGTCTAGTGGCAAAGTGCTACAGTTGCGAAACGTCGCTGTAGCAAAATTGACATGAATGGGGAAACGTCACTGTTTCGAAATGTCACATGTCGAAACGTCGCGGAGCCAAAAATATATAGTTTCCCCTCTAACCCCCGTCCAAACATCCAGAGCAAAATTGAATTTTTGTGCATTATGCTCTAATCAAAACTCAAGTTTTTCGCACCCAGTAATTCATCAAATGTTTTATGTCAACAACAACCCAGTGTATAAAATCTGGTAAATTTGTCATGTTTTTTCACTTTCATAAATTATGACTGAAACTTCCTACTCTGAATATCAATATCATTCCCAAGACTATGAGCACCAATACCATGACTCCGAGCAATACAATGGCTACAATGACTATTGCGACCAAGTTGTAGACATTTATACCAAAAAAAAACTCTAACAAGGTGAATGTATTTTTGGAGTTCTTCACCATCTTTGTAAACATGTTTCATCTATCCGTCCTGATTCAAAAGGAATTACGATCCATTTCAATATTTATTCTTATGATCGGGATTTGCTTCGCTGACATTATTGGTTTCTTAACTTCCTTTTATGTACATGGAATTGAATTTTTTTGGTTCAAAGAGCTCTCAAGTTACTTCCGTGAGGAATATCCTTATTCAGCTTGCATATCCTTTGACTATATGTATGTGGATATTCTGATAGTTGTGAGAAATTTGATGCTTTTGGCAACTAGACCCATTTTCATATGGCTTGCAATATTTATGCCATTGATTCGAACCCTATCTGTAGTTTACCCAATGAGCAATTGGATTCAGAAATTGACAAAACCTAGAGTTGCAATAGTCTTAGTTATAGTGGTCTGCGTTTTTTGGCTAATCTACTACTCTTGGCATTATGCTTTCACAGAAATTTTATGGTACCCGGATAGTGTTTGGGAGTAGTAAGTTACAGTAGTCAACCAGAAACATGGAACCTCAATTTTGAAAATTTAGCTGCCTGGATGATCCAAGATCGGCTCCAAATGTCTCTATCCTGGCCTATAAAATGGAGTACTACGATTATGTGAAAACCAGAGAGTACTATGAGTATATAGTCAGATTTGTTCCCACTGTATTCTATCTGTTCCTCACCCTATTTTTGCTTCGTGAGCTGGCGAAGATAAGGAAGAAGAGGATGCAAATGCGCACCAGACAGAATGAGAGACCTGATAACACTACGCAACTGATTCTCTTGATGACTTTCAGTTTCATGTTATCTGAAGGGTCGGCGGGGGTTTCCAAATTTCTAAGCGGGATACTGGGTCAAAACAAAAATCTAGATGAGGACGTACGGTAGGTACCATGGGCTTGCTCATGACAAGTGTTTCCTTTAGTCAATCATTCGCAGCCGCTGAGAGTGTCATTCAAATATTGAGATCGTTTAATGCTCTATCTCACTTTTTCGTGTGCTACTGGATGTCTTCACAGTATAGAGATACTGTAAAACGAATGTTGTCGTGTTGTGAATCAAAAATGAAGGTATGGGATTTTAGATGCATGACCACTATTGAAGTCGTCCGTTTGCTGGTAGCAGTGTCAAAGGGATCTGAGCCAAGCGAGTCGAAATGTGAATTCAAAGCCCAAATCTACCTGAGTCTTTCTGTATGATTATTTTCTAAAGTTTGTCAAACTCTTTCAACATTGATTGTCAAACTGTTTCAGACCACTACTATTTATTGTTTATTTTGAATTTTGATGAAAAAACTGACTAAACTACAAAATGTGATCTCAAATTTTGCCCCTTTCAATTTCCCTCTCCCAAAACCCAACTTAGAATTCATTTGTTCAATTTAGACCCAATCTAAACATGCATGTATTTTACACCAGGATTCATATTAAATTTAGTTTTTGTTAGAGCCCCCATACGAATTTTATAATATATGTTGTTTACATGTTGGCACAAGCAATCTTTTATGGTATGAAATAATTTTTTTTATGACCGTTAGAACACATGTTAACTTCAAAAAACCGTGACAAATTACCATGTATACTACGACTTCACCCTTGATAACGGAGATTGATGCCCTCGCCCACCAATACGTGTACAGTGAAGTCCTGTGGCTTCCGAATCATTTGCATCAATAGTGAAGAAATTCCATGTTGCTCGATTGAAAAAAACACCACATTCATCTTCTCTTCCCAGCCAGCTCTCCGGATGGTCCCTGACATCTTCCTTTGCCAGCCCTCTCTCTGAATAGTCCCTGACATCATATTTTGCCATCCCTCTCTCCGGATGGTCCCTGATATCTTTTTTGTCAGCCCGCTCTCCGGATGGTCCCTGATATCTTCATTGCCAGCCCGCTCTCCGGATGGTTCCTGACATCTTCTCTTGTCAGCCCGCTCTCCGGATGGTCCCTGACATCTTCATTGCCAGCCCGCTCTCCGGATGGTCCCTGACATCTTCATTGCCAGCCCGCTCTCCGGATGGTCCCTGACATCTTCATTGCCAGCCCGCTCTCCGGATGGTCCCTGACATCTTCTCTTGTCAGCCCGCTCTCCGGATGGTCCCTGACATCTTCATTGCCAGCCCGCTCTCCGGATGGTCCCTGACATCTTCATTGCCATCCCTCTCTCCGGATAGTCCCTGACATCTGCTTTGCCAGCCCGCTCTCCGGATGGTCCCTGACATCTTCATTGCCAGCCCGCTCTCCGGATGGTCCCTGACATCTTCATTGCCAGCCCGCTCTCCGGATGGTCCCTGACATCTTCATTGCCAGCCCGCTCTCCGGATGGTCCCTGACATCTTCTTTGCCGGCCTGCTCTCCGGATGGTCCCTGACATCTTCATTGCCAGCCCGCTCTCCGGATGGTCCCTGACATCTTCTTTGCCGGCCTGCTCTCCGGATGGTCCCTGACATCTTCATTGCCAGCCCGCTCTCCGGATGGTCCCTGACATCTTCATTGCCAGCCCGCTCTCCGGATAGTCCCTGACATCTTCTCTTGTCAGCCCGCTCTCCGGATGGTCCCTGACATCTTCTCTTGTCAGCCCGCTCTCCGGATGGTCCCTGACATCTGCTTTGCCAGCCCGCTCTCCGGATGGTCCCTGACATCTTCTCTTGTCAGCCCGCTCTCCGGATGGTCCCTGACATCTTCATTGCCAGCCCGCTCTCCGGATGGTCCCTGACATCTTCTTTGCCGGCCCGCTCTCCGGATGGTCCCTGACATCTTCATTGCCAGCCCGCTCTCCGGATGGTCCCTGACATCTTCTCTTGTCAGCCCGCTCTCCGGATGGTCCCTGACATCTTCATTGCCAGCCCGCTCTCCGGATGGTCCCTGACATCTTCTTTTGTCAGCCCGCTCTCCGGATGGTCCCTGACATCTTCTTTGCCGGCCCGCTCTCCGGATGGTCCCTGACATCTTCATTGCCAGCCCGCTCTCCGGATGGTCCCTGACATCTTCATTGCCAGCCCGCTCTCCGGATGGTCCCTGACATCTTCTCTTGTCAGCCCGCTCTCCGGATGGTCCCTGACATCTTCATTGCCAGCCCGCTCTCCGGATGGTCCCTGACATCTTCTCTTGTCAGCCCGCTCTCCGGATGGTCCCTGACATCTTCATTGCCAGCCCGCTCTCCGGATGGTCCCTGACATCTTCATTGCCAGCCCGCTCTCCGGATGGTCCCTGACATCTTCTCTTGTCAGCCCGCTCTCCGGATGGTCCCTGACATCTTCTTTGCCGGCCCGCTCTCCGGATGGTCCCTGACATCTTCATTGCCAGCCCGCTCTCCGGATGGTCCCTGACATCTTCTCTTGTCAGCCCGCTCTCCGGATGGTCCCTGACATCTTCTCTTGTCAGCCCGCTCTCCGGATGGTCCCTGACATCTTCTTTGCCAGCCCGCTCTCCGGATGGTCCCTGACATCTTCATTGCCAGCCCGCTCTCCGGATGGTCCCTGACATCTTCATTGCCAGCCCGCTCTCCGGATGGTCCTTGACATCTTCATTGCCAGCCCGCTCTCCGGATGGTCCCTGACATCTTCATTGCCAGCCCGCTCTCCGGATGGTCCCTGACATCTTCTTTGCCGGCCCGCTCTCCGGATGGTCCCTGACATCTTCATTGCCAGCCCGCTCTCCGGATGGTCCCTGACATCTTCTCTTGTCAGCCCGCTCTCCGGATGGTCCCTGACATCTTCTCTTGTCAGCCCGCTCTCCGGATGGTTCCTGACATCTTCATTGCCAGCCCGCTCTCCGGATGGTCCCTGACATCTTCTTTTGTCAGCCCGCTCTCCGGATGGTCCCTGACATCTTCTTTGCCGGCCCGCTCTCCGGATGGTCCCTGACATCTTCATTGCCAGCCCGCTCTCCGGATGGTCCCTGACATCTTCATTGCCAGCCCGCTCTCCGGATGGTCCCTGACATCTTCTCTTGTCAGCCCGCTCTCCGGATGGTCCCTGACATCTTCATTGCCAGCCCGCTCTCCGGATGGTCCCTGACATCTTCTCTTGTCAGCCCGCTCTCCGGATGGTCCCTGACATCTTCATTGCCAGCCCGCTCTCCGGATGGTCCCTGACATCTTCATTGCCAGCCCGCTCTCCGGATGGTCCCTGACATCTTCTCTTGTCAGCCCGCTCTCCGGATGGTCCCTGACATCTTCTTTGCCGGCCCGCTCTCCGGATGGTCCCTGACATCTTCATTGCCAGCCCGCTCTCCGGATGGTCCCTGACATCTTCTCTTGTCAGCCCGCTCTCCGGATGGTCCCTGACATCTTCTCTTGTCAGCCCGCTCTCCGGATGGTCCCTGACATCTTCTTTGCCAGCCCGCTCTCCGGATGGTCCCTGACATCTTCATTGCCAGCCCGCTCTCCGGATGGTCCCTGACATCTTCATTGCCAGCCCGCTCTCCGGATGGTCCTTGACATCTTCATTGCCAGCCCGCTCTCCGGATGGTCCCTGACATCTTCATTGCCAGCCCGCTCTCCGGATGGTCCCTGACATCTTCTCTTGTCAGCCCGCTCTCCGGATGGTCCCTGACATCTTCATTGCCAGCCCGCTCTCCGGATGGTCCCTGACATCTTCTCTTGTCAGCCCGCTCTCCGGATGGTCCCCGACATCTTCTCTTGTCAGCCCGCACTCCGGATGGTCCCTGACATCTTCTCTTGTCAGCCCGCTCTCCGGATGGTCCCTGACATCTTCATTGCCAGCCCGCTCTCCGGATGGTCCCTGACATCTTCATTGCCAGCCCGCTCTCCGGATGGTCCCTGACATCTTCTCTTGTCAGCCCGCTCTCCGGATGGTCCCTGACATCTTCTTTGCCGGCCCGCTCTCCGGATGGTCCCTGACATCTTCATTGCCAGCCCTCTCTCCGGATGGTCCCTGACATCTTCTCTTGTCAGCCCGCTCTCCGGATGGTCCCTGACATCTTCTCTTGTCAGCCCGCTCTCCGGATGGTCCCTGACATCTTCTTTGCCAGCCCGCTCTCCGGATGGTCCCTGACATCTTCATTGCCAGCCCGCTCTCCGGATGGTCCCTGACATCTTCATTGCCAGCCCGCTCTCCGGATGGTCCTTGACATCTTCATTGCCAGCCCGCTCTCCGGATGGTCCCTGACATCTTCATTGCCAGCCCGCTCTCCGGATGGTCCCTGACATCTTCTCTTGTCAGCCCGCTCTCCGGATGGTCCCTGACATCTTCATTGCCAGCCCGCTCTCCGGATGGTCCCTGACATCTTCTCTTGTCAGCCCGCTCTCCGGATGGTCCCTGACATCTTCTCTTGTCAGCCCGCTCTCCGGATGGTCCCTGACATCTTCTCTTGTCAGCCCACTCTCCGGATGATCCCTGACATCTTCTCTTGTCAGCCCGCTCTCCGGATGATCCCTGACATCTTCATTGCCAGCCCGCTCTCCGGATGGTCCCTGACATCTTCATTGCCAGCCCGCTCTCCGGATGGTCCCTGACATCTTCATTGCCAGCCCGCTCTCCGGATGGTCCCTGACATCTTCATTGCCAGCCCGCTCTCCGGATGGTCCCTGACATCTTCTCTTGTCAGCCCGCTCTCCGGATGGTCCCTGACATCTTCATTGCCAGCCCGCTCTCCGGATGGTCCCTGACATCTTCATTGCCAGCCCGCTCTCCGGATGGTCCCTGACATCTTCATTGCCAGCCCGCTCTCCGGATGGTCCCTGACATCTTCATTGCCAGCCCGCTCTCCGGATGGTCCCTGACATCTTCATTGCCAGCCCGCTCTCCGGATGGTCCCTGACATCTTCTCTTGTCAGCCCGCTCTCCGGATGGTCCCTGACATCTTCATTGCCAGCCCGCTCTCCGGATGGTCCCTGACATCTTCATTGCCAGCCCGCTCTCCGGATGGTCCCTGACATCTTCATTGCCAGCCCGCTCTCCGGATGGTCCCTGACATCTTCATTGCCAGCCCGCTCTCCGGATGGTCCCTGACATCTTCATTGCCAGCCCGCTCTCCGGATGGTCCCTGACATCTTCTTTGCCAGCCCGCTCTCCGGATGGTCCCTGACATCTTCATTGCCAGCCCGCTCTCCGGATGGTCCCTGACATCTTCTTTGCCAGCCCGCTCTCCGGATGGTCTTTGACATCTTCATTGCCAGCCCGCTCTCCGGATGGTCCCTGACATCTTCATTGCCAGCCCGCTCTCCGGATGGTCCCTGACATCTTCATTGCCAGCCCGCTCTCCGCATGGTCCCTGACATCTTCTCTTGTCAGCCCGCTCTCCGGATGGTCCCTGACATCTTCTCTTGTCAGCCCGCTCTCCGGATGGTCCCTGACATCTTCTCTTGTCAGCCCGCTCTCCGGATGGTCCCTGACATCTTCTCTTGTCAGCCCGCTCTCCGGATGGTCCCTGACATCTTCTCTTGTCAGCCCGCTCTCCGGATGGTCCCTGACATCTTCTCTTGTCAGCCCGCTCTCCAGATGGTCCCTGACATCTTCATTGCCAGCCCGCTCTCCGGATGGTCCCTGACATCTTCTCTTGTCAGCCCGCTCTCCGGATGGTCCCTGACATCTGCTTTGCCAGCCCGCTCTCCGGATGGTCCCTGACATCTTCTCTTGTCAGCCCGCTCTCCGGATGGTCCCTGACATCTTCATTGCCAGCCCGCTCTCCGGATGGTCCCTGACATCTTCTCTTGTCAGCCCGCTCTCCGGATGGTCCCTGACATCTTCATTGCCAGCCCGCTCTCCGGATGGTCCTTGACATCTTCATTGCCAGCCCGCTCTCCGGATGGTCCCTGACATCTTCATTGCCAGCCCGCTCTCCGGATGGTCCCTGACATCTTCTCTTGTCAGCCCGCTCTCCGGATGGTCCCTGACATCTTCATTGCCAGCCCGCTCTCCGGATGGTCCCTGACATCTTCATTGCCAGCCCGCTCTCCGGATGGTCCCTGACATCTTCTCTTGTCAGCCCGCTCTCCGGATGGTCCCTGACATCTTCTCTTGTCAGCCCGCTCTCCGGATGGTCCCTGACATCTTCATTGCCAGCCCGCTCTCCGGATGGTCCCTGACATCTTCATTGCCAGCCCGCTCTCCGGATGGTCCCTGACATCTTCTCTTGTCAGCCCGCTCTCCGGATGGTCCCTGACATCTTCATTGCCAGCCCGCTCTCCGGATGGTCCCTGACATCTTCTCTTGTCAGCCCGCTCTCCGGATGGTCCCTGACATCTTCATTGCCAGCCCGCTCTCCGGATGGTCCCTGACATCTTCATTGCCAGCCCGCTCTCCGGATGGTCCCTGACATCTTCATTGCCAGCCCGCTCTCCGGATGGTCCCTGACATCTTCATTGCCAGCCCGCTCTCCGGATGGTCCCTGACATCTTCATTGCCAGCCCGCTCTCCGGATGGTCCCTGACATCTTCATTGCCAGCCCGCTCTCCGGATGGTCCCTGACATCTTCATTGCCAGCCCGCTCTCCGGATGGTCCCTGACAGCTTCTTTGCCAGCCCGCTCTCCGGATGGTCCTTGACATCTTCATTGCCAGCCCGCTCTCCGGATGGTCCCTGACATCTTCATTGCCAGCCCGCTCTCCGGATGGTCCCTGACATCTTCATTGCCAGCCCGCTCTCCGAATGGTCCCTGACATCTTCATTGCCAGCCCGCTCTCCGGATGGTCCCTGACATCTTCTCTTGTCAGCCCGCTCTCCGGATGGTCCCTGACATCTTCTCTTGTCAGCCCGCTCTCCGGATGGTCCCTGACATCTTCTCTTGTCAGCCCGCTCTCCGGATGGTCCCTGACATCTTCTCTTGTCAGCCCGCTCTCCGGATGGTCCCTGACATCTTCTCTTGTCAGCCCGCTCTCCAGATGGTCCTTGACATCTTCATTGCCAGCCCGCTCTCCGGATGGTCCCTGACATCTGCTTTGCCAGCCCGCTCTCCGGATGGTCCCTGACATCTTCTCTTGTCAGCCCGCTCTCCGGATGGTCTCTGACATCTTCATTGCCAGCCCGCTCTCCGGATGGTCCCTGACATCTTCTCTTGTCAGCCCGCTCTCCGGATGGTCCTTGACATCTTCATTGCCAGCCCGCTCTCCGGATGGTCCCTGACATCTTCATTGCCAGCCCGCTCTCCGGATGGTCCCTGACATCTTCATTGCCAGCCCGCTCTCCGAATGGTCCCTGACATCTTCATTGCCAGCCCGCTCTCCGGATGGTCCCTGACATCTTCTCTTGTCAGCCCGCTCTCCGGATGGTCCCTGACATCTTCTCTTGTCAGCCCGCTCTCCGGATGGTCCCTGACATCTTCTCTTGTCAGCCCGCTCTCCGGATGGTCCCTGACATCTTCTCTTGTCAGCCCGCTCTCCGGATGGTCCCTGACATCTTCTCTTGTCAGCCCGCTCTCCAGATGGTCCTTGACATCTTCATTGCCAGCCCGCTCTCCGGATGGTCCCTGACATCTGCTTTGCCAGCCCGCTCTCCGGATGGTCCCTGACATCTTCTCTTGTCAGCCCGCTCTCCGGATGGTCCCTGACATCTTCTCTTGTCAGCCCGCTCTCCGGATGGTCTCTGACATCTTCATTGCCAGCCCGCTCTCCGGATGGTCCCTGACATCTTCTCTTGTCAGCCCGCTCTCCGGATGGTCCCTGACATCTTCATTGCCAGCCCGCTCTCCGGATGGTCCCTGACATCTTCTCTTGTCAGCCCGCTCTCCGGATGGTCCCTGACATCTTCATTGCCAGCCCGCTCTCCGGATGGTCCCTGACATCTTCATTGCCAGCCCGCTCTCCGGATGGTCCCTGACATCTTCATTGCCAGCCCGCTCTCCGGATGGTCCCTGACATCTTCTCTTGTCAGCCCGCTCTCCGGATGGTCCCTGACATCTTCATTGCCAGCCCGCTCTCCGGATGGTCCCTGACATCTTCATTGCCAGCCCGCTCTCCGGATGGTCCCTGACATCTTCTCTTGTCAGCCCGCTCTCCGGATGGTCCCTGACATCTTCTCTTGTCAGCCCGCTCTCCGGATGGTCCCTGACATCTTCTCTTGTCAGCCCGCTCTCCGGATGGTCCCTGACATCTTCTTTGCCAGCCCGCTCTCCGGATGGTCCCTGACATCTTCATTGCCAGCCCGCTCTCCGGATGGTCCCTGACATCTTCATTGCCAGCCCGCTCTCCGGATGGTCCTTGACATCTTCATTGCCAGCCCGCTCTCCGGATGGTCCCTGACATCTTCATTGCCAGCCCGCTCTCCGGATGGTCCCTGACATCTTCTCTTGTCAGCCCGCTCTCCGGATGGTCCCTGACATCTTCGTTGCCAGCCCGCTCTCCGGATGGTCCCTGACATCTTCATTGCCAGCCCGCTCTCTGGATGGTCCCTGACATCTTCTCTCGTCAGCCCGCTCTTCGGATGGTCCCTGACATCTTCTTTGCCAGCCCGCTCTCCGGATGGTCCCTGACATCTTCTCTTGTCAGCCCGCTCTCCGGATGGTCCCTGACATCTTCATTGCCAGCCCGCTCTCCGGATGGTCCCTGACATCTTCATTGCCAGCCCGCTCTCCGGATGGTCCCTGACATCTTCTCTTGTCAGCCCGCTCTTCGGATGGTCCCTGACATCTTCTCTTGTCAGCCCGCTCTCCGGATGGTCCCTGACATCTTCTCTTGTCAGCCCGCTCTCCGGATGGTCCCTGACATCTTCTCTTGTCAGCCCGCTCTCCGGATGGTCCCTGACATCTTCTCTTGTCAGCCCGCTCTCCGGATGGTCCCTGACATCTTCTTTGCCAGCACGCTCTCCGGATGGTCCCTGACATCTTCATTGCCAGCCCGCTCTCCGGATGGTCCCTGACATCTTCATTGCCAGCCCGCTCTCCGGATGGTCCTTGACATCTTCATTGCCAGCCCGCTCTCCGGATGGTCCCTGACATCTTCTCTTGTCAGCCCGCTCTCCGGATGGTCCCTGACATCTTCTCTTGTCAGCCCGCTCTCCGGATGGTCCCTGACATCTTCTCTTGTCAGCCCGCTCTCCGGATGGTCCCTGACATCTTCATTGCCAGCCCGCTCTCCGGATGGTCCTTGACATCTTCATTGCCAGCCCGCTCTCCGGATGGTCCCTGACATCTTCATTGCCAGCCCGCTCTCCGGATGGTCCCTGACATCTTCATTGCCAGCCCGCTCTCCGGATGGTCCCTGACATCTTCATTGCCAGCCCGCTCTCCGGATGGTCCCTGACATCTTCTCTTGTCAGCCCGCTCTCCGGATGGTCCCTGACATCTTCATTGCCAGCCCGCTCTCCGGATGGTCCCTGACATCTTCATTGCCAGCCCGCTCTCCGGATGGTCCCTGACATCTTCTCTTGTCAGCCCGCTCTCCGGATGGTCCCTGACATCTTCTCTTGTCAGCCCGCTCTCCGGATGGTCCCTGACATCTTCTCTTGTCAGCCCGCTCTCCGGATGGTCCCTGACATCTTCTTTGCCAGCCCGCTCTCCGGATGGTCCCTGACATCTTCATTGCCAGCCCGCTCTCCGGATGGTCCCTGACATCTTCATTGCCAGCCCGCTCTCCGGATGGTCCCTGACATCTTCATTGCCAGCCCGCTCTCCGGATGGTCCCTGACATCTTCATTGCCAGCCCGCTCTCCGGATGGTCCCTGACATCTTCATTGCCAGCCCGCTCTCCGGATGGTCCCTGACATCTTCATTGCCAGCCCGCTCTCCGGATGGTCCCTGACATCTTCATTGCCAGCCCGCTCTCCGGATGGTCCCTGACATCTTCTTTGCCAGCCCGCTCTCCGGATGGTCCTTGACATCTTCATTGCCAGCCCGCTCTCCGGATGGTCCCTGACATCTTCATTGCCAGCCCGCTCTCCGGATGGTCCCTGACATCTTCATTGCCAGCCCGCTCTCCGAATGGTCCCTGACATCTTCATTGCCAGCCCGCTCTCCGGATGGTCCCTGACATCTTCTCTTGTCAGCCCGCTCTCCGGATGGTCCCTGACATCTTCTCTTGTCAGCCCGCTCTCCGGATGGTCCCTGACATCTTCTCTTGTCAGCCCGCTCTCCGGATGGTCCCTGACATCTTCTCTTGTCAGCCCGCTCTCCGGATGGTCCCTGACATCTTCTCTTGTCAGCCCGCTCTCCAGATGGTCCTTGACATCTTCATTGCCAGCCCGCTCTCCGGATGGTCCCTGACATCTGCTTTGCCAGCCCGCTCTCCGGATGGTCCCTGACATCTTCTCTTGTCAGCCCGCTCTCCGGATGGTCCCTGACATCTTCTCTTGTCAGCCCGCTCTCCGGATGGTCTCTGACATCTTCATTGCCAGCCCGCTCTCCGGATGGTCCCTGACATCTTCTCTTGTCAGCCCGCTCTCCGGATGGTCCCTGACATCTTCATTGCCAGCCCGCTCTCCGGATGGTCCCTGACATCTTCTCTTCTCAGCCCGCTCTCCGGATGGTCCCTGACATCTTCATTGCCAGCCCGCTCTCCGGATGGTCCTTGACATCTTCATTGCCAGCCCGCTCTCCGGATGGTCCCTGACATCTTCATTGCCAGCCCGCTCTCCGGATGGTCCCTGACATCTTCATTGCCAGCCCGCTCTCCGGATGGTCCCTGACATCTTCATTGCCAGCCCGCTCTCCGGATGGTCCCTGACATCTTCTCTTGTCAGCCCGCTCTCCGGATGGTCCCTGACATCTTCATTGCCAGCCCGCTCTCCGGATGGTCCCTGACATCTTCATTGCCAGCCCGCTCTCCGGATGGTCCCTGACATCTTCTCTTGTCAGCCCGCTCTCCGGATGGTCCCTGACATCTTCTCTTGTCAGCCCGCTCTCCGGATGGTCCCTGACATCTTCTCTTGTCAGCCCGCTCTCCGGATGGTCCCTGACATCTTCTTTGCCAGCCCGCTCTCCGGATGGTCCCTGACATCTTCATTGCCAGCCCGCTCTCCGGATGGTCCCTGACATCTTCATTGCCAGCCCGCTCTCCGGATGGTCCCTGACATCTTCATTGCCAGCCCGCTCTCCGGATGGTCCCTGACATCTTCATTGCCAGCCCGCTCTCCGGATGGTCCCTGACATCTTCATTGCCAGCCCGCTCTCCGGATGGTCCCTGACATCTTCATTGCCAGCCCGCTCTCCGGATGGTCCCTGACATCTTCATTGCCAGCCCGCTCTCCGGATGGTCCCTGACATCTTCATTGCCAGCCCGCTCTCCGGATGGTCCTTGACATCTTCATTGCCAGCCCGCTCTCCGGATGGTCCCTGACATCTTCATTGCCAGCCCGCTCTCCGGATGGTCCTTGACATCTTCATTGCCAGCCCGCTCTCCGGATGGTCCCTGACATCTTCATTGCCAGCCCGCTCTCCGGATGGTCCCTGACATCTTCATTGCCAGCCCGCTCTCCGGATGGTCCCTGACATCTTCATTGCCAGCCCGCTCTCCGGATGGTCCCTGACATCTTCTCTTGTCAGCCCGCTCTCCGGATGGTCCCTGACATCTTCATTGCCAGCCCGCTCTCCGGATGGTCCCTGACATCTTCATTGCCAGCCCGCTCTCCGGATGGTCCCTGACATCTTCTCTTGTCAGCCCGCTCTCCGGATGGTCCCTGACATCTTCTCTTGTCAGCCCGCTCTCCGGATGGTCCCTGACATCTTCTCTTGTCAGCCCGCTCTCCGGATGGTCCCTGACATCTTCTTTGCCAGCCCGCTCTCCGGATGGTCCCTGACATCTTCATTGCCAGCCCGCTCTCCGGATGGTCCCTGACATCTTCATTGCCAGCCCGCTCTCCGGATGGTCCCTGACATCTTCATTGCCAGCCCGCTCTCCGGATGGTCCCTGACATCTTCATTGCCAGCCCGCTCTCCGGATGGTCCCTGACATCTTCATTGCCAGCCCGCTCTCCGGATGGTCCCTGACATCTTCATTGCCAGCCCGCTCTCCGGATGGTCCCTGACATCTTCATTGCCAGCCCGCTCTCCGGATGGTCCCTGACATCTTCTTTGCCAGCCCGCTCTCCGGATGGTCCTTGACATCTTCATTGCCAGCCCGCTCTCCGGATGGTCCCTGACATCTTCATTGCCAGCCCGCTCTCCGGATGGTCCCTGACATCTTCATTGCCAGCCCGCTCTCCGAATGGTCCCTGACATCTTCATTGCCAGCCCGCTCTCCGGATGGTCCCTGACATCTTCTCTTGTCAGCCCGCTCTCCGGATGGTCCCTGACATCTTCTCTTGTCAGCCCGCTCTCCGGATGGTCCCTGACATCTTCTCTTGTCAGCCCGCTCTCCGGATGGTCCCTGACATCTTCATTGCCAGCCCGCTCTCCGGATGGTCCCTGACATCTTCATTGCCAGCCCGCTCTCCGGATGGTCCCTGACATCTTCTCTTGTCAGCCCGCTCTCCGGATGGTCCCTGACATCTTCTCTTGTCAGCCCGCTCTCCGGATGGTCCCTGACATCTTCTCTTGTCAGCCCGCTCTCCGGATGGTCCCTGACATCTTCTTTGCCAGCCCGCTCTCCGGATGGTCCCTGACATCTTCATTGCCAGCCCGCTCTCCGGATGGTCCCTGACATCTTCATTGCCAGCCCGCTCTCCGGATGGTCCCTGACATCTTCATTGCCAGCCCGCTCTCCGGATGGTCCCTGACATCTTCATTGCCAGCCCGCTCTCCGGATGGTCCCTGACATCTTCATTGCCAGCCCGCTCTCCGGATGGTCCCTGACATCTTCATTGCCAGCCCGCTCTCCGGATGGTCCCTGACATCTTCATTGCCAGCCCGCTCTCCGGATGGTCCCTGACATCTTCTTTGCCAGCCCGCTCTCCGGATGGTCCTTGACATCTTCATTGCCAGCCCGCTCTCCGGATGGTCCCTGACATCTTCATTGCCAGCCCGCTCTCCGGATGGTCCCTGACATCTTCATTGCCAGCCCGCTCTCCGAATGGTCCCTGACATCTTCATTGCCAGCCCGCTCTCCGGATGGTCCCTGACATCTTCTCTTGTCAGCCCGCTCTCCGGATGGTCCCTGACATCTTCTCTTGTCAGCCCGCTCTCCGGATGGTCCCTGACATCTTCTCTTGTCAGCCCGCTCTCCGGATGGTCCCTGACATCTTCTCTTGTCAGCCCGCTCTCCAGATGGTCCTTGACATCTTCATTGCCAGCCCGCTCTCCGGATGGTCCCTGACATCTGCTTTGCCAGCCCGCTCTCCGGATGGTCCCTGACATCTTCTCTTGTCAGCCCGCTCTCCGGATGGTCCCTGACATCTTCTCTTGTCAGCCCGCTCTCCGGATGGTCTCTGACATCTTCATTGCCAGCCCGCTCTCCGGATGGTCCCTGACATCTTCTCTTGTCAGCCCGCTCTCCGGATGGTCCCTGACATCTTCATTGCCAGCCCGCTCTCCGGATGGTCCCTGACATCTTCTCTTGTCAGCCCGCTCTCCGGATGGTCCCTGACATCTTCATTGCCAGCCCGCTCTCCGGATGGTCCCTGACATCTTCTCTTGTCAGCCCGCTCTCCGGATGGTCCCTGACATCTTCATTGCCAGCCCGCTCTCCGGATGGTCCTTGACATCTTCATTGCCAGCCCGCTCTCCGGATGGTCCCTGACATCTTCATTGCCAGCCCGCTCTCCGGATGGTCCCTGACATCTTCTCTTGTCAGCCCGCTCTCCGGATGGTCTCTGACATCTTCATTGCCAGCCCGCTCTCCGGATGGTCCCTGACATCTTCTCTTGTCAGCCCGCTCTCCGGATGGTCCCTGACATCTTCATTGCCAGCCCGCTCTCCGGATGGTCCCTGACATCTTCTCTTGTCAGCCCGCTCTCCGGATGGTCCCTGACATCTTCATTGCCAGCCCGCTCTCCGGATGGTCCTTGACATCTTCATTGCCAGCCCGCTCTCCGGATGGTCCCTGACATCTTCATTGCCAGCCCGCTCTCCGGATGGTCCCTGACATCTTCATTGCCAGCCCGCTCTCCGGATGGTCCCTGACATCTTCATTGCCAGCCCGCTCTCCGGATGGTCCCTGACATCTTCTCTTGTCAGCCCGCTCTCCGGATGGTCCCTGACATCTTCATTGCCAGCCCGCTCTCCGGATGGTCCCTGACATCTTCATTGCCAGCCCGCTCTCCGGATGGTCCCTGACATCTTCTCTTGTCAGCCCGCTCTCCGGATGGTCCCTGACATCTTCTCTTGTCAGCCAGCTCTCCGGATGGTCCCTGACATCTTCTCTTGTCAGCCCGCTCTCCGGATGGTCCCTGACATCTTCTTTGCCAGCCCGCTCTCCGGATGGTCCCTGACATCTTCATTGCCAGCCCGCTCTCCGGATGATCCCTGACATCTTCATTGCCAGCCCGCTCTCCGGATGGTCCCTGACATCTTCATTGCCAGCCCGCTCTCCGGATGGTCCCTGACATCTTCATTGCCAGCCCGCTCTCCGGATGGTCCCTGACATCTTCATTGCCAGCCCGCTCTCCGGATGGTCCCTGACATCTTCATTGCCAGCCCGCTCTCCGGATGGTCCCTGACATCTTCATTGCCAGCCCGCTCTCCGGATGGTCCCTGACATCTTCTTTGCCAGCCCGCTCTCCGGATGGTCCTTGACATCTTCATTGCCAGCCCGCTCTCCGGATGGTCCCTGACATCTTCATTGCCAGCCCGCTCTCCGGATGGTCCCTGACATCTTCATTGCCAGCCCGCTCTCCGAATGGTCCCTGACATCTTCATTGCCAGCCCGCTCTCCGGATGGTCCCTGACATCTTCTCTTGTCAGCCCGCTCTCCGGATGGTCCCTGACATCTTCTCTTGTCAGCCCGCTCTCCGGATGGTCCCTGACATCTTCTCTTGTCAGCCCGCTCTCCGGATGGTCCCTGACATCTTCTCTTGTCAGCCCGCTCTCCGGATGGTCCCTGACATCTTCTCTTGTCAGCCCGCTCTCCAGATGGTCCTTGACATCTTCATTGCCAGCCCGCTCTCCGGATGGTCCCTGACATCTGCTTTGCCAGCCCGCTCTCCGGATGGTCCCTGACATCTTCTCTTGTCAGCCCGCTCTCCGGATGGTCCCTGACATCTTCTCTTGTCAGCCCGCTCTCCGGATGGTCTCTGACATCTTCATTGCCAGCCCGCTCTCCGGATGGTCCCTGACATCTTCTCTTGTCAGCCCGCTCTCCGGATGGTCCCTGACATCTTCATTGCCAGCCCGCTCTCCGGATGGTCCCTGACATCTTCTCTTGTCAGCCCGCTCTCCGGATGGTCCCTGACATCTGCTTTGCCAGCCCGCTCTCCGGATGGTCCCTGACATCTTCATTGCCAGCCCGCTCTCCGGATGGTCCCTGACATCTTCATTGCCAGCCCGCTCTCCGGATGGTCCCTGACATCTTCATTGCCAGCCCGCTCTCCGGATGGTCCCTGACATCTTCTCTTGTCAGCCCGCTCTCCGGATGGTCCCTGACATCTTCATTGCCAGCCCGCTCTCCGGATGGTCCCTGACATCTTCTCTTGTCAGCCCGCTCTCCGGATGGTCCCTGACATCTTCTCTCGTCAGCCCGCTCTCCGGATGGTCCCTGACATCTTCTTTGCCAGCCCGCTCTCCGGATGGTCCCTGACATCTTCATTGCCAGCCCGCTCTCCGGATGGTCCCTGACATCTTCATTGCCAGCCCGCTCTCCGGATGGTCCCTGACATCTTCTCTTGTCAGCCCGCTCTCCGGATGGTCCCTGACATCTTCATTGCCAGCCCGCTCTCCGGATGGTCCCTGACATCTTCATTGCCAGCCCGCTCTCCGGATGGTCCCTGACATCTTCTCTTGTCAGCCCGCTCTCCGGATGGTCCCTGACATCTTCTCTTGTCAGCCCGCTCTCCGGATGGTCCCTGACATCTTCTTTGCCAGCCCGCTCTCCGGATGGTCCCTGACATCTTCATTGCCAGCCCGCTCTCCGGATGGTCCCTGACATCTTCATTGCCAGCCCGCTCTCCGGATGGTCCTTGACATCTTCATTGCCAGCCCGCTCTCCGGATGGTCCCTGACATCTTCATTGCCAGCCCGCTCTCCGGATGGTCCCTGACATCTTCTCTTGTCAGCCCGCTCTCCGGATGGTCCCTGACATCTTCGTTGCCAGCCCGCTCTCCGGATGGTCCCTGACATCTTCATTGCCAGCCCGCTCTCCGGATGGTCCCTGACATCTTCTCTTGTCAGCCCGCTCTCTGGATGGTCCCTGACATCTTCTCTCGTCAGCCCGCTCTCCGGATGTTCCCTGACATCTTCTTTGCCAGCCCGCTCTCCGGATGGTCCCTGACATCTTCTCTTGTCAGCCCGCTCTCCGGATGGTCCCTGACATCTTCATTGCCAGCCCGCTCTCCGGATGGTCCCTGACATCTTCATTGCCAGCCCGCTCTCCGGATGGTCCCTGACATCTTCTCTTGTCAGCCCGCTCTCCGGATGGTCCCTGACATCTTCTCTTGTCAGCCCGCTCTCCGGATGGTCCCTGACATCTTCTCTTGTCAGCCCGCTCTCCGGATGGTCCCTGACATCTTCTTTGCCAGCCCGCTCTCCGGATGGTCCCTGACATCTTCATTGCCAGCCCGCTCTCCGGATGGTCCCTGACATCTTCTTTGCCAGCCCGCTCTCCGGATGGTCCCTGACATCTTCATTGCCAGCCCGCTCTCCGGATGGTCCTTGACATCTTCATTGCCAGCCCGCTCTCCGGATGGTCCCTGACATCTTCATTGCCAGCCCGCTCTCCGCATGGTCCCTGACATCTTCATTGCCAGCCCGCTCTCCGGATGGTCCCTGACATCTTCTCTTGTCAGCCCGCTCTCCGGATGGTCCCTGACATCTTCTCTTGTCAGCCCGCTCTCCGGATGGTCCCTGACATCTTCTCTTGTCAGCCCGCTCTCCGGATGGTCCCTGACATCTTCTCTTGTCAGCCCGCTCTCCGGATGGTCCCTGACATCTTCATTGCCAGCCCGCTCTCCGGATGGTCCCTGACATCTTCATTGCCAGCCCGCTCTCCGGATGGTCCCTGACATCTTCTCTTGTCAGCCCGCTCTCCGGATGGTCCCTGACATCTTCTCTTGTCAGCCCGCTCTCCGGATGGTCCCTGACATCTTCTTTGCCAGCCCGCTCTCCGGATGGTCCCTGACATCTTCATTGCCAGCCCGCTCTCCGGATGGTCCCTGACATCTTCATTGCCAGCCCGCTCTCCGGATGGTCCTTGACATCTTCATTGCCAGCCCGCTCTCCGGATGGTCCCTGACATCTTCATTGCCAGCCCGCTCTCCGGATGGTCCCTGACATCTTCTCTTGTCAGCCCGCTCTCCGGATGGTCCCTGACATCTTCGTTGCCAGCCCGCTCTCCGGATGGTCCCTGACATCTTCATTGCCAGCCCGCTCTCCGGATGGTCCCTGACATCTTCTCTTGTCAGCCCGCTCTCTGGATGGTCCCTGACATCTTCTCTCGTCAGCCCGCTCTCCGGATGGTCCCTGACATCTTCTTTGCCAGCCCGCTCTCCGGATGGTCCCTGACATCTTCTCTTGTCAGCCCGCTCTCCGGATGGTCCCTGACATCTTCATTGCCAGCCCGCTCTCCGGATGGTCCCTGACATCTTCATTGCCAGCCCGCTCTCCGGATGGTCCCTGACATCTTCTCTTGTCAGCCCGCTCTCCGGATGGTCCCTGACATCTTCTCTTGTCAGCCCGCTCTCCGGATGGCCCCTGACATCTTCTCTTGTCAGCCCGCTCTCCGGATGGTCCCTGACATCTTCTTTGCCAGCCCGCTCTCCGGATGGTCCCTGACATCTTCATTGCCAGCCCGCTCTCCGCATGGTCCCTGACATCTTCATTGCCAGCCCGCTCTCCGGATGGTCCCTGACATCTTCATTGCCAGCCCGCTCTCCGGATGGTCCCTGACATCTTCATTGCCAGCCCGCTCTCCGGATGGTCCCTGACATCTTCTCTTGTCAGCCCGCTCTCCGGATGGTCCCTGACATCTTCTCTTGTCAGCCCGCTCTCCGGATGGTCCCTGACATCTTCTCTTGTCAGCCCGCTCTCCGGATGGTCCCTGACATCTTCATTGCCAGCCCGCTCTCCGGATGGTCCCTGACATCTTCATTGCCAGCCCGCTCTCCGCATGGTCCCTGACATCTTCATTGCCAGCCCGCTCTCCGGATGGTCCCTGACATCTTCATTGCCAGCCCGCTCTCCGGATGGTCCCTGACATCTTCATTGCCAGCCCGCTCTCCGGATGGTCCCTGACATCTTCTCTTGTCAGCCCGCTCTCCGGATGGTCCCTGACATCTTCATTGCCAGCCCGCTCTCCGGATGGTCCCTGACATCTTCATTGCCAGCCCGCTCTCCGGATGGTCCCTGACATCTTCTCTTGTCAGCCCGCTCTCCGGATGGTCCCTGACATCTTCTCTTGTCAGCCCGCTCTCCGGATGGTCCCTGACATCTTCTCTTGTCAGCCCGCTCTCCGGATGGTCCCTGACATCTTCTTTGCCAGCCCGCTCTCCGGATGGTCCCTGACATCTTCATTGCCAGCCCGCTCTCCGGATGGTCCCTGACATCTTCATTGCCAGCCCGCTCTCCGGATGGTCCCTGACATCTTCATTGCCAGCCCGCTCTCCGGATGGTCCCTGACATCTTCATTGCCAGCCCGCTCTCCGGATGGTCCCTGACATCTTCATTGCCAGCCCGCTCTCCGGATGGTCCCTGACATCTTCATTGCCAGCCCGCTCTCCGGATGGTCCCTGACATCTTCATTGCCAGCCCGCTCTCCGGATGGTCCCTGACATCTTCATTGCCAGCCCGCTCTCCGAATGGTCCCTGACATCTTCATTGCCAGCCCGCTCTCCGGATGGTCCCTGACATCTTCTCTTGTCAGCCCGCTCTCCGGATGGTCCCTGACATCTTCTCTTGTCAGCCCGCTCTCCGGATGGTCCCTGACATCTTCTCTTGTCAGCCCGCTCTCCGGATGGTCCCTGACATCTTCTCTTGTCAGCCCGCTCTCCAGATGGTCCTTGACATCTTCATTGCCAGCCCGCTCTCCGGATGGTCCCTGACATCTGCTTTGCCAGCCCGCTCTCCGGATGGTCCCTGACATCTTCTCTTGTCAGCCCGCTCTCCGGATGGTCCCTGACATCTTCTCTTGTCAGCCCGCTCTCCGGATGGTCTCTGACATCTTCATTGCCAGCCCGCTCTCCGGATGGTCCCTGACATCTTCTCTTGTCAGCCCGCTCTCCGGATGGTCCCTGACATCTTCATTGCCAGCCCGCTCTCCGGATGGTCCCTGACATCTTCTCTTGTCAGCCCGCTCTCCGGATGGTCCCTGACATCTGCTTTGCCAGCCCGCTCTCCGGATGGTCCCTGACATCTTCATTGCCAGCCCGCTCTCCGGATGGTCCCTGACATCTTCATTGCCAGCCCGCTCTCCGGATGGTCCCTGACATCTTCATTGCCAGCCCGCTCTCCGGATGGTCCCTGACATCTTCTCTTGTCAGCCCGCTCTCCGGATGGTCCCTGACATCTTCATTGCCAGCCCGCTCTCCGGATGGTCCCTGACATCTTCTCTTGTCAGCCCGCTCTCCGGATGGTCCCTGACATCTTCTCTCGTCAGCCCGCTCTCCGGATGGTCCCTGACATCTTCTTTGCCAGCCCGCTCTCCGGATGGTCCCTGACATCTTCATTGCCAGCCCGCTCTCCGGATGGTCCCTGACATCTTCATTGCCAGCCCGCTCTCCGGATGGTCCCTGACATCTTCTCTTGTCAGCCCGCTCTCCGGATGGTCCCTGACATCTTCATTGCCAGCCCGCTCTCCGGATGGTCCCTGACATCTTCATTGCCAGCCCGCTCTCCGGATGGTCCCTGACATCTTCTCTTGTCAGCCCGCTCTCCGGATGGTCCCTGACATCTTCTCTTGTCAGCCCGCTCTCCGGATGGTCCCTGACATCTTCTTTGCCAGCCCGCTCTCCGGATGGTCCCTGACATCTTCATTGCCAGCCCGCTCTCCGGATGGTCCCTGACATCTTCATTGCCAGCCCGCTCTCCGGATGGTCCTTGACATCTTCATTGCCAGCCCGCTCTCCGGATGGTCCCTGACATCTTCATTGCCAGCCCGCTCTCCGGATGGTCCCTGACATCTTCTCTTGTCAGCCCGCTCTCCGGATGGTCCCTGACATCTTCGTTGCCAGCCCGCTCTCCGGATGGTCCCTGACATCTTCATTGCCAGCCCGCTCTCCGGATGGTCCCTGACATCTTCTCTTGTCAGCCCGCTCTCTGGATGGTCCCTGACATCTTCTCTCGTCAGCCCGCTCTCCGGATGGTCCCTGACATCTTCTTTGCCAGCCCGCTCTCCGGATGGTCCCTGACATCTTCTCTTGTCAGCCCGCTCTCCGGATGGTCCCTGACATCTTCATTGCCAGCCCGCTCTCCGGATGGTCCCTGACATCTTCATTGCCAGCCCGCTCTCCGGATGGTCCCTGACATCTTCTCTTGTCAGCCCGCTCTCCGGATGGTCCCTGACATCTTCTCTTGTCAGCCCGCTCTCCGGATGGTCCCTGACATCTTCTCTTGTCAGCCCGCTCTCCGGATGGTCCCTGACATCTTCTTTGCCAGCCCGCTCTCCGGATGGTCCCTGACATCTTCATTGCCAGCCCGCTCTCCGGATGGTCCCTGACATCTTCTTTGCCAGCCCGCTCTCCGGATGGTCCCTGACATCTTCATTGCCAGCCCGCTCTCCGGATGGTCCTTGACATCTTCATTGCCAGCCCGCTCTCCGGATGGTCCCTGACATCTTCATTGCCAGCCCGCTCTCCGCATGGTCCCTGACATCTTCATTGCCAGCCCGCTCTCCGGATGGTCCCTGACATCTTCTCTTGTCAGCCCGCTCTCCGGATGGTCCCTGACATCTTCTCTTGTCAGCCCGCTCTCCGGATGGTCCCTGACATCTTCTCTTGTCAGCCCGCTCTCCGGATGGTCCCTGACATCTTCTCTTGTCAGCCCGCTCTCCGGATGGTCCCTGACATCTTCTCTTGTCAGTCCGCTCTCCAGATGGTCCCTGACATCTTCATTGCCAGCCCGCTCTCCGGATGGTCCCTGACATCTTCTCTTGTCAGCCCGCTCTCCGGATGGTCCCTGACATCTGCTTTGCCAGCCCGCTCTCCGGATGGTCCCTGACATCTTCTCTTGTCAGCCCGCTCTCCGGATGGTCCCTGACATCTTCATTGCCAGCCCGCTCTCCGGATGGTCCCTGACATCTTCTCTTGTCAGCCCGCTCTCCGGATGGTCCCTGACATCTTCATTGCCAGCCCGCTCTCCGGATGGTCCCTGACATCTTCTCTTGTCAGCCCGCTCTCCGGATGGTCCCTGACATCTTCATTGCCAGCCCGCTCTCCGGATGGTCCCTGACATCTTCATTGCCAGCCCGCTCTCCGGATGGTCCCTGACATCTTCATTGCAAGCCCGCTCTCCGGATGGTCCCTGACATCTTCATTGCCAGCCCGCTCTCCGGATGATCCCTGACATCTTCATTGCCAGCCCGCTCTCCGGATGGTCCTTGACATCTTCCTTGCCAGCCCGCTCTCCGGATGGTCCCTGACATCTTCATTGCCAGCCCGCTCTCCGGATGGTCCCTGACATCTTCATTGCCAGCCCGCTCTCCGGATGGTCCCTGACATCTTCTCTTGTCAGCCCGCTCTCCGGATGGTCCCTGACATCTGCTTTGCCAGCCCGCTCTCCGGATGGTCCCTGACATCTTCATTGCCAGCCCGCTCTCCGGATGATCCCTGACATCTTCATTGCCAGCCCGCTCTCCGGATGTTCCCTGACATCTTCTCTTGTCAGCCCGCTCTCCGGATGGTCCCTGACATCTTCTCTTGTCAGCCCGCTCTCCGGATGGTCCCTGACAACTTCATTGCCAGCCCGCTCTCCGGATGGTCCCTGACATCTTCATTGCCAGCCCGCTCTCCGGATGGTCCCTGACATCTTCATTGCCAGCCCGCTCTCCGGATGGTCCCTGACATCTTCATTGCCAGCCCGCTCTCCGGATGGTCCCTGACATCTTCATTGCCAGCCCGCTCTCCGGATGGTCCCTGACATCTTCTTTGCCAGCCCGCTCTCCGGATGGTCCCTGACATCTTCTTTGCCAGCCCGCTCTCCGGATGGTCCCTGACATCTTCATTGCCAGCCCGCTCTCCGGATGGTCCTTGACATCTTCATTGCCAGCCCGCTCTCCGGATGGTCCCTGACATCTTCATTGCCAGCCCGCTCTCCGGATGGTCCCTGACATCTTCATTGCCAGCCCGCTCTCCGGATGGTCCCTGACATCTTCATTGCCAGCCCGCTCTCCGGATGGTCCCTGACATCTTCATTGCCAGCCCGCTCTCCGGATGGTCCCTGACATCTTCATTGCCAGCCCGCTCTCCGGATGGTCCCTGACATCTTCTTTGCCAGCCCGCTCTCCGGATGGTCCCTGACATCTTCTTTGCCAGCCCGCTCTCCGGATGGTCCCTGACATCTTCATTGCCAGCCCGCTCTCCGGATGGTCCCTGACATCTTCATTGCCAGCCCGCTCTCCGGATGGTCCCTGACATCTTCATTGCCAGCCCGCTCTCCGGATGGTCCCTGACATCTTCATTGCCAGCCCGCTCTCCGGATGGTCCCTGACATCTTCATTGCCAGCCCGCTCTCCGGATGGTCCCTGACATCTTCATTGCCAGCCCGCTCTCCGGATGGTCCTTGACATCTTCATTGCCAGCCCGCTCTCCGGATGGTCCCTGACATCTTCATTGCCAGCCCGCTCTCCGGATGGTCCCTGACATCTTCATTGCCAGCCCGCTCTCCGGATGGTCCCTGACATCTTCTTTGCCAGCCCGCTCTCCGGATGGTCCCTGACATCTTCATTGCCAGCCCGCTCTCCGGATGGTCCTTGACATCTTTATTGCCAGCCCGCTCTCCGGATGGTCCCTGACATCTTCATTGCCAGCCCGCTCTCCGCATGGTCCCTGACATCTTCATTGCCAGCCCGCTCTCCGCATGGTCCCTGACATCTTCATTGCCAGCCCGCTCTCCGGATGGTCCCTGACATCTTCATTGCCAGCCCGCTCTCCGGATGGTCCCTGACATCTTCTCTTGTCAGCCCGCTCTCCGGATGGTCCCTGACATCTTCTCTTGTCAGCCCGCTCTCCGGATGGTCCCTGACATCTTCTCTTGTCAGCCCGCTCTCCGGATGGTCCCTGACATCTTCTCTTGTCAGCCCGCTCTCCGGATGGTCCCTGACATCTTCTCTTGTCAGCCCGCTCTCCGGATGGTCCCTGACATCTTCTCTTGTCAGCCCGCTCTCCGGATGGTCCCTGACATCTTCTCTTGTCAGTCCGCTCTCCAGATGGTCCCTGACATCTTCATTGCCAGCCCGCTCTCCGGATGGTCCCTGACATCTTCTCTTGTCAGCCCGCTCTCCGGATGGTCCCTGACATCTTCTCTTGTCAGCCCGCTCTCCGGATGGTCCCTGACATCTTCTCTTGTCGGCACACCATCTTCGTTTTGGTTCTGCAAGTGCTATCAACAGCGATCACCTCACCTAAACTATTTCCCCGTCGTTCCACTGCTCTTTATTGGTTTTGATGGTTCGTTATAACAAAGCTACGGAAAAAAGGAAAACAAAATAATTAGAAAAAATTATAATGAAATAATTCATTACGTTTTCAACATTTTCGCAGCAGCCTGTGCGTCATCAGGCATGCGGAAGTTTGTTGGTACAGTGACCTAATGACCTAATGTCATTTTGCTGGTTTCCGATTTTGCTATCAGTATAGTAGTAACTCTAGTAATTTGCTCAATACACTAAAGCCACAGAAAATCTATCCCTTTAGCTCTAATTTCCCTGAGTACCTATTCTAAAACACCCGCTTCCCCTTCCACAAGTACCCCCCGAATACCTTTTGATATCCTTCTGGCTTCTGATACCTCACGTCTCCTAAACGAGAATTTTTGAATTGTTCGACTTCGCATTCTGTTCGGTTGTCGTTTGTGCCCGTCGAAGCGTCTGAAAGTTCAAGAAAATTTATTATACAAAAATGAGGGGAAGTTCGACAAAAAGAAGAAAATGAGAAATTCAATAGTCACCAAATTATACAAGGGAAAAATGAAGAATGAATGAGGTTAAAATTATGACCATCGAAATATATTGATTGGAAAACAACGCACAATGGAAAATGGCCGTGACCTAGCACACAAGGAAAAAATAGAACTTGCTCTTGGGAAAATACACAAAGGGGAGGTGTGTTGGAAAGTGCGCGCGCTGTTTCAGGTACTGTTAGATCAAAAAAAATTTACTGAGAAATCAAATTCTGACAGTAGATCAAATCGAAAATTTGAAGACGCTGTTGACTAGGAACACAACTACAAACAAGGAATTGATTCAATTGGCGAGATTTCTCAAAAACCATGTAAATTTTTGAAATTTGGGTTTTTTAATGTTACTGCAAAATAGCCGTGGTAACAACTTTTTGGTTGTGGGATCAAAAAAAATTAAAAAAGGTGATTTAAGTCATGATTATAGTAATTTGAATAGTCTTGATTTGCTGATTTCAAAAATGCTAGTTTTATAATTTTTGGGCAAAAATAGACAAAGATTGCGCACAATGGAAAAGGGGCGCGGACTAACACATAAGGCAGATAAACGTGAAGACTTTCGAAAATGGAACTTGCTCCTGGGAAAATACACAAAGAGGAGGCGTGTGGGAAAGGGGCCAAGAACAATAGATAGGCATAGTGTTGCGCGCGCACTGTTTCAAGAATCGGTAGATCAAAAAATTTTTTCTGGAAGATCAAAAAACTATTTTAATTATAAAGAATGTGATCTAAGTCATGATTATAGTAATTTGAAAGATCTTGTTTCGCTGATTTCAAAAATGCTAGTTCTACCATTTTTGAGTGAAAATAGACAAAGTTACTGTAGTTTCTATGTGGACGGGAACCCGAGAATTTCAATTTTTTAAACCTTAATTTGATTTTATCTATTCGAACCGCCAAAAAATGGCTAAAATTGATGAAAAGAAGAAAATGAGAAATTCGATGGTCACCAAAATGACGGCAACAATGAAGACTGAATGAGGTTGATGAGAGTTATGACCGTGGGACTTTATTGATTGGAGAACAACACAATGTGAAAGGGGGTGGGGTAACCTAACAAGGACACAAGGAAAAAATGTGAAGAGAATAAAAAAATTACTCGGGAAAATACACAATGGGGAGGAGTGTGAGAAAGGGGCGGAGCCTAGAAAAAAAGGCGCTGTGAACGAGATCGAGAAGAGTGGTAGATCAAAAAACTGGGAGACCAAAAAAATAGATCAAATCAAGAACTCGAAGACGTTGGTGATCACGAGGACCCAATAAGAATCGGAAGATTTTTTGAATTTGAAAAGTTTGAGTTTTTCTGGGTTACTGTAGTATAGGCGTAGTTACAGTAGTCTTGAAAAACCTCACAACCGCAATTCGAGGTGGGACTCCAAAATATGGAAGAATGTGATATGATCCAAGATAATACACATTAAAGCTGGCTTGTTTTTCTCAATTTAATCAATCTATAATAGTTTTACCATTTTTGCGCCAAAATAGACAAAGTTACTGTAGCTTCCATTGAGACGTGAAACCAAAAATTTGAAATTTTCAAACCTAATCGTGATTATACCCATTCGAACCTTGTGAGATTCTTTTGAGTTTAGTGAGATTCGGACTGAAATGGGCGGAGTTACAGTAGTTTTGATGAGAAGTGATAACATCAAAATGGTCGAACAGTCTTGTTTTGTTTAATTCAGAAATGCTAGTTTCCTCAAGTCTGAGCTGAAATGAGCGGTGTTACAGTACTGTAAACAAACTTGCAGTCGTCTAAAAACAGAGAGATTCTATTTCAAAAAAGGTAATTACAATAGATGTAAAGTTAAATAAAATAACAAAAATCTAACTTGTAAAATCTGCTTTATTCACATTTTAATTGCACAATGAATGTTCAGAAAACTCAATATCTACTTGCCACAGTGGAAGTGTTGGTAAGACTGATTTTGCGCGAGAGATCATCTGAAATAATTTGATTGTATTTTTTCCAAATCAGCTGATAAAAATAACCAATTTCGACTCCTTTGAAGATTGTTTTATGAAACTCCTTGTTGTAACTTATAGTGATAATTCTAAAGAAATCAAAGTTTTCCACTCGAATTTCGATATTTGTAACTCACCCATCTAACGTATGAACACATACCCAGGCGAAAGTAGAGAGGAAAAAACGGAGCCACCTTAGACTTCCATCAATTTTCGGCATAATTAAGAAGTAGGTGATTAGTTCAAAGACAAAAACAGAGGCTTGGAGACATGCTTGTTTCAAAAAGTTTATCTCAGCACTTCTCTTTTTTGTATGAGATTGAGTGTAGGCAGTGATCGAGAGCTGAAACAACTTTTGTAAAATGACACTGGAATGTGGTGGAGACCAACCCTAGACTTGAAGTTTCGAATTTTGGAAACTGTGACGACATCGAGAATGACGATGAATATGACAATTGAATTATACTTTAGAAAATCAGCATACCAATTGATATTGGTGCAAGCCGGAGTGGTAGATAACACGAATACCCAGAAGTCGTCGTAGTAGAAGAATTTACAGTCATCTGAAAACAGAAATGTTAAGAAGATACTCAATTTCAGGAGCAATTCATTACTGTAGACGTAGAGATAAAAAGATGGAAGAATAGCGCAGCCCCACAAGAATATGACGAGTTTTTCGGTATTTTCCATGCTGAAAGTAGAAAATGAAAATCGCTTTCGAAACGCCGAAACTACCTAAAAATAGTTTCGTATTTGATAGGAGACACAATGGAGCAAAATCGATTCAACGAGATGCACAAATGGGAGTAGATTGAAATGTCATAGGCAACAAGAAGTATGTGACCCATAATCGATGAGTACGTTTTCAAAGAGTCGATGTCGCTGAAATTATTTGTCTCTCTCTCTCTAAAAAATTTTGCTTTTTACTTACAAGATACACATTGGTGAGAACATAAACGCAAAAATGGTGGAGTGAATTGCATCTCCGATTGATTGAGAAGCAGTTAGTCTCCCGAAAGAATTCTTCAAGGATGGAAGTTTTCGGATCAGAAGAGCAACGGTCCAGTTGGCTAGAACCCCAATGAAGGCCAACTGAAATTGCTTCAAAATAAAAAAAAGAATTTCTAAACTTACCGGGAAAATGATGAGTCCTGCGATTTGCTCATCAGTCAACATGTTGAGTTCAGATGAAAAACCTGAAAGAATAGTTGAATTTATTAACAATAACAGCTATTATCAAAGAGAGAGAGAGAGAGAGAGAGCATCAATACACATAAAAAGTTTAAAAGCAGGCTAGAGAACTGGGTTTTTTAGGGATCTCATTTTACTTAATATAGGGCGGGAATAGACATTAACCGTGCTACAAGCAAATTTTGTTTTGATTGAAAAACCCAGAAATCAAAATTCATTCATAATTGTAGTTCCTTATTCGTTCCTAAAATTGCGGTTTTTCTTCAACCAATCGTTGTTTTTAGTTTTGCAGATCTCCAATTTTATTTCCATTTTTGGAGCTGTTTACCTGTTTTCGGTATTTTTTGCAATTCACTTTGAATTTGAAGTCTAGCAATTGTGATCTTTATGTTAATTGGTCTTACTTCCAAGACATCTCCCTGCGAACTGCTTCCCTCAAATGTTTTTCAAGTTTGGGATCTCAGTCAAATTTCAATTCCGTAGCATGCTTGGACTTGTAGCTAAAGTAGAGCAATACACAAATTTAATCTCTTTGTTCAATCTACACCCAATCTAAATATGCATGTATTCTCTACCATGATACATATTACATTTTCATTTATGTTATAGCCCACGTATGCTTTTCATGATAAAAGTTGTTTATACGACGTTGACACCTGCAATCTTCACTGGTATAAGATCACCGATTTTCTGATAATTTGTCATATTTCTTCTTCTCAAAAATCATGACTAATTACCCTGTATACTACGACTACGGAGATGAAAATTATGAAAATTATGAACAGTACTACCTGGAGTGCGAACCTGGCGACTGGAATTGCGACTCCAATATTTTTAAAGCAGCGCATAGATACGCAAATTTAGTGAATATTTTTCTATCCTTTTTAACAATATGCGCCAATATTTTCCACTTATCCGTCTTGGTACAAAAAGAGTTACGGTCAATTTCAATTTTCATTTTGATGATGGGAATTTGCTTGGCTGACATTTTGGGATTCGTGACTAAATTTTATAACTACGGTGTTGAGCGAAACTGGATTAATGATGCTCGAGAGTTTTTCAACCTCGAACCCCCTGAATACCACTTTTATTGTATGTCATTTGACTATACCCATATCGATGTTTTGGCTTCTATCAAAGCTCTAATACAAGTGGCGTCCAGACCAATATCCATATGGTTGGCTATATTTATGGCTCTTATTCGAACGTTGTCTGTGGTTTTCCCAATGAGCAATGGAATTCAAAAATTGACAAAAGTCCGATCTGCAATTGTCATAGTCTTGGTTGTGGGGCTATTCTGGTGTATTTATTACTCTTGGCACTATGTATTCGCTGAAGTCTTGTGGTTTCCAGATCATTTGAGTCAATAGCAAGTTCTTGATTCATCGAATTATTAAATTTTCGAAACTTTTTTTCAGCTGTTTCGATCCTGAACTCGCACCAAACACGACAGTCTTTGCGCTGTCACGTGAATATGATCACTACGCAGAAGAGAGGGATCGCCTTGAATATTTAGTCCGTATTGTACCTACTGTACTTTACCCATTTCTTACTGTATTTTTAATCATTGAACTTGCAAAAATTAAAAAGCGCAGAGGGAAAATGCGCTCCAATGAGAATGAGAAAGCTGACAACACTACCATGCTTATTCTCCTGATGACGTTTAGCTTCATGCTATCGGAAGGCTCGAACGGTTTTGTAAATTTTCTATTACTCACAACACCCAACTTGCCTGAAAACGAGTGGTATAGGTACGACATTGGTGTTAAAAAGAGTATAGTGAAACATTTTTCAGATTAAAACTCGCTGTATTGGACGTGATACTCCAAAACTTACGCTCCTTGAATGCCCTATCTCATTGCTTCGTGTGCTACTGGATGTCGTCCCAGTATCGGGATACGGTAAAGCGAATGTTTTCTTGTTGTGCACCAAGACGAAAGGTAGTGTAATTGAGTACCTTCAATTTTGAATCTATACGTCTTCAGGTGATAATGGTAAAAGGTTCCGAACCAGACACGTCAAAAATTTTCAAGATTGTGAATTCAAACTCAAAAACTTAATCGACTTGATTGTTTTCCTTTTTTCATGAACGATACATTTATTGGACTTCAACATTTCTCTCAATTCCACTACAAATATGATCTATCATCTCCCAAAGATTCGCAAAGTTTTTCGGATGAAATTTTTTTTAGCTGGACCTATTTCTTTCTAATGCTTTTAATGTTCGGTTCCCAGAATGGGGGGAGGTAACATTTTGTTAGAATTAAACGTGAGATTCCTAAAAAATTCTCGATGAATCACATATACTTGGTTAAAATGGAAAATGAAGATTAAAAATATCTAGCCTCAAACTTTTCGAACTGATCGCAAACTTAATATAACCGTTTTTTGTACGCTTAATCCGGTCAACATACACAGACTCACATTCATACAAAAGGTCTCTTCCATTTTTATTTTCATTTCCATTGAAAATCATGTTCAAACTTTTGATTCCTCTCTTTTTCCTACTAAAATTTTCCGTCGCCGAATCTATTCTCCCAGTTTCCGTTGATTCCAAAGACTGTGATCCAAAAGAATCTATTATCGAAATCGGTCTGTGCAATCGTTATGTATATGAACTCACTGATTTAACTGATAACTATAATAAGGATTTCGGTACCTTGGAGAATGCAAAGAATGTGACCAGCATGTGTCAGAAAATTTCGGTGAGCACCATACCGTTAAAAACGATTACCAAGGTGAATAGTTTTCAGAACTGCTTCAATTCTAGCCAATGTGAAGATGTGCGGAAGACCGGAGAGGGGTATAAAGATAAATGCGATAAACTTCAGTTCAAAAACTTTAAAATGTATGAATGCATCCAAAATTTTTATCAAGAAACGCTTGTTAGCAATGAGACTTGCATAAAGGACTGTCCCTATTTCTCGGTAGGTAATTTTCAGAGCACTTTTACTGTATGGCAATCAAAAAAATTTTCGAGTTCACTTCCAAAATTCGTTACTTTAGGACGATCTAACAGCCAAAAAGAATGCATGGGAAATTGGCAAGCATTGTTTCTCAACTTTCACTAAACAGAATTGCACGGAACTTCAAAACTATTACCTGGAAACTCAGTACGATACGTTTGTGGGAATTTTGACCGAAGACCCTGCTAACGATCCGAATTGCACATCTTTGAGCAATCAACTGACGGCAACGCAATGTGACCCTAAAATAGTATATTTTTATCGCCAGGCCGATGAGTACAGAAACGCAAATTACGAGGGAAAAGACTACACAAAAAACTTGACCGCCATTTGTGAAGATGTAAAGGTACGGTGGGCGATGTCTTATTTTTTGGATTTTTTAATTTCCCAAAATCCTAAATCCAAATATTTCAGGAATGCATCAGCCACTATTGCTACTACAGTGGTTACATTACTCAACGTTTCAATGAAATTTGCGATGAAGTTCGAAACTACACCAGCATTCCAAAAACTTTTGATGATTGTTTCGTACACATTGTTACAAAGTCTAACAGTACAAAGTACCCATGTGTTGCTAGGCTGAACGAAAAGGGAAGCTCTAAATGGAACGTAGATGGAAGCGTTTTCAAGAACTCATTGGGCGCCCCATGGATCAAGATGACGAAACTGTTGAATGATAAGGAGTGCGTGAAAAATATGATGTTTGGAGAGTGTGACAAAAGGGTTCTAAAGAATTTCGATGAGGATTGGCAGAAGACTAGGAATACGACTTATTCGATGCGGAAACAGATGGATCAATAATATAAATTGGTATTGAAATATGATGAAACAAAAGAAGTTGTTGAAGAAACAGTTGAACAAAATTTTTGAACTTTTTAACGTTCAGGTACTTTCACACCAAGCTCTCAAACTTTTCGAACATCACCACTGGTTTCCCATTTTGGTCGGTCAAAAATCAGCGAATGCCGACCGCCAATCGACCGCCAATAAAACAGAGCATTGGCAGACCAATAGACCAAATCCATTCATGGGGAACAGTACACAAAAAACAGAGAAACCCTCGGCTCGTCTAACGATTTGTCGGTCGGTAAGAAGTCCGTTTTGGTTGGACAAAAATCGCTGACCGCCGATGACCGTTGAAGCAGATCCGGGACATTTTGTGAAGGTCATTTTGCATCTAAGACGTTTCGCCGCGCGTGTGTTTCTAAAACATTCTCAACAATAGATTCAACGTGTAATGAACCGTCTTAGTTGCGAGATGACCGGTTGCGTAATGTCCCGAAGCACGAAGCAGATGAATAACGCAAAAACTTTTATGTACGTCAAATCTTGCTCTGCTAGAGTGAATACAAACGATAGTAGACTATAAAACCACAAACGGAGCAACTTTATTTCATTAGAAAATCATTTCTTTTTCTCAAACAGAATCATCAGACATTACTATTCCTCCACTTCCTTCCTTATGGCCAAAGTGTCTTTCCTTGTTCTCTTCCAATCCTCGTCAAACGTCTTCACTGCTTGCCTCCCACATTCTCCCTCCATCACTTCTTTCACACATTTCTCATCATCCAAAAATAGAGGAAGCCTAACTTCAGGAGCCTCCATGGTATTTGTTAACTTGATCCCTTGAGAAGTGTACGGGAATACACATGGGTATTTGGAAGGATTCGTGTTAGTGGCAATGTGTACGAAACAGTCATCGAAGGTGTTGTAAGTGAAGTTTTTGACACTTTCGCACATTTGATTTATTTTTTGAGTGACGGGTCCGTCAAAGTGACAAGATTGTTTTATGCATATCTGGAAACATTTTTTATTTTGAGGTATAGATGAACCACGTTCTCCTTACCTTGACCTCATCACAAGTCGATGAAAGATTTTTTGTGTATTCTCCACCTTCCCGTTTCCTTTCTGAGTAATCGTCAAGCTCATCCCAAAACTTTGATAACTGAGGGATGCACTGCATTCCCACTAGATCTTCATGAAGCGATGAACAGTTTTCATCATCTACTGGTTTTTCAGTGAGCAGGATGACGAATTTGTCGTACTGAGTTTTAAGGTAGTATTGTTGGAGTTTAGTGCAATTTTGTTTGACGAAATCAGTAAAACCTGTCTTTCCATATTTCCATGCTTCTTTTTTGATAGTCATATTCGTCTGCAACAATTTTCACATTCACAGAACAGTGAAATGAAAATTTACCGATAGAAAATCATAGTTCTTAATGCTAGAATCATTTTTATCATAAATTTCTTGATAAAAATTACCAAGACATGTAAAAGTTTGATAATGCTTCATTTCCACTCTATCACACTTTTCCCGATAATTGTTTCCGATTTTTTGCACATCTTCGCATTGGCTAGAGTTGAAACATTTCTGAAATATCAATATTTGGAGGTTTTTAGAAAACAATCGGCTTACCGAAATTTTCTGACACAAGATTGTCACATTCTTTGCTATTTCCAAGTCTTCCCAAAGTTGATTATAATAATCAGTAATTTCATTTAGCTCATAGACATAACGATTACATAGACTGATTCTAATTATGGATTCTTTAGGGGTACAGTTTTTAGATTCAAGGGAAACTGGCAGAATAAAATCCGCAGTGGGAAATATTAGTGCTAAAAGGAGAGTTACTAAAATTCTCAACATGACGGAGGTCGAGAAATAGGAAAATAGAGTACTTTGAAAAAAATGAAAAAAAAACGCCGATGAATCTCTGATCTATGTGTTTGCACGTATACATATCGGATTAGTAACACAAACCATTTTGTCTCGATTTATGATCGTTGGAAAAAAAGAAAACTAGAGAAAATTTGAACTCAAACTGTTAGATGAGTAATGGAAATACATTGATCCTTGTTGTTAATATTTTGGAGTCGACGAACTTTAGGCTCCGCCCACTTTTCAGGGCCATTTTTGAACATTTTTGTAAGACAACATGATCCAGAAAGCAATGAAACACACAATATTCAAGCAAAGCCTTTTTGCAAAGTCATTTATTTCAAAACCAATTCTTCTAAAAGTGAAATTAGTCCTCCAATTTCTTCCTTATCTCCTTTTTGGTTTCCCAAACATTTTGCCAATCTTCATCAAACGCCATCAAAGCACCCGCAGCGCATTCTCCTTTCATCACAGTCTTCACACATTCCTTATCGTTCAAGAATTCGGTTAGCTTGACTTTTGGAGCATCCACCTGACTGTTGGAATATTTGTAGTAGGTGTAGGAATAGATGCAGTAGTAGCCCAGACTGTCTGATTTAGTAACGATGTGTACAAGGCAGTCATCGAAAGTTTTAGGTTTGAGTGTGGAGTTTCGGATCGCCTCAAAGTTCGTTCAAGATCCCAGCATATGTTCGTTCAAGATCCCAGAATATTAAGATACCTTGACGTCTTCACAAACATCCAAAACTTGTGTTATATTCTCTATCCCTATGGTATTGGCATTCTCTGCACGTGGACAAAACGGGGCGGCTATCGATTTCTGTGTATCCCGCCTCTCGGGTAAAGAGGAAGGGGGATGTGCTGTGCGTAAACAAAAAAACAGACCCACTTTTTTCAAAATTTTTTTTGATCTACCCGAAACTTTGTTGCCGCGAAAATGGCCCATCCATCGACAGGTGGGATGACTGACTCTCATTTCTCTCGTTTTCTTTTGGTTGTTGGCGACTTTTTTCAATCGATTTTTTGGTTCTGTACCGAATTCCAATAATTGTGGTCGTCTTTTTTGGTCCCCCATTGTAGTTTCTCATTATTACGCCCTCCCTCTTTTCGGATTTACCTTTGTTCAGCTCCCTTTTTTTATTGGAAAAATGTCTCTCCTTTCATTTCTCTCATCCCCAAGGGTTTTAGAAAATGTCCATTTTTCTTTTGATTTTCTCGTTGTTACCGCGATCCTCAAATTATAATAATTTTCTTTATCAGGGTACCGATCCCACCACTTGGCCGTCCGCACCAGTGGAGATGGAAGCAGTGAGATGTGGATAAGGATAGGTGAGTTTTTGACTGGCTAATGGTTAGCGGACATCTTAAAAGAGCCAAATCGTTTGTGACATGGCCTAGCTTTTTGATCGAAAAAATTCTCGGCCATATGGTTTTAAAATGTCCCTAGCCGTCTTTGAGATTACTCATGGGCCAACTTTAACAATATCTATATTCAGAAATCGAACGATCGAGACGAGACGGGGTCGATGGTCTGGGATGGTGGCCGAGAGGGTTGAGATGGATCGAGGATCGAGCGAGTGATGTTGAAGGAGCAGCCTTCCTGCCTTCGAGTTTCTGCAGTGAGACTGCAGAAAGAAAAGGGTTTTTATAAAATATCTAGAATAGAAAAAAATGACATAGGATATTTAGAATAGATAGCATTTACATTAGATATCAGAAAACTAGAAAGCACAAAAACTAGAAAGAGCACATAAAATAGAAAGCACTTATTGCACTAGGGAGATGGTCACTTTGAGATCTTCCTAGTTGGATGTCCAGTCTCTTCGGAGGCTGTTAAAGTGACTCTGATCCCGAATGCAATTAGTAATTTCTGTTTTATGTACTTTTTAGTTTTTGTACTTTCTTATATGTAAAAAACAGATATAAACTAGTAGCAAAAACATATAAAAAAGCACAAAAACTAGAAAGAGCACATAAAATAGAAAGCACTTATTGCACTAGGGAGATGGTCACTTTGAGATCTTCCTAGTTGGATGTCCAGTCTCTTCGGAGGCTGTTAAAGTGACTCTGATCCCGAATGCAGTCTGTTCTTTTTTTCAATCATTTCTTGTCTCGAAAAAGTTTTGCCAAATCTGCCTTCGGCACATTCAGAAATTTAACGCCAACCGCATATCAATTCTCCCTCCGAGAGTTCAAAGCACATTTGTATTTTTGAGCATTGACTTTCTCAGCCAAACGAAGAATGCACCAATCCATATCGGAATATTCGGAGAAATATGGGAATTTGGTGAGAAGGTTTAGTTTTACATCAAAGTCGTGTTGCAGTTTTTGGAAATCGATATCAGTGTAGAAGCAGTATTGAAGCAGCAGTTGTTTTTGTGGCTCATAAGCTTTTAGGACTCACCGATAAGAAATCATAATTTTTTGAACAGTGTGTTGTTCCTTGAACAACTGCATTGAAGAAGTCTTTAAGACAATTTCGAATTCCATAACAGTTCTCCTCCAATCTGTCGCATCTTTCTTTATAGATCTTCCCGGTGTTCCGCACATCGTCACATGGACTGCTCTCAAAACAACTCTGAAAACTACATTCATTTTTCACTGGAAACAACATTATTGCAATATTACATTCATCTCATCACAAATCTTGGGCACATTCTCTGCCATTTCCATTGTTGCATGTCGTATACATGTCGGATTAGTAACACAAAACCATTCATTGCGGAATTTTCGATTTGTGTTCATTGAAAAAAAGATGACTAGAGAGAAATTGAACTCAAACTGTTAAATGAGTAATGGGACAAACATTAGGCTCCGCCCACTTTTTTGGACCATGTTTGAGCATTCTTCTAAGAGAACATAACCATGAAACACAAAATATTCAAGCTTTCATTCATTCCAACATTAATTCTCCTAAAAATGAAATTAGTCCTCCAACTTCTTCCTTATCTCCTTCTTGGTCTCCCAAACATCTTTCCATTCCTCATCAAACGTCGTCAACGCACCGGCAGTGCATTCCCCCTTCATCACAGTTTTCACACATTCCTTATCGTTCAAGAATTTGGTCAGCCTGATTTTTGGAGCATCCACCTGATTATTGGAATATTTGTAGTAGGTGTAGGAATAAACGCAGTAGTAGCCCAAACTGTCCGATTTAGTAACAATGTGCACAAGGCAGTCATCGAAAGTTTTAGGTTTGGTTGTGTACTTTCGGATTGCGTCGCAAGTGAAGTTCATCCTATCGAACAGGTAGCCGTTGTAGTAGCAGTGCTGCTTCATGCAGTCCTTAAATATTTCATTCAATATTTTTTAAGCTCATTCAAGATCCCAGAATAGTAAGATACCTTGACATCTTCACAAATCTCGACAACTTGTGTTATATTCTCTGTCCCCATGGTATTGGCAGTGACCAACGCCTCGTAATGTCTCAACAAATTTGCCGTCATTGGTCCGCATTCCATGGAATTCAATTCTTCATGCACTGACCCACAGTTTTCCGTCTCCGGTTTCACAGTCAAAAAATCAAGCAATTTCTCATAATTCGTCTCCAGATAATAGTTTTGTACGTCAGAGCAGTTCTCCTTGGCAAAATTTGTAAAGCATTCCTTTCCAGACTCCCAAGCTGATTTTCTAATGAGCGGGTTGGTCTAAAGGAGATTACTGTACTCGGGTGGAAATATCAAAATAGCATACATTAAGATAACTGTAGTTGCCCGCGCATGAACTCTTGTTGTCGTACACTTCCTGATAAAAATTTCTGATACAATTGGCTACCAAGTAATACTTGAACTCGATAGAGTTACATTTTTCGATATAAGACTCTCCAGCCTTTCTCACGTCTTCGCATTGAGAATCATTGTAGCAGTTCTGAACATTTCTAGATTCCAATGATCTGAGCCAACGTCTTACCGTTAACTGCTGACACAAGTTGGTGATCTTTCTAGCCGTGTCCATTTCTCCAGCGAACGTCGTGTAAGAGTCGACAAGGTCAGAGAGCTGATAAGAATAACGAGAACATAGTCCAATAGTAATAATAGATTCTTTGGGGTCGCAATTCTCAGAAGTGCCTAGAGTCAAATTGAGAATAGGCTCAGAAGTAGCACATTTCAGTACAAAAAACAAAAGTACTAACATTTTGAACATGATTTCAGACACAAACAGAATGAGTGTAAAAATGGCAGAGTCTGTGGCCTGTATTTATGTGTGTTGGTGGACAGGATTAAGCGCTCAGAATACCACATCGCCTAGATTTGTGATTCATTCAGAGAACTGCACTAGAAAATAGTTGAAATGGAATGATCAGGATACAGAAGATCAACTTCTCTGATGCTGTGCTCACCAGGAACATTATCCACTTACTTTTTTACATTTTTGTCAGAAAAACTTGGTTCATGAACAAATGATTCCATTAAATGACTGATCCCTTCAGATCTGACACAAAGTCGTTTGGCTCCTACATATTAAACTTGATATTTTGCACACAGCCGCAAATTCAATTTTCACATGTTGTTCCTTAGACAAATTCACCTAGTAACTTATCCTGTTTTGATGATAACAACGTTTTTTTTGGACAATGAAAGTTACTACAAGTTTTACAAACAACAGTCAAAACTGGACAGTTATTACAAGCTCATGTGCCACTTCATTCCATTTATCACCATCTCAATTTATGCTGAAGCAGTTTATTGCATCTTTACGAAAAAAGTTTGGACTGGATGGGGATTCATTTATATTGGTAACAACGATTTTTTGGTCGCGACTTTTCTCGGAATAAATAATGTGATCTGTAAACGAAACTAAACAAGAGATTTTTTATAAGCAAAATGAAATATTCAACAAAACATTTTCTTCGGATCACTTTCAATTGCTTTCTTCCAAGTTTCATAGTAACTCATCCAGACATGATCCTCACAGCGTCCTTGGACCACAACTTTCCGACATTCTTTGTTGCTCAAATACTCGGATAATTTCACTATTGGAAATTGAATCCCCTCCTCATCATTCTTCTCAACACATTCCTCTCTGGAGATGTTCACATGTCTCCTAAACCGAATGTTGCATATCTCAGAGAGCTTTTCAATTCTCTTCGGGGATTTCGGAAGTTGGTCAAATTTTTTTGCAGCTTCCATCATAGTCTTGCACAATTCATTTTTGTAGATGGGAAGGGTCTTGTTATAGGTGCAAAATTGGCTCATGCACGTCTAAAATTAAGTATTTAAACAAAAATGGCCTTAGTCCAGCCACAAACCTCTGCTAGATTACACATCGCCGTAACATTAGCTTCACTACTTTCAAATTTTCCTTCAACTCCATTTGTTTCATTCTCTAACATCCATTCTGCATAAGCATTGTCTAGTTGTCTTGCCAATCTTCCACATTGCTTTCCATTGAGTTCATCAAAAAAGGACTCACATTGGTCGGAGCCGTCCGTGTCAGTGGTCAAGATGCCTAGCAGTTGGTCATAATGAGAGATCAAGTAAGCCATTGAATTTGCTGTACACGTTGAGCTTTGGCATGCAAAACCCATTAAACAAGATTTCCCTGAAATCCAAGCCGCTTTTCTGGTCGTCATGTTGTTCTGAACACATTAGAACTATCCATATTTGTACGAATTCGACCTACCGAGAAGTAATCATGATCTTTTATACAATCATATTTTTCTTCATACCCTTGTTCGTGAAATTCCGAAATGCAATCCTTCATATCATAGTACAAGAACTCCAACTGATCACATCTTGTTTTATACATCTCACCGAGTTCTCGATGAGAATCACATTCACTATTCATGTAACATTCCTGAAACTTTTCCATATTTTTTGGTTCTCAAAATATAACTTACTCTCACTTTATTACAAATCTTGGTCACATTCTCCATGGATTCCGGAAAAAGGTAAGGATAATACTTTTCACTATCCATCAACGGAGCCAATGCTTCCACAAATGGAGAGCACAAGTCTCTTTCAGTGGATATTTGTTCCGTCGTACAGTGATTTGAGAAATTTTGTGGGTAAGCAAAAGTGAGTTTTAGTACAACTAGTGATATGAGTGTAAACATGAGGAAAATATATGAACTAACATGAATAGTGAGTGGTAGTATGACACTTTGTTGCATGAGACCAGATTACATATTTCTGTGTCAATCGTTTCCCTAGTTGTTTGATTTTCTAGAAACACAAGTGACGACATTTGTATATAAACAACTACAGTCTATTGGATGCACCATATTTCGATCTTCTTCTCAGCACAACAGAACAGACTAAACTATTTCAACCTAGTTTACTTTTAACTCATAATCATTTTTACAGAGAAGAAATTTTCAATGTTAAAAAATATAAAAATGTAGTTTTTGTTTGTGAGAATGAACGGATTATTCACAGAGGTTCATAGTCATTTTTTTGATCCCACGCTGTATTGAGTTTGAACATTCTTTGGACATGTTGGAAAAAAATGAATTCATTTTATAAGTATTCAATAGTCAGTCAACATTTTCCTCGTATCTCTCATTTCCGTTTTATAGTTCTTCCAGTCTTCATCAAACGTAGCAAAGTTCTTCCAGTTACATTCTTTTTCCATCACAGCTCTAACGCATTCCTTATCTTTCAAAAATCTCCATAGTTTGACAGTTGGAGTCTTCAAAATAGTTGTAGCAGAGGTTCTGGGCAAAGTTACTGACATCTGGCGAACACATTTGTATTTTGAAACATCACGCAGGATAATGTTCGATAAACAAGCATCAAAGGATGAGGTTTTGGGAAAGGTTGGATATTCTTTGGTTTCTGTATAATTGAGCAATAAATTGTAGATGAAATTTACATTTGAAAACATTTCGTCGTTGTAGTAGCAGTACCGGTGCATACAATTCTGAAATTATTTCTATATATTCCGATATGCAATTGTATGTGCAATTACTTACCGTCATGTTTTCATACAACGGCGTAAAAATTGTTTCATTTTTTTCAAATGGTACTCCAGATTCCATTGAGGTTTGAAACTCAACATTGAATTCGTAAACTCGATTCTTCTCATATTCGCATTTGTAAGCACCCAGTCTATCGTAAAGTGAATCACAACGACCAGCTCCATCAGAATCTATTGTCAACATGTCAACTATCTTTGGAAATCGGAAGTCAATGTAAGCTTTAGCTCTGTCCGAGCAATTAGCATAGTGTCTAATACATGGATGTCCATAGAGAAAACGCAAACCGTACCAATGTCACAAGGAACTTTACCGGAACCCGACCATCATAAAACTTAGCAAAACAGTTCCTCATGTCATAATAATTCAATTCCACCTCGTCACATCTTTCTTCGTAAATCTTTCCGGTCTTCCGTACCCCTTCACATGAACTTTTCTTGAAGCAACTCTGCAACAATTTTTAATAATAGAGATTTAGAATCAATGAGTTTCAACCTTCATCTCATCACACAATTTGCTCACATTCCGAGCAAATTCCAATGAAAAATAGTTTATATATGCTTGTTCGGAATATACCGACAGCCTGTGAACATAGCGAGAGCAAATCCCAGTTGAAATAATGGTTTTTTCCAAATTACAGTCGTTAGAGGTAATCAAAAAATCGAAAGGTGGAATGTCAATTGGAGCTGTGATAAATTTGAAAATAAGAAGAATGAGAGGTAGTAAAATTTTGAAACAGATCATACTGAATGAGAGTATATATGAAAAAATGTATTTGTATATAGTTAGAGGCTGGATTAGTTTTCGATATTTGTAGGCAACAATGATTTTTTGGTTCCAATTCTGCAACAACAATTCGTGAGAGTTCAACAAAAACCAATTTTCCGTTTCCACTTTTTCCCTTGATTGTGGATATTCTGAACGGCATGATTATTGTTTGTTTTGTTTCAGAAGGAGGGACTTATTGTTCTTTTGATCCTTTGAAGGTTTTGAATAGGTTTACTTGCAATCGTACAGTTCATGCAGAAACTACAGTGGGGATTTATATTTATGACCCCAAAATCTGTTCAAATGCTGATTTTCACGACTTTCATGGTATATTTTTGTATGTATAATTCAGTTGTAATGTCGATGGTACTGTACATTTACGATAAATCGAAAAAAATCTAACATTATTGATCACATTCATTTGAAAAAATAAGCAACTTTCAGCACGAATCAAGAGTTAGTAGCATCCCTCCATTTTCTCTTCATTGCTACCGTATTTCTTCGAATCCGATTCCAATCTTTGTCGAAATTATCCACAGCACTCGTCTCACACTCTCCTTTCATCAATGCTTTTACACAGTTCTTGTTGGTCAAAACTCCCGACAAATAATAAGTTGGACTGTAGGCATTGAAGACGAGAGCGTTCAAAAAATTGGATTGACTCAAAATTTTCTTCCGGTCCACGCATGCATAGTTGGACGCGGAGAATGTTGTGGCGATATGGGCATAGCATTCGTCGAAAGTTTTTGAAGATTTCGGAGTCGCCGGAGGGGATGTAGGAAATGGGAGTTTTGTAGAGTTGGTTGGTGACGAGGCTTGACAAGAAGGGCCAATTCCTCGATTTTTCAGATTGGAGTTGAAGATGCAATATTTCTCGACACAGCTCTGCAAGAAAACTTTAATAAATACGCGTTTTCATTCTTCTAACTTACCATAACTTTCCTACAAACCCTTTCCATTTTTTCATCATTCTCAATAGATCCATTTCCTTTCTTCCAACTGTCCAACTCCTCGCTATGCTCATAATAAGCTGGTTCACACTGTCTTCCAACCAGTTGATCATGCAGGGAATTACATCCGTTTAGATTGGCGTGTACATAAGTCAAGGTTTCATATCGGTCGTGTGCATTCATAATAATGGAGTGTGCATCAGAGGTGTTGGTGGTCAAAAGGTAGATCAAATTTCCGTAGCTAGATTCTAGGTAAGAATTTTGATATGGAGTGCAGTTCTGTTTTGCAAAATCTAGCACACACTGCTTTCCATTACTGAATGCATTGGTTTTAATTTCGGCGTCATCCGAAAACCAATCTTGGTTTTTGATACAATCCGTTTTGTTCTCATAAACTTCTTGGAAAAACTTCGAAACACAAGAGTGCACGTCGTAGTACTTGAATTCCATGGTAGCACATTTCTGCTTATAAATGCTTCCAGCATTGTGAACATCAGAGCAGTTACTCTGACGGAAACAATCCTGTAAAAGTTAGATTGAGAGGTCGATCGAGAATAAAAATCTCAACTTACATCCATTTTCTTACAAATCATGGTCACATTTTTTGCAAACTCCAGGGGAACTAGACCGTATCTATCTGTGATCGTCGGTTGGTTATGAAGAATATGTAGCTCATTCAAATATTGAGTACAGAGCCCAATTTCTATAACAGACTCAGCAGGAGAACAATCGGTGGAGTTGATTGGGGAGTTTATAATGGGCCAAGCAATAGAGAACTTGAATAGAAAAAGATGCAGAACAAAAATTTTGTAACCAAACATAGTGCATGAAATGACCGTTTTTGGGGGTGGGTGGAATTATAAAACAACATTGTTTGTGGTGATTTTTTGGTTTTTGAATGGATCATGAAAAATGGTTTTGCAACAGATTTGAACTTAATGGTTCCTGTTTTTCAAATAGTTCAGAAACTACTGTAGGATTTGAAAACTTGTTTATTGTAAGAAAAAATCTAATTGTTTATAGTATTAGCATGTATTCGTGGATGGAAGATTCGATGCAATGTTATGGAAGACTGTTGATTCTATTTCTAAATGTTTAGGATCTTCAAAATTTTCTAGATGTCATCAACATCTCTTCTATAGATTCAGAGTTCATGAAACATGGCGAATCGTATCTATTTACCGATTATTTGTGACCCCAATAAACTTTGTCAGAATTCCATCAACCTCCACTTTTCTTGCGGTCCCCAAATCCAAATAATTTGGATTACAACAAGAGATTATAAAGATCAACACACCCCTCCTCACACTCACAGTTCACACATTTTTCATTTTACTCGCGTTGAAACTACTCGGTATGACCGCTCCTTTTCTACTCTTGTCGATTTTTTTCGTATTATCAGAACCCATATTGTCTACTGAAGTCAAACTTCGTGAATGCTCTCCAAAAGAAATAGTGGTAGCTGAAGGGAAATGTTCGAGATATGTGAATGACTTGATGTTCTTGACTGAAAACTATAAACAAAGTGACATCACATTGGAGGTAGCCAAGAATATCAGTAGAACTTGCCAAAGTGTCACTGTAAGTTCAGACAGAAATACAACAGAGAAGCAACTAAAGTTTCAGAACTGCTTTGGCTCCATCGACTGCTCCGGATCCCAGAAGAACAAGGAGACTTATGAGCAAAAGTGTGAAAAATTGGATTACGCAAACTACGATTTGGATTACTGTCTCCCAAGTTTTTTCACGAGTGTGTATGAGAAACAGTTCAATTGTTCAGCAGAGTTCGATTACTTCTCGGTAAGTTTTGGAGTCCAAACTTCGGACATTCCGTTAGGTTTGAGGTGTTCATAAAAGTTTTGTCAATTTTTTCTTGCAGACAGACATGTCAGTCAAACGAATCGCATTCACCGCTGGAAAATCTTGCTTGATGAACATCACCTCTTCGTGCTCCTCTAAATCAGTTTCATACCTGAACTCAAACTACGACGACCTACTAAATATTTTAACTGTTCCCTCAATAAGCGATAAGTGCTCATCGTTGCATGATGAACTCATCGCCAAGCAATGTGAACCGATTGCAAAGAAAATGCAGTCAAAAATGCTGACGCTTCCTTTCTCAATGCTACTCTCGGCTCTGAGTGATAATTCAACGGCACCTGACGTTACAAACCTTTGCGATGATCTGAAGGTGAGCAACTCATAGTCAGAGCTTTCAAGCAAATGAAAGACATTCAGGAATGTATGAGTCGCTCGTGCTACTTTGGCTCCAATGATACAGATGCAATAAATAAAATTTGTGATGAAATGGATCGATTCGGTGCCGGTGGATTTCATGCTTGCCTCACGAAAATTGCGATAAACGAAACGGTGCTACTGAAGGAGTATGATTGCATGGGACCGTATAGTCACTCAACGTTTGCGCCTTCGCCGAATGGAGGGCCAGCTTATTGGGATAATAAGAAGTGTTTGAAGACAATCATGACAGAGAATTGTGACCCGAAGGTGATGAAAAGCTTCGACAAGGAATATGATGCATTTATAAAAATAAACACGACATCCAGCGATGGGCTCTCTTCGTTGACCGGATTGTTGGGATAACTGAATATTGCTTTCTTGAATAATACTGTTTTATACTCTCAGTTGAAAAAAATTGAATCTTTATAAAATTAAATTCTATTTTCCGAAACATTCAAATAGAAATGGTAGTGTTCTCAAAATTCGCATCCAACAATTCCTCTGCTTCTACCGTAGTGTCCTCCACACAAAGCTCCTTCACCAATTTCTCATCACAACGGTACCATTTTTGATGGCAAAATGTAACTCTTGCAGTTACTATAATCAGCCGTTTCGCATCATACAGGCAGTCCTCATTCTCATCATTTGTCAGCATATAAAGTTTTCTTTGGAATTCGATATCTTTCCGAAGTTTTTCAGGAAAACGACATGAGTGAGCCATGCACTCCTGAAAATTTATAAAATTGAAAAGTTTTTTGGTCTGAGCTCACCAAAAACTTGTCAGTAACGGTGAAAAAATAATCCAGCTGCGATTTGGTGTAAAATTTCGAGTTAGTCAATTCCAAATGTTTCTTGAACCATAAATCTTGAAGCTATAGACCTTCCCGGTGTTCCGCACATCGTCACATGGACTGCTCTCAAAACAACTCTGAAAACTACTTTCATTTTTCACTAGCATAAACAACTTTATTGTAATATTACATTCATCTTATCACATATCTTGGAGACGTTTTCTGCCATCTCCATTGTTGCATGATACTTGTACGTCTTTTCAATATATTTCGACAAATCGTGCACATACTCTGTACAAACGCTGGTGGATATCAAAGACTCCACCCGTGAACAGTCCTTGGAATCTATGGAAAATTTGTAAGGAAGAAATCTTTGGAATTTTTTCGGCGCCGAATAGGGAAAACCGAAAAATAGAAGTAGTATAATTTTTAAACAAATCATTTCGAAAAAAATGAAATAGTACAATGAGGAACGAAAAAAGTTTAGACTGAATGGGGATTAGTTTTATATTGGTAACTACGATTTTTTGGTCTCAACCTTTGTATGATGATGATGTGATCTGCGAACGAAACTAAACTAGAGATTTTTATAATAAAAGTGATATTCAACAAAACTTTTTCTTCGGATCACTTTCAATCGCTTTCTTCCAAATTTCATAGTTACTCATCCACATATGATCCTCACAGCGTCCTTGCACCACAACTTTCCAACATTCATTGTTGCTCAAATACTCGGATAACCTTACTATTGGAAATTTAATCTCCTCTTCATCATTCTTCTCAATACATTCCTCTCTCGAGATGTTCACATGTCTCCTAAACTGAATGCTGCATATATCAGAGGGCCTTTCAATTTTCTTTGGAGGTTTCGGAAGTTGGTCATATTATTTTGCTGCTTTCAACATAGTCTTGCACATTTCATTTTTGTAGATGCGAAGGGTCTTGTTATAAATGCAAAATTGGCTCATACACGTCTAAAATTAGGTATATTTAAACAAAAATGCCACTAGTTCAGTCACAAACCTCCGCTAGGGTACACATCGCCGTGACATTGATTTCACTCCTTTCAAATTTTTTTTCAGCTCTATTCGTTTCATTCTCTAACATCCATTCAGCGTAAGCATTGTTTAGTTGTCTTGCTAACCTTCCGCATTGCTTTCCATTTAGTTCATCAAAAAAGGACTCACATTGGTCTGAGCCGTCTGTGTCTGTGGTCAAGATGTCTAGCAGTTGGTCATAATGAGAGGTCAGGTAAGCCATTGAATTTGCTGTACATGTTGAACTTTGGCATGCAAAGTCCATCAAACAAGATTTCCCTGATATCCAAGCTGCTTTTTTGGTTGTCATGTTGTTCTGAACACTTAGAGCTACCCTTATTTGTACATATTCGACCTACCGAGAAGTAATCATGATCTTTTATACAATCATATTTTTCTTCATACCCATGTTCGTGAAATTCCGAAATGCAATTCTTCATATCATAGTACAAGAACTCCAACTTGTCACATTTTGTTTTATACATCTCACCGAGTTTTCGATAATAATCACATTCACTATTCATGTAACATTCCTAAAACTGTTTCATATTTTTTGGTTCTCACATTTTAACTTACCCTCACTTGATTACAAATCTTGGTCACATTCTCAACGGATTCCGGAAATAGGTAAGGATAATACTTTTCACTATCCAGCAACGGCGCCAGTGCTTCCACAAACGGAGAGCACAAATCACTTTCAGTGGATATTTGTTCCGTCGTACAGTGATTTGAGAAATTTCGTGGATAGGCAAAAGTGAGGTTTAGTACAACAATGACTAGTGATACGAGTATAAACATGATGAACATATATGAACTGACATGAATAGTGAGTGATAATATGACGCCTTGTTGTGTGAGGCCAGATTACACATTTCTGTGTCAATGGTTTCTCTTGTTCTTTGATTTTCTAGAAACACAAGTGACGACATTCATATAAAAACTACTTTGGATTTACCAGGTAGTGAACGCGTTTTCTGTGCCTTTTTGACCTGTTAAGTGTATATATGTAGACATACATATATACAGCGATTGCAGTACTTACCTTCGATGCTCCGTGTTGTTATAGATAAAGTCCGTAGAGTTGTTTGCCGTCGGGATATCTTCTTCTTCCAGAAAATCATCAGTATCCAAATCCTTGTCAGTGTCCAAGGGAATGAAATCTGATTCATTTGGATCGTCCCCCAAATGGTCAGAAGAAAAGGAATTCAATTCAGAATCAGAGTCACAAGAATCGTCAGAAGGATCAGAGTCAGAAGAGTCGTCAAAAAAATCAGAGTTAGAAGAATGCTGAAAATCAGTGGAATCAACATAGGAATAGTCAGAAGAGGTGGAATCGTCGATGTCCGAAATCAAATGTTGTGATATCTCCGGCTCGAAGAGGCCCGTTGCATGGCACAGCCATGAACAGGTGACACTTCTTCTTCTCTGCTCCTTTGCACTTTTTATCAGTTAGTTCGCTCCTGTCACAATTCTACGACTGACCTGTGCACCTGTTTATATAATCAATTGATCTTTTCTTATCAGTCAAGGGATACTAGGATACTAGTATCTCTTACAACTGTAACTAAAACAGAATGAGGAACAAAAGATTCTAAGGAGACAAGCTGACTAATTTTTATTGATTTCTTTTTGCAACCTTGCTCCTGGGAAAACAGGTGTCATTTTACGAGCAATACCTGACGTTGTGACGTATGTTCCCATTGTGTTATTTTCCCAGGAGCAAGTGTGTTGATCGCGCCAAAAGAAATCAATACAAATTAGTCCAGGTGTCCCCTCAAAAACTTCAAGTCCTCATTCTGTCTCAGTTACAGTTCAGTCTCTAACGGGATATTCTTCTGTGGATCCCTCCCGTTAGAGCCCCTACGGGACATGCGTAAGTGCATCAATCTCGTAAAAACCTCTAACGGGATATTCTTCTGTGGATCCCTCCCGTTAGAGCCCCTACGGGACATGCGTAAGTGCACCAATCTCGTAAAAACCTCTAACGGGATATTCGTAAGTGGATCCCTCCCGTTAGAGCCCCTACGGGACATGCGTAAGTGCAACAATCTCGTAAAACCTCTAACGGGACATTCGAAAGTGGATCCCTCCCGTTAGAGCCCCTACGGGACATGCGTAAGTGCATCAATCTCGTAAAACCTCTAACGGGATATTCTTCTGTGGATCCCTCCCGTTAGAGCCCCAATAGGACATGCAAAAGTTGAACGACAATAACACTGCGCAAAATACTTTATGAGCCCGTTGATTCACTGAGAACCCGTTTATTCACTATGAACCCGTTAAATCATACAGAGCCTAAACTTTGTCGGAATTCCATCAACCTCCACCTTTTTTGCAGTTCGCAAATCCCAATAATTTGGATTACAACAAGAGATTAAAAAGATCAACACACCCCTCCCCACACTCACAGTTCACACATTTTTCATTTTACTCGCGTTGAAACTACTCGGTATGACCGTTACTCTTCTACTCTTGTCGATTTTATTCGTATTATATGAACCCATATTGTCTACTGAAGTCAAGCTTCGAGAATGCTCTCCCAAAGGGATAGTAGTGGCTGAAGGGAAATGTTCCAGATATGTGAATGACTTGATGTACCTGACTGAAAACTATAAACGAAGTGAAATCACTTTGGAGGTGGCAAAGAATATTAGTAGAACTTGTCAAAGTGTCACTGTAAGTTCAGAAAGAAATGCAACAGAATTCAACTAAAGGTTCAGAACTGCTTCGGCTCCATCGACTGTTCCGGATCTCAGAAGAACAAGGAGACTTATGAGCAGAAGTGTGAAAAATTGGATTACGTATACTACGATTTGGATGACTGTCTCCCAAGCTTTTTCACAAGTGTGTATAAGAAACAGTTCAATTGTTCAGCAGAATTCGATTACTTCTCGGTAAGTTTTGGAGTCCAGACTTCGGACATTCCGTTAGGTTTGAGGTGTTCATAAAAGTTTTGTCAATTTTTTCTTGCAGACAGACATGTCCGTCAAACGAATCGCATTCACCGCTGGAAAATCTTGCTTGATGAACATCACCAGTTCGTGCTCCTCTAAATCAGTATCATACCTAAACTCAAACTACGACGACCTACTAAATATTTTAACTGTTCCCTCAAAAAGCGATAAGTGCTCATCGTTGCATGATGAACTCATCGCCAAGCAATGTGAACCGATTGCAGAGAAAATGCAGTCAAAAATGCTGACGCTTCCTTTCTCAATGCTACTCTCGGCTCTGAGTGATAATTCAACGGCACCTGACGTTACAAACCTTTGCGATGATCTGAAGGTGAGCAACTCATAGTCAGAGCTTTCAAGCAAATGAAAGACATTCAGGAATGTATGAGTCGCTCGTGCTACTTTGGCTCCAATGATACAGATGCAATAAATAAAATTTGTGATGAAATGGATCGATTCGGTGCCGGTGGATTTCATGCTTGCCTCACGAAAATTGCGATAAACGAAACGGTGCTACTGAAGGAGTATGATTGCATGGGACCGTATAGTCACTCAACGTTTGCGCCTTCGCCTAACGGAGGGCCAGCTTATTGGGATAATAAGGAGTGTTTGAAGACAATCATGACAGAGAATTGTGACCCGAAGGTGATGAAAAGCTTCGACAAGGAATATGATGCATTTATAAAAATAAACACGACATCCAACGATGGGCTCTCTTCCGGATTGACCGGATTGTTGGGATAACTGAATATTGCTTTCTTGAATAAAACTGTTTCACACTCTCAGATCTTGATCGATCTTTACAATAAAAAGCTCGAATTCGAAAAAAGACAAACTTTTATAAAATGAACTTCCAGAAACATTTAAATAGAAATGGTAGTATTCTCAAAATTCGCATTCAACAATTCTTCTGTTTCTACCGCAGTGTCCTCCACACAAAGCTCCTTCACCAATTCACAACGGTACCATTTTTGATGGCAAAATGTAACTCTTGCAGTTACTATAATGAGCCGTTTCGCATCATACAAGCAGTCCTCATTCTCATCATTGGTCAGCATATAAAGTTTTCTTTGGAATTCGATATCTTTCCGAAGTTTTTCAGGAAAACGACATGAGTGAGCCATGCACTCCTGAAAATTTAAAATTTTATAAAGATTGTTTTGGCCTGTTCTCACCAAAAACTTGTCAGTAACGGTGGAAAAATAATCCAGTTGAGATTTGGTGTAAAATTTTGAGTTGGTCAATTCCAAATGTTTTTTGAACCATAAATCTTGAAGCACTCTGCATTGAAGGTATCCATAGGTGGCATGAGGGCCTTCGCAAGATTGATTTTTTGGATTTCGATCTACTGATATAAAATCGACGATTTTCGCGTAGTTAGATGTTATGAAATCCACGGATTCAGAATCACAAGTGGAGTTTTGGGACTTGTTCAAGACTTGGTGAACACAGGATTCTCCAGAAATGAAAGCGTCACGTTTGGCGGTGAGGTTGTACTGGAAAATGGGCTTGTGATGTTTTGGGACGCTTAGATTTGTCTTACCGACAAAAAGTCATACTCTTTGACACATGTGAAATTCGCTTTCATCCAAGCTTCTTTGTAAAACCATTTCAAACATTTTGGGACCCGTCCGAACATATATCGATCCATTTCACATTTTTCTTGCACTGCTCGATTCTTATCAAATGACTCCTGACAGTGTATTGATCCATAGCAATTCTGAATTCTTGATTAATATCAAAAAGTATGAAAAAATGAAAAAATAACCTCAATTTTCTCGCAAACATCCGTCATATTCCTTACAGTTTTTTCGGCGTCGAAGAATATTCCGGCAAATTCTCGAAGACTAACTAAATCCTTTTCTAATGGGCCACATTTAGTTAGGAATTGACTTATTTGTTCCGTAGAGCAAGGAGAAAGACTAGAAGTTGATATAGGGAGAATGAGGGAAATCGAAAAGTAGAAGATGAGTAAATTTTTTGTCATTTTGGATACAAAGTGTTGGCCTATGGGTGAATCGGACGAAGAAAAAGGGAAAGTGGTGAGGTATAATCCTTTGCCGATCCCCGGACATGAATCATTTATATAATACAAGAAAAAAAAACTCAAAGATCAAAGAACTTTAGTATCAATAGAGCATATTATGAAGAGTGGAAGTCTGAAAGTATGTTGAGGTTTTTTCAAAAACACCTGGTCAAAGCGTTTTTGAAATTTAAAAGTTTGATCATGTGAAAAATTAATGGAAAAAAGTTGTTTCTAAAGCTAGATTTTCGTTCACTGACCAGAGAAAGGGATTTTTTAAATCAAAAGTGGCGCTCACCAAACAAAGGGACGCAGTTTGTACATGTCGCTGCAATAAACAGTTTTCTCGTTGGTAGTTCAGTTATATGAATAGTTCGACATATTTCAGAAAACCCGAACCAAACTATATATTTTGTGTTAATAAGCCTACCTGCGCCTAGATCTATCCGACGACCACTATAAAATTTGTTTTCTCTATTTTCGTTTTTTTGCCACATTTTCACCAATGTACAACATCAAAACATCTGCACTACCATTCCTTATTTTATTTTATTCTGGCATTGGTGCTCCATCTATATCACTTTCGAATCCAGACCTTGGTCAATGCATAGAAGAACTCTTCGATGCAGTATATCAGAAAACTATGACTAACTATAACTGCACGAACGAATATTACTTCTTTTCGGTATTTCTTCAGATTAAAGCATTTACATAAAATTCGAAAGTTCAGGAAAACTCAACTATCCAGCATAGCGCATTTAAAGATGGAAAGGCTTGTTTCTTGAGAGTTTCTGAGAACGAATGCTCCGATGTGCACTACAATTGGTTGTCCATTAACTATGATGATTTTCTAGATGAAATTTCTACAAAACCAGTCAACGATACTGACTAAAAAAAAGCCTTTACTACAAGTTGGAGTCCATGAAGTGTGCCCCTATGCTCCAGGAGATTCCCCAAAAAGCTTCAAAGTTTGATATCGACGATGTTGAAATGAATGACACTCGAGTCGTGTATCTAATGGATTTGTGTCAGAAATCAAAGGTATGACCGCGACGCAACACGCGACGCATGACCATTCCAAATTTTCAGAATTGTATGGAGTCGACTTGTCAATCATTAGAGCCTAACCAAGACAGATGGTCCTCACTTTGTGATGCTTTAGAGATGAAGTTTTCTGAATTCACTGCTTGCACTGTCAAAATACAAATGACTTCCCCGAACATGACAAAATACAATTGCCTAGAAGGAATGGATTTTTACGATACATCACTGAAAGTTCAGATTGAGTTGCTGACAACGAAAAAAGAATGTGTCAAGGAGATTTATAAGGGTATATGTGGAAAAGAAGCATTGGAAAGTTTCGATAAATATGTGCGGTGGACGCTGGAGGGGCTTCAATTTTTGTCACAATTCGAAAATGTTGGGAATTCGACACAAATGTAAACATAGTTTTTTTTCCATATCAATAAACCACTTATTCATCATAATCTTCCTCACATTGTCAGTTCGACCATTGTTCACCATAACATCATTCATTGCCATTTGCATCCTTCATCATCTCCTTGGTAGTTTTTCGAATTTTCGCTTCTTTGATATTAAAATCACCCGAAATTGGTTCACATTTCAAGGCGTTATACTTATGATAGAAACTAACACAGTCGGATTCGTTTTTTGGTTTCTTGGCGCGTTGAGGTTCAGAAAAAAATAGGGATCTATGTCTCTGTTCAAGCTAATGAGAAACCGCTATTCTGTAAAAGAGTCAACATTAATCGACAGGTGAAAATTGGAAATAAAATGATGTCAATGACACAGCCCGACTAGAAAAGTTGCCTAGCAACACAAATCATGCTCTTCGAAGATCAAAAAGTCACAATTTATTTGTCAATTCTTGCAAGCCGGTGTCCCAATTCTATATTTCAAAAAAAGATTAGGGTTTCCAAGAAACCTCAGGTATCAAAGATGAAATTGGATTTCGCTTCACAGAGGGCAAGACGTTGCTGATACTCTCACGTCCAGTCTATTCAATCTTGTCGGAGATCTAAAAACTTTAAAATTACAGTTGCACTAAATCCATTATATTTCTCACCGTATTGATTTTATGAACTTTTTGAATGGCGGGAAAAATATCAGAAGGCAAATCATGTATAGAGAAGAATGACTAGCAAGCCAAACATTGGATAGCGCGCACAAAAACTGCGCATAATGGAATTCGAGTAAAACTGACACCGCCACTATTAAAAGGGGTGCCGTAGACAATGCCATTGTGAATACTTGAACTATCAGACATCTTACTGCTTCCGAATGTTTCTGATAAGTTGAAGAGGGTATTTTTTGTTTTAGATAACGCAGAATTCGAAAAATATCCGTCACAATTAGTAGCAAGAGTGTCACAATAATAAAGCCAATTGCGAACACTGTGTAAAGCATGTACATCATTTCGGGACTTTTCACATAAAGTTCAAAATTGGTCAGCGTTTGAAAGTTAAGGTAATATTCCGGGTAACTCTAGAAATATTCATTCAGAGTTCAGACATTTGTTCGAAACTTACCTCTTTGATATAATCAAATGAATCTTTTTTGGACATTCTTGTTAGATACAAAACTGAATCAGCATACATCACTATAATTACAGTGCTGGCCATAATTCTATCCCCTTCTGGTTTTTTCAGCATAACTTTTTTATTAGTTATCCGATTGATCTGAAACTTGGCAGCAATGTGTATAAAGGTAAAAAATATGTAAAAACAAATTGGTTTTAAAATATTTTTAAAAATTTTAAAAGTTTCATCTTTTTTCAAAAAACCAAGAAAATCAACAAAAATAAGAGATCGGCTAAATAGAGTCACGGAAATGAAAAATAAAAAAGAAAATGACCAGAAACAAAATTTATAAGTTCAATACTTCGTTGCGTATCCACGAGAATCAATAACGGCTTGGCAACGTCTCGGCATCGAGTCCAGAAGCTTGTCGATCACCGACTTCGGGATTGCCATCCAGGCGGCTTCGAGTTGCGCGAATTTTTGGTCCGCATTTGTGGCTCTAACTCCAGATAGTCGACGTTCGAGCTCTTCCCACATATGTTCAATCGGATTCAAGTCCGGACTTTGGCTTGGCCACTCCAGAATATCCACACGACGACGTTGAAACCACGAGCGAACATGGAGAGAAGTATGCTTCGGATCGTTGTATCTTGCTGGAAGACGTAAACTCTGCCGACATTTTGAAGTGCCCATGGTCTCATCGTATTCTCCAAAATATCTTCATACTGGAATCGATCCATGATACCAACGATTCTTCGTAGAGGACCCATGCCTTGGCTGGAAAAACATGCCCAAACCATGCACGATCCACCCCCATGTTTGACAGTCGGTGTTTGATACTTGGGATCAAATCTGGTTCCAATCGGACGACGAATCCATGTGTTTCCGTCGCTGCCGAACAAATTGAACTTGGATTCGTCGGACCAGACGTGTTTTGCCCACTCCTGACGTCCCCAGCTCAAATGAGCTTTTGCCCACTCAACACGGCTTCTGCGATTCTTCTCACTGATGAACGGTTTTTTGACTGGACGCCTTCCATGAAGTCCTTGAGCTTGGAGATGTCTTCGGATTGTTCTTCTGGATGGTACTGGTTCATTCGGAGAAGTCACGACGACTTGGATGTCCGTTGAGGTCCTACGAGGATCCTCTCTTGACGCTCGGATGATGTTGCGATCCATCACATGGGTGGTTTTTCGAGGTCTTCCTGGGTGTTTTGCCAGCTCAAACGTGTTCTAAACGTTTGTATGATTTAAACAAGTGTTTTTTAACATTTACCTGATTAAGAAACCTCTTGATAAGTTTACGGATTCCTGAAGGTGAGCACTGAAACTGAGCAGCAAGCATCTTGGTTGACTGTCCATTCAGATGACCACGAAAGATGGCGGTCTTGACAGAAAGCGGGAAGATCTTGTTGTTTGTTGGTCTAGTCATACCTAAACATCAACTTTCAAGTCAGAACATGCACTTTGGACTTTTCAGAAAAACACAAATAATTAAAAACTGGAAAAAGTGAAAAACGTGAAAAAGTGAAAATATCGAAAAATCGAAAAAAAAACGCTAAAAATTTTTTATTGGATGATGCAATTTCTGTCTGCAATCTTGCGTATAGATGCTTACCGTAGGCTGAAAAATTTTCAGATCAATCAGATAACTAATAAAAAAGTTATGCTGAAAAAACCAAAAGGGGATAGAATTATGGCCAGCACTGTATATAAACACCAAAGACAATGTAATCGAATATCGCTGATACTTTGTAGCTAACAATCACTCTCGCGACAATTCGGTGCTTTTTCAAGAATGACACAAACAAAAGAACCAACTGGAGAGCCAATAAGTCGAAAAAAATGGTCAGTGGGTAGAAAAAAGGGACGCCGAACCATTCAAACAGTATTCCATGAGAGTAGCCTGCTAACAACGGATACAACGGAATTGGTTGGGTAAGGAAAGTAATATGAGTGTCGGTCGCGAAGCATGCCACCTGATAAGCTAGCAACCAATAACGAAAACTGCCTAGATTCTCACATTTGAACAGAAGAAGGTATATACCCAATGAGTTCAAGATTGTAGATAGGCATCCAATGAAATGATAGCAAATAATGAGCCACGTGGGTTCAGTGAACTCGAGAAGGAACGAGCTCATGACAATCAGTTTCTGTAGTTTTTTTTATTTCCAAATGTGAAAAGTAACAACCAAGTCTTCCAGGTTTCAGACAGGTGAAGATTTTTTAGATGGAAACTTGCATGTTGCTCCCGCCTCTAACTAGATCTATGTAGTATAAAATCATCCTTGGAAAAAATAAGGGCGCCCTTTGAAACGAGAAGGGCTATCTCTGCTGAGGGCGCCGTGAGGGCGCGTTGAGGTTCAGAAAGTAGAGATCCATGTTTCTGCTAAAGCAAATGAGGGACCGCTACTTTGGAGAGAGCCAACAAAAGTGATTGATCGACAGGTGAAAATTGAAAATCAAGTGATGTCAATGACACAGCTCGGCTAGAAAAGTTGGCTAGCAACACACATCACGTTTTTCAAAAATCACGTTAATCTTTTATTTTTTATTTCCAAAAAAGCCCTCAGGTATCAAAGATGAAATTGGATTTCGCTTCACAGAGGGCAAGACGTTGCTGATACCCTCTCGTCCACCCTCCTCATTTTCGTCGGAAACCTAAAAACTTTGAAATTGGTCATAATTCTTACAGCATTTCTCACCGTATAGATTTTATGTACTGTTTGAATGGCGGGAAAAATATCAAAAGACAAATCACATACACAGAAGAGTGACTAGCAAACCAAACATTGCCCAGCTCGCACAAGAACTGCGCATAGTAGAAATTTATTAGCAATGACACCCCCACTATTAGAACCGGTGTCGTTGACAATGCCGATGTCAATGCTTGAACTATTAAACATCTTACCGCTTCCGAATGTTTCTGATAGTTTGATGAAGATATTTTTTGTTTTAAATGACGCATAATTCGAAAAATATCCGTCATGATTAGTAACAAGAGGGTCATTCCAACAACGCCGACTCCGAAAACAATATAAGTCATAAACATCATTGCGGGACTTTTCACAAAAAGTTCAAAATTGGCTAAATTTTGAAAGTTAGCGTAATATTCTGGGACAATCTAGAAGTTTTTATTGGAATTTCTGACATTTGTTCGAGATTTACCTGTTTAATATAATTGAGTGGATCTTTATCAGAAATTTTTGTCAAATAAAAAACTAAATCAGCATACGACACTACAATTATAGAAATGCCGAAGACAATGTAATCGAATTTTGCAGAAATTTTGTACCCAGCAGTCAATCTCGCGACATTTCTATGCTTTTTTGAAAGAGATACAAACAAAAGAACCATTTGAAGAGCCAATAAGTCGAAGAAAATGATTACTGAATAGAAAAAAGAGACACCGAACCATTGATACAGTATGCCGTTAGAGAAGCCGGCTCTCAACGGAAATAACGGAATCGGCTGAGTAAGGAGAGTAATATGAGTGTCTGTCGCGTAACATGTTACTTGATAAGCTAGCAACCAGTAACGGAAACTGCCCAGTTTTTTGCATTGGAACAGAAAAAGATATATACCCAATGAGTTTAAGATCGTAGATAGGCATCCGATGGAATGATAACAAATAATGAGCCACGTGGGTTCAGTGAACTCAAGATGAAACGAGCTCATGACAATCAGTTTCTGTAGTTTTTTATTTCCGAATGTGAAGAGTAACCAAAACTTTCAAGTTTCAGACAGGTGAAGATTTTTTAGATGGAAACTTGCATGTTAGTCCCGCCTCCAGTATGACATCATCGTTATAAATAAAATCGGTTTGATGTCGGTCCGTTGGTTGATAAAAAAGCACAATGTGAAAAAGTTATTGAAATTTTTTGAACTCAAGCTAATGAGGAACAGCTACTATGTAAGAGAGTCAACATCAGTGATTAATCGACAGGTGAAAATTTGAAATGATGAACTTGTCTTTGCTGAAATCTTTTCAAATATTGCATACAAGACCGAAAATAGTTTCCGATTGTCGATAAGGCGCCGTCCGCCGTTACAGTGCAACCGAAAATCTCCTTGCCATTCCATCAGAGGTTTTTTTTTCAGTTTTTCGGCAATTAGATCTGGGTTGTACTAAGAATAAGAACTTCACAATTGAGAACACTGGGCTGGGAGGTGTTCACAAATGCCAAAAGCTAAAAATTTGCGAAGGGACAAAAAAGTCCACATAGACTACATTCACAGACTGAATCATTCATAGAACTTTCCATGACCCCCGTTTTCACCGACTGCAGACCAGTTGATTTGCGAAACTTTGTCTAGCCCCTTTCAATATTTCAACTACTGTTTTCGGTTTCTGCCTACATTTCTGTCACAAAATTTGACAACTATGATTTTCCTCGTTTTCATTCTCCTTCTTCTTTCTGATATCATTACTACTGCGCCTGCTCCAAATTCCACTAATGGAGATGCATCTCCTTGCTTGGAGGAGTTTTACAAAGCGGCGCACGCCTTGCAGTTTAATTGTACGGGGGAGTATGACTTCTTTTCGGTAAGTGATCCTTTTCAAACAAGTTTTTAATATACCATTTTGTTTCAGAACGACTTGACTGTCCAACACAACTCCTTCAAAACTGGAAAAGACTGCTTCTTGCTAGTGATCAAAGCAGTGTGTACCCCTGCGCAGTATGACTTGATATCAACAAAATACGAGGGGTTCTTGAGTATTCTGACGACTGAGCCAATCAATGATCCAGGGTGCACAAGCTTATATTATTCATATAATCTTCAAAGATGCATTCCGCAGATGCAGCAAATCGGAATGGATGTTATGAAATTTTCGTTCATTCAGACAGAGATCAATGATAGTCGAGTGTTGGATTTTATTGATATGTGTTATGATACGAAGGTGAGTTGCCTGTGCCCACTACTTTACGTATAAAATATCTCATTCCAGGAATGCATCGCCCCTGCGTGCAACCTACCCGACATTGCCAAAAACGGAATCACTCAAACCTGTGAAGGGATCGAAATGAAAAACTCGGAGTATTTTGTTTGCACTGCAAAAATCCAAACAGGAGCACCTGATTTGTCGGGGTACAAGTGTCTGGAAGGTGCCAATTATTATGACACCTCAATGAAAGCACAAACAGACTTATGGACGAACAAGAAGGAGTGTGTCAAGGAGATCTTTGCTGATTTATGTGGCCCGGCGGCCATTGAGAACTTTGATACATACTCGGAATTGACTATCAAAGGATTCCAGGTTCTGACGACGTTTGGGATGGCGGTGGGTGGACAGTAAATGGATCATTTTTCTCTTAAATAATGTTTTTTGTCGATAAACGAATCATTTGATCTACCAGAGTTATGACATTACAATGAATTGACTACACTGCAGTCTTCTTGAATCATTTATTGTCGGCAAGCACTTGAATCGTTGTCCGATTTGTCATAGTCCAAAAACCGCTAAATCCTCTTACCTTTCTCTGTTCAGTCTACATGCAAAAAAATTCAAAAAGTATTTCAAACTTCCCTATATGATTGCCACTGTAACTTACTTGTTTCTTTTTGCTAACTTTGTTTTCTGTGCTCCTACCATTAACACCACAAACGGAGATGTTGCACCATGTCTAGAGGAGTTCTACAAATCTGCATTCAGCGGAAAATACAAATGTACCAAGGACTTCAACTTCTTTTCGGTTGGTTTTCAAGTTAGGGCCTCACCATGTGTAAAACGTTTTACTATCAGGATAATACAACTCTTCAACAAGGCTCCTTCAAGTCTGGCAAAACTTGTTTCCTGGAAATCGCTAAAGAGAAGTGTTCTCCAGCACAATACACCTTGCTTGTGACCAAATATGATGACTTTTTGAGTGTTCTTACCACAGTACCCCAGAATGATCCAGAATGTAAAAGTTTTTATTACAAATACAATTCCCTTCGATGTGCACCAATTGCTCAGGAAGTTCCACAGAGAGCTATGCAATTGGCATTTGTGGAGACCAAGATAAATGATAGCAGACTGATAGATGTGATCACACTGTGTCGTGAAGCTGAGGTTAGTAAATCAAGAGACGTTAAAATTTCTAACCGCGACGCAACACGCTACGCACCCTCATTTTCCCCAATTCCAGAAATGTATGAACACCTCGTGCAGCATACCCAACGCCGCTAAAAATGGATTCTCCTTTACTTGCGACGCTTTGGAAATGAAAAACACGGAGTTTGCAATATGCAGTGCTAAGCTCAAAAAAGAAGCGCCCAGCTTGTCGGAGTACAAATGCCTGGATGGAATGAATTTTTATGCTTTCATGGATGTGAACGTTCAAGCCGACTTATGGACAATAAAAAAGGCGTGCGTCAAGGAGATTTATAAAGATTATTGTGGGAAAGCGGCAGTGAAGGATTTTGATCATAACGCTGGGATCATGGCAAAAAGTATGCAAATGATGACACAAATGGGTTAAGTGAATTTATTGAAATGTTTTATCGAATAAACGTTCAACAATATGAGAATAATTATTTTCTTTCCATACTTTAACCGCAATAATATGCTGCTCCCTCATTCCTTATCATTCCATTTTGTTTTTGTTCGTCTCCATCCACTTTCCACTCTTTGATCTGTCTCGCTATTTGTTTTTGTACTGATATGCTTCACATTGAGAGTTTAAGCCCTCTCAAACCAAAACAATATCATTACAACTCGACTATGAAACTCTTTCTCCTTTGTTGTGCTCTCTTCGGAGCAACCTATGCTCAATTCAATGATGCTGCACAGGCAGACATTCTCAAGGTCCATAATGACTTGAGATCCGCTGTCGCGAAGGGAATCCAAACGTCTCAAGGACGAAAGCTTTCAGCCGCCACTGATATGTTGAAGATGGTATGAAATCTTTGAAAAATGCATCCCCAAAATGAGTTTTGATTTAGAAATGGTCCGATAGACTTGTCCAACTTGCTCAGGCCTATGCCAACACCTGCTCGGACTTGCCATCTGGAGACGAGGACTATGGGGAGGCAATTTATTATGATTATGTAGATGTCAAGCCGAAGGATTTGAATATTTATGTAGGTATAATTTTGGTTTCCATGGAAAGTAAATTCTAGCAAAACTTGGACCAAAAACCTTGTTATGCCCGTGTCTGACCCTTGTCCCGCTTCCCAATCACTTTTTTCAGGGAAAACAAGCCGCTCTAGACTGGAAAAGCGAACTCGATACAATCGGCTTCTCCAACCTCTTCGACCAAGCCGCCAAGGATGCTGGGCCAGGAAATGTTGCCCAAATGATCTGGTCCCGAACAGGATTCGTTGGGTGTGGAGTCAAAAACTGTGGACCTGATCCAAACTCGTTCTCACAAGCCTTGAAGATTATGGTCGTCTGCAAGTACATGGAGAAGTGAGTTGGTTCTGAAATTCTGTTCTGGTATAACATGGTTTTTCCAGGGGAAACAACTTGGACGACATTGTCTACGAGGAGGGAAAGAGTTGCTCCAATTGCCCGGATTTCACAGCGTGTGATAAGACTACTTCGCTTTGTCAATGATTTTTTTGTATCATTTTATCTGTATAAAGTTATCCATCTGCAAGTGTAAAATTAATATTATGCATCACTTTGAGATTTTGACTTCAAAATAATGCTTATGCAAAAAAATGGAAGGTATTAGGTTGTCCGGAAAGTTTTTGGACCACTTTTGAAATTGATGGTATTCAAATAGTTTAGATGATCAAGACAATATTTTGCATTGACCTTGTTCACAACAAAATAAAACTACTGTGTTTAAAATTTCAGCCACGCAAATCATCATTGCACCGAGTTGTGAGCTCTTGAAAATTTGGCTCGATTTTAAGAAAAAATTTTCACTTTTTCTCAATCGCATATCTCACTTCAGAGAATAGTCTTTAAGAAGATTTTATGAAATGTTGCTACGCATTTCTTTGTTAACAATATGCAACATTGATATTACAGCTTACATCCTCCATTATTGTTCTCTGAGCAAATACACAAAAAAATCGGAATTTTTATTTTTTTCAAGTATGGTGATAGGATTTGTCAAGGCATTTTGCCGAAATATTTTAAATGTAATTATCCTTATTGTGTAGAAAAACTGTGGTGAACCGCGGCTTTTTACGGCTTCTAGAGAAAAGTGACGTTTTTTGGGAATTTTTCGGTAGTGAGCTTTTGTGTTCGATCATGGCTCCTGATTCTGGATGGTTGCTCTGCCTATTGTGCCACTTATTAAAAAATTATTCACAACTTCCGTATTCTGTGCAAAAAATATGGGATCATTACGGCGGTTCTCCGGAAAACCCCAGGTCATTTTTCTCTATTGAATCAAAAAATGCCGTTTTGACTTCCAGAACCCATAACTCAACAAATACGATTGAAGGAGTTCTAAAATTTTGGGCCCGTTACTTTATTTAATCGGCGAACAAAATCCACACAATAACAATTTCTATGAAAGCAAGCTATCCCGGAACCAGCGATTTTAAAAATGTACAAAAACTTACCGGACAACCTAATAGTTATAAACTTTTATTTTTTGCAATACAAACGCAGTTTTCCATTACAAATACTATTAGTTTGTGCTTTTAATGATAGTTGAGTTTTTGTGACCAAAAAAATACAAGCCTGGTTTAATCACGTTGAATACATGAGGGCTGCTTTTCTTTGTCCCATTTTTCGATCTACCCATCTTTGAAAAATTCTGAAAATTTTTGTATTTTTAAAATTTTTTTTTTTCAGTTACCTCAAAAGAGCCATATACTGCAACACCGTCTTGAAGCTCTCGGGAAAAAGAGTAAGGTATTCCAATTGGAGGAGTGTGGACCACGGAACAGTTGTTCAAGTTGTTGACAGAACATGTTTCATTGACAAATGTCTTCACGTTAGGTGGGCAGAAGGTCTCGTTGAATTGATTCTGAAATGATCCATTTTTTCAGAAGTTCTCGAATTGCTTTCATGTATACCTCGTCACACATTGGAAGATTAATACTGAGCGTTTCTCCATTGTCATCCTTCACCATCCAGGACGGAGTGAGGTTTATAAACTCATAGATGCCGTTTTTAAGGATTCCTTTATCATCACACTTCCAAATCAAGAGTTCATCAGGTAGCATCAGGTGGACTGTTACTCGAATAGTCCGGTTTGGACCGTTTTTGAAAACTTGTATGTTAGAAACAGATGATCCTAAGCGGATATGTGGTTCCGGGTGGTTTTGGACGTTCAGTAACTAAAAATTGAAATTTCTGGTAAGGGTGAAGATAGCTAGGGAGATTCAGGTAACTGACTACCATGATCGACGAGTATAAAAGGCTCTGTTTCAGTACCTCGGACCGATGGTTGAGTCTCGACAGCCATGGTCTGAAACACGAGTTCCGGGACCTATGAAAATATACAGTACCGGTTAATAATCTATAAACTTTTGGCGTTTTCAGTTGAAAAACGTCAACATTGAGGGTCTGGGAAAGGATGTTAAACTTGACCGTTTAATCTGAAATTTTTTGGGTGTATACATCTACTCTAGAACTCTATTTTCGTAGTTGACAACTTTTTTGTACGACCTGGTCTAGAGATGATATGGCTCGTGAAATGCAGAAGAACCTAAAATCGGTAAAAATTGCGCCGAAAATGCGGAAATTTAGCATCGCCCCATTTTAAAGGGACACAACATCTTTAGAAGAAGTTGTACAAAAAAGTTGTCAACTACAAAAATAGAGTTCTAGAGTTGACGTATACACCCAAAAAATTTCAGATTAAACGGTCAAGTTTAACATCCTTTCCCAGACCCCCAAATAGAAGTTTTTCAACTGAAAACACCAAAAGTTCATAGATTATTGGCCGGCACTGTATAAGAAATTAAACTACCAACATCAGAGCAACCAGCCAGCAGATAGAAATGTTACTCAGAGCGATACAAGACTCACATAAGACCGTTATACTGTTTATACTTCTGCCATGAAAAGTATTACCTTGATGAATTCATTGGACAATGATCGTTGCACTTGATTATGCAACAAAAGACTCCGCATCGCATCCCGAAACACATCATCTTTTTCCAACATTCTGTAAACCAAAATTAGAAAGCAATTATGCTCTCACGACAACTCACTTATCATCATCATCTCTAAAATAACCACGAAAAGGAGGATCAATAGGTTTTGTTGTTTTTAACATTCGCTTGGTACGTGTGTTGGAATATTGTTTCTCTGAAATTATTTTTATGTTCACAAATTGGGAATTGTGTAATACTCTTCATTTCTTCTTCGAAGATTTTCCATTTGTCTTTCGGAATAGGCCAGTCGACATGTTTTCTAGTGTAGTTTGTGGATTCAATTCTGGAAAAAATAAGTTGTTAGCCTCATTATGAACTCAATGAACTCACAATATAGTTCGATAACTGCAAGATTTCCGTATTTCTGGCAATTCTTCTGATACAAAGGTAGAGAAAACAGCGAAAAAGTATAGTAGTGAGAGCAGCGAGGTCATTTGAAAATTCAGAGTAAACACAAGTCTTTCGCAATTCAAAACTGAAAACTTATCAGTAGATTTCGTGGCGCTTATCAATTGAAGACGAGCGGAATGATGTGTACAACGGATGAAAATGTTTTTGAAAATTTGAATGAGGAATAGAAGTTTAAAACATTGAAAACTCATGTGAAACGGAGCAATACAGCCGAAACCAATAATAAGAGGCAGGGACTCTTGAGAATTAATGGAGGATGAAGGAAGATGATGCAAAGCGGAAGGCCCTAAAAATCAGCTCCAAGGCCCTTCAGGGCCACGGCCGGTCGGCCATACCGTCCACGATGGCCTCGACTCTGGAGGGCCGCAAATGCTGAGCCGCGGACCACGGCCGTAAAAGTTTACCTTTGATATCCGGTAATGGTATGTATTTCTCATAGGAAACAAGTTTTTCAGCATGATCTGGTTCATTTGTTTGAACAGAGATCAAAAGAAGAGAAAACTCAGATTTTGATTTTGAAATTTTTTCACGCCGGGGCGTTACGGATCTAAGGCGTTTGGGCCTGCGAGAGGGACAAAGACGCTGTAAATGAATGTAATGGTTGAACACTGTAAGTAAGCGCTTTTTTATAACTGATTTTGTATCATTTTACAGTCTTCTAACTCACTCTAAGCCGACAAAAAAGGCGAAGAAGAAAACGACCGTCTCATTAGGTAATATGTATAATCTTTTCCGTCTTCAGAACTTTCTGAATCATCCCGATATTATGTTTTAGCTTCCTATGTTTGCCCAACGATGCTCATCACATGCTCACAAACAAAGTTGTTAGAATCATTCATTTTTTATTAGCGAACTTCAACACGATAATTTAATGAGATTATCAACCAACAGTAAACAGAGAAAATCAAAATTGAGAATATCGAAAATAGTACAAACCGGGTTCAATTTTAAGCGGCACAGCTGTGATGTTTTCGTACAAATCGAGTTGTCTCTGAAACGCTTACTTGAGGAATCGAGCGAATACGATAGTATGTACCTCGAATGTTCCATAGACTGCGACTCCACCGGGCAGTAATCTAACATAGGAGGTGCTGGGAGATTTCGGATCATTGATTACGATGTCTAGCTTACAGTGCTCAATAGAGTTTAATGAACAACTCATGAGTTCCGCAGCGTTTTCCGGACACATTAGGGTTGTATTGGTCTGAAAATAAGATGAACTGAAATTAACAACAAGATTTTTCAATTTGCCTGTTGACACAGTTCTTCTTTGATTTGATAAGTAGCATCTCCTGATTCGTATGTCCAAGAAGAAGAAACATTATAAAATTCATAGGCGTCTCCGAGGTCCTCTCCGATGTCACCACACTGCCTAACTCCGAAGAAGTCGAATGAAGGTATATTGATAGGTAATTCATTAAGTTTTACTGTAATTTTGTCATCACTACATCCGATGGAAAATGAAGGGGTCTTCAACCATTCAAGAACTTCTAGTTGGACAGTTTCATCCTTTACCTGTAAAATCTTTAGTATAGTAGTTGCTTGTATAAGTTGGATACCTCAGTGCTATCAATAGCAAACTTCAGACGAAAAGCTTTTCTATTCCACAAGTTCTCCAAATATTTGGTAAGCAATACCTTATTCTTAAGAATATCTAGAATGTCTTTTAAATTTAAACTTGATTGCTGCAAATAGCCGACTCGAGACTTAATAGCAAGCACTGATCGTTTCTCTTCTGAAATTTCTATAATTTTTCTGTTCTGATTTTTTCCCCACCACATTCGTGCCGTATCAGCCTGTCCCAGTCCTCTGGCTCCAGCCCAGGATTATCCAAAAATATTGGCTTAGTATTCCAAATTTTGCCGTCCGCGATGCTGAAAACCTTTTCTAGAACACAGTATAGTTCCGCAACTTAGAAACTCACTAAGCAATTTTTGATTTTCCACAAGACCTTCTGTCCTCGTCCAATTTGTCGGTAAGAACAAAAGGAAATAATACAAGGGAGAGCCAAGTCACCTTCATCTTGTTCGGAAACAACAACTAGCAGCAAAATTTTATCAGAGAACCGGTTAATGGCGTTATCAGAAAGTTGTGAACGAACCGTCTACTATTAACTGTGCAAACAAGTTTTACGCGTGACAGTTTGAAAAATATGTAGTGCAGTCCTGTTCATCACTAAAAAATCAGATTGATGGGTTCAACTGTTTGCTTTTTCAGATAACGGAAGATGTTCAAGAGGGGCTCGATTCAGAAACCAATTCGATTGGGATAGCATAATTTTTTAATTTCAAAACAGGAGCAATGTTGATTACACAGGAACGATACTGTACTTGAACTGAGTAGTTTGATGACGTCCATTGAGAAACAACGTAATCCTCAGCAGTTCTTCACAAACTCAATTTTTAAAAATAATTCATTCCTGATTGGCAAACTTCAATGCGATAAATTAAAAATGCTATCAGCCATGCGTGAACATGAGACCTCGTGATTAAGCATATCGGAAATAGTACAAACCGGGTTCGATTTTACCTGGTGCAGGTATTTTATCTTCATACAAATCGAGTTGTCTCTGAAAATTGAGAGTGTTTTACGTTGAACAAAACTAGGAGTACCTCAAACGTTCCATAGACTGCCACTCCACCGGGAAGTAGTCTAACGTAAGAGGTGCTGGGAGATTCTGGGTCATTGGTGACGGTTTCTGGCTTACAGTATTGCAGTGTGTTTAGTGAACAAACCATCAATTTTGTAGCGTTTTCAGGGCACATCAGGGTTGTATTGGTCTGAAATTTCGGGTTTTTTTTCCCTGTGCATATGGTTAAATGGAAGAGTTTTAATAAAAAATTAGTGTAATTTTTCTCTCTCATGAGCTGGAGCATGAGCTTTCAAAGTGTTACCCCTTTAACAATGATACAGAGAAACGCGCACACAAGTACATAGTAGACCTGCCTGGAGTTGAGAGAAAGTTTTTTAGGGTGTCCTACCACCTCTAATATACTCTAAAAAACTGAATTTCACCTGCTGGCACAACTCCTCATCGATTCGAACAGTGAGTTTGTTTGATTCATATGTCCACGCCGTGGAAACATTATAAAAAGAATAAGCATCGTCGAGATCTTCTCCGATGTCACCACACTGCTCCACGTTAAACACATCAAATGAAGGAATATCAATTTTTGCTGTGACTCTATCTTCACGACATCCGATGGAAAATGAAGGGCTCTTCAACAACAGTAGCCATTCCAGAAGTTCAAGTGAAACACTTTCGCTCTTCACCTGAAATTCGTTGAAGTGAATCACTTATCTGCTTTGTCAGTGGCTCACTTTTGGACTATCAATAGCAAATTTTAGACGGAAGTTTTTGTTTTCCCATGAGTGCTCCAAATGCTCTTTGAGCAGTTTTTCCAGCCTAAATTTTAACGTATTAGGGAACTAGGGAATGACTAAAAGGCGAAGTGGGTTTTCCGGTAGAGACTTAAACCATTCGAAAAGCTCGTATTCTAAAACCTACAGAATTAAAAAACAAAAACTGTACCGTTCTGATTCTTCCCTAGCTGATAAATTGTCATCAACATCATTATCTATACGGTTTGGAGACTTGATTGCTAGCACTAAGCGCTTTCCCTCTGAAATGTTTCAAACTGACTGTAAGCGTAGTAAGCGTATTTTTCCTTACCACATTCGTGCCGTACTAGACTGTCCCAGTCCGTTGGGTTCAATCCAGGATTATCCAAAATTATTGGTTTAGTTGTCCAACTGTCGTCATTCGCAATGCTGAAAAATCATTTTTGACGAAAGTAAGGTGCCCGAAACTCACTAAGCAATTTTTGGTTTACCGCAAGATTTTCTGTCTTCATCCAACCTGTCAGTAAGGAAAAGGGGAAATACTAATAGAGAAAGCAAAACGACTTTCATTATGTTTGGTGACATCAACTCGGAGTAAAAGTTTTATCAGAAAAAATTGATGAGTATGTTATCAGAGAGTGGTGACCCAGCCGTCCATTAGGAAGGCAAACACGTTGAGAGTATGGAAGGTTTTGAAAAAATAATATGTCTGTCTTGCTCATCACTAAAAAAGCAGGAGGACGAATTCAACTTTTTTTTGCATTTTTGGACGTTAGGGTGTTCATGAAGAGCCTCATTAAAAGTTTTTTTTTAACAGTCGGGTGAAAATAATTATCAACAGTCAGATGAGAATTTATCATTCAAAAACTTGAGCAATTTTGATGACACAGAGTTAACAGAAAGTTTGCATCAGAAAGACTGGAGGTAGAGGGACAAAGTTCAACAAATAAAGCTAGCGTTGTACTAATGCTTAGGAATGATGATGTATTGAAAATAATATGAAAACAAATAAAACAAGGAACAAATTATTGTTGCACTTGACGGATGATGGTAGTATTAGAATGCGTTTTTTGCTTGAACTCATTCTCCCCAATGATGACGGCCTCATCTGATTGAGGAACGACGTAGTAGAGCGTTCGGGGTCGGACAGACAAGAAATCATATAAGCCATTTTGGAGAGTGAGGATTTGCTGAAAAGTATCAAGTTTAGTGGATTTTTTTTCATATTTTTTTGTGTGACCCGATCCTTAAAGGAGGAATCCACTCAAAATTTATTTTTGCTTTTAAGTATGTAATAATGTGTGCTGATTGCGAATATCATAACAAAAATTCACAAAAATTATTCTAAAACTCCGAAAATCCGCTTTGAAAACGTCATTTTTGATGCGAATAGCATTGGGCGGCCGTGGAAGAACTCCAGAGTTTTCTCGGCCACCTGCTTTCTTCCATCGCCTTTTTTTGCCAATTTGAGTGATTATTCTTGTTTTTTCGGCTGAAACTGGCTTAAACATTTATTTTTTATAATTTTTTGTTGAATTATCAACTTTTAAGCCGGTTTCAGTCGAAAAAGCAAGAAAAAATCACTCAAATTGGCAAAAAAGGCGATGGAAGAGAGCAGGTGGCCGAGAAAACTCTGGAGTTCTTCCACGGCCGCCCAATGCGATTCGCATCAAAAATGACGTTTTCAAAGCGGATTTTCGGGGTTTTAGAATAATTTTTGTGAATTTTTGTCATGATATTCGCAATCAGCACACATTATTACATATTTTACAGCAAAAAAAAATTTGAGTGGATTCCTCTTTTAAAAAAGCAACTCACATTAAAATCTCCATAGACTGCGAAACCTCGCTGCAGCTCTCTGAAGAAATCTTCTCGCGGCTCGCTCTTCAACACACAATGATGAAGTCTTTCCTTTCCACAATCTGTTGGCCTTATGGAATCGGACGGGCAAAATGTGAACCCATCAAATGCACACTTCTCAACTTCCACCTTATAAACATGTCCATCTCTTTTGAATGTGGCGGCGGGGAGTTCGTAGTACTGATAAGAGTCGTCTTTGATTTCGCCAATGTCGTCACACTGAAAAGAAAAAAGTTGAGTTTGAGGAAATGCGGAAAAGCTTATGAGGAAAACATTTGTCGGTGGAATTTGACTTTGGGACGACTCACCAGCTCAATTGTCCTTGGCTCCACTTTAGGAATCCTTAGTTTGAAATAAAGCACAACTTGAGAGTCACGATGGTATGGAGAACACTTGACGCTTGATACTTTGACTTCTGATAAAAGTTTTCCGTTTTCTACTGGTATTCGTTTCTTGATTTTCTGAAATGTTTTTTTTTTCAAGAAGTCTAGTTAGCTTCAGAACTTACCTCCAGAACAGTGGGATGATTAACCAGCATATCCGATATATAATTTTTCTGAATCAGCAATTGAAGACTTGTTCGGAATGTTTTCTCCAGAATGATATCCACGTGGTCATCGGCTTCTTTATTTAGAACGCTCTCCAAGTTCTCCCACACCTCTTGGAAATATTTTGCACTTTTCGGGAACTTCACTCTCTCCATAGTAGGGCTGACATGATTCATGTTCTCCACAACATACTCAATATCTTCAAGGAACTCAGGTTTCAGAAGTCGTTTGCTCAGTTGGTAGAAGTTGAGAAAATATTTATTGAGACGGAAGACTCCACCACGTGGAGAGCGTTTACCCCGTCTGCTGGAATATGGTGATTCTGAAAAAGTAAATTCATAAAATAACATTTTAAAAGTAAAACTCTCACCTCTATCTCTCATTCCACACTCTTCTCCCAAGATCTTTGTGATTGGAATATGATTGAAATTGAGACCAGAATCGAAAATAAGCTCTACGGGTTCTTCATAAAATATGGTGTTGTCCGGGATGAACCTATAAGCCGATACATGAGCAATTAGGATTATCAGAACTTCGACTTACGTTATTTTCTCATTCCGGCATGTTTTTCTCTCCTCTGGAAGATGAGAATGGCCATAAGTGAATAATGGAAGACAAGTGATAAGAAAAAGAAAAAACATTGTGACAAGTTTTTCGATTAGAAAGTTGATCGTCGGTTGGCTCTTCCATTTTTATACAGTGTGTCAGAAAGTTAGTTTTCCTTACGGTTTCCTCATCACTAAAGCAGAATAATGACGAGTGATAAGAGAAATAGACAGTAGAGCAACAGCAGAGAAATGAGGAAATTGGTACTGGCTCTTTAAAAAAGATGTGAGGAAAAGTTGAAAAATATGTAGGTAGGAAAGGTCATGGCAGAACATAGAGTTCTACAGTACCAGCCATAATGATATTCGTTTTCGTGATTTTCAGGGGAAAATCGTCAACTTTGGGTAGCTGAAAAAATAATTCAAAGTTGCTTTTTCTGCTTGAAAATTTGAGAGAATATCAATCAAACCTTGAACTTTCATTTTGTAGTTGACAACTTTTCTGTACAAGACCACTCTGCCGTGATATAGCCCGTAGAAAAAAAGTTCCAAAAATTTCGAGAATTAGCACTGTCATCGAGCAAAATTTGGCATCGCCGTAGATTTCTGTGCGTAACATTTTTGATTAAAGAGGTACAAAAAAGTTGTCAACTACAAAATTGAAGTGCAAGGTCTGATTGATACCCGTCCGAAATTTCAAATAGAAAGAACGACTTTCAATCACTTTTTCAGCTACCCAAAGTTGGCGTTTTTCAACTGAAAATGACGAAAACGAATATCATTATGGCCGGTACTGTATATTCGTAAGGGTTTCATATATTTTCCATACTGTAGAATTTCATAGGACTTTCCGAAACGAAAAGCATACATCTACAAGTGGTGGCAAGTTCTGAATCTACAACCGCGGCAAAAACATAAAGACACTGATCTATTTTTCGAATATTTTGGATCCACCTAAAAATGTGTTATTCGTTTGTTTTTGAAGTTGATTTCCTCACCCTTGAAAATTTTTTAGAAAACTCGTTACGTCACCATCGATACCTCAGATTTCTCGAAAAACTACAGAGATCCATTTTACTTATTCTCCGTCCCCAACACAAAGACTCATCCAATCATCTCTGATCGCCCACACTCCACTGTATAAGTAGAGCGCTTGTCAACATGAGGTGTCATGTCTGGGCAATTCCGTGGACAATACCGGCTCTTCAAATTTATCATCCTCGGTCAGACTCATCAGGCAAACTACAATATTCATATCAGTCTGGAATGTGACGGTATATTCTCCTGGGAAGTTTTGTTATCACAAAGAGGAACATCTGTCTGAGAGTCATTATTTAAGGAGAACCAAGACGGAGAACACAGATACCCTCCAACGTTTCACAACTCGCATCTCGTTCATTTCCTAAGAATGACCATGCCTCTAGTTCTCCGAATCTCCCAATATTTTGGATTCATTTCCACTGAAATAACCACCTTGATCCTACTCTGGTTGATTATTACCAAAAGTTCGAAAATATTGGGAAACTATAAATATGTGATGCTCTCATATACCATATTTTCTATGGTCTACGCGGTGGTAGAGATCTTGACCCAGCCGGTGAGAATCAAACTCTACCTTTTTTATTATAGAACTCATGAATTTATGCTTGCTTTCCAGGTCATGCACCTGCACAACGCCGCTTTGATCATCTACGCTGATAGCTTTCTGAAGAACTACAAAAACGTATCTCAACCATTCGTTTGCTTGTACTGTGCTAGTTTTGGAATGTGTGTTTCCTTGCTAGCAGTTCATTTCTATTATAGATATTGTGCAATCTGCAAGTGAGTCTGTTTTGAAAAACCTTTATCGAGAACTAAATTTTCAGACCTAAAACTCTCCGATTATTCAAAGGCTTTAAGCTCATCAAGCTTTACATTCCATCATTTCTTTTCTCGATGATTTGGTTTCTGCTTGCCTATATTCCATTGGCACCTTCAGAGTTAAAATCGGAATATATGAGGTTATTTTAGAATTTTTATTGTTAGTGAACAGACTTTTTCAGATTACCATTGAAAGAGACCTATGACGAAGACATGTTTACTTTAGGCTACATCGGTGTGTTGTACTATGTAAGTTAGGTGTTAGTGGTGGTAGGACACCTCAAAAAAGCTTGGCCCATATTTTGTCAGTAGGGATCTCAGGTAGGCTTGTGTACTGCGCCACTACCGGCTGAGTTACGCGGATCCGAATGGGTGTAATTTCTAGATTAGAGACGCAGACGACGAGAGTACTCTAGCCGTTGCAGTCTCTGCCGTGAGAGACGCAGACAGATAGAGTATTCTCGTCGTCTGCGTCTCTCACCTGCAAACTTTAAACGGATGTATCTCAGCTCACAGATGAGCTAGTGAACTGATTTTTTGAGATATCTAAGAACTTCATGGCTTTCACAAGAAAACCGACCGAGACGAATAAAAAAATTCTCATTTTTCTGTTTGCAGTACCCGGATGCAACTGGAAACTTGATAATAGGCTGGTCAGATTTTGCATCTTGCTTATGTATTTGTGGGATCATGGTATTTTGTTGAAGGATTTTATTCCACAAATCAAAAATTCTGCTTCAGAGTATATTCATAACGGTTATGATGTTCTGTGGTTGGAAGACATACACAAAGCTGCACAGCCTTGCGACAACAATGAGCTTCGAGACCGTAGATATGAACAAACAGTTGTTCAAAACGCTGATACTTCAGGTGAGCAGAATACGAGGTCATAGAAAAAAGTGAAATTTTTAGACCCTTGTCCCTATGCTGACCATGTTTACACCTGTTGGTCTTCTAGTAGTCCTGCCTATGTTTTCAATCAATGTTGGGACCTTCGCCAACGCTCCTGGGTTGAATGCAGCGATTTATCCGGCACTAGACGCAACAATTGTGATTATGATGATTCGAGATTTCCGAGAAGCAGTAATTTGTTAGCTTACATTTGAAATTTGCTGAGAATTAAAAAATTGGTTTTCAGGCTGCCGAAGTTCAAAAGTCACTATCAGTTCTGTAACTTCTGGAGTGCGCTACTCTGTATCTTCTGATAATTGACTTGCTTTATGTAGAATTTACCTTAAATCACGAAATAGATAATACAACTTTCGTAATCAAAACAAACGATGTTTAGCTAATCGAAAACTATTCAATCATGAATCATCACACTCTTTGCCCGATACATCAGTTCTAAATTTCATGACCAAACTAAAGTTAAGCTTTAGAAATCACGATCCAGCCCACAATTAGTTATTTCCTCCCACCTTGAATGTCAACTTTTGTCTACATTTTTCCGAAATAGTTTTTAGTTTCGTTTTTCTTCGCTCCAATTCTTCTTCTGTTTATTGCATAAAAATTCTGATTGGAAATGATATCGGCGTTTCCGAAATCGTTTGAAAAATCTCTCATGAAGTACTTTTTCGAACCTAAGAAAAAATTAAACTGCCCTGATGATTATATTGGTGATTGTCCAGAAACCTCTACTGCTGTAGACATCGGGATCGGATCAGAACACGCTATTAACATATTGAACTTCCTTGTGCAAGTAATTTGTATACTCTATATTCTATACAAAAAATTTCTGAAAAAGGTTAGCGTTTTTAGTTTGGTATTAGCAACATTCCCCAAGGGGAAACGCGCTCCATCGCAACTTGGCTGAAATTTGAATTTTCAGCTTTCCCGCCGTTTTGAAAACAGCGAAACATGTTTTGGTGGGTGCGTGGACTCCTCGAGGACAACTCGAGCAGCAGTCGAATTGTCCACGAGGAGTCCACGCACCCACCAAAACATGTTTCGCTGTTTTCAAAATAGCGGGAAAACTGAAAATTCAAATTTCAGCCAAGTTGGCGATAGAGCGCGTTTTCCCTTTGGAAATATCGCTAATATGTTTTTTCAAGTTACTTTTCCAGGGGTCATTCTTCATCATTCAGTTTGTTTTGTGTGTCATAGTGTCACTGAGAGTTGTTTTCTACATGATTGTGTTTTCCGTGGCAATGTATTATAACGAAGCCAAAAACATGCCAGCTGTTGAAAATGTACACAACTTTCCGAAGGAAAACACTTTTTTTTCAATTTTCCAGATTCTGCCACCGCTCATGCAAGCCTCTCTCTATGCCGACTACAGTACTAATCTGTTCTCCATTTCCATGACATTTTTCTTATCTCTTAACCGTTGTCTGCATTTTGTATCTAAAAAGTGGAGCAACATTCTATTCGAGGGATTTCATTTGCTTGGAACTATGTTGTTAAATGGACTTTTAGCGATAGTTGGTGCAATCGGAATTATTGAGACATCAGGCGTGTCCAGGAACTATTATATTGGATTCGGGTTCCTAGACACTGGTCCTGATACAGGATTCAAAGTTGTGAGTTGAATGGGACTCACTACAGTATCCAATCTGAACTATTCAGGACATCAATCGATCGTTCACTGTATTCCTAGTTGGATCAATTGTCTGCTATGTTGTTCTTTTTCTCCATTTGAGAAAACAGAACGCATTAGTTTTCCAAAAATCCGAAATGATAAAACGCGGAGAAACCAGAGTATTTGCTCTTCTCGTGATCATAACTTTGCTATATGCTGTAAATACTTAGTCCAACTTTTGCTAATTCTATCCTTTCATCTTTCAGGCCCTCTATATACAGTACGAAGCAATAAGTAACATCGACTGGGATGCCAACAGCGATCCCGCACCGTTATTGGCTTGGTTGAACATTTTGAAAATAACCAACTATCTTCCTGAAATCTTTCTACCGGTTTTCTTCGTTGCGGACAATTTTAATTTGATTGGAAGAATAAGACAGCTTTTTAGACCGGCGACGGAGTCTCGGCGGATATCTACATGAATGTCTTCTTTACAGTACCGGCCAAAAAGTTGTCAACTTTGCCCATTTTCATAAAAATTTCGTAAAAATATATGGTTGACTTGGAGGGTCTGAAAAATAGGTTTCCTGCAGTTCAAATTCTTTGAAATTTTGTGGATATAGAGAACAGCTCTAGAACTCCAAATTTGCATGTGACAACTTTTCCAAATAACCATTTTCTTAATAGATAGATTGCGTCGAAGAAATCTGACTAATTTTTCACGAAATTTACACTGAATTTGGTAGAAATGTTGGGTTGTAATCTTTCACGATACATAACTCTTTCAAAAATGGTTATGAGAAAAAGTTGTCAACTATGAAAATGGAGTTCTAGAGTTGATCTCTATACCCACACAATTTCACAAAATTTGAACAGCGGGAAAACTATTTTTCAGACACTCATAGTTGACCGTTTTGCACTGAAAACGTGCAAAGTTGATAACCTTTTGTCCGGTATTGTATTTCAACTTCCTTGGAAAACATGAATTATTCTGACTAATTTATAAGGAAAGTGCTAAAATAAAACTTTCTAGCATCAAAGTATAACCACAAACCGATTATGCGCTATGTTGAATAACTTAGAATTCCACATTTTGAAATGAGCAAACTTCAAATGCAGGGCACACACTCAAATGTCGCCCCTGCGCTCGCTCAAACGCTTTAATTCTCTACTTCTCCACTTAGGAGTTTCTGTCTTATTTTAGTTGATCGCGTCTTCAACATCAAAATTCCAGCAGGATGATTTTAGTTTTTCCAAATTTAGTCGAAACGCCTTGGAGTCTCAACGAACTGGGTCCTTGTATTCGTGGCTGTAGGGAACAACCAGACGGATCACTTCAGTTCACTCCCTCAGACAGCGTATTATCTCAACACATCATCACTATTCAAAACGGAATAAGCAGCATTAACTTATTCATACAACTCATTACTATCACTCTTACGCTGTTTCGACATTTGACTCGAAAGGTAATGTTACAATAGGGTGCCGTGTAATTCCAAATTTTCAGGGACCGTTCTTCGTGTTCATATTAACGTTCGCCATTTCTGTATTACTGCGAATAGTTCTGAGTTCAGTCGCTTTAGCTATAGCGCAGCCCAAATTCGGAATTTTGCCGGATGCATACATTATCTTACAAATTTCCCTGTATATGGACTACTTTAGCAGTCTGTTCTCTGTCACCATAACGTTCTTTCTATCTTTGAACAGATGCCTTTGTTTTGCTGCTGAAAAATGGAATTCTCAAATTTTCGAAGGAATTCGCGTATATTACTGCATTATATTTTCTCTGTTTATATCTTTATTGGGTGGCATTGGTATCATCGAGACCGCAAAAGTGACGCGAAACTATTCAAATATGCTTGGTCTTTTAGATATAGGATCCGAAGTAGGAATTAAAGTTGTAAGAATAAATCAGCCCAATTAATTTTCCAAAAAATGAACCTTATAGGAGATCAACAGATTCTTCAATTTATTTCCTGTTGGCTCTGTTATCTGCTACATCATTCTATTCATTTATCTACGCAAGAGAAACAAAAAATCTTCTATAAAGTCACTGTTTGCAAAACGAGGAGAACAGAAAGTGTTTGCGCAACTGGTGGTCACAGCGGTTTTTTATATTGTACACTTTTTTTCAAACTATTTTTTCAACTTGTGAATTTCAGATTCTGAACTCACTTTACGAAGTCGCCGTAACGCTAGATCCATCTTATAATGACACTTGGGTGTTTGTACAAATTTTGGCGATGTCCAACTATTTTCCGGAAATTTCATTGTCGTTATTGTTTGTTCTGGATGCAGTGGAAATCAAGAAAATTTGGTCAAAATGTTTCGGACCTGTGCAGACAACCGAGAGAGGTCCTATTAGGTTGTCCGGAAAGTTTTTGGACCACTTTTGAAATTGATGGTATTCAAATAGTTTAGATGATCAAGACAATATTTTGCATTGACCTTGTTCACAACAAAATAAAACTACTGTGTTTAAAATTTCAGCCACGCAAATCATCATTGCACCGAGTTGTGAGCTCTTGAAAATTTGGCTCGATTTTAAGAAAAAATTTTCACTTTTTCTCAATCGCATATCTCACTTCAGAGAATAGTCTTTAGGAAGATTTTATGAAATGTTGCTACGCATTTCTTTGTTAACAATATGCAACATTGATATTACAGCTTACATCCTCCATTATTGTTCTCTGAGCAAATACACGAAAAAATCGGAATTTTTATTTTTTTCAAGTATGGTGATAGGATTTGTCAAGTAGAAAAGCTGTGGTAAACCGCGGCTTTTTACGGCTTCTAGAGAAAAGTGACGTTTTTTGGGAATTTTTCGGTAGTGAGCTTTTGTGTTCGATCATGGCTCCTGATTCTGGATGGTTGCTCTGCCTATTGTGCCACTTATTAATAAATTATTCACAACTTCCGTATTCTGTGCAAAAAATATGGGATCATTACGGCGGTTCTCCGGAAAACCCCAGGTCATTTTTCTCTATTGAATCAAAAAATGCCGTTTTGACTTCCAGAACCCATAACTCAACAAATACGATTGAAGGAGTTCTAAAATTTTGGGCCCGTTACTTTATTTAATCGGCGAACAAAATCCACACAATAACAATTTCTATGAAAGCAAGCTATCCCGGAACCAGCGATTTTAAAAATGTACAAAAACTTACCGGACAACCTAATACAACAGTCAATTAAACAATTTCCTAGCTCATATTTTTTCCATATTCAATTGATCCAATTTTTTTGTCGGAAAAATAATTAATTCACCCTTCTGAACTCTTATTGCAGTCCGCTTTGTTTTTGGTTTTTACCTTCTTGCTCGCATGCAAAAATTCGTAGGCACCGAATAAGTACTCATATAATTGAAATTCGGAAAATCTCAAATACCACACTCAAAAGGTCATAAGCACAAGTGCATGTTTCCAAGTTTACTCCATTTCACGAAAAGACACATCCCTCAATTTTGATATTTCGATTTCATACTTTCACATGTACTCCTACTAGAGTTTAGTCAACCATTTTGGACGCTGTGTTAAATGGATTCTTTCGATTTTTTGATCTGCGCATTCATCATTTTTGCCTAAAGCCTAACAAACTTTCAAATAACTTACAAATGTCATGAATACTGAAAATGGCACTTTGAAAAGCTGGTTCTAGGAAATTCCTGAACTGGTTGATGTGTCAATTAAGTACAACGCAACATATATTCTGGCTCCAAATCATTTCTATTTTGAATTTCCATCTAAGGGAAGATTCCTAGTCTTAGGCTCAAAAAATGCCCGTCTACTCGTCTATGTTCGAAATGAACACGGTATCTATAATTCCTTTCGAAACCAATCTTGATGCCAATGGTTTTCCTACTAATGATGCGGATTACATAGATGAACTAAACAAACAGCTTGGACAGTCTCCAAATCTTTACATGCTGCTCCTAGAAAAAGTTGTCAGCAGCTTTAATATTTTCGTACAAATCTTGTGCGTAATGTATATTATTAGTAAAGGGTTAATAAAGAAGGTGAATATTCTCGGCACTATTACAGAATAGGGATCACTTCGAAAAATAAGGGTCTCTTCAAAAAACAGGTGTCCATTCTTTTTTTTTTGAGGGACCTGAAGGGACCCCTGTTTATTGAAGGGACCTCTATTCTGTAATAAAGCCGTATTTCTTTTGGCAAACGGATAATAGTTACTTATCAGGGTCCATTTTATGTTATCTTGCTTACTTTCTCTACTACTGTTGCATTTCGTGTTATCAGCAACACTTCATCTCTACTTTTTGCTATTTTGATAATCGAGCCGGATTCTTCGATCAGACATTTGTCCACTGTAGCTTCATTATACATTGACTACTGTAGTAACTTGTTCTCCGTCACTATCATTTTCTTTTTATCGTTAAATCGATGTCTAAACTTCATTTCTAAAAAATGGAACGATGTCATTTTTGAGTCCAATCGTCTCAGCCTCATCTTTATATTCAGCGGAATAAGTTCTATACTTGGAGCCATTGGGATTATAATCACCTCTGAAGTGAAACGAGATTATGTTTCAGATTACGGATTTATAGATCGCAGTCCAGATAGAGGGTTCAAAGTGGTAAGTATTAGAAATAAGAATATAATTTCAACAATCTCATTGAGTCTATCAATCGCCTATTCAACCTGTTCCCAGTTGGTTCGATAATATGTTACATGTTTCTCTATCGCTTTTTGTACGTTTTGAAACGGAAAACTGCTACTCCAACAATTTTTTTGAAAAAGGGAAAACAGCAAGTTTTCTTTCAGATGGTAATCATCTCGGGACTTTACATAGTGAGTTCTAGACACATTTGATTATAGAGAAACAGTTTATTTTTTATATAATGAATTTTCTGTACGAAACTATAACCCTGGTCACATGGGATACTGGCACTAGGAATTACATCCCATGGATACAGGCGTTGGCGATTGCTAATTATCTTCCGGAGCTCACTTTGCCGTTATTGTTTCTACTTGATGCTTTGAAAGTTAAAATAAAAGTGATGGACTGGTTAAGATGTCGACAAGAACCTAATCGAAATGTCGGTGTTGCTACAACGGTGATGTGAATGAGCAGTTGTTTCGGTGTTTGATAATTTTAGACTCAATAATAAATCGATGCCCTGTGTTGTTTCTTGTTGTACAGTTTTTTACATGTTTTTCTGATTTCTTGATTTCGAAAAAAAAGTTTGACACATTTTTTGAATATAACCAAATTAATGAATGAATTAGTCAGCGTTTCAACATTGAGCAACATTTTCGTTTGAAAAATAAATTGTGAATGTAGTTTGTTATTAGCCCAAGCCAAACTCACAAAGATCACCCCCAACAAAATGGAATTTTAAAACACCTTTGGCGCACTTGAATGAAAATGATTATAAATTAGTGTGCCCTAGAGTACAACTCGACATTTCTCAAACGTTTATCCACTTCTCCCCTTACCTCCAAAGGCACAACTCCAACTTACTTTTTCATACTTCATTCAACTTTTGAAATAATGGCAACGTATTCAAATAATTTTGATTTCACTGGAGTTAGTGTAGCTTTCGGAGAACCCGTGTGTTATCAATGTTATCTTTCAAGTAGAGATAGTCCTAAATCGAACGCAACAGCACCAAATCACTACATGTTAATCACACAAAATATAGTGAGCAGTGTGAATCTTTTTATACAAATAATCTGCATTGTTTTTTTAATAAGCAATGTTCTCTTGAAAAAGGTAATTATCCCTTCGGACTTTAAAATTTCAATACTTTTACGTTACAGGGACCCTTTTTCATTATGCTGCTCACATTTTCAATCACTGTCGCTTTTCGAATCATCGTCAACCTTTCTGCACTACTTTTGCCTAGCTTCATAAAAGACCCATCATCATTATTAAAAAACTATTCCATGCAATTATCTATGTACACTGATTTCTGCAGTAACCACCATAACTTTCTTTTTATCATTAAATCGATGCCTAAGCTTTACTTCCAAGAAGTGGAATTATGAAATTTTTGAATCGAATCGTCTAGTGTTTACTATATTTACTAGTGCGTTTATTCCCACTCTTGGAGCAATGGGAATTATTTTCAAATCTGAAGTCCATAGAAGCTACGTTATTGATCTTGGATTCGTTGACCAATTTAAATTTGAAGGATACAATGTGGTAAGATTTTGTTGCTAATTGTGACGATTCCAACTTCATTTCAAATATACCGATTCCATTTTCAGTCCATCAATCGATTCTTCAACTTGTTCCCTTTTGGCTCTATTATATGTTACATATTTTTGTATCGATATTTGCACACCTTGAATCGAAATATCATTACCCCAACTGTGTTCGTTAGAAAGGGTCAACAACAAGTGTTTTCCCAAATGGTCGTTATATCAGGATTATACATTGTAAGCTTATTTTTCAGAGATTTCTATTTCAATTGAAACGTTTTCAGGCAATGAACATTGTTTATGAATATATAACAAATGCTACCTGGGACTATACCACTCGAAATTACATTCCATGGGTACAGGGACTTGCCGTCGCGAATTATCTTCCGGAACTCACCTTGCCACTTTTGTTCCTCTTGGATGCTTTGAAAGTTAGAAGGAAGATTATGGACGTTTTGGTGAACAAAAGAGAAGATAACCAAGTGAACCGTTTAGCAACTACTGTTATTTGAGTGCTATCTCGATGTAATTGTTATAAAATGTGACTCTTTCGATAGACACATATTATACTCTCCTCTCGCTCCTCTATTATTATTGTTTCCCTTGCTCAACATTTTTCATCCCAGACAACTTCTTATTCTCGGAACACCTTTTGGATATTTCCTCCCATTTTATGCTGAACAAAATTATTCGAGACATTCTCTGTCCATTCTCAATATTTTCTGATACATATGTACATCAATCTTTACTAATAACAATCGGCAACTCTGTTCTAAAAAGAGCCTTTCTCAGCAATTCGAATTTTCAAAATTATGCGAAATGCGTCTTATTTAACCGTGCTTTACCGAATCAAAATTTATTCAAATGGTTCGAAGCAAAAAAAATTATTTAAAATTAGTGAATTCGCGCTCTCTTGCTTATGGGTTCTTCTGGAGCATTGAAGAATCTTAATACCCATTGAGCCCAATACTCAGCCTCAGTCGATTTCGATTGCTTCACATGCCGGACAATTCGAAAATTATCAGATCCATTCCTGAACTCGAAATTCGAAGTCTTGTCCAAAATCTGCTGAACGAGACGATCATGGCGTATTTCATTAGTGATGCCATTTTGTTGAAGTTGCATCAAGGTGACCAAAAATGAAACACATGACGAATGTGTGGCTTGAACGTTTAGAAGACGTCTGAAATTGTTTTTTTTTTTTCAATTGACTGAGTTAACGATGAAAAACCTACAAAATAGTACGCTCCAGCATCCCTTCAAAAAACTTGTCGTAAGTTGTTGTGTTGAGAAACTTCAACGCATCACTAGCACTATCCAAAATTATGTTTTGAACAATAGGATCATGGTTGAACTTTTCGATCACTTTGAAAATTAGTTCAACATAGTTTCGATGACGATACAGAGCAGGAGGATGAAGTGAGAAGCGGTGAGCAATTTCGAGGAAACTGTGAAGTATGTTTAAAAAGATCTGAATAAGATCTTGGCCTCCTCCTTCAGCAGAAGTCATCATTCGCTTGGAGATAAGTACAGCGACATGAGATTGAGCTAGTGAAAAGCTACGGGTGGGTGTCATTTTTCTGAAAAATATAAAAATTTAAGGCTTCTGAAAACCTTCGATTCTTGAACTCACTTCAATGATCCCTCCAGATAGGTCAAGACCATACTGAACAGCGGTGACTCGACATTATCAAAATTTTCTATCAGCCTCACTGCCACCTCACACAGCTTATCCGTCCATCCAGTTGATTTTTCCCTAATTGCATTATTGGTAAGAATGGACCACCCAGCATATTGTACTTCGTAGTTGTCCGTTTCCGAATCATCCTTCAACTCGAAGAAACTAAAAGCTTTGAGAACGGCTTTTATGATCTGTTGACAGTCTGGGATGGTCCAAATCGTAGGCTTACAGGAAACCAGACCTTCCAAAATATGAACAGACCTGGTTGACAGGAAATCGCCGGATTCTGTTCGGGACAGAATGTAGATTATGGAGTCGAAACATTTTCGGATGTCATCGTCATCCAATGTTTCGGGAATTGAGATGACTTTGTCTTCGATTCCCTCAATGAGGAAATCCAAAATTTCCGTGGATGAGGTGGAGAAACGAGTGTAGTGGTTAAGGGAGTCGAGAGAGTTTTGAAGGTTATCAATTGTGAGAAGTTTCAGATTCCGGTAGGGGATGCTGAGTTGAGCGGTTCTTTCGAGAGGGGTGCCTGAAAAAATATGAGGAAGTTAGACATATGAAAACTTAAAAAGATGTCAGAATGTCTAATTTCTAGGAAGCTTATTCTTACTCATCTTTGTTTCTCAAAATCTTTCAAACTCACCAATCAACCCGATCATCTCCAATTTAGGGCACAACGTCACCAACTTTTCCAAATCTTCCATATCCAAATCATTATGTGCACAGTCCAAAAATTTCAACTCTGGTAGACCTTTCTCGCAAGCCAAAAAGTGCTTCAAGTTTTTTTCCAGCCCATATTCGTCCGCACCAAATCCGAGATCCAGCACTTTCAATTTTTTCAACTTGAAGATTCCTTCGATGTCTTCTCGAGAGGAAATGCTGTTACCATTGAAAATCAGAACCTCCAGATTTTTAAGTTTTGAAATTCCATTCAAATCATTAAGACCGGTATTTGATAAATCCAACTGCTTCAGTTTTTTGAAGGAATCATAAAAGTTATACGATTCCGTAACATAGAAATTGCAGTATGGAAGACTGAGAGATGTGATGGATGGTATAATATCGGAGAGCTGAAAAAATTCAGAATTTTGATCTACTCGATATTACTAAAACTTACCTGCTTCGTTTGATCGAGATCGTATCCTTCGATGCTTAGCTTCCGTAGTTTTCTCAAGCTTTTGATATTGAGGAACTTTTTCAAAATGACTACAATGTTTTTCTCATTGTTACCTGCTTCAAAATGTTCCCCTAGTGTCAGCTCTTTCAGATTTTGGCTGAAAATCAAACTTTGAAGAGTATCATTGTATTGATTTATCTCTATTTTGGAAACGTTCAATTTCTCTGTGATGTCATCGACGGTTTCCGATGAGAAAACGGATTTCAAATCTTGATTAATATATTTGAAAATTTTGTTGGAAATTTGTTCATCCGCGATTCGGAAGTCTTCATTTTTGAACGTGCCTAAAAACTAAAAATTAGAAAACTGAGCTTAACATTTTTAGAAAACTTACCACTGACTATACACTCGGCAACGCGCTTTATCGACAATTCCAGAAGGGATGGAATCATTTTTCACAGGCAGAACGGTAACTAGCTACGAAAAAAGAAAAATTCGATAAAAATGAATGAGACAAGATAGAGAGGAGCGCAAACGAATAGGTAGTTGGACTACGTAACCGATCAATAACGCACTGCCCTTTCAAACTGTTTCGTCTCAATAGAGCGCAACTTGTCAGACAGAAAATCGATGGAAGACAATAAACTCTCATTCTCTGTTTGTACAGCGGCGAAAAATGGTGAGGGTACCTCCGATGTTTCTTGATTAACTTTGCGTAAAATGGTTCAATAATCTTGAAATTTTGGGAGATTCTTGATAAACAATTTTCAAAACTCGTTTCAGTTTTTTCAAAACTCAGAATTTGTTGGTGTCTTCAGAATCATCTTCAATGTAGGCGTGACTCAAAAATCAAAAAACTAATTTTTGAGTGAAAGAATTTTTGTTGAAAAACGTTACCGGCTCTTTAAATAAACATCATATGAATTTTGGTCGGTTTTGGTTGGTCGGAACCGAAGTTATGGACGTCGGATCACAAAATGGTATGTATGGCTCATTGGCCATAACTTGGCTGAAAAAGCTTCAATACACCGGACACATTCTGACTGAAAATTTATTCAAATGGTTCAAAGCAACAAAAAAAAACAAAAAATTATTGAATTCGTGCCCTCTTGCTTATGGGTTCTTCTGGAGCATCGCTTTCCTCTGTTGCACCGAAAAATCTTAATACCCATTGAGCCCAATACTCAGCATCACTCGATTTCGATTCCTTCACATGCCGGACTATTTGAAAATAATCAGATCCATCCATGAACTCGAAATCTGAAGTCTTGTCCAGAATCAGTTTGACTAGACGAGCATGGCGTATTTGATTAGTGATGCCATTTTGTTGAAGCTGCATCAAGGTGACCAAAAATGAAACACATGACGAATGTGTGGCTTGAACGTGTAGAAGACATCTGAAAACATATGCTTAAAATTGAATGAATTCTCAGGTGACAACTCACACAATAGTATTCCTCAGATTTTCTTCAAAAAACATATCGTAAGTTGCTGAGTCCAGAAATTTCAACGCATCACTAACACTATCCAAAATCATGTTCTGAACACTAGGGTCATGATCGAACATGTCGATCACTTCGAAAGTTTGCTCAACATAATTTCGATGACCATACACGGCAGCGGGATAAGGTGAGAAACGGTGAGTTTTTCGAGAAATTTCGAAGAAACTGTGGAGGATGTTTAAAAAAGTTTGAATAAGATCTTGGCCTTCTCCTTCAGCGTAAGTCATCATACACTGTGAGATAACTTCTGGTACATCAGATTGAGCTAGCGTAAAGCAACGGGCGGGTGTCATTTTTCTGAAAAATATGCATATTTGAGACTTCTGAGAACCTTCGATTTTTAAACTTACTTCAATGATCCCTCCAGATATGTCAAGACCATACTGAACAGCTCTGACTCGACGTTATCAAAATCTTCCAGAAATTTCATTGCTACCTCACACAGCTTATCCGTCCATCCAGTTGATTTTTCCCTGATTGCATTATTGGTAAGAATAGACCACCCAGCATATTGTACTTCGTACTTTTCCGTTTCCGAATCATCCTTTAACTCAAAACAACTGAAAGCCTTGAGAACGGCTTTTATGATCTCTTGACAGTCTGGGACTGTCCAAATCGTAGGCTTACAAGAAACCAGACCATCCAAAATAAGAACACACGAGGCTGACAAAAAATTGGCGGACTCTGCTCGGAACATAATTGAGATTATTGAGTCGAAACATTTTCGGATGTCATCGTCAGTCAACGTTTCGGGGATGGAAATCACTTTGTCTGTGACTCCTTCTAAGAGGAAATCCAAGATTTTCGTGTACTCGGTGAAGTTACAAGTGTAATGATTGAGGGCGTCAAGAGAGTCTTGAAAATTTTCGATTGTAAGAAGTTTCAGATTTCGGTAGGGGATGCTGAGTTGAGCGGTTCTCTCGAGAGGTGTACCTGAAAAAAACATGAGGAAGTTAGACATATGAAAACTTAAGAAAGGTCAAAATGTCTAATCTCAGAGAATGACATCATCGTTTCTCAAAAGCTCCCAAACTCACCAATTAACCCGATTATCTCCAATTTTGGACAAAGTGTCACCAACTTTATCAAATCTGCCATATCTAAGTCATTATGTGCACAGTCCAAAAATCTCAACTCTGGTAGACTTTTCTCGCAAGCCAAAAAGTGCTTCAAGTTTTTTTCCAGCCCATAATCGTGATCACTAAATCCGAGATCCAATACCTTCAATTTTTTCAGTTTGAAGATTCCCTCGATGTCTTTTCTAGAGGAAATGTTGTTACCATTGAAAATCAGAATTTCCAAGTTTTTAATTTTTGGAATTCCATTCAAATGATTAAGTCCAGTGGTATTTGATAGATCCAACTGCTTCAATTTTCTGAAAGAATCAAAAAAGTTTTGCAACTCCGTATGGTAGAAATCGCAGTAGGGTAGGCTGAGTGATGTGATGGATGGCAGAAGATCGGAGAGCTAAAAATGAACAAATTGCTTGACAGTTTTAATGTATTCAAACCTTACCTGCTTAGTTTGATCAAGGTAATATCCCTCAATGCTTAGCCTCCGTAATCCTCTACGGCTTTTGATGTTGAGAAGCTTTTTCAATATGGTAACGATGTTTTCCTCAGGGTTATCTTTTTCAAATTGTTCCCCCAGTGTCAGCTCTTTCAGATTTAGCCTAGAAATTAAACTTTGAAGAGTATCATTGTATTGATTTATCTCTATTTTGGAAACGTTCAATTTCTCGGTGATGTCATCGACGGTTTCCGATGAGAAAACAGATTTCAACTTTTGATTGATATATTTGAAAATCTTGTTAGAGATTTTGTCATCGGCGATTCGGAAGTCTTGATTTTTGAACTGGCCTAAAAACAAATGATTAGAAAAATGAATTTAATATTTTTATAAAACTTACCACTGACTATACACTCGGCAACGCGTTTTATCGATAATTCCAGAAGTGGTGGAACCATTTTTCACGGGCAAAACGATAAAAAGTTTCGAAATAAGAAGAATCCAATAAAGATGAAGGAGATGAGATTGTAAGGAAGGTAGTTCGACTGCGTGACCAATCGATAACGCACTCCCCTTTTAAACTGTTCTCCCGCGTCTCAATAGAGCGCAAGTTGTTAGACAGATAATCGATAGAAAACAGTAAACTCTCATTCTGCGTTTAGATGTAGACATCTCGGAATAGAATCTGAATTCTGAGTTTTTGTGATGATTTGAATTTGACAGACTTGGAAAAGATGGTGGTCCAGAATTGGAGATGATTTGATTGATTGAAAAGTTTTTTGAAATTTTGAATGTTTTGAAAAAATGATTCAGAGATTATGAGATTCTGAGACACTGAGCTTTTTCTTTCAAAAAAAAATTAAGTGATTTGAAACAACATATCAAAACAGAAAAAAAAAATCCAAAAAATCACAAACCCCTCAAATATCCGAAATGAGATTATTTTAAATTCTTGACGGAATTCGGGAAGTATTGGAATCTCGTATAGTTGAAATCGTAGCTGGATCTGGTGCCGGAGTCTGTAAAACTTCTTCCTTGTGTGTCATTTTCTATACTAAACTACAGTACCTTGGACTTTTTCTTCCATGCAAAACACTTTTTCACGGTCTCCTGATATTCAGAGGACGTCAAATAGCAAATGAAGCATTGGCCAAGACAAATTATAGTGATAATGGTTCTGACGATAATTTGATAGCGGATGAAATAGGTTCTGAAAGAATTGGGTTGTAAGGTTAAGATGGAACTCCAAGCTTACTGTATATTGTAGTACGGTTTTAAGATAAAATTTTCAAACAACAATACAGAGCCTTCCAGAAGTTCAGATAGTAGAAAACTCACCGATAACAAGAATACGAGGAGCATATGACTGAAAACTTTGAAATTTTTGGAAAAAATGATGCATAGAAAACTTACTCATCTTCTCCATTTTTTGTCTTCACAACTTTGCGGAGTTTGAAAAATAAGATTACGGTAGAAACAGACAGTAGGATCAACAAAACACATATGACACAGTCATTCACATGTTTTTGAGATTTGAAAACTTTTGGCTTTATCGATGGTTCATAGTTGATATATACAATTTTGGAGCGTTTGTTGCAACTGAAAATTACTCCCTATGCTCGATTTTGTGCGCTTAGTACTTACTTATCGTATTCCACCTCATAAAATGTGTACTGTAGGTGACAATAAATGTGCCAGGACATACATACTCCAAGGATAAAAATATTAGCGAAAATTCCAATCAGAACTCTGACCTTGACTTCAAATATTTTCAAAACTCCGATTAAAATCATCAAACTCGATGAGGAATCTCTCGATACTGATTGAATAGCGATAATCCAGATTCTAATAATTTGATGAATCCGGGAGCGAATTGTTGTAAGCTCTCCACAAAACTCGAAATTGATCTGATACAGTATGTCCCACTCCAGAAAGTTCCAGAGAAAAGTTCCAAGAAAGTGAGTCAAGTTACAAATAGAGATAATAAGAATAGTAAGAAATATAAAATCCTTCCGTAGATTTTTTCTAGATAGGAAGAAAAGATGAAAAATGCTCAGAATGACTCCGAAAACTGACATGAAAACGTCTACAACACTGGATTCTCGGATTTCTATGGGAATTGAGTCGGGGTCGAACTCCCAAACTTCATACTCATAGTCGAAAGGTGTTGTGGTTTTAGGCTTCTTGGTGCTCATTTTCGGAAAATCGGGTAACTGAGAGTTTACTGCTTATATGCGAAAAAGTTACTTCGTGAACGAAAATAGAATTATGATGAATTTAGGTGCAATTTGGTAAACAACACCAGCTGCTAATGAAATCATTTGTAATCTTTAGTGAGCAATGTACAACCATGTAATTGTAGTTGCGCTCAAAACACAGCTTGTTCGGAAATAAACAGAGATTTTGGTTGGAGAAAAATTTGAGCTCAAAAGAACAAATACCTCAACTGTCCAAAAAACTACCATGTGGGCAAAAACAAGTTTTTAGAAGAACTCCTTAGTATCTTGATTATTTGTTTTAACGTAAAGTCTGTTACTGTAAGTGCGCTCTATTGATAATTCCTTATTTTGCTCAGTTTGCTTATACATAGAGCATGCCAACATTCAAAAAATCTCGTCTATCCATTTCATGTTTCAATGTTTAATGACAAAATAAAGTCTAGCTAGCCATTTTGGCTGGAATTTCATCATTTTGAAATGGCGAAGGGGAAATATCAAGATAATTGCATGGCATATCTAAGTCCCTTTCCCATTTACTATTTTATTTCAAACCGAATATTTCCCTGTTAATGTTCTATGGAGTTTTACTTATATTTTCTATTAATTCCTTCCTCTCAAATTGTGCCAACATCACTATTACAACCGAGAAAAGTTTCTGTGGTAAGATTCAAAAATATGTAGTCTATTAGAGCTCATTTTCCTAGATAACAATTGTTGGTTTGATGAGGAGGAAATCAACTCCACAACTATCAAAAAATGGCCAATAAACTGCTCCACAGTTTGTGGAGAACTTCGATTTACACAAAACTCCGATATTCCCATTTTTGATCTACAAACGGAGTATTTCAAAAATTTGAGAATTGTTAGAGGAGGAATGACATTTTATCATAGTCTGTACTCTAATCTAGATTTCTTTTCAAGTTTAGAAGAATTTTATTGTAGCGAACGTAAGTCAAAGGAATCCCATTTGTGAAAATTAAAAAAATTCCAGTGAACGGCTTAACTTTTGCATTTAACTCTGCCCTTGAAACTCTGAATTTTGATAACTTGAAGTCTATAGATTGTAACGCCGTGTATGCATATGAAAATGCTGTCCTGGACTCGACAGAGTTTTGCGAAAAGTTTCAAGAATCGATTACTCTATTCATCTACGACAACTATAAAAACTGCAAAAGCTGTGTATCCGGACAAATATATACAACCGATTTGAACATTTATAAAAATTGTACTTCTATTATTAATGGATTAAATTTTCAAAGCATTGTTCCCAGCAATGACCCATTATACGACATAGGATCATTCAAAAATATTCAAAATGTCACTGGAAACTTGATATTCTTCAAGTCGGAATTTCAAAATTTCTCGTTTTTGGAAAACCTGGAAAATTTGAAATCTAATAGCTACTGGTATTTTGATATTGATATTTATCATTGTTTCAACTTGACTAGATTTGCGATGCCTTCGCTGAAAGTAAGGAGACATTAGAGAATCTAAAATCTGAGTCTTGAGTTTCCAGACGATTTCAACTTCACGGGATCGATTTATTATAAATGTTGATGGTGTTCACGACGACTTTTGCCTTACTTCTTCTGAGTTCAAATTTTTTATGGAGAACAATGTGTATTTCGAGAAGTTGGATGGAAAATTTTGTGAAATCGACACCACTGCTTGCATTTTTGTTAATTTGCAAAGTTTAGCGGAAAATTGTGTGGAAATTTTAGGAAAAGTTAGAATCAGTTCTGGAGATGAGGAGTATGTCGACAAGTTGAACAATGTCAATAGTATTTTTGGATCGTTGATAGTTCGAGGGACGAATTTAACGGATTTGAACTTTCTGGGAAGCTTGGAGTACGTGGCAATAATGAACGGTAGGTCAAATTTTTATTGAAGTTGCTTTAATTTCGAAATTTTCAGATACAACCATCTCTTTCCAAATTGTGTCCAACGAGCAACTACAAAGTGCCGAACTTCCTAGTTTAAAAGTTAATGGGGACGAATTCTAATCTGAAAAAACAAGAATTTCAGAGGGTATTCTCAATGGGAAAATATCAAATAACGTTTGTGAACAACAGTCAGGGACTTTTGAATTCAACAACTTGTTGGGACCTAACGGAAAATTTGTTCAATACACGAATTTCGTTTGATGGAAGGGAATGTGGTGAGGAAAAATAGGGGATTCTATAATTTTGAGAATTGGTTTTTCAGAGACTATTGACAGAAATATCACGGACAATAGTGCCTTTTGGTATTCGAATTCTTGGTCGTTATCCATTGGTGTTTTACTTGCGTTGGTCTAATTTTAAGCTTTATTTTGAAGTTTACTTTGTTTCTCAATACTAGGTAATATTTATTTGTGTTATTTGCATGGTAACGACGTTGAAATTTATCATTTTAGTGTGATTTTGAGTGGTGCCCCACCGACAGCAGAAGATTAAATGTGGTTGATTGGAAATTTTTCGTGTGTAGTTTGATAATCTAGTCAATCCTTTGATCAAATTGAGAATAGTTATTCGGGCTACCAAAAACTTCATAAAGTACTTTAATCACAAAAATACAAAAATCAAAAAATATCCCTCAAAATGAATTCGTCTGGTACTAGATTTTCATCTTTTTGACAAATATTTGATCTTCTTTCATCATGTTGAATATGGATCACCGTAACAGATCTTGGGTTCCGGAAGTACCAATTTTCGCCATCGTCATTAATATAGCTCGGTGTTCTCAGTAGATTCAACAATGAACTCTTGTCTGCGAAGTCTTCGTAAGTTATCGAAAAACTTATTAGCGTGCGATCGTTGAAGAATGCCTGGAATAGAAAAATAGAGCTGATAGGACACATTGACTTTCTAATTAATGGACTTCTCGAAGCTTCAAAAAACATTTGGCAACACTAATAGACCTAATAGTTCCTATGAGGCCCCAGGGAACCTTATAAAACCCGATGAACCTCCTTATTAACCTAGGAGATTCAACAAGACCCCATAACTTTTCAAGAGATTTCTTGGCATTCTTTGATATCCCAAACGATCCCGGAAAGCCTATGATTACCCCCAGATTGAGCACTTACCTCTTTCACAACTACAAAATCCGTCAAGTACAGTATCTTCACTTGAATACGGACCTCCGAAGCATGCAGAAAATAGTTGAAACATCTCGAATTTTCCATTCCATGACTCAACTCGAACCTTTTCACAGATTTCCATTGATCCAATTTACTGAATTCCTCAATATCCTCCATTGTGAAATAAGAGTCTCCCCAAACTTCAGGCTGTCCGAAATCCAGAATCTTTAATTCTTCAGAATCCAGAAACGGAAGAATCTGCTCCACTTGTTGTCGATTCTTCAAGTTCAAAATGAGCTCGTGAACTTTCAACTTTTCTGCGCGGGAATTCAAAGTTTGTCGGATTCTCTCCAAAAGTGGGAGTTCTCCATGAGACCAGCTCAATTCCAGCACCCCGAGAAGATCTTGTTGAAGACTCAAGTTGAATTGAAAATCTTGAATGAAAATATCCTCAAAGTGCTGATTTTCCAGGATTTTTTCAGTGTCTCCATTTCCGACTGAACATCCATTTTGGGTCCTTTTGTAGCGGACACTATAAAAATCGTCGGGCAGAAAGTAAAGTGTACGAATTGAGTTCTGATCCGTCAGTATTTCAATTCTATCAAAGTGAACGTTTGGTGGATGGGTATCGAAGACATTGTGAAAATGAGAACAAGTTTTTCGGATCATGTGGCTGAAAATTTGATAAAGTTCTGTGTATCTAGATGTTCGAGTTTGCTCACATTGCGGGAAATCCAACGTATTCAGCGATTTTCAAAAGAACATTGTTTGACATGTTAATGAAATTGAGGCGGTTCATTTTTTGAAAAAAAAACTGGGGTTTTGAAAATCTGGAAGATCCCGAGATACGGTAGGATTTCGAAAGATACGGAAGAGTTTCTGAGAGGAATATAAAATTATAAAATAATAAAGTTACACAGAAAAGTGTGAGAAAAAACACACAAAAAAGCATTAACAAAAGAATTAATGAATTCCAACTGGCGAAAATTCAAACTGTCTAAAAATGAAAAAAAAAATTGTTACGAAATTTCACACAACATTCATGTTTGTCTTTTTACCCCTAACCGCCTATGTCTCTTGTGGGAAAAAAACATGACGAAAAATGTCTGTCAATGTGTTTGTTCGTCCTACTTCACTGTTCTTGAAAGTCAAAAAAAAAAATTATTTTTAAAAATTTATTACAGAAACCTCAAAACCCAAAAAGCTATGAAGAAACCGTCGAAAAAGCTGTTGTTCTACTCCGTATATTGGTCGTCGATCTCGTGACGTCCAGCTTTTTCGTCTGCAAAATACAATTTCAATTATCCAATCTTTAAAGGCGCATACAGTACCTTTTTCTTTCCGAATATCCCTCTAACCGCATTCCGATATTGTGTGGACATCAAAAAACATACAAACGGATGGGATAGAGCATTCACAGTTCGAAGAACTCCAACTGGATACTGTGTGGTATTGACGAGCATTCTGGATTTTCAGAGAAGTTCTGTCTATCTGTTTGGATATTCAAACTCACCCCATATCTTCATCTTGCTCCATGATTTCATTCACATTATACAGTAGCAATGCTTGCACACCCGCGAGTCCTTCAGATAGCATGAAGGTCACAGTCATGAAAAGTATCAATTTTGTAGTGTGGTCTGGAGAATCGGAACCCTTTTTTGAAATATCCTGTCTTTGTTTTTTGATATTTCTAAGGGTAACTATTAATAATATAGTCAAAATTGGATAGCAAATAGTGGCAGCAAACTTCATAACGACTTCAATAAACCCCCAGTCCAACATGGACTCTTTGAGGAGGGCGGGAGCACCGAGAACGTATCGAGGGGTGATGGAAGATTTGAACATAGATTGGCAACTGGAAAAGAAGATATTTGAGAATCTGAAATTCAAACTCACAACGGACTTGCGTTATCCGGAAGCCAAAAAATCCGATAAAACGCAAAATGCCACGTATTGAAAATCACCCAAAACAGTACACATAATCCCAGTGTCACCAGCGCACCTTTGGCTTTTGAAAGGTTTTGAACTTTTTGACTCGTCGGAAATAACACGGATAAACAACGCATAATAGCCATCATAATAGCCAACCAAACGGATAACCGTCTAGAAATATCTAGCATTGTTGCCACTGCTTGAGCACCAACATTGACTTTAGAATAGTCATCTCTCAAACAAGACATCTCCCCGGACCCCGCGAAAAGTATAGGGATCCAGGAAATTTCTCCCGCCGCATTGATAAAGTCTAACGAGTTGGTGAGAATGTCGGAAATACAAACACCAATCATGAAAATATAGATTGCAAATGATCGAAGGTCTTTTCGAAGTAAGATAATAAGATGAAGAAAATTGAAAATCACAGTAAGAATTTGTAGAGTCAAGTTGATTCGAGTAGAAATATTGAAGACTTTCTTGTAGATATCTTCCTCGTATTCGTAATCAAAAGGTTCATAGTATGGGTAGTCTTCAGGGGTGATAGTGGTAGTGGTCTTGATTTTGATTTTCACATTGGTATAGTTTTTAGGCATTTTTGGGGTGACAGGGAATCTGTAAAGTTATGAAAATAGTAACGTTGAGGGTAAGTTTTCCAGACAAGAAGAAAAATAAGTAGAAGTGGAGTCTGAAAAAGTCTGAAATTTTTTCCAGAATCACACCTGGATAATAATGTAAAAACAAGGAATCAGATCGGTTACTCATAAAAATTAGCCCCCATGTGACAAGTCAAAATTTGGATTTTTGAGTTTTTTTTTCAGTTTTTTGCTTTTCAGGCATACAGCACTTTTGAGGAAAGTTCCGAGTGGTTTTTCAAGATTTTTTTTATCGCTGCGGGCCGATTTTTTGACATAACCGTACAAAAATTGAACAGATAATTTCAGCTGTCATCTCGTTTTTTGGCGTCAAATCTGACGCCAGGTCCGCAACGAAGGGGTTCTAAAACGCTGACGCTTGAATTCCTACAATTTCTCTAAAAACTCAACTTTCACTTTTCTGTCTCCTTCAAAACAGGAGAAAATTTCAAATTCAGTACAGTTTGAAACCATGCAAAAATCAACTGACTACTCAAAAAATTTATCCAAAAAAACTTTGTTTTTCTAGTTTGACACTCCTAGACATGTGTTATACATATCCCAGGTGTCCTTGATTGAATCACAACACTTATACAAATACTTAAATTAAGTAATGTCCAATTTATTACATCAGGTCAGCTGGTGGTCAGCAAATTGTGTATTGGTGGCTTTCGGGAAATTTTCGAAAATAATTATCATTTTTCGAAGAGTAAAAGCAACAAAAGAAAGAAACGAAATCTAGAACAGTTTCTGTGGTTCAAGTATCCTCAGGTATGCCAATATTCAAATTTGACAGCTGAGCAGCCAAAGAAAAACTCTGCAAACATTATGATAAATTAATACACAAAATCCACGAATATACCTGGTCCTCATTAGAGATTTCTTTGACTTTGATCTCCTCCAGTTCCTTCACCATTTGCTTTAATACATCTGACGTTTCAATCATGATCTTGAAATTCTTAGTTTGAGCAAATTTTGAAATTTCAAAATTTGACCAAAATTCAGACTAAAAACAGCTGAAAAAGACTAGAAACTTGTTGTAACCAAACATCAAGCAGAATTTTCAATCTTTGAATTTTTGAGTTTTTGATCTACCTCGATCCAATTTCGGATCCTGATCATTTTCATAACCATAAGACCAGATCCCTCTCCCATTCCGAAATTGTTGCATAATACCTCTCCTCCCCCTTTTATCTGGCCATTTTGATCTACCTTTCCCCCCTCGTTTTCATTAGCATTCCCGAGAAGGATAGGAAGAAAAAAGCGATTTGTCTTCCTGATCAATTCACCGTCCATGTATCTTCAAACCTAGGGAAAGAACAGATTAACCGTCAAGATAAGGGGGGACGGGAGAATTACGTAATGCATCTATGATCGGGATCTAGTGGTCATGGGATGGTTGGAGGGTTTTAAGACACTGAGGGCTTTTAAAGTCAAATTTGATCGTCTAAACGATGATGATATAACAATACCAGGACACTCATAAAATACAAAAAATCTAGCAAAAAAAAATTTGTGGAATTGAACCCGGGACTCCAACAACCAAAATAGAGACTCCGAAAAAATTGTAAAAAAAGTTTTGCCCACCGGAGGTTTCGAACCCGCGACTCCCAGATTCATAGTCAACACTTTTACCAGCTGAGCCGTTCATTTAATGCGCGCTCTGAGCTGTCGCTGCGCCCGGGAGGACGCCAATGCGCGCAGTGGCTTCATGGCGCAATGGCGAAGAGACTTCACTATAGATCTAGGGGGCCCGGGTTCAACCCCGACGGTGGGCAAAACTTTTTTGTTGTTGTTTTTTTTTAAAGCTCAACTTTGGTGCTAGGTGTCCCGGGTTCGATTCCGAACCTATGCAAAATTTTTTTATTTCTTTTTTTTACTTTTTGGGTCTGAGTGGCCAATCTTTTTTTCTTTTTTTTTCAGGCCGAAGACGTCCTAATCACTGGGGTTTTGGTGACTGATGTTGGTGTCAAAAGGAGTATTCTCACTGGGGCACATTTGTATCCTGAACTTCCCTCGGGGAGACCAATTTTGGCTTATCACGCTGTGGATTTGAGGGATAATAATTTTTTGCACGGATATTCAAGACTAAAATCCAGAAATCAGAAAAAGTTCTAGTACTTTTTTCTTCAATTCTGTTACTTCTTCTTTGATTTGGTTGTCTATTCCTATCCCAGTGAGATTCATATGTTTTTTTCAAGCTACTCTAACTTTTGCAACCCAAAATAAAAATGTTCTATCAAACTTTTCTTTGTGGGTAATAGAAGGGCATGCCCTTCTATTACGGATTTTACGGTATTTCACTATTTCTGACTTGGGGGCCGAAGGTTTCTGAACTCTGTCACGAGTTCGCCAGCTGTGCGGTTTTCGTGATCGCGCGCTCCACTGGACTGCGCGGGAATTCAAACTAATTCGCTCCGCGCCACACGTTAAAAGCGAAAATGGCGATACGCAGCCAAATCAGCTAGAACTCGAAATTTTCCACTTTTTTGAGTGGTTTTTCAGGTTTTCCTGACGATTTACAGCATATTAAAATGAAAAATATCACTAAAATTTCAAAAAAATTGAAAAAAAAGATTTTTTCATTTTGGCTCTGGTAGGCGAATTCGCCGAATTTTCGATGTGAAAACATATATTTTCGAGTACTAGATTTTTTTCTTCACCTTTTAAAATAGCAGAAACTTTCGAAATTCATCGTAAAAGCGTTGCAAAAATCAGAAATTTACCCGAAAATTTGAACTACCGCCGAAAATCTCAGGTAGTCAAGTGGAGCGCGCTTACAACATTAAATTCAAAAGCGCACACCCGGCGAACTCGTGCTCTGTGTGATCCTCTCGTTTTTTGTTGTGATTTTCGTCACTTGTTCGTGCTTTTTCGTGTCTTTTTCGTGAACTTTGCGTTCGTAGCACCCGCCAGTGTACGTTCGGCAACCTGAATAAGATTTTCGCTTGAAAAATCGTCTTGGTGCACATTGTTGACCAGGAGCGTGTTCTAGCGACAAAATTGTCTCGTTTTGTGAAAATTTCGGAAGAAATTGACACAATTTCGGTGCACGCTTGAGTTACGAGACTCATCAAACTTTTTTTTTCAAAAGTTTCCTCAAATCTCAGAATATCAGAATCTCAGAATCTCAAAAAATTATCCAAACCCTCCGATAGTCTTCCAAGATCCCACGGAACTGATCACACGAAAAAAGTGATAAACTAAAAACCTAGCCCACATTATCATTATATTTTCTTATAAGACTCCTAGAATAGCCCTCACTGTGGCCACATTCGTCATGCTCCAAAGTGTCAACAGATTAGAATTACTGTTGATTTCAGTAAATCCTTGAATGTCGTCAGAGCACTTTTTTTGGTTATCCCGCCCCTTCCAACATCAAGCACTATTCTCAGGGGGAGAAACAATTATATAAGCGGATATGTTTCGAGAACCATCCCTGCTTCTTAATCTGGCTCTCCCCGAGCAGCTTTCACCGAAGACGTCGTTTCATTTCTGACATTTTCTTGGTTTTTCTCATTTCCAAATGGACCTTGTCCAGTGGATCGAGCTGCTTGCTAAATGCATATTTCTCCCAATGTTCATTATTTCTCTCCTGGCAGTGATCCTTTATTGCAAGTACATTCATGACCGTATTCAAATGCGGAAATGCCTTGAGAACTACAACCCAAAAGGCATCACCTACCCGCATGATTACACAAGGAGACACAGTTGGTTGGAGCAGCATAGTGAGTTTTTTGTTGACGAATTGAAAAATTATTTAAACTTCGGATTTTTAGTTTCAGGTTGTCACCGCGGATCCATTCCAAAAATCATTGTATCGCCACAACTCGGTGCTTTGGATATAAGGGATCTCGAAAAAGGACCCTCTGTTGGAGAGACCGTGCATCATCAATTGAATCGCAGAAGTTCTAACCTTCACTTGACAATACCTCCTAGATTTTGATATCTTCAAATTTTTTTTAATGATTTTATATCATGAAAGAATCGGGATTTCTAATCGTATTATTTGCATTTGATTGTGAGAAACAATCGAATTCGGATGAAAATGAAATCGAAAAAACTCGTAATGCTTTTCTATGAAGTACTGCTCCGGGCCGTTGCTCACATGTTGATTTGGTTGGAAGCAATTGAAAATTGTTTTTAAAGTTTTTTACAGATTTGAGTCTGTGAAGAATTTACAAGTGCATTATTTGAATGAACACACTCTTTATCACTTTGGTATACAGTGCGTAACATAAGTATAAGGACACTTGGAATTCGCGCTTATTTCACTGGAAAATTGATAATTGAAGAAACCAATATGAAAATCGTGTTCAGCATCAAAAACTACCCCTGGGTGCAAATTTTGGCGACCTAATTTGAAAAACTGACCCAGTGACGTGGCAAAATGTGAAAAATGACCACTTGCAACCGTAACATAAGTATAAGGACACCCTAGAAGAACACTGCTGTGCACCCAATTCACGTGAATTAATTGTCATGAAATTTACTGGGAATATTCTCAGGCATCACATCAGCCATAATAACGCAAAACCAAACAGATTTAGGCGAGTAACAGAGTGTGAGTCCTAAAAACAAACCCTGAGTTCACATTTTTTTTGATTGTTAGGTGCCGGAGGACGGAACTGTTTTCAATGGATTGCAATTGACCTAAAATTGTTTCACAAAGTCTAGCAAAGATCACTGATCACATTTCGAGTCATTCGGCAGCCTTCTCATGAATAAATGTCACCATCAGTGAGCCTGAAGCTTAAACCAGTACCTAAACTGATGTGATTCTAGGTCATTTTGGCGGTCAAATGGAAGAATGTTGACTGAGTCTGAGCTGGCACAAGGATGCCAAGGTCTCTCAATCATGTTTCTTACGATTTCCGTTTCATGCATCCATCAGGAGCTGGTCCCCGAAGCTTAGACGCGATCTCTTCGGCAAATCATCCACAGTTCCAATGATAAAGGGGAGGTAGCTGCCTGTAAATGTTCCAAGAGGGCGCGAATTCCGTTCAAAGGAGATCATTCTGTTCACAAATGATGTCCGAATCAATCGATACGCAGTCTGCACAAATATCCAAGGCGTTCGACCATTTTAGGCCAAGCTCACAGGCATTCCTCCTAAGAATGACATCCGTTGCACTTATGAAGTTGATTCAACACTTCGGGGAACAGCTCCTGATGGATGCATGAAACGGAAATCGTAAGAAACATGATTGAGAGACATTGGCATCCTTGTGCCAGCTCAGACTCAGTCAACATTCTTCCATTTGACCGCCAAAATGACCTAGAATCACATCAGTTTAGGTACTGGTTTAAGCTTCAGGCTCACTGATGGTGACATCTATCCGTGAGTAGGCTGTCAAATGTATTGCAAAGTGAGTAGTGAGCCTTGTTAGATTCTGTGATGCAATTTTAGGTCAATTGCAATCCATTGAACACGGATCCGAGCTCTGGCACCGAACAATCAGAAAAGTGACCAAGTCAGGGTTTGTTTTTAGGACTCACACCCGTTTTACTGGCTCAAATTTGTTCGGTTTTGCGTTATTATGGCTGATGTGATGCCTAAGAACATTTCCAGTAAATTTCGTGTCAACCGTTTCACGTGAATTGGGTGCACAACAGTGTTCTTCTAGGGTGTCCTTATACTTATGTTACGGTTGCAAGTGCACATTTTTCACACTTTGCCACGTCACTGGGTCAGTTTTTCAAATTAGGTCGCCAAAATTTGCACCCTAAGGTAATCTTAGATGCTGAACACGATTTTCATATTGGCTTCTTCGAATATCAATTCTTCGGTAAGATAGGCGCGAATTCCAAGTGTCCTTATACTTATGTTACGCACTGTACTTGCTAACAGTATAAAAGACATGTGGCTGGGTGGCTGGATTGTAGTATCACCGGCCGAAATAACACCGACCGAAACAAATTTTCAGATCCCCTAAAAATTTACACCGGCCGAAACAGGACCGGTCGAAATACTGCCGGCCGAAACCGATTTTCGCACCTCCAAACACCGGCCGAAATATCCCAGGCGATTGTTAATTCTGTTGGATAATCAAATCGAACAGCGACAAAGGATACGGTGATCAAGCCGATAATAGTCAGAACAAATTAATTGAAGCAAAAAATAACAGTTAGAACAAAATTTTGGGTGACACAAATTTCAAGATTGAATGGTCTCAGCCGCAAAGAATGGTCCCTAAAATGTTAGTGGCACTAAATGAAGAATTTTATGAAACTATTTGCGCTCTTATTGGTGTTGTCGTGATTGAAAAATTTTCTGTGAATGAACATATATATATTTAGAAAATATACAAACACTTGAAAACATTTAAAACAATTAGGCACACAATCCGGAAGAAGTCTCGCATTTGAGTCCAGACGAGCAGAAGCTGCAGGTGTCTCCTGGTTGGTAGATGTCAGTGTCAAGGATGTTTCCTCTGAAATTACATTTCTCACTTTTTTTTGCTCTAGCCGATTTCGAATTATCCATTACAGTAGGAAGTGCACTTTTCAGCGAAGAAAACTTACTGGGTTTTGTACTGGTAAACCACGGCAACTCTGTACATATTGCTCATCGACGCATCTCTCCCGCAATTCTTGACTCCACATCCGATCAAGTTGGTGTCAGCCCAAGCCATCTGAGTAGCATGTCCAATGCCAAGGTTAAAGGTGTCCTCGTCCAAAGTGGTTGATGGCAATCCGTTGTCCTGGAACTCTTGCTGCCACGAGTTGGACGCGGCGACACCCTGAAACTTTTGGGGTTGATTATTGTAAACAGATAATTCACAGTGACAAGTACGTTGGTCGATTGGTTCTCCAATTAACTGTTTTCCCGACTTACAAAGTTATCAAGACTGGATGGAGCACTAGAGGACCATGACCAGTAAAGGTTCTCTCCAAGTCCTGGGTATCCTGAGTGATCATCTGGGCAAGTTTCAGCATATTTTTGAGCAGAAGCGGCGACGGTGGTGTCCCACTTCTAAACGACATTCTAATTAGTGTGATCTTCTCCTTACTAAAGGAATAGTTCTGTGTGTCTGTCCAAAATTGTTTGTTGAATAACTTTTTTCGCAGTGCAGGTATTCTTTTCAAATTTTGGCAGTAGTCATGAGTATCCGAGCGCTTCAAGAGCGTATTGTGAAAAAATTGCTCCCGGCAGGATTACTGTAAGTACAGTAACCACTCATAGAAAAAAGCACTGAGGACCCGCGTGAGCGGGTGCGGGTCAACTAGTCCACTACTGTATACTCACCATCTTTTTCATGTTTGCTGCCGATGGCTCGATCAATCCATTTCCATCGATGTATAGCTTCCCTTAGCAATAGCCGATCTCAGATCATTATGGTTCTTGACGATGGCTGCTTGAGCAGTAGCACTGAATTGAGCATTAGCACACCCGATGATGGCGAGAAGACAGATAGCGGATTTGATAGTGTTGAACGATGAAACGTCGGTTGAGTTCTGCGGTGATGTGGGTGCTCTTTTATATGGACAGCGTCAAGTGTTATCAGTAGAAAAATAAGATCGTAAACTTGGACGCGGTTTAGTTTTTGTTCAAAACATCGTCGACTCCTAGTCTCTGGTATCATTCGTATGTTTGGCGGGTGAGTTCGATAAGGTAGAGCAACGAGTACTACAAAAAAAACTATCAAAATGAAAACATAGGTATATGAAGAATTCTTAAGAACATGCCTACTTCTTTCTATTATATTCACTGGTCAGTAGGATGAAAAATAGGAAAATATCAGTAAGCTGGCATACTTTTGATTTCACACCATCGATGGAGTACGAAATAGACGCATTTCTCCGAAGACAATTGGTATTTGTAATAGCAGGAAGCTGGACACGTCGTGATATGTCGAGAAATTATCGGTTGCAAAACGGGAAAAGTCTTAAAAACGATGCTAAGAAACAAATCGGGAAATAGAAGTTGAATAGTCGGCAGGTAATGATTTGGGTCCCGGAGTGTATCCAGAACATCAATTCGTCTGAAATGAATCACAGCTTCACATGCTTTGATATCCAATTGGGACACTTGGAAAAAATCCTGTGACGTTTTGCTTGTTGTCTGTCTGGTCACATTTTAATGTTGTCACACTGCATTGCTGATGCTTTATTGTCAATTGCCACACACTGCTATCAGGTACCGTTACGTCAATGTTCGAAAATTCAAATAGACTGTCAAAACACGCTTCGTTACCAGACAGGTAATCTTATCAATTTTCTTGAGACGAAAGTTTTCAGTTTGAGTTTTATGCGTTCGTAATACCTTGTTTTTGCACTCAACTGATAAGCACTCCAATATAAAAGCCATTCAGAGCACTCACTTTCCAACCGACATTTCATCGTTCAATACCATGAAGTTCGCTATCTGTCTTCTTGCCATCATTGGATGTGCCAATGCTCAGTTCAGTGCTACTGCTCAGGCAGCCATTGTCAAGGCGCATAACGACTTGAGATCCTCGATTGCCAAGGGTACCTATGTTGCTGCTGGAACCCAAGAGCCACCAGCAGCCAATATGAGAAAAATGGTAAGTTTTTTTCAGGAGTTAAGAGTACTATACATAAATGAGATGTTTCAGAAATGGGACACCACCGTTGCCACATCTGCTCAAAATTATGCCAACACTTGCCCAACCGACCATTCAGGAGCTGATGGTCTTGGAGAAAACCTCTACTGGTCTTGGTCCTCCTCTGCTCCAACCAGTTTGGATAACTTTGTAAGTTTTGGGAAACATAATTCTAGCTAACAGAGAAGTGCCTCGGAAAAGGGTAAAATACAGACTCATGAACATACTTTTTTCCAGGGAACCGCCGCCTCTGCTTCGTGGCAAAGCGAATTCCAGAAGTACGGATGGACCTCTATCACTTTGGACGAGGACACTTTCTACTCTGGCATTGGACATGCTACCCAGATGGCGTGGGCTGAGACCAACTTGATTGGATGTGGAGTTAAAAACTGTGGAAAGGATGCCTCCAAGAACAACATGTACAAGGTCGCCGTGGTTTGCCAGTACAAGGGGCCGTGAGTAGCATTTAGAGGAGAACATCGGTAGTAGTGTCAAAGAATTTTAGAGGAAACTACATCGATTCGGACATCTACCAACCAGGAGACACCTGCAGTTTCTGCTCTTCAGGATTCAACTGCGAGTCTTCTTCCGGATTGTGTGCTTAAATTTGTTTGTCTTCAAGTATCTGTATATCTTCTCAATAAATTTTCATCCACATCAAAGTTTTTCATTCATTACAAAAAAAGTTCCAGAACAATGGGTGAATGGTGACTTCGCCTGGGTGGCCTGGTCACCTCTGGTCACCTGGGAGGTCACCTCGCAACACAAATAGCGCTTCTCATCGACAACAAATCCAGTCAGAACACCATATAATGTTTTTCGCGAGATAATTCAACAATGTCAGACTTTAGACGTCCTCAACGATACATAAACAGGGTGGCTAATAAGTACAGGACGCTATTTTAAAATTATAAATCTGGATAACAATCAAGTCATGCCATGTTCCAGTAATAAAATGTTATGAGCGGCAAGTAGTATCATTTGAAAAAGCATAAGAAACATTTTTTCAAGAAATGTGAAACTTTCAGGAACCGCAGTCCATAACTTTGTTCATTCACGAAATTTCGAATTCTAAAATGTACCGTAATTGTAATTGATTGGGAAATGTTATGTTATCAGCATGTCATGAACCCTGGCAAAATGAATTCCAAGTACGGATGGACATCTGTCATTTTGGACGAGGACACCTTTTACTCTGACATCGTACATGCTACGCAGATGGCGTGGACTGAGACAAACTTGATTGGAGGTGAAGTCAAAAACTGTGAAAAAATACCTCCAAAAACAACATGTACAAGATCGCCGTGGTTTGCCAGTACAAGTGCTGTAAGGGGCTGCGTTCAGGTCACAGTCCTCTTAGGAGTGCAGCAGGTTCAAACCCTGCGGATGACAAGTTTTTTTTCTTTTGTTTTTCTCCCAGCAATTCTGAGTTTTTGTAAGGATTTGGACTTTGCAGACTTGGAAAAATTCAGATTTTAAAATGAACCTTCCACCTTCTTTCAAAAAATTTAAGGGATTTCAAACAACATATCAAAACAAAAAAGTTGAAGAGTCCTCCAATATTGAAATGAGATTATATCAAAGTTTAGACTGATTTCGGGAAGTATTGGAATCTCTAACAGTTGAAATCGTAGCTGGATCCGGTGCTGGAGTCTGTAAAAACGCTTCATTGTTGTCTGTCTTTCGTATCCTACAACTACTGTACCTTCGACTTTTTCTTCCATGACAAACACTTTTTCACTGTCTCCTGGTATTCAGAGGACGTCAAATAGCAAATGAAGCATTGACCAACGGAAATTATAGTGATAATGGTTCTGACGATAATTTGATAGTGGATGAAATAGGTTCTATTATAAAATAATTGAGTTGTAAGGTTAAGATGGAACTCTAAACTTACTGTATATTGTAGTAGGGTTTCAGGATAAAATTTTCGAACAACAATACAGAACCTTCCAGAAGTTCAGATAGTAAAAAACTCGAAGACAACAAGAATATAAGGAGCATATGGCTGAAAAATTCAAAAATATTGAAAAAAATATTGCATATGAATCTCACTCATCTTCTCCATTTTTAGTCTTGACCACTTTGCGGAGTTTGAAAAATAAGATTACGGTAGGAACAGACAGTAGGATCAACAAAACACATGTGACACAGTCATTCACAAGTTTTTGAGATTTAGAAATTTTTGGCTTTATCGATGGTTCATAGTTGATATATACAATTTTGGAGCGTTTGTTGCAACTGAAAGTTATTCCTTATGTTTGGTTTTGTGCGCTTAGAACTCACTTGTCGTATTCAACCTCATAAAATGTGTATTGCAGATGACAATAAATGTGCCAGGACATACATACTCCAAGGATAAAAATATTAGCGAAAATTCCAATCAGAACTCTGACCTTGACTTCAAATATTTTCAAAATTCCTATGAATATCATCAAAATCGAGGAAGCATCTCTCGCTACTGATTGAATAGCGATAATCCAGATTCTAATAATTTGATGAAACCGGGAGCGTATCGTTGTAAGCTGTTCACAAAACTCAAAATTTATCTGATACAGTATGCCCCATTCCAGAAAGTTCCAGAGAAAAACTCCAAAAAAGTGAGTCAAGTTACAAATAGAGATAATAAGAATTGTAAGAAATATAAAATCCTTCCGTAGGTTTTTTCTAGATAGGAAGAATAGATGAAAAATATTCAGAATGATTCCGAAGACTGACATGAAGACGTCTACAATACTGGAGTTTCGGATTTCTATGGGAATTGAGTCGGGGTCGAATTCCCAAACTTCATACTCATAGTCGAAAGGTGTTGTGGTTTTAGGCTTCTTGGTGCTCATTTTTGGCAAATCGGGTAAATGAGAGTTGCTACTGCTCATATAAGAAAAAGTTACAATGTGAGCGAAAATAGAATTATGATGAATTTGGGTGCAATTTGGTAAACAACACCAGCTGCTAATGAAATCATTTATAATCTTTAGTGAGCAATGTACACCGAGTTTTGGTTGGGCTCAAAACACAGATTGTTCAGAAATGAAATGAGATTTTGGCTGGAGAAAAATTTGAGCTTAGAGGAAAAGTACCTCGAATGTCCTTTTGTTATTAGTGTAGTCTTCAAAAATCAAACAACAAATATGTCGGGAAGCGGAGCCGTTTTTGTAAAAAATCAACGGTTATCGAGAAAATTCACTTTTTCCAAAAAAATTTCTGTATTACAGGTTCGTTGGGGTTGCTGTAAATGCGTTCTATTGATAATTCCGTATTTGCTTAGCTCACAATTACATAGAGAATGCCAACTTTTGAAAGATCTCGTCTATTCATTTCAAGTTTCAATGCTCAATGACAAAATAAAGTTCTGCTAGCCATTTCAGCTGGACTTTTACTTTTTCGAAATGGCGAAGGGGAAATATCAAGATAATTGCATATCATAGCTAAGTTTTCATCCCCCTTCTTTTCTATTTTGAACCGAAGATTTTCCCTGCGAATTTCGTCAATGTTTTATGGAGTTTTACTTGTATTTTCTATGAATTCCTTTCTCTCAAATTGTGCGAATATCACTATCACAATCGAGGAAAGTTTTTGTGGTAAGATTAGCACTAGAGTGCAATTTCTCGCAAAGTTCGCTTTTCGCAATTTCTCGTTTCGCATTCTTCCAGAAAAATTTCATTTCTCGCAAAGTTTCGCATGGGTTTTGCAAAACAAAACGAGGCAAACGTGGCACACAAATCAGTGGGAAACTTGAAAACTTTTTTTAAAAATCGAAATTTTTTAAATCAAAAATTGGAAATTTCCCACTGATTTGTGTGCCACGTTTGCCTCGTTTTGTTTTGCAAAACCCATGCGAAACTTTGCGAGAAATGAAATTTTGCTGGTAGAATGCGAAACGAGAAATTGCGAAACGCGAACTTTGCGAGAAAATGCGAAACGAAACTATGCGAAACTTTTATGCGAAACCGAACTGTGCTGAACCGAACCGAACATTGCGAGAAATGCTGAACTTTCTCGCAACTTGCTGAAGCTAGGTTTCGCGAGACGATACACTAATTTAGCACTATGTAGTCAATATTAGAGCGCATTTTCCTTTGTTTATAGACGATAAGTGTTGGTTTGATGAGGCGGAAATCAACTCTACAACTATCAAAAAATGGCCAATAAACTGCTCTACGGCCTGTGGAGAACTTCGATTTACACAGAACTCTGATATTCCAATTTTTGATCTACAAACGGAATATTTCAAAAATTTGAGAGTTTTTCGAGGAGGAATGACATTTTATCATAGTCCGTACTCTAATCTGGATTTCTTCACAAGTTTAGAAGAATTTTATTGTAGCGAACGTAAGTCAAAGGAGATCAAAAGAAATCCCAATTATGAAAATTCAATAAATTCCAGTAAACGGCTTAGCTTTTGCATTTAATCCTGTCCTTGAAGCTCTGAACTTTCATAACTTGAAGTCAATAGATTGTAACTCAGTGTATGCATATGAAAATTCTGTCCTGGACCCGACAGAGTTTTGCGAGAAGTTTCAAGAATCGATTACTTTATTCATCTATGACAACTATAAAAATTGCAAAAGCTGTGTATCCGGAGAAATATATACCACTGATTTGAACATTTATAAAAATTGTACTTCGATTATTAATGGATTAACATTTCGAAACATTGTTCCCAGCGATGACCCGTTATATGATATAGGATCATTAAAAAATATTCAAAATGTCACTGGGAACTTGATATTTTTCAAGTCGGAATTTCAAAATTTTTCATTTTTGGAAAACCTGGAAAATTTGAAATCTAATAGCTACTGGTATTTCGATATTGATATTTATCATTGTTTCAACTTGACTAGATTTGCGATGCCTTCGCTGAAAGTAAGGAGACATTAGAGAATCTAAAATCTGAGTCTTGAGTTTCCAGACGATTTCAACTTCACGGGATCGATTTATTATAAATGTTGATGGTGTTCACGACGACTTTTGCCTTACTTCTTCTGAGTTCAAATTTTTTATGGAGAACAATGTGTATTTCGAGAAGTTGGATGGAAAATTTTGTGAAATCGACACCACTGCTTGCATTTTTGTTGATATGCAAAGTTTGGCCGAAAATTGTATGGAAATTTTGGGAAAAGTGAGGATCTATTCTGGAGATGAGGCGTATGTCGAGAAGTTGAACAATGTCAATAGTATTTTTGGATCGTTGATAGTTCGAGGGACGAATTTAACTGATTTGAACTTTCTGGGAAGCTTGGAGTACGTGGCGATAATGAATGGTAAGGCAAATTCACAATAGAGCGCAATTGCTTTAATTTCGAAATTTTCAGATACAACCATCCCGTTCCAAATTGTGTCCAACGAGCTACTGCGAACTGCAGAACTTCCTAGTTTAAAAGTTAGCGAAGACGAATTCTAATTTGAAAAAAAAGGATTTCAGAGGGTATTCTCAATGGGAAAATACCAAATAACATTTGTGAGCAATAGTCAGGGACTTTTGAATTCAACAACTTGTTGGGAACTGACAGAAAATTTGTTCAATACAAGAATTTCGTTTGATGGAAGGGAATGTGGTACGGAAAAATGAGGGGTTCTATAAATTCGACGATTGGTTTTTTTAGAGACTATCGATAGAAATATAACGGACAATAGTGCCTTTTGGTATTCGAATTCTTGGTCGTTATCCATTGGTGTCTTATTTGCGCTTTTCGAATTTTAGGCTCTGTTTATTTCGGTCTATTTGTGCTATTTACATAGTAACTGCATTGAAATTAATCACTTTAGTGTGGTTTTAAAGGGTGCCCCACCTAAAGCAAAAGATTAAATCTGGCTGATTAGAAATTTTTCGTGTGTAGTTTTATGTGCTGGTCAATCATTCGAACGAATTGATAATAGTTTTTCGGGAAACCAAAGATTTCATACATTTTTTTATTTACAAAAATACAAAAATAAAAAAATATCCCTCAAAATGAATTCGTCTGGTACTAGGTTTTCATCTTTCTGACTAATATTCAATCTTTTTTCATCATGCTGAATATGGATCACCGTATCAGAGTTTGGGTTCCGGAAGTACCAATTTTCGCCATCGTCGTTAATGTAGCTTGGTGTTTTCAGTAGATTCATCAATGAATTCTTGTCCGCGAAGTCTTCGTAAGTTATCGAAAAACTTATCAGCGTGGGATCGTTGATGAAAGCCTGTAATAGAACAAAATAGAACTAATAGAACACATTGACCTTTTTCTCCATAGACGCCAGGAAGCTCCAAAAAAAAATTGGCAACACCAATATACCTAATAGTTCTTATGAAGACTCATGGAACCCTATGAAACCCCGTAACCCTCTTTTGTACCTCATGAGATTCAACAAGACACCATAAATCATCATGAGATTTCTTGGCATTCTCTAAAAGAGCCCAAAAGATCCCGGAACGCTTATGATTACCAGATTGAGTACTCACCTCTTTCACAACAACAAAATCCGCCAAGTACAATATCTTCACTTGAACATGGACTACCGAAGCATGTAGAAAATTGTTGAAACATCTCGAATTTTCCATTCCATGACTCAACTCGAACCTATTCACAGATTTCCATTGTTCCAATTTACTGAATTCCTCAATATCCTCCATTGTGAAAAAAGAGTTTTTCCAAACTTCAGGCTGTCCGAAATCCAAAATCTTCAGATGTTCAAAATCCAGAAACGGAAGAATCTGCTCCACTTGTCGTCGATTCTTCAAGTTTAAAATGAGCTCGCTGACTTTCAACCTATCTTTGCGGGAATTCAAAATTTGTCCGATTCTCTCCAAAAGCGAAAGTTCTCCATGAGACCAGCTCAATTCCAGTACCCCCAAAAGTCCTTCTTGAAGACTCAAGTTGAATTGGAAGTCTTGAATGAAGACGTCTTCGAAGTTTCGATTTTCCAAGAATTTCTCCGTGTCACCATTTTTTACCGAACATCCATTTGAGGTCCTTTTGTAGCGGATACTTATAAAATCGTCGGACCAGAAGTAAAGTGAACGTATTGAGTTCTGATCCGCCAGTATTTCGATTCTATCAAAGGGAACGCTTGGTGGATGGGTATCGAAAACATTGTGGAAGTGAGAGCAAGTTTTTCTGATCATGTGGCTGAAAATTTGATAAAGTTCTGGGTGTCTAGATGTTCGAGATGTCTAGATTGTTCGAGAGACCCACATTCCGGGGAATCCAACGAATTCAGCGATTTTTAGAAGAACATTGCCTGGCATGTTTATGAGATTGGGGCAGTTCATTTTTTGAAGAAACTGAGGTTTTGAAAATCTGGAAGATCCTGAGATACGGTAGGATTTTGAAAGATAATGAGGAGTTTCTGAGAGGAATAGAACATTATGAGCGATATTCCCCAAGGGGAAACGCGCCCCATTGCAAACTTGGTTTCTAAAATTCGCGCACAAAATTTTGCACTAAAGAGATCAAAATTTTACAAAATATTTTTTCCCAATTTGGCCGTTGATCTACTGAAGTACTGAGAAGCGCGCGATCGTATGTTTGCGATGGAGCGCGTTTTCCCTTTGTGAATATCGCTAATAGAAAAACATACAATTACGCAGAAAAGTTTGAAAAAAAACAAGGTATTAACAAAAAAAAAGAGTGGCGAAAAACGGAAAAGAAAAACTGTTGCGAAATTTTACACAACATGCTTGTTTCTCTTTTTACCCCCACCCGCCTATAGAGAGAAAACATAGCGAAAAATGTCTGTCAATGTGTTTGTTTGTCCTGTTTCAATGTTCTTAAAAGTCAAAAAATTCAAATTTAAAAAAATTTATTGCAGAAACTTTCAAAAACCTAGGAGCTATGAAGAAACCGCCGAAAAAGCTGTTGTTCTACTCCGTATATTGCTAGTAGATCTCGTGACGTCCAGCTTTTTGCTCTGCAAAATAAAATTTCAGCTATCCAATTTTAAAGTTATACAGTACCTTTTTCTTTCCGAATATTCCTTTAACCGCACTCCGATATTGTGTGGACATCAAGAAGCATACAAACGGATGGGACAGAGCATTTACAGTTTTAAGAACTCCGACTGGATACTGTGTGGTATTGATGAGCATTCTGAATTTTAGAGATGTTGTGTCAGTCTGTTCGGATATTCAAACCCACCCCATATCTTCATCTTTCTCCATAATTTCATTCCCATTATACAGTAGCAACGCTTGCACACCCGCGAGTCCTTCCGATAGCATGAAGGTCACAGTCATGAAAAGAATCAATTTTGTAGTGTGATCTGGAGAATCGGACCCCTTTTTTGAAATATCCTGTCTTTGTTTCTTGATATTCCGAAGACTAACTATCAAGGATATAGTCAGTATTGGATAGCAAATAGCAAATTTCATAACGACTTCAATAAACCCAACATGGATTCTTTGAAGAGGGCGGGGGCACCGAGAACGTATCTAGGGGTGATGGAAGATTTGAACATAGACTGGCAACTGGGAAAGAAAACATTTGAGAATCTTGGAGTTGTAAATTTTTTAGAATTTTAAATTCAAACTCACAATGGACTGGCGTTTTCCGGAAGCCAAAAAATCCTATAAAACGCAAAATGCCACGTATTGAATACAACCCAAAACAGTACGCATATTCCCAGTGTGACTAGCGCACCCTTGGCTTTTGAAAGGTTTTGAACTTTCTGACTCGTCGGAAATAACACGGATAAACAACGCATAATAGCCATCATAATAGCTAACCAAACCGATAGTCTTCTAGAAATATCTATCATTGTTGCCACTGCTTGAGCACCAATATTGACTTCCGAATAGTCATCTCTCAAACAAGACATCTCCCCAGACCCGGCGAACAGTATAGGGATCCAGGAAATTTCTCCTGCCGCATTGATAAAGTCTAAGGAGTTGGTGAGAATGTCAGAAATACAAATACCAATCATGAAAATATAGATTGCAAACGATCGGAGGTCTTTTCGAAGTAAGATAATGAGATGAAGCAAGTTGAAAATTACAGTAAGAATCTGTAGGGTCAAGTTGATTCGAGTAGAAATATTGAAGACTTTCTTGTAGATGTCTTCTTCGTATTCATAATCAAAAGGCTCATAGTATGGGTAGTCTTCAGGGGTGATAGTGGTAGTGGTCTTGATTTTGACATTGGTATAGTTTTTTGGCATTTTTGGGGTGACAGGGAATCTGTAAAGTTATGAAAATAGTAACAACTTTTCCAGACAAGAAAAAGAAAAAGAAAAAGAAATGGAGTCTAAAGACGTCTGAATGTTTTTTTTTTCCAGAATCGCACCTGGATAATAATGTGAAAAAAGGAATCAGATCGGTTACTCATAAAAAGTTAACACTCATGTGACAAGTCACATTTTGATTTTTGAGTTTTTCTCAGATTCCTACTTTTCAGGATTACAGCACTTTAAGAAAAGTTTTGAGTGGTTTCCCACATTTTCCCTTTGTTGCGGACTTGGCAGCAGATTTGACGCCAATCGGCCGATTTTGTGACATAACTGAAAAACAGAACAAAAATTAACCACTGATAATTTCAGGTGCCATCTTGTTTGTTGGCGTAAAATATGACGCCAGGTCCGCAACCAAACGTTTTTAACTCTCTGACGCTAGAGTTCACACACTTTCTCTAAAAACTCCAAAACGGTCAGTGTTCCGTCACCTTCAAGACAGGAAAAAATTTTATATTTAGTACAGTCTGAAAACATGGGAAAATCAACTGACTTCTCAAAAATTGCATCCAAAAAACATTGTTTTTCTAGTTTGACACTCCTAGACATGTATTATATATATATACCCAGGTGTCCTTGATTAAGTCACAACACTTATGCTAGTACTCAAATTAAGTAATGTCTAATTTATTATATTACATCAGGTCAGCTGGTGGTCAGCAAATTGTGTATTGGTGGCTTGCGGGAAATTTTTGAAAATCATCAAACCTTTTCAGATCCAGCATTGTTCAGGTATTTGCTTTTTTGTGACTTCATGATACACAGCTTCCATATCCTGATATGTAATATAATCAAACTTAGAATAACCTTTGTATTGGCTTTATATACATATTTATATGAAAGGACGTTTCATGTGATCACAATTATGATACAGAATTTGGGTTTCAAGAATCATCAGGATCGCCAATATTCAAACTTGACAGCTGCGCAGCCAAAGAAAAGTTCTGCAAACACTGTAATAAATTTATACACAAAATATACGAATGTACCTGATCCTCATTAGAGATTTCTTTGATTTTGATATCCTCCAGTTTCTTCACCATTTGATTTAATACATCAAATGTTTCAATCATTTTCTTGACCTTTCGCTTGTTATAAGCAAATGCTAACACTTCTGAATTTCCTTCAGGATCCGAGTTATTCATTGTGGTTTCCAATTGAATTGTCAGATTCTGAAACAATTGAGAGTTTCAATTGACATGAGCTTCTAGAACCTTAAGAAAGAGAGAAACTTCACGGGGAACGCTGGGCAAATTGTTTGAATATTGGCGAAAAAGTTGGATCTTGTTTGCGAAAGTATTCCTTTCCTGACGGATCAAGTCCACGAATGGATCCAATGAACCAGGAGTGACTGTGGAGATGTCGATTTTTGCCTTGGCTATCTGAAAAATTGATGACTAATAAGATCTTAATTTTCAGTTTTTGACTAACAAACGATCCCATTTGTCTAACACTGGAATTGATGGCATCCACAGAATTTAGTACTTCCTGATACTTCCCAACAAGCTCACAAGATTGTTTAGCCGCAATTATGTTTTGTGTATCAGCGAGATGTTCGTTTTGAACTCGAATTATCAAAGCATGCTCTGCCTGGCACTTTTTTCTGAAACTTTGAGAATTAACCTTTTTTGAAAAAAGATTATCACCAACCTCTTTTCTTCCGCAACAACCACATCTAGTTTAGCGTTTTCATCTCGAATATCGTTGATTTTCTTGAAACAATTTTCAATGAACACTTCAATCTCTTTCCGATGTTGGTCACCAGAATCTCTGATATCTTGCATTGATTTTTCAATTTTCTGTCTTTCAACTTTCAATTTCTCTTCTGATTCGTTTTTAGCGGCATCCAACTGTTCCTTGAGAATCTTCACTTCTTGTTCGTTTTTCTCATTCAAGGAGGTTATCTGAAACTTTTTCAAGTCGTAGTTCTGACATATTTTGTGCACTGACCTGCATCTTATGATCTTCTTTAACACTCTTAGAAACCGATTCAAATTTCTCCCGAATTTGTTTCACATGCTCCATGTGTTCCTTTTGAAGATCTTCTATTCTTTTTTCATTCTCGGCTTGCAGTTTGTTATTTTCAGCTATTAGTCTTCTATAATTGAAAAACCTGTTAAAATTGAACCTTTAGTATCACTGAAACTTACTCAATCTGAGCGCTGTGTTCAGCTCTGAGGGCTTGAATAGTCTCTTGGGATCTGGCTTCCCTTTGTTCCAATACTGCTTGGAACGATTCTCTGTCTGAATTTACTGAACATTTGATCGAACTTTGACAATTTCAACACTCACCATTTTGAAGGCGTTCCATGAACGTTCTGTGCTGAACGTCCCTTTCTCGTTCAATTTCAATCAATCGATCTTGGAATCTACCATTCTGCTAAATAGTAAAAATGTTAATAATAATTTCAGTTGAATTCGTATTACTTATATATGCTTCAACTATATGACCTACTGATTGAACGGCAATCGCTGCTCCCATTAACGGTCCGGCTCCTGCAAGAGCTGCCATTTCAATCTTGTCAAGTTTGGCTTCTGAAAGTCTATTGAGGCTTTACTTAAAATTCGATTTTGTGTTTCAAGGCTGCAGAAGGAAAAATGAATAAGTTGTATATAACAAAACATGTGACTCGAGTAGAAAGAAATTTGAAGAAAAATGTCTCTTATCTAATGCTTAGCAATAAGCAAATGAATAGTGATAACACTATTTTATTTGGGCAAAAGGAATGTGCATAAACACATAAATGAGGAGCATGTGAGTTCTGCCTAGTAAAATTGAGGTGATATTCTGGATGAACATGCGGTCTCCTGGAAGAGGTTTTGGGAAGGATGACATCATAAAACGCGGAATGTCGAAAAGGAAAATTATATTGCAGGAAATCCGAAACAGGATTTTTTTCTGAGACTCTGAGAAAATTTTTCTGAGACTCTGAGATTTTGTGTTCATGTATGTATGCAAGATCCCAAAATATCCTGTGTTTTGTGTTTTTGAAATTTTTGTTTTTTTTTTGTGTTTTTGTGTTTTTGAGAGGTTCTGAGATTTTGAGAATCAAACAATGTGAAGTTATGTATTATATTCTGAAATCGCAAAGTTTGAGTTATCGGAAACTCCTTTAAGTTCTGATAACTAAAAAATCGATGGAAAATTCTCTACTCCTCCTTTTCATATTGCGTCATTGCCTAATTTCACGATTGCTCCATATTTTTTTGATAGCGCCATTGTTTGCTTTCATGTTTTTAGTTGTACATCATTTTTCAATTTTCTCTATTTTTACAACTAAACTTACAGAATGCTTTCCACACATCAAAAATTTTTGGCCATAGAAGTTCAGGCTACCAATGAGAAGATTCATGGAACATTTCATTTTGAGAAACCTTTCAAAAAGGATGTTATGAATTTTTCGGACTCTACATTCCGACAATTTCTGGAGGATTTCATCAAGGTTCACGAAAATCCATTATGTTTTTTGAAGATTTGCTTTGATGAGAAAGCAGAAGACGTCCGAAGAAATGAGATTCTGAAAACGGTCGCGGATTGCTTGAAGTCGGGAAATGAACTAGTTGAAATCAAGAGATTATCATTGGAGATCACAGATATCCTTCAAATTATACCGATTCTGAAGCATCTGAAGCCAGAATTTCTGAGGAAAATTGAACTTAATGTCCATAATTTGGATGAAAGAGTTGATATCGAGGATGTGAATTTCCTAGTGGATTGGAAAAAAGGAGGCCAGCTGAAATTGGCTCTAAAAATGAACCAAGTCAGTGTAGAAAATCTAAAATCAATTAACAAGGTCTGTCTTTTTTGAATCTTTTTTTGATAACTGTATCAAATTTCAGCTCTTTCTGAAATGGCGCATCTTCAGAGAAATTGACTTGTTTTACAAGAATGCTGAACAAAATCCGTGTGAATTTTTTGACGTTCCGTTCAAATATGAAAACCTCAATTCTTCTGAAAACTTGATCAAATTTGAGGTGAATCCGAAGTTCAGATTTGCCCCATCTGTGGTGGTAGGAGACAGATTTCTTTAGATTTTTTGAAAAATATACTTTTTTTCAGAAACTAACGCTGAGCAATGAGACATCGTCGCAAGTATTGGGAAACCCGCTGATCCTGAAACGAGTGATAAGGAATTTTCGTCTTTTTGATATGTGAGTTGTGTTTTTACGATTCTTATAATTCAGTTTTTCTCTCGGTTTAGTCAACGTCTTCGCAAAGTTTCACGTGGAATCCGCAGCTGTGTTGATCATCTGAATCCTGAAACTTCCATAGAATCGTATTGGATTTTTTTGAGAACGGAGAATGATATATCAGCAACTGTCGGAGGTGCCAAGTTCATTCCTTACAAGAAGACAGAACCATCCGAAAATATTATAACAAAAGTGCTTGCCGATTTTGAACTCAATTTGAAGAATCAAAAAACGTGCTTGGCAGAATTGCATCTAAGCTTCTCATTTCAAAATCAGCCGGAAATATTGGAAAATCGTGGGGATTCTGAAGAAAAATCGGAGTCAATGAAGATGGCAATCATTGAGAAATTGAACCTGATAACAGCCGAATTTCTGGATGGATTTCAGAAAAATTTACAAAAAAGAAATGACCCTTTGAAGGTTAGAGAATTGATGTTGTGGGGTGTGAAACCAATGGAAGTTCTTCAAATCCTTAAGCATCTGGATTCTGAATATTTGAAGATTCTGGATATCCAAGACCCACCAATGCATTATAGTATGGATCACAGAAGAGGAAACTACCCGGAATCTTTGAAGGTACCATTTGAAGTAGATGAGATTACAAAAACTAGTCAATGGAAGAGCTGTAAAGAACTGGATTTGTGCACAATTCCAATTTCTACCAGTATTCAAAAGATGAACTTGTTGAACTTTTCGAAAATCTACATTTCAAATGTGCAGATTTTCAGCGCTCAAGATGCCGAGTATTTGAGAGATGTGAGCTTTTACCTTTCAAAAATTTTTTCTGAAAATTTTTTCCAGAACCTCCTGAAAGTTTCCACTCTCGAAAGATTTATAATCCATTTCAAAGAGTTCCCGGGTCGAGAGAATCTTTACGATCATATTGGACAACCCAGTAGGGTTTATTGTGAGGCTCGAAAAGTTTGGTATTTTCCTTATCCGAATTCTAGAGAATTCCTAGAAATTGATTTGGGTAATACAAATATTCATCTTGAGCGTGTTTCGGATATGAGATATGTTCAATGAAACTTGTGGTATTGTGTAATCTAATTCTTATGCTAATAAAGTTCTCGAAATTCTAAAGGCCCCAACAGTGTAGCAGATAATAAAAAGGAGACCTGGACGGTGAGATAAAAAACTGTAAACGAATTTTTTCATGAATAAAGTTCTGCCTTTAAAGGAAGATTCCACTCAAAAATTTTGTTTGCTTCAAAATATGTGAAATTTTGTGCTGATTCCAAATATGATAGTAAAACTGCTCAAAAATCGCTCTAAAACCCTGAAAAACAGCTCCGAAACGAGCAAAAATCACGCGAATTGCCTCCGGGGGCCGTGGCCTAACTTCCGGAGTTTTCTCGGCCACCGACCTCGGCCACCGCATTTTCAGCTTTTTTTTCAGCTTTTTTTTCACGTTTTTTTTTCGTGAAAAAAAAACAAACGAAAAGTGAAACGTTTATTATAATTTTTATAAATTGTTGCTGTTGTTTCACTTTTCGTTCGGTTTTCACAAAAAAAAGTTTAAAAAATGCTGAAAAAAAAGCCGAAAATGCGGTGGCCGAGAAAACTCCGGAAGTTAGGCTACAGTCCCCGGAGGCAATTCGCGTGATTTTTGTTCGTTTCGGAGCCGTTTTTCAGGGTTTTAGAGCAATTTTTGAGCAGTTTTTCTGTTATACTCGGAATCAGCACAAAATGTTACATATTTTGAAGCAGAAAAATTTTTGAGTGGGACCCTGCAGGGAACCTTTTCATAGGAGGTCCGAAGTTTTTGATGATATTATCTTTCGCAAGAAATAAAGTGCAATCATTATAAAACCGATGAACTTTTGATACTCTCCCCGGTATGATTTGCCCAACATCAAACCTACATGCTTTTATTGTTTCTTGCAAATTCGATTGATAAGAACTCCATCAACCACGTCTCTATCCAATAGATCAACTTTTCTGTGTTTGTCTCTATTTCAATTTCTCTAGCGTTATCTAAAAACCACTATTCCAATATGCTCCACGTGGATAAAGTGGACAGCTTATTAACTGAAAAGCTGAATATTTCTGCTTCCAAACTGCAACCATTTCAGAACTATAAATTCGAATTAAGGTTAAATTTACGTCACATAAATCACCAAGTGTCACATAAAATTTCTCAGATTGCACAATGAAATTGGGATCCTTCGCTCATATTGTGTCATGAAATCCGATGAAAATGGAAAAATTGACTTGGCAACTGCAAAGCCTTTAAGAGGAACTTATCATGGTAGTTTGCCTCGGATATTTACAGATTTTTTATTTCAAAAAATTTCAGATCCTGACCCTATGGGACTCTTTATGACTGTCAAGAGAACAGATGATGTACCATATGGTGGGATGGCTAGAAACCCTGAAGGTGCACCATTTTTTTATAAATTGAGGTAAGTCAAGATCGTTGATGATTCTGACAACCTCTATAACCGCTTTCAGGCTCATTTCCAAATCAGATGAACTCCTTGACACAATCTATCTCAAAAAACGTTGGAAGCACCCAAATGTTGAAGAAATCGAGGTCAAGCAAGACGGAATCTGGGGTGTTATCTACAAACCGCCCGGTCCCGGTCCATTCCCTTGTATCATTGACACTCCAGTTTTGACCGGGAAAATGTTGAAGTATCACGCTACGATTTTTGCAGCGGAAGGATTCCTCAGCTTCTGTTTTCCAATGTTCGATGAACCAGGGCTACCAGCCTCAATGCAAGAGGTCGATATCGAGTATCTTTCAGTGGGTGACTCCTTAAAAATCGAAATATTCATGAAATGGCTTTGAAAATTTCAGAAACACATAAAATTCGTGCAGTCCCTTCCCTATTGCTCCGACAAAATTGGACTCTACGCAATTTCTTTCGCTGGAACTATTGCATTACACTTGGCCACAAAGCATCCAGAACTTTCGGCCGTTGTAGTTACAAACGCCCCAGAAGCGTTTCATCGGGAAAGAGGTTATTTGAGAGAGAATGGAAAACCAATAGTTTGTGAAACAATGAACGACTCCTTGTCGGTGAAACTGAATGGAGTGCTCCAGCAGAAAGCATCTTTATGGGATGTGTCTTGTAGACTGAAACCAGAGACTAGTATTCAATGGGACAAGATTCCAAGGCATGTTTCGTTTAGACTTTTTGTGAGTTCTCGACCAACATTAATATCACTACAATTTGTATTCCAGGTCGCTATAGACGACTGGATTTTAGACGCAATCCCCAATGCTTCTAACATCAGAGACCATCTCCTGAAAACCGGGCACAACGTTGAGGTAAGCGTCATAATGTAAATTAGCTACATTGAAAAGTTTTTAGGTGGAGTTTGTCAATGGCGGTCACGCCGCCACTGTCCCTTATATGCCACATCATTCATTTGCTTATAACAAATTTGTCGATCTCCTTCTGGGATTCGGCGGAGAGACATCTTCACATGGAAAGTCATTGGAGACTGGTTGGGGAAATCACATGAAATTCTTCAAGAAGCACTTGGGGACACCGAAAAGAATACCGGATTATGAAAGGGAAACCAATATTAAGATACCTGGAAAGGCTGAGAGTAAATTGTAAACAAATTAATTGTCCAAAAATAAAGTACTTCCAAAAACCCTAAAAGCACATATATCTACGGTGGACTCATACAATGCCCATTTAACGAAGTCAATGATCTCATTTCTAGACACTGTTTCGATGTATGATGACTGTTTTTAATCTCGAATAACACACTAGTAATAAATTCAAATCTGCTGGTCTCTGAACACACACTCCATTCTTATAAAAAGTGGCGAACACGAATAACAAAAACAGGTCATCGAGAGAATTGAAGTCTCTTTTCGTTTTTGTGGTCATTGCTATTTCCCACTATGTGAGTGGGCAATGTCAATTCACTGCATTTCAAGGAAAGAATTATGCTGTGAGTCTAAAATTCTTACATAAAACTTCAATTATTCAAAAACATAAATTTCAGCTTGTCACCACCAACGCTGACTGGACTACTTCCTCAGCCGCATGCACCAGTTGCGGTGCTCAAATGCTCGTTGGACTGCCCAGTGGAGATTTGAAAACTTTTGTCGAAAGTAAGAGAGTCGAGGCGAGAATTCAAAACTCTTAAACTGTTTCAGACACACTTGGAGCAAATACTGTAGCCTGGCAGACTGCATGGGTCGGCCCGCAAAATGCTCCAAGTGATGGTTGGTGCCAATTCTACACATTCAAGTCTAACGGAAAGCAATTTTTCGGAACCAACTGTGCGGGAAACGCAAACTATGCTATTTGTGTTCAAAACTAACTTTTGAGGTAATGAAATTTTTGTGAGAGATTTTCCTCTGAAATCTAAAGCCTTGAGTTTTGCATATACGACTTTTCAATGAAACTTTTGTTTGATGGTAATGGTTTATTCGAATATACAAAAACAAGAAAATCAAAATTTTAGGCACAGAGTACCGAGCTGGACTCGCAAGCGGTTCCAGATGGGCAGGCTGAGCATGTGGCTCCTTGTTTGTAGATTGGCTGGTTCAAAACATTTCCTTGATTCTTGTACTGGCACACCACAACGAGTCTGTTCCAGTTGTTCACAGATGGATCAGGTCCACACATCTTGATTCCGCATCCAAGTGATCCAGTCTTTGACCACGCCATCTGGGTAGCATGTCCGATTCCAGTGTTGAAGGTGGCCACGTCAAGAGTATTGGAGGTCCATCCGTAGTCTTGGAACTCTTGTTGCCATGAGTTGGAAGCAGTCACTCCGAAGGGGTCAAGGGCTCCGAAGGTTCCAGATGTCCAGCTCCAGAAGATGTTCTCTCCGAGTCCAGCGGCACCAGAGTGGCCAGTTGGGCAGGTGTTGGCGTAGTTCTGGGCGGAGGTTCCGATAGAAGAGTCCCATTTCTGTAGCAATTAATCAGTTGAGGATCACATATTCTACTATGACTCCCCATCTTGAGAAGGTCAGCTCCAGCTGGTTCCTTGGTTCCCTTGGCCACATAGGTACCCTTGGCAATATGAGATCTCAGACTGTTATGGGCATCGACGATCTGCTGTTGAGCAGTGGAACTGAACTGGGCAGTGCAGCCCGCGATGAGAGCAAGGAAGAAGAGAGCGGTTTTCATTTTGAGAGTGATTATACTATTTGGGGAGCCCCTGTACTCCTTTTATAATGACTCGGAAGTTAGGGAGAAAAGTCTTATCAGTGAGAAACAACTTCATACTCGGGTGTCGGGCTGCAACTTCTGATCGGAAGTTGAGGGGGTTCGGCTTTAGGTCGGATCTAAGTCAGCTTCAGGTCAGAAGTTGACCGTTCGTCGGTTTCAGGACACGTCTTAATCAGCTTTTGGTCGGAAGCTGCAACTTCCGACCTGTAAGAAATGTATGGGCGTCGGAAGTTAGTCAGACTTTAGTCAGCTTTAGTAGCGATCTTAGTCGGCTTTAGTAGCGGTCTTAGTCGGAATCCGACCAACTCCCGACCTGAAGTTCCCGGCGATACCCGAGTAATACTCGGTTAAACTTTGGTTCAGACTGTGCAAACAATAGAAAATGCGAGTTTCAATTCGAAAAACACTCATCTGTTGGGTGATAAGATGCTGTCTACGTCAAGAATAAGGCGGTAAGATTGAAACTTGAAAAACAAGTTTGAATCTGAAACTTAACTTTTAGTCGGAACTTCAGAACGATGTGCATCTTAATTAATGTATCAAGAAGGTCAAGAGGATCAAGGAAGAATATCAAAAAAAGTTTTTATATAGTTTTGAACTTCAGCGTAAAGCTCTGAAGCTCAAAGTTCAAACTATACACACAGAAATGGCTCTCAACCGAGCTCTATCAAATATGATATCATTGAAGGTTAAGAAAATAATTATTTCTTCAAGGTGTGACATCATTTAATACCCTTTCGAACTTTTCCAATAAAACTTGATACCACACCATTGCTTCCAGAACATTCTTCTTTCTTGGCAACACTGAAGAATGAGAAGTGTCCCTAATAACAATGAAAAAAGTGAAGGCAACCCTATTCCCGCAGAAGATACTTTGTCTACTCTTGGATTCTGCCTATGCCTCCTCCAAATTTTTGTCTTAACCCGAAAAGAATTACGCTCAAATTTTGTGTTTTTCTTTTTCATAGCCATTACCATTTGTGATATTCTGTATTGCTCTAGTACACTTCTTTGGAGCTTTATAGACTACTTGGCAGAGGATACGTGCTCAAAAAAGTACCAATATTTTCATCAAGTTCTACGAATCGGTGTTATCACAACACAACAAATCTCTAGAAACATGAACCTGTTCTTGATTATTTTGGTATCGGTACTGAGAGTCTTAGGAGTCAAAATCAAAGTTCTGACGGGAATGATCATCTCTGCTGTGGTTCTTGTAGTTCACATAATGTGGTCTACAGGGACTATTTACTACTTTAAAATAGAACTTTACGAAATGAGGTGAGTTGTCTTAGTTGGATTGAGTATAAAAAACATAAAGCCCGTTTCAGCACTAAACTCTGCCCCATCGTATTGAGCTACGATGTTTCTATCAATCCAGACTATTATCCGTTCCAGCAATCTGTGAACGATATCATAAAACTTACTCTATCTTGCCTATTATTTTTATCTGTGGCTATTAACCTGCTGAAACTTTTTGTAAACTGTATAACAAGAAAAGAGGATAAGTAAGTATGTATTCTTTCAAATCAGTGTTCAATTATATTTTCAGGCATATGATATTGCTCACAAAGTTGAGTATCGTATTTTTCATGTCAGAGTCTATGATATTTTGCATGTACTTGATAGACTGGATGGGAGAACAGAGACACTTCAGCAACCCGTACGAATTTTCGATTTTCTGAAAAGTTTTCGAAATTTTCAGGTTTAATCCACTACAAAGAATTATCAACATTTTTACATTATGTGGTATTGTTTTGCGATGCTCAACTCTATATTCATCATCACAGGAGTATGCGGCGACACTACGGAAGTATACAAATGTATGCAGGTCATTAAAGGTGGTATCCGACCAAAATGACTTTGTGTTTGAATCGGTGTAAAAATATGTGTATTTTCCGAATATCACAAAAAAACCTCTCAAAAAAAATCCTGTTGCCAGAAAACGGCGTCAAACATGAGCGTTCGGAGAAAAGTTATCCGCATGGCCGAGCTTTTTTCGGCTTTTTCTCGGCCATGTCAGCCGCGACGCGGCCGCTCCGCCTGAGATTTTTTGAAAATTTTCGAGAATTTTTTGAAATTTTTACAAAATCTCAAGCGGAGCGGCCGCGTCGCGGCTGATATGGCCGAGAAAAAGCCAAAAAAAAAGCTCGGCCATGAGGATAACTTTTCTCCGAACGCTCATGTTTGACGCCGTTTTCTGGCAACAGAAATTTTTTTTTGAGAGGTTTTTTGTGATATTCGGAAAATACACATATTTTTTACACCGATTTAAACACAAAGTCATTTTGGTCGGATACCACCTTTAAATCTGAGACTAGGGCTTGCTAGTGAGATTTCAGTCTGGAAGAAGTTTCGAGCGTACCAGCAGCGGGGAAAGTGTCTAACTTTTTTGTACCGGATATGTGTGTATGTTTGTCCAGCACCCCCGCACCACAAAAAATCATACTATACACAACGTTTGCTCCTTCGAGCTCTGTGATTATATGCATATGATATCACCAATTCAAGAAACTTCAAGAAGAAAAATTTTGTTTTCTCAAATCGTGCAACCATCAATTTTCTTCTTTTGAGAAAATAAACTTCATAAAAATTTTCATTATTTTGAAAGTTGGGATCATTCGGGATTTTTAGAAGCTTCCAATGAAAACGACCAAAAAATCTAAACTTCCCACTACCACCACCTCTTCCCCAGACTATGAATTCTACGAATACGACGATGGCATGCTAACCGAGAAAACCAGAGAAGCAACAATAGTAGAAGAGTTTTTCTCAGTTTTTGGATTCCTCATGTGCATTTTCCATTTTTTCATCCTCACTCGCAAGAATTTGAGGGCAGATATCACTTACTTTTTCCTCCTTATTATCTGTATATTGGATTTTTTCTTCTTCTCGGGAAAAATAATTTGGAGTGCTTGCGACAAATTTATGATGGGAGATTGTGATGTGAGGTCCAGTATCCATCAACACATTAGAATCGGAATTATCGCGATTCAAGGGATTTCTAGAAATGTGACCTCAATTTTGGTAATAGTGATGGCAGTGCTTAAAATGATTCCAGTGAAGCTCAAGGTGTTGTTTGGAGTTTTGATAAGCCTTGGCGTACTTGGTGGATGTGCAACATGGCACATTTGGGCAAATTCTCATTATGAGTTCTGGGATTATTCTATATCGGGGTAAGCTCTAGGGGTTGGGTGCCTTTGAAAAATCACATTTTCTTTTAAGATGCGGCCCGAATCCTAAAACCAAGTATTCTGGAGTTGGTCTTTCTATTGATCCAGAATTCTCAAAGTTTCAAAAGTACATAAATGAGTGCATCACAATAACCCTTGTGGTCCCCTTGGCTACATGCACAGTAATCCTGTTTCTGAAACTTCGAGAAGTTGTCAAGACTAGAAATGGGGAGGATGAGTAAGTATAGTCTTGAGGCAAATTTTAAACATTGACACCTCAATTTTCAGCATTATTGTCCTACTATTCCTACTGACCTTGAGCTTCTTCATAACAGAGTTTCTGGATTCGTCCGTTATTCTTTTTGAAAAGTTCCTTCTGAAACCCTATTTTAACATACAGTAAGACAAGTTGCGACAAGACTCTAAATCCCCCAAATTTTTTTAGGTCGTACTACGTTCGATTCCAAGTCATTCTTAACACTATTATAATCATTAACACCACGACTCATCCGTTTTTATGTATGCTGACGTCATCTGAATATTTCAATACTGCAAAAAAGTACATGTGTAGAAGGAAGAAGGTTAAGGTTGCTTGAAAAAACTTAGGGCAAATTTTAACTTTTTTTCGTTTCAGAGTCCTACCCCAGATGCTCCATCCGTGTCCACTATCCGAGTTACCAATGGTTCCAATCCTGAGTATTGAAGATACCGTAAAAACTGTATTAGAGCGACACCTTTATCAGAACGACACCTCTAATAGAACGACATCAAAATAGAGCTTCGAAAAATAGACCGACAGCCTCTAGTAGAACGACACTTCAACACGAGCATGGAAAGACACCCTCGGCGCTAATACGGTAGCCTGGCAAACTGCGTGGGTCGGCTCGCGAAATGCTCCAAGTGATGGTTGGTGCCAATTCTACACATTCAAATCTTCCGGAAAGGATTTCTTCGGAACCAACTGTGCGGGAAGCGCAAACTATGCTATATGTGTTCAGAACTAACTTTTGAGGTAATGAAATTTTTGTGAGCCATTTTTTATACGACGTTTTATAAAACAGTTTTTTACAACGGTAATGTTTTATTCAAATGTAAAAAAAAATGAGGAAATCAGAAATTCAGATACAGAGCCCTGAGCTGGACTCGCAAGTGGTTCCAGATGGGCAGGCTGAGCATGTGGCTCCTTGTTTGTAGATTGGCTGGTTCAAAACGTTTCCTTAATAAAAAACAATTTTTTATATTTTTTTTATTTCCTTGATTTAAAAAATCAAGTATTTGCTACTTCTGCTCAGAATCATTTTTGAAATTTGGAACAAAGTAACACAGATTTCCAAGAATTATCTTCTGATTTGTATGCACAGTTTTAATAAGATCTTTAAAATATGTATGTGTTTTTGTAACTAGTCTTCATGACGACACACAGCACGTTAGAACACTTTTAATGGGAGCCTACTGTAGTTTGCTCAAACATAGAAATAATCATAAAAACCTATACAGCAACATTAAAAATATTAACATGAACTTTAATATGAACACTTGGTAAGATTGTTGTCTTCGCATCCGGAATAATACTTTTCCGATGATGACTTGTGGCAAACTGAGCTGCGGTTGTTGTTGCAGTATTGCTCATCCTCCTTGAGAAATTTCGAATGAAAATCTGCCGAATTACCATCCGATAAGGTTTGTGAATTGCTATCATGACAATAGTAGAAGTTAGTCCATGAAGGGAGTATATAATAAACACAATATTATTGGCGGCTTGGTTGTAATAATTCAAAGGTACAGTAAGGCCAAGATAGGATAGGGGGACTCCCATGTTTAGGACTATCATCAGGATCTAAAACAGTAAAATTTTGAGAAAATTTTGTATCACGATGACCAACCTGAACATAAAGTGCTCTCAGAAACTTCTTCTGTATAGTAATAGTGTTAATGGAAACAGTTCTCATTTTCAAGGCCTTAGTAGCTCCTAGGAAAATGAGCACGACGAAAGTCAACGCTTCAGTTAACACAAAAGCGCCCATCAAGATCACCGGACCCACTACTAGGGAGTATTCAATAGCGATAACATAAATTGGCATTTGTCGAACATACTCTGGTATTTCGGGGAGAATATCGAAAAGTTTCTGAAGTCCAAGAGCTTGATCTGGAGCATTTAGGTAGGCTGGGAGGAATATAAGAAAGGCAAGGAAATAATTAAAGAGCATACACGGGATACGGTAGTTGTGCCATTTTGAATTCCGGCCAAACGATAGATAATAGCGATTTTCGAAAATAGAGACAATGGCCGCGCAGACGACTAAAAAACCCAGGATTGGAACGCTTTCGAGATTAACTATTTTTAAGGTGGTCTACTTTCAAAAAGACTCGCTTTCAAAGTGACTCAGGCACTTACCGCTAAAGAGTGTCACAATTAAATAAATCTGCAACCCAGTCCCCACTCCAAAACTTGTCAATATCCCCAACGGAATCCCAGCCATCGCAGGAAACAAAACAAACGGCTTCGTGAAAAATGTGATTTCCCAATCCAACATTACACTCCAAAAATGCAAATTCAACATGATTAACTTCACGGATTTCATCATTTTTGGGGTCTTCCACAGAATACAATAGGCACCAAGAATGTGAAGTGGTAGAGCAAGGATACTGATTACAGTAAGAGTATTAGAAAGGAACTCGGGAGTGTGGAGGAAGGTGAGCGACATTTTTGGGGAGAAAATGTGTGAATAGTGAGAAGGAAACTGCGGTAAACATAAAGAGGAACATGTTTTTGATAACGGAAATTTTTAGATGTTGCTCATTAGGAAGTGAAAACAAAGCATGTGTGACGAATTGTGTCACACCGTAAACTAAACTTCGAGTATGTTACCGTTATAAGGAGAAGCATTTTTGCCTAGTTCTATTTTTTGACAATTTCTCAGTAGCGGGTGACAATTGACAATGCCATTGATGCATAGCTCTTTTTTAAGAATATAAAAAAATAGAGCAAGTGTAAGTGACATGATTTTCTTCCCGGTTTGTCGAGATTAAGGAACCCATTACAGTCATGAAATCATAGTAGAATCTCTTTCTGTGTGAAATCAAACGCTGTGAAAACAAGGCAAGCGGTTCATCCGGATTCCGCTGTCTCGTCGTGTTCTTGTACTTATTCCAAGTTTCTCAAAAGTGACAAAATCAGAGAATAGGCGGACGTCTTCTGGAGAATCCAGGAGGGACTCCGTGTCGGTAAGACAAGTGGGAGGCACTCTGAAGTGAAATGTTGTAAAAATAGGGAACTGTGGATTAAAAAAAAAGATTGGTGTGACAAATAGTAGATAATATGTTTTTGATTTTTCTTAATTTGGAAGCTGTAAAGTGATAGGTTGAGCCGTATGAGTAATTGACGACTTGACCAAAAGTGACGCTTTCGAAACGTTTATACTGACATAGACCTGTCTGACAAGGGAGTTACTTGAGGTGTCGAGTTGAACTTTTTCTAGGAATCGGACCATAGACTATATTGACCGTGAGAATTCAGAATCTGCAATAAAATTTGGCAAAACGTTCACTTGCCTCGAGTTATCAGCCAACAAAGTCTCAGCCAGTACTAATTTTGCTGATTTTTGACAATTCATATCTTAGCTCCCAGACACTTTTAGTAGGTCTAGTTTTTTGTGTTAAGCTCAGAATGATGCCTGCAATTAGATAGTATAGGTTTCAAAAACTAGTTAAGACTAAAAATAGAGGATTTGCAATCTCTACATGTTCCAATTGGACAATGTTCGATTTTTGCATAATTTGATTGAAGGCATCATTTTGAGCTTAACACAAAAAACTAGACCTACTAAAAGTGTCTGGGAGCTAAGATATGAATTGTTAAAAGTCAGCAAAATTAGTACTGGCTGAGACTTTGTTGGCTGATAACGCGAGTTATGTGAACATTCTGCCAATTGTTATTGCAGATTCTGAATCCTCACTGTTAATATAGTCAATGGTCCGATTCGTAGAAAAAGTTCAACTCGACACCTCATGTAACCCCCTCGTGAGCATAATCTATTTAATTTGATACATTTATTTGAACTGTTCTAACAATTCAAAACTGTGGAAAGTATTCCTTAAAAACACTATGTTAATCAATCAAAGCTAAAACCTTGGTCTCAAGTCTGGTCAACATTTGGTCAACAACGTCCAAAGATTATGCCATAAATGAATCAAATCACCTGCAATTGAATTTCACCTGAAATTAACCAAAATGTCTAGTTTCTTGTCATTGGCAAGAAAGATTTTGTCTACTTTCCAGTCAGAACAACGTGTTTGCTGGTTTGATTTAAAATATCAGGTGCATTAATTTTTGATCGATGAAAAAGCTTTGTTTTTGATTTATTGTGAGGGATACAAACATTAATTTTCGCTGGAAACATTTTGCACATTTTTTTCTCTTGATCTCAGTTCACATTTCAGATGAAAGTGCTCTGAAAGTCATCTGAAGGTTCTTTTGAAAATCCGTTCGCACTGTAATTATGCCCAGACAGCTTTACGTCAGTACTGACGTTTCAAAGATTTCACTTTTGGTCAAGTCGTCAATTACTCATACGGCTTAACTTATCAGTTCAAAGGTTCCAAATAAAAAAAAATAAAAAAACAGATGAGCTACTTTTTGTGTGACAAATTTTTTCAGTCCACAGTTCTCTATTTTTACAATCTTTCACTTCAGAATGCCACCCACTTGTCCCACCAACACCGACTTCCTCCTGGATTCTCCAGAAGACGTTCGCCTATTCTCTTATTTCAAAGACGCCGTCGCCTTCCCGTTACACCTACTGGCCGCCTACTGTATCCTAGCCAGAACACCTAATAACATGCACTCTATGAAATGGTCTCTACTAAACTTTCATTTCTGGAACGTCATGTTTGATTTGACTTTACTACTATCTGTTCCTATCCCGTTGTTTCCTATGCCAGCGGCAGTTATGAGCGGGATTTTTACGAAATTGGACGTGCCTGCCACAATTCAATTATTGCTGATTGTAACTTCTGTGTGTTGTGAGTTATTTGAAAAATTGAATTAAATTTGTCAAAAATAGTTTCTCCAGACGTCAGTGTGTCAACACTGATAATATTTGAGAATAGGTTTTTCCTACTGAATTCCAAAAGAACATGGTGGAAAAAATGTCGACCAGTTTGGGTGGTGGTTAATTGCATTATTGGCTTAGCTAATCAAGTTCCAGCGATTCTAGAGGTGTCGGATCAAAAATTGGCAAAAAATATTATCTTAAATGTAAGTTTTTGCAAATATTGAACTTTCACATTGGGCCTTTCCAGAGCCTTCCTTGCGTTCCCGACTTTCTTTATACCGCTGACACAGTTTTACCTAGCCTCAACGACACTACAGTAATCATCAGTACCATTTCTTTCGTCGCTGTGATCTTTGGCCAACTCACGGTTTTCACTACAATTATCATAGTTCAACTTTTTACTAATTTCGGTGCCAACACATTGTCAATCACCACTCGTCGACTTCAAAGAAGCCTTATGAAGGCGTTAGTTTTCCAATGCGGTATCCCAGTGATGTATTTGCTATTGCCGGGTATCTATGCAGTTTTTTCAGTGGCTACAGAGTATTTTAGCATGCGTAAGATTACTGTACGTACTTGAAACGTGTTTATTCAAAGTAAGTAACTTTCCAGAATTGAACAATTTGGTGGCCGCTACTGCTTCGTTGCATGGGATAGTGAGCACATTGTCAATACTGATGATTCATCAGCCGTATAGGAATACTGTATTCTTTTGGATGGGAAACAAAAAGAAAAATAAGGAGCATGATTCTAGGTGGGCACGTGCTTTGCCGTCAACAAACACTGGTTTGAATTAAATTTCTCAATAAAGTTTGCTATTTTAAATATTTTATTGAAGCTTTGTTTTTGCCCCCACCCTCACCCCCGCGTTTCAATAATAATTGAAACATTGACGTAAAAATACATCGCTATTCCCACCACTTTTTGCGTTTCTTATCAGTTTCTGAAATAACTGACCAAAAATTCAAAAAGTCGGAACACAATGCAAACACTTGTCGACCCACATGCATATATAATTACTCCATGATAACCATGATAAGAACATTTTGTTGCGGAAAAATGCGAGTATTTCTTCTTCTTTTTTTCTTTCTTCCAACTACATTCTGTTTGATTTGCCGCGACGAGTACTTTTTGGTAAACGAGCAGAAATGCTTGAAAATGTACTGGACCAGGCTGAACCAGCCAGATGCGGAGAGCACATGCAAAGCGGATGGAGGCACATTGGTCACTATCAAAAATGCGATTGTGAGTTCTTGTTTTCTAGCAATTTTTTCAAATTGACATTCAGGACAATCGAGCCGTGTACAACTTTGCTAAGGATGCTGGCGCTGGTTCGATTTGGATTGGATTATCTTGTTTTGGCAACTCTACATCGACATGTTATTGGGACGATGGTTCAGGAACCACTGCTTCCTACAGTAACTTCGTGACAGGACCAAATGTTCAAAACGGTTTGGCGGCTTGTACTACTATGTACATCAGCTATCCATCATACGAGGCAAAATGGGTCCTCAATAGCTGCAACTATGACAAATCGCCAATGATGGGACTGGGGCCGTTCATTTGTGAAACTCCAGCAACTGTGAAACGTAAGTGTTATTTTCTCATGTGAAGTTTCACTGTGCACAAAAGATATGTTCAGCTTGCCCAATGTGTTATTGCTTAAACAATTACAACCAAAACTGCTATGTGACATCGTACCAAATGCAAACTGGTTTTGTCGCCAATGCAACAGACGCTGCTAAGCGTTGTATGATGTATGGGAGCTTGGCTTCGGTACACTCGAAAATGGAGATCGACTACATTAGGAGCTTGTACAAAGGGAAAAACACAACGTATATCTTTCTCGGAGCTCAAGCGTTGATGACTGATAGGTAGTGTTTTTTAATCATATACCATTTTGACGAAGGTATGTAGTTTTTAGATTTGAGTGGCAAGATGGTTCCAAATGGGACTTCAACTATATGGACCCTTTGAATTTTCAAAAAGGAAAGTGTTTAGCAATGGATGTTCAGGGAGATGGGTTATGGGTGCAAGTGGATTGTAATCAAAAGCTTGAGTTTATTTGCAAAAATGGCTTCAACATGTATCCAACTACTCCGCCACTAGGGACTACTCGAAAACCTAGTCTGGATGTGGAAGACAAAATAGCGAACCCTGAAATGCTACTGGATGCGTCCAACTGCAACTCTACACTATTCCTTGCTCCTGGCTCAATTTCCTCGTTTGGATATCCGGACAACAGTACTCTCCAGACATACTGTACCTGGAAACTGCGTGCACTTGGTCCGTATCGGTTGGGAATATACTTCGACTTTTGGGCTACCTACGGTGCATTGACAATTTATGATCAGAATGGAAAGAACATCGGACAATTTTTCGGGACCTACAACAGAACACCATTCCCAAGATACACGCCATACAATATGGCTACAGTGGTATTTGAGCCGAAACCAAAAACTGGATCAGAGATTGATAAGGGATTCCATGCCGTTGTTCTTCCTCTTTGATGAGACTTTCTATCGCTATGAATCAAAATTTGATCATATGAATTATTATTAATGGACATTAGTAAATCGCAAAACAGCAGTGTATTTATTCAATAAGTTATCTTATTATTGTGTAAAACTTGAGTTATATTCAAAATCTTCCTTTTGAAAACCGGATGAGTAAGGTAGAAGACCCAAGGGCAGACACACGTTTCCAAATCATTGCCGAAGGGGCGGAGCATAATTGCATAGAAGGAATATTCAGTCCAAAACTGCCCTATTATCTAGAATTACACCAATATGTCAGGTCAAACTTTTTGAAACTTACCACCACCATAGAGTTGGACAAATAAGAAAATATCATTGAGATAGTAGTCAATGTCAAGGATACTTCTGCCTTGTAAGACTTCTGAGATCTTGCATGAACACTGTGTGATGCCTTCAAACGCATCAATTTGATAACAAGTATGGAATTGTGAAAGAGGGTCACTGTCATCCAGAACAAGTTGTTGACGAGGAGAAAATACGCGTTTTTAAGCTGAGAAATTGGCCATCTTTAGTTTGTTCCAATTTAACTCACTCCAAAAAGTGTTCCCTGGAACCCAAGAATGACTGAACCAAATTGGAACGGGCTTCTGGCTGGCATACAGTATCCATCAGCTGTGAACAAGAAAAATGTGCTGGACAACGGGTAGATGAAGATGATTGGCAGCGCCACACGGAGAACAATTCCATTGATCTGAAATCAGAAGTGTTAGTTTCTGACTAGACCGCTAGACTAATAAGGCCTCCTAGTCTATGAAAACATATTATTTTCTTCAGTCAGAAAACTGACAGCAGAGATCTCACCTTAACCTGGCTCTGCGGAAAGCCAATTAGAATAAGACGCATTGTAGAGACCAGGAACGGGAAAATCATTGTAGCGTAGTTGACATAGTAAGTGGTTATATACAAGACTATGAGATATTTATTTGGTAGTACACTAGCACACCAACTCGTCAACACTCCAGAAGTCATCATGCGCAGATAGACGAAATCGCAGATGAAGAAGAGGAGGCACTGAAAATCTTTTTTATCAAAGTGGTCGGCCACTGCGATTTTGTTTAAAGGTACATGAACTGCATGCACAAGCGCTCCATCGCGCTCCATCGCCAACTTGGCTGAAATTTGAATTCTCAGCTTTCCCGCCGTTTTGAAAACAGCAAGACATGTCTAGGTGTATGCGTGGACTCCTCGTGGAGAACTCGACTGCTGCCCAAGTTGGCGATGGAGCGCGTTTTCCCTTGGGGAATATCGCTAATAGTATTCTTAAAGAAAATGCTCGAAGTGCTTAAGCTTCGGGGCTCATAAGGGCAATACAGGCTGAGGTCGCGTAATTCAAAGGGATAGCTTTATAACTAGATCCACAAAGAATCATGTCCAACCTACCATGCGCCTTTGAACGGGATTACGGTAGCTCACAAAAAAACTTACCATAAACTGTGAAATAGAAATCGCGCTGAACAGAGGAACATTGACACTTCTATCCTTAACTGCATACAATAGTTTCACAAAAATCCGTAAAATAACCACCACTGTTATAGGAATATAGAGCACCGGCAGGATTAGAAGAAGTATGGGAAACGAGAAAAAAGATACTTTAAAGTTTATGTATGTCTGATTTCCATGGATACCCGGAAGTATTATAGGAGACGACATTCCTCAAACCAGACAGATTCGAGAAATGAGTAACAAAACGATAGATTTGAGACAGAGCTCGAGTCTGTTATTTGTCTGGATATTCCAAATTATCACCTCCGGATCACGCTCTGATTGAAATTTCGAAGAAGGGTAAGGGGCGTGATGAAAATTGAAATAGTGAGTAATTTTTAGTTTAGGCAGTCGCCAGCATAATTGTAGACGTTGTCACTTGAGACTAAAGTTTAGCGAATTTTTATTTCCAAAATAAATTTGAAATTTTTTTGGAATTGATCTACAAATATAATTGTCAGCTTTTTCTTATGTTATTATGGTCTTGTTAGATCTTGTTTCTTCTCGATGATATCAGATGCAGAAAGACGGCCAGAATAGAATAATGTTTCAAAAACCGAACATTCTCAAAACTAGCAGACAGTCTTGAAACAGCAATTTCAAATATAACAACTAGGGAAAATGTATAGTTTACAAAGTCAGCCTACAATTACTCATTTGAATGGTGACTAGACAACTTTAAGTCATAATCCAAGTGCACTTGGGGCAAGATTTACTCCAAAAAAAGTACTCAAAGGAATCGGAAGGTATGTAGTAAACTCAAATGACGTATGTAGGTTGATCCTATTTTCAGCCTACGCTCAGAAAATACTACTTTTTTAGTAATGATGCGCATTAGAGAAAACAACAACATTTCGAACCGACCTACCAAAAAAATGCAGCAATGGCTGAACAGCATGACAACAGACTGCGCCAATAATAAAATAGTACTACTATTTTAATGACGTTAAAAAACAACAACTTTTTTTTAATATTCAGTAACGAGCAAGTTTTCTCACTTTTTCATTTCAAGTATCAAGACTTCATCACACTTTATTTTTATTCTGAACCTGAACCTGATTCGACATTTGTTTCTTTCGAAATACTGGATGCGTTAGATAAAAGACCCATGGACAGACACAGGTTTCCAAATCATTTCCAAATGGGCGGAGCAATATTGCATAGTACGTCAAATCACTTCCAAGTTGGGCAGTTATCTGGAAAAAACAGGGATCGAAATTCTTTCCTCTCGGTCACAAAACTCACCACCATGATAGCATTGGGTAGATAAGAAAATATCATCGAACAAGTCGTCAAAGTCAATGAGACCTCTGCTTTATAAGACTTTTGAGATCTTGCGTGAGCACCGAGCGATTGTTTCAAACGATGCAATTTGACCAGAAGAATCGAGTTATTGATAAGACTAGCCGATCCCCAAAACATGGTGTTGCCAAGAAGAAAATAGGCCATTTTGAGCTGAAACTTGCATCATTTTTTGGAGAGAGCTGTTGAAAGACTACATTGAAAATAGATCCCTGAAACCCGAGAATAACTGATCCGAACGGAAAAGGGCCATGTATTTGGTTGCAGTAAGCATCAGCTGTGAATAGGAAAAATGTGCTGAAAATTGGGTAGATGAAGATGATAGGGAGGGCCACACGAAGGAGAGTTCCATTGATCTGAAAAAAGAGATTCCCTCAGTGAAATTCGAATAGTTGTCTAAGTAACCTTACCTTCACTTGACTCTGGGGATACGCAATTAGGATTAACCGCATTGAAGACACCAAAAATGGGAAGAGCAGGGTAGCGTAGTTGACATAATACGTTGTGATATAGAGAACGATAAGATATTTATTAGGGGCCACACTAGCACACCAGCTTGTAAACACTCCGGCGATCATAAGACGTAGGTAGAAAAAATCACAAGTGAAGAAGAGAAGGCACTGTAATTCCATCAAGTGAAATGTTTTCTGTCCCTTTCTTAAAGGAGGATTCCGGTCAAAAAATTTTTTGCTTCAAAATATGTAAAATTTTGTGCTGATTCCGAATATAATAGCGAAAACGCTCAGATTTTGCTAAAACTCTGAAAAATCACTTCAAAGTACCTTTTTTCGGCCGCATGGTCTCCTGGGGGCCGTGGCCTAACTCTCGGAGTTTTCTGGTCCACCTGACCCGGCCACCGTATATTCAGATTGTTTCATTTTTTCAGGTTTTTTTTTGTAAAAATCAAAAAGTCTTGTTGATATTTCACTTTTTCGTTTGGTTTTTACAAAAAAAACCTGAAAAAAATGGTGAAAAAAATCTGAAAATGAGGTGACCGAGTCAGGTGGACGAGAAAACTCCGGCAGTTAGGGCACGGCCGCAGGAAACCGTTAGGCCAAAAAAACGTCGTTTTGAAGCAATTTTTCAGTGTCGTAGAATGTTTTTTGAACGTTTTCATTATTATACTCAGCCAATATTTTACATATTTTGAAGCAAAAAAAAATGTTTTGACCGGAATCCTCCTTTAAAGAGCCATGCGACTTTAAACGTGGTCACGGTAGTCAGCGCACTAATACTATATCCTGTGTTACTTGACCTACCATAAACTGTGATATGGAAATCGCACTGAACAGAGGCACATTGACATTCTTATCCTGTATTGCATACAATAGTTTCACAAAGATTCGTAGAATGATGATAATTGTAACAGGGATATAGAATATAGGGAAGATGAGAAGAAGCATAGGGAATGAGGTAAAAGACACCTCAAAGTTGATATAGGACTCGTTTCCATGAATCCCTGGAGGGACCGGAGATGACATTCTTCAGAATAGACAGGTTTCGAAAATGAGTAACTTTGAAAGGAGTTTGGCTCGAAAATAAGTGACAGGTTGTAATTTGTCTATGTCTAAAAATTATAGGCGCTGGTCTACGCTGTCAAAACTTTAGAAACGACGAGAAGGGGTGTGTTGAAATCGCACGAATTTGAATTGATCTTTTAGCTTTTTTGAAGTTGAGGAAAAAGCAAAAATATTTCAAAAAGTTTTCGAAACAACACGGAAGTTTATAGATTTTAGGCGAGAACGTGAAAGTTGAAAATTTTTCAAGAATTCAAGTGTTTGGAGATTGATTTCAGCTATGCGTTTTTGTTTCGTAAACGTGCAATTAGATGCAAATATGGAGCGGAATAGATCACCAAAAATTGTTTCTTCGAAGAAGTTTCAAAAATATTTCTAGAAGTTTCAAGACATCGAACAAATTTTGGGAAATGTCATATGATCACGAATGGATTCAGAATTTTGAGGACTTCTACATAACCCACAATTACGCAACAGCACTTGTGATTAGGATTCTTGAAGTGATGTATACTTAAAAAAGGGTACACTTGGTACAACGTGGTACAAGGCTCGACAAGACTCATAAGAAAAAAGTTAACAAAAAAATAAAAATGACAAGCTTCATTACAAACGATGAAAAGAAAAAAAGATGATACTGGTCTCAACTATTGACATTATCTACACGGATAACTTCGATCCTGTTACGTTTCCCTCGAAATGCTGGATGAGTGAGATAAAAAACCCAGGAGCAGACACAAGTCTCCAAGTCGTTCCCAAACGGGCGGATCATCAGAGCATAATAAGTCAAATTAGGCGCGAATTGTGCGATTATCTGAAATCAAGACAAGGATTATAGTGCAAAATTTAGCAAAACATATTAGCGATATTCTACAAGGGGAAACGCGCTCCATCGCCAACTTGTCTGAAATTTGAATTTTCAGCTTTCCCGCCGTATTTTTCTGTTTTCAAAACAGCGAAATATGTTTTGGTGAGTGCGTGGACTCCTCGTGAACAACTCGGGCAGCAGTCGAATTATCCACGAGGAGTCCACGCACCCACTGAAACATGTTTTGCTGTTTTGAAAACAGAAAAATGCGGCGGGAAAGCTGAAAGTTCAAATTTCAGCCAAGTTGGAGATGCAGCGCGTTTCCCCTTGTGGAATATCGCTCATACCACCATAATCGAGTTCGACAAGTAAGACAATATCATTGAACATGTTGTCAGAGTTAAGGACACTTCAGCTTTGTATGACTTTTGAGATCTTGCATGATGGCTGAGGGACCGCCTTACATAAAGCAGCTTCACCAGTATAATAGTGTTATTGAAAAGACTAGCGGACATCCAGAACAGGCAGTTGGCTAGAAGAAAGTAGGCGTTTTTGAGCTGAAACATGATTCTTATGAGTGAAAAAAAGAGTTATCATACTCCAAACAGAGATCCCCAAAAGAAAACCATAATCGAGCCAAATGGAAACGGTGCCTCCATTGGCACACAGTACCCATCTGCTGGGAACATGAAGAAAGTGCTGAATATGGGGTAGATAAAGATGATCGGAAGGGCGTAGTGGAGAATGGTTTTGTTGATCTGCAATCAAATTTGAGAAATCGATAGGTCCCTCTCCCTACCTTTTGATGGCTCTGAGGGTAGGCAATCAGGACTAGACGCATTGTTGATACCAGAAACGGAAACAACATGCATGCGTAGTTGATGTAAAATGTTAAAATATATAATGATATGAGGTTCTTATTTGGCAGCACTCTGGCACACCATCTAGTGAACATTCCAGTAGGCATCAGGCGTATGTGGATAAAATCGCAGAGGAAGAAGAAGAGGCTCTAAAATGCTTTTGGTTTTAAGGGTTCTGTCTCGTTTAAAGGAGGAATCTGATCAAAAATTTTCTTTTACTTCAGAATATGTAAAATTTTATGCTGATTCCGAAGATGATAGTGAAAACGCTCAAAAATCTGTCTAAAACCCTGAAAAATCGCTTCAAAACTACCCTTTTTTGGCCGAATGGTCTCCTGGGGCCGTGGCCTCCCGGAGTTTTCTCTGCCACCTGACTCGGCAACCGCATTTTCAGATTAAAAAAAACTCAAAAAGTTAGGCCACACCCCAGGAGACCGTCCCGCCGAAAAAGGGTCCTTTTGAAGCGATTTTTCAGGGTTTCAAAGAGATTTTTGAGCGTTTTCACTACCATATTCGGATTTAGTACAAAATTTTACATATTTTGAAGCAAAACAAGTTTTGACCGGAATCCTCCTTTAAAGGCGCATGACTCGACAAGGAGGACTCACCATAAACTGCGATATAGAAATCGCGCTGAAAATCGGAACATTGACATTATTATCTTGCACTGCATACAGTAGTTTCACAAAAATCCGAAGTATGATCACAACTGTGAAAGGCATGTAGAGCACCGGAAGGATAAGTAGAAACATGGGAAGAGTGAAAAATGAGAACTCAAAGTTTAGATAAGTCTCGTCTCCGTGGATGTTTGGAAATGGGGCAGAGGAATTCATTTTTTCAGAATTGACAAAACTGCGAACAATGAATCGTAGTTTGAATCAGGAGAAAGTTAGAGGTAGTAATTTGTCTAACTATCCAAAATTATAACCACCAAAAGACAATGCGAGAATTTCGTCGGCGGCGAGAAGAGGCGTGTGGAAAAACTTTTTCGAAGTGGATAAAAGTGTGGAGAGCCAAAGTTTTGAAAACATATGCCTTCGGAAACATAAGCACCATAAAAGTTTTGAACTTTATTTTTAGGTAAGACAAACTAAACTTAAAGAACTTGATATATTCATAAATTTCAGTGCATATAATTATTTATGAATGACAAATAATAACGCACCCAAACACTTCAATAACCAAAAATCGCATTTTGAGAGATGTTTAGGAATCTTGAAGTCATGAAAAAATGAATCTAAAACAAATGAAAAGGAATCTAAATACAAGTTGTGTGAGCGAGTGTATTGCACTTGGTGCGGCTTGATATTATTTTGGCTTTGTTTAAAAAATTGTTGATTGAGAAATGTGTTGTTCAATATTTCATATTTTTTTCAATAGGCTATCGAACTTGAAGGAAAATATGTTTATTGAAAGTTTTCAAAGATTCTTCTTCCTTCACATCAAGGATTGTGACTTTGAATGACCATGAGAAAGCACCAGAATGAACAACGTTTAGCAAATCGATTCCAAAAATAAGTGTTTTACCCGGAACTTTTTACAGTTAAAATTAATTAGATTCACTTCCACTGATTCGCCAACATATCGAAATATCTCGCAGTTTCCTCCCGGGCTCCATGCGATGTCATGTCCTGCCCAAACGTCGACTTCAACGGGTTGATTCGCGGCTTCATGCATCCTTTCTGAAAATAAAAATTAAACATAACATTTCCGTCGGTGTGTCTAAGTCCTTACCATCATCGATGCGACTCGTTTTTGCCAAGACACCGTCTGCCTGTAGTACACAATTGGGACGATGACTCCGTAGAGCAGAATGGAGAAGTCGCAGGCCACTGATGCGATATTTTTGAGGGTTAATGGGATGTCATAGTTGTCAAGAATGAGGCAAGAGTTGACGATGACGTTGAAGAAGCCGATAGACAAGACGATTTTTTCGAACATCTAGAAAAAGTTGAAGTCATAAAACTTGAATCATTCCTATCTTTGAAGCTTTGAAATCTCTAAAACCTGAAGATTCCAAGAAGTTTTCTCACCTTTGCGGACTTGATATTCTCGGTAATCTGAAACCTCTCCGACAGTGAATAAGAGAGTCGATCCAGCTCATGATAGTACTTTGAGTTGACTCTTTCGTTGATTTTGTTCAAGCAAATTGCGAGGAAGTTTGCAATTATTGCTGCAACAGTGTGCTCCACGGTACTTTTTGCTGAAAATTCAGGAACTCCAAGTACATGAACATCTTACAACAAACCCCGATTAAAATGCAGCCCAACTCCAATCGCGGTGCAGAATTGAATGAGCACAGTTAGGATTCCGATATGAAGATTTGAAGATTTCTCGTATTTTTCCAACAAGAATGTGGCACAGCTCCGTTCGAGGACTAGGGCTGGTAGAGCGCAGAAAGCTGGAAGGAAATTTTCAATTACACAGAAGGGTGCTTTACTTTTATTAGCGGCATTCCCTCAAGATAAAACGCGCTCCATCGTATACTAGGCCGAAATTTGAATTTTCATCGTTCCCACCGGATTTTTCTGTTTTCAAAACAGCAAAAAATGTTTTGTTGGGTGCGTGGACTCGTCGTGGACAACTCGGGCAGCATTCGAATTGTTCACGAGAAATCCACGCACCCACCAAAACATGTTTTGCGGTTTTGAAAACAGAAAATCCGGCGGGAACGCTGAAAATTCATATTTCAGCCAAGAATGCTATGGAGCGCGTTTCCCCTTGGGGAATATCGCTAGTCCACATTGTTTTTCCGCTCGCGTACCATAGAACATTCCAATGATTCTGACATAGCTACAAAGTGTGAAGAGTTGATTGGAGAATTTGTCGCGGTCTGAAAATGTGGGAAAATTTGAGCTCTAGATTTTCGGTCACCTGAGTCAGCGTTACACCTCTCATGGAACAATTAGACAATGTACTAAAAATGTATGTCATATGAGCACTCTACATGATCAGTTGACTATTTTTAATAGCATTCGATTTCTAGGCAAATAGGCTATTTCTGGAAGTAACTTGTACTTGATTTCTTGATTTTTAGAAGAAATAGATGAAATTTTTCCAGGTGACGTCTGCTTCTTGACTTTTGGTTTTTGTGTTCATCTGCTAACTCCAAAATCTGGAATCCTAGATTTTTTCATTTATCTATGATCCTTGAAACAGAGTTCTACAATGTTCTTGAACGTCCTCAAATCCATAGGCGTATAATCTGCGAGACGTTCTACTAGGATGGGTATATACTACAGAATTATTTTTATTAAGAAATACTTGTATCGTTTTTTTCTGAATAGAAGCTTGATAAAGTGGGGGAAGGAGCAAAATAACAACAAGAATTGAGATCGAAGAACGGAGGAAATTGAAGACATTTCACTAGTCGCTTTTCCCTGACTTACCATCGAGCTCCTCCGAGCAAATGATGATTGGTTGAACCATCCAAAAGCTCAGTTGGATGATGTATTGTCCGTAGTAGCACGCATTGAGCATACGGACGTTTGGATGGACGTTTTTACAAGACATGATGACGGAGAACCAAAATGCGATGGAGATCATGCTGGAAGATTGGAGTAGTTTAGAGGAAAGGTGACATTTTTCTAGCCCCCTAAAGTACCCTTGAAATTCAGATTGCTACAGGGACGCTCTACGGTGTTTTCTTCACACTCAAGTGCATTCACTCTATTCAAAAACACCATTTTTAACCCCGATTGTACACAGTAGATTTTGGCTCCAAGACATTTCGCAACCAGCCGTTTCGCAACTACGACATTTCACAGCTCACGTTAATTTCACAACTACGACATTTTGCTACCGGTCATTTCGCCACCGCGACAATCCGAAACTACGTCATTTCGAAACCAAAAAAATCCTGGATTTTTGTAGAAAGTTAACGTTAAAATCACAAATTTTCCAATGTAGGCTATAACCTGGAATAGTTCTCAATACCATCAATCCCATACAACCTTAATGAACGCAAAGTCGACTAGTTTACAGAGTTGCGAAATGACTGGTTGCAAAACTTCTAGTTTCGAAATGTTTTGGGTGCGAATTGTCGCGGTTGCGAAATTGACGTGAGTTGCGAAATGACTAATGGCGATATGTCCCGGAGCCTAGATTTCAGGTTAGAACAAAGTTAAGGACACTGAGGCATAACGTCACTGACTTGAGAACAACTTTCAGCCCAAAACATCATAGGAAAAACACGTTCAGAGAATCTTCAATCCCCAGATCCTAGAGTCTAGGGAACCTAAGATCTGCAACTCGCTTTAATCCGAAAGATCAGACGTCATCAGAAAAATGTATTCTGAATGTCCAACTGATTTGTATCTTCTTTTTTGCAAGAACTATGTGCAAGCCATCAGAAATCGAAAATGGCCAAGAATTTTCAAACTAGTCCATGTGTATGACTAATAGCATTTATCACATCATCTTTTAGTACATTGTCTCATCACTTTGTGAAACCACTTGGGCTAGACTCATATCCTACAGAATACTAATAGTCTAGAGTTTTTTAATGAGTTTTTGAAAACACAAATTTTTCAGACCTGAACAAATTTAAAACTGAATTCTTTGAACTTTGTAGGCGAGTCAGAACAATTTGAATGCTCTATGGTTTGTAGGCAGAATGAGGAAGTAATCATTCGGAGACAGTTCTGACATAAGAGCCGACAATTCAGACATGCGGAATCATGCCAAAATAGTGTGATACACGTGCTACCGACTGCTACAGTAATTCAAACGTATTCAATTATTCAGCATACTCTTCAGATATGTAGTAGCGATATTCCCCAAGGGGAAACGCGCTCCCTCGCAACTTGGCTGAAATTTGAATTTTCAGCTTTCCCGCCGTTTTGAAAACAGCGAAACATGTTTTGGTGGGTGCGTGGACTCGTTGGGGACAACTCGGGCAGCAGTCGAATTGTTCACGAGGAGTCCACGCACACACCAAAACATGTTTCGCAGTTTTCAAAACGGCGGGAAAGCTGAAAATGCAAATTTCGGCCAAGTTGGAGCGCGTTTCACCTTGGGAAATATCGCTTATAACACACCAGAGGAATGGTAGCTGCGCTCTATTGAGAACTTGAATTCCCTAGAAAAAATTTGAATAATGACGTCGATGCTCTCGGATCTCACTAGAGCGTGCATTTAATTTCAATGATGTAACTCAGCATCTAGCTGGGCTTGTAAGTTGAGAAAACGCGCTCTGTTGCCAATACCGATAGAGCGCGCTTGCTACATTTTTAATTTCAAACTGTTTCCGACCTTACCTGAAAACGATGAGGACCACTTCGAAGTGAAGCATCAGTCGGAACGTCTCCCAAGTGCCATCCTGAAGTGCTTGTGTTCTGTTGAAGTAGCCCAGCATGTTCAGGGAGAGTCTGGAAGATTCTGCAAATCTCAAGGTTTTTGAAAATCTAGATCGTGAGGGCCCAGTCAGCGGAAATGCTAAAAAATCTATAGTCGTGGAAAAAAAACCAAAAAACTATAACACCCTTTCTTGGAAGCTTGTTATTGTCTAGATAGCTATATAGTTTAGGTTCCTGTCTATCATATGATGTACGAAAATAGTGGGCGGTACAGAAAAAGAAGTTAATAACACCTAAAAACAATATATAGTGAAACTCCCTTGACGACGTGTTCGTCGGTATTCAAGATTCGAGACAAGAACGGAAATTATCAATTTCTTTCTCATATGCATACAGCTTTCTCATGATGTATAGGTGTGTTTAGGCTCTCTATTGATACTAAAACTCAAAAAAGGAGTGATAGAAAAGAACAAAAAATGAAAGAAGGCAATCTAGATTGAATGAGAAGAGTGAAAAGACGAATCAGAAAAATAAAATAGAGGAAGAATTGAGGGATGAAATTTGTAGTGGACTTGTTATTCTGGGCAGAATACTAGAATTTGAAATATGGATCAGAAGATGTGATTTTTAGGAATTTTGAGGTTTTGATTTTCGACATTCGCAAGTACTAGGAGATCAAAAATTTGGAGAGTTTACGAAAACAGAAAATATGAGAGTATTTGAAGAAAAAAAGAGAGGGAGGAACAATAGAATAGAAAATCCTTCAGAAAAATGGGATAATCTTTTTGAATTTTTGATTTTTTGAGAATCAAGAAATGATAAATTTTCTTTCGGATTAGTTTTCAAAAACCACAAAATCTTAGATTCCACAATCCTGAACTTTTTTTTAATTCTGGGAATCTCAAAATCTATATGTGGGATATTCCCCAAGGGGAAACGCGCTCCATCGTCAACTTGGCTGAAATTTGAATTTTCCGCTTTCACGCCGTTTTGAAAACAGCGAAACATGTTTCGATGGGTTTGTGGACTTCTCGTGGACAATTCGACTGCTGTCCAAGTTGTCCACGAGGAGTCCACGCACCCACCGAAACATGTTTCGCTGTTTTCAAAACATGTTTCGCTGTTTTCGGCGGAAAGACTGAAAATTAAAATTTCAGCCAAGTTGGCGATGGAGCGCGTGTCCCTCTGGGGAATATCGCTAATAACTTCCGATTTTTCTTGATTTCCGCAAAATTTTCAAAAACTGCTTCTGCTTGTGTGTCTGTGTTTCCAGATGTCTTCAAGTCCCATTATTTCTCCAATAATCCAAAAAAATGCTCCACGGCTTTATTATATGTATCACCATTTGTTCGAAAATTAGTACATATACATCGAGCTCACTCGGAAATCATGAAAATTTTAAGATATCAAACAAAAAATGTACAGGGAAAAAAAATGGTTACATGAGAGTGGGCGGAGCCTAATGAAGTTGAAAATTTTTCAAAAAATCGCCAAATTTTCAAACAAAATTACAAATAACGCAATGAGATAACTAGGTAAAAATAGGAAATTTCTCAAAAAAAATTTTTTTTTCAAAAAAAATATCAATGAGTATTGTTAGTTTTCGATGTCATCACCGACGATTGAGTGATTTCGCTGAATGGTGTGTGTCTCGAGAAGGCGTCCGGGTTACGGTAGTTTTTGATTTCATCGTCCTCGTCGTCGTCGAAATTGTCATTGGAGAGGAAGTTGACTGCTGGAAAAATTGGAGGATTTTTGGCGGGAAATTTGAAAAAATAATTATTTGAAAATCGCAAAAAAGTTGGTGAAAAATCTCTGAATGTGATGATTTTTGGCTCAAAATTGATGTTTTTCGACTAAAAAAATGGTGAAAATCTTCTGGAAAAGTGGGCGGAGCCTAATTCTCTTAAGCTCCGCCCTCTTTTAGGGGGTCAATTTTCATGATTTTTGGCTTAAAATTGCTCGTTTCCGGTTGAAAAATGTAAGATTTTGGGCTCGAAATTTATGATTTTTAGGTTGAAAATTGATGAATTTTGGTTGAAAATTGATGATTTTTGGGTCAAAATTGATTATTTTTGGGTCGAAATTGATGAATTTTGGGTGAAATTTCAGAATTTTTTGCAGGAAATTCACAATTTCGTACTCAAAAATCATGATTTTTCATTCGAATTTCGAGAAAAAAAAGAGTGATTTTTGTCTCAAAATTGATGATTTTCGAACCAAAATTTGAGATTTTTGGCTAAAAATTGATGATTATTGCCTCAAAAATTGATGATTTTCAGCTAAATTTTATAATTTCGCTTGAAATTATTGATTTTTGGTCAAAAAATTTCAATTTCTGGTTCATTTTTCATGATTTTTAGACTCAAATTTCATGATTTTTGCCTCAAAATTGATGATTTCCAGCTTAAAATATATATGATTTTTGCCTGAAAATTCATGGTTTTCGGTCGGAAAACTTCCATTTTTGATACATTTTTTAGTCAAAATTCCATATTTTTCGGTCAAAATGTATGATTTTTCGGCTAAAAATTGATCATTTTCAGATTAATTTCATTTTTTTGGTCGAAAATTTCCATTTTTGGGTCTTTTTTCATGATTTTTTGAGTCAAAATAAATGATTTTTTGGTCAATTTTTGCCTCGAATCCTCCAAATTTCCAACCTTTTCCACCAGCACTAGTACTCCTCAAAAAGCTCAAATCCAATGGATTCACCAGTGCTTCTCCGGCACCACCATCACTAGCTCCACTGGGCGTATTGCTCACGGCGAAGCTCGTCGATCCGCTATGATGACTTCCAGAAGTTCCACCAGAAGACGTCGCCAGAAGATTCTGAAAGTGTCCTCCCGGCATTCTAGAAGATGTCGTCGATGTCATTTGAAGATTCTGGAAGCTTCCCGGGATTCTAGAAGACGTCGACGTCATCTGAAGATTCTCGAAACCACGTGGATGCTTCTGATGCGGATTCACAAAGTCCATGGATCGATGATGGTGGGGAGGTTGTTGAGGATTCATCATCATCGTCGACGTCATCTGAGGATTCAGATGAGAATTCAGATGACGTAGATTCGAAGGCATCGGGTAGTTGAAGCTGTGCGGAGCTTGTTGTGGGGGCGGCGCGGCAAATTGTGGAGTCGATTGGTACATTGGAGACGGTGCCATATGAGGGAATGGGGCCTGAAAAAGGGAGGGAAATTTGAAAAAAAATATTTTTCGCAGATTTTGGGCCACAAAATTTGACATTTTTGGACTGTTTGTAGGCCATCTTTTACCAAATTTTTTGCATTTTCAGCTCGAAATTTGAAATTTTTAGGTAAAAATTAACCATTTTTAGGGTGAAATTAGACATTTTTTGAAAATTTGAATTTTTTTAGGCGAAAAATGGGCTATTTTTAAGCCAAAGCAGGTCATTTATGGGCGAAAACTAACTATTTTCAGACCAAAATTGTCTATTTTTAGACCGAAATTGACCAGTTTTCGGGCTGGAATTAGTTATTTTTAGGGTGAAATCGGTCATTTTTAGTCCGAAATTTACCATTTTCAGGCCAAAAGAGGCTATTTTTAGGACAAAATAGGTCATTTTAGGGTGAAATTAGTCATTTAGGACCAAAATTAACTTTTTTATGGTGAAATTGATAATTTTCAAGCAAAAATTTATACAACTCAAACAAAAATTGATGATTTTTGTAGGCAAAATTGATCTTTTTACGCCAAATTTGACTATTTTTAGGGTGAAATTCGTCATTTTTATGCTAAAATTGATCATTTTAGGTGGAAATTGACCATTTTTATGGTAAAAATGACCTTTTTTTTATGGCAAAATTGATCATTTTTAAGCGAAAATTGACCAATTTTAGGTCAAAAGTGGGCATTTTTAGGGTGAAAATTTTTATTTTTAAAGCGAAAATTGATCATATTAAACCGAAATTAGTCATTTTTAGGGTGAAATGTGTCATTTTTGAGCCTAATTTTTAGCAATTTTAACCTCGGGAATCGATTTTCGAGCTCCTTTCTTGGCCCAAAATCCTTCCGTTTTTACCTGAAATCCACCATAACTCGGCGACATAGTGCTGCTCATCGTTTGCTGCTGCTCGAATTTGTTCTCCAACTTTTCGCATTTCGTTTTATATCTTCCCAACTCCTTTTTGAACTGATCTCGCTCCCGTTTGAGTTGTTCCATTTGTTGAGTGGTCGCCATTTGTTGGACAGTCGTACAGTAGGTCAGGTTCGACATTGCATTCTGTAAAGGAGGGAAATTTGAAGGAAAAGTGGAAATTTCCATAAAAAACCAGTGGGAAAATCGAAAAAAATAGCGAAAATTGACCTGGAAACATGATTTTTTTGAAAAAAAAATTTTTTTTCAAAATTTTTTGAAAATTAAAAAAATCCCGAAAATTTTTTTTTCAATTTCAACATTTCTAGGTCAATTTTCGCCAAATTTTTCGAATTTTCAGCTCAAATTCATTAATTTTTGCGCACTTGAATACTATTCTTCTCTTGCTCCAAACGCTCCTGACGACGTCGTTCCTCCTTTCGTTGCCTCTCGGATTCCTCGAATTTTCGCATATAATACTCGGATTTTCGTTCGAAAATCTCGATTTCCTTCTCGTTTTCTTGATCAGAATCCGAAGAATTTTGTCTTGGCGCATCGTAGAGGGAATAGTGACTTCTACCGTGGCGGAGGGAGCCGTGGTGATGGGGTCTGGAAAGCCGGGAAATTTGAAAATTTGAGTTAAAAAATTGGTAGAAAATGGCAATTTTTTGTGTCAAAAAATTGAAATTTTTAAACTGAAAATTCCAAAAAAATAATTTTCAAAAAAAAAATTTTTTTCGGTTAAAAATTGATGAATTTTGGCTAAAAATTGATGATTTTTGGTTAAAAATTGATGATTTTTGCTTAAAAACGATGATTTTTGGCTCAAAATTGATGATTTCCGACTAAAAAAATCTTCTGGAAAAGTGGGCGGAGCCTAATTCTGGTAAGCTCCGCCCCTTTTTGGAAGTCATATTTCATGATTTTTGGCTCAAAATTGATGATTTTAGGCTGAAAATCGACGATTTTTTGGTCAAACTGCCGATTTTTAGGTAGGAATTCATGATTTTTAGGTTAAAACTGATGATTTTTGTATGAAAATTGATGATTTTTGGGTCAAAATTGATAAATTTTGGGTCAAAATTGATGATTTTCGGGTCAAAATTTGTAATTTTTGGGACAAAATTGATGATTTTTGGCTCAAAATCAATGATTTTTGGGTCAAAATCAATGATTTTTGTCTCAAAATCAATGATTTTTGGGTCAAAATTGATGATTTTTGGGTCAAAATTGACGATTTTTGCATCAAAATAGATGAAAATCGCCTCGAAAAGTCGTCTAAAATATTCCAAAAATCCCTAAAATTCACTGAAAAATCGACGAAAAATCAAGAAAAAAATTTCAAAAATAATCAATTTTTCTGAAAATTCTTCATTTTTCCATCGTTTTTAGCCGAAAATTTCGATTTTAGCCATTTTTTAAACTTAAATTTTACTAAAAAATAACGGTTTTTCGCCAAAATTTTGAAATTTTGAAAATTTTTTTTCAAAATTCACCAATTTTCACACAATTTTTTCTCTTTTCTTCGTATTAAAAAATGGGTTCTTCCGATGCTTTTACGATCGGTCCACCCTTAAAACCACTCAAAAAAAAAAATTTCAAAAAAAAAAAAATTCCTCCATACATCCTCTGACTCCGCCCCCTTTCCAGCAGTCCACTGGCTCCGCCCCCATTGTCAATATCGAAATTTTCTCCTCGTCTTCCAGAAGCCTTCCTCGACAGACTTCTACTCCTCACAATATCCTCCCTGGGTGGTCCTCCTGGACAACTTTGGGGTCCTTTTCGGAGCCGCGGCGCGCCTACAGTATGATAGGCGGCGGTGGCCGAGAGCATTTTTGGATCGTCGGCGAAACGGGCGGTCGGTTGACGAGGGCAGGATTGGAACTGAAAAAAATGAAAAATAGAAAGAATTTGCAATTTTTTGAGCCTAAAAATTCGAAAATCGGACTATTTTGAGCTAAAATAGAGGGAAAATGAAATTTCAAAAAATTTTTCAAAAAAAATGTTTTTTTAAAGTCCGTTTTTAGGCCAAAATTTAGCGATTTTCTCGATTTTTCCTCTCAATTTCGCTCAAAACCGCTACTAACAGCCGAATAGTCCTCATCGGGCTCTTTGCTCTCCTTCCGACTCGACTTCTTCCCTTTGAACAGCGATCGAATGAGTCCGGCCATTTCGAGAAGGTTCTGGAACGCAAAAATGATTGAAAATGTGCAATTCAATTGAAAAATGCAAGAAAAATAAGAGAAAATGGTGAAAAACCGTCGAAAATTGAAGAATTTGTGTTTTCATTGAAAAATCGCTGAAAATCAATGAAATTCAAGGATTTTCAGCTGTATTTAGGACGAAAAATGGAAATTTTTGCATAAAATCACATAAAATCGTCTAAAAGCCAGGGAATTCGACGGGAAACGACCCAAAAAATTAGAGAAAATAAAAAATTTGTAAATGAAAAACTGCGCGTATGATGAAATGCATTGTACGCAACGGTACGCAATACACCGACAGGCAGCGGGAAAGCGAAATTTTTTGAATTGATTTTCGGCAAAAATCAACTCACAGGGTCGCCAAAGGGATACCCGCGCTCAAATTTTTTCCGCGCAATTTTTATTTGCGTCGCGGTCGCGTTTCGCTGCGCAGCGACTCAGCCGTACAAACGCGATACGCAGCCGAAATTTAGGCTTGGATTATCACACTGCCAAACTTTTGGACGCGTTTTTGGCACGACGCCAAGGCGAGTGCGACGGGGCGCGTTAAACTTGTTATCCCTTTGGCGACCCTGTGATTCCATCCATAATTTTCTCGAGAATCGAAAATATCTGGAAAAGATCGTTGCACAACCTTACACAACTCTATATGCTCATTCGAATTATGGATTTCTTCTTTGGTTTATACAGTGGCGAGAAATGGTGAGTGTCACTTTACTTAGCATTGAATAACTCTGGTGCCAGTTGCTCGATTGACTTGAAAGTTTGCACACACAATACGAAAACCTTCAGAAACCAATTGGTAGTTTTTTGAAAACCAGAATTCACTTAGAGCTCCAGAATCCCCTCAGATGTAGGCCTCACTCAGAAATGAAAAAATGATTTTCTTTTCAAAGTGAATGGTTTTTGCTGATTTTTTGACTGAATGTTACTAAGTTTTCAAATGGGTACCACAAAAAATTTGGTTCACTTTGGCCGGCCGGCTCTAGAGATATAGGCGCCAAAGCTCAAAATGCACATTTTGGCTCAGTAGCTATAACTTGGCTGGAAATGCATCAATCAAGCACAAATTTTTGGAAGAGGTGTATTTTGAGTGGTTTGACAATACACTTTTTGAATTTTCAAATTCTGAGCAAAAAAATATTTTCAGTGTACTGGTGCATTTGTTGGAGAATCATTGTCAGTTCAACAAGAAAAAACTTTTTGCTCAGAATTTGAAAATTCAAAAAGTGTATTGTCAAACCACTCAAAATACACCTCTTCCAAAAATTTGTGCTTGATTGATGCATTTCCAGCCAAGTTATAGCTACTGAGCCAAAATGTGCATTTTGAGCTTTGGCGCCTATATCTCTAGAGCCGGCCGGCCAATTTGAACCAATTTTTTTGTGGTACCCATTTGAAAACTTAGTAACATTCTGTCAAAAAATCAGCAAAAACCATTCACTTTGAAAAGAAAATCATTTTTTCATTTCTGAGTGAGGTCTACATCTGAGGGGATTCTGGAGCTCTAAGTGAATTCTGGTTTTCAAAAAACTACCAATTGGTTTCTGAAGGTTTTCGTATTGTGTGTGCAAACTTTCAAGTCAATCGAGCAACTGGCACCAGAGTTATTCAATGCTAAGTAAAGTGACACTCACCATTTCTCGCCACTGTAACTGGAACCAATCTACAGGGTCCGCCAAAATTACGTGTGCAAGTGTAGATGACGTTATCTCCAGAAGTAGATGCGAGATTAAGACGAAATTTAACAGATAGTTTATTTCAACGCTTGAAATCATAATTCAACAAAAATTATTCGATTCTACCTCCTTTGGCAGCGACCACGGCACGAAATCGTCGAGGGAAGGCATCAATGGTGGCACGCAGGTATTCGACGGATAATTTGTCCCATTCCTCAGACAACGACTTCTTCAGGGCCTCGATATTTGCATGAGGTCTTGCGCAGACCTTATTCTGCAGAACTCCCCATACGGAGTAGTCGAGCGGGTTCAGATCAGGCGACGAAGCCGGCCATTCGTCCTTTGGTATGAAGGCGGGGAAGTGGTCCTTGCACCACTGTTGAGCCATTTTTGCGGTATGAGCAGGCGCTCCATCTTGCTGGAAGATGTATTTCTTCTGACCGAAGTGGTTTTGAGCCCACGGTAGCACATGCTTCTCCAGAATCTCCTCAACGTAGTATTTTTGGTTGATTTTCACGCCTTTATCAACGAAAACAAGCGGACACTTCCCATCATAGCAAACCGCTCCGAAAACCATGATGCTCGCAGGATGAGAGGCTCGATGGATTGTTTTACCACGCTCAGCTGCTTGTTGAATATTTGTGGCCAGCACTCGGTGGTTTTGGCTATTAAATTCAGCCTCGACACTGAAGAGTTTCTCGTCCGAGAAGATGGTGATAAGATGATCCTTTTTGCGCGTGCCAGCGAGAAGGCGCTTCGCTTTGATGAGCCGTTTCTCCTTATTGGCTTGGGATAGAATAGCAGCTTTTGTTGCTCGATAAGAGGTCATCTTCAGCTCTTTTCTGACAATTCTCCTCATTGATGTATAGGAGATATCCATGTCATCTGACATCTTTTTCATGGAACGATGAGCATTTCGCCTGACTTTCTCCCCGACCACGGGCTCATTTGCCGTACCAGTTTGAAAATAATGCAAACGCGCTCCGCCGAACAATCGCGGCGGCGCTTGGCACGCTGCCAAATTTTTCAAAAATTTGTATTTTTTAATGCATTTTTTTCAATTTGTGAAGATTGAAAAGGTTTCTTTTTCTGATTTTTTTCTGAAAAAAAGATAAATTAATGAGATGTTCGTATTGCGAACTAGTTTTTACAGAATTTTACAGCAACCCAACACCAACAACTGACACCGAATGAATTTTCAAGCAATTTATTTATTTTCATTCTTAAAACCAAGTTAACAATTTGGTGGTAAAATAAAGGAAAAATAAATAATAATTTATACATATCGATGCAGTCTCAAGGATGGATGCCGGATATTAATGGAGCAAAAATCTGAAAATAGGGTCAAATTATTCTGGAATAAATCATTTGGAAGCACTTCAATGTTATTCTTCTAAAATTATGTATTATTCAAGTTCAACTCGTTTATTTTTATTATTGGAAAATATTCGATCTGAAGAATTTTTAGAATTCCAAAAGAAAATGAGCGGAATAGAGCAGAAGTATGCTGATTTATCGCGAAATTTGGAACGGCTATTGTTATCAAAACACGCAAGTGATTCTCAGTGCAAGAAAATACAACAAGTGATAGATGCTTCCCATCGTCATCTAGAACAACTGAAGGAAGAAAAATCGCAGTTGGACAGTGATCTGAAAGTAAATTATTCGCAATTTAAATTTTTACTATTTTCAATTTTAGGAGTCTAATAGATGCATAAATCTGGCTGAAAGCGAAATATTTTCTATAAGACATCGACATCACTGGCAAAGTAAGCAAGTTGAAGGAATACAAAAAGCTTTGCATCATAAAGATGACCAATTAGAAAGAACCAGGAGGGAACTAAAAGCTCATAAAATGAGAGAAGCCCAACGTGCAGAGAGTGAAAAGAAAAAAGAAAAAGAAGCGAATCGAATTGAAACGAGAACTAAGTACGACGAATTAAACAACAGAAAGTACAAGTTTAATAGGCAGCGGGAAGGAATCGAATCTTTGGAGAAAATTTCAGGTTTAAAAAACCAGATAAATTAAATAAAAACTGTGTTGCTTTAGGTCAAAAAGATCTGACGAAATTCCTGAAAGATATTCTCTTGAAAACCGAAATTCAAAAATCCACCTGTTTCAAGCTCACGCCAAATGAAGGCTTCGACCTATATCAAAAAGCAAAATTCACTCGCCGAAGTTATAGGATTATGAAGAATTACTTTAAACGAACATTGGATCCATTACCATCCCTCAAGTCCATCATCGACATCGAGAACGAAGTGGCTGCTGATACTCTGTTCACTGTTGAATCGAAACATCTAATAAAGAAAGGAGTAGAAAAAACAGTAATCACTGCTCACCTCAATGATGTAAAAGATTTTGTTGAAAAACAATTAACGAATTTGGCAGAAAACAATAATTTAATATTCGACAGATCTGCTCAAGATGAATTCTGGATTGCAGTCTTAGGTATTATGAAAATCTAAATAGTCAATCTAAATAATTCTTTTAGGTGATAAAGGTGGAGACGAATTCAAATTGTGCCTGTCGCTTGGAAATAGAAAATCTCCAAATAGTTGCCTCCATCTTGTCCCCATTGGAGTTTTCGATGAAGATGAATCAGCAGAAAATATCATCAAGTTTCTCGGACCTGTCATTGAGCAATTGAACAAATTGAAGGAACTCAAAGTAACTGTCAATGGAACTGAAATAGCTCTCCCGGTCAGACAATTCGTCGGAGGCGACATGAAATTTCAATCTGAAGTTTTGGGCCACATGGGAGCAGCTTCCACACATTGTTGTATGTTCTGTTACAAAACAGGAAGACAGTTAGTATCAGACTACAAACGAGGAGAAGACGTCGAACTCCGAACTTCCGATTCATACGTGACAGATAGCTTAAAGAAGAACAAGGAAATGCGAAAAAGTGTCAAAAAAGAATCTTCTTTTCTTTTCAAACTGATCGAAATGGGAAACGTCATTCCAGCCAGTCTCCATATTATTATGGGACTTTCTCAAAGATACGGATTCGACTATTTGATTGAAATGGCGAAAAAAATCGATAACGGATCGACTCTCCAAATCGATAAAAAGAGTATCAAATCGGAGCGAAAAGAGAAAGGTGCAATTTTGGAGCTCGAGACAAAAGTGGAGACATATTCATTGTTCCTGGAATCAATGAAAACGGTCCGAACAATCATTGAAAACTTCAGGAAGAAATCGATTAATGGAAATTCCTCGAGAAAAGCTTGCCAAGCCGAATTCTGTTTTTATAGAGACAAAGAAATGGTGAAAGCAAATGCTTATACTCCAAAAAAGCTTCAATGCGACGAATGCCTCAAGTTAGTTCACGCTGTTTGCGCCGGTATTTGGGATGAAGTAGCTTGGGAGCTCACAGATGATTCTGATGAAGTTTTCCAATGCTTCAAGTGTTCCGGAACCAAACTCATTCAACAAGAGAAAATTGCAAACAAACTGATCATAGATCTTAAGAAACATCTAGATTTATCGGAAGAAGAGTTGAGGTACAAAATTGTTTTCTATTGAAAATAATAAATTGAAAATTATATTTTTTAGAAAACGACACGAAAATCTTGAGAAGTTTCGAGCGGCTAAAGGAGGAAGAGGAGAAAAAATTAGACAATTGGAAGAATGCTGGAGAAAAATTGGAGCCGATATGTCCGTCTGGCAAAAGAACTTCTGCGGCAACCATGTTCTTAAACTTCTCTCACAGCCCGCTGTCATAGAATACACCAAAATATTCGAGGACCATCCAAATATCGAATACATTCGAAACTTCCTTCTTGCACTCGGAAATCTTCAAAGATTATGCGTTCCGCGAGCATTAGAAGACGTGGAAATCGAGAAAATGGAAGAGTACATCAACAGAATTTGGTCAAATCTTCAAAAATTTGCCTCGGACGATTCGGTGACGCCGAAACTGCATGTCCTTTTAGAACATGTTCTTCCATTTGTTTATCGTCACAAAACTTGGGCAAAGACGAGTGAACAAGGAATTGAGGCTCAACATGCCCGCTACAATGGCCTAAAGATGCGTTTTCGAACGATTCGGAACAAGTCTCTCAGAGCTAAATTTTGCTTCCGTTCATTACTTCTCTCTAATCAAACAGCTAATAGAGATTGAAGTTTTAAACTCTATTTTCATTTCTTCTTTTTTCTTGTCTTTCAAGTAATTTTTTTTAAATTTAAATAAATAATTCTAATTAAAAATACCAAAATTGCTAAACGGCATGTCTTCCCAGCTGTCCATTTGCTCCCATACTTGATGTCCTTCTTCTGAACCGCTACCGAAGAAATGTCTCTGTAAAATTCGAATGCCCTACGGGATTTAGAAGTAGAACAGAACAATATATGAAAAATCGGACCTGAAATTTCGTGCTCGGTGGTGTGCTCTTTGCATCTGCTGCTCCAGCGACCAACGATTATCTCTGAATTTATCAAAATAACTTTTCGATATGATAAAAATTCAAATTTATAAAAAAAAAACGAGGAAAAACCATTGATCACAAAAATTTGCTTAAAAACGACAAAAAATTACTTTTTAGTGCAAACACTATTACGAAATATTGCGTATTTGTCGTCAAATTCAGTGTTTTCTGACAACCTGCGTCTCGAAACTCTCGCACATGATAATTGTGCCGACGCGGAGCGAAATGCATTTTTTGGCGGGAACTAAAATTTTCAAACAAGTGGTACGGCAAATGAGCCCGTGCCCGACGGCCTTGACTTTCGCTGGAGTTCTTACAGTCCTCGGTCTGTCTCTTCCCGTACGGTCCTTGAGGTGGCCAAGCTGGTTGAAACGACGGATGGTCTCGAAAACCGTGTTTCGGTGCACTCCGAGTCGTTTAGAAATGTCTCCTGTGCTTAAACCTCGCTTGTAAAAGTCGACGATCAGAGTACGATGAGGACTTGCCGCTGTCATTTACCTAAAACATAACCGATTGGGATGAAACTTGGCAAACTAATAAATAATGAAATAATTAATAAAAATTTTAAAAAATTGCGCACCAAAAGTGCGTCAGTGCGCAGCGCCATGGCGTCAAAGTTGTGCACACGTAATTTTGGCGGACCCTGTAGGGTGACATCCCAAATCACTTCGATGTCATAGCTTTGTTCCGCTTTCCCTATAACTCACTCAAAATTCAGTCAAACAGCAAGTCTGAAAATTTCCTGGTCTCCACCTGTCACTGAAATTACTTCAGTTTAATATAACCGTCCTGACTTCACAAGCTTCTAACATCGACATTTTCTTCCTCATGATATTTCACCTGCTCCCTATATTTTCCACACTTTTTTCACAAAAAGACCCGTATTGGGCTTATTCCAGTATTCATCTTGACTTCAGAGCTTGAGAAGTACTACGCCACAAACTATTCCCTCTGTAACTGTAATGATAGTTTTCTATATTCTTGGCAAGGTTTGGCTATTCTCACGCATGCTGTTCAGCTTGTATCTCTACCGTTTCAAGTATTGGCATTCTATATGATTTTGAAAATAACTCCGAGTGTCATGAGTGCCATGAAAATTCCATTGTTGACAAATTTTGTTTGGTAATAATAGATACTACATAGAAGTTTGAAGAATGTTTTTGTATTTCAGTGGAGCCCTCCTAGAACTGCTTGTAAGTAGTGTTACAATACCGTACTTTCACTATCATTCGCTAGCATTTCAAGGTTTTCGGCTATTAAATTGGCTAACACATATCTATGGCTGATTCCAGAGGATCAAGAAGCCGCAAGACTAGCAACTCTGAAAGTGGAACCTTGTCCAGCTAGAGAATTCTTTCTTTCTGAAGCGCTTGTCCTAAACATTGACAAGGAATTGATATTTTTCGCAAAGTGGATTCTGGTCCCAGCGTATTTGCTCAATATGGCATGTCACTCACTTTTTCACATTCTTTGCACCATCTACTATCTCTATATCGCACCAGCAAAAACCGTGTCGGCGGAGACACGAAAAAGTCAGCAAAGATTTTTTGTTGGCATTATTTTGCAAACCTCTATTCCTCTTTTGGTGGTTTTTACTGGTGGCATCGTGATCATGGTGGATGGGATCACACATTTTCTCACTCAGAAAATTACTAACTTGTTAGTCATCAGTATGTCGACATTTAGTCTCTTGGAGAGCATTTGTGTTATTCTGGTGCACAAAGTCTATAGGCAAGCAGTGATCAATATGGTTAAGTCAAAACTTAGAATAGGCGAGTTCTGATGAAGATACTCGTATACGATTTCATCATTTTCAGTCGCCAGAAGCACGCAACGAGTCACACCCATCCCTAACCTCCTGAGCAGGGAAAATAGCTAATGTCTGCGAATGAGCTCATTATCTCTGTGTAATTCTATCAACAGTTTTCTCTCAATTTGGATAATTTTTGATCCAAAGAAATCAACTTTTCGAACTCCATGTTATTACTTCACATAGTGAGCCATCACAGTCTTACTTTCTATGGACGGAAAAAAAACAAACTCCACGGGTTGACCTGTCATTTTCTACTGTAAATAAAGCCAACATATTTTCATTCGCTGTTATTCCGTATTTGTGGGCACTTTAAATGGAATGACACGTTGCAAAACTAGTTACTCTTGTATGGTAACTGCTCCCATTGAGAGAGTTATTCTTTTACAGAACATTTGTAGTAGACAACCGAGCGAGGATCCATTTTTCCGAAAACGAGGGCAACGATTTTTCATTGATATCGTTCCTATTCCTGGTTGGGAATTGTAATTTTTCGAAAGATATTGATGCAAACTTGATACATAACTTTTCGCAGCTTCCAAAAACACAATTAGTTTTCTCTGTTCCCAGGTTCCATAATGCCGGAAGCACTTGTAATTGATTTACCCTCACTTCTAAAAATTGTTCGACCGGATAGATTTGTTTGCTCAAGTACTTATTGAAATGACCGTCACAAATCTACAAAAAAATCGTTGCACGACCTTACACAACTTTTTATGCGCATTCGAATTATTTCTTTTTTGGCTTATAACAGGAACAAGTCTAGGGAAATATTCCAAGTCACTTCGATGTCACTGCTTTGTTCCGCTGTCACTATGACTCAATTAAAGTTCAGTCAAATAGCGAGACTGAAAATTTCCGGGTTTCCACCTGCCACTGAAATTACTTCAGCTTAATATAACTGTCACTGACTTCACAAGATTCTCACATCGATATTTTTTTCCTAACGACATTGTTTCACCTGTAAGTAACGGAGCAAACATGATTTTTAAGTGATAGAGTTACGCGGAAATGAAGATTTTGAAAACGGAAAACGGAAGTCGGAAGTCGGAATTCCGCGCAACTCTACTTGCCAGGATGCTCTGAAACTATTAGTGCAATTACAGTAGGAATAGTTTGTCATGAAATATTGGTCAAGTTCAGTGGTCCTGATAAAAAAGGATATGAACCTGAACCTGTAATCCGAAAGCCGACAGAAAATTTCGAGACAGAAGGACAAGACAGGTGAAAACCAGGAAGTATTTTTCATCAACGAAGTCAGAAGAAGGGGGTGACATGGATTAACTAGAAGCGCGGGGAGTTAATTAAAAGTTAGAGCAAGTGTTTTTTGAGAAAGAGAGAGAGAGAGAGAGAGAGAGAGAGAGAGAGAGAGAGAGAGAGAGAGAGAGAGGGGGGTTTTTTGTTCCTCCCGATATTTCACCTGCTTCCTACATTTTTCACTCTAAACTGATCCGTATTGAGCATATTCCAGTCTTCATCATGACTTCACAGCTTGAGAAGTACTACGCAACAAACTATTCCTTCTGTAACTGTCAGGATAGTTTTCTATCTTCTTGGCAAGGTTTGGCTATTCTCACGCATGCTGTTCAATGTGTATCCTTACCGTTTCAAATATTGGCATTCTATGTGATTTTGAGAATAACACCCAAAACGATGAGTGCCATGAAGCTTCCATTGTTGACGAATTTCGTTTGGTAAGACTAGATAGTTGAAGTTTGACGAACGTTTTTGTAGTTTAGCGGAGCGCTCCAAGAACTACTTGTAAGCAGTATCGCAATACCGTACATTCACTTTCATTCGCTTGCATTTCAAGGTTTTGGGCTGTTAAATTGGTTCAATGCCTCGCTTTGGTTGCAATTTTCTTCTGGCTTGTTAATTCACATTATTCTAGCCGCCTCTTATGTGTTCCTTTTCGAGAGCAGAAGCAACTGCATAACAATGAACAGATTCAGAATTCTGAAAGTTCGCTATCGAGTTGTCTATCATATACTGGTTAATGTATTCGCAGAAGGTGGTCTCACATATCTATGGCTCATCCCAGAGGATCAAGAAGCTGCAAAACTTGCAACTCTGAAAGTGGAACCTTGTCCAGCTAGAGAATTCTTTCTTCTCGAAGCGCTTGTTCTGATGACTGACAAGCAATTGATATTTTTCGCAAAGTGGATCCTTGTCCCAACGTATTTGCTCAATATGGCATGTCACTCTCGCTTTCACATTTTTTGTACCATCTACTATCTCTATATCGCACCAGCAAAAACCGTGTCGGCAGAGACTCGAAAAAGTCAGCAAAGATTTTTTGTTGGAATCATTTTACAAACATCCATTCCTCTTTCTTTGGTTTTTATTGTTGGTATCGTGATCATGGTGGATGGGATCACAAATTTTCTCACTCAGAGAATTACTAATTTGTTAGTCATTAGTTTCTCGACATTCAGTTTCTTGGAGAGCATTTGTGTTATTTTGGTCCACAAAGTCTACAGGCAAGCAGTTTTCAAAATGATTAAGTCGAAACTTGGAATAGGCAAGTTCCGATTAAAATACTAGTACACCATTACATCATTTTCAGACGCTAGAAGCACTCGACGAGTCACACCCATCCTTCATCTCCTCAATAGGAAAAATGGCTAATGTCTGGAAATGAACTCACTATCTCTGTTAAATGGAATGGCTCTGTTCCTGTTCCTTGGACCCATGGCTTGGGTCCTGGGACCCATGAAAAAATGTTAGAAAAAATGAACCAGAGAAATCGTATATTTTGTGATGCTATGTTGAGAACTTTTTCTTGCTATCATAATCAATTCATGCTTGGGACTGCTTGTTTACTACGCTTGATTTTTCGATCAGTTTTCGAAGATCAAAGATACATGATTTTCAATGACTCCCACGGATTCTTTCGAGGAAGGAAAAATGTCCTCGATGACTAACATATGTTTTTTCACATATTTTCAAGATCTATGATTCTCAGTCACACATGAATGATTGCGAGTACAAGAAGTCTGCCCACAGAAAAATTTTGGAAGAAGTTGTTTTCGCTTCCTTGTCCGTTTTCTACCGACATATCAGTCTCCAATTTCCACGCTTGATGGTTTCTTCCAAAATTCTGATTCTTGAGTTTTTAAAATGAATCTTCAATGTTTACCATTTTGCTAGACACTAGTATAAAAGCTGAGAGGAAAGTCCAAATTTTTTCACTTCCGTCAAAACTGAGCAATGAGTCTCCCAAATTTGACCTGCGCTCAGCCTACTGATATCAACCGATTAGCCGGTTTCAATTTGATAACCGTACAATTAATGAACTTGACAACTGGGCTCATTACTATATTTTTCTCGATGCTCGCAACTGAAATAGTGCTGAAAAAGTCGATATTCGAGAATTCAACAAAAATCCTATTATTGTTGAGTATGCTCTATGCGGTACTGTATCAAATTACCAACGGATTGGAAGCGGCTACCATTGTCTATAAGCATTTTTTCAAGGTAGGAAGTTTAAAAAAATTAAAGGTGGCAGGACAGCACTTTTTCGGCGGGAAATTTCGGCGGAGTTTTCATGCTTTTTTGCGTAAAGACACTTTTCAAGCTGCTTCTTTGTCAAAATGAGACCAAAGTTGACCGCATAACAAAATTCATAAGTTTAGCTTGAATAAAATCTAGTTTCAGCAAAATCGAAAATTTGCCCCTACTTTGTAATCTATTTGTTTTTTCAGCTCGACAAACCATGCGAACTGCTCCAACTTGAATCCGATTGTGCACCCTATATGAAGACAGCACTTACTTGCACTTCCGGCATGATTTACTGTCAAACTGGTCTGATTATCGAACGTGGACTCGCTACATTCCTTCGAAATCACAACACGAGGAAAAGTTTTATCAGTGGAACTTTTATTGCACTTTTTGTTATCGTCGGTAGTTTATTGACGGGCCCAATCATCTACTGGGATGATCCATTAGAAGGCGCGATACTAGCTTGTTTCATTTTCCCAAAACAAAGTAGCAACCGGTCCACAGTATACTTTTTCATTGTGACAGGCGTAACTGTATTCAATGTTTTGTCGTCTCTGTGGTTGAGCAAATATAATGAGAAGTTGGAGTATCAGTGAGTTCAAGTTAAAAAAAAAAGAAATATTTTTACAATACCTTTTTCAGAATCCGCTTCAAACTTTGTGCACGATTCCATAAAAGAGAAGTCATCGAGTCGACCGGAACAATTTGTTTTCTGACGTTCACCCAATTCATTTTCATGTTCATTTACTCATTTGGAATCGCAACTTTGAAGTCCATCCGAGACAGAATCACCACGGAGCAGTACCAGTTTTGGGTGGTGTGGTTTCATGTGAGTTCTGGCAGTTCCAGTTTTCGAAACGTGATAAAAAACTTACAGACTGTCCCGTTTATCGCGATGCTGTTTCCCATCAGCCTTGTTTACCGAATACGGAAAACTGCTGCACTCCGGTCACAGATTTTGATTGGTATATGCCATGCTAAGCAATCACAGGAAGAGCATATCAATCAGATGAAGATCATTTGGAAATGAAATTGTTCTTTCCATTTCTATTTTGTTTTTATTTTAAATTTGCAACTGTTAGCGACATTCCCCAAGGAGGAACGCGCTCCATCGCCAACTTGGTTGAAATTTGAATTTTCAGCTTTCCCGTAGTTTTGAAAACAGCGAAACATGTTTCGGTTCGAATGCTGCCCAAGTTGTTCACGAGGTGTCCACGCACCCACCAAAACATGTTTCGCTGTTTTCAAAACGCCGGGAAAGCTAAAAATTCAAATTTCAGCCAAGTTGGCGATGGAGAGCGTTTCCCCTTGAAGATTATCGCTAATATCTCGCTTACTTTTCTTGAACTTGACGGTGCCACTACCTAGCGATTTACAATAAATATTTACATCATGTACACCACCCTTGTTATCACTAACCTTGGTGACCTACTTATCTTATCAGTGAGTAGTGTCACATGCACTATCCCACTACTTTACCATATGTGGTATATGATGCATTTCTTTCTTATTTTTCTAGCCTTTTTTTCTAAAATCCTAAGTTTAAACTTGAAAAACATTCCGTATCTACAAATGTCAAATGCTCAATTTGACCTACTCGACATTGAGAATGGTACGGACATTTTCGTGCCAGAAGGCTCAAATTTTAGGAATCTCGTTCATGCGAAGTGAGTTTTTTTCTTTTTTTTCAAGCAAATCCCTATGTTTCCAGAGCCCTTCTCATTCTGAACTGGCAGCAAGAGCAAGAAATTGAAAAGAAAATTCCTGATAATTTGACTTTGAAACTGATAGTAGATTGGTTGAATTGTTCCTCATGGGACCCATTTCTTCATCATTTTCCCAAAGAGTACTATAATTTTTCGAAAAGTGGAAAATCTCTGAATCTTCAAGATTTCAATTGTGTTCCTAACAGTTTCCGAAGTTGGTGCATAGAGGACCCAGGAAGAAATTTACACTTTCAATATGTACTCGAAGAATATTTGGGCCATACTATCGATATGAAGTTCATTTGTGATCCTGGGATTAGAGAAATCCAAGAGGAGGAAATTTCATGGATTTATGGAGTTATGACTGCTATGACAATTTCGTTAGGAATTCTGGGAGTATCCAAAGTGAGGAAGGACAGGGAACTGTGAGTAAGATGCTTATGGGCTAAAGATTTGATGAATGCTTCCCAATTTCCTAGACCTTTTCAACTACTAAAAACATTAGAATTTTTTCAGATCAAATTTTCAATGTCTCCGAGAAGCTCCAGAATCCAACGAGCTTCAAAATAGGCTACCAGAGCAGGACAAAACATTTCTGACAGTCCCTCAAAGGGTTCGGATTCGAACAAAAGACTCTGGAAAAGAAATGATGGAAGCAAGGAAAACACTTGGACCAAATGCCTCACCGACAGTTATTCCAGAATTTCTTAAATTGGATAGAAGGAAACGAAATATCAAAATACCAAAGGAAAGGATACCAAAGATTTATGTTTATGAGCCGGAAAATTAATGAATAAATTATTTGTGTCCATGAAAGAAAATTTAATGAATAACGGTATGACTTGAAGGATGAGTGACACTTGGATGACTGATTCCTGTGGTTGGTTCCACTGTACTTTTGTTGAACATCTTCGGGAACAGACCTAAACATAAAAATGTTATTAAATCTCTAAAATTTTGCTTTTCTCACCTTGGATCACTTTCGGGTATTCCTTGACAATCAGCATGAACGCAACACTATCGAACGGTGGGAACAGTCCCACAATTGAATACAACCATCCCGGTTGCCAACTGATCTCCCCTCCGATATACGGCGACATTAGGGGTACCGCGAGAATTGGTGCAATGGGAACAACTAAAAATAAAGTTGGTCCAATGCTCTGAGCAACGAGAGCTCGGAAAAACTGTGTCTGGAGTTCGTGCTGCGTTTTTTAGCAGCGTTTGAGCTTTTGAGCAATGTTGAAGTGCATCTTGAGTCCGCAGTAAAGGATAATGGAGTAGTGAAAGAAGATATTGCATAGACCGGATGTGAGGAAAGAGATATTGAGCCATCTGATGGAACCATCCGGGGCATAGGGGATCATAACGAAGCGAGGGAGATCGGTGATCTCGATGGAGTAGTATTCAAGAACGATGGCTCTGGAATTTGTGTATGGGTACGTTGTGGGCCATAAAGTAAATGAATCAATCGAGGGGGGGGGGGTGCCATGATGTGATTGAAGATCTCATTGACATGTATTGATCATCAACTGACTCCCCTGATTTTTTCGAAATATGTGTAGTTCAAACCCACACACAGACTTTATAAACAATATGAAACTAGTCTTTTTTGTGGAGCCCCCCTTCCAGAGGTATGCCGCCTTCTAGATTTTCGCGTGAGATCGGCCACCGCAGACTTTGATGGGTCATAACTAAAGTCATCCAATCAAATCAAAAAGTTTCTAAAACCAAATCATGTAAACTCTTTTTGTCTTTCAAATGATAACAAAATAAAAAATGGAAAACATACCTTGAATTCTGAAAATCGTAAAAGTGTGATGAATGTCAAAACTGTTTCACATGGGTTCCTACATCTGTCTGTAGGTTCGAGTTATGCACATTTCAAAAAAAAAAATTGAGGGGAATCAGTTGGCGATGAAAGCATATGAGATTATGGGTACTGTGTACTTTAAGTATCATGGATAGCATAGGTATTAAGGATACGAAGGGTACCATGGGTCTCATCAGTACTCTGACATGTATTGTACCCCATTTGAGGTATGGGGTTTTGGCCGAGACTAGGCTCAAAAGAATCAGCGAAAAATTCTAAGGCATACCCTAAAACGATTTTTGCTACCATTGTGTCGTTTTCGAGAAAATCGACTTTAACCAAAATTTTCAAAAATTTTTAAATTTCAAGTTCAAACAGATACAACTTTGTTCATTATTGCTCAATTTCAGTAAACTAAAATGCATATTGTAGCTGAATGTGTGTAAAATATTGTGCAGAAAAGAACAAAACTCAATTCTATTTTTCTAGAAAGTTATGAGTTCATAAGCAAAGTCGCCCTACTGACAACTTTTGCCTAAAAAAAGTTCCAGCCGCTAGAATTATTTGAAACATGTTTTAAACGATTTTTCATGTTTAATTCACTAAGTATACTTGTTTTCGTCCAATTTTAACCGTAAATTTTGATTTTACACAAGTTTGAAAAAACCGATTTTTGTGAAATTTTTTTAAAAGTAATTTTTTGAGAGCAAGTTTGTACAGGATGTTGAAGATTACTGTATGGCATATTTTTTGCCTTGATTTCAGCTTTAAAATGCGCTACTGATTTATGAATAATATCAAGTTTGAAGCTAGTTACGGTCTCTGGAATTCTACACGCTGCATTCAGTAGTGGTTGAGAAAATCGAAAAAATGAAAATCAAGTTAGAGACTCAAATTTTTTTGCATCATGTAGGGTTTTTGATTTAAAACAATGTTTTCAACTGCAACTTTTTCTCATCTCTTCATCTTCCAATCATAAATTGAGATATTCTTCAATTCCTATTTATGATGGATGGCCATTGTAAAATTTTGATTTATAGCAGGAATATGAAGAGATGATAAAAAGTTGCAGTTGAGAACATTGTTTTAAATCAAAAACCCTACATGATGCAAAAAATTTCGAGTCTCTAACTTGATTTTCATTTTTTCGATTTTCTCAACCACTACTGAATTCAGCGTGTAGACTTCCAGAGACCGTAACTAGCTTCAAACTTGATTTTATTCGTAGATCAGTAGCGCATTTTAAAGCTGAAATCAAGGCAAAAAATATGCCATACAGTAATCTTCAACATCCTGTACAAACTTGCTCTCAAAAATTTACTTTAAAAAAAATTTCACAAAAATCGGTTTTTTCAAACTTGTCCAAAATCAAAATTTACGGTTAAAATTGGCCGAAAACAAGTATACTTAGTGAATTAAACATGAAAAATCGTTTAAAACATGTTTCAAATAATTCTAGCGGCTGGAACTTTTTTTAGGCAAAAGTTGTCAGTAGGGCGACTTTGCTTATGAACTCATAACTTTCTAGAAAAATAGAATTGAGTTTTGTTCTTCTCTGCCCAATATTTTACACACATTCAGCTACAATATGCATTTTAGTTTACTGAAATTGAGCAATAATGAAAAAAGTTGTATCTGTTTGAACTTGAAATTTAAAAATTTTTGAAAATTTTGGTTAAAGTCGATTTTCTCGAAAACGACACAATGGTAGCAAAAATCGTTTTAGGGTATGCCTTAGAATTTTTCGCTGATTCTTTTGAGCCTAGTCTCGGCCAAAACCCCATACCTCAAATGGGGTACAATACATGTGAGTACCGACAGCACCATTCTACAAAACTCACCTCAAAGACTCATCCAAATACTCGTCCGGCATACAAAACCAATAGAATGATGCACCATATATCAGCGCTGGCAAAAATGGGTACCCCATCCAAAACCAACTTTTCCATCCATCGAAATATTTTGCTTTCCCGCTATCAAAAAGGCACCAGAACCGATAGAAGAACTGTAGACTTATAAAAGCCACCACTAATAAATAGAATCCAGCCCAAATAGCCACAAGGAGTAGTCGGAAATCCTTGGATTCGATAAAAGTGTTGGTACTGAAGAACACTAAAAAGTGTTTGTAGTTGTGTGAAAATGGACGGGCGGTGATTTCCAATGCAGCGAAAACAATACTGATAGTTGCAAATAGGACGACCATCTTCTTGTAGGTACCAGTCACTTTTTTGATGTGGAATAAGGTCAGATAGATTAGGAAAGAGTTAGAAATGAAACCTAGCGCGAAGCCGATTTCTTCAAAAACTCCAGATATTTTGTAAGAAATCATTCTCTAGTTTGGGAATGAAAAATCATGACTATTCGAGTAAATATATATACGAAAAAAATGTATTTACTAGTGATGCTTTAGATTATAAATACAATTAGATAGAATTTGTACGATTTGGACAGGATAGAAAATCCGTGGAAGTGAAAAACAACGCATTATAGGACTATTGTCTAGAGCACGGATTCTTTGATTGATTAAAGGACAATGGTACAAATTTACTGTTTTCCTAGTAAGCGAGATGAATCATAGAGACAGAGCATGTGATGTTTGAGTGAGAAAATATACCAGAAAATCATATTTCGTATTGTGGGTACATATTTGGATCGTGGGCCAGGGACGGAAAAATCTGAAATTCGGAAAAAATTCGGAAATAGTGGAATCTCAGAAAGAGATTATTTTTAGAAAGAGATTATTTTATTTTAAGATTCCCAAGCTTCGATACAAAGTGATCAGAAATCAAATTGGGAATTATAATATCCGTACCCCCTTCTCACATAAATTATTGCAACAAAAAGAAGACACATCACGAACACCATAATAGAAAAGATCCGAGTTTTTTCGTATCTCCCAGTTCGTTTTTTTCTTGGCTCTCCCTTAATTCAAGACATTTTTTCAATTTTTGTTTCAGCTTCTGCTCTCCTCGAAATATTTTTGATCTCCACTACTGATCGGTTCAAACTTCTTGTTCAATTTTTTCTCCCAAAACTTCCGCATCCTCTAAAAACTTCCTGTTTATGTGCAATAACACAAGTTCAGATCAACTTTGAGATCAAATTTTTGCTTTCAGGCAGAGATCTTTCATATTTACATTTTCCAAGCGTCCTTAAGCCTTCTGACTTCTCTCCTGCCTGATCTGACGTCTGTCTGTCTACCGAAAAGAGCATTCATTAGTATAGACATATTTTTGCTGCTCCCCCAAAAATTTATACTCTGATTAGGGTACGCTTCCTTAGTCAAGAGGGGGGGGGGGTGTATGATGCTAAGGGGGTGTCTGGGAGGGGTAAAATATGACGTCGTAATGAAGAAGAAGAGATGTTGAATATAGTCAAATTAGGGAGATCATTTAGGGAAAAGTTGTGTCTAGCGTGGTGTGGCAAAAAAAGAAATCTCCTAAATGTTAGGAAAAAAATATTGTTTCATGTCTGAAAATCTGACTACCATAGGTCACAAACCCTGCATATCTAAGTGCCAAGAGCTACTATCTCTTAGAAGTTTCCAGAATTACAGTAGTCAACCCATAAAAGGTGACTACTGTAGTTCTGGAACCCTTAGAAGGTTCCAGAACTACAGTAGTCAACCTCACAAACTTAAGGCCTGATCTTATAATCACAATCAAAATAGGGGCTCAAAGATTGTTCCCCCACGTCTTGTTGACAACCACACATTCATTCATAATTTTCTGTATTTTCCGGCCCGATTTTTTCTTCTTCTTTTCTCATTTTTTTGACATCAACACGTGCCTGTTCTCGATTCCTAGACCTGTTTTTCTCTTTGTTATTTCGAGAATCTGATGTGTCCTTCGGATTGTTGTCTGTATTCGATAGGGCTCCAGACATTTCAGTTTTTTTTTTTCAGAAAATCCTAAAAGAAAGCTTTAGGCGCTTACAGTTTGACGAACATGGTGTTCCAGACTGTTCTGAAGATTTCACAATCATTATTGAGTTTTGATCATGATATCTGGAAAAAGATATCAATTCAGGATATTAGTCAGAAAGTCATTTGGGAAGTTTTAGAGATCTTTGGATTTCAATTTTGTGGAGATAAATGATTTGGAGAAATTCAAATACTTTTTTGTGAAAAATGTCCAAATCTGGAATGCTCCGGGTTTCAAAATATTAGGATCTCAACATCTCAGAAGCCGTTAAGAAAGCCAAAAACTTGGAAACCATCAAATGTCCAAGTTTTCGGAGATATCCCAATTCTCAAGCCGAGAATATAAGATTGGCAGAGCCTCCAAATTTGAAACCCCTGAGAAATCAGAACCTGAGAGACTGAGAATCTCAAAATTTTTCCTAATATTGAATTTTGAAATTCTGCGAATTGCTGTATCACTGAGCCTTAGTGTACCCCAAAAACTCATATGCTGAAAATCTGATAATCTTGCTTAATACCCATGTGCGATTGTCAGAAAATCTCATTGTTTTCCCCTTTATTAAACTTTGTAACTGCACCTAGTCTATTTTGTATTTCTGACTATTAGGGTACATTTTCTCGAAGAATCTGACAATCTGAGAACCACATAATACCCCAACCTGCTAGAATCCGATAGTCTTCAGAAGCTAAGACATCCCAGATAAAGTTGAGCTCCGTCCCAGGTCAATTCGAAATCCATTTCATTGACGTCTTCTTCCTCCAAAACACTAATACATATAAAACGTGCCAGAACTTTTCTCTTCCGCAAATCCCTCTCCGACCCCATATCCTAATCGCATTTCTTCTGACTCCCTCTCCCTATCTTTTCCCATCTAATCCGTGACAAACTCAAAGTAACTTCCAGTGATTCGATGATCTAGTACATTTGTTATATATGAATACATGTTTCCAGCATCTCAGAAAAAAAAACTTTGAATGTACTCAACTATAATCCTTCCTGATGTATGTAGTGATTGATATGTGATGTTACAATTTCTCTTCTTGTTGAGCACACGGCCTGTAATCCAATTGGAATTGATGTTTCTTTTAGCACATTTGAGACCATATAAACTCTCAGCTCCGCCCATTTTCTAAGGCTAATACCAAGATAATCCTCCATATTGTTCGCTCTCTAGATGAGATTAAGCCCCGCCTCCTCGAGCAGGTGTGTGCTGTTGCTGCTCCTGACCACATCAAGCACACTATTCATAAGTGGGTGTCTAGGAAAACAGGGGATAATTCTTATTCCTCTAGACCTAGACAGCCTTACCTCCTACAAGTGTTCTGATCTGGTGTTCCTGGTTCTTAGCCTTAGTTTTGCCTCATCTGGAAATTCATTAGTCTTGATGGGAACTCTATCCGAGAGCTCTTGTTTCTTATTATGAATTATGACGGCACTCTAAGATTGTTCATTAAATTCTTCATATTGTTTCTCTAGTTTGGAACCTGCTAAAGTGAAACTTTTATAAAAATTTCAGGCCCACAAAAACAACAATGGCGGATCGCCCTCAAGTCTGTGCGATTTGCAACCAGAAGGCGTTTGGGTACAATTATGATGTAAGTGAGAAGTCAGAATTTCAGAAAAATGAAGTCTCATAGATCCCATGGATCTCGTGGATTCCGTAAGTTCTATGGATTTTATGGATCTCATGAATCTATAATGTCATGAATCTTACGAACCACAACGATGTTATTATCCCTCTACCAAATGAACAAATCTCCCGCCCGAAAAGTAGATCAAAAAGTTTCACACACTCCAAATTCCAGGTTGTCTCGTGCAACGCGTGCAAAATGTTCTTCCGTCGAGCACACATCGAGAAGATTGACGAGAGGTGCAAGAAGGGCGGAAAGTGCTATGATGGATATATTAATCCGAGTGAGTGTTAACGGGAAGTAGGGCCCAATATGGAAATAGCTTTTCTTTTTTCCTATATGTGGGGGGGGGGGGGGAGGGTAGATCTGGAATTAAAATCGTTAGGTGCATTAGTACGATGAAAACGTTCATTCATGTAACCCTAATTTTTCTGCTCCTACAATAATAGTTAGATGTGCAGGTGAATACTACAGGTCTTTTGTGTACTTCGTGCACCTAGACCTTATTAATTCCGTCAAGAGTTTTGGTTCAAAAAGATAGGAATTTTCCACTTTCTGAGAAATTTTCCTTGTTTTTTGTTACCAGCGTTGCCCGTTTTTTCGAAGAACCACAAGACACAAAAGTTCTTGTTTTTCAAACTTGTTCTGTTTTTAATTTTTGTTCAGTTTCTTCTGAATTCATGGTGGAGCAAACCTCAGAGAAAAAAAGATGACTTTAAATTGGGATAGAGCCCAAATGTGATAGAACAGTGCATTGAGATTATCCGATTTCTGGCTGTTTTGGGCCTGATCTGTGATGATACGGGGTTTTTTTTTGGGCAGTGTGAGAAATTGGAAGTTTGGGCCTGAATTTTGGAGAGCCACTCGGATTAGAAGATTGGAAAATTAGAAGCTCAAATGTCTCAGATTTTGAACCATTGTCTCCCTGTGAATCTCTTTTTTTTTGCGTCAGCAAAATCATAATCTTGACTCATCAAAATAAATTTATATACAGCTATTCATTATCTCCAAAACCCTCAATATCCCACCAAGACTCTCCAAGAAAATCCTTACAAGTACAGTTTCTCCAAATTCTAGTCTATGGAGTTTGTGCTCCAAAAACGTTTGATCACAAAACTACAGACAGATGTCTACTAATGATGTGGAATTTGAAGGGCATGTTTTTGCTGCAAATTAAATACCGCGGCTAGTCAGAAGAGTCAGAAGGGATCAGGAAATTACGACGCAAAAACAAGCTTGATGTTGATCTGGCTAGCACACGGAAGTCTGAGCCGGAGATCAAACTATCAGTGCAACTTTCTCTCGAGCCGGAGATCACTTTTTGAATGGTAGATCAAATTCTAATCTCTCTAAACTCACCTCTCCTGTTATAAGTTAATATGTGTGCTTGAATATGATGTGTTTTGCACCGGCTGCAGGATTTTCGTGGTTAGAAGTCAGGAAGTGCTTTTTAGATTGAGCTGAATGAGCACCAGTTGTTTCAATGGACTGCGTGTTAGAACATTTAGGGGGGGGGGGGGGAAGGAGGTCAAACTAGGAAATCTGAAATGTTAGCATCTGAAAATGATTTATGAGATCGTAAGAACTAGAAGAGTTCAAGGAGACCAAAATTTAGAAGAAGAATTCTCACGAAGTTGGGCCAGGTGTATGTGGGAAAATATCAGGGTTGTGGAACGGTGGGATTTTAAGGTTGCCCTTAGCATTACAAACTTGTTGAGAGCCAGAAATCCATGTGCTCTAGATTCTTTGAATTTTGAATCTTTGATGATCATATAATCCTAGATCATCTGAATCTCGGAAAACTTTCCAAAATTAGAAAAAAAGAATGTGTCACGGATCATGAGCTTGTGTCACGGAGCATGAATCTGATGATGTTTTCTCATACCTCATACAATGACATTTAGGGATTTCGAAAGAATACTCCATCACAATTTTTCAAAAGTCTAAAAGTCACTTTAACCATGCAACTTTTTTAGACAGCCGTCCAAAATGCAGAGCCTGTCGATTCCGAAAATGTTTGGACCTCGGAATGCGTCACCACACCTCCACTGACTCGGAAAACACTTCCTCGACAGTATCCGCTGCAACGACGCCCTCGCCGAAAGTGTCGATGATCGTCGCCGTCCAAAAACCAATCATAACCCAAGCTCATCTCGACTCAAAGCTGTTCCAACAAATGATGCTTCTTCACGAAACCCGCAAAAATGTGTACGTGAAAATCAACATTTGTGAGGATCCAAGTTTCACAGATCTGGTGCTACAGGGGTCCAACTTGTCAAAGTATAGCAGGCCGGTGAGTCTTTTTGTTATTGGAGAAGATTCATTTTAGTTTTTTTACAGCAAGAGATTCAGTGGGAGGCAACCGAGCGGAAGCTGAAACCATGGGGATCGCTTGGAGTGTTACTGATTGTAGAAATCATCAAAGCCATGGATTTCTACAATGAGTTGTTGCTCTCGGATAGGGTGAGCTTAGCAGTTTTAAAAAACAGGAGACGGCCAGCGCTAGTTAGCAATAGACCGCGACTGTCAAGGATTGTCGCCAACTGTCGATGACTATCGCTGACGGTCGTTGAAGGTCGCTAACTGTCGGCGACAATCAGCGTACGCCAGAAACAGCCAGCGACCGCCAGCGACCGCCAGCAACCGTCAGCAACCGCCAGCGACAGTCAGCGACATTTGGCGACAGCCGGCGATAGTCAGCGACAGTCAGCTAGAATCAACGACAGTCTGCGATTTTCCCAAATAATCAGCGGTTATCCGGGACCGTCAGCGATAGTCAGCGACCGTCAGCGACCGCCTGCGACATCTAGCGAAATTCTGACTATTCCCTAATTTCAGGTCATCCTTCTCAAAAACGTCGCTTTCAAGTGCCACCACCTGGCCATCGCCTTCGACTCATTCATGGCCAAAAAGGGACGAGTATTGGCTCCAACAGGAGGGGAGATGTTTCCGGAAGACTTGTTCAGTATCCCGAAGTGCAAGGCAATCATCATGGAGCTTCTTACAACCCCAATGCAACCCTTGGTGGAACTGAACTTGACGGAGCAGGAGTACCTGTTGCTCAACATGATCATGATCTGTAATCCAGGTAAGGAAGGGTTGGCAATGGGGCGGGATTGCATTTGTACAAAGCGAACGATGACTGTGTGTGCATTAAAAAATATATATATATATAAACTAGATATTGTCCCTATCTGTACACGTGTTCATATTTCCAGCACTCATGGGTCTATCCCAGTTCGGCCGCGAAGTCCTCACTGAACGTCAAACACAGTATGCCAAAATCCTTTTCGACACGTGTATGCAAATCGGGGGACCACGAAATGGACCAATGAGATACACAGATGTCCTAGCCATCATCGAGAAGCTGGAACGACAGAAAAGTATCACTAATCGAGTGGTTTGGGAGCTTCGAAGAAGTTGGAAACCGGATTTCTACTTCTCGGCGGTCATTGTGGAGGCGTGCAATCTGGACAAGCACAATCCGCAGAAGTACGAAGTCATGGATATCTCGTAGAATAAAAGACTCAAAGTACAGCAACTCCCTCACCGTCATTTCCTGTTCTCAGTTTGCTTTATGTTTTTGAACTGTGACTTTAAACAGTAATAAATATTTTTTTGGAATTTTGATTGGTGTTAGCATGAATACTAATGCATGATTTTCAGTTTCAGTTTCCAATTTAGATTTCAGTTCCTTTTCTTCCAGAAACGCCAGACATCTCCAAAACCGCTAAAGACATCCTCCATGCGCGTCAACACCAGTACACCCAACTTCTGCTCCAAGTATGTCTCATGAGGGATCCCCGAAATGGGCCCGCCCGTCTTCTGGAGCTTCTGCGAGTCAGTCACCATTTCAACAGACAAAAAACGATTACTCATGAAATGCTATTGGTCTTTAGGAGACTATGGGATCCCACATATTTGATTCCGAAAGTATTAAAAGAGGCATGTAATTTGAAGAGTTTTTAATTCAATAAATGTTAAATTTGTCGTTTTTTTCTGTTGCTCGTGATATTTTTAGAATACACTATTTTTTCAGGGGTGATCAAACGTTTTCAATGTTGACTTGCCTTAGATTAGAGATTACATATGCCTGCATGACATAAACATGTTATGTCTGGCGAGGTACATATTATGAAATGCGTGATTAGATTTGTTGTTGGGATGGAATGTAGGCAGATTTGTGATTTTCAGTCGTGAGTGCGTTTTGGGTGCAAAATTTAGTTTTGCTGCTGAAAAGTATAATAAGTTATACACCGTATAATAACTATACAATAAGATTGTTAAGAATAAGATCTAATTGAAGACTGCGAGCCGAAATATAGAAAAAATTGAAGACTGCGAATTGCCAATAGGGCATGATCATGATCTGAGCAATTTTTCTTTGATCTACCAAGCTTTGATCTACCTCGAGAATCTTGTATCTGAAAATTTGGACACATCGATTCCCGAATTTTTTGGTAATAACTTCAACATTATTATGTGTTTTTTTGTTGTGAATAGTAATCTCTAGTGATATCATATAACTTTTATTAAACTTTGCCCGATGACATCAATAACCATTCAGAGAATCCTCAGAAAATAGTCTAAAGAATCCTCAGAAAATAGTCTAAATTCTAGATTACACATACATACATATCCGTCTTATGTCTCGATTCGCAAAACCCTACTTTCATAGGCCACGAAGACTACAAGACCCCCTCCTGGATGCAAAAAGTGTATCCTAGGTTCTCAGTGGGTGCACAAGATTTAGTAAGATCTATCAGAAACGGATATAACGAAAAATCCAAGAAGTTATAGTAGTTTGTAGCTGGTGAGAAGGAGTTTTTTGACTCATGCAAGTTTACGGATATCACGGAATGTAGATAGACACTCGGATGTAGAATGAGGACATCAGGACATCCGGAGTTACAGACTGAACAAATAGAATTGTCGACCTGTTGTCTACGGACTCTATAATTCCGGACATGCGGACACACAGACAGATCTAGTCCTTTTCAGAACAGAAATCACATCATGATCTTCTCGAAAATCTTTTTGGATGACTTATTATTTTAGACTTTCACACTTGCAATATCATGATTATTGTGTCTGGGCACAAAATTGAGCCTTTTTTCGTTTTTGTTTGATCAGAATTCTGATTCACATTCTCCAGTCTATTTTCAGAAAAACTCTGGAAGCGTCGACTAATCTTTGGGATTTGTATGGATGCAATGATGTTTCTCGGATTGGAACTGATGTTTGTCAGTCTACTGTAGTTTTTCTAGACCTCCAATGTTTCGTTTTTCTTTGCTTTCAATTTCAATCTCTGGACTTCTCTATTAAATTTTTTCTCGCAAGTTGCCGAGACCAGCACAGCCATTAGGCTATATTCATTGAAAATTCATGAGACATGGAGGAGAAAAAAACCAAAAATCAGAAAAAGGTAACGGGAGCCTGAAAAAAAGAGGTGAGAGGGTGTAGTTCAGACTTCTGACTCGGTGAAAATTAGGTGAAAATTAGGAATTTTTTAATTAGGAGAAACCCCATTTTCATAGACAATGGCTGTGAGTTCAAACTTTTTGCACATGTTTTAAAATCTTTTTTTTGCATTGTTCTTTGAAATTTCGTTGTTTTTTTTTGCGTTAATTTTTTTTTAAAGGCGCATACTGTTTCGAAATGATTAGTTTACCGTAATCTAGTACACAAGTTTTAAAATTACTGTAGCCGTGCACTTTCAATGCTATTTCAATTTCAGAAAAAACTTTAATCAATCCCCCATTCAGAAGATTCTGTGAACTTTTCATGCCAGCGTTCCCTAGTTGAAAAAAGCTCAAAAATCTAGAGTCTGGTAACTTTTCGTTGTCAAATTGTAGTCTCAATTCGTGACCAACCTAATGTCAAACTTCTGAGAAAGTTTAAGCATACTGAGAAAACTATTATTATCGAAAGACTTTGGAAAATTTGGACATTAATTTGAACCATGTTGACTTGGAGTAAAAGTCCTAAAAGGGTTACTGTAATACCTCATATGTATAGAAATGCACCTTCTACTGAAAGACATTCCAAATAAAAGCACTCGGTTGAGCTCAAAATGAGCTTTTTTTGTAATATTTAATAACTAAAAATATTCTTAATTTGTTCCTCGTTGAAATTTGATTGAGCTAGTAACGAAAATTCCAGAAACAGTGAGACTTCAACACAAATTATGACTGATTTTTACAAAATTTTTATTTCGAGATGCTTGAAAAATAGAGATCTGGAGCTTCTACTAATGGTTTCATGGTAACTGTGTGAACTGCTAATCTGAAAGCGCCAGTATTCAAATGTCTGTCACATCGCTAGAATATCCGGATGTCCCAATGATCTCTGTCCATTATCACCTCATATCCTTTTTACGGTACCCTTCATTACTTCTGACTCCACACATCATCTTCCCACATCGCGAGATGTCACGTCTGAAAAACTCCCCCTTGTCCAAATAATAGTCTGCCTAATGAGTGTTAGTGACATACCGCCACCAGACCGGACATACACATATGTCACGACTACACACATATATTTTTCATAATTCCGAAAAATCGGAAGGACCGCCCATTTTCTGATTTCTTCCCGCCTACTTTCAACTTTTTTCCTCCTCGCCCTCAAAAGAGTTTATAGATTGCTGCTTGGAGATTCTTGAACATGGAGCAGTGCACCGGAATGGTCATGCAGATGTATCCAATGGTTGATAGTCCCCCGGACATCAAAGTGTTACCGTACTTCGAGCCGAGAAAGTGTCTGATCTGCTATCGACCGGCATACTGTAACAATTATGGGGTGAGTCGGTTCAGTTAAGGTTCTGTTAAGTTTGAGACAATTGTAGGTCTTAACTAGGACCACACATCACTTTTTTCGACCTCCATTATTTAGTTCCGTAGTTCTGGAGGAAGTGGAGGTCTTATTCGATTATCCTGTCTTAATGTTTGGTGATCTTTAGAATCCCAGCATTATGAGATTGATGTCACGAATATGTGCTCTGTGTGGGTGACAATATATGCTTGATATTTGAAATCTCTGTAACAATTTGTCCAAAAATAGGACCACCATTTTGTGACGGTGGAAGGCGACCTTTCGGACTGCGTTGGGACGGTCGGTCATCGGACAGTGGTCGGTAGACGGTCGGCGCTCGGTCGGCAAACACCGGTTTTAGACCGACCGAAATATGAACTTCGTCTCTTGTTCCCGCCCGCTCAGACATCCAAAACAGGTGTACAGTAACGTTATTGCAAAAATTTACGGTTGTCATAGGTATGGGACAGTCCGGACGATGAGTGTTTTAAAGATAGTAGTACGTTATCGCAACAAGCGGGGAAGACCTAAGGCCGGACAAACGGTAACTCTGACTCTCTAAATTACAGATGAATTCTGCTAACTTTCGTGACTTCAGTCTCACACTCCACATTTTTCATTGTTCGAAAAACCAATCCTTCTCTTTTCCCTAGAAATCTTGAATACCTGAGAAAATCCAACTTTCCCCCACACTTCTGACTTGTTCTCTTGATTTTCCTGGGGAAACTTTGTAATAAGTGATCAATCTCCCCCTATCACACTTCTTTGAATTTCTGACATCAAAGCACACACAAAACTTATTTTTAGGAAAATCTTGAAACCCTTCAAAAGAGGCCATAATAGATAATGTCGGGCACATTGAATGTGCTTTATGTGTTATAGCGTTTGATCAGTGTTTCTGCTCTAGATTTGCAGATTTAGGACAATTTTCCAGGCCCTCACTTGCGATGCGTGTAAAATGTTCTTCCGTCGTGTTGTCACCGAGAAGTTGGAATATGAGTGCAAGACTGGGGATTCGTGTTTTCTTGGTATGAATTTCAGATTTCATAGACACTAATCACAATGTCTAGTCTGAAGCATGAGAGCCAAAAAATTAAAAAAATTACAGATTTCACAGAGCACTCTCGTGTTTTCCCCAAGTGCAAATCATGTCGATATCAGAGATGCGTCAGCTTTGGGATGAATTTTGTAGTCCGAGAGAAAAAGAAAAAGTTGATGGAGCTGAGATTGAAGAAGGATGAGGAAATGGTGGCAGTCATCGGAGGATTACTGTATCAGGATTCGCAGAGGTCGAAAATTCTCGGGTCCTGCTTTACGGTCAAGAATCCGTCACTGGAGAATATGATTGATAGAAGGGATCTGAAGATTTATGTGAAGGTATGCATGCAAGCTTCTCCTATTGGGAGATCAAGATCTCAGGTGTCAATTTTTTTCGTTCTTGATCTTGACTTTTCGACAATTCAATCAAGATTCAGGTGTCCAAAAATAATTACCACCTGCAAGTCCACACTTCCTTCCTCACATCAAATCCATTTCCAGACCGAAAAAGAACAACTCCGCCCGCAAGACTGGTCCTTCTTTGCGCTCTACACCACAGTTGACTTCTTATTGAATTTAGACTTTATGAAGGATCTGCAGACAGCTGAAAAGGTCTGATTGGATTGATCAAGTACACTGGCAATTCTCATTATTTCCAGCTGACACTTCTAAAACACTCTGCCTCCAAGTGCTCTCTGTTCGGAGGGGCAATGAGAACATACCGAGAAAAGAGGGAGCGGATGCTTACAGTAGATGGGCAGGATATCTATCCAGATGAGATGAAAAAAGTTCTGAAGCTTGAGGAAGGGGCTGACGAATTTTTGAATAGGATTCGGTGCTTTGTAGTGGCTAAATTGGTGGAGATGAAGTTGACCACAGAGGAGTATATTCTGATTTGCGTGATATTGTTCTGCAATCCAGGTGAGATATTTGAAAATGTAGAGAAGCTAAAGATCATAGCAAATAAGGTAGTCAGACAAAAGTTAGTAGCAAGTTCATTGCAACAAGTAGTGACTATGAGGATTTTGCATTGATAAGCGATTGTCCTAGGCTGTCTCTGATTATGAGCAATAATCGCCAAACACCAGCAATTGCTCGAGGTAGCTTGCAACAGCCTGTGAACAGCCTGTGTGACCGGTAGCGACAGTCAGCGAGCGTCAGTCGGACCAACCGGCCGCGGCCAATGACATCCCGAGGTTGTCGCAGTTCGTGAACGTCAGCGACCGTCAGCGACCGCCAGCGAGCGCCAGCGACCGACCGCGACTTGTCCGCAACCGCCCGCAACAGTCAGTATCTTTCTTCAACACTAGAAAGTGAGCCTTTTTTTCAGCCCTCTTCTACGAACCTGACAACTGCCAGGCCCGTTCAATCGTCGCCGCTCAACAGCAAAAATATACGGACACCTTGTTTCAATACTGTCTCCACACTTATCAGAAAAACGGACCTACTCGATTCATAGAACTCCTTGCGCTATGTCCGATCATTCAAAAAAACTTTGAGGATATACAGTATCTCACTATGGTCTTCAAAATGGCCATGAGAGGAGTGCCGATTCGATTCAAGCAGATCGTGGAGGAACTTGTCTAATATTCTGATCAACTTTCCCAAGATATTTTTGCTCATAGTACACACCCTATTATCTGGTTCATACATAATCTCTGTGTAAAAATAAATATGATCAATCCGGCACATACAGTGCGTTCAATAAGGATAGGACCCCCCTCGACTTGAGGTGTTCCGGAAAAATTGGGAACAATAGGAAAAATCTGTGATTGTCATTCGATTCAGGATACAAAATTACCCCGGTAGCCAAATTTTCATAACTCTGGCACTTTCCGTGCTCATGCAGCACCCAGAAGTCACTTTTGCAGCCGTTCAATAAGGATAGGACCCCATGAGAAAGCGAAAAATCTGTCCCATTTTTCGATGAAATTTATGAAATTTATTGGTTTCAACGATCAAAATTAAGAGAAAACAGTGAAAAACCATCCAATACATCAAAATAAACACTCCTAATCGAAAATTGAAGTTTTCGATTTTTCGACTTTTTGACCATTTTTAGTACTTTTCCAGTTAACGGTTCATATTTCACTGAAACGTGAAGATTTGTTTATCAAATTTTCAGGACAGGATTCTAAATATGTCTTTAACCGTACAAATCAAGTTGGGCAAGATCTAAAACATGTTGACCGTTTTCTGGTCAATTTACCAAGCCTGGGTCAAACTTTCACTACATTCCATATTTGGTAATGCTGCAAAGAGCTGCTGACCAAACGATTAGATATTCTAAATGTATCTACTGAAGGGATTCACAATATATGGTGATTGAAAGATGTGTCCAAATGTTTTAGATGCCAAGTAGCCTTTTCAATAGCTCTTTTAAGCAATGACACAGTTTCAGTTATGTGAAAGTTTGACCCAGGCTTGGTAAATTGACCAGAAAACGGCCAACATGTTTTAGATCTTGCCCAACTTGATTTGTACGGTTAAAGACATATTTAGAATCCTGTCCTGAAAATTTGATAAACAAATCTTCACGTTTCAGTGAAATATGAACCGTTAACTGGAAAAGTACTAAAAATGGTCAAAAAGTCGAAAAATCGAAAACTTCAATTTTCGATTAGGAGTGTTTATTTTGATGTATTGGATGGTTTTTCACTGTTTTTTCTCAATTTCGATCGTTGAAACCAATAAATTTCATAAATTTCATCGAAAAATGGGACAGATTTTTCGCTTTCTCAGGGGGTCCTATCCTTATTGAACGGCTGCAAAAGTGACTTCTGGGTGCTGCATGAGCACGGAAAGTGCCAGAGTTATGAAAATTTGGCTACCGGGGTAATTTTGTATCCTGAATCGAATGACAATCACAGATTTTTCCTATTGTTCCCAATTTTTCCGGAACACCTCAAGTCGAGGGGGGTCCTATCCTTATTGAACGCACTGTATTATGCACAATGTTTGTACCGATGTAACTACATTTGACAGCTGAAATAACGTGCAAATCGGAAATGTCTCCTCGAGGTGTCCCCTTTATTAAGAAAAGTGGTTTTTTCTCAAATCAAAGTTAGTCATGGATACAAACCACGAAAATTCGGGTGTTTGAGAGCCAAGATTCCAAAGAATTGGAGCAAATCAGATTAGAGGTGGTACCAGGAAATGTTGTTAGCAAGTTTTTCTTTATCACGTTCTGGTTTCTTGATAAAAAACTGAGTCAACAATATTGTTTTTGATATTTGAAGCTTTTAGAAATGATGACAAAAATAATCCCGAAATCTAGTAAATCTCGCATTGACATAGATGAGAATAAACGGCTTGGGGGGTCTAGAGGGATTAATGGCGGCTCCTAGAACACATGAAAAATTGAACTTCAAATGTATGGATTCTTATTTAGGATCCCTAAACATCTTCAAATTTTGATAGGCTTCAATTTGAAAAAAAAACCAAAATAAAATTTCTGTTCCGACTTTGAGCCGGAGTGTTTGATCAGCTTCCGTTTTCCACATAATGGTACCAAAAATCACTTCCTCTTGAACTTTTGCTCCTCCATTTTGACGATTCAGAACAGTTCATTCATTTGCCTGCTGCTTTTTCCAGATGTTTGATCCTAGATGATGTGTTATCTCAACAGACATCCTGATCTGATAATTTGTCTTGCGTACTGCAAAGGAAATAAATCTTCCTCGTGCTTTTTCTGCGGTTTCTGAGAGTTCATTGAGAACAAAAATTGTCGTATAAAACGTACGAAGGAGAAAAAAAGAAGTTGTAGGGATCAGTTTTTTTATGTGCTCGTCATGATTCAAATTTCGCTTCTGACTTCATTCGTTTTTTTTTTCAGCAAACCCCGCTTTTCTCAAATTTTGATTTTTCTAGTAAACTCCGATGTCTCTGCACACTGCAAAAAAAAACTAATAATTTCAGTAGGATTTTTTCCCATAATCAGGTTCCTAATCTGTCCACAGAACACATTTTTCTAGTCTACCTTCTAGCCCAAGTCCACCAGAAATCTCCGAGCGTGAGAAGAGGTATGTGAGTTGTTTGACGCGAAAAAAATTCTCAGCTGACTTTCTTTTTTTTTGGTGTTTTGAGCCTCTCCTAAGCCAACTCCACATCTGCTTACTTGTCTATCACTGCGACGTTTTTTGAGTTTTTTTTCTAATTTTGACAAGTCTTCAGATTTAATACAATGTCTACTGAATCTTCATTATCCTCCCCTTTACAATCTCTATCTCCACTGCTACCACTATTTTCCACGTCATCGTCTCCTCTCTCAATCATGACGTCATCGTCTTCTGAATCCTCACCAGCTCTCCCAGTTGGCAACAGGAAATGTGTCATCTGTCACCGCCCGGCCTTCAGCAACAACTACGGTGTGCTTTCTTGTGACGCTTGTAAAATGTTCTACCGAAGAATCGTCACCCTGAACCGGGATTACAAGTGCAAAAAAGATGGAAGATGTATGGATCGAGAACCAGATCCTAAGCTACTGAAATGCAAAGGGTGTCGTTATCAAATGTGTATCCAAGCTGGCATGACTTTTCAGCCAAATTTCTTGGAGTTGACTAACGGAAAGGATCTGGATGTGGCAACTGTAATTGGAAGTCTACTATACTTGGATGGTCGGAGGAGTAAGTCAATGAAAAGTCAGTTCACAGATGAAGATTTTTCATTGCTCGAAATACTGGAGAATCGAAAAATGCGTTTGAAGACAAGGGTAAGCCATTAATCTTAACCTTCAGAAATTCCATAAGTTTCCAGAGATCGAATGAACTCTCCAATCATGACTGGTCGTTTTTTGGAATCTACACTTCCATTGAGTTTCTAATGTCCTTTGATTTCATGGCTTTCCTGGGTTCCTCTGACAAGGTATTAATTTGCTTAGCTTCGAAAACATCACCTCCAAAGTCAATGTTATAGAGAATTCTGTTGAAGAATTTCTGCGTGAAAGCTTCCTTGTTCGCTAGTGCTATGAGGGCCATGAAGGAAAATCGGGATCGATTGATGACGGTGGATGGGAGAGATGTGTATCCCGATGATATTCTGAAGTACGTATGTGTGTCTGTGTGTCCTTAAAACGTTGAAAATGTCACAATTTTTCCCGCGAAAAATTTTTGTGAACAAATGGTGGACAAAAAGTGACCAAAGCTAACTTAACACAAATTTAGACAGAACACCACCCCGTTATTTCTAGATTTCCATAGTTCAACATTTCAAGATTCCAAAAGAGAGTCTCAAAACACCAGACTTCTCCCAATTCTCGTTTGATCACATTCTTGCATCTGGCAAGTCACATTAAACATATTCACATAGATTAATCTTTTAGTTATTTCCGCCAAACTCACATCCGTCTGAGTGAATTTGTCACGCAGAATAGCCAGCGAACGTGCGATCAAAGTGGAAGTCTTTCAAAATGAGCTATTTCAGATTGGAGCAATTCTCCAAGGAATTCCTCCAGCGAATCAGAAGTCTGCTAGTCGCGAAGCTGATAGACTTGAAGATGACACCCGAGGAGTTTGTACTTATCAACGTTGTCTTCTTTTGCAATCCAGGTATGGAGGCATCCGAATAAAAAAAAATAGCCGAATTTTCAGCACTTCCCCTCTCCATCCCTGGCCAAGAAATCATCACCATCCAGCAGAACATCTACACGAACGTCCTTCTCCAGTACTGCAATCTGGCCTATGGTAGAAATGGACCATCCAGATTCACAGATCTCATATCCATTTTTGACGTCATCAACAAAAATTTTGAAGATGTGCAGGCAATGACCGTAATCTTTCGGATGAGCGCACCGGGCGTCAAGTACAGGAAACTCGTGACGGAGGTTATCTAACAAGGACAAAGATGCGCATCATTGCATAAAATGTTATAATATTTTGATCTTATTTTTGACATGCTCACATATTTATTTGTTCATTCCCATAACCATACATCAATAAAGTATTTTACCACGGATAACACTCTCCTGGGCATGATTGAAGGATGGTCTCAAAACGGGCGGTCTCCACGGACATGAGTACTGTGTAGGTGGTCAACTTGTTAAGGTTGGTGCGAGAGGACAGGACATTGAAGATACCCTCAAATCCGGTGTTCTTTTGCGTCAACTTGTCCATGCAACGGTTTCCCGGGGTGTCACGGTCGTCGAGGTAGAGGTCCTGAAAATTGGAGTTTGGCGGCTCACGTTCAGGTCCAACAGGAGCATAAACATAGAATTTTGAAACCTGCATCTCTTACAAAACATTTTAACGTTAGCCTAGCCTTTACAGAGTCTCTCTTGGAATTTCTGGCTTGAACCTTACCACTGCTCCTTGATCATAATTGGTTTGCAACAGGTACCATCCATTTTTGGCGTCAGCCAACTCAGTGAGGATAGCAGTTCCGTTGAGGGATCTAGCGATGATGCATCCTTCATTTTTCTGGGTACCGCCCAAAATGAAATACACCGGAGACAACATTGGGGTATTCATCAAGTGTTCCTTGGCATCGAGGTAGCTCGTCTTCTGCTCCAACGTCTCTCTTGCCAACCAGGACATCCATTTTCCATCGGCTTCGAGTCCGAACAACCATTTGATGATGCCATAGTAACCTCCTTCCAACTGATAACGCTCGTTTGCAGTCAACGAAAACTCATGGGGTTTCAGTCCATTGTAAATTCCAACGTAGCCAGCAAAGTTGTTGGACTTGAAAAGCAACTTTCCATCCTTAATCCAGTTAACATTGATGACCATCTTACGAAGTTTTTGAGAGATTTGCCAGTCGTGAAGTTCAGGATCCCACCCTAGGAAAAGTCCGAAGTCCAAGTTTCTGGAATTTCAATCTTTGAACTTGTCGTAGAAAATTTTAAGCCTAACCTAGCATGAGTCAAGTGCCCATCCTTATCCTGAGCGACAATCGAAGTGCAAACTGTGAAAATCTCGTAGAAAATGTTGTAGAGCGTGATTTGTCCAACTGGGATTCCAGTGACTTGGGAGATACTAAAAATCTCATCTCGGTAGGGTTGAGCAAGTTTGTAAGCCATTTCTCCGAAGACGTCATCGGCGAAATTGACAGCATTTGGGAAGATTGGGGAGATCAACTCTATGAGGACGTCGATCAAGTTTTTGATCTCAACTTTGTAAGCGGCTGCAATTTGTTTCCAGCGTTCGGATGGAGGAAGGTCGAGGTTAACGTCGAACCTGGGAAGTTGGAATTTGAGATGTTGGAGAAAAAAATAGCCAGGTACTGCCTGTCCGCTGTTCGCCCATGGCTCGTCCGATAATGGGCGAGCCGCGGGCCGGGCCGGGCTTTTTTGAAAATGGCCCGGCCCGGCCCGTCAATCAAACTTTAACCGATTTTTTTTGAAAATGACTGCCACTAACTCTATGACTAATATGAGTGAAAAATTCAAATTTTCCGGAAATATGCCAAAAATTGAAAGTTTTCGATCATTTTAGCAAGACGGGCTGGACGAGCCGGGCCGGGCTGGCCCGTGGGAAGGCCCGTCAGATTGCAACCCTGGTAAAATCTTACCACGGAATATCAAACTGCTTTGACGGATCATAAAGATTTGTCTTGTCATCCAAAATACAGTGGTCCGTGTACGGAGCCGGCAGCTCCACATGCTTCGCCAACGACAGCCCCACGGTCAAAACCAAGACAATGAAAATTGACACCCTCATCTGGTTTTCCAGACAGTGGTCTAACTTGTGCTCTCCAAGCTTCCTTATCTAGTACTCGCAGAACACGCGGCCACACTTTCTTATCAGGGTTTCCAATTCCACATTTTGATTCATGATAGATTCATTTTCCTAGGTTCTCCACGAATTCCTATAACTTTCTATCATTGATCTTTCAACTGATCATAGTATAGTCTATCAGTTTAAGGGGCGGGCAGAACATGTTTTGATGATATATAGGTATGATTTGTGGCGAAATGGCTACGTTATTGTCCGCTGATAGACCGCCATGAGTTAGCAAACCCGGAAGGAGGGCTACAGATTGAATACGAAAAATTTAAATTTTGATTTATGTTTGTTGAACTGAGTCAAGTCAATTGAGAATATTATTTTCTTGGGAGGGTTAGGGAAATTACACTTTTTTTTTCAGGCTCTGGTCCCTGTTGTGCTGATGTATTAGCGATATTCCCCCAAGGGGAAACGCGCTCCATCGCATACTTGGCTGAAATTTGAATTTTTAGCTTTCCCGCCATTTTGCAACAGCGAAACATGTTTCGGTGGGTGCGTGGACTCCTCGTGGACAATTCGACTGCTGAACGAATTGTCCACGAGGAGTCCACGTACCAACCAAAGCAAAATTCTGAATTTTTCAGGTGGACGGTGGACTCTAAGAGAACCCAAACCGGAAGGAGTAACTAAAAGTGTGCAAAACTAACTATCCTAATTTTCTCAATGGGGCGCATTTGCGATTTTTCATTTAACAAAAAGGGTGTGCTGCAAACGTGCTCTACGTCAATTTCCAATTGTACTACTTTGCTAAATATGACTCAATTTTAATTTTGTATCTTGTGCTTTGATTCAAACAAAAATGAAGAATAAAGAAAAATTTTGAACCTTTTTGAAAGATCAGTTTTTCACTCGAATTTTGAAAAATATGCATATACTTATTTCGAAAACAAGGACTACAATTACCAAGTATACCCAGAATGCGTCATGTGTATGAAAATATGAACATCATTTTTTTGTTCAAAAATACAATTCATTATTTTTTAGTGAATTGACGTTTATGGAACGAAACAATACAACTATTGGCGGCTGTTTAAATTTAGATTTTCAAACTCTCTCTTTTTTTTCGTGAAATTTAACTGAGTTTCGATTTTTTCGATTGTTTGCTTCACGAGTTGTGGGATGAAAGTCAACGAAAATTTTTTGTTATTGTGAGATTTTCAAACTACGAACATTCATTCTTTGGCTTTTTGTTGTTGAATTTTGAGATTTTGGATAACATTTTTGAATATGCAGAATTTTTCGTCAATACATAATTTTGGTGATTTCTTTTAATAACACATTGAAAAATTGCAAGTTTATTGAAACTCGACCTCCGCGGTTTTAATGTTATTTTTGCAGAAAAAGATGCCTTAAGATTTTGAATTAGAAAATTGGGAAGATGCGACAAGTTTTAGTTCTTATCCGTTTTATCCGTATTTCCTGTGACACCTGAGACCGAGAAAAACGGCGATTCATTCATTTTCGGATGCAAAAATTTTTTACACAAATTCATTTTTTCAAAATCTCAGAATCTCAGAATCTCACTCTGATCAATGAAATATCAAAACACAAATCATCCGTTACCGAAATCGTTTTGATTATAAGTTCCATCCTACATACACCAACTATCCTCCGTCTTTTCTTCCGATAAAATCGACGTCACTTGTCCCCCTCATTTCCCATTTTCCTCAATCACCCTCCTCCGAAATGGTCTTTTCGCAATGCCGAGAGTACCTTCTTTTTTCTTCCGTTATGGTCATTGTTCTTTCCGTTTCTTGAGAAAATGAAAAGTTCTTGAGAATTTACCTAGTAAACTTAAGTTTAATTTCAATTCTTGAACTTTTGACTTTCACTGAAAATATTGTGACCCACATGAAGAGAACTTCACAAGGTTTTTCTGTAGAAAGTTTTCTGTTTTTTTTTGTCTCGCTAGTCCCTATCCTATTCTATCTTCCTAACCCGTAGATCATTTATCCCACGATTCACATATCTCAAAGAATAAAAAACGTTTCACTAAAAGACCTCATAATGAGTGGGGGTCGTCTCCTGATGTGTTACGCACGACATATTTTTTGAAGGAATGTCAAAACGGAAGAAATGAAAAAAAAGACAACATAACAGAAAAATGCGAAATTTAGATCGAAATGAACTGAACTGGGCAAAGATCAACAATTTCTTGCTTACTAACAAATTACATATGCATTATAACATCTGCCATGTGCTAGATCTTACACAATTTGAGGGTTTTGAAGGAAGTGTTTTTGTTCTGATTTTCGGAACTTGAGTTTATTTTTGGGTGCAGTTTTTTTTTTGATTTGCGCTGACCCCTCGCTATTTCCCGGCTTCATTTCGTGGCTATTCTATTATTCATAATACTGTATGCGCCTTTAAGAATTTGACTTGCGGAGACTGCGAGGCTGCCCATGGAGTTTGTGCCCTATGCGCAGAAAATCAAGATTGAAAAAGATCAATTCCTTTTTGGTTCCTTTTCAACATTGTGTTTTCCTTTTTGAAAAAAAGTTCCATGAGAGTTTCCTTTTCAATATGAATATTTACTTTCTTCCTTTTTCATCGACTATAGAGTTAGGTTCACACATTTTCCTTGGAATAATGTTATGATTTTTGACCGAACTTTTCATAGTTTTTCATAGTATATCTTTGAGATTAGAAGACATTTCTTTGAGATTAGAAGACATTTTCGAGACTGTTATGATCTAATTTCTTTTTAAGTTTTTTATGGTTAGTCAATTTTTTATAATTTGCCTGATTGTGAAGGTGGTAAGACAGTCAAATGTGAAGCTCGGTCGGAAATCCATCCGACCAACTGCCGACTGCCGGCCGGCTCGAGATGGATCAAATTTCTTAATTTGCACGGTAAATGTGTGAAGCTTTGTGTGTTTCTTTTTGTTTTTTTTTTGGCAATTTTTCACAATTCGAGTTTGGTTGCAGGTCGGTCGGCTATCCGACCGTAATTTTGCGCCGACCGAAATGTGCCCCTCATTTTTCCTTCTTTTCCGTTTTTTTCTTCCACTTCTGTACTCATTCTTTCCGATCCCCATGATCCTTACCAATTCCTCATAGTTATCTTTTGAGTCCATCTCTGTTTCTTGCAAAGGAAAAAACGCCAGTGCGTCGAACCTACGGATCAGATAACATTGAATCCCGAATCCTGAATTCATAAGTCCAGATTAATAAATCCATTCCATCCTATAAACATTTTCTTTTTCTTCTTTGTCATCAAAACTCTCGATTCCCCCCCCCCCCCCCCTCTCACTTTATTTGGCCACCTGCAACGTATGTTCGGCCGCCGTGATATCTGTTTTCTTTTCCCCTTGATTTCCCGCGTTTTTCTGATTTTTGTGGTTTGTAGCCTTCTCTCTTTCTGATTTGATTACCCGCCAGTTAACTTTTTCTTCTAAGTATGAGATTTCCAAAATTCTCTCCCCGTTTTTTTTTCAAATTGCGAATCTCGAACATGTCATGAGGCCAAATGCCTCCCCAGCAGACCGATTGACATTCTAATAAAAAGTAATTGTTCACATAATTTAGGCAGTTCATTAGGCAGTCGACGAGTCACATGACATATTGCATTCCATTTGAATACCCTGCGATTTGTGAACTTTTTAGTCATTCAGCACAAGATTTGAAAGTGTTCGGTTTTTTGGGCTTGATGTTCTTGTTGTTGGCCAAAAATATTTTGGGGTTTCCAACGCAAGCCAGACAGACGAAGAAGTTCTGGTTTACTTGGGTGGTCATAAAATAAACTACCATTATTTTGACTTTTGCTCTTGAGACACAAAAAATGGGTTTAGATTTTCAAAAACCTTCATAACTTGATTACCAGTGAACCGATTTCGATAAAAGTCAGATGCATATCGAATGAAAAGCCTTTGAGATTCTGAGGTTCTGAGAGACAGATAACCAAAAAAGGCGTTTCCTTTTTTTTTGCAAAAAATATATTATATATAGCTCCGTTCGAAACTTTAGTCACGCTGCTCACTCTATTCATCGTCTAGACAAGTGTTCCAATTTGACCAACCCAGTTTTTGTCAATCTGTTTCATTGCTCTGTGCCTACCGTACTCCCCCCCCCCTTTCCTCGTTTCGCACATTTCTAAATTTTCTGATTTCTGGTTTCCATCTCTTTCTTCCAACGCCTTCTTGTCTGCCTCCCACCATTCTCCATTACCAAGGTCAGCGTAATCCCCTCTTCCAATTAACCAGCTACTACACCTGTTCCCTCGTTTCTCAAGACCACCCATATTGGCGTCTAAAATCGCACCCCCCCCTTTTTCTGCTTCGACTCACGCCCCTGTCTACCACTAATTCATTAATACCTAATCTCCATATTCTCACATTTCTGATTCCATATTACATATTCAGTGCTAGTCAGTACCACGAGTCTGTGCTCGAACACCGCACCACCAAAAAAAACGAGCCCTCAAAAAAAGTATGATGGCACATGTCTCGCCGCTATTCATATGTAGATGACTGCACATTGACTACACCAGTGAATTCCCCATTTTCCTATAGAATATCTGTTCCCTCTTCACACTTCACATTTTTGACCCCCATACATATTCAAAAAAATTTCCTTTTTGAATAGCCGATCTAATTAGATGGCGGGAAAAATTTCTTGCCTAGGTGTCCCTCCATCCCAAAGGAGAAAGAGGACACACATGTCTTTCAAGATAAAATCTAGTATGTGTACTCTTTGTGTCCTCCAAAACTGACACCCCCAGACATGATACAAATCGTTCGAGGGCAGCACTTTTTTGTCGCTTTTGCCGTTATTTTGGTAGGATTAGGGTACCAGAGATCTTTCTTCCAAATTTTTTCTTTGTCCTTTTTTAGTACTATGGGTTACGGTAGTCATGACCAGACAGCTGACTTTGGTCGAACAAGAAATTATTGTTTTCAAGGAAGTTGTGTGATCTTAGAATTCTCATTATCATCATCAACAACAACCCACGATTTTCTCTAGATTTTGTACATTGGAATCTGGAATTTGGAATTCGGCTCGTCATTTTTGAAGTTTTCGATTCAGAGATCTAGACCAGATTTTGAAAACTATTGTGACTTGGACTAACGGAGCTTTGAAATTCCCAGTGTCTTTAATTTTGAGAGAGTTGAGTTTTGAATGGAACGGTACTGTGACTCAAAGGCTGTTACGGTACTATGACTCCAAATTCCAACAATCAGAGGTTCTTAGATTCATGTACTTACCAAAAACGCCAAGACTCTAGATTTCGTACACTGTTATTAATCGTGATCAGCTGGTTTTTCGTAGGCGAAATCGCACTCAACTTTCCAGGAAATCGACTCTAGTTTTGCTAAACAAACTTTGCGAACTTAGTGATTCTAGAGCCTCAGTATACTTCGCACACATGGAATTTCGAGTGACAAACTAACTTCCTCATTTTGCTTCCAAGCCATATCAGAGATCTTGACCAAATTTTTCTGGAAAAATGCCAAACATCAGATGTGTCGATCATGAGTTTGGAAACCTAACTTTGAGCAAAGAGAATTCATTTTCGAGCTCAAGACATTGAGCCCAAACTCATTTTTTTGTAGTCGAAGTTTCATAGTGACAGTAGACCAAGACCCCCTTTTTATCCTTATTATTTTTCCTTATTTAATCCTGTTCAGAACGGTGAACCCATAAAAAAGCAAAATGCGAATCTGTAAGATTACAAAAAAAAACGATTGAGGATAAAAAAAAGCTTCTTGTGATTTTAATGGGGTCCAATCTACTTCTGTTCATACGATCTTCGCTATCTAAGAAAAAAATCTGGAGGTTCAAAAACGGGCGGTCTTCATCGAACATGGTTCATTCATAAAGCCTATCCGATCTTCAGAATGTGTACAGATTTTTTGAAGTGTCCTATTCTAGCCCTCTAACCCAAACCGTTCTTCTATCAGTAAAAAAATAACTTCATGGTCAAAAACCAAATTACAGTATCCGTCATCATTTCTTGGACCTCCCATGGAAGTCAGAAGTTGTTAGTCTATGATTAATTTTTTGTACTCACTTTTCTAGACACTAAAATTTGTCTTTTGGTTTTCATTTTCCTTGAATTCTATTCTTCTGACCACTGTACCATGTCTCGTGTCCATTCTTCTTCTTGATCACATTTTTGTATATTTTATTTTCAATGGCAAATCACTAGAACTTTCTGTGTGCAAATCCACAAAAAAATAGTTCAAGAAGAAAATTCTGAATTCTGAATCTTGTTGACTTCATGTTCTAGATTCATTCTTAGTCATGTGGAATCCTAGGCGCTTGTGTTCATAAGTTCATCGCGGTCGAGATTTGATCTACCTCCCGAAAGAGGCATAATAGGTCAACGCGTCCACTGTACATAGTTTAAATCAGAATTCGTTCGGAGAAATTAGGAAAAGAGATCAAAAGGTTATCATTCATTGGAACAGATCTTCTCAGTTTTCGATTTCCCCGCTGAAAACTTTCCCATTAAAGTTCAAATTTTCAGCACAATGGCTCCGGGTCACGCGGAGCCATCATCGTCCACATCAGAACTTCTCGCCCTTGACCTGACAGGTCCAAAAAACTGTGAAGTCTGCAATCGTCCAGCCAACTGTTTCAACTTTGGGGTACTCTTTCATTATCTGTCTCAATTACTTTTAATTTTTCTCAGGTAATGTCATGTGACGCCTGCAAGATGTTCTTCCGCAGAACGATGCTTCTGAATGTGCAATATATTTGTCGACGGAACAATCAGTGCTTCAATGGTAAGTAAGGGTATGGGATCTTTTCACTCAAATTTTGTGACTAGGAAATTGGAAAACAAACTCCAAGTCACGGAATTGTGTCTTGGGAATAGTTAAATGGCGCGCAAATGTCCGCCGAGAAAAACAGGGCGGGCGAAACGAGATAACAATCAGTTGGAAGGTACTTTGTTCCCCCGCGGGAGGGAGATGGATTCTTGTTATCTTAAGTGAAGGAAATCGGAGATTCGTGAGATATTAAGTACAAATGTTCTATCGATGGGGTCTTTAGGATACAAAGGCGCAGGGGTCTATGCGATCCATGGGGGCCTAAAGGCTCGTATCTGTGGTCAATGGGCTATATGAGGACAATCGGGTTTATAATGTCTATGAGGTCTCATGAGGTTTTGTTGAGTTTTATAGGTTTTTTTTTTAAATTTCATTGTAGCTCATGGGATCTACGCAGTCAATTGAGTTTAAAGTGTTTCTTGTGGTCCGTGCTATCCGTGGAGTCTCATCAGATTCATAAAGTAGCATGGATCAGTTGGTCTATGCGATCCATGAGATCTTGTGAGGCCTATTAATATTGTGTGGTCTATGGCATTTATGGGGTTCATGGTAGCCATATCGTCTCTGTGATCGAGCTGTTCATTAAGCTCTTTGGAGCCTATAGGGTCCGTACGGTCACAAAGGGCCAATGAGGTTTACGTGTTCTTATGGGGTCTTATGGTGGCTGTGGGGTTCTATAGAGTTTCTTAGAGTGTATGGCGATTATGCGCACAACTGTTGTTTTTTGACAAAACTTTTTTACAGTCAACTTCTCGTGCTTAAAGCCCCCGTACTGTCGAGCGTGCCGTCTCGTTCAATGCCTCAAGGTTGGAATGAAACTCAACCTGTCCGCTGTTCTGGAAGTCAAAAACTCTAAAGACGACGCTGTCGCCAACCTTATCGAGAGTCTTCTCTATCAGGATTCTAAACGTGAAAAAGTTCTCATGGCCAACTTCACTTTTGAAAATCCGACGTTGGAGGAAATCATCGAGAGCAAGCAGCTTACTATTGTGGCTAGGGTAGGTTGATCCCCAACTACTGTCTTAAGGTATCTTCTTTTGAGCCATACCTCTTGACTTCAAATCATGGTTAGCCATCAATGAATAAATATTTCAGGACCCATCACATGAGATGACCAGCTCTGACTGGTGCTTCTTCGGGGCCTACACTGCCGTGAAGTTCTTGCTTGGTTTACACTTCATGAAACGGTTGAACACCAAGGACAAGGTAGGGAAGCGTGACAAGGTGATTTGTCCTGTGAAGCTGTAACAGTGAAAAATGTGTTCTTGAAATTTCAGACTTTGCTCCTTGCGAACTACTCGGCCAAAGCAACTCTACTGTTTAGTGCTATCCGGACTATGAGAGCCAAAAACGATAAGATGATCAAGCCGGATGGCAAGGATTTCTTCATCGAGTTCTTATCAAAATGGTCCGACTTCTCCCTACACTTCACCAATCGCATTCGGAGCATGCTAGTCAACCGACTCATTGAGCTGGAGATCACCAACGAGGAGTTCATACTGATTACAGTACTGTTTTTCTGCAATCCAGGTGAGCCTAGTATCGACGAAGTAGCAAATCTCAATACCTCGCTTACAGTACTCGATGGTCTCTCGGAAAACGCCGTGGCAATCCTTGGCGAGCAGCAAAAGGTCTACAGCTCAGCACTAATGCAGTACTGTCTCCTGACCTATCAGCAAAACGGACCTTCTCGATTCACTGAGCTCCTCTCCCTCTGCACTGTTACTAACAAGTACTTTGAGGATGTCCAGTACCTATACTGGATCTTCCAATACCACTTCCACGTCAAGTACAAAAATCTTGTGGCCAGTGTCATTTGAATCTCTTTATTTGAATCGTCCCATTTATTTGTGTGTCCATCGAATACTTTAATGTTATTTGTCCCGACATTGCCCCATCTTTAATTTTGCCCGTTCAATTCTTTATTTGTCTGTTAAATTGTACACTGATCTCTCTTCTCAACCCGGAAATCGCTTGATGACTCGATGTTAATTTAATGCCACCCATGATATTTCGTGAAAGAATAATAAATCCACTTCCTTGACGCCTTCGAACATAAAAGAGCACCGAGTGATTTGTGCTCATGAGAAGAAACGAAATCTTTTGAAACTCAGGTGTGATCGTTTTGCCTCAAAAGTCCACCAGGAAGTTGGCTGGCTCCCAAGATATGATAATACGAAAAAAAGTGTACCCGTGAAAGTGCACAAATCACATCTCAGAAGATTAACACTACATACATACACACCTGTTTTTTTTCTCAGACCCACCCATTGACCACGTGCTAGATCATTTCAGTCGGCATCCCTAGAACTTTTGAAAATCATATTCTAGTTTGATTTCCTTTTGATTTCTCTTTTTGACTGCTCGAAGAATGAAGAAGGAAATGTCGCCGTGTCCATGCAAAGTTTGCGGAAAGCCTACTATTGCTTTCAATTATGGGGTAAGTAATAGTGTTTTACTGTGTTTAAAATTATAAATTTTCATTTTTAGGTCAATTGCTGCAACGCTTGCAAACAGTTCTACAAACGAATCCGTGATTCCAAGAACATCCCGATGAGATGTCGCATGGGAGGACAGTGTGGCAAATGTCGATATTGCCGATACCAAGCGTGCTTGGAAGCCGGGCTTCAGGGTCCAACTTTAGAAGACAATCAACTATGTCTCGCACCTAAAAACTCCACTCCACAACTTCCATCTGTTCTACAACACCTGCAACACCTAGAGCATCAGAGGCGGGACACATTTCTGAACTTCTTCGCAGTGTCGGATTTCAACCTGGACGAACTTATACTGTCAGAGTCAACATGTTACATCAAAAAGGATCCCGATGCAGAGCCAAAGTTTTCTGACTGGACCACCCTAATCCTCAGTACCTCAGTGGATCTCATCAAACGCTTTGAACTCACTCGCAACTTGTCGAAAAGCGAGAAGATGGACTTTGTCAAGTCATCCTTCAGAAAGCATGCCATATTTTGCATTGCGATGAGTTCCTACAGTAACCAGAAGGAATCAACCGAGTTTCCAGGAGGGATGGATACTCTACCCGGAGAGCTCACAGATTTTTATGAGGAGTGTCCAGAGGTCTTGGGCAAAATAAGATGTGATCTAGTGGCAAAGTTGAAAGATTTGGAAATTACTAATGAGGAGTTTTTATTGCTGAGTGCTATTATGATTAGTAATCCAGGTAAAAGGTTTCAGAAAAAACAAAAAAAAAACGAAAGATTATTTCAGATGCTAAATATTTTTCGACTCTAACCCAAAGCCATATTGGTCGATATCAGCAACTTTTTGTATCTTGTCTAATGCAGTACTGTATGCAAAACTATCAAAGTTATGGACCAATCCGATACTCTGAGCTTTTATCAGTTTTCTGTGCTATTAACAGGACCCTCGAAAATTTCGACAGTGCAATTATCAATATGCAATGCATCCAGCCAAAAGTTAAAGTGGAGAAGATTTTCATCGATATGTTAAATTAACATTTTTTTCTGACTTTTTGTATATAAATTTTTGACTTTCTGCTTTTTTGCTATATGTTAGATTTCCCATGACATCTGAAAAAATTATGATCTCTGAATGAATTCTGAGTTCTGTCGACACATCTTGATCTTCTGGCCAATCTCCCCCCAGACAGAATTTTTTTGTCAGTGATCTAGGTTTTCTTCCGCATTTTTCGTCATACTCCATTTGTTTTCCCAAGGAAGTAAATTTCTCAAAAAATTCAAATATCATCAGACTTTAGATGTACTGGTAATGAGGTTCTACTGAGCACAAACTATGATATGATAAAGTACACGTACACACAAAGGGTGGGAAAACAAAAACCTCCACGCTTTCTGCCTCAAAAGGGGAAGACCAAGAAATCATCGAGGGATTACATTTTTCTTCGGAGCTCTCAACCAAGAGGCGGGCACGTGTCTTGTTCTACTTGCTTATTATCTTAGTCTATCTAAGATTGTTGGTGTGTGCGTGAATTTTGTCTATTCTCTAATACTTTGAAGTCTTCTTCTTGACAAAATGATAACTGAGCAGCATGAATGTGCCATTTGTCAAAAACAGACAATTGCCTTCCATTATGGGGTGAATTATTCTTGTGATAAATTTGACTTTGAGAATTTCAATTAAAAAAAGAAATAAACTCAAAGAATTTTAATAATTTTTGATGCATTCTAGTCAAGGCTTAAGAGTGCAAAAAGACGCACTGAGTGTACCTTGATTCAGTTGAGGCCAGGTGGAATGAAATGGATTATTTTTAGCTTGTTTCGCGACCAAATGATTTGTGACTAATCTAGTTTTAGTGAAGGATCAAGAATGAAAAAGTCACGGAGTTTATGACTTACAAATGTCAGAATTTTTCGGAAGCCTCTCAACAAAATTTATGCAGAGAAGCCAGATTAGTATTGTCGCGAGGAGCTATTTAAAAAGTCTGCATTGATCATGAAAGACAGATCACATTCTGATTGTCAAACTGAAGATATGGGCATATCGCAAATGTTTTAAAAGTGATGAATAGTCTTTAATTCGATTTCTCTACTAATGACACTTCAGAAAAAAACCAATTCCACAAAAGTGTAAAGTTTATGAGCCCATTTCAACAGATTTTTCACACTTTCAAAATTCCAGGTCAACTGTTGCAACGCGTGCAAACAATTCTTCAAACGTTCCGTCGACTCAAAAAGTCTCCCAATGAAGTGCCTTAACGGTAGTTCGAAATGCAGTCACTGTCGATACTGTCGCTTTCAAATGTGCCTATCCGCTGGAATGGTCGCCCCAAGCAGACAAGCTTTCGAAAAATCTAAGCCAGACCTCGGATCAGTCCTTTCCCATTTGGAGCAACTCGAGAACCGTCGTAACGACACCTTCATGAACTGTGTGACAACAAGTGAATTCAACCTGGATGATCTTATTCTGGCAGACACCTTGGAATACTCGAAGAAACCAGAAGATTTCAAACCAGGTTTTGAAGGATGGGTTGCGATGTGTTTCAGTACGTCAGTGGATTTTATCAAGCGCTTCGAGTTTAATAAGGATCTGACAAAAAGCGAGAAGATAAACATTATCAAACCATCATTCCGGCAACATGCTACACTTTCACTTGCCATGAGGTCCTACAGTAATCACAGAGAGTTCACGGCGTTCCCAGATGGATTGGACATTCTTCCAGTGGAGCTTTCAAATCAATTCAAAGATTGCCCGAAGTTTTTAAACAAAATCCGATGCTCTTTGATAGCGAAGCTTCATGAATTGCAAATCACTGAACAGGAATATCTGCTGCTTGGTGCTATTATGATTTGCAATACAGGTGAGAATTGATCATCGTGAATTCACCAGAAATCCAATAAGTTTCAGTCTCGGAAATCTTCTCTACCTCCAGTCAAAACCACGTTAGCAAATACCAGAAGCTATTCATAAATGCTCTTATGGAATACTGTTTGATCAAACACTCTAATAATGGAGGTTCCCGATTTGCGGATCTGCTATCCATTCTCAATGTTATCACCCAGGTTTTGGAGAATTTCGATAACGCTGTTATTCAAATGCACTGCTCGGAGCCAACTAAAAAAATGGATAAAGTCTTGGTGGATATTGTGGAAAAGAAGATTTGAGTATATCGATGATAATAGTAGTTGTGTTATTGAAAAAAATGGGTCCTTACCGTACATATTTTGCGACAGTTTTGTTTTATTTCTTGCACTTAAATAAAGTCCTTGCTCCCTCATCGTAATATCGAGATAATAAGACAAATTGTGCTCACAAAAAATATTGGATTCGTTGTAAAAAGTGGCATTAAAATTTTGGCGGTCATTTGAAATTGGGCCGATTGGGCCGAGTGGCCCGGCCCGATACAAGTATGCTATTGTTGGATCTGATCTCTAACATATTTTCATCTTTATGTGTACTCAAAATCTAGTTTTCCATTTTATTCGAAATACCAGACAGCCTTACCTTTTAGAAAATCCACTATTATCTAAATGTCCCTGTAATTCTCGTTTCTCCGTGAGCATAAATAGAGCAATTAGAAAAGATCCAGTCACTTCCGCTTCAGTTTGATTCTTTAAACAAAAAATATGTCCGTTTTAACTTATCCCATTTCACCAGAGAATTTAGCTGAGAACGGTGCCAAACAAATTATTGCCGGACTCCAGCTGAGCTATGGAAGTCTTTCTATTATTCTGATGATCTATATTTTTGTTCATCTTAACGGTCCAAAGTACAAGAATTCGTTCTACAGACTGGTTCAAGCCGACTTGTTGATAGTAAGTTTGAGTTGTGAGAGTTCTCAATACATTTGGAATTTCCTGAAAACTCTGAAAATTCTAGAATATCACTTGCTGGCTGAACAGCTGGATATCAATCCGCTTCTTGGGGTTGGAGTTTGGACTCAAATTTATAAAAATGCTGGAAAATTTCCATGCCGGGTCGTGGAATATTTTTGGATTTTTCGTTATGTTTTTCTTCCACATGCAGTTTTGCTCCGCGGTCTCTATGAGCATTCACCGTATCTCTTCTATCAAATTTTTCAACAGTTATGAAAAATTTTGGTCTCGTTATTATCTACTAGTGGAACTCATTTTTATCGTGTATAGCTCTCTAACTCAAATATCTGGGCAGCCAACAAAACTGGAGGTCAGAAATGGAACAGTTTGGTTTTCTGTAGATTTGGAAATTTGGAATCTGCATGGAAAAAAACAGGCGACATTTTCAATTATATATTTCTGTTTGCTGTTCATTACCGGTATCACTGTTGCTCGAACAGCACTCAAAAAGCTCCAAGGAACAGGTCATGAAGGAGTGTCCAGGAAGATGACAAAGATAGCGATGACTTATGGATTAGTCTATTCTGGAATACTGCTATGGTCTATTGCAAACATGATCTTGATTCTATTCCCAGTGATTACAGCGGAAGTGCTTGCGGTTGGAGGTGCACTGTTGAGTGTGGCTTCAGATATGGTAATGCTTCTTTTTTTGAAGTTCTGACATCTACTAGTTTTTGAGATAACTTAGTTAACTGCATATTTTTCAGATGTCTTTGTCTTTACCCTATATTCTACTCATTTTCGACACAAATATCAAAAAAGATATTCGAGAAATTTTAGGCAGTACTCAATCTTCTGCAGTGGTTTCGATTTCTAGATGATTGTGTTTCATATCATCTTCAATTCTGACATTGTATGTATACTCTTTTTGGTTTTTTTTTATAGTTTGATGTACTATGTACACATTTAATTTTTCAAACTTCATAAATCTTTATTATTACGGAGCTTGCCATTTTTCCTAGCTTCTTAGCACGAGCACCCTTCGTATATTATTCCAAAAAAACTGAAAAAAAGCAACAAAAAAAATTCGAAAAATGATAGGAGGCGTATCATTTTGTGGATTGGAAAAAACGAAACATTTGGAAAATTCGATTTTTCTGATTTCAGTTCATTTTTGTTTTTTGACCCATGAATCTCACTCAATGAGTGTTTTATACACCGTGAATGATGAATACTCGACATATCTCATTTTTGAGATTTCTGAAATTTTTGGGGGTGGCGTATCTTTATTTGGAGTTATAAGGAGATGTGGTTGAGTACAAAAAAGAGAAAGATACACAAAAAATGAAAACACATTCGTCTCCATTTGTTCCTCTAACATCAGTTTGAAGATCTCTCAGGAGAAAAGCAAAAAAATCATTTTTTATTTAAGGATTGGAAGTGGAAAAAACGTAATACAGGGTAAACTAAGGTTCATTCCATCACAGTGGCCGGTGTCGAAGTAGAAAATTCACTTGTAACTCTGCTCTTCCCAAGTTTTAATAAACCTGAAAATACACATTTCGAATAACTTCTGATTTTGTTTTGGAGTATGCTTACCGATCAAGATACTCCTATACTCCGACACAATCATCATAAATGCAATTGAATCAATCGGTGGATAAAGACACAAGACTACATACATCCATCCGGTAGGGAAACTCATCTCGAAGTGGAACACCGGCTGTATCAATTGTCCAATAAGGAATGGGGCGATTGGTAGGACGAATAGAAAAGTGGGAATAACTGTCTGCACAACCAAGGCTCGAAAGAACTGCTTTTGAAGCTTTCGATTGACAATCGACTGTTGGGCAAGCTCTTTTTGCAACACTGAATGCATTCTAACTCCGCAGTAGATAATGATAATGTATTGAAAACTCAACGTAGCGACACCAGCGGTAAGGAATTTGAGACTGTCCCATCTTATCGAATCGTCTGATTCCTTTATAAGACGGTTTCATATGGGGTTCTCACAAATTAAGCTCACGTAGGGAAGAATTGCAAATCGAGCCAAGGTGGTAATACTCAAATTGTAAGAATCAGCAATCACATTTCTGAAAATTTGCTACAAAACCGGAATTTTTCACACTTTGGCCCACCTCATGTAGTCGTCTGAGTCGTTATCCGGCCGACAAAAATAATAAAGTGAGCCGCCATAAATTGCTCCCGCTAAGAAAGCATAAGACATCCACAAAATCACACCGGCACCTCCAAACCTTCGAGAATACTCTTGCTTATACAAAGTGAAATAACGAAACACGAATTGAACAGCGATGACGGCCAAAATTATGAGATAGAAAGAAGCGTAGAAAATAATAGCGAATTCAAGAAATCCATGGTAATGTGAAAGCCACGTATTCAAGCTGAAGTACACCAACGCTTTGTTATAACTGTGTGCGAAGGGTCGAGCAATCAGTTCCCAAGCGGAGAAGAACATGCCCATTGCTGAGAAGACAAGTACCATAACCTTGTAGGTTCCGGTGATTTTTTTGATGCGCCAGCACGTCATGTACATAAATAGAGTATTGATTATCAAAGTTGTGACAAATCCCCCATTGGTGAATATGTAGGAAAATGCTATGTCCAATTTCATGATTTCATAACCAGTAACAACGGAAAGCGTAGGACGGAAATGAGGCTCTCTTTGAAATGCGTTTGGGTTTTTATAGTGATTTGAGTGGGAATGAAAACACAGAATCAAAATTGTACACATTTCGTGTGGATTGTTTTCCGATAACATGTCTGAAATGTGAGTAATCGATTCTTTGGTACATGTTATCATCATAAATAATTCGAACTAAAAATTTTTTTTGCTTCAAAATATGTAAAATTTTGTGCTGATTCCGAATATAATAGTGAGAACGCTCAAAAATCTCTGTAAAACCCTGAAAAATCGCTTCAAAACTATCCTTTTTCGGCCGAACGGTCTCGTGGGGCCGTGGCCTAACTCCCGGAGTTTTCTCGACCACCTGACTCGGTCACCGCATTTTCAGATTTTTTTCACCATTTTTTAAAGGTTTTTTTGTTATTGTGAAAAGCAAACGAGAAAGTGAAATAACAACAAAAATGTATGATTTTCAAAAAAAAACCTGGTTTTCACAAAAAAACCTGAAAATGCGGTGGCCGAGTCAGGTGGTCGAGAGAACTCCGGAAGTTAGGCCACGGCCCCAGGAGACCGTTCGGCCGAAAAAGGGTCGTTTTGAAACGGTTCTTCAGAGTTCTAGAGAGATTTTCGAGTGATTTTACTATTATATTCAGAATCAGCATAAAATTTTAGAAACATTGAAGCAAACATTTTTGACCGGAATCCTCCTTTAACCCCCGAATAACACAAAAATTGAATCTTATCATCTTGATTACCCTTTTTTATAGGAAAATGTTGAATTTGCTGTGGTCATAAATCTGACGAAATTCCTTTCCATTAACTTTTCAATTTACACTCTGCAATCTTTTCATTTCCGGTAATCCTTGCAAGTTAAAACTAATTTCGATCAAAGTGCAAAACGAATGATCCCTGTCTCAAATTGTAGTCAGGTAAACCACATTCTGTTCCAATTGTATCACCTATTCTCTCTTCTTCTCCTACTCAGTTAAGCTTTTCTGAAATACTCCATCCGGCGGATAAAGCACGCTCTCTCTCCTACTCACTTCTATTATTTCAAAGTGTGCATTATCCATTATTCTCTTCACTATGGAGCCACCGCTGGCTCGATGTGCTGTTTGTGGAAAACCGAGTAATTCGTTTTGTTATGCGGTGAGTTGAGACTAAATTTCGTATGTTAATTTTTTATAGATGCAGTGATAAAAATTTGGATAACATTTTTCAGATCCGATGCTGTACCTCATGCAAGTTATTCTATCGGAGAATCAGAGCAAGTTTAAATTTACCAACATTCTGTAACTTCGGGGGTAACTGTTTCGATTTGCTCCAGTGCCGATTCTGCAGATTTCAAGCATGTGTTGCATCTGGACTTGACTTTGCAGCACATCGTGACGTGATGACTCAAGGATTCCCGTCAGTTATGAAGCAAATGGATGATCATAATATGGCTAGAGAAGCGGCATTTCTGGATATCCAAATCCCAGAAAACCTACTTATCGACGACTATATTCTGTCGGATTCAGTTAGCTTTGTACCAAAGCCTCAAGATTTCCAACCAACCTGGCAAGCCTTTACAAAAGCAAATATCTACACATCTATCGACTTTGTCAAAAGATTTGGACTGGTTCATTTGTTATCGGATAAAGAAAAACTGGCTTTTGTGAAGCAATCACATATCCAGGCCGCCCTGTTTTACAATGCATGGTGGTCCTTCACCAATGGAAAGAAAGTCGCCGAGTATCCTGGTGGAATTGATATTCTACCCGATGACGGCAATTTGAATCTCGAAATCCTTGATAAAATTGAGTTTCCAATAGTTGGCAAACTGTGGGAACTGAATATGGAGTACAAAGAGTTTCTTCTTCTCAATGGCATTCTGGTCTGTGATCCAAGTAAGTGTAGAGAATTGAAAACAAAGTAACTATTTTTGAAATATTTTCAGGAAGTCTAGAGTTTACGGAGAAGGGCAGATTCCCGATTGAAGAATATCAAAAGCTGTTTACATCTGAACTTCTTCGACACTGCATTACTATTTATAAACAAGATGGACCAACGAGATTTATGGAGTTGCTATTTATCCTATGCTTAGTTCAAAATGTAACTGATGACTACAAGCATGTGCTGAATGTATTGGATGTGCTGGAGATGCTAAATACCGAAGATGTTGCAGCGCAACAATTTGAAAACTTAGCTCTTAATTGAACTTTCATTTTTTGTTTTTGAAGTCCCTCAAACAAAACCCTCATTTTTCATTAGCTCTATTTTTACAAATACCAAAAAATGTCAACGTTTTTAAAAGGTTTTTTTTCAATCATTTTCGTCAGTCCCAATAGGATCCGATCATGAAGAATACATTTGTTGACCTTTTAGAATCATTGCGAATAAAAAGAATGAATAAACACTGCCTTAAAGTACATACATACGCCCAAAAAATGTCGTCGCCTATTTTTAATTTGAATGCTCCAATTTGCAGTCATGCGTTATTAATCCCCTCTCTCGTCAGAACTCCTTCTGACTCAGCAAAAGCTATTTTCGGTCTCTTGTCTTTAGTCTGCTACCTTTGACTAATCTTCAAATGTCTCTTGACAACGACCAACGACCAACTTCTTTCCAAGGTTTTCCCAAATTTCTGAATCAAGTCAGAAGTGCACGTGGTTGAATCTGCTTGGGCTTCGTTGTGGCCCCACGTGAAGCATAAATATATATGATCTCACGGAAATCCGCCCAGTTAGACTACACATTTTTTTAAAGCTTTTGGCGGATTAATTATCTCTTTTACGTATTCTAGTTTTGCCACATTATCTCAAAATGGAGTCGCCAAGATTTCACTGTGCCATTTGTGGGAAGCAGACCAATGCGTTCAATTACGGGGTACGGTTCCAAAATTTTTCAATTTAGGTGCCTATAATTTCTATGAGACATAAGTGTCTTGGTTGTGAGGTCTCGAGATTTCGAGACAACTTTCTATCATCCCATTCAGAACTAACAGATTTAAAATGAAGTTCACACAACTTCTGAAAACCTTAAGTTCATTATTTCCGCGATTAATCTGATCCTCAAAACCAATAAGATCATGACTTTTTTCTATCAATGATCAGTGTCCTTAAAAAATACTTTCCTGTTATTCTGATCGAAGCAATAGTGATAGGTGGCATTTTTTCCGTTGATCCGTCGTTTGACGTATTGTGTCCCACGGACTGATTATGCTCACGACGTGTGATTACTAGTATAAAAGATATCCAGACTACTAGTAAATTCTGTCTGACCTGGGTGGGCATTTGTGCTAGATTTCTGTCATTCTGTCCAAATGGAGATATCTAGATTTTTTTGTGTCATTTGTTGGAAAAAGACTAATGCGTTTAATTATGGAGTAAGTTTAGAGCGAAAGACCATGATTGCAAGAAAGCCGTATCTCAAATCCACCTAAATTTACAGGTCAACTGCTGCAATGCCTGCAAAATGTTCTACAAGAGATCCCTGACCGCTCCGAAGTTTCCGAAGCACTGCAAAAATGGAGACAGCTGCGTTGATTGCCGGTATTGTCGATTCCAACGTTGCCTTCAAGCAGGAATGAATCCACCCGGCCCGCCAACACCGCCAATCGTTGAAGATCCACGTTTGCCAAGTCCAGATTTGCCACTAGTCATCCAAAACTTGAGCCATATGGATGCTTCGAGACAAAGAAGGTTCCTGGACTTCATCATACCAGATAACCTGGGTCTCGACGTCTTCATTCTAACCAGATCCGTGCACTATGTTGAGAAACCGTATGATTACCAACCAAACTGTTATAAATGGGCTGAGGCGAACATCAACACTTCGATTGACTTCGTGAAGAAGTTTGATGCTGTTCATGAGTTATCTGAAAGTGAGATGCTGACTTTTGTCAAGAGTTCCTATCTACCAATTACCCTATTGTGCACCGCGATGTGGTCCTATATGAATCATAGGGAGTGTGCCGAGTTTCCTGGAGGAGTCGATGTCATATCCGATGAGCTCAACTATTTTTTCAGGGCGTGTCCAGCTGTCTTGAACAAAGTCAGATGCCCAATAGTAGCGAAGTTGAGGGACTTGAAAATCTCAAGAGAAGAGTTTCTACTGATCAGCGCCATAATTGTTCTGAATCCAGGTAAAAAAGCAATCATGGTTATGTTTTTCATTTTCTAGATATTTTCAGGGTCTTCTATGCTTTCTGAAGACACTCGGGCACTGATTGGAAAATATCAAAGTGTGTACTCCTCGAATCTTCTTCAATACTGCCTCAACGTTTATCAACATTTTGGACCCTCCAGATTTACCGATTTGCTAGGAATCTGCAGCGTGATCGGTCAAGATTTTGAAGACTTTAAGAATGTCTTGGCACAGTTTCAATTTGCTAAACCGGATTTGGAGAACAAGAAGATTCTTCATGACTTCATGGACTCAACTGTCAAATAAATTGAATTCCGACATTAGATTATTTTCTATTATTGCATATTCTATTTTTGTTATTATTAGGCAAAAGTCACACAAATAAATAAATCCTCATAACCAGTCTCTACATGATAAGGCTACGTTTTTTTGAGAATTCATATAAATAAATGCAAAATTGATAATTATCAAGGCCAGTTGTCATCGTCATTACACAAGAAAACAGTTGGAAAATGCAAATTCATTTCAAAATCACCAAAACTCAAAAATAATGTTATCACTTGGTTGTAAAAACTTTCTGGCTGCTTTGTTCTTTATCAAATAATCGAGACCCTTGAAAAATTCCATTCTCATCAGTGCGGTTTTCATTTCCTGTTTCCTTAATCCATACTCGACAGCCTCTCTGGTTCCGATCAATCTTGTGTTATGATTCCAAGTGGTATTTCTGAAGCTTTTTTTTTTTGGAAAAAAAAGACACAGAAAACTCACCCCAGCACACATTTCTCCAAGTCAAAGTCTCCCAAAAACGGATTATACCATCTATAATGATTTCTGGGCACTGCCAAAATTTCTTCCTCTGGCATTTCTGTCATCCAGTGCATTTTGAATCCATGAAGCATAAAATCTCTATCAGGACTCCATACTCCACTAGTCAACCAGCCGTCTCGAACAAAACCGGTACCCTAGAAAATGATTTTTGGTAGATTTCCCTATTATGTTCATAATTGACCTACTTTTCTCATGATTCTGACTTTTCCGAAGTCGGTGGATGCTCCGAGGATTGCTCGAATGCATGATGTATAGGTGAAAAGGTCGGCGAAGTTTTTGGAGTTCTCCCAGGCTCTTCGACATAATTTCAACTCAATGTGGTGATCAGGGAAGAGCTTTTCAGCTAAAAACATCTGAAAATCTGAGGTTTGCTGCAAACTGCCACCAAGACTAAAAAACTAGAAAAAACTCTAAATCGTGAAACCAAAAACCGTATTGGCGTCCTAAACATCTTGTCAACATACAGTATCGGCCATAATGATATTCGTTTTTGTCATTTTCAGTTGAAAAACGTCAACTTTGAGTGGGTGAAAAACTAATCAAAGTAGTTCTTTCTGTTAGAGAATTTGAGCGTATTTGAATCAAACCTCGATCTTTAAATTTGTAGTTGACAACTTTTTTGTATCTCTGCAATCAAAATAGTTACACTCAGAAACCTCCGGCGATGTCAAATTTTGCCCTATTTTAGTGCTGATTCTCGAAATTTTTTGAGCTTTTTTTCGACAGGCCGTATCTTGAGAGAGCGGACTTGTAGAGAAAAGTTGTCAACTACAAAATAAAAGTTCAAGGTTTGATTAATATACTCTCAAGTTTTCAGACAAAAAAGCAACTTTGAATTACTTTTTCAGCTACCCAAAGTTGACTATTTTTCACTCAAAATGACGAAAACGAATATCATTATGGCCGGTACTGTAGCTGCCATCAAATCTTAAAACACTCAAATTTTCTATTTTAGGTTGATTTATCACTATGGCCGGTACCGTACATGTAATGCTCCATTCTCCGTCCCATGAAAACTATCGGGCAATTTCGACTCATATTCCGCAAAGTCTCGAATCAATTGCACTGCATATGAAGTGTTTTTGGCCAAATATGCTCCAATAGCAATTTCGGGTGAAGAATGACGGTCATAGAAGGTAATGTCAATGTTTTCATCGAGGTAGTCTTGGAGTTTTCTGGAAATGTTTCTAATGGTTTTTTTTTCAAAAATTAAAACAAAATCACTTGTTCGGGTTGACAACCCCTATATCTGCATCCACGTGTAATATTGCATCAAACTTGGGAAGGATCTTCGCAAGGACACAGTGACGACGGAAGTATTTCTGAAAACTTTTTGATAATTATGAAATATTTGAAAATTGGTCATGTCCCTTTAAGTTACGGTAATGTTGGTACCATTTTTGTGGCGTGATATATTTATAGCCAATTTGCCTATTGTTACACCAACAAGAGAGTTACTTGAGGTGTCCAGTTGAATTTTTTTTTCTAGGAATTGGACCATAGACTATATTGACCATGAGGATTCAGAATCGGCAATAAAAATTGGCGAAATGTTCACGTGACTCGCGTTATCAGCCATCAAAGTCTCAGCTAGTACTAATTTTGTTGATTTTTGACAACTCATATCTTAGCTCCCTGGCACTTTTAGAAGGTCTAGTTTTTTGTGTTAAGCTCAAAATAATGTCTGCAATTAAATAGTATAAGTTTCAATAACTAGTTTAGACTGAAAATAGGGGAGTTGCGATCTCTACATGTTCCAATTGGACAATGTTTAATTATTTACATAATTTAATTGAAAGCATCATTCTGAACTTAACACAAAAAACTGGACCTTCTAAAAGTGCCTGGGAGCAAAGATATGAGTTGTCAAAAATCAACAAAATTAGTACTAGTTGAGACTTTGATGGCTGATAACTCGAGTTACGTGAGTTACGTTTCGCTAATTTTTATTGCAGATTCTGAATCCTCACGGTCAATATTATCTATGGTCCCATTCCTAGAAAAAGTTCAACTCGCCACCTCAAGTAACTCCCTTGCAAAACTGTTTTTCATTCAAATGACTATAATAACTGATTTTAAAAAATTACCACTTTCAAATAATCGCAACCCCATCCATCATCATTTGTGAGTATAAATTGATATCCTTGCGCCTTTGCATAGCACTCAACACTGTCTGAAATGTTCATATTCTTCTTATTTCGAACTCATACAATGATTACCAATTGCAATTTTGTAATAGTCCCTTCCTAACCCTTCTGATAGTACAATAACAATAGCGATATTTTCAGAAGGAATATTCCGGGTATTTTCAGAATTTTCAGGATTATTAGGAATAATTGCATATGGAATTCTGAACAAGGATTCGGAATCAGGGTCGTTAAGAATATTATCAGAGGAGAAGTATAATTTATATAGAATAGTTAGAAAAATGAAGAAACATAGGAATAGTAGTAGTATCCTTTTTACATGAAACATTTCTTTTATTTTCTTCTTCATGATTTCTCACATTTCGGGGAAGCAAAGGGTAAATACAGTGGGGTGTAGATCCGAAAACCGCGATAAAAGGAAGATAAAAACTGAATAGGGAAGAAAGGGAAGATACCATCTGACATGGAAACGTTTTGAAATGAGTTTTGATCTAGTTTTTTGTGGATGAGTTCTAATGTACAATAGTGCACTCTTGAACTTATAATGACACTCTCTAAAGCGGGAAATTATTCAACTTTCTTTTTTTTTTTTTGGAAAATTTTTGACCGATTGAGTATAGGGTGACCGATTGAGTATACAAAAAAGATATCATATGTGGGTGTTTTTATGTTATTGGAAAAAACTAAACTTGGGTGTCTGAAAAAATGAGTAACTTTTTTGTACGACCACTTTGTTAAAAACTGTCCGCATGAAAGCAACTCTACTTCGAATTTCTAAGCAATCCACGCAGCTAAATGGCTTCGAAATTCTAATTTTTATTCTTATTCTAGCTTATTAGAAAATACTGATATTTGCGTGCTGATCCTAAAAAGTGTAAATAACTGCCGAACAAATGAACATTTATTACAAAAATACATATTTCTGTGTTTCTATTTCAAAGTCTCTCGCGAAATGTCAAATTACCACGTTCCGAGCATTAGTGACACCAGTTTGCGTTACCTCGTTTCCAGGCCGAGTTGTCCAAACATCAATTTTGTCCAATAATTTTTTCTTCAGATCTGAAAAAATCCATTTCGATACATTTTCAAAAAGAATATGTTCATACTTATGATTGCTTTCCTGTAATCCTGTACAATATACATCAACAGAAATGAATCCATGCCTGGGAACACTGTGAAAGAAGAGAAGAAAACTCCAGATGGCAGATCGACTTCCAGATCCAGCAAAGGTAGAAATATGATAAACAAAACTGGTGAGAACAAAATCACAGTAGGAATAACGATTTGAAGGATAAGTGTCTTAAAAAACTGGGAGTGTAGTTTCCTCAACGACGGCGACAAGATCTGCACTTTTTCCTCCATCTCCTTGTACATTCGTACTGCGCAATAAATAATGATAGCATACTGTATCAGCATGATTACTGTCATGTTGATAATACTACCAATGTTCCTCCACCTTGGCAACTTATCGGATCCATATGCGACCATTGCCATCCCAGATATTTCTGAGAAATCTAAATTGTATCTTTTCAAGACTTCTTCCTTGAAAAAATTCACAGAGTAGGCATCCAGTTTGTTAAAGTAGTATATCCCAACCGCCCAAACGATTCCAAATGATAAGGAGTACGATACCCAAATGAGCAATTTGAAACCTTTGAACAGCCGGAGTTGGGTTTCTCTAAAAACTTAGGGTTACGATTTTTGAAGTCTTAAAACAAAGTTTACTTAAAAACCGCCCAATATCTATACAAAAATTGCGTTGCCAAATTGCAAATTGTGAGCGCATAAATTCCTCCATAGCCCGCTAACAACCACGTCATTATATTTTCGCCAAGACCAAACGGATGCGCGTCACAGAAGAACATGTATCCGCAATTGTGAGAGGTTGAGTACTGAAAATTCATCCCTTAATTTTTTGTATAAAAAGTCTCTTTTACCGGATAGATAACTACTTCCAACGTGGCAAATAGGATACCAAGTGTTGGGAATGTTACCAAAAGGTACTTGTAGCTTCCAAAGTTTCTCTTCACTTCGAAAACCGTTAAATAAATCAAACTGAGGCAGAAAAATGTGGTTGAGAGGAATCCAAAATCAGCAATCCGTTTTGCGAACTCCATGTAAATAGCATAAGAATCAGAGTTTTCGTAAGCCATGTTCAAGGTTTATTGTATGTAATAAAGAGAGCCAAACTATACGAATGGAGGAGGAACAGACAAGAAGATGGGCAGGAAATTAAAATGGTTCAAAGTGGACAAAATCGTAATATTAACATTTCCTTATTATTCGTTTCTGGTCACCAGTTTTTGGTCACCGAAAAAATCAAAGAACGGAAATCAATTCAATGGCTCCGGGACATTTCGCCCCTAGTCATTTAGCAATTACAAAATTTTGCAACTTACGTAAATTTCACAACCGCAAAGATTCGCATCCAAGACATTTAGAAACTGGACATTTCGCAACCAGTCGTTTCGAAACTGTATAAACTAGTCCACTATACGTTCATTCAGTTTGTATAGGATTGAGGGTATTGTGAACTATTCCAGGTTATAGTCTACATTTGAAAAATTCTATTTTTAACGAGCACTTTCTACAAAAATCCTGGACATCGTGGTTTCGAAATGATGTGGTTGCGAAACGTTGTGGTTGCGAAACGACTGGTTTCGAAATGTCGTAGTTTCTAAACGACTGGTTGCGAAATGTCCTAGTTGCGAAATGTCTTTGAGCCACTTCAATTAGTTTGTATTTGTCTCTTTATGATCATTTTACTAAAATTTTATTTGGCAAGAATCAAAGACATCGTATTTCAACAAGTACCAGTTTTCCTTAACAAGCTAACACCAACAATAAAACCATAGCAATCATCTCGAAGGATCTTGGATACCATGATGCTTTGGTGGTCGTCATTACTGTAGTCGTGGATACCATTGCGGTACTTGTGGTCTGGCTGGCAGTGCTTGGTCCTGGTGTTGTTGTCGTCACTTGTACTAAATCTCCAGTGATACCGTAGTACTGACAGAAGAATCTTCCGGGAACAAGTCCAGTCGAGTTAACGATGAGATATGAAGCTTGCATTTGCGTTATGGATAGGGCATGCGTCACATATGCGTCAATGTTATAGCTAAAATTATGAATATATGCCTTGTTAACTCGTTCATAGCTTTCGATACATACTTCTGATCAATTTCGGATTGACCGTCACTCAAAAAGAAGCTGATGTAGTCCTTGGAGTTAGGAAATACAGAAATCTGAAAAAAAAACAGTTTGGATGTTCAATCCTAATCAAGTAATTTACCAATGTTCCAACTGTTCTCGTTCTTGTGTAATCCAGCAAAAAGTTCACTTTATGTTCTTTGAACAAAAAGTTGTTGGAGATCAGGCCCGTAGAGTTGACCGAGTTCGTTGTGTACTCGTGATTGCTAACATACTTATTTTCGACACTCATCATAACTGCCCCAGTGGAAGTCAGATACCAGTAGTCTTGGTTTACTTGCATTGGGTCAACATTGTTGAAGAATCTGGAAATATGGTATTGTATAAAATGAGTCAGCACATTTCGCAATCTTACGCTTTTGTGGTATTGTAGTAAGTTCCATTTGGATAGGCATTGTCCAAATAGAGTGGATTCTCAAAGAACTGATTCATGGTGACTTTGGTCCAATTGCTGGCTGGAATATCCCAATGGAAGCGTAGGTCAGTGTTGGAATCTTGATTGATCGCTGTCACGTATGAAGTTTTGAATGGTTTGTCGAAGTCATTGGAGTCGGATACGAGCTCAGCATTCAATACTACTACAGTAGATTTTTGGCCGTTAGGGGTAGAGATGAAGTGTTGATTCTTGATCACCATAACCGAAAATGTTGGGTCTGGAAATAAAAAAATGGGAATCTACTAATTAACCTTCAGCGAAAAAAAGCGCGGTTTGGCATTTTTGGTTAGGTAACTATCGTATAATCAAAGACTCACCAACCGCCTGCTCCTTGTTAGTCACATAAAGAAAACCAGTCAATGCATTTGTGACAGTATCAGAATTTGTTGACTTCAATGTCAACCCTTGTGTGATTGCCAGACTCATTGGGGAGCCATCTGCGTTTATCTTGTTCAAAAGGTCGAGTGAAATTGAAGCAGCTCCGGTGGTGATTTGAATATTCTTCAGCAAATCATTGTCATCACTTGAGGCAAGATATACTTCTGCTCCGGTCTGAACACGTTGATGATTTTTTTCAAAACGGAAGCTTTACTAACCTCAATGTTGTCAAACAACGTTGAAACTCCTGCATGGTAATTTTTGAGATAAACGATTTGAGGATCGCAAAGCGCAACCACAGAAAGAGTCAAAATAGAAAACCACAATTTCATTTTTTTGCTGAAAATGAATAAGCTGTCAGACGGTCTCTTGTATAAATAGATGACAAGAAACGATGATAAGAAACTATTTTATGGCGACCATATTGTTAGTGCGTCTGTCCTCGTCACTTTAATAATTTTACGGACGAGGAAAGCCTATGAGTCACTTTTTTGAAGAGTTTAGGAGTCGAAACGTGCATGTTCAGATAAAATCTCCGTTCTATTGCGGTTGGTTACACCACAACGGTGAGAAAATGGCATTTCTCTTTTGTTTGGACAGACTGATAACAACAATTTTTTATGTTTACAAAACTGGGGGTCAGTGCAAGAATAAATCGTGTTGAAGAAGAAGTTTTTCTCATTGTTCCAAATAAAAGGCGACGTTATTTTGAGCATGGAATTTTTACTGTTTTGGTAGATTCTTATAATACTTTGTATGCCCATACATTCTACTTAGAAATCATAAATCCCATGTTTCATAGTTTGTGTATTGGCCTTTGTGTATACAGTAGTGTGATCAACCACCATCAAAAATCTCTAAAAAATCACATAGTTTCATTTTTCTCTTATTGGTTCAGGTGCCCTAGTCTATCATTTTTTGAATTCCATTGAAATGGAATCAAAAATCTCATGCCGCCATTGCTATAAAATAAAAACAGGAATCCATGAAAATCACTTCAAGTTCCGACTTCGAGGACTACACTCGGAAAATGTTCAAGGTTTTGGCCATCTCTGCTCTCTTCTTCATCTTGGTGGCAGGTAAGTACCTCATTGTGAAACGCTTACATTCAGAAATTCAGACGCCGCGAAATCGTGCAAATCCGAAACCACCATATCTGTTGATGGAGCTTGTCCAAGTGGACAGTCAGCGGTTGGAGAAGGATACAACTGCTGTGACAACGCTGATGTCTATGGTTAGTTTCAAAAGATTAGAATACAGTAAGAGAATACAGTAAGATCAGATTCTCAGAAATGGAAGCTTTTGAATGCAGCGGAGAGTCTGTTGGACCAGCTCTTTTCGGAATTTGTCCAGATGGATTCTTGGCTGTTGCTGGTTGGGACTGTTGCGCTGCAAACGAGGTTGTTCCAAAGAAGAAGTAAATCGTGATAATTTTTCCTATCATTTTTTTAGTAATAAATTTTTCATTCAGATTGTCGATTTCTGATTTATAGCATACCACTAATCGATCAATTCATTGTCGCTGATTTCATTATCTTTCTTTGTGGAGGAATTACGGGATTCCAGATTTCTGGGATTTGTCCGAAAATCCGGATTTTTTTCTGGAATTCCGGCAACAAACGTGCCCGGACTGTTTCTAGTTTTGGGATTTCGCAGGTTTTTTTTTCCGGGGCGTCGCACTGCTGATGAGCAAGAATTTATTCTTCAGAACAGACGACAATTCTCAATTATCGTGAACGATTGCTCCGACGGGAATCTGATCAAATGATATCCGTTCCATCTTCAGGGGATCATATCCATTATACATCACAAGAAGTAAATCCATGCTATTGGTCATTCGAAAGTACCAAGTCAAATTTCTGCTGAATCTTACATCGACATTTGGAGGGCCCCAAATAGCTGATAATTGTTGAGTGTCCAGTTCCCGACAAAGTTGTACTTGGAAACTGATGAAACTTGGTGAATTGGAATATGTCTGAAGGTTCAATTTTGTGACTCATTTTCCATATAACTTACATTTTTGAGAAAATCAACTTCCGCTGTAGAAAACATGTTCAAGCCAAACAGTCTGACTTGTGAGAAATGGGTTAAATGTTTCGCAGGCACACTTGAATACGTGTTGGAATCAATTTCCGTGGCACTATTCCATTGTTTTGTTTTCACTAGCTCACTAAGATCAAAGTCTTCTTTGCAATCGATAGAACACCAAAAATGGATTTTCTGCAAGACCATCGGGGCCAAAATTGGTAGAATCCACATGACGTGATTTAAGTTCACGTATCCAGACAATTTGAATTTTTCCGTATTTAACAAGTTTTTGCCGGATAGAATATTCGACAAGGCAATGGGAAAAAGTTTTGAAAACCTCACGCATGTCACTTTTGAAATCCATTTTGAAAGCTTTCAATGCGGATTTTTGGAATTTCAAGACTTGTACCAGATCCTCAGTTATCATCATCATCAAGTCATCAATTTTGAATTCAGTTTCCTTTCCCCGGTTCTTGTATTTTAAAAACGTTGTCCTGTTCTTGATTACCGTAAAATCTGTAATAGAAGGGCACCTTTGATTGAAGGGCACCTCTAATAAAAGGGCATCTGGGCGAAGAGGTTGAAAAATAGAAGGGCAGCCTCTAATAGAAGAGCACCTCTAATAGAAGGGCACCCTTGCCAGGGAATGGTCTGAACAAAGGCTGGTTTTTGCCACGAGACCTATATCATTCGAAAGCTGACATTCTCAGATTTTCTAATCTGATTTTTGTTTTTGCGGAAAGCTCCTGGTTCTCGAGAAAAATGGGTTGAAAGTTTACTGGTGCGATAACTTCCAAAACTGGAGATCTACAAGTTGCCTTCCAAAAATGAAATCCTTACGAATATAATCTTGAGTAAAAATCAAAACCATCTAGAACGTCGGAACCATAATTCTCTCATATGGTCGAAAAATAATAATGATCACCAGTTTTGGAAGTTATCGCACTACTTGGGTGAGGATTCTTGAAATCTTCAATCCAAAATTTTTATTTAACTTTTCAAATTTTTAAAATTCTGATTTTTTCAAAAATTTTGTTTCATCGATATAAATTATGACCTTTTTTTTAACTGTACTCATTGAAAATTTGGCTCCAATGAAGACACAAAATACTCCTGGGAAAATTAGAAGGGCAGCCTGTAATAGAAGGGCACCTTTAATAGAAGGGCAGTCCGACGGGGAGGAGGAAAAATAGAAGGGCATGTTTATCTATTACAGATTTTTTCCTTCTATTACAGATTTTACGGTATGTAATAAATGAAATGACACTCTTTCAGTGATTCGAAGTCGAATCGAATGTATTTGGAATCGACTGCGATTCGAAGTTTAGTTAAGTTGTTATCTGGTCAAACGGCCTCCGGAGTATTATCAATTTGATATCTCAATCGTTGACAAACTTGGCGTAGGGTTAAGCTGGAAATAGGAAAATGCATTTGACGAAAATTAGGTCAGACACTAACACTGTTACTTATAACTGAAACTCACACAGATTTCCAATCGGAAAATTTCCAAATTATCCTAACTACAAGATCCGGCAAAGTGTGTAAAAAAGGAAAATGCGTTATTGATGACATTACTAGTATGTAATAGCAAGCGTCAAGTGAAACAGAGTCGAAATAAATTTTCTTATCAAATTTTATGTTAACTTTTTCTGCTTTTCTGTTCACTATCCATGAATCAACAACGCGTTGAGGGGAAGTATAATATGTATGTTGCTCTATAGCATTTTCTTTGGAAATCGGAACTCTCAGCAGATCCTATCTTCGATCTCAATTCCTGCCATTAGTCATGTCGGTGTCGTTTCTCATTATTATCTTGCTGTCATAGGATTCATCATTCTGTTTTCATTTTGTATGTTTTACATTGCCATCAAGCGTTTATCCCGTATTCTCATAACTTTCAAAACGAAAAAAGTGAAGAGCAGCTGAATAAAGTGTAAAGTTTTGAAGCTTGACTTTCTCACTTAGTTTACCCTGATCCTTGTTGGTTCAGATGCCGCCGCCTACCACATTTGATCTCCTATAAACATGGTATAAAAAATAAGGGTCAAACACCTAAAAGGGATACTCTTCGAAAATGTTCAAGGTTTTGGCTATCACCGCTCTTGTTTTCATCTCGGTTGCAGGTATGTACTAAGCAATGGGAATAAGAATTGAAATAATCATTTTTTTAGACGCCATAAAATCCTGCAAATCCGAGGCTACTATGGCTGTCAGTGTTACATGTCCGTGTGGACAGTCGTTGGTTGGAGAAGGATACTACTGCTGTAACAACGCTGATGTCTACGGTTTGTTTTTGGAGTCGGAATCATGAAAAAACTTTGGATTTTAGACATAGAAGAATTCGAATGTAATGATGAATTTGTGGGACCAGCTGTGGACGGGTTCTGCCCACACGGATTTCTTGCAACTGGTGCCATGGGGTTCCATTATGGAAGTTGCTGCCCAGAGGACAAAGTCGTTCCCAAGAGGCAGTGAACTAGGAATGTGTTTGTGTATTGCTTCATTAGTCAGTAATGAATTTTTTACCGCCGCAATGTGTAGAGCTCATACAAGCTGGAAAATTTAGAAAGTTTGAAAAAAACTGCTAAAAAAATGCAGTCAATGGAACAACATCAATTTTGTCGCAACGGCAAATCCACACAAGAGTTTCAGATATGGAAAAGTTGCTTTGTAGTGTGGAGTGGTAAAAATAGTCATTTTTGCCTTGTGCCACTGAGCTGACTGAGAACCACTGAAATAACCGTTTCATTTAGTTTAATTAGAATCGTAGACTTACGCTTTGCTGCACTTCTGTAGTCCTTCACAATGTACAGTACTATAGCTGCGTCCATAGCTGGGTACAACGATAGAGCACACAAAAAAATTCCCGTAGGAAGCTCCAATTCGAGATCCAAAAATGGTAAATAGATAATAAACAAAACGGGCGCAAAAAGTGTTACACTCGGAGTAACAATTTGTAGAATTAGTGTCTTGAAAAACTGTCTATGCAAATTTTTCAGAGACGCTGATACTAATTGGAGTTCAGCTTCCATATCAAGATACATCCTTGTCGCACAATAAATTATTACTGTATATTGGATCAACATAACAGTGGTCATATTTATGGTGCAACAAATGTTCCGCCATCTAATACTACCGTCCATATCATACGCCACGAGTGCCAATCCAACGATTTCAGAGAGATCAATTTTCAACTTTTCCATAACGGGAATAACAACATAGTTTTTTGAGTACTCGTCAATTTCATCAAAATATATCAATCCAAGAGCCCATTGTAAAGGAAAAAATGACGAGTACACAATCCAAGCCCAAAATTTCCATCCTTTGAAATAAATCAGTTTCGGGGTTGAAAAAATTGCCCAATAACGATATAAAAACTGTACTGATAACATTGAAATTGTGAATGCATAAATACCAGTGTAAATCGACAATAAATAATAGATGACAGTCTTTGAGACTTGGAACGGGCGGCTAGTCGTGTAGAAAAAATAACCAGCGTTGTGAGAAAATATGTTCTGAAATTCATTTTCATTGGAGCTGCCCATCTTTGAGCATTTTACCGGATACAAAATGAATTCCAGTGTAGCGAAAATGATTCCGAAACAGGGGAAAATGATCAAGAAGTGTTTGTAGCTACCGAAGTTTCGTTTAACTCGGAACACAGTAAGATAGATAAGAAAGAAACAAAAAATGATAGTCAAGAAGAAACCGAGTTGAGCCACATGTTGAGCATACGTCACATTATATGCAAATGGGACCGATGGTTCATTTGACATGTTGTTTTCTCTCCTGATTTGCTAGACCAGTAATTTGAACTGATGTACCTGCACAGATGAAATCTTGAGTTAATAGAGAGAACAGAAAACTCTCTTTGTGAGACGTTCTTAAATAGATAGAAAGCATACCTATTCGATGTTTTTACTATAAAGTATTCCCAAGTTGAGGTCATACTTGGACAACACCTACCCGCTAGACATTGCCAGACGAACATCACAGTTTGCGATAGACACAATTTTTTAATTCCCGATGTAAGTGCATACAGCGAAATTTGTAATAGAACTTCTATCTTTCAAACCCCACAAAACGGAAATCCGGATATTAGAATATTAAGAATATGAAATTATGGTAACTTCTGAAAATAAATTCTGAATATGAATATGGTCATAGTAAGCTTTTGTTGAGACATCAAATAATATAAATATCAGTTTATTATAAACCAGAATGGCTGCGCCATCCTGGCGCTTTTCTTAAAAATGAGAAATTCCGAAAAATTTATTATTCTCGCCGTGAACTTTCTCCTCTCACTTCAGAAAGGGAAGCGTAGATATGTACTGGAGTAGCTATTTTTGACGCCTGTCGACCTCATTTCTTAAATTCACGCCTAAAAAAGTAGAAGGGCATCATCTTCATATAATTTAGGATCGACCTATATAATTTTGGAAGAATTTGGTTGGGTAGGGACTGCGCTAGGGCCGGTGGAATAAATTTAGCACCAACGGACAACGGACGGAATTTGCTCTTTAATAATAGTAAGATACTGTAAGTGCTCATTGTGGCTTCATGGTGGTGCCTTTTTATTAGAGATTTATGGTATTTCATAGTCCGTTCTTATTCCTTCTGATTCTTTGAGTTTTGATTCTGCAATAGTTTTATATTGCCCACTGTTCCTTTCTCAAATTTCATCCCACTTTATTTTTTCACCTCACCTTCACGATCAACATAGACACATGTGTTGACTCAACACAACTTTTTCCTCTCTTTTTCTTCTCCCTTCTCTCTGCAAAAGTGGAACTTGATCAACTAATCTAATTCTCTTCACAATTCCCACAACTCTCACCCTCCGTCATTTTTTCTGCTCACTCTGCGTCTCTTCTTGGGCATAAACCAAGTTTTGACATAAACTACGGAAGGGGAGGTATTGGATAAAAGGACGCCGGTTTTTTCGAAAAACGCTTTGATTTCTTCAAATTTTGGTCTTTGAAGGACCTATTTTTTGCTTTTTTCCGTTCTTGTTATAATAATGCTTTGAGAAATTCTGAATTTTCTTTTCAGTAATGATTCTCCTCCTTCTATTCACCGGTCTTGTTGTGTATCTAGTGTACGAATTGTACTGGAAAAGAAGAAATTTACCACCAGGACCCATGCCCATGCCATTTGTAGGAAATATGATTCCAATGATGAAGGAAAAACCAGGATATGAGTGTTTTAGGAGATGGACCAAGGAGTATGGAGATGTGTACACATTTTGGTTGGGTGAGTAAATAATCTTAGAATCTCAAAATTCGTAACCTCTTTTTCAGCAAAAACCCCATATATCATGATCAGCTCACTCGACCGTATGAAGGAGACATTCATCCGGGACGGTGACACCTACAAGGACAAGTTTCCCCAACCACTCAACGAAAAACTTCGTGGTGGAACCTATGGAATCGTTGAAACCAATGGACACCTCTGGAGCACTCATCGCCGTTTTATGCTAACCACTTTCCGTGATTTCGGACTTGGCAAAGACTTGATGCAGGAAAAAATCCTTATCGAAGTCGCGGAGGTTTTCAGAAAGTTTGACGAGAAAATTGGAGAGGAGCAAGATGTACCAGCTGTTATCAATAATGCTGTTGCAAATGTCATCAATCAAATTGTGTTCGGCTACCGATTCGATGATGCCCGAAAGGAAGAATTCGAAAAACTGGTAGCTCTCATGGAGTACCAAGAAAAATCATTCGCAACCTTCAAAGTTCAAGTAGAGTTTTTCGCGCCAGTAATTGGCCAATTGCTTCCAGGAAAATCTATCGATGAGCTGTAAGTTATTTCTTAGGCTTGGAAACTTCCCACATTTACTGTTACAGAATCGCCGAGTACAAGAACAACTTCTTGACATTCTTCAATACCCAAATTGAAAACCACAAACAAAAAATCGACTTCGATTCTGAACAATCCCTGGACTACGCTGAAGCTTATCTCAAGGAACAAAGAAAACAAGAAGCTTCTGGAGATTTCGAGCTTTTTTCAAATATACAATTGATGAATACTTGTTTGGATTTGTGGCTAGCCGGGCTATCAACAACCAATGTTACTCTCAACTGGACAATTTGTTATGTCATGAATACTCCAGGAGTTCAAGAGAAAATGCAAGCTGAGCTAGATGCAGTTGTAGGATACGATCGAATAGTCACCACAGCGGATAAGAACAATCTACCATATATGAATGCGGTGATCAATGAATCTCAACGATGTGCGAACATTCTACCAGTTAACGTGATGCATGTCACCACCAAGGATACAGTACTCAATGGGTACTCGGTGAAGAAGGGTACCGGAGTGATTGCGATGATAAGTACAGTGATGCTTGACGAGAAGGTGTTTCCGGATCCATACAAATTCAATCCGGATAGGTTTATTGATGAGAGTGGGAAACTGAAGAAGTTCGAGGAGCTGATTCCGTTTTCAATTGGAAAGCGGCAATGTCCCGGGGAAGGGTTGGCAAGGATGGAGTTGTTCTTGTTTATTGCGAACTTCTTCAATAGGTACAAGGTAAGCCAAACCCATAGTCATCTTATTTTCGCTATTATACTGAGCTAGCTTATCGAGGTCGACTTATTGTGAGCTATTGCCCGTATGACTCCGAGACCCAGTGGCCCAATGACCTAATGCAATGGAGCAGTACTTTTATGTTGAGGAATTGCCACTTAATTATGCCTAACACGTAGGCCTAGTGACCCAATTATATACTATATTTTATCCCAAATTTTAGTAACCTACTGACCTCTTAGATATCCTACCAGCAAATAGTCATCTTCACTTTTTCAGGTATCTCCTTCTTCCGAAGGACCACCATCTATTGACAAGACGGACAAGGTTGGAGTGTTCCCAAGGAAATTCAACGCGATTCTCATTAAAAGACATTTTTGAAATCTCAATCTTTGTGACTTTAACTTATTTTTGTGATCTGAAAATGACCATTATGTACATAAAGATTCTCAATCTGCTAGATGATAAGCAGATCCCAGCAATCAGAAAATCTAATTTCATTTTGATAAATGACGCGATATGTATTCGGACGTGCCAGTAGTAAATCATTCAAGCTCATGATATTAGAGGGGTTGGTGAAGGGAAAAAATTTCCAAAATAGAAAATTTCAATATTTTACTAGTTAGAAACGATTTCGAAAATTCGGTCTATTCTCAGAAAAAATATATTTTGCCTATTTTCCAGCAGAAAAAACATGTTTTGGCCTATTTTTCTGAAAAAATAGTTGTTCCCCCATACATCGTAAGTTTTGTGTATAAAATCTATTCGACGCACAGTAAGCCTCTCTGCAACCACATTCCGCTGTTTCGCAGTTCAAATTTTGTGCAATTCGTTGCAAAGAGGCTCACCGTGCTGCGAATGGATACTACATCAACAACTACAAAAAAATGTAGATAAAATTTTCCCTTCTTTTCATTTATTACAACAAAAACATCGGTGTAATTTTGAGAAAAGTTTGGCGTATGTAAAATTTTTTGGAATGATCACATGTCCGATGTGTCAAAGTGTTCAGATTCTATCAGATTATTTTTGAAAAATTCCAAACACATGCTCCATCCGGTGAAAAGAAACTTTTTCGATTTTCTGAACTAAACACTGTGCTTGAAGTATGCCTAATACATACACCATAGATGCTCTTTCCGAAATGTCTATTTCTCGAAACACCGAACTTCAAATATGATATTTAGTTGTCTTATTCATACATCACGCAGGCTACCCTTTTTTTTGGAGAAGATTAGTTTACCTTCCGCATTATTTTTTCGACGTTTTGGCACCTGGACCAATCTTACTGACAGATCACTTTTACTACGTAGTTTTGCTTCATTCCATATTTAGAATAAATGCCGTTTTCTCCCTGCCCATCCAAGGATAGTATTCCATTTTATTATTTCCTAACTTTGGACATTATTGGTGGTATATCAATTCCAATGAATTTGATGACTTTTTGGCTAGTTTTGTTCAAGTCTCCCAAAATGAAAGGGTACAAATATTGCTTGTGCTATTTGCAGGTAAATATCGAACTAAAAAAGTTGACTACAAATTACAAAAATATTTTTAAGGGAGTTAGCATAGCATCCGAATTACTTATGGCTGTGATATCTCCATCCTATTACTTTTTTCCAATGGTGGCCGGCTTCAATCCGGGCACCGAAGCCATCAGTGCTCACTTTCGAATCACACTATTTATGTTCATTTTTCCATTTGAACTACCTTCTATTTTACTATGTTTTATTGTGAGGAACCGGGCAGCTGAGGTCATAGGAAACGTAAGTTTTGATATTCGAACTGCTTACTAAAAGCAAAATTTAAGAATCAACGGCGGAAAATCTCAGTCAAAAATGTTGCTCTATTCCTAGCTCACTTATTCCCATTTTTTGTAGGATATGGCATGTGGAAGTCGGGATGGACCTATCAGCAAAAATATGACTACTTGAAGAATGTGAGTGTTTTTTTTTTTGGAGTACTACTGACAGTAACATGTTTCCAGTATTGGCCAGAGTGTATCGAATGGATGTTCTACAATAATTTCGTGGCCTACGACTATAAGGTGAATGTATGGCTGGCTATTGTAGGGCTCGGTGCACTTTCTTTAGTGTATTTTACGTAAATTTCTTAAATATTTGGAGCTACTCTATCGAATATTTCAGATATTTCGCTTATCTGGGTCTGAGTACAATGATTGTACTTGAGAAACATAAGAGATCCATGTCCACTCAAACATTCATTATGCATAAGACCGCTCTATTCAGTCTATCAATGCAAATTCTTGTGCCTGGAGTTCTTCTTATCACTCCTTTGGGAATATGTCTCTTTGTAGTAATTACAGAAGCTGTTGAGCTACAGCGTTAGTACAGTAATCATGCCCGACGCTTGAAAAAGTACTGAGAATTTCAGCACTTGCCACAAATTCAATGTTTCTTATCGCCTCCCACTCGACATGTTCATGTACTGTGTTGATTACGTGCAATGCGAATTATAAAAAAATCTTGAAGCAGAAAGCAATTAAGATTTTGAGGTAAGCCGAGTTGAAATGAAATCAAATAGCAGAACTTGTTTCAGTAAAATCTGGTCAGGGTTCGCAGCGAAAAGTTCCGTACAACCAGGAAACAGTTTGGTGGTCATTCGAAGTGCTGGTCCCTTTTCTACTACATAAAGTTTCTTGTTATTTTTTTCACATTCAAATTTATTTCTAGGACCGCCAAACTCGAATAACATCAATTCATCCTCTGATTCATACATCGTTAAGGCGACACTTCATTTTCCACATATTAGTTTTCCTTCCTCGTCGTTCATCACAATATTTCCGATGCCTGGGACCAAGGCTGTCTGGCGGCCAACCTGCAGATTACGCGGCTTTTTCACAGCTTTTTGGAGGTTTCCTGGTTTTTCCTTCCTGCGCGGCTTATCATCGATGGTACCCTGCTCTTGTAGCGACCCGTCGAAGTTTATGGTTTGTTTGTGGTTGTGTGTGTGTGTGGGTAGATCAAACATGTACACACGAAATCAAATGATTTTCAAATGACTGTTCTGAATTGAAAATAGAGAAATATTGAAAAAAACGGGACAAAAATCAGAGAAAGGCGGTGAGGACAAACTGCAAATCCACCTCCTCTCACTGTGTCGACACTGCGCCGGGTTGGCGCGCTCTCCAGGTGGCGGGTAGGTCAAACGCGCGCGCACACATAGTAATTGTCATCATTTTGAGAGGTCAAATCAAGTTCATTGTTCATTGATTTTCTCTTTGATCTCCGTTTCGTATTCATTTCGGCTGAAACTCGTAGATCAAAATTTTTTTTTGAAAAATGGACGTGAAGTTTGGGAAGCGAATGGCGTTCTCGAGATTCTATAAATGAGATTTTATGCGAAAGCTTCAACACAGTCTCTGTGAATTTTTAGGTTCCCAGTGGAACAAGAGAAAATCGAAGCCACTTGTTACTGTGTTTTCAGTTCTGTGCTTCGATCTTCATATGTATCTTTCGAGCCGATCATTCAAAGTGGACCAAACTGTTTTGAAGAGTATTTAGACTGTTTGTGATCTTTTTTAAATTTTTTTCATTTTTGAGTGACGCATTCATCTGAAGGGATTCTGGAACCGTGCAAAATTAAAAAAAAAAAAACCAGATGCGGACGTCAGGTGGTGAAGCTACCGAAGGGGGCGGGATCCACTTTTCTGATACACATTAAGAATCACCTGCGCTTCCCCATGTATGCGTCATTACAAAAATTAATAAAATTTCTTGATTATTCAAAAAATTATAACCTAAAATGCCATTTAATCCTTGCCCATACAGTATTCCTTTCTACTACATGTTCACTTTGCATCTGATTGGTACTGTCTCAATTCTTATAAACTTGATCACTTTTCGGTTAGTTTTGTGGAAATCTCCTAAAATGAAGGGTTATAAATATTGTTTGTGTTATTTGCAGGTATGTTAACAGAAACCTGCGCAGATGAAAAAAAGGATTTTTCTTTTAGGTCGTCAGTATGGCCACGGAGCTTATCATTACTGTAATCACGCCAGCCTATTATTTTTTCCCAATGGTTGCCGGCTTCAATCCAAGAACCGAACTCGTCTCGTCCCACTTTCGAATGACACTTCTTTTGTTCATTTTCCCATTTGAGCTGCCTGCTACCCTACTGTGTCTGATTGTAAGAAACAAAGCAGCGCTGGATATCGGAAGGGTTAGTCAAAAATGTTGAATCGAAGGCGAAATACTTGGAATTTCAGCACGTATCCCGAAATGTCTCTGTGAAAAATGTGGCTTTGTTTTTGGCTCACTTGTTCCCGTTTTTTGTCTCATTTGGTATGTGGAAATCCGCGCTGACCTACCAACAAAAGTATGACTATATGAAGAATGTAATATTTTTTTGTTTTGAGGAAACTGTAGTTTAACCGTACAATGTTTACAGTACTGGCCAGAATTTTTCAGATATTTTATGATTATTGGAGTCAGCACCATGACCGTGCTTCAAAAATACCGAAAAGCCATGTCCGCCCAAACCTACTCATTGCACAAAACTGCATTATTCAGCTTGTCATTGCAAATTTTAGTTCCCGGAATACTCGTGATCAGCCCTCCTATATTATGTATGTTTGTAGTGATAATGGATGATGTGGATCTGCAACGTTTGTTCATTCACAGTATGTAGTCCTATCTACAGTACATCTTTCCAGCTCTCGCTACGGACTCATTCTTTTTCATCGCGTCTCACTCTACAGTTTCTTGTCTGGTTTTGATCATGTGCAATGCGCATTTTAAAAAGATTTTGAAACAGAAAAGTGTTAAGATTATAAGGTAGGTCTAAAAAAATGCTCCCAAAAAAGTTTCAAACTCTTTTCTAGCAAAGTTTGGAAAGGATTCGATAATAAAGTCTCAACACAACCAAGTCGTAGTTTGATAGTTATCCAAAGTATAGGGGTGGCTTCAGTCTCATAATGACTATGCCTGGTTGTTAAGTTATTATGATGCATAATCATAATTCAGAATTATGCCAACGCATTTTCATCTGAATTTTCATCAGATTCCGTAAATAAACTGACTTTCATCACACGTCCTCATCATTCATGTACTGTAACGGTTTCCTTGGAACTTACTTCACCTTCCGCTTTCAATTTTCTCAGCGATTTTCCACCTGGGTTAATTTTTGCACCTGTGTTAATTTTCATAAAATTTTCCCGTTATTTCATGTTCCTGGTGTTCAGCACTATCACCGTAGAAAGAAAAAATGTTCATTGTTGAGCTCTCTTACATTCAGCACACATAAATCAGACATCTCCTAACATTATACACTATAATTGCGTTGTTTACGCCTTCAAATCAACCAAGGGAAAAAGTTGACATTCGCACATCTAAGCAGGTGTTTCTTTGTATAAATTCCTGTTTCAATTCACTCTCAAGCTCTCAAAATGAACAATTCTTTTTCGAGTTTATCAGATCTTAACCCTTCTGACGACATCCATGGTGAAAGATGGAAATGGCTAGCCATGACATCATTATTCTCACTTCTCCACTGCTTGAATTGTGTTCCAGTCTCTAAAAAAGAAAAACAAACGTTGATTTTGAAAGTTATCGATCGTTTTCAATCTTTCAAATTGGCTGCGGCCATTTGGTCCTTCACAATGTTCGTATTGTTTTGTGCATTGTTTGAGTTTCCTCGAAGCATTTGCTACTGTATTCTGAATTCTATTACTTCATCTGTGGAAGAATTCTTCAATATTATGTGGTCTCTGCTAGCCATTCAACGAGTCTGGATTCACTATTTTCCGAAAAATGCAGAGCGAAAGTTAAAGTACTCTTATGGTAAGGTTTCCGACATAGTTTGGATTCTTCGGTTCGTGCTTTTTATCAAAGCTATGTTTGAAAGTTGTGGTCATCTGTACCCGGAAGTTTATGCATCATTTTACATATTTTACCTTACGTATCTAACTACTGTAGCGGTATTCTCCGCTTGTATTGGATGGAAATCTAAAAGAAGTTTCACTGAAAATGCTCCATTGACTTTCATTTTCGTGGTGCTTATTAAACATGTAAGTTTAAGGGTTACCCCAAAATCCAAACGTTTTGAAAATTTGCAGATCCAATTCCTCGTGTTAAACATAATTTATTTCAACATTTTCACATGGTTCGAAGTGGCTATTATCGCCAAAAAATTGAACTTCCTCTCCACATTTCTCTTATTTTTCTCTATAGAACGGAAAAAGAGATTTTTGGAGCTATGTGAAAAACCAAAAGTAGAGGGACTCAGAGTTTCAGTGCAAATTCCTGGAATCCATCGAGATTTACCAATCGCCCATAATAATAACCTGTGGTTTGTGGATTGATTTTTGACTATTGCGCATCTTGAATAAAATATTTCCCCTCAACAAATTGTTTTGTCGTTTCGAGAAATTGACTTGACATCATTTACATCTGAAATTTCAAAACATGTGTTTTTCAGTATGAGTTAATTTCTTTCCGTTTCGAACTTTATCGTGTCTTTCTCCTTCTGAAAATTTTGAAGCGCCAAGATATTTAAGGATGGCGGAAACCATTTTGGGAAAATAGATCTTCATTTTTGCAATTGACAAGTTTATTTTGCAACCACTCCGTGTAGGATTTGGTGGGATATAAGATAAGTTTTATTGAGATGTACGCTACAATTTGCATTATTCCGTGACATCTTTTCCGAGTTCGAAAGATCAACAATCACAAAAAATGCTTTCACTTCCGGCTAAGTTTTATTTGCACCTTGTTTCTAATGAAAAGTCACACGGCAGACAAAAAAACACGCATAACATTCTTGCTCTCCATTCAACACGCACTTGTGTTAGTACTCTTATCTGGCTTCCCTCATGGAAAACCGGCATTTTCCATGTGCCGTCTGTGGAAAACAGACTCTTGCATTTAATTATGGAGTAAGTTTTGAACATTGAAATCCCCTGAACGCTTTCTTCAGATTATCTGTTGCAACGCATGCAAGATGTTCTACATTCGATCAATGAAATCTACCAATTTCCCAAAAGAATGTAAGAACAATGGGTCGTGCTCAAAATGTTGATTCTGCCGACTTCAACGCTGTTTTCAAGCGGGAATCAGTCCTCCATCCACTGTTAGCTCTTCTACTCCAAATCTTTCGTCTGTTATTCACTACTTGGAGAGTCTGGATATCAGCAGGAAATCGGAATTCATAAAGTTGGGCAATGCGCACTCAACACCTTCAGCGAAAGAAAACTTTCATCGATGGGCAGGCTGCGGAGGAATCAGGTAATTGGTTGTCGTGGAGACCACCTGCCTCTGCTGGGCTGCTCTGCGCTCAATTGCGTGTTAAACGTCTCTCTAATAGATAAGCGGTGCCAATTCTACAACAGTACACAGTTTATCTCCAAAAGTATTTATTGTGCCCAAAAAAGTGTCTTAACACGGTAAAAAGGCGGGTTGGAACATAATGTGTAATTATTACAGAATAACCAATAATTCGGCATGAGCCTGTAGTCGAGTCGAAGTGTCTCAGCAGCGAGTAACGTGAAGAGTGATTTGCACGAGCAGCTGAGCAACTCAAAATAACTGAAAGGGAAATTAGTTTCTTCCCAAGTGATCAGTTCAGTAATGTGACTTCTCTGAGAGCCTGTCATTAGTCTTTTGCTGCATGAGCAGCGTAAAGACTGATGAATCGCATGCGAGTAGCAAGACGAAACATCGTAGTGAGAGTAAACTGCTAAAGAGCAGCATAACGCCTCTAGTAAAGTATCATTGTAGGCCTGTAGGCCGTAGCCTCTGTAAATTACTGACTGATTTGGGGGAAGGAAGTTGAAGGGGCACACACGCAGCGCGATGGGTCTCGCAGCGATTGCGTGTGTGTGCGTATGCCACAGCGTGTGCGTATGGTTAGAGAGCACGACGCAGACACGAATTTAGCGGGAATTCAAATAGAATTATTGGAATTGCGAATAAATGGGAAATATGGATAAAGCGATTATAACAGAGAATTGTGGAGTGAATAACGGAACATAAATGCTATTTTGTACTCTAGAATTGTGGGCAATTCCTGAAGGAGTATTAAAAGCATTTCAAGTTGTCGAAATCGCAGAGCGATTGGTATATTCGACAACATTCCGGGGGTGAGGGTAAGGACACGAGGCTTGCAGTGACGCAGTGAACTTTAGGTGATATGCTTGGTTGACGCTGCAGGCCGGATTCTTTATTGTCCGTCCTGAAGATAAAGCTTCAGCAGTACCATGTGTCTCCTGGGTGGAGTAGTTCAAATGAAGATCACTGTATAGGTTGTCATTTTGAGCAGCCTTTTCCTCGAAGATGGGCTCTTCGAGTTCTACTGTGTTCAGAATATCCTCTGGAATCTCTGTTTTTGGTATGTCGCATCTACCGGGATTGAACCTTCTTTGGGGTGACTGTGGGTCGGTGCCTCTACAGTACCTTTAAGGCTCATGGGTTCGGTATTACGTCATTGGGTAGCATCTCTGGGGAATATTTGATAGATGTATCAAACATTGTGGTAGTCGAATGAATGCTGAGTGTCAGACTTTTCACTTCGGGAGCAGTTTTGCTATATGAAGTGTCCGGTTCCGTGGAACTGGAATTATCTGCTGAGGGTTCCCTTGGTCGGTGGATCGGTGGTAGTCGATTTACATATGAAAGGGGGTCAGCTGATAACTAGTCTATTCTCTGCTTGTGTATGAGCAAAGAATTTCGACAGTATGTGCAGCTCCATCGTTGTTGGATGGGAGCAGCAGTGTTAGCCCAGAGGCCACTTGTAGCGTTGTTCTGAGATCGAGACAAATCCATAGTGACTGTCTCATTGTGTGAGCAGTGGATTGTGATCTTTCTGGAGTTTTCCCAATTTCTATTCGAATAGTGTTTCCATAGTGTAGCACTATTATTGAATTACCCTTAGAGTGAGTAGCTGTGAACGGTACGAGAGATGTAGTAATTGCTGTCTGAGCAGCTATTGTCATGACTGGTTTGAAAGATGAGTGGATGGTTCAGTGGTAGTGTTTTTTACTGTACTTTTCTTTCCATGGCCTGACGGGATCTCTCTGCCTCGTTCTTGTTCAAGAATGAGGTTCCGTGAAATCGTAAGTCACTTTGTTGCAGTTTTGTAATACTCAGCCACGCGATGATTGTTTCCATGTTGGATCCAATACAGAGTATACGAACTGTATGTGAACAGACGAATTTCTAAGGCTACTTCTCTTTGTAGTATAGGAAATATCGATTGTAGCATTCTTAGTTGACAACGTATTGATAGTGTCTCTCATTTGTCACCGAGCAGCTTATTAGCATATCTGACTCTGTGAGCAGCTTGGAAACAAACAGTGTGTTATCTGCTGCGAGCGGAATGGAGAACCAGCTACCCCATTCTGATTTCTCTTGAATCTGAATGTGGTAACGTTGTCGGAATGCACTGGTTGGGATGTATGTATCTTTTTGGTGACCAGTTCGATATATCCTCCTAACAGTTGTTTTATGATGATTTGGTTATAGGTGTCTGGGATTTATTGTCCTCGAGACGTTCCAACGATACTTCCCAATCATATTCTTGGAAAGCTGTTTAGTATGGATTCATTGCCGTTGTAAGGAAATGCTACTTCTGATTTGTAGAAGTTAGTTAGCAAATCTAGAGAAGTCGAGTTGACGTTATCTGTGATTGAGCTGTTCTCAATCCCTAGATTCTCTAGTTTCCTTATTGTGGCAGTTTTGTTATTTCCTGGCAAGCGTGTGCCTGCAGGAGTAGTAGTTTGATGGTCGTGAGAACTTTCATTTCTAGCATTGTTCTTTTGAATGCGTCATGCCATTCGTCAGACCTTTGTTTTGTCTGGCGTTGCTCATCGTCGTATCTATATATGATAGAAGTCATCTTGTTGAGCAGCATGTCCAAGTTGGATGAATGGGTAGTCTCAGTAACCAGTAGGTATTGAGCCGTGGAAGAAGTTTTAGTGGCAGTCAGAACAGAGGCAGTTATTTCGACTACTGGTGCCGTGTGGCTAGTTCCGGTATTAGTGGTCTTATTGGTAACTGTATTGTTTGGAGCTTCAGTGGCAGTGTGCTCAACATTAGCTGGCGGAGTAGCTCTAGCTAGTTGATTAGTAGTCGGAGCAGCCATAGTGATGGCATTGGCTCCTTGCTTTCTGCGAAGCTCGGCTTTTGGGTACAGTTCCTCTTGTTCTTCCCGCAACTTCTTAATGATGATTTTTTGGCTCATCAGTTTTTCTTGTTGCTGTGTTTGTCGCAGTTGACGGATATCCTTGGGGATTTCCGGGACAAAATGGGTAACAACATAGTTGTAGTTATTCAATAGTGCATCAAGGGACTCAATGTTGCTGGAAAGTGTTTCCGTAAGTTAATCAACATTTTCTAGCCCGAGCAGCGTATTGACTTCGTCAGACAGATGGGTAATCTCCTGCGACTGTTGAAGTTCGGTGTCATAGAACCTGACGCGATTGAATCTTCCGAGATCCGAGAGGATGTTATGATTTTCCTCTAGCTGAGTGTAGCGTTTGTTTGGATCAATTGGGAGGTCATATCGGATGGACTGTTGTCGTTAACGAGCAGTGTGTCGTTTGACGGGTCCAGTGACACGTTGTCCAATAGTAAGGACTATAGGAGCAGCGTTGTCTGCTCTCTTGCGAGAAGCAGTGAATGGTCTCCCACGAGACGAGTTCTGTCCACGTCTGGACATATTCGCCATAAGGTCTTCTGGAGACGGAGATTGAGGGCGATCATAATTGTATGGGGTCATAATTGTTTTCCGTGATGGACGATAGAACGATTTCAGTAAACTGAAATGAGAATGTTGTTTTCGGTTCGTAAGAGAGTGATCAAGTCTCCGAGAACAGTATCGTATCTAAGCGGATATGTACCCAGTCTAGTTGTATGACATGTCAAGACAACTCTCAATCTTATGTACTAGAGGGTAAACGCTGTAAACACCTCTAGTCTTTTGATTACTTCTTTGCGTTTTCAAATAACGAGTCTGGGAAGTAATCGGGGTTCTTAGCCGATAGGTATCCTGTGTAGGTATCGGGAAGAATGTCGATTCTTGATAATATGTTTCCTGTGCAGGTATCATCAGAGGGATCGGGAGCTTTAGTACCGCGAAAAGCTCGAAAAGCTTGTAGAACTATTGCTTAAGGCAATAGCGCTCGCTGGTCAGAATGGACTGTCAGTATCTGCAGCCTGACAGTTCATTCAAGCAAGCCAAGAGTGTTGTCAGCATTGTATCTCAAGTGTGTAATGGGAGAGCGCTGTAGTATTTGCCAGCTACATTATCTTTCACGAGATGTATGATGTATTGTACAGTGTCGGCACTGTATATGTTGACAACATGGATTCCGACCCTCAGCCATGAATTGGGATAGCGAGATCAGTACAATTCATGTGGTATCGGATCACTCGACATGTATTGGGATAGCGAGATCAGTACAATGCATGTGGTATCGAGTGGTTGTGGTTCCGTGACATGAATTGGGATAGCGAGATCAGTACAACTCATGTGGTATCACGGTGTTTTGCGACACGAATTCTGGTATTGAGCTCAGTATTATTCGTGCTGTATCGCGGTGTTGTGCGACATGAATTGGGATGGCAAGATCAGTACAATTCATGTTGGTATCGCATTTGAAACTCATTCTCACAACAGCCGTTATAGTTCACTGTATGCTAATTGTTGTGACAATCAATTTCTATTTGTTGTGACACTCATTTGTTCAGAACGCGACAGGTGCTAGCCTATCTATCGTGTACTTTCCGTATGAATGTTGTGTATTGTTTCTGTCCTAGATGGTACAATCTGCGAGTTTTCACTGGCTATCAGATTGCTGGACTTAACAATAGTATTTGCATCTTGTTGCTGTCCCCGATGTTACAACCTGTGAGTTGCCTCTAGTTTGTCAGATTGTTGGGGGTATACATGATGCTAGCTGGTTGAAGGTGAGTACAGTAGACACGATAATTATTCCGATGACTACTCAATTGGTCATCGTGGTCGAAAACTATCTTGGTTGTGTCTATCACTTCCTTCGGTGGAATGACTTAATCGAAATACTAGTGTTACTATTGGGGTCACTGTCTTTCTATTAAGTGAAGTTGATGTGTATCTTTATCGATAGTCACATGCTGTTGTGATTGTGAATTTATTTGAGTTAAACTGATTATTCATCAATCAGTGTTAGACTAGGTTATTAGCACAAACACAGTTTCCTTCAAATTCAAATTTATTCGCTTTTAAAGGAATAAACGTTTATCAACATGAGTAATTAATGTAAGTAATTAATCTCCGTGGACTGAGCAGTCTGTCGTCTCTGTGAGAGCAGCTGGGCGCATGACTGTATGAGCAGCGTTCGATTCCAGACAGCTTCGGACGGCACGGTGAGGTGCGCAGCAGTTCACTTCTGTTGATGGGTGTGGATCGCTTGTTTCTGGTGATTTTCTGAAAACCATAAACAGTGTTGTTGTTATGTGAATTCTGATGCCAGAAGGTGACAAGGATCTGGGAACCTGCGTTTTTCGTGTGCTTAACGCATCTTTAGTAATTCTAAATCCGAGTAGTATGGTTATCACGTTAACTACTGAATTATGTGAATTGGTTTCGAAATTTCTTACCATTTGAGCAGCATCATGATTTCTGTCAACTGTTGGTTCGAGTTGAGCAGCGTCATGGTGTAGCCGTTGTCGCGACGCGAGAATTCAAGATCTCTGTGAGCAGCAGTTGTGATCTTTGTCTGGGACAGTAGAGTTCTCGAGCTGTCGGCGGATGCTTCGCTCTTGGTCTATAAGAAATTATCGATAAATTAGCCTATTTTCTTTGTTACGCTCTTACCGATGATGTTATCGGTCTCCGATGGTAGGTCTGTGTAGCCTTGTCGGTCCCTCCGGTGACGTGAGCAGCTTCTTGAGAAGCCGTGACGTTGACAAGAAGTTCCTATTCCGGGGGAGAGGCTCTCAGAGCAGCATTGGCTTTCTGAAGAGCAGCGACACACTTCTGAGCTTTGCGTTCAACGTTCATCTTCGTTGGCACCGGAGCAGCAATGGATCGGAGTCGTCCGTTTCCATGTCCTCGACGTCGTTTTGAGCATCGGGATTGCTGTTCTTGTTTGAGCGGCGCTTTTTCAGTTCGTGAAGACGAGTTGAACGCTGGAAAATAGGTCTAATTAGTCATGAATTAATTTATGAAATTGTTTGTTTGAAGTTTCTAGTCGAAAATTGCGTAGGAAAAGCCTAAAAATGACGATAAATAGGCCTACAATAATTTTCACCTACGCAGCCGTGACACGACCGCAGCGCGTCCAACGGGGCGCGCTTGCGAAAACTTTTCGAAATTAAAAGAATTAATTCGAAATTCGACTTTTCTCCGGGTTTTCGAGTACGGAATTGATGGAAATGGAACTTAGAAAGTATCTAAATTACATGGTGAACCATGTGCAATACCGATCGAACTTAATTTCCGAAGAAAAAGTATAAAAAACTTCAAAATTCATGACTTTTCCACAAAAAATAGTCGATTTCTCAATTATTTCATGGAAAAAAGGACTTTTTTAGAGGATTCTAGTGATTCTGGCTCATAAGTAAGAGCTGTGGTTACTAAAAACGTAGTTTTTAATTAAGTGTCGTCATTTTAGCCAAAATTTCAGCCAAAAATTGATTATTCCGCTTAGTCAGTACTTTTGTACCAATTAGCACTAAATTTGGTTAGTTTTTGCGTACTCACTCTTCTTTCCTCCATCGAAGGAGTCGAATTTGGAGTTTCCGATGAAGAATTAGTGATTTCCGCGTCTCGAGCAGCAATGAATCCTTTGATTGCATTGGTCGGAGCAGCAGAAACTTCTCTCGGAGTCGAGTGAGCAGCTGGGTCGGAGTTTTCTTGTTCGTTGGACATCTTTTTCTGGAAAATATCAATTTTGATATTTTTAAAGGGTTTTGCAATAAAATTCGAGTATTTTTACGAAGAAAACGACGAGAAAATCAAGCGAGAAGCAGAGAAAATTCGGCGAAAAATTCGTAAAATTGCAGCTGGCAGCGGCGGTGCGCAGGAGCGCGTTTGCACTGCGAGCGGCGGGAAGTTTGAATTTTAAAGCTAGAAATTCATGAATGGTCTTTAAAATAGAGCTAGTTCTGCGCTATAAAATCGGGCATAGCCTTCGGCCGCCAAGTCGTTATAGCCCAGGAGCCAATACGACTAAAAGGACATCCTTTCCCAGGGGACCTCCTGACGGAGGAGCCCCCAAGTCCGGCGGGTCCAAGCGTATACTCCCCCCCTCGCGACTCCCAAAAGGAAGTGCTCGGAGAAATAAGAACTAGAATTTAAAGACGCTTCTGTATTCATAAGCTGCTGCGCTATAAGCTCGGGCATAGCCTTCGGCCGCCAAGTCGTTATAGCCCAGGAGCCAGTACGATTAATAGGACATCCGTTCCCAGGGGACCTCCTGACGGAGGAGCCCCCAAGTCCGGCGGGTCCAAGCGCACACTCCCTCCCCTTGCGACCTCCCGAAAGAAACCGCAAGGAGAAAAAGATGAATCAAGATGTCTGTACAACGAGCAGAAGACTCGAGGTTTTTCGCACTCGTCTGAGCATCGGTTAGAAAAATGCGAAGAGCTTCTATGGTCCGACTTTCTGCACATTTGGCTAGAAACTTGTCGAGAAGCTTATATGTTCCATTTCAGGTTAGAAAATTAGCTCAAGGATTTTCGAAAATTTTCGAAAAGTTTCGAAATTATTTAGAGCAGTTTGCCCATAATTTCAGGTATTTTTCAGAGCTAAATTTCACGGAAATGATAATCTAAATTACGAGTAATAACTCAATTTTCAGATTTTCACTAAAATTTCGGAGCTGAGCTCCTGAGCAGCAGAATTTCGGCACCAATTGCCTCTAAAGAGAAGCTGGGGGGGGCGAAAAACTACTGATTTTTTACTTTTTAGAAAAGGGTGTGAACCAGGGGTAAAATTAGCCGCCTAACCATCAGAGACACACGAGCAAACCCGTTTCCACGACGGTTCTCTACCACTCTCTTTCCGAAGAAAAAGACGGTCGATGCACCATGCGGAGGAATCAGGTAATTGGTTGTCGTGGAGACCACCTGCCTCTGCTGGGCTGCTCTGCGCTCAATTGCGTGTTAAACGTCTCTCTAATAGATAAGCGGTGCCAATTCTACAACAGTACACAGTTTATCTCCAAAAGTATTTATTGTGCCCAAAAAAGTGTCTTAACACGGAAAAAAGGCGGGTTGGAACATAATGTGTAATTATTACAGAATAACCAATAATTCGGCATGAGCCTGTAGTCGAGTCGAAGTGTCTCAGCAGCGAGTAACGTGAAGAGTGATTTGCACGAGCAGCTGAGCAACTCAAAATAACTGAAAGGGAAATTAGTTTCTTCCCAAGTGATCAGTTCAGTAATGTGACTTCTCTGAGAGCCTGTCATTAGTCTTTTGCTGCATGAGCAGCGTAAAGACTGATGAATCGCATGCGAGTAGCAAGACGAAACATCGTAGTGAGAGTAAACTGCTAAAGAGCAGCATAACGCCTCTAGTAAAGTATCATTGTAGGCCTGTAGGCCGTAGCCTCTGTAAATTACTGACTGATTTGGGGGAAGGAAGTTGAAGGGGCACACACGCAGCGCGATGGGTCTCGCAGCGATTGCGTGTGTGTGCGTATGCCACAGCGTGTGCGTATGGTTAGAGAGCACGACGCAGACACGAATTTAGCGGGAATTCAAATAGAATTATTGGAATTGCGAATAAATGGGAAATATGGATAAAGCGATTATAACAGAGAATTGTGGAGTGAATAACGGAACATAAATGCTATTTTGTACTCTAGAATTGTGGGCAATTCCTGAAGGAGTATTAAAAGCATTTCAAGTTGTCGAAATCGCAGAGCGATTGGTATATTCGACAACACAGGCGCCAGCTACACAACTTCCACAAATTTTATCAAACGATTAGAACTAAATAATCAATTACGTAGCAGTGACCAGATGAATATGGTGGAAATTTCCGGACGAGCCTACTGCTCGTTTTGCTGCTCGATGTATGCATACTACAATGGGAAAGAGTTCCAGGAGTTCCCAGAAGCCACAGATTCTTTTCCTGTTGAGCTATCGGAATACTACAAAAATTGCCCTTCAGTATTGAACACCATCAAATATCCAATAATTGTCAAACTCAATGAATTACAAATCACTAACGAGGAGTTCTTATTGCTCAGTGCTATATTGATATGCAATCCAGGTCAGTTTTGATCTATACTCATTTTTGATCAAAAACCAGTTTCAGCACCGAACTTCTTCACCGATTCCGGGAGAAACCATATTGCCGAATATCAAAACACATTCTCATCTTTCCTCATGCAATATTGTCTCAACAAGTATCAGCAAAATGGTCCTTCGAGATACGCAGACTTGCTATCAATTTTCCCATTAATTCATAAAAAACTACAAGATTTCTACAACGCAGTCAGACAAATTCTGTGGGCGGGAAGTAACAATAATCTTTCTGGAATGTTAGAAACTAAAGATATCTAATCGCTTTCAAATGTTTTTCGTTGTCTCCATTTTTACCTTAATGAAGTGTTCTCAGAGTATGAAAAGCAGAGTCGAGTGATCTTCTAATCTTCCTCTTGCTGACTAACTACTGACATTATTTGAATCCCGTGCACACAATATGATAAGTTCAGAAGGTTAATCCCTTCCGTCTTACTCTTTCGTCACGACAAACATCTCTCACAATATCTAGTTTGATGGACTCTACACGTCTTCAATGTGCCGTGTGTGGCAAGAGAACAAGTTTGTTCAATTATGGGGTACGTTTGGCATGTCTCGTAACTTTTAAACTTTCTAGATAGTGCAAGAATTACTGGCAACCTATCAGAAGCCATTTGAAAAAATCCATCACAAAATTTTTCAGGTCGCTAGTTGCAACGCTTGCAAGATGTTCTTCAAGCGTTTCATTGATTCTACAAAGCTTCCGGAAACATGTACCAACGGTGGAACTTGTGACGATTGCCGCTTCTGCCGATACCAAAAATGCGTTCAAGCTGGAATGAGACATCCGCGTATGCCTTTTCGACCTGCTGCAAAAGTTGCACTTTTTGATGCTCCCCGCCAATCAGCTCCAGACTTACACTCAATTATTCAACACCTCAAGTGCCTTGATATCAGCAGAAAATCCAACCTTTTAATGATAGGAAACGCAAAAGCATCTGCCGTACACATTCCAAACTATTTCGACTGGGCTGGCGCCACCTATGACTCCTCACTTGAATTCATCAGTCGACTTCAAAGCAACAATCAGTTACTGAAAACCGAGCAATTGGATATTTTAAGAAGTTCCGGAAAACTTCACTGCGCTTTATCTACTGCAATGAATGCTTACTGTAGTGGGGAAGCTATGTCAGAGTTTCCGGTTGGAGGGATATCCGCGCCCGCTGAACTTCTCACGTATTACAAAGATTGCCCACTGGTGCTAGACAACATCAAATACCCGTTGGTGGCCAAGTTACGGGAGTTAAGAGTGACCAGCGAGGAGTTTCTATTTCTTAGCGCCATCATGGTCTGTAATCCATGTTAGTTTCCGTTTTTCCAAAGTTTTGATCAAATTGCAGTCTATTTCAGGTTCCAAAAATCTCTCGGACTTCTGTCGAAATCTCGTTGCCAAGCATCAGAACGTGTTCTCATCTTCACTTATGCAGTATTGTCTCAACAGATATCAACAATCTGGTCCAGCAAGATATGTGGAATTACTTTCGATTTTTCAACTTGTGCAAAAAAGAATCAAAGACTTTGAAAATGCTATGACACAAATGCTTTCTTCTGGAGTTAATGTATTAGGAATTTCACTTAGAGACTTCACAGAAGAGTATGAATATTTGGAAGCTTTCCAAAGAAAGGAAATCTCAGAAAACTGATGATCAATTTTTGTAATGAATCGAGTTTTATACTTTGTTTAGACAATTATATGTAAAGATTAGAACTTCTCCTAGCAAATTTTATAAGCATTATTTTCCATTTCCGCTGAGCAAGACATGTTTTTATAAAATTTTGGGGTACTGAGCTAAGGGAAAAACTCATTGTGTGAAAGTTCCCATACAAGAAAACATAAAACGTATCAGACATGTCTAGAGAAAAAAAACATTGTTTTTTATGTTATCACTTTTTTCTCATTTCCGGCCAGAGTGGCATCTATTATTTGGCTACCATCTACTGGTTTCATATTGTTCACTTCTAATAACATAGGATGGCCGCGCAAATGGTAGCAGAATACCACTCAAAAGTGTATCCCTCGTTGTGCACCCCGAGTAATGAGTTCATGTCTTCGAAAAGAGAATTGCTTCTATCCGCACGACTAATTGCAATATTTTCACTTCCCATTCAACTGTTCACATTTTATTGTGTCATCAAAAAAACGCCAAACGCGATGAGTTCTGTGAAAGCTAGTCTATTCCATTTGAAATTTTGGTACACCTTCTCACCAACCTATTATTCATTTATTGCAACAATCTTTGTTTTCAACCCATATCCACGGTTTTACAAACAGTGATTCCAATCTCGTTGGCTATTATACCAGCACTTTTGCTATCGGACACGAGGAGCAATGGAAGCGAGAGTCCGAAATACGATCAAGTTAGAAACAATTTGATGTATCTTCTTATCATACTGCACAAGGTCGTCGGGAGCTTGTTCACCGTTTTGGTTCATAATCCATATAGAAAATACCTGATCTCAATCATTTTCTGTAAGAAAAACAACAACAAAGTTGTAACAACTGTCAGTACCAATTCTTCTTCTAGAGCCTAGTCTTGCTAAATCCATCCAAATAATTTTCGTATAATTACTTTTGTACCACAATAAACATTTTTTTCGTGGTTCTCATAACCAATAGATCAACTCCACACAGCATAAACCACATTTGAAAATGCTTTTTGTTCCTTGTCAGATTCATAAAAACACACCAGAAAATCACCATGTGATTGAAGAAGAGAAAAGTTCAAACAACATCTAAATTCGTGAAATTTCAAATGAGCACGTAGACCCGCCCATGTCTGAAATTGTCATGGGAATGGCTATGAGAGTACATATTCATTAGAGGCTTTTTGATTTATTTTTGGAAGAAGTATTTCTAATCTCTCGTTTGAACATTATGGAAACACAACGTCGTAATTGTGCTATCTGTGGAAAACGGACCAACGACTTCAACTATGGGGTGAGTAACAACTCCTTACTCAACTTTGAAAATATAGTACATTTAGCTGCAATCAAATTTTAACACATCCACTTTTTTATTTTAGGTTGACTGCTGCAATGCTTGCAAAAGTTTCTACCGACGAGCGAAAACTTCCACAAAGTTCCCAACAGAATGCTCAAGTCCCGGACATTGTCCAGGTTGCCGATTTTGTCGTTTTCAACGATGTCTCGAAGCTGGAATCCGTCATGAAGTTCTTGCGCTTCCTCGTCAAACCGCTCCAACAGTATTCACCACAATTGATTTTCTGAACAACCTCGATAATCATAGAAAACAGCAATTTTTGAATTTCATCCCAATCGGAAACTTGAATATGAATCAGATTATTGAATCGAATACTGTGGCTCTGATCAGAAAACCGGACAATCACCAATCAAGCACTCATGAGTGGATAATGACGAATCATATCACTAATATAAATTTCCTGAAAAGTTTCCAATTCTTCAACCAACTGTCCAACTCGGAACAATCTCAGTTTGTCACTCAATCTCATATCCCTTTATCCATGTTGTGTACAGCTATGCGATCCTACAGTAACCGAAGACAAATCAATGAGTATCCAGGAGGATTTGATATATTTTCCAACGAGCTTAAGGATTTTTATAGACGATGCCCAGAAGTTTTGAATAAGTGCAGAGGTCAAGTTTTGAAGAAACTCTGGGAGGTGACCATAACCAATGAGGAGTTTCTATTGCTATGTGCTATCATTGTGTGTAATGGAGGTAGGTCGAAATGATTTTGGATTTTTGGACTAGATAATTTCAGTTTCCCCAAAATTCTCTCAAGATGCACGGACTTATATTAACAAGCATCAACAGGAGTATACATCATATTTCACAAAGTACTGTCAGAGCACATACCAACAAAACTGGCCAGCTCGATTTTCGGAAATCCTAAATGTTTGTCACACAATTGGAAAAGCGTTCGGAGACTTGAAGAAAGTCATTGTTCCATTTCAACTATCTCAACCAAAGTTTGAAGACGCGAAAGTGTTGGGGGATTCGCTGAAATCTGTTATGAAGTGAAACCTATGTATGTCTAATATGAATCAAATGATTGTGTCGAATTTGATTATTCTTATTTTCGATAAAATATTCTGATTTTGTTTCGATACGGCAGAAATATGAAAGAGTTTTATCGAGAAAATAACAAAACGAAAGTCTCAAGTTTCAAAACTGTGAGGAGGTTTTCTATTAGCATTCACCACGATTCGACTGTCTCTTCGTTTTCTGAATGCGGGATGGGTCAAATAGAATACCCAAGGAACAGCGCATAATTCCAGATCAAAACCAAATGGACGGATCACAACAAGGTACGTGGCAACGTCGTAGTTGATCATGAATGCTCCCTGGAAATTGGATGTTGCAATGAAAACTTCTTTTTATCTTCTTTGGGTTTTTCAGTTACTGTCTCTTGATGTTCTTCAGCACCTGATTGGCCGAAACCAAAACTTAGAATCAGAAGTGCGGTAAATAGTCGAAAATCATTATTTTAAGACCTTCAAATTTTCAAAAAAAAAATGGAACCAGACATTTAGGCCACTGCTTTATCTGACCGGCGCGCAATTTTTATAAATTAGAACTTACCAAGAAAATGAGATGAGTTGTATAAGAAGTGAGCATCGCGAGGGTCGTAATCGACAGTGACACTTCAATCAATCGGTTTCGAGCACTCTGATTTGTTTGGGAAACACTGTAATTAATTTCAGTTCAGCGTACATCTACTATTGAAAATCAAAACCTTTGTGACAACATTTTTAGTTTTCTCAATTTTTGATAAAGCACCCTATTCAGAACCAGACAAGTCGTTAGCCAAACTCCCGAATTTGCGATTTGAAATGGTGCTCCGAGCAACTAAAATATATCGTCCAAATATTATTCAAACATACTAAAACTGTACTTACGCCTCTCCACGAATTAATGAAATGAACGTAGGCTGCCCCGAGTTGATATGGATCGTAATGCTGTCTACAAACTCCAAGTGCGGGTATCATATGAAAAAGAAACAAAAATGGATAGATATGAAAAAATGGAATACTGTACTTCAATATTCTAGTATTGATCTGAAATCTAGAATAAAATAATGGCCAATCTAATTATGTCAGACCTCATTATGCCGATTTGGAACATATGTTATAACCAGTCGAACAACCGAAAACAATACAGGATACAGCATGCTACAGTAATTAAAATATGCTTGTGCACAAAAAAGAACATTCAGCAAAACATTAGGTTCATTGCGAAAGCACCAAGAAGTCATAATCCCAGTTGAAGGTACACGAATGACAAATAAATCGGAGAAGAAAAATCCAAGGTTCTAAAGCTTTCAATTTGCTTCCATCAAAGTGAAGTCAACTTACAGAAATGTGTGAAAGTACCAAAACTATGAAAATATTCCGATTCACACTTGGATCCTTCTTGCCAATGACATTCCTCACAAAAGTTCGAAATATTCGAAAAATGATAGCAAACGTCGGTAGGATATAAATGAATGGTGCCAAAACCAAGAAACTAGTGATATTGAATGGATGGAAAGTGAAATTTGTGTAGTTTGAATTTTCATTTATGACAGGTCCCAGTTGGCTGATAGACATTGATAAAAGTGAAAAATGATTTGAAGGCAGAAGGCAACCAGGAAAAACGGAAAATGTGCTTGGACGGAGTCAATCAAATTATAAAAATTCTGCTTGGAACTCGTAAATCAGAAGAAATAATTCTTTTTTGGTATACTATCTTCTCGGAGCCGATTCAATATGTACTCAAAAAGTAAGAATATTTGAGCTTTGTTTTCTTGAAGCCAATCTATTTCGACAAAATTTAAATCAAAGGTGTAGACGTATACTTAGTTTCTCGTTCACAGAAATTCAAGCCTATTATTATTCATTGAGTACATGTCACGATTCTAAGTGCGTATTCTGAGTGCGTACCACATGATTTCATATTCAGATGGAAGATCAGTTCCTCTCTAAAATTGAAAAATGGAAGCTTTGAGGGTCTGGGAAAGAGGATACAACATTCCATTTGATTGGAAATTTTGGTGATGCATACGTATATCAAGTTATAAAAAAATCAAAAATGTTGAAAATTGATTGTGGTAGAAGTTAATAACAAAGCAGTCTTATTAGCGATATTCCCCAAGGGAAAACGCGCTCCATCGTCAACTTGGCTGAAATTTGAATTTTCAGCTTTCCCGCCGCTATAAAAACAGCAAAACATGTTTTGGTGGGTGCGTGGACTTCTCGTGGACGACTCGGGCAGCAGTCGAATTGTCTACGATGGGTCCACGCATCCACCGAAACATGTTTCGCTGTTTTCAAAACGGCGGGAAAGCTAAAAATTCAAACTTCAGCCAAGTTGGCGATGGAGCGCGCTTTCAGAATAACGCTAATAGTAGAATTTATATGCTCAAATTGAATAAGAATTGATAAATATCATTACCCTCATTTCCGATGAAAAATTCTGACCTCAAGTTCCCGACAGAGTTATTAATTGAATCAAAAAGTATGCGTGTGTTGTAATCAGATTTTTTTCAATTTGTCAACTCAACCTCAAGTTTTTGCCATTCATACTTCCTCAAGTTCCGTTTTGCTTTCTTGGAAAAATGAATGAAAGATTTTTTATATTTTTCTGGTATTCTTTTATGATTTTCACTGTCGTAACCGCAAAAAACGACCCCCTGCTTCAGAAGTTTTTCAAGAAAAACAAGTGTGGTAAGCTTGACGGTACAGTAATCTAGCATTAGCTTTAATGACAGTTTTTCAGATTCGAAATGCACTTTTTCTGCCCAAAACTTCACTATGGGTAGTTTTCCTCAATCATGTTCCCAAATATGTTCCAACTTAATTATTGATGACAGTTGGGATTTTACTGAAGACCAATTGACTTTTATGTTCCGGAATGTGAAAACTCTAATTGGAAGTTTAGAAGTGAAAAACACCAACTTTACAAGTGGAAAGTTTCTAGCAGGATTGGAAAAAATAGTGTGTTGTGAGTTTCAATTCTTAAAAACTGGTACCCTGCATTATTTTTATTTTCAGACAACCAGAGCGTTCGGTTTACTGAAAACTCAAACATGGTAGAATTGAGTCTCACAAATCTGACTATGATAGTTGGTCCTGGTATCTCTGTCAGCGAAAACAGCCAAATGACAAAGCTGAATATTCTGAACTTGAAGGTGAGAGTAGGATTTTGGCTCTTGGATACTTGTACCCCCCCCCCCTTTCCAGAATTTCTCTTATCCCAATGAATACTCTTGGCGACCCCATACCTCCATTTTTACCAACCATCCTTCCTTATGCATCACCACTCAAGAAATGCAGAATTTCATGGAAAGCGAATCACTTGACACATCATATATTTTTATCGACAACTACTGTGATCCACCGCAAATTAACACAGAGAACCAGATATTTGGGGATGTTAATATTACAACTGACTCCAATCTAGACTCCTTTAAATCTATAGAATTCATATTTGGAGGGCTTCTGGTACAAGGAAGGAGCGAAACAGATCTCAGTTTTCTGGCCAGCTTGAAATATGTGGCGAATTTGAAAGGTGAGTATTTTCAGCAACTGCAAGCTGTACATAGAACTTTAAGGCACGCCAGCAATTTCAATACAAAACAACGGTCAACTCGAAAGTTTCGCATTCCCTGTGCTCAAAAAAATTCACTCCCTGGCCACGGACAAACTGGTTTTCGACTATAACAATGATGTTCTGTCAACAAATTTCACAGTATGCTTCGAGTTACGAAACTCTTTGAATCTCGCACAAAATGAGTTGAAATTCGATTGGTTCACTTGTGGTAAGTTCAAATATTAGAAGAAGCTTTTTGAAGTTGTAAAGGATTTCAGAGGGCGTTCAGAAAATGAATGAGCACGCGGCGGCCCTGGCAAGGACCACAACTACAGCAGCTACTCCTGGAACTCCAAAAAGCACAACTACTCCTGGAACTTCCGAAACCACTACAAATGTAGTTAGTGACAATTTCATCGATATTCTGTCTCTTTTTCCCGGTTTTACATTTATTCATTTATTCAGATTATAACATGGTTTCATAGAATAAAATGCAATCTATTATCCAACTTTTGAATTTGAAAAGCCGACTAACATTCTCTTTAAACATTTTTTCTGACCCTCACCGACCGTCATCGGCCGGCTAATAGTCTTACTCCATAATTGAACGTGTATTTTAGTTTTCCACAAATTTGCGATGCATGCGAACTGAACTCATCCTGAGATGAGCTATACAGTAAAATGCATACAATTAATGATCTTCCGAAAAACTGAAAACTTCAATCACGGAAGGTTTGTAATGGATGTGTATGTGCTCACGAGTTTATATTAAGCGTCCGTTAATTTTCAAAAATTTGATTTGTGATTCATTGAAAAGAAACTTCTGGAGAGGAAAAAGCAAACTAGAAACTTATCAACGGAAATAAGATATAATGATTGATCCGTTCTTAAACTCAATTAACTATTTCCGGTTGCAGTCGAAGTATGTTATTTTTCTGGATCATAGACTTCCTCATTTTTTAAGAAATTGTATGTTATGAAAGTCTGTTGAATTTCATGAAATCAGTAATAAACTTATCTGTCCATTTGTCATCATCTTCTTTTAAAGTCAAAATTCACTCGCATTTCAAGAGAGTCTGATATTCAAAACCGTCTATCAAATCAGAAAAAGAACTTTAAGAAATGTATTTTTCTCGAAATTCAACTGCTTCTTTCAAATGACGATAACATTTTTCCCCACCAAAATGCCACTGTTGAGCCTCTATATTAACGCCTCAAATGCTCAAACTTCCGCGTTTTTGGTTTCTTGCTCTACCACTAGTTCATTTTGAATGTACGAACATTGGTCGGATACCGTCTCTGTTACCTGGGATTTTACTGTTGGTCCTGTCGGCCAATCTGGTGTTGATTTTCATTATTTTAAAATACACCCCAGAAACCACAAAGACATATGCGTAAGTTTTTTTCTGGAAAATATCAGTTCATGAATTTGAACTTTGGAGGTCTATCATCTTGGCGATTACCATATCAGACTGTTGCAGTTTCCTCGGAACTATCATGACTTCTGCGAGGTTTCAGAAGCAATGAATAGTACACCTCAAAAATGGATAATTTACAGGGTTCAACCTAATGGTGATCAGCTCTTTTCGGTATTTCGTGGATTATGTGTACACTGTTTCAAAAATAAAATCGAGTTTAGGGCAAAATTCTGTGTATCATGTAAAACATAAATTTCCAATTTTTTTTCAATTATTCCAATTTTCAGGGTACACTCAACACATGCAATTCTATATTCTTAACCAATTCATTTTGATATTTTCCTACGTTTACCGAATGCTAATAATCACACGACCATTCAACAAAATCGACAATATGAAACTAGTGTATTCAATTCTTCTGATCTATTGCCCCCTTCATTTTTGTTACTTTGTAAGTTTGTTTTTTGCTTGCTTGAAGTACCTAAACGGAAAGGATCCTGTTCAGAATTGGGTAACCTACATGGCTCTCGAACCATTTGAAGATGTACGTCGAGAATTTGCGAAAATTCAACCGGAGATAGTCGCTTCTAACGCAACTTACTATGGTATTATTTACTTGAGAAGTCCATCTCAAATTGGTATCGCATGCTATTTGATTTTTTAGAAACACAAAATTTTAGTATTCAACATTCTCTCAGTCGCTTCTCCTTCAGTCACCATTCTCATCACTTTCCTCTGTCGCTGGAGAACAATTCATTTCTCTCGAAAGTTTCAGCAATCTGAAACACTTAAGAAGCTTCACAAGGCACTGGAAAATGTATGTGTCTCATTTTCTATTCGGTTTCTATTTTTGCTTTTAGGTGTTCTCTTGTCAAACCACCTCTCATGTCATCAATGGCTTCCATCCTATACATGCTAGTATTGGCTCAAGCCGGGGCGTCTGATGGAACCATTATACTTTTGGAAAATCTGATAGGAAGGCCGATTGTGTTCATGTACATTGTAAATCCAATAGTAACGGTAGTCTTCATCACACCCTATAGGAATGCAGTGGTTGGTTGGTTTCGTAAGCCAACCGCTCTAGTGGTGGCACGAGTTTCGACAACGGGACAATATGCTTGAAAATATTCTTTTATTTCTGGTTTTCACAACACAACAAAATGAAATTATTAGTGTCATTTTTTAACTTCAGATCTCCGTTTTCAGTTTATTGTGTTCTAACTCGCACGAAAAATATCAATCACAAAAGGTGTGTAATGGATATGTGCGCACGTGTTAATATTAAAAGCCATTTCATTTTCAAGGAAGTGATTTATGATTCATTGCCAAGAAACTTCTGGAGAGAGAATGGCAAACTAGAAACATAGTCAAATATAATGCTCGATCCGTTCGGAAACTCAATTAACTATTTCCGGTTCTAGCTAGAGTATTTTTTGGTATCGTAAACTTCTTCATTTTTATGAACTTTCATTTTATGAAAGTCTGTTGGACTTTTTAGAATCAGTAATAAACTTATCTGTCCATTCGCCATTTTCTCTTAGAATCAAAAAACATTAATATTTCTAGAGAGTCTGATATTTAAAACCATCCGACAAATGAGAACAGGAACTTAAGGAAATGATATTTTCCTGAAATTCAACAGCCTCTTCACGAAATGACGATAACATTCTTCCCCACTAAAATACCACTGTCGAGCCTCTATATTAACGCCTCGGATTCTCGAACTTTCGCGTTTTTGGTCTCCTGCTCTACCACTAGTTCATTCTGAATGTACGAACACTGGTCGGATACCGTCTCTGTTACCTGGGATTTTACTGTTGGCCCAGTTTCGTTTGTGGCTAACCTGGTGTTGATTTTCATTATTTCAAAGTACACCCCAGAAACCACAAAAACATATGCGTAAGTTCTTTTTCAAAAATATACGTTTTTGAACGTGGATTTTAAAGGTCTATCATTTTGGCCATCACCATATCCGACTGTTGCAGTTTCCTCGGAACAATCATGACTTCTGCAAGGTTTCAGATCCAATAAATAGTGAAATTCAAAATTGGATGATTTACAGGGTTCAACCTAATGGCGATCAGCTCTTTTTCGTATTTCGTGGATTATGTGTAAACTATTTCAAAGATGACCCCGAGTTTAGGGCAAAATTCTGTCAATCATGTGAAACATAAACTTCCGGGTTTTTCAATTATTCTAAGTTTCAGTGTACACTCAACAATTGCAATTCTATATTCTTAACCACTTCATTCTGATATTTTCTTATGTTTACCGTATGCTTATAATTACACGACCATTTGACAAAATCGACAATAGAAAACTAGTGTATTCGATTCTTCTAATCTACTGCCCCCTTCATTTTTGTTACTTTGTGAGTTTGTTTTTTGTTTGCTTGAAATACCTTAATTGAAAGGATCCTGTTCAGAATTGGGCGACGTACATGGCTCTTGAACCACTTGAAGATGTACGTCGAGAGTTTGCAAAAGTTCAACCGGAGATAGTCGCTTCTAACGCAACTTACTATGGTATTATATATTTGACACATCCATCTCAAATCGGTATAGAACGCTTTTTGACAACTTTACAACACGCAAAATTTCAGTATTCAACATTCTCTCAGTCGCTTCTGCTCCAGTCACCATCCTCATCACTTTCCTCTGTCGCTGGAGAACAATTTATTTCTCTCGAAAGTTTCAGCAATCTGAAAAACTTAAAAAACTTCACAAGGCTCTGGAAAATGTATGTTTCACACTTTTTATTCGGTTACTATTTTTGCTTTACAGGTGTTCTCTTGTCAAACCATCGGACCTCTCATGTCATCATTGGCTTCCATCCTATACATGCTTGTGTTGGCTCAAGCGGGAGCGTCTGATGGAACCATTATACTTTTGGAAAATCTTATAGGAAGACCGATTGTGCTCATGCACATTGTAAATCCGATAGTAACGGTCGTCTTCATCACACCCTATAGGAATGCAGTGGTTGGTTGGTTTCGTAAGCCAACCGCTGTAGTGGTGGTACAGGTTTCGACATCTGGACAACAAGCTTGAAAATATTCCTTCATTTCTGGTTTTCACAACACAACAAAATGAAATCATTACGGTCATCTGTTAACTTCAGATCTTCGTTCTAAGTTTATTGTGTTCTAACTCGCACTAAAAATATCAAACACAAAAGGTTTGTAATGAATGTGTATGTGCGCACGGTGTTTATATTAAAAGCCATTTCATTTTCAAGGACGTGATTTATGATTCATTGCCAGGAAACTCCTGGAGAAAGCAAACTAGAAACATACTCACGGAAGTCAGATATGTATAATGCTCGATCCGTTCGGAAACTCAATTAATTATTTCCGGTTGTAGTCGCAGTTTTTTTGTATCGTAAACTTCCTAATTTTTCATAAACGTTCTTTTTATGAAAGTCTGTTGGACTTTTTAGAATCAGTAATAAACTTATCTGTCTATTCGTCATCATCTTCTATCAAAGTACATTCAAATTTCAAGAGTCTGTTATTTGAAAACAACCAACAAGAAGGAACTTTAATAAATGTTATTTTCTTGAAACTTAACTGCTTCTTTACGAAATGACGATAACATTCTTCCCCACCGAAATGCCACTGTCCAGCCTCTATATTAACGCCTTGAATTGTCAAATTTCCGCGTTTTTAGTTTCTCCCTCTAGTTCATTCTGAATGTATGAACACTGGTCGGATACTGTCTCTGTTACCTGGGACTTTACTGTTGGTCCGGTTTCGTTTGTGGCCAACCTGGTGTTGATTTTCATTATTTTAAAATACACCCCAGAAACCACAAAAACATATGCGTAAGTTATTCAAAAATATCAATTTTGAACGTGAACTTTGAAGGTCTATCATCTTGGCTATTACCATATCCGACTGTTGCAGTTTCCTCGGAACTATCATGAGTTCTGCGAGGTTTCAGATCCAATGAATAGTAAAATTCAAAATTGGATGATTTTCAGGGTTCAACCCAAAGGCGATCAGCTTTTTTTCCGATTCCGTGGATTATGTGTACACTGTTTCAAAGACGACCCCGACTTTAGGGCAAAATTCTGTCAATCATGTGAAAAATAAACTTCGGGATTTTTCAATTGTTCTAAGTTTCAGGGTACACTCAACACATCCAATTCTATATTCTTAACCACTTCATTTTGGTTTTTTCCTATGTTTTCCGTATGCTTATAATTACAAGACCATTCAAAAACATTGATAATAGGAAATTAGTGTATAAGATTCTTCTAATCTATTGCACCCTTCATTTTTGTTACTTTGTAAGTTTGTTTTTTGCTTGCTTGAAGAACCTCCACTGAAAGGATCCTGTTTAGAATTGGGCGACCTACATGGCTTTCGAACCACTTGAAGATGTACGTCGAGAGTTTGCCAAAGTTCAACCGGAGATAGTCGCTTCTAACGCAACTTACTATGGTATTATATATTTGACACATCCATCTCAAATTGGTATAGAACGATTTTTGAAACTTCACAACACACAAAGTTTCAGTATTCAACATTCTCTCAGTCGCTTCTTCTTCAGTCACCATCCTCATCACTTTCCTCTGTCGCTGGAGAACAATTCATTTCTCTCAAAAGTTTCAGCAATCTGAAACAGTTAGAAACCTTCACAAGGCGCTGGAAAATGATAGTGTCACACTTTCTATTCTGTTTCTATCTTTGCTTTCAGGTTTTCTCTTGCCAAACTATCGGACCTCTCATGTCAACAATAGCTTCCATCTTATACATGCTAGTTTTGGCTCAAGCGGGAGCGTCTGATGGAACTATTATACTTCTGGAAAATTTGATTGGAAGACCAATCGTGATAATGTACATTGTCAATCCAATAATAACGGTAGTCTTCATCACACCCTATAGGAATGCTGTGGTTGGTTGGTTTCGTAAACCGACAGCTGTAGTGGTGGTACAGGTTTCGACAACTGGACAACAAGCTTGAGAATATCACTAAATTTCTCGTTTTCAAAACACAACAAAATGAAATAATTACTGTCATTTAATTACTTCTGATCTCCATTCTCAGTTTATTTTGTTCTAGCTCTCGACATTTGGTAGTCTTCCGTTTGCCAATCTTTATTTTGTGCATAAAAGAAAATCACTTTTTTCATGAAAACAAATCTACGAACAAATCCATTCACATCGTTTTTCTGACATTTCATTATAAGACTCGCAAGATCCTTAACCCTTATAAAAATCAATTTCTATCAACTTTATTGTTGCTCGCTGTTGAAGTTTTCTTCGCCGAAAATCCAAAATACTCTGAAAATCGAATTTCAAAAATCATCACCCCTCCAAAACTTGCACTAACTCAATACAGCTTTCCTATAGTTTTTCACAATGACCATAGTAGGAATTGGGTCTACAGCCGGATAAATTGCAATCGTCATAGACACAATAGCACTGTACACTCCTAGATCAATGTTCAAGAAAACAAATGCGAACATGATTGCCGCTGGGATATGCATCAAGAGGAGAGGGACCAAAGTTTGGATGACGAGGGCATAGAATAACTGACGTTGAAGACTTCGGATTCTGGCGGAGAGTATCGTGGTAACAACTAGGTCATTTATGCGGACATAGCAAAGAATCGCAAAGATTAAGATGGTTATAATGGAGGAGACCTGAGAAGTTTTCAGGTCGAAAATTCTGGAACTTCGGTGGAAAAAACTCACAATGGTAGCTGAAATTATCGCCAAACCAACGAATGGTACCCAATGTATTATGGTTGTATCGTTTTCCAAATTTTCATACAGATAGGGACCCAGGTAAACGTATTCGGAAGGCTCCATATCGAACAAGGTTTTAATATCGTCCCTGAATGTTTTTATTAACGAAATATAGGTTGAAGCCCAAGGATCCTCATTACGCTTTTTGTCAGTTTACCTTATGAATCTACTAGTTGCCTCATTAGGAGATGACAAATAATACCCCGTGAAAATCCATATTAGAGCATACCATACTGGTACTGATAACCACAACCAAACTTTCCACCCTTCGAATGTTTTACGCAAAGAGTTTCTGAAACAAATATGGAAAAGGACAGAAATTAACTCAAATCTACATACTCCGACAAAACCAAAAACCTGTATACAAAATGAACTTTGAAAACTGCCATTGAGGCTCCAAAGCATCCCCAGTAACAAGAGTTAAGCACAGTAAGAGCTTTTGGACTCAAAAGCTTGTTCTTAGTTGGCACGATGGTCAAAAATATGGGCCCGTGGGAGTAGTGTTGCTGAAAAATGTGTCACTTTGGATATGCCCCTCCCGTACAGAGAGCTCACCGGAGCCAGGACTACATCCAATATAGAGTACAAAATTTCAAACACCGATATGTAAATCATCAACCATTTGTAAGGACCAAGTTGTTTTGGGGACTTTGTTAATGTCAGAAAAATGAGACAATTGTTGAAGAACACTGAAAAACCAGCAGTGATGTCTTGAATTAGGGTCAGTAAAAAGGCCCATTCTTTGCCGAGCATGACAATTACATGCAATAATGTATGCGATTGTGCTTACTGAGCAAAAGGTTCTTCTTCTGGTCTTCATAGTAAAAGACAACCACGTGGAGTTACGTTGTTTCCGGTGCCTGTCTCGTCTGTGATGCATTATGTGTATCTGGAGGAGAAGAATGACTAGTTGATCAATTTGTAGACAAATACAAATAGTTTTTCGGATATGGTCGAGTTGAACTTTTTCTGAGATTTGGGGGTACTTCCATCCGGACAGATCAGAGAAATGGAAGTGAGCTTCACGAAAACAGAAGGAAAATTTAGATTTTGCGAAAGTGGCTACGAGCTGAGATATGGGTCTTCGAAATTTCAAAGAATTGTGCTGACTGACACTTTGAGCAGCTATAACTCAAGTAATGTGAATCTTTTGCAGAATTTTATTACAGATTCTGAATTTTCACGGTCAATGTAGACTTTGACCCAATTTGCAAAAAAGTTCAAGTCGAGTAATCCCCTGGTTAAACTGATCAAGCCCAAAATCTCTACGACCATTAGGCATTTGGAGAATCTCGATACAATCAGGAAAGATAACCCCCTGAGTTTTCTCACCCACCGAATTCGTTTACAGATTTTGAGTCTGATGATTCATTCCGTGAGTCATATGTTTTTCACACATGGACAAACTCACAGTGATGCGAAATATGTTGTTGCACTCGCAGTGGAATTCACTTCCCTTTTCCAGATCTGTCTGGCCTAAAGTTCCGACCTAATTATTTTTCTAGGTGAGAGACTCTCATTTGTATTATTCTTCAAAACCAGAGCAGACATTATGATGACCGAGCTCCCTGAGTACTATACTACTGTCTACCCGATTCGTTGCAATTTCACGAGTCATTTTTTTGATTCCAAAACTAACTATGCCACAGTATGCCGCTTGATTACCATTTTATCACTTCCAATTCAGCTGTTCACATTTTACTGTATTCAGAAAAAGACTCCGAAGAACATGGAGCCAGTAAAGAAGAGTTTGCTCAATTTGAATTTTTGGTACACCTTTTCGGGGGTCGGTTTATCTCTTCTTTGTACTCCCTACTTTTTCTATCCATACATAACGGGATTTTTTATTGGACTTTTCAGCAACTTGGGTGTCTCGATTTATATACAGAGCTACTTTTGCTACAGTTTAGGCATTGGTCGGCTTCATTGTACTGATTGAAAAATAATGAGAATTTTCAGCCGTGATGATCTCAATAATGATTCTGTTTGAGAACCGGAGCCGATTAATTGTTGATAACATTTTTCGAATCACGAGATCCAATGTATGGTTTGTATGGTTAATAACTAACGTTTCTGGATCTCTATCTGCTATACTTTTGATTTATGTCAACTTGCCTGATCAGACTGCTGCCAAACTGCAAATCCTCAAGTCCCTTCCTTGTCCAACAAAGGAGTTTTTTGAAGAGCCACTTTTTTCTTTTCCTTTCGAAGGGTTCTGGGCCACATATTCTGGTACCATTGGTCTCTGGGTTAATGCACTTATCATCGGGCAAATCGTGTTCTTTTCATCATGTTGTATTTATTACCTTATTATCGCAAAGTCTATCAAAGTCTCCTCCGAGACTCGCCGTCTTCAAATTCAAGCGTTTGTTGGAACAGTGATTCAGACTGTTCTTCCCATTGTATTAGTCATGATTCCCTCATATTTAATGACCGCTGGAATTGACAAGGCGACTTATAATCAATCCTATAATAATTTGACTTTCCTACCAATAGAATTTCACAAAGGGATCGCAAGTTTGTTCATCATATTAACGCATTATCCATATCGTCAATTTTTGCGCTCTATTATGCTTTGTAAAAAGTGTGACAACCAAGTTACTACTGTAGACAGTTCAACAAGGATTTAGGATTTTATTTTTCCTTTTTTCATACCATATAATTTTTTTTGTGAATTTTTTCGAAATGAAGTAAACTTCATTGTGTTTCAAATTTTTAAGGTCAATGAAACAAAATTCATCTTTCATTTTTGCTGCGAGAGCCATTAGTCACACTTTGCACTGATTTCTGTCCTAGCCATGCAAAAATGAGATTTTCTAAATCCGTACTTATTCGTTTTAGTGATCACCAAGACTTCAACAAACCAACATTTTCCTTCTTTTTCAATAGACTAATCTCTACAAACCTGCCTCAATTTTTTCTTCTCCCCGACTTAGCTTCTTATATAATAGATTAAGTTAGTGAATGTGCATATATGTATGTCCTTCTAGCCAAAAATCTCTTCACTTCCGGGCGAAGAAACTTCATTATTATCAGTTTGTGCTAGAACTACTCCTATTGCTAGTGGTTTTTTATTCGCTATGAATATGGAAAGACTTTTATGTGCTGTTTGTGGGAAGCCGGATGCCATGTTCAGTTATGGGGTGAGTTCAAAATCTGTATCACTGGATGATTATCTGACCGTTTGTTGATCTTTAATGAATGTCACTGGCGGTCACTGACGGTTGCGAACTGTCGATGACGGTTGCGAACAGTAGGTGACGGTTGCGAATTGTCGGCGACGGTTGCGAATAGTAAGTGACGGTTGCGAACTGTCGGTGCCGGTTGCGAACTGTCGGTGACGATTGCATACAGTCGGTGACGGTTGCGAACAGTAGGTGACGGTGGCAAACTGTCGGGGACCGTTGCGAACAGTATGTGACGGTCGCGAACTGTTGGTGACGGTTGCGAACTGTCGATGGCGGTTGCAAACTGTCGTTGATGGTTGCGAATTGTTGGTGACGGTTGTGAACTGACGGTGAGGGTTGCGGACTGTCACTGACGGTTGCAAACTGTCGGTGACGGTTTTTGTCAGTAGTTAACGATTTTTGACGATTTCTGAAAGCGTTGGTGTCAATAACACTTGTTGTTGCTGTCTACCTCTGATCGTCCCTAAGTGTCACCATCTGTTTTTTTTCATTATACATTGATGACCTCATATTCCAGGCCAACTGCTGCAACGCTTGCAAGATGTTCTTCCGTCGAGCCATCAGCGACACCGATTTTCCAACAGAATGCAAATATAAAGTGAACTGCCCGAAATGCCGATTCTGCCGATTTCAAAGGTGTCTGGTGGCCGGAATGAAGAAAGCTGTAACTATTCCGACGACCCCAGTGCCCAATAGTGCTCTTCTCCCGGCTGTTATCGAAAACTTGAAGCATGTCGACAATCATAGACAACACAAGTTCATGAATTTCACCACTATGCAAAACTTCGGTGTCGACGAGCTCATTCAGACCAACTCGGTGACCTACTTTGAAAAACCACCTGGATTCCAGCAAGATGTTTATTTTTGGGCAGCTGTGAAGCACACAACATCAATTGGATTCATGAAGAAATTCGATTTTGTTAAAGATCTCTATTCCGAAGATTTGAAATGTTTCATCAAAGCCACCTACAAGCCTTATATGATGTTTTGTACTGCAATGAGATGCTACAGTAACCGCCGAGAATCCGCAGAATTCCCAGGAGGGCTTGATATTCTTCCAAGAGAGCTCACCAAAAACTTTGATGACTGTAAGAGCGTTCTGGATGCAGTACGGTGCCCAATTATTGCGAAACTGAGAGCTTTGAATATCACAAATGAGGAGTTTCTATTGATCAGTGCAATATTCATCTGCAATCCAGGTACTGTAAAAACTACTGTTATTAGATGCTACTTTATTCTAATTTTGTTACAGTATCCCTTGAATTATCTCTCTACGCGAAAGAGATCATCAGCAAGTCACAGAAGAAGTTTGCAGATTTCCTACTAGAGTACTGCCTCAGTACCTATGGAAAGTCTGGACCGTCTAGATATTCTGAGTTGTTGTCAATTTTTTCTACTATCAGCAAGACCGCCCAAAACTTGGATAATGTGATAATCGCAGTGTATGGCAGATTCAAACCGGAGAGACAAGTGCAGAAGATTTTCGATGATATGATGGACGCGGTGTTGGAGTAATTTAGATTTAATTTCCTTGTAAATGAATATTCTAGATGAGCCTTGTGTTTGAAAAAATGTTTAACTTTTGAAACACCCGACAAGGTGTGATCCACCCTGAAACATTACTTGCAACATCAATAGTTCGGGCTGAAGGTTTGCCCAAATCAAAACCAATCTACACTCATTTTCTTGTCTGAATGTGAAATCAAGTAAGAACAAAGATGATCGCACATTTTCACACTTTGACCGCGTGCGACCGTCCGCAAATCGACAGGTGACAATAGCAATTGTCTTTATAGGAGGATTCCGGTCAGAATTTTTTTGCTTCAAAATATGTAAAATTTTGTGCTAATTCTGAAAATGATAGTCAAAACGCTCAAAAATCTCTCTAAAACCCAGAAAAATCGCTTCAAAACTACCTTTTTTCGGCCGAATGGTCTCCTGGGTCCGTGGCCTAACTCCCGGAGTTTTCTCGGCCACCGCATTTTCAGATATTTTTAATCACTTTTTCAGGGTTTTTTGTGAAAACCAGGTTTTTTGTGAAAATCATAAATTTTTGTTGTTATTTCACTTTTTTGTTTGGTTTTCAAAAAAAAAATCCCGAAAAAATAGTGAAAAAAAATCAGAAAATGCGGTGGTCGAGAAAACTACGGAAGTTAGGCCACGGCCCCAGGAGACCGTTTGGCCGGGAATGAATAGTTTTGAAGTTATTTTTTAGGGTTTTAGAGAGATTTCTGAGCGTTTTCACTATCATTTTTGGAATCAGCACAAAATTTTACATATTTCAAAGCAGAAAAAAATTGACCGGAATCCCCCTTTAACCGTTAGCCATCGTCACAAAACCAAATTAGACTTCCAGATGTGCCGTATCTGTAGTCAAAACCGCACAACTGTGCTCATTTTGTGCTCAAAGTTCTCAAACACATGCTCACATCACGTTTTCTCTGCGGCTCTTTGAAATTTGATCTTATTGGTATTGGTCATTTGAACTTGCTGCCGCGCAGACAGAGAGACTACACTGGTGGCGCGGACTTTTTTGTCTGTTATTGGTAGACGAACTTTCCTTCACTTCGCAGAAAGAAAATAACCTATTCTCGGATTTTGGACTTTGCTTACTTGGACTATTTACGTGCCACATTTAGTGACCTGTGACTTTTGCAGTTTTGATGACAAAATTTTGTCTGGACATTCCAATAATTTTGATAATTTCTAGAAAGTTCTAAATTAAATTTTTGGTATAAATACCATGCCGAAACTCAAATTTCCAGCTTCGTTTTTGCTCCTGCTTTTGATCTTGATCTTTCTTCCTTCCAATCCATTTCCGTCAAATTATCTAAAAATAAAGCAGCTAAATTTGTTCACCTGGTGCAAAGGCATTAACACACACAAAGTCAGCAAAAATGGGCTTTGGTGACAAAGATCAAACTTCTAGGCAGATTTTGATCTTTATAGTTCTAGATAAAGATCGGATAGTTTTTTTCTTTGGATTCACACCTTTTCCCTTCTCCGAGCCTTTGGTACGTGTCTTAGCCGATAAAGCAAACATTGGAAGATTTTTGATTCTCGAAGGACTTATGAGACTAGATTGGAGCTTTTGTAGTTTTGAAGTAAGGTTCCGAGATTTTCAGATTTTAAAGTGACAAGATTCCAAGATCCCGAGATTCTGAGGTACAGTGATATTGAGATCTAGACATTCTGAGATCAAGAGATTCTGAGATTTTGAGATTCTGCGTTTTGGTTTTCTGTATTCCTGACGTGTCCAGCATCCAGAGTGTTATTGAATTCAAAAAGTCCACTGGATTCTCATGCATATTCTATCGAAATGCCAGTAACTGGAACGCTGAAATGAATTCTCAGAATCTTCCTTCTACTTTTTCTTGTTTTCCCTAGTCCAATTTTTTCATGTCCTTCCTCATTATTTCTTATTTTTCTACCTCATAGCCGTTTTTGACTTTTGAATATTCATTTCAGGAAGTCAAGTTATTTTTTGTATTCTGCCCACTAACCTCAACTTCTCAACCTTGACTTGATCATTCGAAAATATCTCATTTTAAGTCGGAATCTCTGAATCAGAAGCCAAATCACCAAGCAACAAGTTCAAAAAATCACAAGTCAGAAAAACTAGATTTTAGTTTTCCAACCTTTCATTATGTATTCCACCTAGTCCAGCACACACACCTACTTCCCTCCATAGCGATCTTTGAGCAACGGAGCACAAAAAGTGAGCACAAAAACTATGAGCAATGCACGGAAATAGTGTCTCTTTCTCCCGCCTTCCCCCCTATTCATTTTTCCATTTTCGATCTTTTAGTCTCTATTCTCATATTACCCTTTTTCGTCCCCGAAACTAGACTAAATCTTGTTTCGATGGGGTGGGCGGAGCCTAAATGCACTTTTCTTAGTCACATACTTATTTCTAGACATTTATTCCAGTATCAGAAATCAGATCAGAAGTTTGAAAAAAACGAAGGGAGGGATCTATATAAAAATTCATCTCCGCTTCTGATTTTCTGATCTCGCTCTTTCTTACTCATTTTCTACTGACGTCTTCTGACTTCTGAATTCGAATTTCTGACATGGGTTCTGAACCGTCCCCTGAACCATTCGATTCTGACTATTTACCTGTGGACTTGGTGGTTCCAGAATCCGCGACTACTGTAGCTGTCAGACAAAGTTCAATGGAAAGATGCGCTGTGTGCGGACGGCCGGCGTTCTGCTACAATTATGGGGTGAGTTGAGAATGGGGACATCTGGATACACACCGGGACAGACAGACCTACAGATTAGCAGACAGACTAACTGCGGATATCCGGACATGGAGGCACAGCGGCAGACATTTTTACTCTGAATACCCAAATAGCTAAACTCTTCAAAATTCTGACATTATGAGAATCGAAAATTCTGAAAGCGTTCTGAAATCCGGGTGCTCTGAAATTCTAGCAACTTTTTTTTTCAACTTTTTTTGCTTCTACCAAAACTGACGACCAAGATCTCGCACTTTTTCCTCCCAACATGACTCAATTTTCTTTGAATTTTCAATCTCAGACAGCTTGTTTTTTTTGTCGTCCCTTTTGTTCAAACCCACTCGTTTGTGACGAAAAATTTTGCAAGATTCAAAAAAACCTCGAAGTCAGAAGAAGGGCAAAAGAATTAGCAAACTTCTAGCACAAGCCTAAGGACACAATGAAGCTGAAATAGGGCGGTCGCGGGGCGGTCGCGTGGCGGTCGCGTGGCGGTCGCGGGGCGGTCGCGGGGCGGTCGCAAATGGTTGCTGTTTGCCATTGACTGTCGGCCAGATGTCCACATGTATTTCCATGTTTTGTGTTTTGCTACAGGTACTCTCCTGCAACGCGTGCAAAATGTTCTTCCGGCGGGTTGAAGTGGACCAGATCACATACACGTGTAAATATTGGAATAAGTGTTACGACGGACACGAGTTTGTTGACGGTAAGTTTATACTATGCGGGCGGTAGCAATGAAAACAACCGAAAATCTTTTCACACATTTTGAAAAGTTACGGACAAGATCAAAGTTGCAATTTCAGTGAAAACCTCCGGACCTCGATGCCGTTCCTGCAGGTACCAGCGGTGTGTGGATGTCGGAATGAAGTACATTCCTCCAGGAAAACCAGACTTGGAAGTGGAGATCACGAACAATTTAGAGAAAAAATTCACCTCTCTGATTGGAAATTTGCTCTTCCTCGACTCCAGAAGACGTCACAAAATCTTCAACTTTTACACTTCTGAAGATCCAACGTTGAAAGAGATGGTGACACGTGGCAAGGGGTCCAGGATGATCATGAAGTCCGAAACTCAGAAGGTTGATCTCCACGAGTGGAGTTTTCTTGGGGTCTACGCGTCAGTGGAGCTCTTCATGAGCATGGATTTCATGGAGGGGATACCGAGCGATGACAAGGTTTGGACATCGGGATATTGGGACACACAGAAATCTTGATTTTTCAGATCATCCTTCTCCGAAACTTCAGTTTGAGATCATTGATTTTCTCGAGTGCGATCAGATCCGCCGCTGCCAATATGGATAAGATTATGAATCCAGATGGAAAGGATGTGTACCCGGAGGTCATGTATGAGTGAGTACCCATTTTAACTAGCTTCATCATTGTCATCATGTATACTTTTAGGCTATCCCTGTTCTCCAAACAGTTCCTAGACGGAATCCGTAGTCGATTGGTAGTCCGGTGCAAGGAGTTGAATGTTACCAACGAGGAGCACGTACTTTTGAACATGCTCTTTTTTTGTAATCCGGGTGAGTAGTCTAATGTTTTGATCTTGGGGTTTGTGCATTGCTCATAATCAGATAAGACACTTGGCAGAAACCGGAAGTGACTCAAATGTCGAAAAAATAGCGTGATATTTTGAGCGAAAAGAGAATTAGAAGTTACAATGAACTATCACGTAGAGAGATTTTTGATTTTCTGGCTTGGAAGTTTTTGATTCATGGTTTCCTCCTTGAGATTCCTGGATCCTCAGGATCCGGGGATGCTGGGGATCTTTGAATAATTAAAATCCTCGGATTTTGGGTGTATCCTGAAATCCTGGGGATCCGAAAACCTTCTCTATAAACCCATTGCCGTACTCAGCCCGAAAATTTGAGAAGACGGCGGACGTCTTGCGGAGTCGGCGGGATATCGGAGAGTCGTTACAAAAACCGGTAAAAGGTCAATTATTCAAATGCTATTTTTTTCTGGAATTATGCGATAAAATTTTTAAAGAACTACATAGATACAGAGAAAATGCTTGTTAGAATTGGTTGCAGTGGTTTTATCTTCTAAAAACGCATTCGAACGAAGATACGCATTACTCAAATTTTTTTGTGATTTTTACTTTATACTAGTTTCATTCAATTTGAGCATTTTCTCTATATCTATGATATTTTTGAAGAAATTCATCGCATAATTACAGAGAATAGCATTTGAATAATTGAACTTTTACCGGTTTTGGCAACGACACTCCGATACCCCGCTGACTCCGCGAGTCGTCCGCCGTACTCTCAAATTTTCGATCTGAGTATTGAAAAAACTTCCAATTTTCAGTCCACCCCCTTTCCGACGACACCAAGAAAGTCATCACTGCTCGTCAGAAGATCTACAGTTCTTGTCTCCTGAAATATTGCCTTCTAACATATCAGCAAAACGGACCATCTCGATTTTCCGATCTCCTATCATTGTGTCATGTGATGAATAAGCAGTGTGAAGATATCAATTATCTGACCACCCTCTTCCAGTTGTACATGCCGAGTATACGGTACAAGAAACTGTTTGTGGACGTTTGCATTGGATAGTCATTTCATGAATCGATCTATTAGTTTTTGAATTTCATATTTATAGTATTTTTTGATCTCAAATTTTGGAATGAAGTATTTATTTTTCCCAATTTGATGCTGAAGTTTTCCAAAGATCTCATAGACCCCTACGATTTCTAGGCTTTTTTGAAACTTTCTATCACAATTTTTTTCGTTTTGAAAAATGTTCATTGATAACTAACGAGCATAACAAAAAGTGCTCTCCTGGTCAACAAGTCAGATTTTGCAGACCGTCATAAAAAAAGAGTCATTTTTGAGTCAAAACTGGGAAAACAAAGATTTCAAAAATCTTGACTCGAAAAAGTGTAAGAGTCTGAGCTGGATTCCTAAAACAATCCGAATGGCATTTCCGAAAAAAATGTAGTTTTTTGTACTTTTTGAAGCAGTTTTCTGAATGAAATTTATGTAAATGGAAATCAAAAAATATTCTCCAGACAGACAGACAGATTACAAGAAAATTAGAGAACTTGAGAGGATAACTTATTGGAAAGCAAAATGTCGTAGACTTGATGGCTCAGCTGGAATAACCAACAATCAAAATTTTCAAGTTTTGAGATTCTCAACAAATTTGAGATAATGAGTCAAAGATTTTTAGGTTTTGAGGGTTCTGAAAATCTAGAATCAGAATATCCTACAATTCTGATCTTTTGAGATTTGGAAGACCTCTCAGACTTTTAGGTTCCAAATTGTAGACTATGCGGCTCTTATATCTTATTATCAAACTTCTGAGGTTTCACAACTTGGAAACTGAAGTCTCAAATCCTGAAAGATACTGGCATTACGGTATTTTGAGATACTGAGGTTTCCAGCTAGATAAGCTTTGACATTCCAAGATGCTGATGTTAGCCGATAATGATGTCGTCAAATTCTTAGATACAGTGACGAAAAATGGTGAGGGTACCTCCAATGTTTCTCGAATAACTTTGCGCAAAATAGTTCAATCATCTTGAAATTTTGTGTGATTGTTGATGAACAATTTTGAAAGCTATCTTCAGTTTTTCAAAACCCAGAATATCTTGGTGTCTTCAGGATCATTCTCAATGTAGGCGTGACTCAAATATCAAAAATGTTGAATTTTCTGGATTCTGAGTTGCTTGTTTTACGAGTACCAGGATTTTGAAACGTGGTCGAATGAGTTTTGGAAAAACGGAAAAATCATGAAATTTTGTGATGATACTGGAAGGCCTTTAGAGATTGGAAACGTTCTAAAAAATCTAGAACATCTTTTCCAACGACTTTCAAAAACCCTAACGCTTCCAAGATTTATTTTTCACTCCATGTTCAAGTTTTTTCGATTTTCCAACATCCTCTCAAATCCCACAAAAACAGCTCATACACGTGTATCTTTGATTCAAATCTTTATTTTTGCTACGTAGTGATGATGCTGAGTGCAGATTATCCTCGATAAGAAGAGATGGCGATTTAAATCAAAACTTGACGATGATCTGATCCGAGTATAGGAATAAAAATAAAATCTAGATCAGCTCAAAAATTTTTTGTAGATCATGTAGTATTACACGTGCCCCATTGGATTAGACAACGTCAGACAACGTAACTGTTATTTTCTTTGTTATCAAATTTTCAGATCAATAGTATTGCACAATTACAAAAATCACATCTGTATGTGACAAAAATCAAAAAGATTAGATGGTAGTTTTATTACGTAGAGCTAGCTAAAAAAGTTTGTTTGTAACAAGGTTTGTATTTGATCCATACGCAGATGGCCAATCATCATAAATCGCTCAGGAAGCGTTTTGGGAAATACCATGATCTGTCGGTACAGTACCGGCCAAAAGGTTGTCAACTTTTGGTTTTTTGGCCGAAATTTTGCTCAAAGTGACTTGTTTTGCTTGTAACTTGGCAGAAAACATGACTGTAATATGACACATAATTTTGCCAAATTTCATCGTGAAATTCCAAGAAAAACAGTTTTTATGACAAAATTTCAAAATTTTGGAAAATCTCTAGTTTTGACTACATTTTCTGCGAAGCCCTGTAACTTCTATTGTGGAGTGTTTCAAAAAGTATAACATATCAAAAGTAGTTGCCAAGATGTGAAGGTGTTCTGAAAACGATTTGCTCGCAGATTAGAGCATTTTTCAGATAGAACAGGATGCTCAAAGTTAGAAAAAGTGAGAGTTAATATTATGTCTCAAACCGATCTCTTTTGATTAGAATTTAAAGACGAATCTTGGGATTTTCATTGAGTAAAATGTATTGTTTTTATTAAACGGGAGTTTTTCAATCTAGAAAACACAAATTTGGATCAGTTGTACCCTCTTGACCTCTACTATGAACGTCCATTCAAATTTTCTTCCTCAAACTCAACATCGTTTTCACCACTTCTTTGGCTGTAGAGACAACATCTTTTGTGGTTTCCTGTATTAGTTTATGATTTTAGTTTTTGGCATCCTATATCTTCAATGTCCTCTTATTTCGGCCTCTAATATTTCTCGGCTGTCCTGCACGACCACTTATTATGCCTGCTCTTGCAATTAGTTGCAACATCATATCTTATAACTTCTGGGGGACCTTTTCTTTTGCAGCTGGAGGGTTCAAAAAAGGTTTTTGTTTTCTTTCACATATATTTATCAGCAAAACAAAGTTTTCATCTTCACCGAACATTACTATGTGATTTGGGGGCCTATCTCTGAACTGGTGGTGCAACTAATTGTAAGAGCAGGCATAATAAGTGGTCGCGCAGGACAGCCGAGAAATATTAGAGGCCGAAATAAGAAGACATTGAAGATATAGGATGCCAAAAACTAAAATCATAAACAAATACAGGAAACCACAAAAGATGTTGTCTCCACAGCCAAAGAAGTGGTCAAAACGATGTTGAGTTTCAGTAAGAAAATTTGAATGGACGTTCATAGTAGAGGTCAAGAGGGTACAACTGATCCAAATTTGTGTTCTCTAAATTAAAAAACGTCCGTTTAATAAAAAAAATACATTTCACCCCATGAAAACCCCGAGATTCATCTATAAACTTTAATCAAAGGTGATCGGTTTGAAATGTAGTCTTTACTGGCACATTTTATAACTTTGAGCATCCTGTTCTACTTGAACACTGCTCTAATCTGTGTGCAAATTGCTTTTTACAATACTTTCACATCTTGACAACTACTTTTTATATGTTATATACACTAAAACACTCCACACTAGGAGTTAGGAAGCTTCGAAGAAAAAGTAGTCAAAACTAGAGATTTTTCAAAATTTCGAAATTTTGTCATAAAAACTGTTTTTCTTAGAATTTCACGATGAAACTTGGCAAATTTATGTGTCATATTACAGTCATGTTTTCTGCCAAGTTACAATTAAAACAAGTGACTTTGAGCAAAATTTCGGTTAAAAAACCAAAAGTTGACAACCTTTTGGCCGGTACTGTATATCTGTGAGTTCTGCGTCGCCAGATTTTCATGACTCGCTGATTGTCGAAGTACACTTTTAGGACTTCCCAGGAATCATGTCTAGCCAAAAGACATGCTCATCGGCCTTCAACTGAGAAAACCCAGAATATTCCCGGAGAGCAATACTTTCAACCCGTCTCTAAGCCAACGTAAATCAGCTTACTCATGTTCTAGCTTACCAGGTTATCCCAATATTTATCCCAATCTACGTCAGCAACCTAAAATTTCCCATAATTTTCAGACCAACTTGATTTTTTTTCCGCTGAAAAAAGACGAAAATCGAACAATGCCACCCTCATATAAATCTCCCAAAAGCTCAGCACTTTTTTCTTGCAGATCATATCGCCTTTTTTCGAATGAGCTGGATTCGCTGAGCCATTGAGTCGGGCGGAATGAGGGGAGGAGATAGATGGACAAGGAAAAGCGGATTTCTCCTGGAATCTGATCAAGAGGAGAAGAGAGTGAGCAGGCGTGTTTTTTTTTCGATGGTTCCTCCTGGTGGCGGCTCATTCTTCACTCGATCCGAGCTTCTTGGCATGGAGCATCAGGAAGCATCAGCTATGGTTCAGGTGTATCCCTATGATTATAGGGGTCCCTATCCAGTACCGGAACCGCAGCCAGCGTTGAAATGCTTTGTCTGCAATCAGCAAGCGTTTGGAATGAACTATGGAGTAAGTGGGGAAATGGTAATTCAACATAGTGTATGGTAGATCAATATTAATTGGGGGTACTATGAACTAAATGTGCCAACAGTAGTGTTTCAATGATTGAATAGGAGCAATACTCTTACAGTAGACTATAGGAATCAATGCTGTTAAACTACCTAGGCTGGGGAAGGGGTCAATCATTGCTCTCTTAGTGCAGTGATGTGCCACATCCAATATGTGCTGTATCAGATGCTCTTATGATCTCATTACATAACATTTCAGGTCCCGTCTTGCAACGCCTGCAAGATGTTCTTCCGGAGAGTGGTGATCTTCGGACAGAAGTACATCTGCAAGAATGAACATCTCTGCTATTGGGGAATTGGTAAGTTACCAATAACACCAAACTATTTCAGATAACAGTTAATATTATCGATCAGTGATTGTCAAATTGAACTGGTCATAAGTAATTAGCACGTAACCATTTGGTGTTATTTTTCTAAAAGAGAGCCAGCGAATCAATAGATTTGATTTACCACACCTCTTGTCTTTCAATTGATTTGTGACCAGATCAACGTCTACATCCTAACTTTGCTGTTATGGTTCTTACTGTAACGAAGTTCATATCAATTTTGAAATCATACTCTTCATGATTTGTTAATATGAATTCATGCGGTTGTTTACTACAGTACCGGTCAAAAGGTTGTCAACTTTGCTCATTTTCAGAGCAAAACGGTCAACTTTGAGGGTCTGAAAAAGGTTTCTTGCTGTTTAATTTTTTTTTAATTTTAAGTTTTTTAAACATATTTGCAATTGACAACTTTTCCCCATAACCACTTTCTTCATAGATGGATCGCGTTAAAAAAATCTGTCCCACTTTTCTCGAAATTAACACTGAAATAGGAAACAATTTCGGGTTGTAATCTTTCACGATATTTGACTCTTTTAAAAATAGTTATGAACAAAAGTTGTTAACTATGAAAATGGAGTTCTAGAGTCGATCTTTGTACCCACAAAATTTTAAAGAAATTGAACATCAAGGAACCTTTTTTTCAGACCCTCAAAGTAGACTGTTTTGCATCGAAAAAGTGCAAAATTGACAACTTTTTGGCCGGTACTGTATGCATACGGTCGTTAATTGTCTGAACGTGGTGCGATGAAAATCACAATATTATGAATTATTAAACTTTATTTGTTTACCGTGACTGTAATGATAGACAAGTTATGACGTACTCAATAACTTGATAAAGTGACGGCATTGTAAATTGTAATTCTGGATCCACAAATTTCTCAATAAGCTTCTCAAATGTGCGCTCCTGACAAGGTAATGAGTCTGAATCGTCTGCAGTTTTTTTGCGGGATCTATATCACTTTGACGCTATCTTCGAACTCATTTCAAACCGGTAAAAAAAAGATTTTCATCCGAACTCAGTACCAGCAGAAATGAAACACACATTTGAAATCTGCTCGACGAGAGCTTTCAATCACTCCAGAATTAGCCCTGATAATTCTCTAAACGCGTTCTCCTTTAAGTCAATTGATTTTGAGGTCCAATTTCTTTGATCCAGACTTGAAGGTTCATGGTGTAATATCACTGAAGCGAACTGGGAACGTTATTCTCCAATACAATCTATTCAGATCATGTGAAGCTATAGAGTTTGACTATCTCAAACCGATAGATCCCTTCATAAGTTTTGAAACCAGCGATCATGATTGTGGTGTTCTCAATCATGAAGTGTCCCTATGAAGTTGCTCTACGGTATTCGGATAATTATGGATGAAAAATTCATAGTGTTTCCAGTTATGTCAAACCTTGAGCATTTCATGCAAATTGTCAATCATACGCAAAATCTTTTCCATTTAGAGTAGTAACAGTTAGTCCGTGCGATTTTACTATGGTACCTATACAAATCAATAACCTATGTTATTGACCTCCAGGCATCAACGTGAAAGTTTTACAAAAAAACTCTTTTCTAACGTAAGTTGCCATAGAACTATTCTGATTAAAATCATTCTTATCCCAAAACGTTCAGCCCAACGCTAGCTGCCAAACGACAAAAAGTTCATCTCGGTATCCGACCGGCAAGTCTAACATTTTTCTGATTAGAGTAACTTCTAGGGTTACACTGTTCGACCTATTACTGATGAGTCTAGACCATTGCTTTGCGGACTGTTATTTTTTTCACTAATACCCTTTGATCAACTTTGCTTTTTGCTTCCTCTGCCCTTTCATTCTTAACGCTCGCCGATCCTGATGACTATTAGTGAGGCCTGTGAAATTCTCGGAACAAACGGATTGGGGAAATCAAAAATCGAGACACTATCGAGACACGTCTTGTTATTTGTAAAGATTTGGTTTGGACAGAGTGATTTTTGAGGTCGCTAGGTTGTTAATGTCCTGTATAATGAAGGCGTGGAATGGAATGGGACTAATGATAGGCGAAAGTTCATTGTGCTTCTTAGTACTGTAGTGAAAGCCTCAAGTCTATCAGATAGGAGAGTCTTGTATTATGGTATCAACGGGGCCAATATCTAATTTTTGATTTTCGTTCGTTAGCTTTTTAATCGAGCCAATCTGCATCGTTCCATCACAATTCCTTGGATCCAACAATAGCTTCCAAATGTGCATATCTTTTCATCTGATCCAAATCTGAGCTACCGTAGTTCCTCTGATCCTCTCGTCCAGCAGCCAGTCACCGTCCGGTCCAAAACACGTTCTCGGACTTTGGACGTTGTCTCTATTATCGCCATATCTTCTGTATACATTCATTTTTTGTCCCTCCGTCACAAAAGCTTCTGGACAGCTTTCTTGTATTATTAGGCGCCGCTTATCCAAGGAAATTAGGCATTATCCGCGAAGGTGGTGGTTTATGCAGAACTTGAAAAATCTGGGGATAATGGATAATGGAAGAGTGTCACAAAATCTATTATGCAAAGTTGAATTGATGAGACTCTCGACTCGAGGGGAAGAAATCAGAACTGATTCATATTCGGCAAAAAAGGTTGGGGTTGAGAAAAAATAGTATCAGATTAGCTAAAACTTGTAGGATTACCCCCACGTAAGCCTTCTAATAAAATATGCTCAATCCAGATCAGGTCAAAGTAACTCAAATTCTTTTTTTACGGCATGACATCAACTCAGATCCTTCACAAAATGTGTTGTTTTAAGAGAGAGCCACGGACCGCCCAAAATGCCGAGCTTGCCGCTTTCAAAGGTGTGTGGAGGTTGGTATGCGGTATCATCGAAACGAGGACGATGACGAGGAAATCCAAAGAGCGGGGGTCAGAAGCAATGATCAAGCACGTCTGAATGTTGGTGTGGTGACACCCGCTCAAGTATTAGGCGGGCTGATTCAGGGACTTCTCTATTTGGATTCGCATAGGTTGAAGAGTTTCGCGGCGATGAGGAGTATGGAGGATCCGACGATTGAGGAAGTCATCAGTGGGACGATAAGAGGGTTTTCGGCATTGAGGATTACCGAGGTGAGTTGGATGGGGAACTAGAAATGAACGTCCATGTGAAAATCATGATTGCCCTTGACGGTCGCTGACAGTCGCTGGCAGTCGCAGACAGTCGTTGACAGTCGCTCACAGTCACTGAACCGTCGCTGACAGTCGCTGACATCCGGTGATAATCGCTGCTTGTCATTGAAAATTGCTGATGCACGGTAACTATCCAGTACTGTTGATAAATGTCGCTCACTGTCCCTGGATTAACTCCGACTCTACAACTTTTTTTTCAGGGCCCTTCCTCACCTCCACCATGCAACACCCAAGTCCTCTCCCAATGGTCCTTCTTCGGTGTTTGGACATCTGTGGAATTTCTCAACTGCCTCGATTTTATGTCCATTCTGACCTCAGATGATAAGCAAGTATTGCTCCGTAGCTTTGCCATGAACTCCTACCTCCTCTCGTCTGCCTTCTACTCTGCCAGCCACAATAGTGATCTCCTTCTTAATCCTGATGGCACCGAGCTGTACGCAGCAAGGATTAGGGAGTGAGTTTTTTTTTTAATGGATGTTTCAATATCACACTATTACAGAATGCCAGTGCTTTCAAACAAGCTTGTCGAGCGTGTAGAGAAACTTTTGGTATCCAAGTTGAAGGAACTAGGAGTAACCTCAGAAGAGTATATTCTGATGACAGTAATCCTGTTCTGTACTCCAAGTAAGAATTTTTGAAGTTTCGAGAAAATTATAATCTTTTAGGACTACCAGGGATGTCAAAAACCGGTCTTGAAATCGCCGCAGAACAACAGAGAAAGTACAGTAACGCTCTGATGCAGTACTGTAATCTCACGAGGAACGAGATGGGACCTCGTAGGTTCCAAGAATTTGTGTCCATTGGAATAGTTCTCGCAAAGTGTTTCGACGACGTCCATGGACTTGTGGAGATTCTGCAAGCGTTCGATCCAGACTCGCACAATTCCAAGAAACTTTTTGTGGAGAGTTTGCATAAATAATTATGATATTAATAGATAAATAATGAATTTCATGAATTCAGCACACCCACACTCCCACATGAGTTCATAGAAATTGATGAAAAGAATGAATGAATTGGAAAAAAGTTGCATCTTTTTGAAAAGGGTTTAGTCTTTGGAAACTCATTGGTCGATGAACTTGGGTTATGGAAAGTATTTTTTGGGATCTTGTGGACTCCTCGAATCGTATAAATCCTCTGGAATCTTGTGATCTCTCCCGCAGAATTGCAAATTCTCATGATTTTTTTTCGGACATACAAACACACAGACAGACATTCGTATATTGAAAATGTTGACCTTTTTCCATCTCTTAGCCTCATTTTTCTCCAATAGCACAATATGTGTCAATGGTCACGCCTTCTGTGAAAAAAAAAGAAAACTCGTCGGAAATGCATACGAATGTGAGAATGAGATGAACCAAATGGGACAAGAAATGAAAAGGAAGCAAAAAAATAGGACCCCCTCAATGGAAGAAGTTTCTGGAAAAGTCAGGAATTTTTTCGATTTTTTTTTGGCATTTTTAAAGTCTAGGGTTGCTAAAATTTTTTCTCGAAAAATTTTTTTTTGAGGCCTCTTTGTTGCTTTTTGCATTTTTTTCAGGAATCGGAACCCCTTCATATTTCTAACATTCTTTACAATTTTTCTCGATTTTCAGAAAACATTTCTCGTCCCCATCAAAACCCGCAGACACCTCTCAATCATCTTTTCTCTCTTATGACTTGTAAATTTTCATCCGAATTTCCTGTCGCTTCACATTATAAATGATTCAGTAGACACCCCAAGCACCCAAACGAACAAGTCAGCAGGTCAAAGACGGACACTTGTTTATCTTCTTCTTCTACCAGATGGCTCTTTTGCTCACATGAGTGTCGTGTACTTGGAGCTAACTTTTCTGCTTGATTTTAGATCTTTTTGATACACTCTCATCACTTATTTAGTGGTGCTAGAGAAACATATCTAGGAGAAAGTGAAGGTGATAAATTCATGTGGTTTTTTGAGGAGAAGATAAGCGATTAGAAATCAGAAAGCATCTTTTGATAGACATGAATGTATGATAATAATATCAGGTTAGTATAACAGTTCCAGGAAAAGCATGCCATGAATCATGTCAGGTCCAGAGAGTTTCGATAATCAAAAGTTCAGGGAGGTGAGAGATTCTAGAAAAGAAAAATCCTTGGAAAATCCTCAACCGCAAGTTTCCATCGTTTATCATCCTGATCTATGGTCATAGACGACTATATTTTATTACCCTAAATCAAGTTACCCCTTTTTCTATCTTCTTCTCAAATCTCTCCGTTCAAAAAGTCCCCTCCAATCCTATTTTGAAATGCACAGATTTTCGAAAAACATGTTCCGAAGTCCCTTTTTCGTTTTTCGGTGCTAGATGTTTGATCAAGAACATAAATACTACTCCGTTTTCACATTTTATGGAACAGATAAAAATGTTTCGAATTTGCCCATCAGAGTTCCAAATAAAAAGAGCAAGGATCTCCAGTACGACTTTTGGTCTTCTTCCCGTTTGAAGCCATATAAACCAGACACATTTCGAACGACTTCCGTCTCCATTTTTGGACGTTTGTCTTTTGTTGGAAACGTACTTTTGGTCCAAGCTATTTGTAGTGTTGTCATGTTGCAAATGTGCTCTAGTGAACCATTTTGATTGTCCAATAAAGCGGGTTTGCAGAGTTTAACCTCGATCGCATTAAAATTTCCAGTACAGTGACTATCATGACAAATGAATATGGATAGATGAGCTCAGAGGAAGAAAAAAAAAACGAAAAAGACTTGTGCTCCTAACTAATAAGTAGAGACACACGCTCCTAACGACATTATACTTTTACTAGTTTTTTCTTTTGACGTCTTCTTTTTTCATTCTTAACTTCTTCCTCGTTTTTGTCATCTTGTTCTAAGAACTTCTTGACCTACTTTTACTTTTTTTCCTTGTGACTCTATTTTGCTGACTTTTTGATCTGTACTATCCAGTTTTCGTGGTTCGTGGTTCTCATGAAAGTATGAAAAATCGTAATATTCTATGTTTGAATTTCTAGCTAAACAATCGTAACCATAAGATCGAAAATGAAAAATTAAAGATTCTGTTTTTTTTTCAGAAAAGTCTGAGATCTAGCTTAATCGAATGAGCGGCTGGTTGAAGATTACCGGATTTGACATTTATTCTCATGAATGAAATGTGAGCCTCAGAATCTGAAAATGTGAGAATGTTCAAATCTCAGTGTCTCAGATGCTGCAATTTTCTGCTTTTAGAACCTCGAAATTTTTAGAACCCCGAAACATCTGAATATCAAAATCTGAAGATTTTTTTATTTTATTTTCGAAAACACAAAATTTCCATATCTGAGTAAAACAACTGCAGTACTTCAAAACTTCAGAAAATTATTATATTAGATTTTCAAAATCTCCGAACTTCTGTTCGAAATACCAGCTTTGTCTGTCTGTTTCTTAATCTTCAGGATAGTGTTCTGACCTTTTGATACTAGTTCGAAATGTCTCCTGGGACTACTTTTTGATTTCGAATTTTGATAACTCAAAAGGGAAAAAGTTCAAGTTTCATCCTAAAACTGGCATTCGGCACATTTCTGTGTGTCTGTTTGTCCAGATGTCGAAAAAAATTTTAATTATTTCGTTTTTCATCTCCTTTTATATTCTGGACCGCCTCAACTTTAGTTTTTCCATTCCCATCCTTTCTCATCTTGACTTATCCGTTTGTCTGTCGTTCTGTTTTTCCGGATGTCCACAAATTTCAAAGTAACCAATTTTATGTTAATCCATTTGTTCATCCGTGTTTTTCACATTTTCTAGCTTGATCTGGATACCTATTTTTTTGCCTGTCTGTGTGTTTGTTTGTCCAACAAGACTCAAAATCACATGTTTCAATGCTCCAGATTCCCATCACCATCACCATCTATTTATTCTCTTCCTGAAACCCAATCGTTCCTTTCCGACTACTCTTAACGTCATCATCATCTTTTCAAGCCCAACAAAATTTTTTTCCCAGAGTCACACATATTCACACGTGCCCTTTTTCTCGGAGTCGCGGACCACTTGAAAACAAAAAAATCGGGTCTCGTCCCCTTTTTCTTCAAGATTAGATCATCAGTCTCTATTATAAATCCACCCTCTTTTTTGGAGGAGAGAGCCTGAAGGCGTCCTTTTTTCGGAGGACGTCTCCGATTTCCTCTCAACTTTGGTGACCACCTCGATTTAGGACAATTGAAGAGATCAGCTGGTTTTAAGAGGTCTGAAGCTAGAAGATTTGGAAAGTTTTCAGCGGTGTCTGATTTCAGATTCCTGTCTTTTTCGACTCTCAGGAAGTTTAAATTATTCAAGAACTTTTTTGTTTTCTTTTTCGTTCGAGAAGCTATAGTAGATAGTGTCAGGCGATGTGTTTTTGTGTCTTGTTCTTGTTTTTTCGACAAATTTTTTTGATGGTTTTTGAATGCGTTTTGTCAAGATTTCTACAGACCCGGAATGAATTTGAGAATGCGAGTCTGAAAATCAAAGAATCATTCAGAACTCCGGAATTATACCCTCCCTCTAGAACAAAAAATCGTATAGCAACCCGGCACAACTTCATTTTGTTCTCTGACCACTTTCCTGGTACTTTTTTATTATAGTATACTTCATTTATTCATCTGCCCACACACACATATACCCCCCCCCCCTTGGAGACCACTTAGCACCCAAAAAACCCTCGGCCCAGGTGGTGGAACCAGGAAATGTATACTTTGAATTTCCCCTCTGCTCCCCATTTTTCTAGAGAGTACATCCTGTCCCCTGACGGAAACCCACTTGTTTAGGACTGAAGAATTGGTGAGGGCGGTTTCTAGTTTTTAGTCCGAAATGGGCGTTTGGGAGGCGGAGTGGGGTGGTCATGGATACAATGGGATAACAAAAGGAGTTGTTTAGTTTTGTTTGGAAGAGAAGGTGTTGTTTGTCTCCATTTTTGAATTCCGACTTGGTTGTTATTCTGGATTTTGGACGAGACTTTATGGTGGAGGTAAGTTTTTTGGTAGCTAACACGTTGTTTTTATAAATTTGAATCCTAGCAAAAAAGTCGAATTAATTTCTAGGCAAATTATCTTCTGCTGGCTCAGTCTGGTGGGGTCATTAAGCCGCTAGTTCAAATCCTGGAAAACCATTCAGCTATCTAGGCCATTATTTGAAAATCTAGGCCATCAGATGAGATTCTAGGCCATTAGTTGGAATTCCAGGCCCACTAGGGGGAACTGCAAATATTGTTTTTCTAAGCTATTAGCGATGTTCTCCTAGGGGAAACGCGCTCCATCGCCAACTTGGCTGACATTTGAATTTTGAGCTTTCCCGCCGTTTTGAAAACAGCGAAACATGTTTTGGTGAGTGCGTGGTCTCCATGTGGACAGCTCGGACAGCAGTCGCATTGTCCACAAGGAGTCCACGCATCCACCGAAACATGTTTTGCTGGTTTCAAAACGGCGGGAAAGCTGAAAATTCAAATTTCAGAAAAGTTGGCGATGGAGCGCGTTTCCCCTCGGGGAATGTCGCTGATACCATATGGGGGGTTCTAGGCTACCTTTTGGATTTCTAGGTCACCAGGTGATATTTTCAGTTTTGATAACAGGCCATTAGATGAAATCCAAAATACTTCTTTTTAATCTATAATAGGTCACCCTTAAAAACCATAGACCGTTAGCCTAGGTCACTAGGCCCAAATCTTAGTTGTTAGTAGAAATTCTAGTCCGCTATTATGCATATCTCCATAAAAGAGAGTGCGCGCCGAATATTTGACATTTTGTAGAGCACGATATCTCGCCACGAAAACATTAAAGGAGCATAACTCATGTTCAAACTGATTTTCCGTTTTTCTCAATTTTGGTCAAGTTTCAGCCATTTTTTCTGATAAAATATGACTTCGATGCATGATTGTTTCGTACCTCTTGCAAAATTGTGAAGAAAAATTGCTTAAAAAGTGAGAAAATCGGAAAAATCAGTTTGAAAATCAGTTATGCGCCTTTAAAGATACCGTAGTAAAAATTGTGATCTCCGATAAATCGAATCTTCGGCGCGCACTCTCTTTGATTTAGATCTGCATAATATTTTCAATCTTACAAAATTTTCATTCCTGCCAAAAATCTGTGAACCCAGAAGCTAGTCCTTGCCCTTTCTATATTTTCAAAAAATCACGTGGCTGTCACCCATAAAACAACAAAAAGACAACAAAAACTATGATTGAACGCTTTTGAAACTGACCAGTGGGGGGGGGGGGGGGGGGGGAGATTTAGACAAGAAAAAACAAAAAGAAAGCAACACACAAGAAAAAGGAAAACACATCAAAGTTCATAAACTTATCTATTGTGAGAGAGCAAGGAAAACATAAACAATTTTTTCTCGAAGATTTTTTTTTGGGAATCCATTTTTTCCTATTTTTTTCATTCATGGGAACGCTTGGATTTTCGAGATTGTGTGTGTGTGTGTTTGTTCGTGTTTGGTGTAATGCGATTTGTTATGAGAGGAACACAAATATGACGGACGTGAGAAATCGAAAAAGAAATGGGTTCCAGGAAAAAATATTCTGAAATTTACAAGGTTTTTCTGGTGCCGTGCCTGGATTTGATGACAAAAACACACCTTATTTTCTCAATAGAGCACACTTGCTTGCGAACTTCAAAATTCAATTTTTCTTCAATTTCAGTGTTCCCCTTATTTTCTTTGTGTTCACTTTTCCCGTTATTCCTTCCTCATTTGATGCCAGGAAGAAGAAAAAGCTCCTATTTCTAATTTTCTTTCTTCTTCCGTTATTTTTTCCATTCTCCTTGTCCACCCTCCTTGACTCATCTTCTAGAAGACGTGACCCTTTTTTCTTTTTTTCTCCTGGATGCTATATTATTCTGTCTAGAAGGAAAATTGAGGTATGAGAAGGACCTTAAACGAAGACCTATTTCTAATTGCTATTACAACATGTAGAGTCAGAATGTTTCTTCCTGTCCTTTAGTTTCTAGAATGGAGTTTTGTAGGTTGAGTCATTTTTCGGAAGTTGAAATTTTTTCGGAAAGTTACTTATTACTATGGGTTTCTATCACCATAAGGAGAAACGCGCTCCATCGTCAACTCGACTGAAATTTGAATTGTTAGCTTTCCCGTCGTTTTGAAAACAGCGAAACATGTTTTGGTGGGTGCGTGTACTCCTCGTGGACATTTCGACTGCTGTCCGAGTTGTCCACGAGGAGTCCACGCACCCACCAAAACATGTTTCGCTTTTATGGAATCCTAGATTATGACAAAAATCTTCAAATAATTCCGCCGATTCTCTCTATGTCTGTCTGTCCATCTGTTTGTCCAGATGTCCATCTCAATAACAAAACCTGAACCCACATACCTTCTACTCTTGCCGTGTCATCGTTGTCTCATTTTTGCTCCGCCTCGGTGTAATTGAATGAAAATGAATGCGATTTCGTTGTTCTCTCTGACCCTCATCGTCGACGTTTTTTTTCTCCCCTCGGTTTTTTATTCAACCATAAATTGTTTTGTTCTTATTTTTTTGCTCCGCTTCTCATTTCTTCACGTATTTTTCATCTGAATGTCGTTGACTTCTTGTTAATTTTTTTTTCCTTCTCATTTTTTTCTATGTATATGTCATATTTTGTTATGTTTTTAATGATTTCACTATTCTCCATATGAGCAGCTAACCCGCCTGTTCTACCTGTTTTATCTGATTTTCTTCATATAATTTTTCTGTATCTCTGCGTCTCTCATCTCACGTACCCTACCAGAGAAAAAACCAAAACACAACAAAATCAAAAATTCAGATAACACAAACACCGACACCTCTCAGTCAACACAACGAATTCAGAGCCAGGAGAGAATAGAGAGAACAGCGAGCTAAAAATGGACCTATTCCCAACCAGTCGACTACGTCTCACTCACCTTCCACAGCAGGTTAGTTCCGTTTTTTGATATTTTTGGGAATCGGAATATTTTGAAAAAATGCGATATGAAAATGTATAATGGAGACTAGAATAATAAAGTTATACAGTGGTAAAGTTTCAAAAATAAAAACCATAGGATTTTCAAAAATCAGTCAAATTCGTGAAAAATTCAAGTCGAGTTAAGTCTAGGAGATGTCTAGAAAATCGTCTATAGTCTCGGGTTTATTTTTCGGAAATTCGAATCCTACTTTTCGCAGCTTCACGATTCAAATTTTGCGCCTCTGAACTTTGATTTGGGAAACACAAAATTTTGCAAAACTAGGATATTTGGGTTCTGAAGTTGAGATTGTGGGATTCTGAAATTCTGAAATCTTGCGGTTCCGAAATTTGGATAATCTGAGGTTGTCAGAATAACGAATTTTCAGATTCCCTAGTTTCTGTAATTCTCAGATTTTGTGGCTCTGTAAAATTGGTGATCCAAAAATTTCGAACAGCTCTATCTCTTGTCTCATAGCTAGACTAGTGGTCACTCTCCGTTTAGATGACCCTTCCTTTTTTTTTAAACCCTGTTTCTCATCATCAGATTCTACGTAGTTTGAAATCTGTGTGTTTTGGGCCCAAAGTTTTGCTCCAAAAAACACCCACCGAAAAAAGTTGGGTGCAACTTAATGTCATTTTGTTTTGGAGACAAAAGAAAATAGGTGTATTCCTATTTTCAAATCTAGATGGCACTTTTTTGAGTGTTCTTTCTTCTTGTTTGTCTACATGGCCTGAATTTTTCGAATTTCTGAAACTTTGGTGTGTTTATTCTCTTGTACATGAAAAATTGTCAAAGGGGACTAGCCCTCGCAAAATTTCACTATTTCACTCCCCATTTGTCTAGTTCAATACTATTTTCATACTCTTGATAAATTTCGGACCCCAAAAATTGTGTGTCTTTGTGATTGACAAGTTTAGTCTGGCTTCCCAATATCGAAACCAAGAAACCAGTTTCTTCCAAAAATGCATACATAAATCACTCTCGAAAAAATGTCATTTGTTATTTTGATTGTGCTTCTTGAGAGGGGGGGACCCCCTCTCAAGAAATGGGCTCATCATGATGGAAGGAGTGAAGGGGAGGAAATAAGAAGAAGAAAGAAGCAAAAAATAGAAGGAAGAACAACATGTGGTTTCTGGTAGATTCAGTTGGTTTTTAGTTGGTTTGATTTCTAATTGAAGTGTAAACAATTAAAATTTTTTGAAAATGAGTCTAGAAAAACCATAGGACATTTTTGTTGCAGTGGAAAAATTTGGAAGATGATAACTATATATTAGCGATATTTCGAATGATTCCATCCGCTCCACGTACATGGTTTCTGAAATTCGCGCGCATAATTTTGAACTGAAGAGATCAAATCTAAAAAGAAATATTTTTCCCCAATTTCGCCGTTGATCTACTGAAGTACTGAAAAGTAGCGCGGGATCGCCATGTTGTCAGCGGAGCGCAGGGAACCACCCGAAATATCGCTAATAGTTATGAACTCGACCATCAAAAAATTCAACGTTCGACTTTGCCTTAATACTGTTTTTGCTTTCATATTTCTCATGGCTCCAGGAAAATCACGTTTTTCAATTTTTCCCAAGAATCTCAATTTTCAAGTCTGAATTCGTGTCATACTAGATTCTTTTTTTTTTTGAAAATTTGTCGTAAATTGAGAACCAACATTTTTATGTAGTATCAAATTTTTTGATTTTATTTCGTTTTTCTTCATTTTTCTAGCATCGAAAATCATTTCAAATCAACCTTTTTAGAATGCAAATATCTTTTAGATACTAAGATTCTGAGATTTTTCAATACCGAGATTTTTGTAGAAGAATTCGGAAGATTCCTGCGCTCTTAAATTGTGAGAATTCCAGGCAAGACTCATTCGTACTGCCCTCTTCTTCCTCGGGCAACCAATAAGAAGTACAAACCAATTTTTCAAAAATAAGTTGTCCCCCTTTTCTCTTTTTTCTTTCTACCCTCTTTTCTCCTCTAATTTTCCCAACATCCGTCCCGCTATCCTTATATTCCATAACGAACCACAACCAAAAAAAGTCAGAAAAAGAACATAAATTGGGGGAAAAGATGGGAAGAGAAGAAACAACGAAAATGAGAGAATGAAAAGAAAAGGAAAGGAGAAAAGTTTAGGGGTTAGGGCTCATCTTCGTCTCTTATTTTCCTTTTTTCTGTGCTCTCCTCCTCCGTCATTTCAACTCTTCGCCCCAAAACTAACCCTACCCGCCAATCACCATATTCTGGGAAAACCAAGGAATTTGGGCAAGGAAAAATGTTTTGGACCCTAACCTTTTTTGGGATTTCCCTTATTTTTTTGAGTTCACAAACAGTTTCTGAAAACTCCTAGGATCACGTTTTTCATATTTCCGATTTTGAGAAAAATTCGAATTTCGCGCCAGAAGAACTTCTAAAAAATTGAAGTATTTGAAGACTATAGAACAAAACAGAGTCTGGATTCTTCCCCCATGTTTCCCTGGGGGACACCAAATTTTCGTGCTTTGTTTTCTGGAAACAATAGCTTTTTTTCTTCTCATCCCATCCCATTTCATGTTTTTTTCTCTAATTCTCAAATCTTGATTCTCTTTTTTCCGGGGATTTTTTTTGCTTTCAAGTTAGCCGCTTCTCTGGAAATTTGAGACAATTGTTGCTAGATGATATCTTTTCGATTTTCGATCAACTGATAATAAGAGAGGTACCTGAACTTGCAGGAAAATTGTCACGTTTTTTGGTTTTAGGTTTTAAATCTAGGGTTTCAGTCGTCATGGGTTCTTAGGTTCAGGGGTAGGTTGCAAGAAAAATAATAAAGTGTCAGAAATCGAAAATTTTACTAGCGTTTCAGAGATGTTGGCGATGCGCTTCATTTCAATCTCAGTGCGCGCGCATTTTTTAGCACTGGGAAATCAAAAATTCTAGACCTGCTTTTTCAAAAATTTTGATCTCCCAGTGCTAGAAAAAGCGCGCGCACTGAGATTGGGATGGAGCGCATCGCCAACATTTCTGGAACGCTAGTAGTTTCCTGCTATTCCTGGCGGTTCAGTTCCTATTATTTGAGATTCCTTCGAATTCGCTCATATTCTGATATTTGGTAGTTCTAAGGTTCTCTAGATTCTGAGATTTTGACATTTTGATTCTTTAATTTTCTTTTTAGTGAGATTCTGTGATTTCTGTGATTCTGTGAGTCCCCATCAACTTTCATTTTTATTACATTCTGCAAACTTGAACTCCTCTTTTTTTCGAAAAAAAAATCTTCTGGCTCTTTTTTTTCTCAATAACTCATTTCCTCTTTTCCTCCAATACACTCAAAACCAAAAGATTTCAATCTTTGCGCCCTCTCGAAAAACGACGAAAAACCAAGAAGAACCCTCTTCGAATTCTGAATTGGAATTCATTGTCTTCCTATTTTTCCTCTTTTTCTCCCATTTCCTCTTTGCACTTTTTTTCCTTAAGCAAAATTCTTTGAACTTTTTTCTCTTCTCAGATTCTTGAACCTCACAAAAATGGACGTGCTGCGTCGGATTATGCCAAGGAAAATGAAACGAGATCAGTACTCGTTTGAACTGTTGAAAAGCAGTTCGAATATAGAACTTTCAACGGGAGTCAGTCCAGGGACACCGCTTCCGAGAAATTTCTCACACTATGACAGTATAAGAATTGCACCGTCGACGCAGTCAGCGGTTCAGAAGCCGCAGGTTATGAAGGTAAGGAAGTTGAAATTGTGCTTCACCATATCTGTAAATGTGGGGATTTTCAAAAAGGTATAATTTCGTTTCTAAATTCTGAAATTATTAGCGATATTCCCCCATGGGAAACGCGCTCCATCGTCAACTTGGCTGAAATTTGCGTGGACTCCTCGTGGACAATTCGACTGCTGTCGGAGTTGCCCACGCACCCACCAAAACATGTTTCGCTGTTTTCGAAACGGCGGGAAAGCTGAAAATTTAAACTTCAGCCAAGTTGGAGATGGAGCACGTGTGATGCACAAGGGATTCTCATGTTCTGAAAAATTCTGCCCTTTTGTGATTGAGGGAATATTTTATAGATTATACATACCTTCCTGAGATTCTGAGATTCTGATGATCCTTTTCTCTGAAATTCTACAATTCTGAAAATTGGAAATTATATATATATTATGAAAATCAGAAACCTAAAAAACTAGCAGTTCTCAGTATTCTGTATCGCCCCAGCATTTCAGATTTTTCAGAATTTCAATTTTTCAAAATCCGCATCTCCCATTTTCACTCTTATTTTCCTGGAACGTGTTTTCTTGAAGAATATCTTCAAAATCTAGTTTTTCACACATAGATTTTTCTGCACAACCCAACCTAATAATCTATTTTTGTTTTCAAATTTCTTCTCATATTTTCCTCGATCTCATTAAAATTTTGCTGAAGTAATTTCAACAGCTCTCATAATTATTTTTCATTTTTCTAGCTTCAAAACCGAATAAATTATTCTTTTCATATGATGAGCCAAAGTTGAGCCATAAGGTGAAAAAAATGCTCCAGCTCACATTCATTTTCAATTAATTTCTCTCCGCTCTTTTTTTCGCCGTTTCCACCCCCTTCTCTCATATTCTATTGCCTTCTCCGACTTCTCGGACACTGACATATTTATGTTAGTGTTGTGTTTGGTATATAGAGATGTGGCCAGGAGACCCCAGACATCGGACTCCTGGATGAAAAAAAAGCGAAAAGCCAAAAAAAATTCGCTTTGTTTTTGTGTTCCCTCCAACCATTTTTTTGCTGATTTTGCAGAGCTTTTTTTGCATTCTCCCCTTAATTTCCTTTGAAATTTTTTGTCTTTTGATCTACCGGGTTTTCGAAATTTGTGGCCTAATTGTAAGACATAGGGATGATTTACTCAAACTATTTTTCTTGACTCTTGGAAAATAATTTTTTGTAGTTTGACTCAATGCTACCTGTTTTCTGACTTCATGCCACCTGGAACAAAAAATTTGAGTCAGGAACTTGTTTTTGCAAAAAAAAATATTTGATTTCTAGCCTAAACTTGTTCTGATTCTATGAGTTGATTCCATTACTTTAGTATAACTTGGTTTGGTTAATTTCACCTGCATAGATTCTAGGCTCTCAGAGTCGGTTTTTTTTCTTTTTTTTTCTTGAGAAATAAAAAAAACGAGCATTCTTTTATCGCAAATTGAGGTAAAACTTCATTTTTTGATAATTTATTAGCTGTCATTAATCTGAAACTTTTAGAATGATTTTTTTTTGATAATGATTTCGTTCAAAACACTATTCTTTGAATTCAGATTGATAAGATTACACAAATTTTGATTGCAGGGAGTTCTAAGACTCCGATTCTGTGAGATTTTTTTAATATGGAATTCTGAGATTCTAGAAAAGTGATATTGAGATGCCAACGATACTGAAATACCATCATTCTGAAACGCAGATTCTCTCATGTCTTGAAATTCTTTCACTTTCAGAGTTTTATAATTCCAAATTCATAGAATTCTACATCTGAATTCAGGTAACTCTCAGATTACGATATTCAGATCCCTATTCAAATTCACCCTCATTTTCTCCTCGAATCCAAAATGATCCACCCTCGATTTGTGACCACTTTCTGTCTCAGCTTGTGCCATGTGACTTCCTCCATTTTCTTCTTGATCCCTATTCTCTCTCCGCCATTTTCAAAGAAATTCAACCCTCAATCTGTCCGTCTTTTTTGGAGACCCGACAAAGTCTAAAAATGGACATCTAATTGTTCCAAGGCAAAAGTGGTGGTTCCGCTTTTGGGGACCTTTTTAGGGCCAAAGTACACAAAAAGCAAAAAAAAAGAGGTTTGGAATGGACCGGGAGGTCAAAAATGTCACAACTAGTTGGTAACCTGATACCTTTGTGTCATTTTTTGAAAGGAAGAAAAACATAAAACAGAATACCAATACACAGAAACAGGAAAAATAGGACGCCAAAAAGAAAAAAATCTCGTAAAACTCAACCATAAATTTTTAATTATTCTCGGTTTGGAAGGATTTTTTATGGCTACAGTATGTCTTATGGTTGGTTTTTCAAAACTTTTTCTTTTCCTTTCAAAGGTAATAAAATCACAAAATTGTTTTGAGTTTAGCTTTTTGTGGCCATAGAAAAAAGTGAATCTGTTTCAGAATGCATGTGCTTTTCCTCAAGTCGCCAAAACCCAAAACCCACCTCGTTTTCTTCCTCCTTTCATTTTTTCTTCTGTTTTCTTGTTCAGTATCCTTGACGACTTTTCTTTTGTTTCGCTTCCCTTTTTTGGAAAACGATGCTCTTTGTGCTATGACTTTAAGATAAGATGGCATGTGTGTGTGAGTGAGTGTAAGTGTCTGTGAGCACCAGGAAGCTTTTTTCCGAGAAACGGAAGGAAATACGAATACATATCCTGATTCGGGGAAAGATGTGTATGCGAGGAGACAGACAGAGACTTCATGAATTTAGAGATGAAGATCAAAGTTGAGAGATTTTTTGTTAATGGGACATCGTTCTCGAAAATGGATTGTTACTCGTTGGGTACCGGACATATATAGATCTAGACAGGAAGAAATCTAGAAAATATATTAGCGGTATTCTCTGAGGTGAAACGCGCTCCATCGATAACTTGGCTGAAATTTGAATTTTCAGCTCTCCCGCCGTTTTGAAAACAGCAAAACATGTTTCGATGGGTGCGTGGACTCCTCGTGGACGACTCGGGCAGCAGTCGAATTGTTCACGAGGAGTCCACGCACACACCAAAACATTTTTCGCTGTTTTCAGAACGGCGGGAAAGCTGGAAATTCAAATTTCAGCCAAGTTGGCGATGGAGCGCGTTTGCTCTCGGGGAATATCGCTGATATAGGATTAAGAAAGATTTCACTTTCTCAAACTGAGCCGAATTGTCTCCGACGGTCGCTGGCGGTCGGTGATTGTCGGAAACGGTGAATGACGGCCGCGACATTTGATGCCAATTTCTAACAGCTACTGGTTGTTACCGTTATTTGCTGATGGTCGCCTTCAAGTGTCGCTGACAATTTCTGAACGTCGGGACTTATTATTTGTGTCTCGGGCTGTAGTTGTCGTGGAGAAAAAAACAACTTATCTGTACAATCTCTTCTAGAGATTATATGCATTCTGAAACGCATAGGACCCTAAAATCAGTGAAAATTGCACAAAAATGCGGAAATTTCGCATCGCCCCACTTTAAAAGGGAGACACCATCTTTAGAAGAGGTCGTACAAAAAAGTTGTCAACTACAAATATAGAGTTCTAGAGTTGAAGTGGGCACCCAGAAAATTTCAAATCAAACGGTCAAGTTTAACATTCTTTCCAAGACTGCCAAAGTTGAAATTTTTCAACTGAACATGCCAAAAGTTCATATATTATTGGGCGGTACTGTACATTCAGATCTAGATACCAACTTACCGTGATTTTGATACAAGGTCAAGTTGAAAGCACTTGGTTATCTTCATTACTTAATCTGTCACTTTTCTCAATTTCATAGCTATTTTTGTTCTTTTGGAGCTCTTGCACACACGACCAAAATGAGTCCTCTCAGCCAATTTCCTTGGTCATTCATCATGACAACCCTTACAAGTCCATTTACAACGAAAAAAAACCAATCTCCTCCGAGAAGAAGCTGTCGTCGATCTGGATATTCCAATTTTTCAAAAACGCCAGTCCTCGTACTCCTTGTCCTCCAAACACTCCTCCCACCAATCTTCCATATACATATTCCATCCCTGAAAATACCCATATCGCCACCACTTTGTTCTTCTTCTCCTCCTCCTTTCTTCAATTTCCCTGCTCATTCTCGCATGTTTGAATGAATTAGAGGGAAAAAAAGGAATACAAGGGGGAGAAAAAGTGAACTACCCCTAGAGGACACTTCTACACTTCTTCTTCTACTTCTTTATCCTTCCACCGGCTACAAAAAACAACGACAAAAATTTTCGGGACGTCTTATTTTGTGTTCTCCCCTATATATTTTCTCAGTTAAAAATTCCTGGAATAACGGAAAAATAAGTAACTAAAGATGAGCTATTCCAGTTTCTGGAGAGTCTTCGCACACCGACAGGTATGTTTTTTGATGGGGGTGGGTGGCCTAGAAAAAGCTAGGCCATTCCGAAGAAGAGGGAATTCAAAATTTCTAGATACCGTAAATCAAAAATCTTTAGGATGCTGGTATTTGTCGAACCCCTACAGTTTCTCAACCATAAAACTCTGAGCTCCAGAATCACATAACTTCCAAAGTTTGAAATTCAAACTATTGGAAGTTTTTCATATTTGAGCTTCTCCATTTTCCAGTCTCGGGGTACCCCGCACCTAACCTTCTAAACCCACTTAGGTCTTAACTGGGACACTTTTTCCTTTCTCTATTTTTCACCTTCTAATCCTCTTTTCTCCTTTGTTTTTTGTCTATTCTTGTCGAGAATAGGGTATTCAGCGGAGGCGGTGAGAACCTCCCCTATTCACGATTTCGTCTCAGGCGGTAGTGTGTGTGAGAGTGTGAGGAACAAGTTGTGAACTCATGATCTCCTTTATTGCTGGTATGGAGGTGAAAAGGAGAATTTAGTGCTGGTGTAAGTGCCTTCTGTGGTGTAGAGCTTTCCTCCCTTTCCCCTTCCCAGAGATTCGTACTAAGCCCACTCTGGAGCTGTTCCTGAATCCCCAGTCACGGTAGAGAGAGGTCCGCGTGCTGGTGTGAAGACTCCTCGACGTCCAATCCTTTGGTGGCGGAGAGGAGACGAGACACGACCTCTCGGTACGAGCGATGTTGGTGACGACTGACTTGTTGTTGTGAGAATGACGCAAACACTCTCTCGCGGTGAGACGCAGAGAAGGCGCGAAGAGGGGGTTGGCGGAGTGTCGTTGTCGTTGGCGGCATTGCGGAGTGTCGTTGGCGGCATTTCGGAGTGTCGTTGTTAGCGGCAATTTGAATTGGTGTTTGTGCCGAGTCCCGATGAAAGAGGGTACTGGATCGTGATAAACCTATGACCATAGGTATATCGCGACATTCCCGAGGGCCGAAGAACCGCCAAATTGCAAAATTTGGGGGTTGTGACGTTGTTGCACTGGAGATGAGTTATCTGATCAGACTTTTCGATGGTACCCTTGGTGGTATGCATCTCAACCCTCATAGAAGGTAGGGTCTGTGCCTAGATCTTCTTCTCGATGATCGTAACCTTAGAAGGCTGTATTAGCTAGCTGCTGGTGGGTCCTGGATGTAGTTGGACGATTGATACTCCTTGTCTCCACGGAGAGGTGACTTGGAGTGATGTCTCAGTTCCTCGACTCGCTGGTATGATGTCAGCGGTTTCGGGCATCTTCTGAAGTCCTGGTGGGTGGCATCCTTGATCCTAGAATCTCGGACGTCTCCTTGAGTATGACTTGATGGTGACTTCTGAAGTTGGCTATCCTGGGTTCGTATGTCCTTGATCCTGAGACCTTGAACATCCGACGGTGACTTGAGTGGATAGACTTGGTGTTGCTGGTATCCTCGATCTGACGACTTTGGATACGTAGTGGTTCCGTTTTGAGACATTGACGCGGATATCCTTGACCTTTCGATCTCGAACATCTGCGGTGGCTTGTGAGCAGCTATCTTCTACTTCCTTTTTCAGGCTATTCTCGTTGAGTTTCCGATCACTGACTTCTATCTGCTCCACACGTTTCAGGCCACACTCTGGTGGTGAACTCGAGTATCACAGATAGATTCAGATTTCTGGTATGACGATGACTTCTTCAATCCTTGAATCCTTGGATATGGTGACGATGACTTGACAGCTTCCTTGGAACTTCCGCTGGTGAACTGGCTTTCCTTGTCCCGGCTTGGCTGGTACTCCTCGAATCCTTGACTGAAGATGTGCATGATGACTTCCTTTGGTTGTTGACTGTTGATGTCGCGAACTTCGGTTGACGTAAAATAATGTTAGAAAGAATCTAAAGACTGATTTCAACTAAACTGTTTTGTCAGAGTTTTTCGGACTCTAATCCTAGGACTAGAATCTGAACCTTCCTGTCGCTTGCGCTTCAGGTGGACATAAGACTATTCGAAGAGATGTTGATGTTAAAGAATTTTGATGATTGAATTTACATCTCTACTAATAGTCCGTATCTCTTTTGGCCCGTAACTATGCTAATCCGATCAATAGACTAGTCATAGCTGTACATCAGAACCTTGACTTCCGTCTCAGAACTTCTGTCTCTTTTCGGTACTCTGAATCTTTTATACCTATCTTATACCTTGGCTGCTTGACGTGAATCCTTAGCTGTCGTTGACTGACTTGTTGACTGACTTTCCTGACGTTGACTAACATCCGATTGACAGTTGCTTGAATCCGTGACTCCTTGCTTCCTTGATACTTGATTGGTACGCTGGTGAATGTCCTTGTTGACTTGATGAAGTACTTTCCGGCATCCTTGTTGTGCTGAAGGCGATCCTCACATTCTAGTGCAGACGTTTGGCTGGTGGTGAATGGCTCCTCGGTCCGCGTCTTTCGACACTTTCCTTGATGTCTTCCTCGTATCTTTGATGGATCGACCATCTCCGATTTGACGTCTCTGCTTGGCTTGCTGGTCAGGGCTTCTGAAGCATCTTGTTGGCTTTTAGTCGCATCCGTTGTTGACTCCTTCCCGTCTTGCTTCCTGCTCGAAATCCCATGGACTCCGACTGGTGTTGATTGACAAGACATTGGTAGAGATTACTGGATTGGGCGATACGACTTGTGCTGGTACTTCTGGTGCTTCCTGTATCAGCTTGTCTTGATGACTTCGACTTTCATGAGCAATTCGGAGCACTCATGATCATCTCTGTATACCGGCATTGACACTCTTCTTTTCCACTACAACTTGCGATTATCTAACTTGAGACTCTCGGGCCTGTTGCAGCTTCTTTTCAGAGCTTCTTGACTTGATTTGAGCGGCGTCTCCTTCTTTGCATCTGGATCTGCTGCTCCTTGTGTACTTCTTTGATTGGACATTCGTTGTACTTGTTAGGCTGGTTGAAATCTTTGAAGAGTGTCTCGAACCATGAAGACGTGTCTTGCTCGAGCTACCATTGGCTGACTTGCCGTGCTGATGACTTTGCTGGTGGCTGGTGACTACTCGAACGTGACGACTCCTGATTCCAGACCTTGGGCGATTCTGTTCCGGCGTCTGAAGTTCCTTGGACCTTCTTAGTTTGCGCCCGATGACGACTTGATTGTGAAGAGAGCTGGAGGGGACTGGTGATGACGACTTGTATCCTCCTTCTGCTGACGAACTTCCTTGCGGCTGCTTGTCAATGGCAAACGAATGTTGCTTGTCTCCTTCATTATCTCGTATCTTCTTTATAATCTTCCGCTGATGCTATGAGCTTCTGCTTCTGATCCTTGTTGGGTCTGGCGCTGGTATTGACAATCTTCTTCCTTGCGGTTTCTGACTGTCGATAACTACGAAGTGAACAGTCCGTGGTTGGAGTTGTTTTGCAGCGTTGTCCTGACTTGAATCCGTTCCAAACGAATCCAGTGTGACCAGTGCTGTGTCCTGCTTCGAATATGCTCGTAGAATGACGCTGGATCAACTCCTTGCTGGTATCCTGCGTTATCCGTTGTTGATGAGCTCTTTCGGGTGGGGTCTTTCTGCTCGGTGATGACTTGCCTCACAATTACTTTGGTGAGTTGTGCTGGTATTGGTCATCCGACATCTGATGGTGTGACGTCTTCTGAGCTTGTTGTGAACTCGTGACTTCCTGTCTCGAGATTTTTGAAGCCATGCGGTGTTGTTGCTTTCTGTGCGGTGTTGCTGCTTCTGGATAGGCGTTGTCCGGTGATTGGTTGATGGTCTGGTCTTGCGACTTCCTTCAACGTTCAACTTGTTGTTGGTCGATCCATCTGTATGGTCTTCCTCGTTCTCCGAACATCTCCACTTCTTGTTCGTGGCGCTTCTCCATTGGCGAAGGTCTTTGCTTTACTGCTTGGACGACTTCTTGGGTTGCCGTGGCTTGAATGTGACTTAGCTGCTGGTAGGTCCGACATCTGCTTGTCTTGCTGCTGACGTCTTCTGAGCTTCGTCTTGCCACTGGCTCCAGTCCTAACGACGGATCTGGACTTCTGCTTCTTGCGTTGCAGGTCAACTTCACTCATCTCCGCTCCATTGGGCCTGGCTGTTGCTGCTATCCCTGCTGGTGCTTCTGAGTAGGCTCTTGTTGAAATTAGCCTTGAATGCCTGGTCTTGTGGCGTTCCTATTTGAGTCGGTCCTTCGACGCTGGCCTCCTGAACTATTCGTGGATGCGGTGCTCCGTGGCTTCTGGATCTTGCTGGTGTTCCTCGAGATGATTCCCGATTCCTTCCTTCTCGAATCCAATGAAGCTTGTGTGATCTTGACTTGATCTTCCTTAGTGTACTCCTCGGCGGACACTTCGGCTGGTACTTGTCTCGGAACTGGATTGTTGTGTATGACCCATGTGGACGAGTCTTGACTTGTGTTGCTCCGAGTTGCTCCGCTTCCTTGATCTCCCTTGATGGGATTTGGCTTCTTTCCAGGCGCGTCTCGTCTTTCGCCTCATGACGATAGTCTAAATTCAGGTCCTTTCCCGCACTCTGGCGGAACGGTTACCTAAACTCTCGACCGTCTCACTTGGCTCAACGAATAGACGTCCTCTGCTTGCTCCTGTGTCGCGACCTCTGGTATTGTGCTGATGAGTTACCATTGGTCTTGGCACGTGAGTGCTGATGGTTGGTGGTTGCCTTGTCGCATCTGCTGACTGATCCGCTGATGCTGGTAGAACTGCCGATGGTCCTCCTTGAGTGGTGGTATCCTTCGAGCAAGTTGTGAATCTTCTCAATGATCGTGATGATTGCGGTTCCCGCACTTGATCAGATTCGTTCTTCACCATGAGGTGGTTCTCCATCTCCTTGCGGCTGGCTCCATCGGTCTCCTCCGCTTCCTCGATTTCCGGATGCTGGTGGAAGAAGGCGTCGATGTCACTCTTGATGGCGTCGAGCATGTTGAGTTTCTCCAGGAGCGTAGCTTGAGCACTACGCATCACTTCGTGTCCCTCTGGACGGAGATCCGGCTGGTATATGGCTTCGACTTGAGCAAGAGTTGCTTTGGCGTCCTTGACCTTCTTGGTGACGATGGTTTTGAGACCTTGCAATGGATGATGATGAGTAGACATCCTGCTGGTGGTTGAGCGCTGTGTGTGGTTGGTACACTTAAATTATCCCTGAAAGAAATTCGAGACATTAGTATTGTGGTGGGAGCTAAGCTCCACACCTCGGTAACACACGCGCGCTTGACTGGAAGATTTTGATTTTGTTTAACGTCTTTCCCTTCTTACCATCGGAAAAGACGAGCAATTGATTTTAGCCGACCCCCAATTACTATAAAGGGACAGTGGATTACTACCTTATTTTTGGCGACCAGTAGTTAACCTATAGATGGTCCATAATACCTGCACTAGCATTATGCTATCCTCTGGAGAATTATTTGGGCCCGAAGATAGGCGAGGCCCGTCGAGATATACAGCTCGACCCCTGTCTCGGAAAAGCAGTATTACGATTACTGCTCCGTGCTGGAGGATGTGCTCCTTGGCTTCCAACACGTCGTGATGATCCCGAGAAGTTTCCAATAGCCAGTGTGTGGTGTCCCGATCCGCTGGTGTCGTCCATCGGGATGTGCCATCGATGTAAACGTCCTTGTCGTCCGGTCCATATTTCCACCACTTCCCGCCAGGTAGAAATTGGAACTTGGTTTGCTGTTTTGATGACTACTTTCAGCTTAGTGGAGTGAGGAGTGGGTTATTGAAGCGATCCTTGTACTTCGGATCCATCTGCCAATCCTGTCCTTTGTAGTGTAAAAACCTGAATTCGTGATGCGAGATTAGATAGGGGTCCCTAGGTAATCACCCGTCGGCGATTTTCCCAGAGGGGTTTAAAACACTAGATTTGAATTTGATGTTAGGCTAGTGGGGCATGATTTTTAAACCTTACCTTATTTTTATCGCGCAAACAGAATAGAGGGTGCATTCTCTTAGAGCCGCGTCCGTCTAAACCTATACAGTTGCGGTCGCCCGTGTTGTTACCGATCAGGCAACAAACGATAGGCTGTTGCTGTGATAGGTAGAGATAAGACATGCCGGAAAGAACCCGAGCAATAGGACACTTTGAATAACACATAGCAACACTTGTCTTTTCGTCTCGATGATATGGGTGTTTTGATACCGTCCTTAGTCTTCTTGTTGGCGCTGGTGGATCTCCTCTTGTTTTAATGCGGCTTTCTTCTGAAGAGCTGCGTCGCGAGGATTCCAACGGCTGGTACATCCTTGTCTTGTCCTCCTTTGTTTCCTCCTTCTTCGTCTTGGCTGCTTCCTCCGTATGACTGATTTGGCAGAGTAGACGGTGGTGTGGGTCCAGCTGACACTCCTTTCTTTTGCTGTACTTCGATGCAGTAGCTGTCCTGTTGCTCCCTGTTGGTATCGTGACATGCACGACACTTGACGCATCATCCTTGATTTTGGATCATCTGGATTCTTGTGTCGGCGTTAGAGAACTGTTGCGTGCTGGTGGTCCGTGTTTCCTTTGACCGAAGTGACAACATGTGTGGTTGGGCTCCTTTTTCCTTGCTGCTTCTGGAGCTGGCGTTGCTGGTATTCGACCTGATTGGCCAATTCCACGACCTTCTCAATCTCCTTTCCCTCTCGCTCATCTCGTAGCTTGTATGCTTCCTTGTCGAAGGATCGTCGTTGTCAGTCGACGTGTCCGAGTTGAGTGGCTTTCCTGATACGCTGGTAGTTGTTCGGTGATCCGTCCGTGTCGAACACTTCTGGATCCTTGTAGTCGTACCATTTTCCTCCTCCTTAGATACGCTGGTATGGGTTCCGACATCTTGGCTTCGAGCTCAGCGGGGAATCCCAACTGTTCACCAATACAACGAGATCCTCGATCCCACTCTGGGGCGTGGCTTCATCGCTGGTACCGGCTAGCAGCTGGTCTTCCGTATATGATGTACCGCTGGTATCTCCTTCGGGTTTTGGCTCCTCTGGTGAATCGTCGTCGTTGTCCCTTTGCAGTTGTTGTTGACGTCCAACGAGAGAGGTTGAAGTGGGAGAGAGAGAGAGATGATTTCGGCTTAGAACCGATGAGTGAAGTTGGTTGAGAAGACATAAAGGTTAACTTGTTTTTACTTCATTGGGTAAAGTATTGGTTACAAGTGATGATAACATGGGAGACAATGAAAGGGTGTTTCGGAGATCTTACTGACTCCTACTTGCCCTTCTTGCGGTGGCACTTCTTGGATGAATGATCCTTGCTGGTGGTGGCCTTCTGTGCTCCTGGTTGCCCTGCTGGTGACTCGGGTTGAAGATGCTTCGTGAGCGCTTCCATGCTTCTGGTGAGCAACTGTGCTAGGGTGTTGATCTGGCCTTGCAGATGAGCGACCTCCTTCTCGTGATCCTCTGCCAGCTTGATGATTGTGTCCGCCAGGTCGTTGTGAGCTCTCGAGAGACTCTTGTCGTTTGCATCGAACGTAGTGAATCCGTCGATGGTCTCACGTTTGGTCTTGAGGTATTCGGCCTCGAATGCGCCGATTCTCTCCTCGAGTTCTGTGATGCGATCTTCTGGCTGGTAGGCGTCGGCATCATTGCTGCTGCTTCCTGTCGCTGTCGTCGGCGTCTGATCCTTGTCAGTGACCTCCGTGCTGGTAATCTCCGATGGTGAAGATGGTGATGACGACATCTCGTTGCGTCTAGAACGAAAAAGACTGTGTGCTATGGTTAGTGTACGCTATTGGGCAATGTCACGGTTAAAAGAATGCGGGTGGTGAAAGAGTGAGAATAGAGGATAGGTTGAGACAAGGGGATAAGGAGAGAAAAGTGTTGCATCTGTAATCGCGCAGAATTATGGTTCAGTGGATTTTGATGATGAAGTTTTTTGATTTAGACTACGCTTAACCCTTGTAACACCTAAACTGCTATCTGCCTCGATCGGTAGACGGCCTGGCACTTAAAATTAGCTGCCGGCGCTAGTCTCAACGCGTTACCACGTCGCCCATGTCCAAGGGGCCCGCGATTAAGACAGCAGTATGTACCGACTTCCACGGTTCCGCGCCACATTGTGGAGTGTACAAACGTGATTTTGTTATGGATTTTGAACGAATTTTGCTTTAAACTCAGCTGACGAAGCGCTCCTGAGCGCCTCCTTTCGATTGCTCATGCTTAGCTCGAACGACCGTCCAGAGGGCTCTCCGAAGCCTTTTGTCCACTTTGAATAGATCTTTGCTGGTAGAACTCGTTGTTGGCGCCAAAATTGATCAGATCTCGACGCTTCCTTCCGAATCCGCCACGTCCGCTGCTCCGACTTCTTCTCCGTGCAAAAATCGACAAGTTCCTCGTCGAAAGTGTGCCCGATTCCTCGCAATCGCTGGTACTCGAACCGTTGACGGCGGCTTGTTGATTGCTGGTCACAGGCTTGGTTTTGGTCCGTCTTCTAGAAAAAAAAATTTTCCAGAACGTTCCGGGGTCCACTCCTTTGCTATCATCGCTGGTGTCTTGACGTCAAGCTCGTTGTCGTTGTTGTTGTTTTTTGCAGGTTTCCTCGAAGTTGCTCGCGCCGACAGTGAATTTCGAACTTCCCTGGCGGCTCCTTGATTACGTCTGCTTGCTGGTGCTTTCTTGAACTTTCCGTCGTTGGATGATGCAATTTTGTGGGGTTTGATTCCTTGCTGGTGACGTCTCCTTTCGCAAGAAAACGCTGGAATCCGTCGTCCGTGTGCTCGTTCGCTGGTGTGTCGCCGTTGTCCGTTGATTTCCTTGTCGTCCGGACATGAGTTCTCGCTCAACACACAACACTACGGGCTGGCAATCACCTTTTTTAACTGGGTCGGGAAAAAAAATTTTCCGTTTCCGGTTGATGCACCATGTCGAGAATAGGGTATTCAGCGGAGGCGGTGAGAACCTCCCCTATTCACGATTTCGTCTCAGGCGGTAGTGTGTGTGAGAGTGTGAGGAACAAGTTGTGAACTCATGATCTCCTTTATTGCTGGTATGGAGGTGAAAAGGAGAATTTAGTGCTGGTGTAAGTGCCTTCTGTGGTGTAGAGCTTTCCTCCCTTTCCCCTTCCCAGAGATTCGTACTAAGCCCACTCTGGAGCTGTTCCTGAATCCCCAGTCACGGTAGAGAGAGGTCCGCGTGCTGGTGTGAAGACTCCTCGACGTCCAATCCTTTGGTGGCGGAGAGGAGACGAGACACGACCTCTCGGTACGAGCGATGTTGGTGACGACTGACTTGTTGTTGTGAGAATGACGCAAACACTCTCTCGCGGTGAGACGCAGAGAAGGCGCGAAGAGGGGGTTGGCGGAGTGTCGTTGTCGTTGGCGGCATTGCGGAGTGTCGTTGGCGGCATTTCGGAGTGTCGTTGTTAGCGGCAATTTGAATTGGTGTTTGTGCCGAGTCCCGATGAAAGAGGGTACTGGATCGTGATAAACCTATGACCATAGGTATATCGCGACAATTCTTGACAAATGACATAAAAAGGAACCCTTTGTCTTACCTCATATCCGGATCATGCAGAGAATTTGACCCAATTTCTGGGCATTTTTGAGCTATTGTTGACGTCAGACATGGGAACGTCTTCTGGAATTCTAGAATGTAGAAGACTGAAAACGAGAACAAAAGAAGTAAGCCGTAAATTTGTGACAGGATAAATGAGTTATGGGTTTTCGAGGAAAATGACGAATTTCGAATTTTGACTTGTTCGGGTTTTTAGGGTCCGTGCGAGAAATTTTCAATTCAAAAGTAGAAAAAAGGTGACGTTTTGTTGTATTGGTTGTCAGTCGGGAATCAAGGGTTGAGTGACATTTTAAAGGAAAAATAGGTATAAAACCGGGTCGAAGTTTTTCTGAGAACTGGATTTCGATTTGAATTTTGAATCAGTAATCAGTCTTTGCTTTTAGGAGATTTTGATATTTTGTAATTTTGATATTTCTGTATTTCTGAGGTCCGCAGATTCTCGAATATTCTAAGTCTCCAAGTTTATGTGATTCTAAAATTTTAAGAGCCTGAGATTCTACTCTGTGCTCTCAACCCTCCAAATTTTTGAACTTCTTGAACTTGAACTTTTTGCAATTCGACCTCCAAGAAATCACCATCTATTTAACTTCTGAATCATTGAAACATTTTCCGGAAATCTAAAATAAATTTTTTGATCCCCCGACTCCAACTCCCCCAAACTCCTCCAACTGGGATCAAATTTCATTTATTTTTCGTCCCTTTTTTTTCCAAAATTTCCCTGTCAAAATTCTTGGAAGGTTCAAAGACATATATTTTTAGAAATACCTCATATTTTTGAGTGTCATCATATTATTTTTGTCTTCTTGTTTTGTTAGGCTTAAGCGGTCAGAAAACCATCGGATGACACGTTTTTGTTTTTCGACAAGATTCTCAAGGTGTGTGTGTGTGTGCTCGCCGAGCTCTTAGCAGCTGTCTATCAGGTATCATCATGTCTAGTAGTTTTTTTTCGTATAGCATCTCAGAGCACTTGCATCTATACGAGAAAAACCAAGAGGGGTGTCCTAAAAATAAAAGTAATATCGGCCAAAAATAGGTTGGCCCAACTGAGCAAATATAGAGCAAAAAAGTATGCAAAGGACCGGAAGTGGATGGACCCCAACATAACAAAATGAATGAGAAAACTGAGAGTAAAAAGTATGGATTGGTCATTGATGAGAATCTTAGTACATTTTTTGGCTGGAAATGAAAAGACAAAAGTTTTATTTGTGGTCGACGGACTATGGTCAAGAATTGGGGAACAATAGGTAAATGAAGAATCGAAAGTTGCTAGAGTGTAGGAATCTGGAAACTCAGAGCCTCAGTCTTAGAATCAGAGAATCTCAAATTCTCAGAATCCAAGAACTTTGAGCCCTTGAAGCATATGGCTTTCGACAAAATCTTAGATTTTCCAAAATCTTCAGATTCAGTGTAAAAAATTAGAACCTCCTCAGCCTAAAAATTGCACTTTGGACCCCAAATTCGATCCAGATGCGATAAAATTTTCTAAAGAAAATCTGATGTTAGTCGTATTGGACATCTGAAATTAAAAATTTTGACAGTTTTCAAAAATTAAGGTACAAAATATTAAGGTACAAATCTCCAAACTGAAATCTTGGGGAATCTGGCATTATTTGAATCTAATGCTGATCCATTTTCAAAAATTCTAATTTTTGAAATCGACATCCTTAAAGTCATCTGAAGTCTTTTAGACTTCTGATATTTGACTTTTTGATTCCTAGACTCTCGTCTTATCTGAACGAGGTCCTCAAGAACCCTTTTCATAAGTGCCTAGGACTGAATTTTCATAATATTTCATCACCCCCAGGTTTCGTCATCACAAAAAATTTTCCTTCGTTTTCCGGTACATCGAGCACATATAATCTTCAACTTCAAGTCCAAACATTCACCAACTATGTATGTTTGTGTCTGGTTTCCATGGAACACTAAACTCGAAAATTTCTTTATTTTTGTCAAAATTTTCCGTGTTTTGATGCTGACCCTCCTACTCCACGTCAGCGCGCACAGTAATCAGCCTATTTTGCTCGATTTTGCACCCAATTCCTCTTTACCAAGGCTCTAATCCTATCTCAATTCCAATTTCCGCCTCCTCCCCGTTTTTTTTCTTCCACTTTCCTCAAGCCTCTCTGCGTCTCTCCACTCTTTCATCAGTCGCCTAAGGCCACGCCCCTTTTCTAAGACGCCGAGAAGGGGAGGACTGGGACCAGTCACTTTCATTGCTTCTAGTATTCAAAAAGTTGTTGCCTATTTTTTTCTGAAAAATGAACATGGTCCGAAACCACGTTCCCTACCACCGTACCTCACTGACATCACCGACGATGATAAATTCATACTCGCTGGTTCGTATTGCAAAAAAAAACGCTAAGCCTTAGACTAAAGATTCTCAAAATTCGAACAAAGAAGTTCGCCGATATTTGAGCTTGTTTCTTTGAGCCCACGGTGTATCCCTGGGATACACACGCCGCCTACAAAACACGACTTCAAAATGTCAAATTCATTTTTTCCCCCTAAAATGTCACGTCGCCAATTTCAGAAGTCCGAGGAAGTCATCGATGTGTCGGAAGGCGAGATGAGCGAGTTCTCGTCACTCATTGGATTTGTGGGTGGTCCACGGGAGCCTGGATGCAGTTATGGGTGAGTCTGGAAATACAGTATCATGATAATTCAGGGCTTTTTTAAAGTTCCAGATACTTTGTAGAGGCTAAAATGTTTTGGAGCCCAACTTTGAAACATAGGGTTCTAGTCATGAACCAGAAGCCCAGAATTAGAAGACGTGACTATTTGCAAATCCAAAAGATCTAGAATCCAGGAATTCCGGGTTCTTGCAAAGGCGGATGAAGGAGAAGAGCAGGAGTCCTAATTGTTAATTGGCTACAACAAGTTTTGTGCTCTTTTTGAACGTTCTGTGAAACTTTAGAGAAGCAAACTTCAAGAGTTCAGAACATAGATTTCAGGGTTCAGGATATTCAGAACTCAAAAAATTTTGTGATTCGAAAATACCAGATTTCCTAATTCTCAGTCTCTGAAAACTGTGATTCGGAGATACTGAGCCACTGAAGTTCTGAAATCTAGGAACCAAGGACCTCAATGTAAAAAAAACACATCAAAACTCAAAATTCACTGTTGTCTGTTGTCAATATTTCATTTTTCAGAACCTGAGAAAACTTGTTTGTCCTGAAAAAACACGACCCTCAAAAATCAGATCACACATATTTTTCCGTTTTTACTCCTGATCAATCATCTGTAATTCTAGACTCCCTCTCTGATATTTCCCTCCCTTAAGTATCGAATTTTGACAAACAATCACATGTAGCCTCTAAAAAAAATCACATGTAGCCATCTGAGATTCTATTAAAAGAGAATGGCACATTTCGAATTTCGGGTTTCAAATTTCTTCACAAATTGAAATTTTTTCAACCAAGCCACCCCCACTTTTTGAACCCCCCGAAGCCATGATATCACTTGACATGTCTGGGTCTAACGTCTTCTGAAAACACGGGAGAGGGGAGGGGGTCTTCTGAATCCAGAAGACGTCCACTTCAAATTGAAGAGGTGTCTCGAGACATCGGTTCCCAGAGAATCTCAAAGTTTGATTTTGTGACCTCAATAGTCGTTGGGATATTGAGGCATTGGAAACGTATCGGATTACCATATGGGGGTCCCGTGAAAAACCACTATTACTACCCCGATGGATGTATAAAAAAAAAGATTTTTCAGATTTCAACAAGAGGATCCAGCTTATGAGAAGGCGGTCAGCGAGTGTCATGTTATTCAGGAGAAGAAGGATTTTGCAGAGGCTGTGCTTCTGAAATGTATCGATAAGAAGCGTGAGTTTGGAGCAAAAAATTTTTTTGCGTTCCCAATAAAACCTTTGTACCCTGAAGGGCGCCCCTTTTGGGATTAGCTTCCAGTCTGATGAACTTTTCCCGGAAACCCCTCCCAAACATATACCCCGGGGCAAAGATTGAACCAGCGTTGACCTTGACACTTCCTAAGAAATAAAAAAATCCCATTTTTTGCAGCTCTCTTCCCATACATGCACTTCGCACAATTCCGAAACGTGGATTACACGCATCGCGTTAAGCAGATTTCCGACTTGGCCCGGGAATGCTCGCCCACTCATGGCAGTCTTTATGGTTGGTTGAGTTTTATTTGCGGGGCACAGGAAGGGAAGGAACTTCTGAAGAAAGGGGAAAGGATATGTATAGTATACCAATGTATAGGAAAAGTATAGTATAGTTGGGAAGCAGGTATGTTTTGGAGAACCATCAGCAGGATACTGTAAGCCTCTCGTAGGTAGGACTGGGAAGACTTTAGTCTATTTGTGCTCACCCTCGAACATTGTCGTCTGTCGTACGATCTCCAATAGAGGCAAAGCATGTTTTCGGTAGGTACTTTTGGCGTATGTCCCCCAAAACCCAAAAAACAAAGTACAGTAATCTGAAGTACAGTAATCGGCGGTCGGTCGGTGGGCGGTCGGCGGTCGGTTGGCAAGCTACCCGATCAAATGGGAATTGTTAACTCGAAGATTCAGAAAAATTTCAACATCAGAATATCGGATCTTTGGACTCTGAGAATCTCAAAATCTGAGATACTCCGAGTTTCCATATCTTCGGTTCTCCAGATGGGTTTTGTCATCTTCAGATTTCCATCTCACATCATCTCGATTTTCTGATCACAATTTCTAAAAACTTCCACTTCTCTTTTACGGAGCATTTACCTCAATCTTCTTCTTTGTTTTAACGATTTCTTCTTCTTTTTCGTTTTTCATTCACCATCCTCGAATGAAAAATGACGCCAAGGAGAACAAGGAGTGTCCCGACAATAGGATGAAGACAGAAGACGAGCTCATAAATCTTCTCCCACATCTTCAGAAGACGTCGGTAGAAAAAGTCATGACTTCTTCTGAAGAGGTGAAGTATTTGTAGTCGTGGCGTCAAGTGAAGAGTAAACATCTACATATTCTGAAAATAGAAAAGAACACCTCTCTTTCTCACACGGCTCCATAAATCCTCAAAATAGGAGCACATATTTGCTCAAGTGAGGGTGTGTATGCTTACATACATTTAAGATTCAAGGGGGTCCCTTATGTTGTTTTTCCGACAATTTTTCGATTTGGCGGGAAATTCAAAGAAGAGAAGAATTTGATTTTTGAGGTGTCTCAAGAGGATTTGAAAGGGGGGGGGGGGAGTTGTTTTGAAGGGTTCAGAGGCCAAAGTTATAATTTGTTGATTCAGACTAGGCGATGTGTGAGAAAAATAAATAGGGGAGAAAAAATTGGTCTTGGTGCCATAAATTTTATGTATAGAAGGTGTGAGAAAAGATGTTTTGAAAGTTGGGACGGAGTCCAAGTTAAACAGAGAAAAATATTCTTGGGCACGGGTGAGACCCTGATGTGATATTGGGGTACAGAATCTGAAAAAATACACTTTAGAGTCCTTGATACTTAGAATCTTAGAACCTTGGAATATCATAATCTGAGACTTCTGGGTTACTGTATCTTGAAATTCTAAAATCTCAATGAATAAGAACCCTGAATTCGACCCTTAAGATTCAACATTTTCAGGCTGCTACGACGAGGTCTACTCGATCCAAAAGACCGCCAGCGTTGGTGAGAATCGTCTTCCGGCTCACCGTCATGCCGGCTACATTGTCATCGGATTCAAGGTTTTGGATGATATGGGAAACCAGACGACTCTGGAGAAGACGTGGCTTCAATGGAGTGGAGCTCGTGAAATCTACAAACATTCTCCAAGATCGTGGAATTTGAGACGGATCTCGTTGATGCGGTGTCCAACACAGTAAGATTTTGAAATTATTTTTGATCTACCTGTTTTTGATCTACCAAGGTTCACAGTTAAAAACAAAAAATGAGCTTATTGGAGCCAAATATTCATTGAAACATATTAGCGATATTTCCCAAGAGGAAACGCGCTCTATCGCAAATTGGCTGAAATTTGAATTTTGAAAACAGCGAAACATATTTTGGTGGGTGCGTGGACTTTTCGTGGACAACTCGGATAGCAGTCGAATTGTCCACGAGGAGTCCACGCACCCACCAAAACATGTTTCGCTGTTTTAAAAACGGCGTTAAAGCTGAAAATTCAAATTTCAGCCAATTTGCGATTTCCCCTTGGGGAATATTGCTAATAATATATTTAAAAAAATGAAAAATACAGATAGAAAATTTTTCAAAAATAGATTTTTCAGTTTCGGTCACAAAAATGGGGTCGCCACACGCCCGTTTGCCTACATTCTGATGTGCGAGTACGGTAGCATTCTCCATCCATCAAATACCATTCAGGCGCTGGACATTTGCGAGAGATTACGCGTTCGGAATTGTGGACATATTGCGTTGTATCAGGTGAGGAAATGTTTGGTATGGGGGCAAATCACAGAGATTAAAAAAAATATAGGGTCACAGAAAATATGAGTTTAGGGAAGTTGAGATATTAGGGAAATTATCACATAACGTTGAAGAGATCACAAATTGAAAAATATAGGAAATTTTGACACAGTTGACATTTTTACAAATATAGTGGAAACTTGGAAATTGAGAAAAGAAGAGTTCGAATTTGGCGCCAGAAATTCCGATCCTCATCGACGAATATACTTGACCAGCTTCCGTTTGTCATTTTCTTCCTTCTTTTTTCTACTTGGAAGTGATGGTTTTGGCTCTTCTTCAGCTAGAGCAATCTCTCCAGAAGCAATGGCTCTGTTGTAGTCAGGGTCCATACTTTGATGGTAGCCGTCGCGAAAGCCCGAGCTGAAAATTTTACTATTTTTGGAGTATAGAAACTTGGGATCCCAGAATCCTCTAATAGCAGATAATCTCTGAATCTCATGATCTCAAAATAAAAACTCACGAAGTCGAAGCCCTCTCCCCATCATGTCCGCACACTCCTCCACAATTTGGGACATCTCCATAATAGGTCTCCTTGTTCTCAATTTCCTCTTCCAACTGGATTGTCGCTTGAGATTCAATCATTCTTTGAATCTTGATATATGTCTTCGGATCATGTCCATTTTCAAAGACATCCCTTTCAAATTGCCACATTTCCTTCTTGGTGAGCGAAGAAAAGAAGCTGATGAGCTCTCCGTTTGACGGCAGATCGAAGATGTTCCAGCCTTGGGACTGGAAATTTCGAATACTTTTTTTTGAATTTTGCGGGCCCTCCAAAAAACCAATGAATACTTACCCATGTAACATGAGCCGCTAGTCCCTTCATCCTCTCCCTACATTGTTCTGCCTTGGCCAACAACTCCGGATCGTTCATCAAGTTCATGGCCATTCTAAAAGTGAGAATTCTATGAACACAGATTCAGAAGACGTGGGATAGTGATCAATAGGAGAGGGCAAGCCTTCTGACTTTGTGGAGCACGAGGCGGCTTCCAGGTGCGAGAGACGCAGAAAGTTAAAGTTTGTCGTTTTGAATTTAGGAGAGACGCAGGCAGCTGGAAAACATAAGAAGTAAAAATGGAAAATGAGGAAAGGGGGAGTGGAGCTAATAAGGAATGATGAGGTGAAGGGGGACACATTGTGACTAGTAGTGAGCATTGAGATTTGACGACGGGGAAGGAAGCAAGGAGGCGAATTAGATAATATGGAAAATGAGCAGGGGGCGTTTGAAAGGAGGGTAGTGGAAAGAGCAATAGGGAACTCTCGAAAATTTTGATTTTTGGTTTTGAAAGTATGAATTTTAAAAAGTGTCTACTCAAAATTTTCACAGGAAAATTTCCCGACATGAATCTTATATTCATCGAAAGCTTTCCGAAAAAAAAATGAAAAATGAATGAAAACAACGAAAAAACGAGAGCTAATTTTCGAAGTTACGTTTTACACTCCGGGCTTCCCAAGGTGCACGTAGACAGAAAAACCTTAAAACACAAAATTTCAGGAAGCTCTAAAATTTTGAGTTTTTGCGATCCAGAGATTCTGAGATTCTAAGAAGCTGAGTTTTTCAGTTTTCCAACATCTTACACAGTTATTCGCGAAAATGCTGATACACCAAAAATTTACGAGTCCTGTATTTTAAGCTTATCCTGCTACATCCAAACATCAGCTTTGTAGTCTCTAGCTAACTAATTCAAAAATACTACTCTCAAATGACCAAACACCAAATCTTAAACCATCCAAATCTTCCAGGTTCACTCCGCGTACACCTCTCCAGGCCCTCGCACATCCGCTCACAACTCACCATCCCGCCAAGCCGCCGCCTTTGCCCAATCAGCCGCCGCAAAGCGTGCTCAGATGCTCCGTGGATTCTCACAAGACGTTGAGCCACAACCGGTGCCAGAGAGCTCAACAATGCGCCGAAACCGTATGCTCCGTACTCGGGAACGCTCTTTCCAATACCCCGATGAGTACTACCACGCCTACCAACCACACCAATTCGACCCACAGGAGCAGTACTAATGTTTTTTTGACACTAAATATTTTGCCCTAGCCTAATATTTTGTCACTATTTCCTGCTCGCCCCCACATTTCCCCCACATTTCATATTTTGATCCCAGTCCCTTCCACTCTTCCCCTTAACTGATACCAACAAAAAAATTAGTTATTTTAATATTTTCTCATCCCATACCATTGTTTTCCCGGGTGAACCCATTTAGTCACCAATTCCCAATTAGTTATCTCAAAAAAAATTCATCCATCAATGGATCTACATAATTTGTCATATGGACTCTGTGTGTGAAACTGATATTTCTGTTTGCGAAACATATTTTAATATTTGGTTTTTCAACAACAAAAAAATGAAGAAGTATATATTTGGAAGTTGAGAACACGGTCATATATGTACAATCGAGAAGAAAAAAAAATTCTCGGTTAGGAAAAGAAAATAAGAGTAAAGGAGAAGTGAAATAGAGACTAGAAGGAATGAGAGGAGCTCCGCAACGCACATAATTATTGGGTTGGACAAAGAAAAGAGGGCGTATCGGAAGAGAAGATGTTGTCATGGATACGAAACCTTTCGACCCTGTGTAGGCAGGAAATTGGATATACTAGGAATGCAACGACCTCCAATAGACTTTAATATGGGTGAGCACATACATGTATCGTTATGCATCTTTGTTGGTGTCTAAAGTCTGGACCTTTTTTATCAAGATCGAAAAACTTTGCTGCAGATGAAAAGTTTATTGAAAAAATATACAGATACTTGAAGACAAAAACGTTTAGGCGCACAATCCCGAAGAAGTCTCGCACTTGAATCCAGAAGAGCAGAAGCTGCAGGTGTCTCCTGGTTGGTAGATGTCCGAGTCGATGTAGTTTCCTCTGAAATTTTTTGACCTTGCTCTCGAATTTCTCCTATAGATGCTACTTACGGTCCCTTGTACTGGCAAACGACGGAAACCTTGTACATGTTGTTCTTGGAGGCATCCTTTCCACAGTTCTTGACTCCACATCCAATCAAGTTGGTCTCAGCCCACGCCATCTGGGTAGCATGTCCGATGCCAGAGTAGAAAGTGTCCTCGTCCAAAGTGATAGAGGTCCAGCCGAACTTTTGGAATTCGTTTTGCCACGAGGCAGAGGCGGCGGTTCCCTGGAAAAGGTATGTTCATAAGTCTGTGTTCTTACCACTTTCCTAGGCACTTCTTTGTTAGTTAGAATTAGGTTTCGCAAACTTACGAAGTTATCCAAGCTAGTCGGAGCAGACGAGGACCATGACCAGTAAAGGTTTTCTCCGAGACCATCAGCTCCTGAGTGATCTGTTGGGCACGTGTTGGCATAATTCTGGGCGGATGTGGCGACTGAGGTATCCCATTTCTGAAACATCTCATGTATGTATAGTACTCCTAACTCGTGAAAAAACTTACCATTTTTCGCATATTGGCTGCTGGTGGCTCTTGGGTTCCAGCAGCAATATAAGTACCCCTGGCAATTGAGGATCTCAAATCGTTATGCGCCTTGACAATGGCTGCCTGGGCAGTAGCACTGAATTGAGCATTGGCACATCCGATGATGGCGAGGAGACAGAGAGCGAACTTCATGGTGTTGAACGATGAAATGTCGGTTGAAAAGTGAGTGCTCTGGATGGTTTTTATATTGAGGTTCTTATCAGTGAAATGAAGAAAAACAAGGGGGGTTCGTACGCACAAAACTCAAACCGAGAAAAACTTTGGTCTTGAGGGAATTGATAAGATTGTCTGTCTGGTACCGAAACGTGTTTTGAGTCAAAACTTTTGACTCTCTGTTTGACTTATCAAACAGTGACGTAACGGCACCTGAAAGCAGCTTGTGACAATTGACAGTAAAGCATTGACAATGCAGTATGGTAATATGAATATGTTACAAGACAGGCAGTAAGCAAAACGTCCAAGTGACCCATTGGGCATCACAGCATGTGGTACATATCGAAGCATATCAAAGCATAATTGGATATCAAAGCATTTGAAGCAGCGGTACATTGCGGACCAATTCCTTCAATATACTCCGGGACTCAATTCATGCACAGTCCAACTTTTCAACTACTGCCCTTACGCTTTTTTCCGTCTTGCGACCGACCGTTTCCGGACCTCCCATTGTCTACGTTCTAGCCTCTAGTCATCACAAACACCGACTGTCTTTGGAAAAAATTTTCTATTCCGTACACCTCCGGTCGTGTGAAACCAAAAGTATACCAGCTTGCTGATTTTTACCCTTTTTCAGCCTACTGATCTTCGGCTTTCAGGTTAACGCGCCTTCTGTGGACATGATTCTGGAAATCTCTCATTTTTCTTATTTCATTTTAATTGTATTTTTTCATGTTTTGCTCCTTGCTCTCTCTTATCACATTCACCCGCCAGACATACGAATGATACCAGAGACTAGGAGTCGACGATGTTTTGAACAAAAACTAAACCGCGTCCACGTTTACGATCTTGTTTTTCTACTGATAACACTTGACGATATCCATATAAAAGAGCACCCACATCACCGCAGAACTCAACCGACATTTCATCGTTCAACACTATGAAATCCGCTCTCTGTCTCCTCGCCATCATCGGGTGTGTCAATGCTCAATTCAGTGCTACTGCCCAAGCAGCCATCGTCAAGAACCATAACGATCTGAGATCTGCAATCGCTAAGGGAAGCTACATTGATGGAAATGGATTGATTGAGCCGTCAGCTGCCAACATGAAGAAGATGGTGAGTAAAGAGTAGTAGATCTTGCTAACTTAAAGGTGTTTCAGAAGTGGGATGCCACCACCGCCACATCCGCCCAGAATTATGCCAACACATGCCCAACTGATCATTCAGGAGCACCTGGTTTAGGAGAGAACCTCTACTGGTCGTGGTCCTCAAATGCTCCAACCAGTTTGGATAACTTTGTAAGTCTGAAATATAATACATCGGAAAACCAGTACCCACCAACGTACTTGTCACTGTAATCACAGTAATCTGGGAAGTGTAGCCTATTAACCCCTGAAAAATAGTAATACCACAAGTTTTCATGTTTCAGGGAGTTGCAGCTTGTAACTCGTGGCAACAAGAATTTCAAGACTACGGATTGCCACAAACCACTTTGGACATGGACACTTTCAACCTTGGTATTGGTCACGCTACCCAGATGGCATGGGCTAACACCAACATGGTCGGATGTGGAGTTAAAAGCTGTGGAAAGGACTCCTCGATGGGCAACATGTACAGAGTTGCCGTGGTTTGCCAGTACAAATCCCAGTGAGTATTTTTTGCTGAAAATTGCACTGTAGTGGATATTTCAAAATCGAGTAGAGTGAAGAACTTTTTAAAATTTAATTTCAGAGGAAACATCCTTGACACTGACATCTACCAGCCAGGAGACACCTGCAGCTTCTGCTCGTCCGGACTAAAATGCGAGACTGCTTCCGGATTGTGTGCCTAAATGTTTCGAATGTTTTCAAGTATTTGTATATTTTCTCAGTAAATTTTTTATCAACAGCAAAGTTTTTCAATCTTGATAATGTATTATCTGCTTCAGAGACTGAGTTGATATTCAATGTGGATATGGGGCAAAAATATCGAAAAAATACAGAAAAATACTGTGTCGATTTTTCAATTTCCGGTAGCACAAAAGCCAAAAAATACTATAACCTGAAAAGAATTTCACTATAACAATATGCAATCTTACAAGCTATCTATAATTTTCACGGGTTTGGGATTCATCCTGAGCTTCTTTTTCAGCTTAATCTTGATCTACCTCACCTTGTTCCACATTGAAAAAATTTCGGGCACCTACCGAAAAATGGTTATCTATTTCGCTTCACTTGGTATATTATTCTCTGGTCTCGAAAATATAGCAAGACCGTTTGCGCATAACTATAAAAATTATGTCATAGTATTTAGTATAAATGAATGGATAGATTCTGAAAGTTTCCTAAGGCTTGCTCTCTCTATCTGGTATGGTTCTTATTTCGTAATAGTGTCCTTCATCAGTGTACAGTTTTTTTATCGATACATTTGCTTGTTGTATCCAGAGAAATCGAAGTATTTTGACGGTTGGAAAGGAGTGATATGGATGATGTATCCGTTGGTGCTAGCAATTTTGTATGTACCTTCAATCTATACTTTCAACACGCCAGATGAGAGTATAGATCGGATAATAAGGTATGTATAACAACGAATGGAAGGAAAGTAAATATACTAACCTTTTCCAGAACACCTATTCTCGAATCCTTCTCTCTCGAAATTTCCAACCTCCCCAGATTTGTTATGGTTCTCTACAGCCCCGATGAATTTTTCAAAATTGGGAACGCATTTTCCCTGGCCTCGACAACATTCATGCTTGTTTTTCACTACTGTATAAGTCTTTTTTGTGGGATCAGAATGCACTATACCATTAAAGAAAAGTTGAAAAATCAATCGAGTGCTCAACATAAGCTGCAACATCAATTTTTCCGAGCTCTCGTTGTGCAGAGTCTGGGGCCAACAGTTTTCTTGATTATTCCGGTTGCTCCGATTATAGTTGTGCCTATTATTGCGCCATATCTTGGAATAGATGTAAATTTTCAATCCGGATGGGTGTATTCGGTTGTTGGCTTGTTCCCACCTTTTGATAGTATCTCATTTATGTTGATTGTCAGCGAGTATAGAAAAGTTATCAAAAGTAAGCACGAAGTATTAGTGTCGTGAGAGACTCTATTTTCGTTTCAGATCGATTTTCAAAACCTTCGAACCAGATCAACGTGTTGGTAGCAACCACTTCGTAAACATCTTCTCAAAGGACAAATTATCACAAATAGTATTTTTCTCAGAAATATGTATAATAATAAGAGGTGACCTTAAAACTTAAGAAGTGTCTTCAATTTCCGCTATGGTTCTACTATAAACATCCGATTTTCCAATAACATTTTTTGGGCAAACTGTTCCAACTAAAACAGTATACATAGTCAAAATCACGATATGCTATCCCATGACTTCTCCCTAATTTTCACCACTACTGGATTTCTTCTGAGCCTCGTCTTCAACGTTATTCTGATCTACCTCACCATTTTTCAAATTGAAAAAGTAGCAGGTACCTATCGGAAAATGGTAATCTATTTCGCTTTACTTGGTGTATTTTTCTCCGGTCTGGAAAATATCGCAAGACCGTTTGCGCATAACTATAAAAATTACCTAGTGGTCTTTAGTATCAATAAGTGGATTGGATCTCAAGAATTGTTAAGATTTTCTGTTGCCTCTTGGGATGGATTCTATATCGTAATAGTATCATTCATCACAGTTCAGTTTCTCTATCGCTACGTTTGCTTGTTTAATCCGATAAAAGCTGAATTGTTTGACGGCTGGAAAATCTCAATTTGGGCTGTCTGTCCTTTTGTTCCAGCTATTCTGTTTACGCCGACTTTTTATTTATTCTGCTCTCCTGATGAGGATTCTAATCAGAGTTTAAGGTGATCACTGAACTTGATGATAAGCAAGTACCAAAATGATTTCAGGAGCACAATTCTGGATAATTATTTTCTGGAAATCGCCAATCTCCCGAGATTTGTTGTTAGCCCATATTCAACCGATGGATCTTTCAAAAGTGGAAGCATATTTTTTATTGTGTTCGCAATTTTTATCCTAGTCTTTCACTACTGTATCAGTCTCTATTGTGGGATAAAAATGCACTTCAATATTCGAGAAAAAGTTAAAGCTTTTTCGAAATCCCAACAGAAAATTCAACATCAATTTTTCCGAGCTCTTGTCGTGCAAAGCCTATCACCAACGCTGCTTTTGATTCTTCCCGTTGGACCAGTTTTGGCGACGCCCCTTTTTGCACCACATCTGGGAGTAGGAGTGAACTTTCAATCGGGATGGATATATTCGGTTGTTGGGCTGTTTCCGGCGATTGATAGTATCTCGTTTATGTTGATTGTAAGCGAGTATAGGAAAGTGATAAAAAGTGAGTTCAATCTTATGAAAAGTTATTCAAATTATATATGTACCTATAAATTCTTCACAGACTCAAATCATTAGAAAACTTTCAGAACGATTTTCAACGGCTTCCAACTAAATCAACATGTGGGCAACGACCCGGAGCAGTACTCTGTAGACTAACATTCCTATTTTTTCAGTTTAAATTTTTATTGAAGTTCAATTTTTTCTCAGATGCAAATCAATATGATTAGAAATCCCGAATTGTTCATGATAAAAACCATAAAACTGTTCAAAGGTATCAAAATCTAGAGGGTATTGCCAAGTGAAGGCCAGAATTTCTGCGATTTAGTTGATGATGCACGATCTCTCCAACGGAGGATCCCTTTTCGAGATCCCGTATATCCAAAGCACTGAGTTGAGACGACACAACAATTTTTGGAATGGATCCTCGGTGACAACCAGAAACTGAAATTTTCGAATGTCAATAAAATTTTACTTTGTGAAAAACTTACTGTGTTGCTCCCACCAACTATGCCTCCTTGTGTAATCATGTGGGTAGGTTAACCCTTTTGGGTTGTAGTTTTCAAGACACTTTTGCATTTGAATCCGGTCATAAACGTACTTGCAATAAAGGAATACTGCTAGAAAAGAAATAATAAAAATTGGGAAGAATATGAATTTAGCAAGATACTCGATCCATTGGACAAGGTCCATTTGGAAATAAGAAAAGTCAGGAAAATGTCAAGAATGAAACGAAGTCTTCGGTGAAAGCTGCTCGGGGTGAGCCAGATTAGGAGGCATGGATGGTTCTCGAGAAGAATCCGCTTATATACTTGTGCCTCGCCCCGAGAATAGTGTTTGGTGTTGGATGGGGAGGGATAACCAGGACAAGTTTTTCTGACGGCATCCAAGTATTTACTGAAATCAACAGGGGGTAATCCTAACCTGTTGACCCCCTGGAGCATGGCGAATATCGTCACAGCAGGGGCTATTTTTAGGATTGGTAAAGGAATGTGGGTTAGGTTTCTAGTTCATTACTTTTTCCGTGTGATCATTATTTTTGGTAGGATAGTGTAAGGTTGTCGGGATGGTTGGAAATTTGAGAAGATATCAGGAGCAGAAATCTGAAAATTTGAGATTCGGAGTCTCTAAATTTTCCACATTCTAGGCGGTTCGGAAGTTCAGAGGTTATTTGGTTATGAGATTCACTTTTTACAGTAGTCCCTATTATTTTGTAGCTCATAAAACAGATCTTAATCTAATCGGCTGTAGTAAGAAATTAGGAAACTTGTCCGATAATAACACTTACCATCAGGGAGAGCGTACAGAAAAAGAATGCTTCTAAAAAAGTTTTTTTTTTGTAAATGAAAACACATGCAGAAAAAACCTACTTGCTTGTGTTATTATCACAAGTTATTTTCCCTTTTAGTTTCACACACAAGATGATACTGGATATAGTGAAAAAGAGGAGTATGACTCCTGTTATATACTCGATGATAAGCTTATAGGATAACGAAAATCTTCGGTCAATTTGAATAGTTTTTGGAAAACGAAAGTAATCGCAATAACATTTTTCGGGTTTTGAGTCGCATAGCTCATTTAAAAAGCGATTTACAATACTTCTGACACGGTTTGTGAATGCACAGCATGACAAATGGTTTCGGATGCACTATGTACGGACATAATAATGAATGAGAAGTTACTGATCTCTTGGTCAGCGGAAAGTAATGAACTGCGAGATGACCGGGGATGGATTTAAAAAACTGAAAAAAAAATCTATTGTGCTTAACAGTTTTTTCGACTCACTGAATATACTGATTACATATTCAACTATTCGGTGTTTTTCAAATCACATCAATATTTTGATATCGTAATAAAACGTCGTACCTGAGAATGTGTGGGGCTAATATTATGATGATGGATAAAGAGAATATGAAAACATGTTTAAAAAAACTACATCATCGGAGTTTTCATAACTTTTTCGGTTTTTTCAGGACCTCGTTTTGGGAGGGGGTGGAACCAAAAAAAATGCGAATCAGCTAGCGATTCCGGTAAAATAGGGTGAGTTTTGATAGACATTTTGTGACCAGAATAATGCTACAAACTTTCGTTTTTGTTGAAATGTTTTTCTTAAAAGTATTATATGAAAAATGAGATAAATATGCGGAGTGGTACATATGCTAAGAAACTAAGAAATGACAGCTCAATAATTGAAGACTTTTCGAAATGTGAAGTTTTATGAAATTTTGAGAAACTAAATTTGTGCGGCAAACTATAAAGAAACCAAAAAATGTACAGAGATCGGAATACAAGATAAGATGAAACACAATTATCTCGAAATGGAAACCATTGCAGAAGATCTGGAGAAAATTTCTCGAATATCTTTTTTGACATTCGTGTCGAAAATGAGTAAGATATAGGGTAGAGACAACGTCATCTGAAAAATATGCAGTTAACTGAATAATTTGAATCAAATTTCTCGGTCATCAAAAAAAATTAAAAGATGCCAGAATTTCAAGGATCACAAGAACAAACATTACCATATCTGAAGCCACACTCAACAGTGGAGTTCCAAACGCAAGCACTTCCGGTGGAAGCACTGCAAATTTAAACAAGGTCATGTTTGCAATAGACCATAGCAATATTCCCGAATAGAGTATTCCATAGATCATCGCCATCTTTGTCATCTTCCGTGACACCCCTTCATGCGCAGTCCCCTGTAGTTTTTTGAGTGCTGTTTGAGCAACAGTGATCCCGGTAATGATCAGCAAGCAAAAATAGATAATAGAAAACGCCGCCTGTTTTTTTCCATGCAGATTCCAAATTTCCAAATCTACAGAAAACCAAACTGTTCCATTTCTGACCTCCAGTTTTGTTGGCTGCCCAGATATTTGAGTTAAAGAGCTATACAGGATAAAAATGAGTTCCACTAGTAGATAATAACGAGACCAAAATTTCTCATAACTCGCGAAAAATTTGATAGAAGAGATACGGTGAATGCTCATAGAGACCGCGGAGCAAAACTGCATGTGGAAGAAAAACATAACGAGAAATCCGAAAATATTCCACGACCCGGCATGGAAATTTTCCAGCAGTTTTATAAATTTGAGTCCAAACTCCAATTCCAAGAAGCGGACTGATATCCAGCTGTTCAGCCAGCATGTGATATTCTAGAATGTTCAAAGTCAGAGTTTTCAGGAAATTCCGAATGTATTGAGAACTCTCACAACTCAACTTACTATCAACAAGTCGGCTTGAACCAGTCTGTAAAACTAATTCTTGTACTTTGGACCGTTAAGATGAACAAAAATATATATCATCAAAAAAATAGAAATACTTCCATAGCTCAGCTGGAGTCCGGCAATAGTTTGATTTGCACTGTTTTCAGCTAAAACCTCTAGTAAAATGGGATAAGTGAAAACGGACATATTTTTTGTTTAAGAATCAAACTGCGGAAGTGACTAAATTTTTTCTAATTTCTCTATTTATGCTCGCGGAGAAACGAAAATTGTCGGGGATATTTAGATAATAGCGGACTTTCTAAAATGTGAGGTTGTCTGGTATTTCGAATGAAATGGAAAACTAGACTTTGGGTGTCTTTACTAATAACAATCACCAATTTCCTTGTCTGTCTGTCTATCAGACATCATAACTCGACAACCAGTGTACCGATTTCGATGAAATCTATATAGATCGACTGGAAATTTGTCTGACATGATGTCCGTGATTTTCTATATATTTTTTTCAAATTATAGAAACGATGATGTGATGATAAGTTTTGAAAGCTGCATCAAGAACTTTTTGCAGGGATCTCTGTGAATGACACAGAGAGATTTTCTACTGGATACATCAAAGAAACCGGAAACCAGATTAGTTGTGAAACAATGGATTCGTTTATTGGTAACTTGTTATAATGGAGTGCTACGGCAGACTGCTGCGTTTGCGGAAATTAAAAGTAATTTCAAACTTAATTTTCTGTACCCAAAATTCGACAACTTTGATGATAACCAGATAAAATGACATACATATACCTCGCTCGATTGTAAAAATTTGAAAGTTGCGTCTTTTCAAAGCCTTTAAGGTTTGGTTTCAAAAGTGCAACAGTCAGGTGAACAATTCTTGATAGTGATAAACTTTCATTCGTTGTAACGCGCTTGTTGATAAAAAGTGCAACACCTTAGTTTTACACAAGTCAGTTATTACCTTACAGTTTTTTTGTAGCACTCGTGATTATGCTACATGTCGACAAGGTTGATAGTCTGTTAACCGAAAAAATTCAAATATCTGCTTCTAACTTGAAACCATTACAATGCTATAAGTTTTACTTGAAGTAAGTTTTTCTCTTGGATTTTTGAAAATAATGCTGCTCTGATTAATAGGTTGTATTATAAATACGGGGACTATCATTCATTTTGTGTGGTTCAAGCGGATGAAAATGGAAAAATTGATCTGACCAAAGATAGACCGATTCGAGGAACTTATGATGGTAATTTTTGCGAAAAAAATTTGAAAAAAGAGACGTTTTAGAAGTGGACCCAATGGGACTATTCTTATCAGTGATACCATCAGAAAAAGTGCGATACGGACATTATTTTCGAAATCATGGAGGAATCCCATTTATTTATAAATTAGGGTAGGTTTATAAATTAGTGTATTTGACCTGTCGGTTATCAAATATATTTTCAGACTTCTTTCTAATTCTGAAGAAGTACTAGATGAAGTTCACATCATGAAACGATGGATGCACCCGTTTGTAACTCGAATTCAAGTCAACCAACCTGGTTTTTATGGTACCATATTCAAACCACCAGGTCCTGGCCCCTTCCCATGCATCATTGACATGCCTGGGATGGATGGAAAAGTGGGAACTATCAGGGCAGAAATATTCTCTTTCAGTGGATTCCTGGTTTACACTATGCTCACGTTTGGTCACCTAGATCTCCCAGAAATATTGCAAGAAGTGGATGTAGAAACGTATTCAAGACACATAGAATATGTTAAAACGTTACCTTATTGTTCTGGAAAAATTGCCCTATACGGATCGTCGTTTGCTGGAACTCTAGTCCTACACCTAGCCACAAAGCACCCGGAACTTTCCGCAGTCGTATCTGTAAATGGTCCAGAAGCATTTCTAAAGGAAGGAGGTTATATGAGAGAAAATGGAAAACCAATAAACTGTGAAACGTTTGACGGCAAATCATCAGTTTTTTTGAATGGTGTTCCTAACCAAACGATTCCATTCCAAGAACTTTTCGATAGACTGAAACCGGAAACGAGTATCAAATGGGAGCGGATAGCAAAGCGTATCCCATTTCGGATATTGGTATGTTCAAATCTAATACTTTACAAATCTTTGTTAATTTTATAGGCTTCCATCGATGACTGGATGCTACCGGCCGTTAGTAATGGCTCTCGCATCCGTGATAACCTTCTCCAAACTGGTCATCATGTTGAAGTAAGCTTCTATTCCGATATACCAAGTTCTCATTTCATATTTTCAGATCGAATTTGTCTGTGGAGGACATTCAAAAAGTGTTCCTTACTTCCCACACCTCCCATTTTATCACAACAGGTTTTGGAAAGTGTCGATAGGGTTTGGAGGCGAAAACATTTTGCATGCCAAATCTCAAGAAAGAGTTTGGGACAATCACGTCAAATTCTTCAAGAAACATTTGGGAACTCCACCGAGTTTGCCGGATTATGAGAGGGAGACTAAGATTGAGGCTCCTGAAAATATAAAGAATAAATTATGAGCAAATGAATAAACTTTTTCTTAATAAAATTGTCTAGCATACAAAGAGGCACCAGGAACAACGTACTTTTCAAGATTACATGTTAAGAAAAAAAATCTGATTGAGAATCTTATCGGATTTGGAGAGCAATCTGAAAATAGAGAATTTGATTTTTCTGAGAGTTTTATATCTAGTTCAGAGTGTCTAAAAGGAGTTTTTCGACATCAACTGTCCTCTCAACTGTCATGAATAACCTCATTGGGTTGGCATCTGAAGATTTGTACTATAAATTTGAAACGTTTGAAAAAAGCACCAGTATAAGTCCCCCATAGTGGCTTTTCAGTTGGCAACCGATTCCTCCATCAACATCAGATTTCAAAACACAAAACGAGCGGAGAATCCCAACATCGCCGTGCAATCTAAATCCAATTTCAATCTTCAATACTCTAAAATGTTCCACTAGCTTCAACTCAAACTTGTAATTTGTGAACGGTTAGATTTGAAGCTCCGATTTCTCGAATTTCTGTCAAGGAACACTTTATTCACATGAAGCATGTTGGAGGGCAGACAATAAAATTTGACATGGATGTATAATAGTGCATGAACCACTTTCTTATCAGTAGAACATTGTCGCAGAAAAATCCGATTTTCTAAGAGTTTATAGGGTGACTGACTGTAAATACTTTATTGACCAAAATTTAAACATGATCACAATATTGGTCTCCCTCAGACTTTCCCGGACACTGTCCGGGGGTCCCAAGTGCTTCTTGAAAAATTCGATTTTTCTAGTTATAAAGGGAGTTTCCGAATACTGTAACAATTTCAGAATCTCGAAATCTAAACAATTTTCGAATAACTTCACATCACACAATAATATTCGAGAAAAGTAAACTTATTAGAAAACTAAACAGACAATTCAGCACTGTTTTTCCGTCTCCTTTTTTGTACAAGACTTATCACCCCCTGTTTTTGAATACGATCCTTCCCGTTGGACCAGGTTTTGCGGGGCCCCTTTTTGCACCATATCTGGGAGTGGATGTAAATTTTTGATGGATATATTCGCTTGCTGGATTGTTTCCGCCATTTGATAGTATCTCGTTTATGTTGATTGTTGGCGAATAAAGTAAAGTGATAAAGAGTGAATTCAATTTCAAATGGAGTAATTCAAATACCAATGAGCTCTCCACGCACTCAAATCTCTATAAAACTTTCAGAACGATTTTCAACGGTTTCCAACCAAATCAACATGTGGGCAACGACCCAGAGTAGTACTCTATAGAAGAGCATTTCTAATTTCTTCAAATTTATTTTTATATATGTTCAGTTTTTCACACAATCAAATGCAAAATAAATACGATTAGAAATCCCGAATGTTTCATGATGTAAAACCATAAAATTGTTTAAGATATCAAAATCTAGTTGGTATTGCCAAGTGATGGCCAGAACTTTTGCGATTCAATTGACAATGAACAATCTCTCCAACAAAGGATCCCTTCTCGAGATTCCTTGTATCCAAGGCACTGTAAAGGGGAATATGTTTGTGCCGAACATCCCTTTAACTGTGATAGATAAAACGGTCTATCTTATAAGAGTTTATTCATGAGTATGGGGGAGAGCCAGATGGGCTGCTCTCCGACGGGTGGAGGTCCCACACTGAAGACAAATGTTGTATAGTGGGTCTTATATACGAGTGGAGACGTGGTGCCGCGTGACTCTTTTCCCTCGGGCCCCCTCCTCACTAGTCATGTGCTTAGAAGAGCACATGTACTAGTGACGCAAGTGGCCACCCGGAAGTAGAATGAAAGGGGACTTGAAAAGACCCCTTCACATCCCACGCCTTTAGAAAATAGCAACGTCCTCGTTGCGTATGTCTATTCAGTCAAACAAGTTTGGCGGAATGACATATACTCGGAAAACGTTACGACTTCCCAAAAGCCAGAAACACAAAAATTGGTGGCTTTAGCGGCACCTCGTCCCCCCTTTTTAGAAAAATGTTTCGTCCTCGAAACCTGGGAAGTTGAAAAAGTGGTCGAGTTTGAAACATTCCTCTAAAGGAATAAACAACCGAAAACAAACTATGACAAACCAAACAAATAATCCTATCTTAAAAATAATACAATCGAAGCAGATTACACCTGACAATCTCTTACTTTCAAACTTAATCTAATTACCACCCTCGGTGTCACGCGAGATAGGTGTTGAAATGTGCGGGGGATAAGAGAAGGTGGTTTCTTTTTGTACAATGAACCGGAGGTCCCTAAGAAAAGAAAAACAATTTTAAGCTCGTGGGGATGGCTAACTGTGAATGATGCTGAACATAAGAATTAATTTGTCTTTCTGATTAATTTTAGCTTGATTCTGAAGCGGCGGGGGGTCGTAGCGTCTTTTCCTTAGGCGTCTCTGCGCATTTAGATCACTAGACAAAGCAATACTCTACCGGGCTATTCTGCACTCTCAGTAGTAGGAATTTTCAAGAAAAGCTATAAAATTTTGACATCAAGAAAAGATCAAATGGAGAAAAATACAATCAAGCAAGCATTTCCGTTACATCCGCAGACGAGTTTTTGGCGAGTCCGAAATCCGCAAAGTCGTGATCCATTGGAACTGCTGACTAGTAGAATAATATATAGATAGGAATATATGACGAGGTGGAATGGGTTTGTCGAGAATAGTACGAGTGGTGGAATAATTCTGACGATAGGAATATAGTGGGTCGATGGTATAGCGGTTTGGTCGCACTCACTGAGGTTCCTACGCCTAGAATTCCAAGGATTTTATCTGTTTTGAGGGTTCACCTCTGGCACACAGATAAAATCTTCTACTCGGTAATACCTCCATGTAAAGGGGAATATGTTTGTGCCGAACATCCCTTTAACTGTGATAGATAAAACGGTCTATCTTATAAGAGTTTATTCATGAGTATGGGGGAGAGCCAGATGGGCTGCTCTCCGACGGGTGGAGGTCCCACACTGAAGACAAATGTTGTATAGTGGGTCTTATATACGAGTGGAGACGTGGTGCCGCGTGACTCTTTTCCCTCGGGCCCCTTCCTCTCTAGTCATGTGCTTAGAAGAGCACATGTACTAGTGACGCAAGTGGCCACCCGGAAGTAGAATGAAAGGGGACTTGAAAAGACCCCTTCACAGCATATTGAAAAGATAAACCACTGTCGAATTTATTAAAAATATTGGGACTTGATATGGATCAATATTTATTTCAGTATCAAGAACTTTGATGAAAATGCAAATTTCGATCAGTACGTCTGAAAAGTTAGGAATTCAAAACGAGCAAACTGAGAAAAACTCACTCAAAATTCCAAGTACCCCATCGATGAAAAATCTCACATAGAAAAGGGTCAAACTTGATGATCTGGTAACTTTCTTAGATCCGAATGTAGAGTACAAGAGATAAAAATTGATAGTAACCATTACGATAGAAAATATGACTGTCAAAAATGATGATAAGTTGGCGATCCAAAACATGCTGAGCGTAATCTCTCTATTACTTCAACGTCAGATGAGAAAAACGTGGTATAGTTTGCTCTGTTGTTTTTCATTTATCACGCGGTGCTGACTTTGATATGGTGGAATGACGATGTGTCACAAAACTTGTTCTCATTAGTTTTCACTCAACGTCAGCTTAGTTCTCACAGGTTTTTGAGAGATCTCGAGTTGATTATATTACATTTTCCCAGAGTGTCTTGTAAAAATTCGTGTGTTTGGAAAATCTTGTCATATTATTGAAAAAAAATGGGAAGTGTCAGAGGTTTTTACTCAATGATCAGGCACTTGGGGTGACAACAAAAAAAACAGAAGTACTGTAAATCGCATTTTAAATGGGCCAAAGCGTTAGTGCGAATATTTTCGCATTCCAATAACTTTTTGAATTATCCGAGGATTTCTGTTATCCTATCAGCTTATCAACGAGTACATAACAAGAGTCATACCCCTTTTTTCACTATATCCAGTTTCATCTTGTTTGTGAAAGTCCGGGGGGAAATAACTTGTGATCTTTTTCTGCATGTTTTTATTTTTTATTACATTCAATTTGATTGAGATCTGTTTTAAGCGCTACCAAATAATAGGGACTACTGTAAAAAGTGTCACTGATATTTTAACGATAAAAGATTAAAGATAGCGTGTTTTCAAGTCACCATCAACTCGAGATTCAGAACGCCGCAGAATCTCAGAATCGAACAACCTCTGAATTTTCGAGCTGACATCCGTTCAAATATCCAACCTTTCCCAGAACCTTTCACTATCCTACCAAAGAAAATGATCACGCGAAAAAAAGTAATGAACTAGAAACCTAACCCATATTCCTTTAACACTCCCAAAAATAGCCCCGCGGTGACGATATTCACCATGCTCCAGGGGGTCAACAGGTTAGGATTGCCCCCTGTTGATTTCAGTAAATCCTTGAATGCCGTCAGAAAAACTTGTCCTGGTTATCCCTCCCCATCCAACACCAAACACTATTCTCGGGGCGAGGCACAAGTATATGAGCGGATTCTTTTCGAGACCCATCCCTGCCTTCTAATCTGGCTCACCCCGACCAGCTTTCACCGAAGACTTCGTTTCATTCTCGACATTTTCTTAACTTTTCTTGTTTCCAAATGGATCTTATCCAATGGATCGAGCTACTTGCTGAATGCATATTTTTCCCAATCTTCATTATTTCTTTTCTAGCAGTATTCCTTTATTGCAAGTACATTTATGACCGGATTAAAATGCAAAAATGCCTCGAGAACTACAACCCAAAAGGCATCACCTCCCCGCATGATTACACAAGGAGGCATAGTTGGTGGGAGCAACACAGTGAGTTATCTTTCATAAATGAAAAATTTATTAAGATTTGAATTTTTAAGTTTCTGGTTGTCACCGAGGATCCATTCTAAAAATCGTTGTGTCGCTTCAACTCAGTGCTGTGAAGGGGTCTTTTCAAGTCCCCTTTCATTCTACTTCCGGGTGGCCACTTGCGTCACTAGTACATGTGCTCTTCTAAGCACATGACTAGTGAGGAGGGGGCCCGAGGGAAAAGAGTCACGCGGCACCACGTCTCCACTCGTATATAAGACCCACTATACAACATTTGTCTTCAGTGTGGGACCTCCACCCGTCGGAGAGCAGCCCATCTGGCTCTCCCCCATACTCATGAATAAACTCTTATAAGATAGACCGTTTTATCTATCACAGTTAAAGGGATGTTCGGCACAAACATATTCCCCTTTACATGGAGGTATTACCGAGTAGAAGATTTTATCTGTGTGCCAGAGGGGAGTGGTGAACCCTCAAAGCAGATAAAATCTTCGCGAATTCTAGGCGCAGGAACCTCAGTGAGTGCGACCAAACCGCTATACCATCGACCCACTATATTCCTATCGTCAGAATTATTCCACCACTCGTACTATTCTCGACAAACCCATTCCACCTCGTCATATATTCCTATCTATATATTATTCTACTAGTCAGCAGTTCCAATGGATCACGACTTTGCGGATTTCGGACTCGTCAAAAACTCGTCTGCGGATGTAACGGAAATGCTTGCTTGATTGTATTTTTCTCCATTTGATCTTTTCTTGATGTCAAAATTTTATAGCTTTTCTTGAAAATTCCTACTACTGAGAGTGCAGAATAGCCCGGTAGAGTATTGCTTTGTCTAGTGATCTAAATGCGCAGAGACGCCTAAGGAAAAGACGCTACGACCCCCCGCTTCAGAATCAAGCTAAAATTAATCAGAAAGACAAATTAATTCTTATGTTCAGCATCATTCACAGTTAGCCATCCCCACGAGCTTAAAATTGTTTTTCTTTTCTTAGGGACCTCCGATTCATTGTACAAAAAGAAACCACCTTCTCTTATCCCCCCGCACATTTCAACGCCTATCTCGCGTGACACCGAGGGTGGTAATTAGATTAAGTTTGAAAGTAAGAGATTGTCAGGTGTAATCTGCTTCGATTGTATTATTTTTAAGATAGGATTATTTGTTTGGTTTGTCATAGTTTGTTTTCGGTTGTTTATTCCTTTAGAGGAATGTTTCAAACTCGACCACTTTTTCAACTTCCCAGGTTTCGAGGACGAAACATTTTTCTAAAAAGGGGGGACGAGGTGCCGCTAAAGCCACCAATTTTTGTGTTTCTGGCTTTTGGGAAGTCGTAACGTTTTCCGAGTGTATGTCATTCCGCCAAACTTGTTTGACTGAATAGACATACGCAACGAGGACGTTGCTATTTTCTAAAGGCGTGGGATGTGAAGGGGTCTTTTCAAGTCCCCTTTCATTCTACTTCCGGGTGGCCACTTGCGTCACTAGTACATGTGCTCTTCTAAGCACATGACTAGAGAGGAAGGGGCCCGAGGGAAAAGAGTCACGCGGCACCACGTCTCCACTCGTATATAAGACCCACTATACAACATTTGTCTTCAGTGTGGGACCTCCACCCGTCGGAGAGCAGCCCATCTGGCTCTCCCCCATACTCATGAATAAACTCTTATAAGATAGACCGTTTTATCTATCACAGTTAAAGGGATGTTCGGCACAAACATATTCCCCTTTACAATGCGATTACATCTGGTTGTGATCATTAGTTTGGAACGCGTTTTTGCCGTGTATTCACCGATTTTCTATCATAACACTCGACCGAAGTTTTCAAACTACTTACTGGTATTCGCGATTTGTACATGGCCAATTATCATATTTTTAGTGTTCATTGACGCTTGCGAAACGTCCATAAACTACCCGTCTGGCTGTGCAGTATTTGCATGTTTTACGAATCAATGTTTCAGGACTTTTCTTGCAACTTTCGGATTGGTATTTGACTTTTCCGATAGCAGGCAGATCAACATTCATTTTCAAAAATCCTATGTGCCTTATTCACACTGGTATTTGCCGCAAAACTTTTTGTTCTCAAAAATACAGCTAACGGTCAACAGACGATGCACAGAGCAAACCAACTGACCCTTGTTGGAACGGCAATAATCGTTATCTTCGATGTTTTGCCAACTACAGTATATACCAACTTTCCGCTCGCAAGAAACGAGGAGTATGGTAGATGGTTACTTTGTTGTAAGATGGGTGGATTCGTGCTGGAAGGGCTCATTGTTTACCGGTCCCTAATGAGAAAGAACGAAACCAATAAACACAGTTCACAATTTTTAGGCCAGTCTAGGTAGAAAGTTGGTTTTTGATAGTCAAAAATGTTTTGATATTCTCTGTTATTTTTTGGAAATGGAGAAATGAATTTCTCTCTTTTGTCTGTTTCCCACAATCGATCGAATAAACCAATATGACTAACAGAATGACTCAGGTTTGCTACAACACCAGTGACTGCTAAAAATCCAGGGTTGCAATCTGACGGGCCGGGTTTGGGCCGGGCTGAAAGAAATTTTCTTGGCTCGGCCCGGCCCGTTCGGGCCGCATCGAGAAAATTATCGAAAATTTTCAAAATTTTTTGGGATTTACAAAAATTTTTAATTTTTGACTCTTATGAGTCATTAACATCAAGTTTATAGCATATAGGTATACTTGAACGTAAAATGAAGTTTTTGAACTAGAATTAGGCAGTCATTTTCCAAAAATTTTCAGTGAAATTTTGGTTGACAGGCCGGGCCGGCCCGGGCCGAGTTTTTTTTCCGAAAAAGCCCAGCCCGGCCCGTTGCAACCCCCTCCATAGAAATTAGAAGAAAAATTGACCCGAATCAGATTATGAGTTTTCAAAGTGCCAAAAATCCGGTTTTCCAATCTTGCTTTTACAGTGAAAAATATGGTCCTGCGTGAAATTTTAACTGAAAGCAGGACCGGAATCCAGATTTTCCGCCCTTCGAATGCTCATAACTTGGTTTTGGTCAGTATTTGAACCGGTCGTCAAGATCACTTTTTCTTGTCTACGAGTTGATACATAGGAAAATATCTCAACCATTTGGAGCATTTTAGTACCCTTTTAAAAGTTGAAAAGATATGTGATGTGGACACATGACATCATAAAACCTTTTACGCTTACAAGGTAGATACATAAGTCTGAAAGTACATGTGAAAACCACTGAAAGTCAGCTCATTATTTTCATACCCATAGACATCTCATTATTATTTTTTCGAAAACAAGACGGGAAGTCAGACTTCCGTTATATGTGTGATCAAAACTTATATCCAAGTTCCTCATCAGAACAAGTGAAGCCAGCTGGAACTTAAAAACAAGACATTTTATCGGAAAATGGTCTGGATTGCTGTTCTAGCTGCTTCATTGTCGGCCATATTCTGCGCGCTAATGGCCGCTGTTAACTATTCACTTTTGTTCTCTATATTTCGATCAAAAGTGATCAAAAAGTCATCGAGTCTGACACTATTTTATTCTAGATTTTTAATTGATGGAATTATTGGGACAATATGTGAGTTTAAATGTTTCTTCTCACTTTTTGATATCGCAAATTGCAGGTGTTCCTCTTGAAATTTTTATGTTGATGAAACTAGTTTTTCCTCAAGTGAATATGAGCCATTATCGCACTCCTGTGTTTGCGATTCTTTCTACATCTGTGAACCTTACCAATATGCGATCCCTTGTAGTTATGATAGTCAGTTTGCAACGAGTTGTAGCAGTTTGCTGGCCTATCTTCTACCGTAACGCTCGACGGAAACTGTCAAACTTCGTGTTGCTGACTATAGTTTTTTTATCACCTATAGGGAATTCTGTTTTGTTTTTTGAGACTTGTGGAAATTCACTGAATTTTCCACTTGAATGCGTTGTTTTTGCGTGCCTCACGAATCAATGCTACAAGTCGTTTCTGTCTATCTTCGGATTGGTAATACTGTCATTTGTTGTGGAAAAAATTCTAGGGTTTTCAGGTCTCAAAAATTCTCACCACCTCCTTTACAATCGTGTTTGCCCTGAAACTATTAGTATTGAGAAAAAGTGATAGTTGGAAGAACATGCAAAATACTGATCGAGCGAACCAGTTGGCACTAGTTGGAGCAGCAATAATTGTTATTTTTGATGTTTTACCAACTACAGTATACGCAAACATTGGGTCGGGCCAATTCGAAGATTATGGAGCATGGTTATTTTGTTTCAAGATGGGTGGATTTGTGCTAGAAGGCATCATAGTACGCTGGACTTTTATGAAAAAAAGCAAATACACTACAGGGTCATCACGAAAGAAAACCCGGAATATTTCAGTTTTGAAGGTCGCTTCCGATCAAAATGACTTCAAGGTTGAAACAGTACCAAAACCTGGGATAGGGTGAACTCTAAAGTCTGCTTGATCAGATACCATTTTTATTTGTATGCTTATTAATAAAGTTTCATATACATAGCAACTTTTTTCTGTTTCAAATTTTTTTCTTCGTCACCCGAAACGCAGGAGGCAAAAAAACTGACCCGATTACGCTTTTCGAGACCCGTTTCATTATAAATTTGTATTATTTTTTCAATCAGATAAATGAAACTACAATGAGAAACAAAAACCTTTGTTTATATCCAGATAAATCGAAATAAAACTCTACTGTTTCAGAACTACCCTCTGAGTCACCGACTGTGCACTGTAAACCTGTTGAGATCTCACAAATCGTAGTCGTTTCCTCAGATGCGGTAGGAAACAGATAATAGCAATGGGATCAATGCAGGGAAATATTGATACAGCGATGACTGACGCAAGATAGATGCACCGGAAGTCGAGGAGGAATACTGGCCCAAACCACACGGCTAGACAATGCATAAGGCTGACACATATTGGGATGGCGGTTTGGATGATGAGGGAGTAGAAGAGTTGACGTTGAAGACTGAGGGTCTTCTCGCTAAGGGTCACTTGCACTTGGAGCTTTTTCATTATCTGAAAATGAGCTGTAGAAAAAATGAGAATGAGATGAAGAACAAAGATGTAGTACCTTATGTCCCAACACAAAATACAAGGTCATCGAGTATAACGTGCTGATTGTGACAATAACAACTCCGATCCATGACCGTATCACTGCATTGTTACTACCTTCCCAATACAGGGCTATCACCATACTCATGTTTTGCGAATCTTCACTATACAACTCTTCAAATGAGTTTTGAATATAAGCCTTCCGCTCGTAGTCTCCATAGAAAAAACATTCGCAGACCTGATAATCTCATTCAATTTCAGAACTATCGTCATAAGTCCTACCCACGCCCACAATGACATATGACAAACACAATAAATAAACGTTGCTATTAAGCCATATGGCATAAACCATTTTTGGAGCACGTTGTTTTTATAGAGCACAAAATATCTGAATATAAAATGAGCATGTAGGATTGCATATGTGACTGAGATGAATCCACAACGGACCGATAGCGCCAACTGGCCAAGATCAGAAAAATGAAGGAAAGGGCCCTCGGAGACAAACACCACGAACGCATAGCGGTAGGTGTGGACGCACTGAGAGATTGAGAGTTTATGACTTCGAAAATATCAACTTGGAACAAAATGCTTACCATAGGGACCAACGCATCATAAGATGAACATAACATGTTGAAAAACGAAAAACTGATTAAGAGATGCCGGTAGGACCCCAACTGAAGTTTCTTATCAGTATACAGTAAGTAAATAAAAATTGGATTGAATACAAAAGCCAAAAAACCACAAAACTTTGGAATATAGTAGTGTGGGAAGTTGACGTACATCGTTGTGTTTCAGTGACAATGAATAGTTTTTGTACCGAGTGTTTGGTTAGACGGGTTTCATCGTGAACGGAAATTATGTTAATTTATTCAGAATTGTGTTTTAAACCAAGCCTCTCGGTAACACTTAGGAAATTGAGCTCTAAAGTGTCTTCAGTATAATTTTTTGGAGCAAAATTGATTTTTTTAATCATTGAAACTGCACAAAATCTTAGCATCTCCAAGCCTTCTAGATGAACCCCTGGAGGTTACAAACTATAAAACTTTCATTCATAGTATCTTCCAGTAATGCAAAAATGTACAGACACAAACTCTAAATTCTATTACCCAAGAACACAATACTAATTGTCAGCCAGTTTTTTCTCTTTTTTTCTCTACCTGTCTCTTCAACAGTACATACTATTTTCTCCTTCTTGTCTTATCTTTTCTCGTCTGCGCCTTTAATGTTGACAATTAAAAAGTTACCGATAACAAGAAGACAGTCTATATAAAGAGAATGATAGTGGAGCATGACATTAGTATTGATACAAAAAGTTGTATAGATGAAGTTCCTATTGTTATTTTCCATTTTTTTGGGGTGCACCCATGCTTATAATTTTCTTTTGGTGTCACCAGTTTTTGGCTACAGTCACTTGAAGTTTATGAGTAAAGTTGGGGACACTTTGGCGGATGCTGGACATAATGTGGTGGGTGTTTTTGTCTGAAAATTCTGTAATTGAATTAGAAGAAATTTTTAGACAATTCTCCAAGTTTACAACTATGAACATTTTGGGGAGATTCGAATGACAAAGAATAAAAAAGTAGAGGTAAGAATCTGAGCATCTGAGAATCGCAGAATCTCAATATTCCAGCTCGTCGACTATCACAATCCGGAAAGCTCTGAAATTGACGAAAACTCGGCGAGTGCTATGAAACTCATGTGGGACACTGAGATCATCAATAACCCCTTGACAGGTGCCCTGGCCGTGAGTACAATACACTTTTTTACAAGTCTAAAAATTTCACATTTTCAGACGTCCTCCGTACTCTTTCAAGAGATGAAAATCATGTGTGAAAGTAGGTCAAAACTATAAATTTGAGCGGGAAATCAAAATTTAATTACAGAAATCCTTCTTGACAAAGACCTTCACAAGTGGATTTTGTCGAAAAATTTTGATGGATTCATCTCGGAAACGTTTGATTTTTGTGGGCTTTGTAAGTGGAAAAAGAACAATTTAAGGAATCATTTTCAAATTTTCAGATTTAGGAGATCACTTGAAAATGAATATCATTCCTATGCACTCATCTACTATCAGTCTTCCATCTTTCTATGCAATTGGAGAACCTTCGAAATTGAATTTTTTGCCATGTGAGTCTTGTAGATCAAAAATGTCTAGTAGATCAGAAAACAAAACATCTGACCATATGTACATATTTTCAGCAATGAAAACAAATTTTGGAGCGGAGCAAACTGTTTTTGATCGTGTGCAAGACATTATTGCCCTACCATGTCTTGAAATTGCTTTTTCAAAACTTTTTGAAAAACAGTATACTCAAGCCAAGGACCTTTTAAAAGGAAATGTCCGTCATTGGAAGGAAATTTTGCAGTCGGCTACATTTTATTTTTCAAATGGAAATGATTACATTTCCTTCCCAACTGCAGTTGTCCCGAAGCATATCAGAATCGGAGGGTTTACGATAGATGCACCGAAAAGTTTGAAGTTGGACAAGGATTTTGAGAAAATTTTGGGTCTCAGGAAATCTACAGTACTGATTTCATTTGGTACTGTGATTCAGTCAGCTGACATGCCGGAAAGTTTTAAGTGAGATTTTTGGTTTTGGAATTTTCAAATCTTGGATTCTTAGATTCTGATTGTTCTATTTTCAGAGACGGAATCATCAAAATGTTTCACAATCTACCAGACACTACTTTCATTTGGAAGTATGAGGTGGATGATGACAAACTGCAAAACCGACTTCCAGAAAATGTGATTCTGAAGAAATGGGTACCACAGCCAGCACTTCTGGGTGAGTTTTTCACGTTTCCGAAATCACATGTAGTCCAGATGCCTAGATGTCCAGATTTTCGGATGTCCGAATGTCCAGGTATCTTGATGTTTCGGTTTCCTGACATCCAGCTGCCTAGATTTCTGAAAGTTAAAATGCTCAGGTTTCTGGATGTTCAGGCGAGCAAGTGACCTCCTGTATCTCAAAACAATGTCTAAACATTGCAGCCGACTTTCGCCTCAAACTGTTCGTCACCCATGGTGGACTCGGATCGACTCTTGAAGTTGCCTACTCTGGAAAACCAGCCTTAATGATTCCCGTTTTTGGTGACCAACTCCTTAACGCGAAAATGCTCAGTAGACATGGTGGAGCACAAGTTTACGACAAATATGATTTAACTAATGGTGAAAAGTTGACATTAGCAATTGAAGAGATCTTGAATGACGAGAGTTTTAATGAAAACGCCCTGCTGATAGCCGATTTGTTGAAAAATCAACCGATTGATCCAAAGAAAAACTTGCTGAGACACGTGGAGTTCAGTGCGAGGTAACCTATTGGAAAATGTGGCGGGAAAATTGAAATTGAAATTTTTTAGATTTGGAAGAGTCACTGCCCTGGAGCCTTACAATGTGCACTACGGATTAGTACAGTATTACATGTTGGACGCGTATGCTATAATTTTTGTTATTATTTTGACTCTATTTTTGATGACCGTATTATTGGGAAGATTTATTTATGGGCAGATTTTCAGAGTGAAATCTAAAGTTGAGTAGTATTTGAAATGAAGCATTTCATCACCCGCTGAGATGGAGCATCTTCTCATGTAGTTTCGACTGCAATCCAAGAAAATTTGAATCCAAAGAAGAACATAATCTACTCTTTTAGCAAAACAGATTTGGAAAATTTTGAAAATCCGAATGAACAAACCTTTGGAATTCTCAAAATGCCATTTTGAACGCAAATGGGCTGAAAGCACAAAGTAGTACTACTCCATTTTCACCGGTGCTCATCAAAAATTTACTTCATGGAATTGAAAAAAATGTAATTAATCGAGAACAGGTGTTATTCTCTGAAGAAGTCCGCGAGAAGCATTGAAAATTGGCTTTTTGAACTCGAAAAATCCCGGAACTGGTTGGAAAATCAAAAATGGTTAATCAGCAGCCCGAAGCATAGAATGTGTTGGGGTAAAATATAAAAAAATTACACCGCAGCGTTAGGCGCTATTCTGTGACGCCTGAACTGGTGAAACTTGACGCATGATTCTGGCTCCTGCAAATGAAAACTTATGCGGGTTTTATGTCAAAACTTACGAGTTTTAAAATTCGATGTGATCATCTGAATTACTGCTTGTCGATACATCCTATGCGCGCATATTACAGAGATACTTTCCAGAAGACTGTGTGTTGTAAGAATAATGAACAGCAAATTGGTCATGTCCTGTGTGAGGCCTTTAGTAAAACCGTCAACCAAGATGACAAGAAGTATCATGAAGCACAAGGAAAACGGGATAGTTATTTGCATGATGAGCCCAATGAAAAAACTTTGTTGGATTTTCCGTGTCTTCGCTGACACTGAATTGGCAGGCTCGACATATAGATAATAGATGAGACAAAGAACATGAAACAAGCCGTGAGCAGCCATGTTTAATACAAACGCAGGGACATGTATGAACAGGATGAGTCTGATTTCAGTTTTATCAGCACTCATGACGAGCGTTTCGTAGAAAAAGAATTCTCTAGCTGGGCAGGGTTCATTTTCAAGAGATTTCAGCTTTTCTGATTCCTGGTCCTCCGAAATCATCCAAATATAGGGAATGAACGCAAATGAGACAATATTGACCAGTGTATGATAGATTATTCTATGGCCACGGCGGGAGAATTTGAATTTGTTAATCTGAAGAGAATTGCTTCTGCTTTCAAAGACGAAGGCGATTGAAGCGGCGTAAACAAGTACCATTGAGAGTCCAATAACAAATTGAATCCAGACAGACACACCTAGGTAACTGAACACGCCAAATGTTTGCATTGCAAAAGAATGAAAATAGACGTAAGGTGTCACCATGGTTCCGAAAAGAAACTCTAGTAACATTCCGCTAAAGTTCAAAAAATTTGTCTACTTTCGAAAGGATTTTGCCCACCTGGCATGAGTCAACAATAAAGGAACCCTCATCACACTCACATTATCAGGAGTTTTCGTCGAAATAACATAAAACGTGAAAATTTGAAATGGGAGTGAAACTGCTTGAATGAAATGTAGAAAGTAGGCCAAATGTTGCCAGGAAGTCAGAAAACTGCCGGTGCAGTTACAGTAAGTATAGTTGGTCTCAAAATATTTTTGAAGCTCGGAAGCCATGGGGAGCAAACGAAAACGACTTTTATTTAAAATTGAACTTTGCTTGACGAGAAGCCGTGAAAAGTGAAGGGCGTGCGTGGTAAAGGTGACAGGTGAAAATTCAGAAATAACTATCAGGATGATGCATAACTTCCGGCAATTTTATACTCTTATTTTCAGCAACGGATTGAGCGGAAACCAATGTGTGTTTTTATCTGACATTTTCTTGAATTTTGGTGGTAGCCTGATCTCACAGCCAAAAGTTACGACGTTTTGAAGAAGTTTTTACTACATTAAGAATATCGATAACTGTAATATTTCTTCATTTATGATCGGGTATGCAGGGTGAAATCTAAAAGTGAGTAGTATTTGAAATAAATGTTTTAGCTTCTTATTTTTCAAAAATTTATTTTTTCGAGAGTTTTTTGATTTCACTTCAGAATGTTAAGCTACGGTTTTCTTAGACAACAATGCCAACTAAAATTAATTTTGAATCCTCGACTCTGCGGTGACTGTGCTCTCTTGTCCTTTTCTCTGAAAACGTTACCAATTTCAAATGTGTACTTTCCGCCTTCCACTCACCTCGGGCACATATCCAAATCGGATAATTTTCAAGAAACAGTCTCGATATTGGGTAGACATTAGAACACAAATCACCATATGAGCGGCAGTCGACATGTTCATGATGTTGGAGAAAAAGTCTTCCATTGTGCTGAGGACGATACTGAAATTAGGATGGGTAATATGATGGATGTGATAATACTTGTGACTACGGGAAAATCGTTGCCCGACTGTGGGTCGAACTTCGACAGGACGTGGACCGACCATCAGGCTTGTTGACCGGCCATCAGGCCAATCGTTGGCCATCCTCTGTGGGCTGATTGCTGGCACTCCGCAGCCCGACCGCTGCAAAATCGCGAACCGACCGCGGGCCGACCACTTCCAAATTGCAAGCCGATCGTTACTGACCGTCATCGAGCAACCTCAGATCGTCCTCAGATCGACCGCCAACTTTACAACAACCACAGATCGCCCGCAGACCGAACGAAGCCCGATCGCAATAGACCCCGAACTAACAGTTCGCTGACCTCCTGGCTATGATTTTCCGATCGCAGACCGACCGGCCGGAGACCGTCTACTGCCCTACTGCTGCCCTACCGCTTTGATCTACGCCTATCACACTTACTACATAACAAATCCGTCGTCGGGTGACTTGCTTGATGGTGAGAACGGGCTCAGCACACAAACTACTCCAAGTGGAAACCCAGCGACAAAAAAGGATAGAGTCAGTGCTAACACCAAATTTGACGTATTCTTTGAGGCTTTGACCTCTGCTCCAGATGACATAGCCTGTCTTTGTTTCTCAGCTTTTCTAATCTCCTGGATCAGAAAATAGGTCGCAATAGTAAAAAGTATAAAGGGTATAAGTCTTGAAATAAGTCCATCTACGATCTTGATAATCTTTGCGACAAAATACTCGTTTTTCCAAATGAGTTCTGTGTCTCCGAACCAGTAATACTCGTGTAAGGACCGTTGATCACAGTAGTATTTTCCTTCAACTCGGGTAATTTCATATCGGAATGGATCAATAATATGGATTAAAGAGCAGAAAAAACATATACCAATGATAAGGTAGTATGCAATTTTAGGTTTCGACAGTATCTCAAATTTGCGATGCAGTGGATACCGTATTACCAGCGTTCTGATAACAGTGATGCTGAAGCTGAGCCAAGTGGAACATCTTCTGGTATAGTTTCGACTGCAATCTAGGAAAATTTGAATCCAAAGAAGAACATAATCAGTTCTCTTGGAGAAACAGATTTGAAAAACTTTGAAAATCCTAATGATCGATCGATGAACAGAATACCATAAGGAACAAATATCAAGAATGGCTATTGCAGCCATTATTATATAAATCGGATGACTCCTCAACTTTTTTCGGGTTAGTACAGCAACGTGGAAGATATTAATGATGAGAAATGTGACAGCGAAATAGATTTCTCTCTCGTTCATCTCCCGAACATAAAAACAGAACTCATTGTACATGGTCCATATTACAGCTAAAAAACGGTCATTGGGATAAGGATCTGGATTGAAGCAGCCCATTGTTATGGAAAAAATATGATATAAGGTTTTTTGGAAATTCGTCAGGGTCTTCGAATGTCTTTGTTGTCTCTGCAAATAAACATAGCTTACGAAATTTTTCAAAATATCACATGTAGCCCAAAAAAATTTATGGTTGAAAAACCAAAGCTAAAAGAATAGGAATATATCAGTCATAAGTGATGTGATGAATTCGTCACTTTTGAACTCTATAGACCCCATAGACCCCATAGATCCATAGTATCCCTAGATGTATGGAATTCATAGGAACCGTCATTTTAATGAATCCCCAAGTTCCATAGATCGCTGCGATTCATACACACAGCTCATTAGAAGCTTTAAAAAAAATTATTCCAAAATTAAGTTTGTTCGAGAAAACACGAAAATCACTGCGAATGAAAATGTTTTTAGAAAAATCAGACACAATTACATCTTCAATACTCAGGATTGGACCCATTGGTGACTCGGATAGTGGACACGGATAGAGCATCTGGGGCAGGAGTCTAAAATACAAAAAATGATTAAATTTTGCCCTTAGCCAGTTTTCATTTTTTAACAACCTCAGCCTTCTTCCTTCTGCACATGTGCTTTTTCGCAGTGTTGAAATATTCAGATGACGTCAGCATACATAAAAACGGATGAGTTGTGGTGTTGATAGTTATAATAGTGTTAAGAATGACTTGGAATCGAACGTAGTAGCTTCTAAAAAATGTTTGAGAGCTTTAGAATCTGGTCTTGTCTTACTGTATGTTATAATAGGGTTTCAGCAGGAACTTTTCAAAAAGAATAACGAAGAAATCCAGAAACTCTGTTATGAAGTAACTCAGGGTCAGTAGGAATAGTAGAACAATAATGCTGAAAATTGAGCTGTCAAATGTTGAATTTTTCTTCAAAACTATACTTACTCATCCTCCCCATTTCTAGTCCTGACCACTTTTCGAAGTTTCAAGAACAGGATTACTGTGCATGTAGCCAAGGGGACCACAAGAGTTATTGTGATACTCTCACTTATGTACTTTTGAAACTTTGAGAATTCCGGATCAATTGAGACACCGACTCCAGAATACTGGGTTTTAGGATTCGGACCGCATCTGAGAAGAAAATGTGATTTTTCGAAGGCACCCAACCCCTAGAGCTTACCCCGATATAGAATAATCCCAGAACTCATAATGAGAATTTGCCCAAATATGCCATGCTGCACATACACCAAGTACCCCAAGGCTTATCAAAACTCCAAACAACACCTTGAGTTTCACTTGAATCATTTTCAACACTGCCATCACTAAAACCAAAATTGAGGTCATATTCCTCAAAATCCCTTGAATCGCGATGATTCCGATTCTAATGTGTTGATGGATACTGGACCTCACATCACAATCTCCCATCATAAATTTGTCCCAAGTACTCCAAACTAATTTTCCCGAAAAGAAGAAAAAGCTCAATATACAGATAATAAGCAGGAAAAAGTAGTTGATATCTGCCCTCAAATTCTTGCGAGTGAGGATGAAAAAATGGAAAAGACACATGAGGAATCCGAATACTGAGAAAAACTCTTCTACTATTGTGGATTCTCTGGTTTTCTCGGTTAGGGTGCCATCGTCGTATTCGTAGAATTCATAGTGGTAGTCAAGGGAAGAGGTGGTGGTAGTGGGAAGTTTAGATTTTTTGGTCGTTTTCATTGGAAGCTTCTAGAAAAAAAACCTGAATGATCACAACTTTCAAAATGATGAAAAATTTCAAAAAGTTTGTCAGGAGAAGAAAATTGATGGTTGCACAATTTGAGAAAACACACAATTTTCTTCTTGAAGTTTCATGATCATATGCATATGATCACAGCGCTCGAGGGAGTAAATGTTGTGTGTAGTGTGCCTTTTTTTTGGGGGTTGGTCATCGAGATTTTGGTCGGAATCGGAAAATCGATTTCTCGTTTTTTCCGATTTTCCGGTTTTTTCGGAAACCTTTTCCGGAAATCACTGAAAAATCGGCGAAAAAGTACCAAATTTGAGAAATAAATCGTCAAATTTTGGCCCAAAAATTTTTCAGTTTTCAAAAAAAAATATCGGAGAAAATTTCGAGAAGTCGATTTTCCGGAAAAAAAATTTCGGAAAATTTTGCGAGAACTTGATTTTCCGCAATTTTTTTTCGGAAAAAATTTCGAGAACTCGATTTTCCGAAAATGTTGTTCCGAGCAAGCCTGAAAGGCTCCCATAAAATGTGTTATGACATGCTGCATGTCGTCATGAAGACTGGAAACAGAAACACATATTTTAAAAATCTTATCATTATATAACTGCAAAAACAAATCAGAAGATAACTCATTAAAATCTGTGTCACCATGTTCATTTCAAATTTCAAAAATGAGCAGAAGTGGTGGCAATTGATGTGGCGGCAGTAGTGCATCGGATTTTGTGGTGTTTTTCGCCTGAAAATTTATGGATTTTTTCAATTTTAGTAAAATTATGACTCACACAAAACCGTCCTTCTGAATTCCTTGATACAAAAAATGGCTATCAGCGGTTCCAAACTTGGGTAGATAGCCACACAAGCACTCGCAGAATTGGCCAATCCTCCAATATAGACTTCGAATAGTGGAAGGGTCAACAGAAGACCAACTTGACTGTACATCATGAAAAATGGGAGGACGGTCTGGAAAAAAGTTTAAATTTGAATTTTCTGCGTTCCCGCCCGACTTTCTGTTTTCAAAACAGCAAAACATGTTTTGGTGGGTGCGTGGACTCCTCATGAACAATTCGACTGCTGCCCGAGTTGTCCACGAGGAGTCCATGAATACACCGAAGCATGTTTTGCTGTTTTGAAAACAGAAAATCCGGCGGGAACGCTGAAAATTTAAAGGGGGGGGGGCTAAGTATGCGATGGAGTGCGTTTTCCCTTAAGGAATATTGCTAATACTTATTTCGTATACTTTACCGTACCTGAAACGTCAAAGTAATGAAGAACTGCCGATTCATCTCCATAGTCTTTGCACTCATCTGACCTTGCGCTTTCTTCATAAACTTGTAGATATTGAATGCACAATAAAGGATAGTAGAGAAGCAGACGATCTGTTATTCATTATGGTCCTTCATTTTAGTCACATAGGGCACCGACTACTCACAATAATACACACACATCCCAAAGATCCCATACAGTCTAGAATGTTCCAAATTTTCTCGCCATTTTTTCCAATCGACCAATACATTGGGGCGATGAACGCGAGTTTTCTGGAGTCTACGCCATAGAAGTTTCGTAGTTCTTCTCTGAAATCAAAGGGAGGTTTTCTAGAATTTCCCAAAGACTCACTTCATATACTCTTGTTTTTCGACGGTGTTTTCCATTCCAAAATACACAAATAAAAACCAGATGAAATAACAAAAAAGACATGGGACGAAGATTAACATCAGTCCATACCCCTCTATTCTAGGGAGGAAGCCGGGTCTGAAAATTTAGGCAAATTTAATTAGTGCAATTTTTTGTTTACTGTACTTGCAAGTTGCTATATATCTGTAGAAAAATTGAGCGGCTAGCAAAGAGATGACCATAGCAAACGATCCACAGAAAAATGCTGAAATTCAAGGACTAGACCGAGATTTCTGTACCAGTAAATTACCTGTAAATTCGTTTCCGAAACCAAACCGAGTAAACCATGGGTTGTCCATGAAGACAATGAAAACTGGCCCCTTGATATGGATCACCTGGAAATTAGAGAACTTGAGGTCCTAATTTCCTCAAATTCAGCGATTTTAAGATCATATTTCACTCACCGCCTGTGTAAACAACTCGATCCAAGAATAGATCATAGAATACGCCGCAAAAACACACATAACATGACGATAAGATCCAAAAAGTTTACCGGATCTCGTGATTATTAGGTAGATCAAAAGTGCATTTGTCAACTGGGCAGATGAAAATCCAATGTATTGAATGAGATGGAGCCAAAATACCGCCATGGACGCAAAATCGACGAGGTATTCGGTTTTTTCCAAAATGACAAAATCCTTGAATTCAGCTCCGCCCACAGGAAAGTGACTACGTAAACAACATTATTCTTTTTTGTTTGATTCATCTATTTTGCTTATTAATACACAATATTTATTAGATTGAAAACGAAAAAAATTCGGCATATCTGGGATTACGTGAATAAATTCATAGTATTTTCACATTTTCACTAGGAGACTAGAAATCAACAGGGATTAGAAAAAAATATTGAATAGCGGTGAAAAAGAAATGATGAATAATACGCATTTCTTCGAATTGCGAAAAATCTTCGATGTTATGTGTCAAAAAAAAATACCAAAAAATATTATATTTTTGCTCCTTGAAACAAAAAATTGATTTCTAAATGAAGATATTAGCTATATTTCCCAATGGGAAACGCGCTCCATCGCCAAATTGGCTGAAATTTTTTAGCTTTCCCGCCGTTTTGAAAACAGCAAAACATTTTTTGGTGGGTGCGTGGACTCCTCGTGGACAACTCGGGCAGCAGTCGAATGATCCACGAGGAGTCCACGCAACCACCAAAACATGTTTCGCTGTTTTCAAAACAGCGGGATTGCTGAAAATTCAAATTTCACCCAAGTTGGCAATGGAGCGCGTTTCCTCTTGGGGAATATTGCTAATATATTTTTTTATGAAGAGAAGTATAAAAAATTTAGGTATGCTGCGTAACGTGCATTGAACTCGAGACGAAAGACTGCGTATTGGTGCAGTGGATTTTTCGCCCTTTTTGACCTGAAAGCTTGATTTGAGATATCATTGAAGGTATAGCCTGTAGTATACATACACAATATAGTCCTTCTGAACTCTTTGATACAAAAAATGGCAATCATGGGTTCCAGGCTAGGGTACACCGCTAGACTTGCCCCCACAAAATTCGCAACTCCCGCAACATAGACTTCAAAAATGGGAAGCACAATGAGCAAGCCAACCGGACTGTACATCATTACAAATGGGAGGAGGGTCTGGAAATTGTTTGTAGTTTGTAGTTCACAGTTAATAGTGTTACTTGAAGCGTAAGTGTTAGAAATAGCTGGCGATTCAGCTCCAAAGTTTTCGCACTCATATGCCCTTGAGATTTTTTCATTGTTGAATAGATACTGTGTGCGCAATAGAGAATAGTGAAGAAGCAGACGGCCTAAAAAAATATGTCCTAGTTTTTCATGTTTGGGTTCTTAGGCCAGCTTACGATAATAACCACACATCCAACAGAAGACATGCACTCCCAGAACTTCCATATTTTCTCGCCGTGTTCTCCCACAGACCAGTACATTGGAGCAATAAACGGGATTTTTGTCGAATCCTCATCATAATACAATTTGAGTTCTTCTCTGGAATAATACAATTATTGACGTCTTCTAGTCTTTTTTCAGCTCACTTCATATACTCTTGTTTTTCGACAGTGTTCGCCATTCCATAGTACACGAATAGGAACCAGAGTACAAAGCAGATCAGGCAGGGAATAAAGATTAGGACCAGTTTCCAACCCTCGATTTTTGCCATGATGTCTTGTCTGGAATATTGAAAATTTTGAGATCTTGGTCTGCAATTCAACTTCAGTTCGTAGGTACCTGCACATGGCAACATATCGGTAGTAAAATTGAGCAGCTAGGAGAGAGATGACCAGGGCAAACGAGCCACAGTAGAGACCTGAAATTGAACATGGTGGCCTAAAATTTCGAGGTTTTGGGTTTCTAGGCCAGCAACTTTTCTAGGCCATGGACATACTCGTAATCTCATTTCCTATTGGAGTTCGTCGCTGGAGAGGACTATCCATGTAAACGATGAAGACAGGCCCCTTGATGTGCATGACCTATAAATAATGTATATAACTCTCGGTGGCCTAACTTTTCTTAGTGGCCTAACTTTTTTGGCCTAGCTTTTTCTAGACCTCTACCACTAAACTTACAGGCTGTGTTGCCACCTCAATCCAAGCGTACATCAACGAGTAAAATGCAAAAACACACATGACATGACGATAAGAGCCAAAAAGTTTCCCGGCCTTTGTGATAATGAGGTAGATCAAAACTGAGTTTGTGATTTGGGCAGCGAAAAATCCAGCGTATTGGATTACGTGAAGCCAAAACAGGGGCATGGTCTAGAATCGAGATAAAACTGATATTTTTTATGGAGACCCAAGTCACAATGAAAAAGAAGAATGAACGACTACAAAGATCCCGTAGAATAATTTTGAGGAAATGAATAAGTAAGGTGGAGCTGTTACGGATCTCTCTGGCCTAGTACAAAATTTCTGATGCCTAGACTTCAAAATTCAAATTTTGACACATCGAGGAGACTTAAAAACGTGATTCATAGGAAATTGATAGACTTACTGGAGTCTGTGCCGCGATTGATATAAACAAAATTTGGGCCCGATCTTATGAGAATTTGTATTGTACACACGGTTATCGGAAAGTGGCAATAATAAGGAATAACATGAATCATTGAAGACGGAGTGGTTGGTTTGAGCCGGGATCGTTTCCTCTAGCAAGCTGACAATGGGGACTCAACTTTCAAAATGATTATTCTTAAAGACAGTATCTATAAATCCGTATATAAAGAAATTTTGGTGAAGTCAAATATTTAGAAAAAAAAAACGTCGTATGCACAGTTAGATTTTTTTGTATTAACGCATTTGGTAAGACAAGAAGTTTCAGAAATACTTTATTACGAACTCTTAAAATCATGAAATATCAGTACTATGTACCCTAGGTGTCCTCTTAGTTCTCGTAAACCGCCTTCTCAAAACTGACAAGCTCAACACAATAGCCAAGGGGTCCAAGAAAGGAAATGCGGAAAGTGTGACAACTTCAATCAAACTAATTATCCTGAAAATTGAAATTCAGTTTTCTTACTTCTTCAGAACAAGAATCTTACGTTCCAACATCCACATTGAACATCGGACTGTACCAGCCAAGAAGACAAGGAGAAAAGCTAATAAATAGTGGAATCACAGTTTGTACAGTCAGAGCTTTGAGAAGTTCTTTTTGAAGTTGAGCAGTTTTATGACTCATTGTCATAGACATCTGGTTGATTTTTCGGATCGTCTGGAAATTTTTGTTATTTGTCTTCAAGGCTAGTACAGTGCTCCACAAAATGATGGATCCACCCTGAATTTTCACGGTTTTTCACGTTTATCGCTTTCTAGGTCAACTTTCAGTTTAAGGTAGCATCATGAAAAAAGTTCCTCTCCGAAAAAGAAATAAGATGATGTATTTCATTTTTTGGTCACATGACCCAGTTTTCGAAAATTTGAGAATTTTCCACCTTTTGGGCTGTTTTGAGCTTTGGCGGATCCACAAAATGATGGATCCACCCTCCAAAAATGACTGACTTAGGTCAATGAAGCTGAACTTCTTGCCAGAATATGGTTAGAAAGAATAGGCATCCACGAAAACCTAGAAATATGAGTTGAAAAAATTATCAACTTTGACCTGCTGGCTGGCTGCCATTCAGGTATCACTCAAAATTGGTTTAGGCCATTGGGGCCCAAAAATGTGCGGATACGACCAGATTCAGATCAGAAACTGTTTTTTAAGTGGTTTCGCATCGTTTTGATGCTATTTTGCAACCAATACCCTTTTCATTCTCGACCAGCGGCTGTTTGTGCTAGCTGGTGTTGACTACTCAGGTGAAAACAAGGGCGGTTTAGGCACTTCCACAAACCGTATGCTCGAAATTTTTTGGAACTGGGTAATGCACAGATAGATCTACCTGTTTGTGACCGTTTCAGGGTCCGAAGCCGTTTTCTAGGCCCCTTAGAGCTTCAGAATCGTTTCAAAGCTACACACATAACATACTGAAAATGTTCTCAGGTGTCGTCGAGGCTGGGATCGGGCTTTTGATCCGAATTTGAATGAAAATGAGCTGTGTGCTCAAATAATTCAAATTAATAGCTCTGAACAAGATGAAGATTGGTTTGGATTCCTGTTATCAGGAACCCTAAGTTACCATGCAACAGTTCAGTCTTTTGGGGTTGAATCCCGTGCTCTAAGGGGCCTAGAAAACGGCTTCGGACCCTGAAACGGTCACAAACAGGTAGATCTATCTGTGCATTACCCAGTTCCAAAAAATTTCGAGCATACGGTTTGTGGAAGTGCCTAAACCGCCCTTGTTTTCACCAGAGTAGTCAACACCAGCTAGCACAAACAGCCGCTGGTCGAGAATGAAAAGGGTATTGGTTGCAAAATAGCATCAAAACGATGCGAAACCACTTAAAAAACAGTTTCTGATCTGAATCTGGTCGTATCCGCACATTTTTTGGGCCCCAATGGCCTAAACCAATTTTGAGTGATACCTGAATGGCAGCCAGCCAGCAGGTCAAAGTTGATAATTCTTTCAACTCATATTTCTAGGTTTTCGTGGATGCCTATTCTTTCTAACCATATTCTGGCAAGAAGTTCAGCTTCATTGACCTAAGTCAGTCATTTTTGGAGGGTGGATCCATCATTTTGTGGATCCGCCAAAGCTCAAAACAGCCCAAAAGGTGGAAAATTCTCAAATTTTCGAAAACTGGGTCATGTGACCAAAAAATGAAATACATCATCTTATTTCTTTTTTCGGAGAGGAACTTTTTTCATGATGCTACCTTAAACTGAAAGTTGACCTAGAAAGCGATAAACGTGAAAAACCGTGAAAATTCAGGGTGGATCCATCATTTTGTGGAGCACTGTAGTCAATAAGCCTAGTAGCCTATAAGCCTAGTAGCCTATAAGCCTAGTAGCCTATAAGCCTAGTAGCCTATAAGCCTAGTAGCCTATAAGCCCAACCAATCGAACTTACCAATATCCCAAATGTGATAAACATCACAATTGTCAGAATAGACAACATTGTTAACGATATCACTCCAAAATAAGACATGGCTACCTCCTCAACAGGAGATTCCTGAAAGACTTTTTTTCCATTTCAGCCCAATTCTTCCTTTATTCAAACTTACATTATAGACCGCTGTGATGATATTAAAATCCCCTGGATCTTCTCCAAACGTTTTCAAAAAATTCTTCCGAATATAATCTTTTCCACTACTGGCTGTAAGATAGTATCCAACACAGAACCAAATTGCAACATAGAACATGAATAAAATAAATGAACCTAGCATGTAGGTCTCAAAATGAAAATTGACATATCGGGAATTTCTAACAACCAAAAATCGGTAAATAAAATGACTGAGCAATATTGCATAGCTCCCAGATACCAGAGAGCATCTTGCGGCAAGAAGGAAGAAATTGAATTCGGAGGAATTTTGAAACCAACCATCACTAATGAAAACGGAAAACGAGTAGCGGTAGTTGTGGACGTGCTGAAAAATTGAAAATTTTTTTCGAGGTCCCGTAATACAGTATGCGCGTTTAAACATACCATTGGCAACAAGAATACTGTAGTAGAATAGAGTAAATCAAAACTGGCAAAAGACAATAACAGGAATCGATAATTTCCAAAACTTGTAGATTTCTCTGTGAAAATTAAGTAGACAAAAACCGGATTCACAATAAATGCGAGAAACCCGAAAAGTCTGGGAATACAGTGATGAATCCAATTGATGTACATTTGGCAACAGGTCTGAAATTTTTTTGGAAACTTTTTTTTTCGGTTTGCAAAAATGAATCACAAAAATCACGAAAAAACAAAAAAAAACTTCTAATGAGCAACTATTGTTAGTAGGCTCACATGGAATGAGTCCGAAGTGTTATATCGGGTTTGAGCCGAGAGTACTACCAATCGATAGAGCTCAAAAAGTTATAGTAGGATGTGTTACCACTTTTTTTTGTACTTCCCCCCCCCCCTCCTCCAGAAAAATCGCATATACTAAAATTTGCCCGAAATGTGGGTGGGACGCCTTTGAAACCATGTAACTTTGTTGAAACTAGCTTGATTTTGACAAACTAAAATGAAAAATAAAGCCAATAACATTTTGCTCAAGATTGACAAACAATAAAAATGAAATCGCAACTGTAACATTTTGAAAATTTGCCTCAAACACAAAAGTTAAGTACCAAATTTTTCCTAAAAAATTTTTCAACCGTTATAATTTTATAAAACTATTTTTTTATGAAACCGCCAAGTCCGATTACCCCACAAAAGTAGTTTTTGTAACTGTCGTGTCCTGTTTATAGGATTCCAAGCTCATCAAAATCACGAATTTGTGAACCATGTGACGAAAATAGTTCGGAGCCAATTTTTTCTTCACTGAAAGTTTTTAAATTGTGACAGATAACTCTTAATCAAGTTTTTTCCTATTAGTACGTTTTTAGAACATCCGATTTGGTTAAGGTAGAGCCGAGTTATGAACGCTCAAACATCCACTTCCAGATTTTCTTGTAATCAAGGTAGAGAGCAAATATAAATTTTTGTTTTCTAGGTTTTTGCAGATTTTTTGTCATATAATGATTAGAATATTATTGAAAAACATAATTGACTGCTCTGAAGATAGTAAAATGTATTACAGCCAATAAATCGCAAAGAATCAGAAATTCGTTGGAATGACTTGAGCAGGGTGTGGTTTTGACCATTCAGACAATATCAAATGCATGAAAATAACTATTAATGTTCGAACGAGTGATGTTTTCATCATTTTATGACAAAAAATCTGCAAAAACCTAGAAAACAAAAATTTAAATTTTCTCTCTACCTTGATTACAAGAAAATCTGGAAGTGGTTGTTTGAGCGTTCATAACTCGGCTCAACCTTGACCAAATCAGAAATTCTAAAAACCTACCAATAGAAAAAGACTTGATTAAAAGTTATCTGTTAGAGTTGGAAAACTTTCAGTGAAGAAAAAATTGGCTCCGAACTATTTTCGTCACATGGTTCACAAATTCGTGATTTTGATGAGCTTGGAATCCTAGAAACAGGACATGACAGTTACAAAAACTACTTTTTTAGGGTAATCGCACTTGGAGGTTTCATAAAAAAATAGTTTCATAAAATTATAACGGTTGAAAAATTTTTTAGGAAAAATTTGGTACTTAACTTTTGTGTTTGAGGCAAATTTTCAAAATGTTACAGTTGCGATTTCATTTTTATTGTTTGTCAATCTTGAGCAGAATGTTATTGGCTTCATTTTTCATTTCAGTTTGTCAAAATCAAGCCAGTTTCAATAAAGTTACATGATTTCAAAGGCGCCCCACCCACACTTTGCGCAAATTTTAGTATATGCGATTTTTCTGAAGGAGGGAGGAAGTACAAAAAAAGTGTTCGCACATCCTATCATAACTTTTTGAGCTCTACCGATTGGTAGTACTCTCGGCCCGAACCCGATATAACACTTCGGACTCATTCCATGTCAAAAATGAAAGCAGGAAGTATATTTTCTTTTTGCTCAAAAAATCAGGATTAGTCTTGAGACCAAATTCGTCAGGGGACTTCAAAAAGGTGCCTAAATTATAGACTTTTCCGTTTTTTTTGCTTCAAATTTCCAAGAAAAAATAGGAGAACTTTTGAAGGTTTTAAAATTGGCGGGTGTAAAGTTTAGATGCGTTAGAGATTGGAATTTCGGAAACAAGAAATATTTTGAAATTCCGCAAAAAAGTGCCAGTTTAGGATTAGAATTGGCAACCAAAAATGAGAAAACATTTCGGACGTAGAAGTCTTAATTTCAAATGACACAAAACATGAAACTCGGAGATTTTGGATGCTTAGTTGAAGGCAGGTGATTTTTCGAAACAGAAAAAAATAGGAAAAAAGTTTGAAGAACAAAAATTGCTGAAACTTATAGACGTCTGGAAATTCGGTAATTGAATTTCAGAGATTTCTATAAATAGGCATTTCTATAAGCAACCATAGTTGCCGAAAGGGAGAAAAAAACATTTTTTAAACTTCAATATAGACACATATGTATGAAAATGATACAATTTTCTATGCCTTGTAAAGAAAATGACTAGTCAACCTTTTTCACTATGAAAACTGCGTAGTTGCAGGTGAAATTTGTGTACACATGTACTCATGTGCATACCTTTTTGAGGTCTGGCGTCTAGGATTTTTAGTGTTTTATGCATACCTATTGCACAGTGGTATTCAGCTCTGTACACTGCTTCTTAGCAACTTTTTTCTTTTTTCCTAAAATACGCCTTCGGAGTGCAGGAAGACAGAAAACTATGGCTATCGGGTCACAAAATGGGAATGCTGCCAATGCTAACATCAACACTGTGGCATAGTAGATCAAATTGAAACTAGAAAATTATCAGAAGTAGCAACTTTATCCAGAAAAATGAAGTAGACAAAAACCGGATTCACAAGGAAGGGAAGAGACCCAAAAACTAGGTGTACATAGTGATGGATGAAGTTTATGTGCACTTTGAGGAGATCCTAATTGGTATTAGAGGTAAAAGGTACAGGTATTAGCTGTCAAAATTCGTTTTTCGAAATATGATCAAACGATGGTAAGGACGAAAGTTAATAAACATCACAGAATCCAAAATAAAATTATTGAATAGTGGTATTCAGTTCAATAGACTGGATTTTGACAACTTTCTTCGTTCGGAAAATCCTCCTTCTCAGCACCGGAAGACACAGAACAATAGCGATGGGGTCTAAGAATGGGAATGCAGCGAGGTTGACAACTTCGATCATACTGATTGCTCTAGAATCAAATATTAAGGACACCTTGATTCGAAAAAGTAAACTCACTTTCCCATGTCTAGGTTGAACATTGGACTGTACCAGGCGAGAAGGCAAGGAGAGAAGCTGATGAAAATTGGGATCGCCGTTTGAACTGCGAGGGCTTTGAGGAGTTCACGTTGGAGTTTAGCCGTACTGATGCTCATGTTTGTTACCATTCGATTGATTTTTCGCATTGTCTGAAAAATCAAAATATTTAAGAGGCATCAGTGGCGAGCCTGAGTCTGTGATCATTAGCCTGTGAGACTAAACTTGTTAGCCTGGGTCTGAGTCTCTAAGCCTGCAGCTGTGAGCCTGGGACTGTAAGTTATGATCGGGTGGGCTTTGTACCTAATGTCTGAACCTGTGAGCCTGGGCCTATGTGCATGGACGTATGAAACCGGGCCTATGAGTCTGGCCCTATGAGCTTGGGCCCATAAGCCTGAGCCTATAAGCCAGGGCCCAGGAGGACCCCTGCTAGTGAGTGGACCTGTGAGTCAGCTCTTGTGGTCTTGGGCTCATGGACATGGTAGCTGGGGCCTGTGAACCTGTGCCTTGAGAGCTTGGCTCTGTGGGCCTTTGCGCCTAAACCCGAGGAGAACTGTTCATTGAACACTTTCCCCTTAGGGACGCCTACGTCAACGGTACAAACTCTACGTCTCCCCTACTTACCAAGAACCCCAGCGTCACAAACAGTAGACATGTCAACATAGATAACACAGTTAACGAAATCAGTCCGAAAAAGGACAACACCACAGAATCCGTTGGGGCTTCCTGAAAACTTGGACAGATTAACTTTTTTTAAAACTAGACTCACGTTATAGATAGCTGTGAAGATGTTGAAATCATCTGGGTCTTCTCCGAACGTCTCTCGAAAGTGCTCCCTGATATAATCCTTGCCACCTGGGAATGTCAAAAAGTAGCCAACGCTGAACCAGATCCAGGAGTAGGCCAAAAATGCTCCAAAGGAAGCCAATAGGAAAATGTGGAATTCCGAGCTGACGTAGACGCTGTCTCGGATCACTAAGAAGCGGTAGCAGAAATGACTGAGTAAGATTGCATAGCTCCCAGATACCAGGGAGCAACGGGCGGCGAGAAGGAAGAAATTGAAGTCCGAGGATGGTTGGAACCAGCCCTCGCTAATGAAGATTGAAAACGAGTACCGATAGTTGTAGACGTGCTGCATGTCATTTAAAGTATAGTATCTTCAAATCAGTATAGCCCTTAAACTTACCACTGGCAACAAGAAAACCGTACCCGAGTAGACCAAATCAAAACTAGCAAAGGATAACAATATGTATCGATAGTTTCCGAAATTCGCAACTTTCTCTGTGAAAATCAAGTAGATGAACACAGGATTCACCAGGAATGCGAGAAGTCCGAATAGTCGAGGAAGGTAGTGGTGAATCCAGTTGATGTACATTTCGAGGTAAGAAACTGTGATGTGTGTATGTGTTGGGCAGAGTCTTCTACCCCTGGACCCTCTTGGGACAATGCGAGATTGTTTTTGAGCATTTCTAGCTAACAGTGACGTCGTCGAAATGTCAAGGGGAGAGGTTCTTTCTTAACTTAAAGAGGGAGTGAAATGGATTAGACGCTGATAAATTGAATGCAAGTTTGGTAAGATGAATGCAAGTTTGGAAAGATAATCTTTATTAATGAAGTTTGGAAGTAGTGTACTTTGACAAAAATGTCGAAATCAGCAAACACCGAGATCCGACAAACAAGTTTCATGGGGATCGAAGACACTTTCAAGGTTGATGTTTGAAGTTTATCGGAGAACTGTGAGCAAACAAAAACTGGGTTTAAAAGGAGGTACCAGAGAATTCATTTAACAATAGTTGATCAGTGAAATTTCAACACAAAACAAAACTATATCAAAACTGTAGCCGAGACTATTGGTTGTGTCGATCGAACTACAGGATTTGGTAATTTAACCAAGCTCCGACCCTTTTTTATCAAATTCAGGCAAACTTCTTTGTAGGGCTTGTGGGCCCAGAGCATAACTAGAGTAGAGTTGATTCCGTGTAGAGCACCAATGATGAATATCATATTATTTCCAAATTGATTGTAATAGTTTGCCAGAATGGAAACAATCAGGTAGGTCATCGGGAATAGAAAATTTATAAGAAACACCACGACTTGCGCATAGACGGCCTTCAAAAACCTCCTTTGCATCTTCATGGTATTTTCCGAAAGATTCACTCCTCTAGTAGTGCTGTTCATATTTCTATTGATCAGACCGATAAAGAAAAATGATTCTCCAGCTACTAGTACGCACATTAGATTGAACGGGATCTGCACCCAATATTCAATTGACAAAACAAAAATTGGACCGGCTTTGATTTCTTCGGGAAGACTAGGGATTTGTGCGTAGGTAAATTCCAACGCCATTTTTTGTTCTGGGTAGCTTAGACAAGCAGGCAAGAAGACTGTAAACGTGAAGATATAATTGGCAACAATAAATGGTACTCGCAAGTATTTCCACTTGCTTTCTCTGCCATAAAGCTGATAGTAGCGGTTTTCAAAGATCACAACAATTGAGGAGCAGACGACTGAAACACAGCACATTTTCAAGGTCCGGTTTTCTGAAAACTCACCAAAAACCAGTGTCACTATTAAATATGTCTGCACTACCGTCGACACCCCAAACCAATTGGACAATATCCCAACCGCGTACCCGGCCATAGCCGGAAATAATACAAATGGTATAGTCAAAACCGTAGCTCCCCAATCCAGCATCATACACGAAAAGTGCAAGTTGAAAATATACCATTTTGTCGACCTCATGTTTTTAGGGGTTTTGAAAACAATACAGTAGGTCCCAAATATGTGAAGAGGAGTTGCGATTAATGTTATAAGGTGCATAATGTTACTGAGAGACTCGGCTGTGTCTAGAATCATTTTACAGGCGAAGTGAGAATGAGGTAACAATATGATCCGAAAATTGAGCCAGAAAATGTCACCTGTTTTGTTTCAAAAATCTCTATGTCTCCCTCTGGAATCATCGAATTGTGATCGGTGTTGCTTGAAGACGGTGGTTTCAGCTGTCATGATATCACAATCAGGTTCAAGTGGGCAGAGTGACTATTTTCAGATGACCTGCTATTCTTAGTTGACATCATTTTATGACAGTGCAGGTCATGGTTTTTTCGGTAGTGACATACTGTACTAGTCAGCGACCATAAACGACCATCAACGACAGTCCAGTTGAAGTTTTGTCAAATTCATTTAACAATAGTCGATCAATGAATTTTTTACACAAAAGAAAGTTATATCAAAACTGTACCCGAGCCTATTGGTTGCGTCGAACGAGCCACAGGATTCGGTAATTTAACCAAGCTCCGCCCCCTTTTTATCATATTCCGGCAGACTTCTTGGTAGGGTTTGTGGGCCCAGAGCATAATTAGAGTAGAGTTGATTCCGTGTAGAGCACCAATGATGAATACCATATTGTTTCCGAACTGATTGTAATAATTTGCCAAAATGGAAACAAACATGTAGGTCATCGGGGCAAGAACATTTGTAAGAAACCCCCCGACTTGCGCATAGATGGCTTTCAAAAACTTCCGCTGCATCTTCATGGTGTTTTCCGAAAGAGTGACTTGTCTAGCAGTGCGGTTCATATTTCTATTGATGAGACCGATAAAGAAGAATGATTCTCCGGCTACAAAGAGGCCCATCAGGTTGAACGGGATCTGTACCCAATATTCAATAGACAAAATGAATAATCGACCTGCTTTGATTTCTTCGGGAAGGTTAGGGATTTGTGCATATGTATATTCTAACGCCATCTTCTGATCTGGGTAGCTTAGACAAATAGGTATAAAGAATGTCAACGTAAGGATGTAGTTGAAAACAATAAATGGTATTCTCCAGTGTTTCCACTTGCTTTCTCTGGCATAAAGCTGATAGTAGCGGTTTTCAAAGATCACAACAATTGAGGCACCGACTACTGCAACACAACACATTTGCAAGGTCTGGTTTTTCTGAAAACTCACCAAAAACCAGCGTCACTATTGAATATGTCTGCACTACCGCCGGCACCCCAAACCAATTGGACAATATCCCAATCGGGTACCCTCCTATAGCCGGTAATATCAAAAATGGTATACTCAAAACCGTAGCTCCCCAATCCAGCATCATACACGAAAAGTGCAAGTTGAAAAGATACCATTTCGCGGACCCCATATTCTTAGGGGTCTTAAAAACAATACAGTAGGTACCAAATATGTGTAGAGGAGTTGCGAATATTGTTATAAGGTGCATAGCGTTAGTGAAAGACTCGGCTGTCTCTAGAATCATTTTTGCAGGCAAAGTGAAAATGGAATAAGAAAAAAATAAGACAGAAAATGCCACCTGCTTGCAAAAACTCATCTGGCTCCTTCTAGAACTCTTGAAAAAGTGGTCAGTGTTGTCATAAGTTATTAGTTTCAGCTGTTACGATCAGTTTCAAGTGGGCGGAGTGACTATTTTCAGATGACCTGTTATTCTTAGCTGACATCATTTTATGACAGCGTAGATCATGGTTTTTTACGGTAGAGACATTCTGACCTAGTCAGCGACCATCAGCGACCATCAACGTCAGTCCGAGTTCCGGACTAAAGTCAGGAATCTGTCAGCGACCGAATATTTTTTAAGGAGGATTCCGGTCAAAAAATTTTATTGCTTCAAACTACGTAAAAATGTGTGTAGATTTCGAAAATCATAATGAAAATGCTCAAAAATTGCTCTAACACCGTAAAAAATGCCTTCAAAATGAGCAAAAATCGCGCGAGTGGTCTCCGGCGGCCGTAGCCAAGTTTCTAAAAAAAAGGCGGAGTCAGCCAATGAGCGCCATTGCAATTACAGGCTCGAGCGCTATCATTGGCTGCTCGTAAATTACAATGGCCCTCATTAGCTGACTCCGCCCCTTTTCTGGGAAACTCGGTCACGCCCGCCGGAACCCTCCCTTGAGCCTTTTTCTAAGCTTTTCATGGATCTGATCACGAATAAACTTTCTGTATTCCGAGTCTCCTTAATATTGAAGAATGCAACTGATACTCATTTAAACTTCACAAAAGTTTTCACCTGCCCAGCTTCCAATCCAGCGCCTTCACTTCGACCGACTCATTTCATTATATTATTATCTCAATGCTCAACACTATTATCGGTATCATTCAACACAATGACAACGTGACGTCTCTTCATTATCACTTCGCCACCGTCATTCAAGGTTATGAGATCATACTATCCACATTCAGCAATGTTCTGTTTATTTTATTGATAATTCACAAAAAGAGAAAAGCGTTCGAGGATGTCGGGCAAGATTTTCACAAGCCCATTTTCTCTCAAATTTTTTTTGTACGACAGTTTGTCTTGTTGTGAACAATGTTATCATGGTGTGGAGTTCTTTTGCGGACATAACAAGTCTGGAGCCATCCACTCTCATCGCATCAGCTATGTTGATGGTAGTAGAATTTTTTTACATGCTATTTTCCAGTGTTCTTTTTGAAAGTATCTTGATTTTTTCATTTTTGGCAGCTGCTCAAAGATGCTTACTTTTGTATTTCCCGAAATCCAGGGTTGTGGTGACAGGGTAAGCGAAATTCTGAAATCAAAATGTTTGAGATGGCTATTTAGATTTTTCCTAAATCTCGAAATTTTCCTGGCATACATGTTTCTGCTTCATTACGGCTGGACTTTGGGCAAGAAACATTTGATAATAACGTCTTTGAATATGATTTCCAGGCTCTTCTAACAGATTTTTTGGGGGGCCGGGTTACAATAAATCCTTGCACATTTACAACGTTGTTTTTCTAATCATGAGTCTTTTGAGCGCTCTTTTTTACTTCCACATTTATCGGCTACTTCGGAGTTTACCCATCATTAGTGGGGCCAGAGCAAAATATTTATTGATTCAGTTTGTGCCGATTCATCTCATTTTGATGGTAAGTTTTTGAAATGCATACTAAGGAAATAAAGAGATTTTTTCATAGATTCATGGGGTCATCCGTTCAATTGTAACAGTGTTAAATGGATATTACACGTATAGTCCTGATTATCAGTTTGATATTGCTATTGACTTGTGCCTATTCTCCTTTTTTGTGCCAATGATTCCCGCAGTGGTATCTTTATCATACATTCTATCGCATCTCAAGAAGAGAACATTTTTTTTGCCATTGTGAATCCAATTTGGAGGGAACTCACGTCTTAGATAGTTTAATTGAATAATATTTCAATCATTCACAAACTAAAATGAGACGATACTTTAAATATTTTTGTCATGTATCCTATTTGGTTGGAATTCACAAGTTTACAGCATTAATAGATCAACGAAACTTTAAAGGCTTCTTACAACTTTTTTGCTAAATATCACTGATCAGTTCCAAACTTTTACAGCATGGCGGATTAGTTTTTGATCATGCCCTAGTAGAGACAAAGTATCTGCACAAAATGGACTTTTTACCAAGAACCATCTGCTTCAAACCTGGCTGAAAAATTTATTTTCACAAGCTTCCACAATTCGAAACATTTTCTTCAAGATCACAAATTTCAAGACATCCATTCCAAAAAAAACTTGATCTTCGATTTGTGATGACCCTCATTTTTGTTCTGTTTTATGACTTTTCTCATTATGAAGCGTGATATTTGCCGCCTAATCCCCTTTCTCCCAATCAGGAATGAATTCAACGGAAAAACCAAAGAAGTACTCATCACCAATGGTTATTACAATATTGACAGGTTTCTCTTTTTTTTTTCTGTTCTGGTTACTATTTGTCATTTACAAATCTTTTTTGTATGCATCGCTGGTGATATGTTATTTTTGCTTATTCTCATTCTACCGTATACTGGACTCGGGCAATACACAAAGGTTGTGAAGGTTGGGTTACTATTTTCCAAGGATGTGCAGAGTATAATGAGAGCTGTGGGTTATCGGACATCGGCGGCGGCGGTGTTGGTAGCCAAAGATAGAATACGGTCGGAGCACTTATTGGATGAGTATGATTTTAAGTGAGTTAAATATAGATTGAGTCGTGTTGCTGTAAGTAAGTAACCTCTATGCACTGAACCGAGCTTGTATGCCTTTATGTTACACGTCATAACTCAGTTGACCTCTCACAATTGTAAATTATTTTTTTACAGCTTCACCGTAAAGTTCGACGAGTGCTCCGAGAGCTTGGCGGCCGGTAAAGTGGTTGAGCTTATCAATCAGGACAACGTCGACGTGATTATTGGTCCGACTTGTAATCGAGCGGGAGTGGCCACAGCTTCCCTAGCAGCATACTACAATCTTCCCGTCTTTGAATGGGGACTAACAACCACTGCTGATATTGGAAACTTTTCACGATACCCAACTACGGCAACATTGTCACTGGATACGCATAGGTGAGAATATTCTGAAGGCAGTATGCCTGATTTGCCTCTGCTTCCAGTATGGCCATCGCCGTTCGCGACATCCTTCAACGCTTCGACTGGCCGGAATTCACATTCATCTACTCCAACGACGGAGATGAGGAGAAATGTGCTTCTATGAAAGACGATATGGAAAAAATGTCCGTGGCCAACCCGGATGTCACTTTAGCATACATGTACCAAATCCAGACGGTTACTATGGATTCGTTGAAGAAGGCGTTGAAGGAAGTGGCGAAACGAGGGAGGAGTAAGATTTCATGAATTGGGCGGCAACTCAAAACTTGAATGCTTTCAGTTGTCATTGTCTGCTTTGCTGGTGGTAAGGGATTCAAGAAGGCGTTCATCTCGGCTACAGTGCTAGCTGGAATGTCTACAAATGAATATGTTTACATTTTTGCGGAACCACAGTCTAGAGGATTTTGTAAGTTCACATGTTTGAGTTCAGATATTTAGAAATGTTCTATTTTCAGATGTCGACGAAGACGGAGGCGGCCGACATTACTCATGGGATGACACTGACGGAAGTATTGTCAGCGGTCTGACTAATGACCAAATCCGGGAAGCCTACAGTCGTGTTTTGTACATTTGTGATGTAATATTTCTATATTTTGATTTTAGATTTTCCTGGTTTTTGATTTTTTTTCTTCAGAACATGGGAGAGCCTCCTACGATAACTCCACAATTTCAAAATTTCACAAATCAACTCATCAATCGGATGTCAGAGCCACCATTCAATTGCATAGAGGATTGTGCCAACTCGACTTATAAGACAGTAAGACTTTGAGATTCTTGGATCTTTGTAATAGAAGAATATGCAGTCTGCCACATACTCCGGTCAACTGTTTGACGCCTTCTATTCCTATGCTGTTGCCTTGAATAAGTCAATATCGGCAAATCCAAACATCACCAATTTGAGAAACGGCACAATGATTTCAAGTCACATCCAACAAACTTTCAAAGGTGTCGGTGGCAATGATGTCACTCTAGATGAAACCGGGTCTAGGATAGTGAGAGTTTTCATGTTCGCCATGAACTCTTCATTACTACCTTATCTAGCAGCAGATCTTCTGGTAAATGGCTCTGATGTGGTTTGTTATTCAAACAAAAATTCTATTCACTCGTAGATAGTTACAGACCTACACTCCATATTACGATAGTGAGTCCGAACTCTGGAAGGGCGGTGCAAAGCCGTTGTCTCGTCCTATTTGCGGGTTTTCTGGAACTGAGTGTCCGCCGGATTTCGTTAGGGACTATCTCATCTATGTGATTATCGCCGCGGCTATTGTCACGGTAGCAATATTTGCCGGGTGTGCGGGGATTCTTTACACGGTTCAGTGAGTTATTTTTTAATGGTATAGACTTGGATCTCAAGATCCTGGAACAACGCAACTAGACATCATGATTCCGATCCTGTAATCAAGTGTCAAAACTTTTTTTCCAGTATGAAACGCTTGGAAATGCAACGCCAAGATTTGCTCTGGCAAGTACCCTTCATCGAACTTGCACAGATCCAATCGAAATCTAAAGCTGAAGCTAGTCAACATTCATTCGCCAGTGGCCCCTCTACAGCTACCAAAGTCACTATAGAAAGTCGTTCCGAGACCACTAACTTCATTTTCTACTATCACAAACAGGAGATTCTAGCAGCCATGAAACACGATCTCATTCTAATGTTTGACAAGGATGAGAAGGCGGAATTTAGGCAGATGAGAAATTTTGACAATGATAATCTTAACAAGTTCATTGGTCTATGTCTGGATGGACCTCAGTTGTTGTCTCTATGGAGATTTTGTTCAAGGGGATCCCTATCAGATGTCATTAGCAGGAGCTCCATGCAAATGGACAGTTTCTTCATGTTCTCCTTAATTCGAGACATCTCAAATGGCCTTTCTTTTCTTCACAATTCATTCCTAGGATACCATGGACACCTGACATCCCGTTGCTGCTTGATTGATGATCGCTGGCAGATCAAGATCAGTGGATATGGGTTAGAGTCAGTGAGAACTTTTGAGAAACCCAGGAACACCGATATGCTATGGACTGCTCCAGAGCACTTGAGAAATGAACATGGAGATCGAACGGCTGAAGGAGACATTTATAGCTTTGGAATCATCTGCTCGGAAATTTTAACAAGATCATCAGCGTTTGACTTGGAGAATAGGAAAGAAAAGCCGGACGTGATAATCTATCAAATCAAGAAAGGAGGTCACAACCCAATGAGACCATCGCTAGAGACAACGGAGAGTGTGGAAGTGAACCCGGCGCTGGTAGGTTAAAATATGAAAAAATTAAGCCAAGAAGATATATTTCAGCTCCACCTGATCAGGGACTGTTGGACAGAGCGACCGTCTGAAAGACCTACTATCGATCAAGTCAGGGGTCATCTCAATGGAATGAGGGATGGTCGGAAGTTGAATTTGATGGATCATGTTTTCAACATGTTGGAGACTTATGCTTCTACATTGGAAGAGGAAGTGTCGGATAGAACCAAGGAGTTGGTGGAGGAAAAGAAGAAATCGGATGTGTTACTGTACAGGATGTTGCCGAAGTAGGTTTATAAAAATCATAAAGGCCCCAGGAACGATTCGCCCTATAGATCACATAATACTTCTAAGTTTCTACTTTCAGAATGGTAGCAGACAAACTGAAGTTGGGCCAAGCTGTTGAACCGGAGACTTTCGAACAAGTCACCATATTTTTCTCGGATGTAGTGCAGTTCACCACTCTCGCCGGAAAGTGTACCCCGTTGCAAGTAGTTACTTTACTGAACGATTTGTACACAATTTTTGACGGAATCATTGAGCAGAATGATGTTTACAAGGCGAGGTTCTCATTGCGCTCCATCGCCAACTTGGCTGAAACTTGAATTTTTAGCTTACCCGCCGTTTTTAAAACAGCCAAACACGTTTCGGTGGGTGCGTGGACCCCTCGTGGACAACTCGACTGCTGCCTGGGTTGTCCACGAGGAGCCCAAGCACCCACCGAAACGTGTTTGGCTGTTTTCAAAACGGTGGGAAAGCTGAAATTTCAAGTTTCAGCCAATTGGCGATGGAGCGCGTTACCACTTGGGGAATATTGCTAATATTATACTTCCAGGTAGAAACAATCGGTGATGGCTACTTGTGCGTGTCCGGTCTACCCCATCGGAATGGAAATGAGCACATTCGACATATTGCTCGGATGGCTCTTGGGTTCTTGTCCAGTTTACAGTACTTCAGAGTCCAACATTTACCATCAGAGAGGATCAATTTGAGGATTGGTATCAATTGTGGTAGGGCGCTACAATTGAAAAAAAAACTATGCACAATCAATATTCCAGGATCCGTGGTCGCTGGTGTTGTTGGTCTCACCATGCCTCGATACTGTCTGTTTGGAGACGCAGTGAACACCGCTAGTCGCATGGAGAGTAATGGGAAACGTAAGGATTTTTTACTCTATGTATTGTACCTCTATTACTGTATTACTAGTTTCAGCCGGTCAAATCCATCTCACCGCTGATGCCAATAAAATGTTAACTCAAGTAGTAGGAGGGTTCCGAACAGAGTCTCGGGGAGAAGTGCTCATCAAGGGGAAAGGAGTCATGGAGACTTATTGGTTACTGGGAGAGGAGTCTGGAATGAGTATCTCGGCGCAGTTGGAAAAGAAAGTGGTGCGTTTGTATAGATAACTAGATGCAAGTACGCTCCAATGAGAATATAATTTTTTCAGGAGCCAATACGAAAGCAATCTGTCCGAAGCATCTCTCCAATCGTTGAAAAGAATGCTGCTGATTCTATGAGAGGACTTTACTCAGAGTACAAGGATATTAATAATGGGAACATTTGACAATGCATTATTTCATTGGTCACAAAATTTCACTAATCAAAAACCATGAAAAAGTTCAAAATAAACATATTAGGCTTGAATGAGCACATAAATTTGCACAAACTATGATATGATTTTATATGTATCATCAGCCTAGACAACATCAAATATCATTAGAATTCATTTGATCACACTGTGTTATTCCTCTTCTGGAACATCACATCTGAATCTCTGAACTTTTGAGACACCGATGACGCGTTGACAAAAGCAATTCCAGTAGATTGGATTCTGCCAGGACACCATAGACTCAAGAATTGGTTACGGTATTCTGCGCTTCTCCAAATGGTTACATAAAAAGTGTTGCTGTAGGATAAGCAGACGAAGAAGACCTGAAATTGGATTCATGCCATTGAACTGATTTGGTCAACTTACATTATGCACCAGCAACATTCCAAGCCATTTTGGATAGTCCGAAATTTGAAGTATGACAAGTCCAAGAACCTGGCCAACAAACCAGGATAGGAAAAATATAACTACAGTAAGCTGCAGCCTCTTGATAGTCTTCCGGGAGCTGATTTGACAGGATTGAGTACGGCTTCTAACACGGAATGTCACTATGAGAATACAGTATAAAAGCATGATGATAAGTGCCAAAAATATGAATAGATACTTGTAGAAGATACTGGCTTCAGGACCGAAGGCAAATGGAGGGGAACAAGAAAATACGACATCATCATTGGTGGTGATGTAGCCGTAGAAGGTTGTGAAAATTGAGAAGACCAGGATGGGCAAGGAAGTAATGATGATATATTTTGAGTTGGAGATGTTGCGGTACCTGGAACTCAAGAGTATGAATATCTGGTAACATTTAGAGCAACTTACAATATAGGAAATCTCACAAACAACAAAATATCAACTACAATAACCAACATTATCAATCCTTGAGCGGCTTGAAAAAATATATAATGCGCAATTTCATTATAACATTCACTACGGATATGCTTTTCTCCAATGTCAAAAACTCCATTTTGAATAGTACCAATAGAGCAAAATAGGTGGAAAAAACATTGGAAGCACTGGAGAATCGCTGAAAATTTTTAAGTGGAAATTCAGAGAATTCAATCAAATTTCTGACGACATACATGTTCTTGATTGGAGTTGGCGTCGCTTGTAGATCAAATGAATGAATAACAGATTCCCAATACAGCCTACTAGGCAGAAAAATATTTTGTAGGAAGCGCTAACATATAGGTTCGTGGTTCGAGAATCCATTTTGAGATGAACTGAAAAATTTATATGATAAAGTTTGGAGATCAAATGAAGATCTAGGGGCGGAGTTGAAAAAGACAAAAATATTAGTGATTAGGTTTCAGATGAGTAGTAGTCTGTGACGCAAGTTCAAAGTTCCGTCTGGAGCTTCTTTTTCGTTTGATCTCGTTTTTTTTTGCTTCTGTCGGACATGGTGCAGAACTTTTTACAAATGAGGTGAGATCAAAAAATGGAAAAAAAAGTTCCCTGTCTAGCTGGGTGGTTTAATAAGTGCATAACATAACACAATCTGTGGGAAAGTGTTGGGAAAAGTATGAGAAAATGACGAAAAAATCAGAAACTTGTCTGATTTTACGTCCACTGAAACTTCCCGACAGAAACCACGACCCCTGAAAAATTGTCCGTACTTCCTCATTACAATTGATATGAGAAGCAGGTGATATTTCGATTACCAAAAGTTCAAAATGTTTCATTAAAAAAAAGAACCAAATATTGAAAAAATAAATGAGACAGTATATGTATAAGTGATCAAAAAGATTCCAAGAAGACGGTATACGGTTTTTGTCAACAGCTCTATATTTTACATTTACCCTGAGCAGCTGGAATTGTGAATATGGGACCAAATCCAAGGAAATCTGAAGGAAAAAAATTAGAGGTTTTTTGAGGTGTTTCTTGCGCGAAACTCGGAATTTTGGGGTCATGAATACTTTTCAAGCTGACTGTACTCTTGGAGATCTTTTGAGAAATTCGAGCTCGATTGAAGCATTTCCAGCCAAGTTATGCCCACTGAGCGAAAATGTGCATTTTGAGCTTCGGCGCCTATATCTCTAGAACCGGCCGGCCAAAGTGAACCAAACTTTTTTCGGTAACTATTTCACTTAGTAACAATCTATCAAAAGATCAGTAAAAACCACTCACCACAACAAAAATCATTTTTCATTTTTGAGTGACGTCTACATCTGAGAAAATTCTGGAGCTCTGAGTGAATTCTGATTTTCAAAAAACTACTATTTGGTTTCTGAAGGTTTTAGTATTGTGTGTGCAAATTTCCTAGTGAATCGAGCAACTGGCACCGGAGTTATTCAGCGATATGTAAAGTGACCTTCACGATTTTCCGCCACTGTACGTTCTCTCATTTCTGTTTCAGAGTTAGTCTGAGCAAAAATCATTGATCTTGCGAGGGAAAAATCTTTGCTACATATATCACACCACATCACAAATTCGTGCCCACTTCTGACAAAAATCACCTGTCCGAATCTCCAAAAGGTTTTTCAGATTCTCATTTGGTGTACGAGAAAAATGTACGCCTTACTTATTGCTAACTTTCGTGACAACGCCACAGACGGTAGTATTGCAGATTCTCATGTATTTTATTTATGTGTATACGAAGTTCTAATATTTTTAATCAGTAATTCGTCGTTTTTGTGCTTGATACTATACAAAGTGATGAGAGAAAACATTGAAAGTTTTCATACCTTGATTTTCAATCAACTATTTTACATTTCTGGAATTTGTTTGGTTATTAACGATTTCTGTCTGCTTTTGGCTTTCTTTGGAACACAAAAAGAAGAAGACTCCATGCTGGTCTATTTGGTTTCCTCCTTCGCTTTTGTAGTGGATGTTATGTTTATGGATTATTGCAGTGTGCTGTTTGCGATTATTACGCTATTATCATTTTTATCTGTGGTTCAAAATTTTGTAATTCTTCATTTCACAAAACATAAATTCATTGTGACAGGGTTAGTGGCCATGAAACTCTAATATATAATCTCACTAATTAAGGACATTTTTGAAATACATCATTTTCTTGATTTATGTTTTTGTATTACATTTCGGGGTTTTTGTTGGTTGGTTTCTCTAGATATACTCATACAAATGAAATCTTTGACTAATTTTCAGTTCGTTGTGAATACCAAATACGGCTACATTTGCAATACTCGATTAAAAATTCCAAAATCTACCTTTACGTTTACAATACAATGCTTCTAATTATGAACCTTGCAACGGCATTATTTTATATTCACATTTACAAAATTATTGGAACATTGAATGGTGATAATCGACTAGATCAACTAGCCCTCTTGTACCAGTTTGGTCCTATATATACGCTTCAATTGGTAACTTTCACATAGAAAATTTTTCTTTACTTTAATATTTTTCCAGGTTCAAAGCCTTGCTCACCTTGCCGGTGTTCCGATTGGCCATTATTTTGAAAATGATTTTTTTCCACTGATTGATAAGTATTCTTATTTTTTCCTTGTACCATTAATACCTGCTGTGGTGTCATTGTCTTATATTGCATCGAAACAGAATATGCGGAATATGTTTTCCTCGATCATGTATCCAGTATGGAGAGAATTGACTTCTTAAAGAAAGAGAACATTCGAATTTCTCGAACTGAAGTCTAATGAGGGCAATGATTTTTGAACAGGACATCAACACCTGAAAAACTTCAAAGCAAAAAAAAAGTTTGTCTCCATTTGGTATCTGTAATATTCCCCAAGAGGAAACGCGCTCCATCGCCAACTTGGCTGAAATTTGAATTTTCAGTTTACCCGCCGTTTCGAAAACAGCAAAACATGTTTCGGTGGGTGCGTGGACTCCTCGTGGACAACTCGGGCAGCAGTCGAATTGTCCACGAGGAGTCCACGCATCCACCAAAACATGTTTCGCTGTTTTCAAAACGGCGGCAAAGCTGAAAATTCCAAATTCAGCCAAGTTAGCGCTTTGGGAATATAGCTAATAAGCGTTTTTCAGAAAAGGTCAAAATCTTACCCGGAACACAAAACTTTTCTGACATTTTTTTTTCAAAAATGCATGTTTTATCATATTCTGTCACATTTCCTGGTTCAATGAGTCAAAGATTTCTCAGAATTTGAACTTTTTGGTCAGTCTAGTCTGATATTTTTCTCATGTGACAATCGAAAAGATGATGATGTTTTTGACGGAGTGACAAAATTGTCCAGAGTTTTCTACGCGAAATTTGAGCTAATTATTTTCTAAATATTTTTGTATTCTTTTTCCCTGTTGTCCACTTTTTTCTCATGCACCTTCCAGAATTTGAAAAATTTGGTCTAGCTCCGGAGATTCAGTGCTATCGGCTCAATTTTTTCCAATATACAACTTCTTTCAGAAAATGTCAAGCACCCTTGATCCATACACCTATGCATACGAATCCATCCAAGGCATCCCAGAATATGTAAATTTCAAATTCCAAGTCAACTGGGTTACTGTATTTTCATTTTTCATGCTCACCTACACTATCCCTTGCATATTTATCTTCATTCTAATCACTTTTCTTTATTTCAAAAATCAATCAAATATCAAAAAAACTGGCTTGAGAATGGAAATATTTCAGTCATTTTTGCTCATGCAATTCTGGAATATTTTGCTAATAATTGGAGAGTCATCGATGTTTAGAATCCCATATACAGGGATTTTGACGAGTTACTGTGCTTCTGAAAATCCACAGATTTTTCTGAAGATGGTTGTGTTTTTCTATCATTTTACGTATTATAGCTCTCAAATGTTTACGGTGCTGTTTTGTGCTTTGAGAGTGGCAATATTGTATTCTGTAAGCAAGAACAAGACGGAGAAGGTAAGAATTGAATTCTTAGAATTCTCAGAATCTTAATTATTTCAGATCATCAAATTCTTTCCATGGTTCATAATCCCGTTGGCATTTTTATTGTCACTTCCTCATTTTTTGTCCCTTGGAATATGCCTCCAGGTTTTTATTCCATACCCGTTTGGATCAATTTTAATAATTTCTGAGTTTCATTTGTACAATCTGGTTAGAATCTCTGTGCATCTGTTTGTCCAAAAATCACGTTTTTCAGGATTATGTTGTTCTTGGCAACCTATTTTTTCACGCTTTGGGGACCGTGGCTATAGTGGTTTTGAATTATTTTATGTTACGGAAAATTAGGGAGAGAAAGAGATTGTGAGTTTTTCATTTAGGTTTAGGCCATCCTAAAATTCTCAATTTTCCAGAAACATATCCCAGCCCAATTCTAAAATTGAGAAAACATTGAATACAACAATGATAATTCTGCTAGTCCCTCTTATGGCAAACTTCTTTGTTGCGGTGAGTTCAACTTTTTTTTTCGTATGATCTACTTTTTCTGACCACAAAGAACGTTATTATATGCAAATCATAAATAATTTCCAGATCGGTGAACTCTTCCATCTTGAGTCTTTTTCTTATATTCTGCTCATTCGTCCTCTATTCTTAGACGCTCGAGTTCACATCGTCACGTGCTATTTTTATCTGACTCATCCGGTTTTTAAGAAGAAGAAAAAGTTGGTATCGCAATTTTCGATTTCTCAGAATTTGAGTCGTGCCACGTTGAAAACTGTTTAATGAATAATTTTATGATAAATGCGTGTAATAGTAATACAGTAATACAGTAATATAGAAATACAGTAATATCGTAATACAGTAATACGGTAGTACAGTAATAAAGTAATACAGTGATACAGTAATACAGTAATACAGTAATACAGTAATACAGTAATACAGTAATACAGTAATACAGTAATACAGTAATACAGTAATAAAAGTTAATAACTTGTAATGTACCCAAATTGAGGTATAGCTTTTTGGACAAGTATAGACTTTTTGGTAATTACAAAAAAATATAAGATTTTCCACCATTGGAATTTCGCTGCTTTTGCAATTTGTCTGAGAAAATCGTGTTTATAGATTTTTAGTGATGAGAAGTGAGTCGGCCAACTGTAAACTTTTGTAACTTTTTTCAAACTTGACGGATTTTAAAAATCTAAACTGTGTTGTATTGTCAAATAAACAATTTTCTGAATAATCAGGTTGATTTTCAAACATATGTGCATTCATTTTTTGTGAAACCCGTTTAAAATGATAGAAAATCTCCAATTTGGTATAAAAACCAAGTTTCTTTTTGGGGCAGGTCGCGTCTCTAGTTTTATAAAAAGTGGAATTTTCGATTGTTGTGAGTTTTATCACTTCAATATCCTGACATTTTTCTATGAATTCGTATCTAAGTATGCATAAACTTTTCTCAAATCAAAGTTTGTCCCCGTTTTCAACATTTCCTGGTTTGAATGTTGTCATAATTACACATAAATATGGGCTTCAAGCGGCAAATATTTTCGCTCTAGATTCGAAAACTTGTCGAAAAAATCTATATTTCGAAAAAATGACCGATTCCGAGTCCTGGGCAGAGAAACTTACAGTAATCTGGGATTCCACTCTGGGTCCATGTTTCTTATTTGCCAATATTTTACTGGTTTTTATAATTTCAAAGTACACGCCTGAGAGTACTAAAACTTATGCGTAAGTTCTGGGGGAAATTTCGTATCCTTGACATTCTGGAATTCTGGAATTTTTAGATTCTTCGCTTCTTAGACTTGTGTTTTCAGTTCTATACTCCTCATTATGACAGTTTCGGACTGCTTCGGTATCATTGGAAATTTCATGGCATCCCCTAGAGTCTTACCTCGGGGAGACCAGGTTTTCATGATTTTCAGAGGAACATGCATCAAATTTTTCTATTCTGATATCCAAAAAAAATCCCAAATGTGTCTATATTGTAAGTTTGAAGTTAAAAACTGAGGCGGGAAGTTCAAATATTCAATTTAAGTCTACTCCCTGCAAAATCAATTCTACATCTTGAATCATATTATCTCAATGTTTTCCTACTTCTACCGTATGCTTATCATAACTCATCCATTTGGGAAATTCGATAGAAGAAAAGTGGTGAATGGAATCTTGTGGTTGTATAGTTTGTGCCATGTTTCTTATTTCGTGAGTTGTTTTGAATTTTGACATTCTGAGGTTATTTTCCAAATTCCAGCACTGGGTCTGGTATTCCGCCCTCCAACCCATGGAAATTATAAACAAAGAAATTTCGAAATTCGAGCCAAATATTATTGTATCCGGTGCCATCTACAGTGGGGTGGTTGACCTCAATGCTCCATCTCAAATTGGTAAGAAATTCTGGATAAAATTTTTCTTAAAAAAAAAACAATTTTTAGTCTTCAACATGCTTGCGATTTTCTCCCCCTTTATCGTTATGATCGTCGTAATTTTTTGCCGTTGGCGGATTTTCAAATTCACTAAAAAATACGAGTATTCTGATACGGTGAAGAAAATGCATAAAGCATTGGAAATGGTAGGGAAAAGAGACATATCCGAACATTTACAAGGAATGTTAGACATCCGGAGATCCAGAGATCCGGACACACAGACATCAAGAACCCTCGATATTGGGGTCATCTGGAAATCTGGGAATCTGCCCCCGCACAGACTAAATTCTGGAATTTCAGATCTTCTCCGTTCAAGCCCTTGGACCCCTTTTGTCCTCTTTGACTAGTATCCTTTATGTGCTCCTTCCGAAAATCGGAGCATCTCACACAACTACAGTAATCGTTGAGGATCTCATGGTAAGACCTCTAGCTCTAATGTATATCGTCAATCCAATTGTCACTATTATTTTTATGGCTCCTTATAAGAATGCAATTTTGGGATGGTTCAATTATACTCCTTCAGGGAGTATAGATGTCAGACCTCAAATTGTGTCAATTAGTCAAAATAGTCGGCCTATAATGGTTGATTGATTTTTTAAAAATTCTTCCAGTCTTACTCTTACTTCGGAACTTTTGACATAAAATGAAAATTTGTTTTTAACTACTTTTCAAGTTCAAAAAAATCCGTAAAAATTTTTGACATTTTTGTTATTGTTGGTTTTTGGCTTTTTCGGCGGATCAATTAAAGTTACTACATATTAATACTCATTAGTTACTAGTAAATACAGTAATACAATAATACAGTAATACAGTAACACAACCGCCATGGAAAAAATTATATTTGAAATTGGCTTACTCAGCGTCAAAAATATAGTATGTAGTTTTTGTGCATTGTCATCGATTATGGTCTTCCCTGGGCTGAAAATCATCATAGTGCGTGTGTTTTCTAAACGTGTTATCAAAAAATTGCACTGATAAAATTTAAATCAAGAAGCCAAAAAAACGAATTGTCATCACAAAAAAGGTTCAATATGGACCATTTATGCATATGGTTCGTGAGGTTTCCAGAAATCATTCAAGACATACATTCAAACTTATAAAAACACTTGATGACTCAAGCTCCAAAAATCTGGATCCAAAAAAGAAGCATTGTCAGAATATCAAAAAAGCAACCACATTTTTTAGGCGTTTTCCGTTTGATAGACCTCAAGCCCTCCCCCACACTATCATCATTTTTATCATTTCCTGAAAATGATAAGTCAATTAATTTCATATAAAACACAGCATAGTCAGCTAAATTTCCCTCAGGCATCCAGAATGCTGATTCCTCTTCTCCTCCTCACAACACTTTTTGCAAATGTCGCCGCCGATGGTTACAACTGCCCAAAAACTTCTGTAATCAACTCACCCAAGGATCTTAGCAAGCCCTACTATTACCCAGATGGCTGGAACGAGAAAATGCAACCGGAGAAGTATGCCGGGTCACAAGATTGCAATTGGACTTTTAATATCCCACAAGGAATGTTCGCTACTGTAACTTTCTACAAGAACACTGATTCCGAAACTGGTATTCATGCAATTTATCCAAATGGTCAAGAGGAGTAGTGAGTTTTGATCCTTCAAAAAATGTTGGAGCATCTGATTAAAATTGTTTCAGTCTCCAAGACAACGATAAGAGCCCTTACATCTTCACCAGTCCGAAATTCCAAGTAACTCTTAATGTCGGTGCTGAGCAAGGAGAGTTTTCGTTTAAAGTTATCTGGTCCAAATGTGAGTTATAACAATGAGCCTATTAGCGATATTCCCCAAGGGTAAACGCGCTCCATCGCCAACTTGTCTGAAATTTGAATATGCAGCTTTGCCGCCGTTTTGAAAACAGCGAAACATGTTTTGGTGGGTGTACTCTTCGTGGACAACTTGAGCTGCAGTCGAATTGTCCACGAGGAGTCCACGCACCCACCGAAACATGTTTCGCTGTTTTCAAAACGCCGGGAAAGCTGAAAATTCAAATTTCGTCCAATATGCGATGGAGCGCGTTTCCCCTTGGGGAATATCGCTAATATTTTCCTGAAAAAAATTTTCAGATCCCCCTGCCTGCCTAAGAAGCAATACTCTAACGGATTCTGGAGCGTCGGCATCGTATGCATCCCAATGTGTGACCACATATATTGCTCCAAATCGAGCTGTACTTGTTGGATTCTCACTTAAAGATAATTCATATGCACTTCTTCGTCAAACAGCAGTCTATGAGGGGGACTCGGTGAATGGAAATTATTTGGGAAATTTGTTCGACGCGAGATACGGACAAATTATGGCAAAAGGAAACAAGTTGACGATTTACACATTTGGATTGTATGAGAAATTTAATTATACACTGTATATGGGAATGGATATTAAGGGTTAGCTTAGAATTAGTTCAAAGTTGCTTGTCGTCATGTTTGATGCCAGGTCCGCAATCAGAACGCTGACGGAAAAATACATTCTTTCAGCAACTGCCGATATCAAAACTTTCACTGGCCTAAACTGCCCTTATGACCCGACAATCGAATGCAAACTGCCTCTGAATTCCCAAAACGGTGTTTCCGCAATTGCAACCGTCGGAAGACAACCTGACTTCTTAAAGCAGTTCAGTTATTTTCCAAAGGGTGTCACTCTGAAAATCTACGAGGACCAAATCAGTGATAGTAATCTAATTGCTACAGTCGAGTAAGGATTTCCAGCTTTTTTTTATATATGAGAAGATTTCAGTCAATCCAACTACGAGACTCTATTCCCAATGGCCGTCAAGACTTCTCTGAAAATTTACCACCTTGATTCAGGATTTGTTTCCATTCCGCTTACTAACAATGCTGCAGATGGTAGGTGACCACTAAAATTTGATTTTTTTTTTTTTTTTTGGTCGGCGGTCGGCGGTCGGCGGTCGGCGGTCGGCGGTCGGCGCGGTTGGCGGTCGGCGGTCGGCGCGGTCGGCGGTCGGCGGTCGGCGGTCGGCGGTCGGCGCGGTCGGCGGTCGGCGGTCGGCGCGGTCGGCGGTCGGCGGTCGGCGCGGTCGGCGCGGTCGGCGGTCGGCGGTCGGCGCTGTCGGCGGTCGGCGGTCGGCGCGGTCGGCGCGGTCGGCGCGGTCGGCGCGGTCGGCGCGGTCGGCGCGGTCGGCGCGGTCGGCGCGGTCGGCGCGGTCGGCGCGGTCGGCGCTGTCGGCGGTCGGCGGTCGGCGGGCGCCCACATTTTAGACCGACCGCAATGGAACTCTAACTCTAATTGACCAAATCATTTTTTTTTCCAGCAAAATACAATACAGTATACGAAGGAAGATATGTCAATGTACACTCGTTGGATTATCGTAGAACAAGTTTCACTCAGGACACATCGGAAGTTTTTCAAACCGAGCAAAGCCAGAAATTGTACTTTAAATTCAATATCAAGTACTTCGATGTTAACGGTCCTACTACTCTGGACATCAAGGTTTCCCGGGACGGAAAGTTGATTTATGGGGATACGTAAGTTTTTTTCTGATTAGTTTTTGATCTACCATAACGATTTTCAGCTTTAACAAATACCACCTTCCACCTTCCAACACCACGATTAAAATCTTTGGAGACAAAATGGAGATCGACTATAAAACCTATGGGAACTACACCAGAGGATTTGAAGTAGATTTCCTCACTACCAAGAATGTCTAACTAAAATTATATTTTTCACAAATGAAGTTTTTATGCAGTATCACATAATTTATGACTCCATAACCTGATCTAACATAAAATTAACAATCTCCTGTCCTCCATGTCCCAACTCCTCGTGTTGTAAAATGTGCCGTGTCTTCAGGTATACGTGAAAATCCTTTTGCCTCCTGGACTGATTCTCAATGATTGGTGCCATCGCTAAGATTTCCGAGAATCGCAGATGACCATTGAGTTTTCCATGTTGAAGAAGGCAATAGTTGAAGAGAGATTTCATATGACGATCTCGCTCATTTCCAATAACTTTTTGGTCGTATATGGAGAGGTTTGGGACGGCTAAAAATCATAAAGATATTGAATTTTTGTTATAAGTTAGAATTACCGGGGTTACACAGCATGATGGCTTTGAAGTGAAGAAACTCAATCCTGTCAATCTTGTTTCTCAAAAAACATGCCAGGGTCTGCTGTTGAGCCTGCTTATACCATAACAAAGCATTTTTCTCCGCGTCCTGACAACTCAATGCTCTCTCAAGGGATCCATCGGGATTCAGGAGCATGTCAAATTTTAGCTCACTCATCGAAACAAATGCATTTGTCATTGTGGAGCACACAACACTGGAGTGCTTCAGGAGATGTGCTCGAGATTCTAGACTGAGATGTGGGAAGAAGTTGAACATTTTTGAGGACTCGATGGATGCAAGGAAACTGCTATGAACATCGTTATTACATCGGCGATGGTTGCTGAAAATTAATTTCTCGATTTTTGAAAATTTGAATTTTTGGATTGTTCAATTTCTTTCTGCTTGAAAATGAATACAGATGTTTATTGCTAATATCATAATAGAAATTCAAAAAAATTGCTCTAAAACCTTGAAAAATCCGCTTGAAAAATACATTTTTGACGGAAATTTTACTTGGCGGCCTTGGCCAGATACTGGAGTTTTCTCGGCCATCTATTTTTTTAACGATTTTGGCCATTTTTTCTGGTTTTTTGGCTAAAACTGAAATAATAGCCAAAAACTCGATAGCCGAGAAAACTCCGGAGTCCGGCCACGGCCGCCTACTGTAACCTCTACCAAAAACGGTATTTTCCAAGCGGATTTTCGGGGTTTTAGAGACATTTTTGAGCATTCTGCTTGTGATTTTTGGCACCAGCACTCATTTTTTCATATTTTAGGCTAAAAAAATTTTGATCGAATTCCTCCTTCAATACTCATTTTTTGTTATGATACGGTAATAAATGTGACTTACCACTCTCCACTGAAACACTCGGCTCCACAAACTTCTAGATTTGGAATCTTCCAATATACCAGAACTGGCGGGGAGCTAACGATGTCCTCTAGTAGTCGAGAATCCTTGAAAACATCAATATTTGAAAAATTTCTATACCAAAACCTTACCCTGTATCCCCTTGGTACTCCTGCTTTGTACATGGGTTCAACGTTTCTTTCAACTATTGTCAGCTCCCGTATCACTCGATTCAGCAAGTCTTCTGCGACTCCAAGAACAGTCTAGGAAACATTTCATTGTTATTGAAAACTGGCTCAAACTTACCGTAGTAATAGTTACAGTAGCTTCATCTAAAGTTTCTTTTTTTTGGGTTCGACCATATTTCTTCAAACCAACTGACATTGGATTCATACCAGCTTTAAGACACCTCTGCAGTCGACACGCTCGACATGAGGCCAAATTTGAATCTGAGAATAAACACAAAATTTTTGAGTTCATTTTATAAAAAGCTTACTAAGGGAATCTAAGCAATGATTTTCTTTGTCACAGATTAATTTTTGTCCTTTCAGTATAGTTCGTCGGAAGAAAATTTTACAGCTGTTGCAGCAGGGAACCTAGAAACATCTAAAACTTGTCTCTTTTTGTACAGGAAGTTGTTTTTCTGTTTTTCTGCTATTTCAATCGCAAACGAAATTCAATTTTTCATACGATTTTTCTTCCAAATCTCACTTCATAATGATAGCCAATTGCTGGCTTTCCACACACTTTGCAGTCAGACGGAGCTTGATTTTTTGCCAAACATTTGTAAGTTTTTTGTCGATTTTTCGGCACTTTTATCCTATCTGATGCAAACGTAAATCTGCAAAAAATGGATAGTTTCTCAAACAATGTGGCACGCCTACTTTTCAGATGATATTGTCGAAGGTTCCATGATCCGATAGTCGAAAGCTTTGGAAAACATATTGGAAAAATATCAATAAGCAGTCTTAGAAAAAAAAACGGAAAAACTGAAGTCAAACAGAAAACTATTATCGTTATCACAACCTCTTTTTATTTTTATCAGTGAAGCATGCTCTGTTAGAGTTATATTTGAGGTGAAAAAGGGAAAACATTTTGGGAAACAGAAAGTTAGACCAGACAAAAATAGGAATGTTTGAAAACGAAGAGCAGCCGTTTTTAAATGTGACAAAAGAATAATTTTAGGGGGAATTTTGGAGGGTTTTCTGTATTTTTGCGCCAGTGTATCATGTCGTTGCCACAAAAGATGATAAATCAACACCATCCCTCACAAAGATCACTCCGAGACCAATGCCTCACAAACCACTCCGATTATAAAGGAGAGAAGAGCGACCTCTATTCCACTCTGAAGAGCGGCCTCTACTCCACAAGTTACCAAAAAATTTTTGGTTCACTTTGGGCGGACCAGTTCAAGAGATATAGGGGGCGAAGCTCAAAATGCACATTTTGGCTCAGTGACCATAGCTTGACTGGAAATGCTTCAATTGAGCTCACATTTCAAGAAAAAAGCGTATTTCGAATGGACTCAAAATACACTTTTCAAACTTTCAAGTTCTGAGCAAAAATATTTCTTCGTTGAACTGACCATAATTCTTCAAGAATGCACCAATACACCGAGAAAAATATTTTTGCTCAGAAATCAAACATTTGAAAAGTGTGTTGTCGACCCACTAGTGATACATTTTTTCTAATATTTGAGCTCGATTGAAGCGTTTCCAGCTAAGTAATGGCCACTGAAGTGAGCCAAAATGTGCATTTTGAGTTCCGGCACTTATATCTTCGGATAAAATGCTTTTGATAACTATTTGGATACTTCGAAAGATTCTGTCAAAAAACTACTAGAATCCATTCAATATAATGTAATGCGGGTTTTCATTTTTGAGTCACCAACATCTGAGAGGATTCTGGAGATCACGGGGTACTCTGATTTTCTAAAAATCACCATTAAAAAATATATAAATATTCTAATAAAAAAGTTTCCAACAAATTGTTGGTTTGCTGGCTCACCATGTTTAAGGATATTCTGTGATGTTAAGGATGAAGTTCTCTTGCCTACTTAAAGTTCTTTCTTTGTGTTTTTCTTGTTCTGTAAAGCCTTTAAAGCATTCACTGATCAGAATAAACTTTTCCGCCAGACAGTCCTTCGAAATTCGAAGTTCAGAAAATCTGTACTTTAGTCATATTGCTAATGATCATCAACTCGTGGTTGCAAATACGCCAACTTTACATGTATCTATTTTTAGGTCATTACTGCATGTCTGGTACATCAACTTTCCAGATCAATGAACTCGCGTCATTCTCAATCATGCTTGCAGTTTTCAACAATTCGCAGATTTCCCTGCCACGGCCGACATTTGTATATTTCAACACACAGATAGATAGACTAGCCTGATTGAGTTCCTTGTTATCTGACCCGGAAGTTTCCCTGGCTGACCACTAGTCTTTCAGATCATTGTTCTGAATTCACCCTTTTCATAGGAAACCGAAAAAATTCACATAGTTTGTTACTTTTCTCATAGTCTAGTTGCGATTTTCAAAGAAGTTCTCACGGTTGACACAGTGAACCAGAAAATTTCTGTCGTTGATCACACAAAACGAACGCACTGAACCTAGGTGAAAAATTTTCGGACTAGGCTTTGGTCACAGACATTTTTTTCGGCGAAAGATTTTTTTATAAAGGCTGTCTTTGAAACCCAAATTAAGGTACCTTAAAAGATGATTTTTTCGTTCGTTTTTCAAATTTGACACCATTAAACCAATTGAATTTGCGATTCCCATTCTAGCCGTCTACCCTTGGCTACACTTGAATTAATAATAGACGTTTTCCTGTTGGTGCCTGAAGACGTCCAATGTTGAAAATAGACATGAAGAAATTGGTGTCATCTTGCTGAGAGGAAATGATGATGAGGGCATTGTGTAGTGTTTGGCTTAATTGGCTAGAAGGGTTTTGTTATTTAAGGAAAAGAAACAAGGGTGCACATTTTGAATTAGCTTAGGAGATAAATTGCTTCATTTTTGTTTATTTTGTTTAATTTTCTTCGCAAATTTTCGAGTTTTCAACGGTAATGCACTCCAAATGATATATCTGCTTTGAGCTTCAGTACAAAAAATAACACTTGTGCCCAGTATCTGTAGAAAAACACAAAGTTATGAAGTCTAGAACATTTTTCGCTGGTTTCGAACTGTCTGGGAATCTAGGGCAAGAACAAAAAAGGTTTTCAGAGTTTGAAATTAAGAACGTTCTTGTCTAGTGCATTAAATCAAAAAACCGTATCATACCCTTTACGGATAAGCGAAATTTTTTCACATCACAAGAAATCCTATTCTTTTCTTCTTATTACATTTTTTTTTTCCAACAAAGTCCGTCTGTTCTTGACACATTTCTTCTTATGTTTTCACACATTTTGCCAGTTGGTCTCATTACTTCCCATATATTCAGACGAACTATTCTTGCTCTTTTTCTGTTCCTGTTCTTCATTTTAGCTTTCAATTTTCAGTTTCTTCAAAAAATGTCTGCTCCACCATCTCAACTCACCTTCCGCTCCATTATGGGTGTCCCAGAATACCAAGATTTTGAGTTCCAACCCAACTGGATTTTCTATACTATTTGCGTCATGATCGCTTACAGTATCATTCCAATTTTCATTTTCTGGAAAATCACATTTGTCTTGTTCATGAAGAAGTCGAAAATCAAGAAAAGTGGAATTCGACTGGAAATTTTCTATTCTTTCCTGCTAATGCAGTTTTGGAACATTGTGCTGATAATAGCTGATTTTGCCATGTTCCGTATCGGATATACTACAATTTTAACAAGATACTGTGCAGCTGAAAATCCCCAAGCGCTGCTCAAAACTATAGTGTTTGTCTATTTCTGGGCCACGTATGCCTCTCAACTATTCACTATTCTTTTTTGTGCACTTCGAGTTGCGGTACTGTACTCAGTGGCTAAGGAAATAAGTGACAAGGTTTGTTGTCATTAGGGCGCGGTCGCTGACTTCAATTTGGCTTAATAAATATTCACTCTATTGCACTTTTTCCAGGTTATCAAAATCGTGCCTCCCATCATCGTCACTTTTGGCTTATTGGCGGCTCTTCCTCATTTTTCTACTGATAGTTACTGTCTACAACTATCCAATCCTATGATCTTTGGATCAGTTCTTATTATATCCAAATTTCACTCAAGCACCTTAGTAAGTTTTATCGATAGAACAACTTAAAAATAACGGAAATGTTGCAGTCCATGGTGTTTTTCAATTTAACCATCTATCTCTGCACCACTATCACCATCACAATTCTCAATATTTTAATGATGATGAAGGTTCGAAGGAAGAGTTCGGCTGGGATTATAACTGTTCGTTCTGCTACACAAAGTGCAAAAATTGAGAAGACGTTGACGGGAACTATGATTATTCTGTTGTTTCCGATGATTGTTAGTCTATTGATTTCGGTGAGTTTTGGGTTTTTACGTTATCTGAAATCATTAAAGGAGGAATCGGTCAACATTTTTTTCTGCTTCAAAATATGTAACATTTTATGCTGATTCCGAAAATGATAGTGAAAACGATCAAAAATCTCTCTAAACCCATGAAAAATTGCTTCAAAACTATCCTTTTTTGGCCGAAACGGTCTTCAGGGGCCGTGGCCTATTCCCGGAGTTTTCTTGGCCACCTAACTCGGCCACCGCATTTTTAGATTTTTTCACTTTTTTCACTTTTTTTTGGTTTTTTTTTGTGAAACTCATGAATTTTCGTTGTGATTTCACTTTTTCGCTTGGTTTTCACAAAAAAATCTTGAAAAAAAGGGGCAAAAAATCTGAAAATGCGGTGGCCGAGAAAACTCCGGGAGTGAGGCCACGGCCCCAACTGACCGTTCGGCCGAAAACGGGTCGTTTTGAAGCGATTTTTCAGGGATTTAGAGAGATTGCTGAGAATTTTCACTATCATATTTGGAATCAGCACAAAATTTTACATATTTTGAAGCAAAAAAAAATTTTGATCGGAATCCTCCTTTAAAACGCGCATAAAGTACTTTACAGTAACTCGCATAAATATCATAAAACAGTAAAAGCACATACAGTACCTGTGTTTCAAATTAAGGAAAATTTCTAAAAAAAGCTATATGCGACTTTACTACAATTAAAATAACAAAGTGCCAAATTTTCAGATTGGTGAAATTCTGCGCAACTCCTATTTCTCCTACATTCTTCTAATTCGGCCATTTTTCCTGGATGCTCGCGTTCACATCGTAACTTGTTACTTCTACATGACCCATCCGATTTTTAAGAAAAAGAACCCACAATCTTCAGTATCAATTATGAGCAGGGCTACTTTATGAGCAATATACTGGAATGACAATTTTTTTGAATAAATGTACATATTTATTTTTCAAGTAAGTCACTTGTGAACCGGTGTTAAGTAAACCTAAAAAAAACATCTTAATTTTTAATGTCTGTATTTGTCTTTGAATTGTAAATAATAAACATTTCCTCGCTGGTCTTTGCTTCAGATGAAGAGAAATTGGTGTCATCCTAACAGAATTAATTATGAGTGTAGCGGCTCAGTGACAGCTCATTTAAAATAATTGACTAGAAGAGTTTCCTCTATTTAACAAAACAGAAAGGGTGCACATTTTTCCAGTTTCTTGAAAAATGTCTATCCCAGCATCTCTTTTCTACCCCTCAATAATAGGAGATCCCAACTACCGAAATTTCGAATTCCAACCTAACTGGATCTTCTATTCCATTTGCGCTATGATTGTCTACAATATTCCACCAATATTTATCTTCTTCAAAATCACATTTTTCCTCTATACGAGAAAGTCGGAAAACAAGAAAACTGGAATTCGACTGGAAATTTGCTATTCTTTTCTGTTAATGCAGTTTTGGAATATAATGCTAATTTTGGCGGACTTTGGAATGTTACGAATCGGTCCTTCGACGATTTTGACGAGATACTGTGCAACTGAAAATCCACAGGCAATGCTCAAAACTATAGTATTTTTCTATTTTTGGGCAAACTATTCAGCTCAAATGTTTACGGTGCTTTTTTGTGCTCTACGTGTTGCTGTGATGTATTCAGTGGCTCAGGAGACCAGTGAGAAGGTATGTTGTTTTTAGAGCACTAACTTACCGACTATGATGCAAAACTGCTCTATCGCATAATTTTCAATTTTTCAGATCATCAAATTTGTGCCTCCTATCATTGTTACCTTTGGTTTCATTGCAGCCCTTCTTCATCTTTTCACAGCCGGTGACTGCCTTCAACTTGGAGATCCTATGCTTCTTGGTTCAATAGCAATACTAACGAAATTTCACTCGGAAAACTTGGTATTACGACACTCAGTTACCGAAATTTCGGCTCCGGGACATTTCGCAACTCTCGTCAATTTCGCAACCGCGACATTTTGCAGCTCTCGTCAATTTCGCAATTACGACAATTTGCAGCTAAGACATTTCGAAACTGGACGTTTCGCAACCAGTCGTTTTGCAACTCTATAAACTAATCAACTTTACGTTAATTAAGGTTGTATGGGATTGAGGGTATTGTGAACTATTCCAGGTTATAATCTACAATTGCAAAGTTGTGATTTTAACGTGAACTCTCTACAAAGATCCTGGATTTCGTGGTTTCGAAATGACGTGGTTGCGGAATGTCGTGGTTGCGAAATGACCGGTAGCAAAATTTTGTAGTTGCGAAACTGCCGTAAGTTGCGAAATGTTTTAGAAGCGAAACGACTAGTTGCAAAATGTCTCGGAGCCCAAATTTCACTTCAAAATATTTACAGAGTGTTCCATACCTCAACTTGGGTTTTTATTTTTCTGTCACTATCACGGTTGCTGTTCTGAATATTTTGATGTTGATGAAAGTTCGGAGGAAAACATCTTCTGGAGCTTCAACTTCTCGAGTTACTAAACAAAATGCAAAAGTTGAGAAGACGTTGACGGGAACTATGATTATTTTGGTTGTACCAATGGTGGTCAGTCTGTTCATTCCGGTGGGTCATTTTTTGCCAAACCCGCTTTGTTAAAGATATCATAAATTTTCAGATCGGTGAAATTCTGCGCAACCAATATTTCCCTTACATTCTAATTATTCGACCATTTTTTCTGGATGCTCGCGTTCACATCGTCACCTGCTACTTCTATCTGACTCATCCAATTTTTAAGGAATCGAGCCCACAATCTTCAGTGTCAATTATGAGTAGAGCTACCTAGCATGATTTTTATTTTGTATAGATTTTGCTATTTTGATATTCCTCAAGGAGATTTCACCAACTTGCCTGAAATTCGAATTTATAGTTTTCCCGCCGTTTTGAAAACAGCGAAACATGTTTCGGTGGGTGCGTGGACTCCTTGTGGACAACTATACAGCTGGCCGAGTTGTCCACGAGGAGTCCACGCACTCACCGAAACATGTTTCGCTGTTTTCAAAACGGCGGGAAAACTATAAATTCGAATTTCAGGCAAGTTGTCGATGGAGCGCGTTTCTTCTTGAGGAATATCGCTACTACAGTAATAAAAATGGTTAATATCCAGTACCGCAACCCCCTTCATTTTTTGCAAAAATTTTAGATCATTGCCCTAATAAATCTCAAAATTTTGATCTGAAACCAACTTATTTGTCATATTTTGTTTTTCCCAACATTTTGTCTAGTATCTCACGGATCAAAGAGTTATACTAAAAATTTTCAATCTTTGACAATGATCAGATTTGACAAACGTATTGAACTTCATGGGAAAGAAAGGCGAGAAAAAAGACCTGAATCATCTTCCGGGATCGAGAGCTTGGAAGTAAATGCAAAAAAAATCCACCTAATCCTTATGATGTCAATATTTCACAAATAATCTCATCCTCATTAAAATAGCACATTTTGACTCAAAGAGCATCGGCCAACATGAGTAATAATAAGTTCATTCAGGCGGAATGCTTTCATGTTATATTTTGTTATCAACAATAAATCCCTCCCATTTTTTTCCAAACTAAGTTCCTCGAAAAGTTTGACAAAATTCTCACATTGTTGATCCTCTTGAACTTTCTCACATTTTCATTTATTTTGTCATGTTTTCTCATATCACTGAACTAAGAGTTCCAGTTCCTTATGGCACAGAAAAAATGTTGTCTGCTCTGATAGTGAGAGCGCCATTGGTGCATGGTTCCGCTTATTATCATTTTCCCTTTTTTGGAATTTTTTCATGATCAATTGTTTTTCAGTAATGAACAATTCCTCTCAATCTCCAGGCGGCTATGGCTCAATAATGGGAGTTCCGGAATTCGAAAATTACGAATTTGAGCTCAACTGGATTTTCTTTGTAGTCTTGGCAATGATGGTTTACAGTACCATTCCTATCTATATTTACTGGAAAACCGTACTCATTTTCTTCCTGAAAAAGGGAAAAATTAAGCAAAGTGGGATTCGAGTGGAAATTCTCTACTCGTTTTTACTGATGCAGTTTTGGAATATTGTGCTGGTTTTCGCGGATTTCGCCATGTTTCGAATTGGGTATACCACGATTTTAACAAAATATTGTGCTTCTGAGAATCCACAAGTGCTCCTCAGAACTATAACGTTTACCTATTTTTGGGCGGTTTATTGCTCTCAATTGTTTACCGTACTGTTTTGCTCACTTAGTGTTGGTGTGCTGTGTTCTTGCTCAGCCAAGAAAACTTGCAAGGTATGTAAGAACATAGAAAATGTGCTCTATTGCAAAATTTTTCTGCATTCTAGATCATCAAAATTGTACCTCCTATTATTGTCATTTTTGGATTCATCGCGGCATTTCCTCAACTCACCACTGACAGTTACTGTATGAAACTTATGGAGCCTATGTTACCCGAGTCAATATTGATAATTTCGAAATTTCATGCTGGAAACTTGGTAAGATTTGGAAAATATTTTGAAATTCTGAGGGGGGGGGGGATTTTTTCGCACTATTCTCACCATCATTCTTTCAGCCTGTTATCGCCTTCAACTTCTTCGTCTACCTTTCCGTGACCATCATAATTGCCGCATTGAACCTAATTATGATGATAAGAATCCGACGAAGCCGAAATTCGATCTCCGCCCGATTCGCTCTCCAGCACGCCAAAATCGAGAAAACACTTACTGGAACCATGATGATTTTACTTTTTCCAATGATCCTCAATCTTCTGATTACGGTAGGTCAGAAACATCGAAGACCAGAAGTTGAAAATTTTGTTTCAGATTGGTGAAATTCTTCATAGCTGGTATTTCTCCTACATCCTATTTGCCCGACCCTTCGTCTTGGATGCGCGAGTTCATATTGTCACTTGTTATTTTTATTACACTCATCCGATATTTAAAAAGGCTAAATGAACATGTTTTGAATAAATTTTTTTGGAATCTAACAATTTTCTATAACACTCATCCAATTTAAAAAAAAAATAAACAAAAAAATAACCTGACATTTTTTCCTTGTTTTCGCATGAAAATCCCAAATAAAACTAATTTTCTAGATTCAATTTTCTTCTTCGAAGAACGAACAATAACACAAATTTTTCTTCCCATTTTTTCTCATTTATTATTTTTTCCTTATGAACTTTTGTAACTCTACCCATTCTTTCGACTCTTCCAAATTTCAAAAAGCCTCTCTCCACTGCTTCGGACTATTATCTGCTTCTGTTCATCTTTTTGGTGCCTACTGTATTCTGTTCAAGACCCCTTCATGTATGCGATCCGTGAAATGGAGTCTTCTGAATCATCATTTTTGGAATTGTTTCTTGGATTTGGGTTTGAGTCTATTGACGACTCCATACATACTGTTTCCAGCGTTGGCTGGATATCCATTGGGAATTTTGAGTTGGGTTGGGATGGGTGTTGGGGAGCAAGTGTACTTTATGATGGTGGTGATGGGAGGTAAGTGTTCAGTGGAGCGATGTTGCATCCTGAGGCCTGCAAACGCGCTCCACAGCCAGAATGATTATTAGAGCGTACTTACAACCACCAAATTATTTTGCAGTCGTAAAAGTCTCGGTAGTGGGCATTTTCGAAAACCGGCTTCTCGTCTTATTCAACCGTGACCATCTCTGGTACCGTATCAGGATACCTTGGTTCATTTTCAACTACACTATTGCTATTCTATTCCTCCTACCATCCTATCTAAGAATACCTGATCAAAATTTGAAGTCCGAAATTCTTCTGAAAAAACTGAAATGTATTCCGAACTACGTCGAGCTGGACAATGTGTTTTTATTTTCTACATCTACAACTATTCCCCTATTTTCCACAATGACAGTTGTGATATTCTTTTTTGTACAAATGTGCATTTTTTCCTACCTTACGGCTAGATTTTTGAAGCTAAGAACGGGAAGGAGAATTTCTGATTATTCAAGGAAAATTCAAAAGAATTTCCAGAAAGCTTTGATCGTTCAGGTACCAGTTTTGTGAAAGTATATTTTCACATGTTTTCTCAATTTTCAGCTCCTGATTCCTGTCATAATCTTGTTTCTCCCACTTGCTTATATTGGATTTTCAGTTGGATTTTCGTTTCATTATCAGTTCTTCAATAATATTCGCTTAATAATTTTGTCCTCTCACGGATTTTTTTCGACTCTTGTGATGTTGGTTATTCATAAGCCGTATAGGAAGTTCACCAGAGAATTCATGCGATTAGAAGTCAGAGTGGCGAATGGACAAGGGGTAATACAAAAGGAAGTGTAATTTTGATTCAACTTTGAAGGTACATAAATGGTGAATTTGATAACTTCTAATATTTTGAAGCTGTAAATCTTACTGTCTGATTTGGGTTTTTGTTTGCTCAGTTATTTATTCATGGGGCGGTCGAAAAACAAGCCAAAAATGAAATTGCGTATTAGCGATATTCCCCAAGGGGAAACGCGCTCCATCGCCAACTTGGCTGAAATTCGAATATTCCGCTTTCCCGCCGTTTTGAAAACAGCGAAACATGTTTTGATGGGTGCGTGGACTCCTCGTGGACAACTCGGGCAACAGTCGAATTGTCCACGCACCCACCGAAACATGTTTCGCTGCTTTCAAAACGGCGGGAAAGCTAAAAATTCAAATTACAGTCAAGTTGCGATGGAGCGCGTTTCCTCTTGGGGAATATAGCAAATAGATAGATATTCATGGTCCAATATTTGTACTACATTTTAAAATACCGATATTATAACTCTCTAGGTATTACTTGCTTGAGACCTTTGTTAAATTATGATTCTGCTACCATTTACCTGAATTGATACTTTAAAATCATTTCTATCGGGAAAACTGAAAATTCAAATTTCAGCCAAGTTTGCGATGGAACGCGTTTCCCCTTGGGGAATATCGCTATTACATCAGAATAATAAAAACAACAAAAAAAAGTGATGTAGACAAAAAAGTGTCCATCAACAACACGTCAATTTCCCCTGAGGGTACCAGTTGCTAGGGGTTACGAAGTTTTCAGCCACCAGATTCTTCATTCCCCCACTTTCATTGTTCACTATACGACTCATACAGCGATGAACATCTCTGCCATTTTTCATCAAAGAAACCACTCCATTTTCTTCGAAATCCCTAAACTTTGGTTCAGTGAAACTGGCATCTCATTGATCATTTTACTCATTTATGCTCTCATTGTGATTTATGGAGGCTTGTTTCTCATTAGATGCTTCTGTTTGAATTATGAGCGAAACTACAATTATTTGTTCGATTTCAGTGTGAGTGATACTTGAAATTACAAAAAAATTTTAGTGACATCGTTTCGATTTTCAGCTCGACCTAACTTCTCTCATTGCCAATTTTCACTACATAAATGACGGGTTTCTGGTTTTATGGTGCTTGATATTTATCATTTATGTATTTTGCACATAGACACAATTTTTTGTTTTTATTCACAACGGACTACTCTACATCGAGATTACGGTATACACGCTATCGTTTTTGCTCACTGAACTGTATTTGATAATGGCTGGTTTATGGTCTATTTTGAAGCCATCCGAGGACACTAGATTTGCTAAGAATAGACTATTCTATGTTTTCCTATTGCTACTTGTCAAATACTCATTTTTGGTTGCTTTGTTTTGGATGGCCGAACTCGATTATCATGTCGGGGTGATACTAAGGGTACTATTTGTGAGTCTAGATAAACGGGAATTTTTTTAAATGAAAAAAATATGTTTCAGATCCTCCAAGTCCCTATCCAGTTAATCTTAATCATAGCCACAGGGTTCTTATTATTCCGAAAAGCCCCCGCGTCTTTGGAACCGTCAGTAGCAGAGATGACAGTTCCACTACAGATATATATCGTGTTTACTGTGAAATTTGTGAGTTTTGGAACCATAAATTGAAAATGGAATAGGTTTTAGACTCTCATTCCTGTTGTGTACTTTCTTTGGATGTTATCAAGCCGCCCGGAAGGAGTAAGTTTTTTGACATTTGAAAATACGTAATAGCAAAGTTTCAGTTTGTCGTGCTACCAATGTTACTGGATCCACTTATTATGGGAATAGCAGTTCAAATTTCTGAGATGTACTTCGTTAAAGTAATGTCATCAAATGTTGCCCCGGAGGGGGAAAGATACTGAATACATTTTCTGATAATTTAAGAAATGCTAACTTGGTTTTCAGACTGTATACACGTCTTAAAATAAGTTAAATTACAAACATGCTGGCTCGAATTGTAACGAAAAGTTTGTTGTTATTGAAACTTGTTTAAAAGAGGATTCCGGTCAAAAAATTTTTTGCTTCAAAATATGTAAAATTTTGTGCTGATTCAGAATATGATAATGAAAACGCTCAAAAAAATCTCTCTGAAATCCTGAAAAATCGCTTCAAAACGACACTTTTTTGGCCGAACGGTCTCCTGGGGCAGTGGCTAAACTCCCGATGTTTTCCTGGCCACCGCATTTTCAGATTTTTTTTCACCATTTTTTCAGGTTTTTTTTCTGTGAAAACCAGGTTTTTCTAAACATCAGTTCCAAAAGTTCACGATAAACCTAACACACAATATCAAGATATCAAGACGAAGTCAAGTACACATCTCTTCCCACTTTCCATCACTCTCACGCCAGTACTTACTGTTCTGTTTTCCTGAACAGTTTTCGTTTTCACTAATTCAAAAAAAAGATAAGATAACAAAAGTAATTTCAATTGAAGAAAATAAAATAGCCTTTCTCACGTTGTCTATTCAAGGTCAACACGTTTTAACCTTATCAAATTTCATTTGAAGAGTTAGAGAAATAAGAAGAAAACTGTTTTATGATTATCTGAATCTATGTAGATCTGAGTCAGTGCTGGTCAAAGATCCGACAACTCGGAAATGACGACACACCGGTAACCAACTGCTACCGTAATTCGTTTGGCGTAATATCTCTATAACCGATTTGTCGGATATTACTATTAGATCCAGTCTGAGATTTATTAGAGCCTTATTAGCGATTTTACCCAAGATGAATCCCGCTCCATCGCATACTTGGCCGAAATTTGAATTTTCAGCGTTCCCGCCGGATTTCCTGTTTTCAAAACAGCGAAACATGTTTTGGTGGGTGCGTGGACTCCTCGTGAACAATTCGACTGAGTTGTCCACAAGGAGTCCACGCACCCACCGAAACATGTTTTTCTTTTTTGAAAACAGAAAATCCAGGGGAACGCTGAAAATTCAAATTCCGGCCAAGTATGCGATGGAGCGCGTTTCCCCTTGGGGGAATATCGCTAATATATAGTTTTGTAAAACCAATGGTCATAATGACTTTGCTACCCATCGGTTCCAGATAGCAAAAAATAGATCATTTAGATGAATTCAAGCACTTTGAATCAGAATTACAGCTCCCCGATTTCTAAAACATCGAAAAACAAAATAAAAAAGAATGCCGACTTCCTTGTCAATTTCCCTTTTTCATCTTGAACTATTTGCCCGACAGAAGATGATCAAAGGTTTAGTATGTTGAATGTCGCACTTGGTCAACCACGTTGTGGGCAGCCAATCACAGTTTGGGTAATTCGTGGGACGAAAAGTAGAAAACACACAAAAAAGTTTAGTTTGATAAACTGGTTTGACTCGAAGCGTCACTGTTGATTTGATCTTATAAAAAAGATATTTGTTCTGCCATTTTTACTTCAGTTTTGCTCATTCTTTTTGTCCGGGATTTGAATTTTCTTTAATTTTTGTTATTCTAGAAGTATATTATAGCACCAACAAGAGACTAGTGGGCCTATAATGTTAGCGATATTCCCCAAGGGAAAACGCGCTGCATCGGAAACTTGGCTGAAATTTGAATTTTTAGCTTTCCCGCCGTTTTGAAAACATCGAAACATTTTTTGGTGGGTTCGTGGATTCCTCGTGGACAACTCGGGAAGCAGTCGAATTGTCCACGAGGAGTCCACGCACCCACCAAAACATGTTTTGCGGTTTTCAAAACGACGGGAAAGCTAAAAATTCAAATTTCAGCCAAGTTGCGATGGAGCGCCTTTCCCCGTGGGGAATATCGCAAATAGATATTCATGGTGCAATGGATGTGCTACATTTTTAAATACCGACATTATAGATGTCTAGGCCTTCCTGTCTTAAACCCTACATATGTTGAATTATGCTTCTACTACCATCTACCTGAAACTTTCGGAACATTACTATTTGTTTTTGTTTTTTTTTCTGGCAGCTGTCAAATAAACAAAAAGGTAGTTGGTGACCCTAGACGGTCAGAAATCATCGAAAATTTATTAGAAAGGAAAAAAGAAGATAGAAGGCAGTCCGGAGAGAAAATATAAATTGATACTCCTTTCTCATTTTTTTTCATTTTGATTTCGAGTGCGACTAATAACAGTGAACTTTTGATTTATTTATTTTTCTGAGAACCCTTTATTCAATTTTAACGTTGGGACATATTTCAGACAAAATCAAACTTTGGAATTTCAAAAAAAATGTCTTCCAACACCACCGTTTCCGCTGTGCAAACTGAGGCTCCCGACGAGGCCTACTTCTTTGAAGGAGCCGAGAAGCTTCTTGAAATCTGGTTTTCCTCCAGTACATCATCTTCAGGATCTCTCAGATCTATCCCTCGAGATCAAATCGACTCCATGCTAGACGTCGCCCAGTGTAAGATCCTTCACTCCAAGCACAATGACTTCATAGACTCCTACGTGCTTTCGGAATCTTCTTTGTTTGTTACAAATAATCGGATCATCATCAAGACTTGTGGTGCGACACGGCTTCTAGCAGCACTTCCGGTCATAATGCGACTAGCGGACTCCTTTGCTGGCTTGGACCAAGTACAATCGTTGTACTACTCAAGGAAGAGTTTTTTGAGACCAGACTTACAAGATGGGATGTACAGAAGTTTTGATTCAGAAGTGGAGTTCTTGGACACATTTTTTGAAGATGGCCACGCTCACTGTTTTGGAACTCGGGATCAGGATAGATGGTACTTGTACACGTACCATCGAGATGGGGAGTTGCAAAAGTACTCGGATCACACATTGGAAATACTGATGAGCGATTTGGATGAAGAGGTCCTTCACAGGTTCACCAAGGATTCCGCAGAGGATGGCAAGGATTGTTTCATGGTAAAGCTTAACACAAGATTTTTGCATTCTGACTGCGACTATTTCAGAGAGCTGGTGTCAACAAGATCATTCCAACGGAAGCAGAGATCCATGACGAACTTTTCGATCCTTGTGGCTACAGTATGAATGCTTTCATGAACGATTCGGACCATTATGCTACGATCCATGTGACACCAGAAAAGGAGTTCAGTTTTGCTTCTTTTGAGACCAACCAAGACTTGGAATGTTTGCATTGTCAAGCTGAAAAGGTTTTGAAATGTTTCAGGTACTACTAAAAAAGAAACAATAAACATTTGTTCTGATTTTCAGACCTAATAAGATTCTGATGACCCTGTTTGCCAACGACATGTCGGCGAAGGGAAACTACGCGCAGAATCAAATTTGGGACAAAGAACTACCAGGATACACAAGGACGGATGTGCAGTTTGTGACGCTGAAGGTAGGGAGAAATCAGTCCGTTAGAAAAAATAATCTCAGAATCGCAGAAAGTTTAGAGTCGCAAAACATTCCAATTTTTCAGACCGAAACTCTGATCTACGCTCATTATGTTCGCAAAGCTCCACAAGATGTATCGTCATCGAGTGATGAAGACGACGGAGACCGGTCCGATTGAAGAAACTTTGAAAACAAATATAGTGTTCTTAATATTTTTGCGCTTGCGCTTTGACACCGACTATTCTCTTTTTTGTTCTAGTCATTGTTCTAGAATTTGCTATACTGAGAATGCACCAATTATCATTTTTATTCATACATATGTGTTGTATTTCAATCCGACGTGTTTTCTTTAAAAAAATTGGGAAATGAAATTTCAAAAAATATAATATAGTATCTTATCAACAAAGTTATTACTTTCAGAAAAAAAAAACATTTTTCGTTGACACCGCCACATGGGCTTCTATCATGGTTTTCACATTTCTCTGTTTCTCTAATCCTCTTCTTGTCACTAAAGAGAAAAATCAAGATGATTGATGGTCTAATTGAAACTATACGTCTTTTCTTTGATCTTTGGGGTTAGTCGTCATAAAGTGTGTTTTTCCAAAAATCAGTTCTCGTACGAGTAAGGGGTGTTTGCCCAATCGACCCGGATATTCTACTAGCTATCCGTGACTATGACTAATTCAGAATGTTCTGATTTTTAGACCAAACAAGATTCTGATGACCATTTTTGCCAACGACATCTCGGCGAAGGGAAACTACGCGCAAAATCAAATTTGGGACAAGGAACTACCAGGATACACAAGAACGGATGTGCAGTTCGTGACGCTGAAGGTAGGCTGGAATCACCAAATTGAAATTCGGGGGCTCCAACCTCCTGGCTTCCGCTTACTTGTACTTCCCACACACCCCAGGGCCCCACAGTGAAAATAGGGTGAATTTTCGAAAATTTCAAACTTAATATTTTCGAGAAAAGAAAAGTACGGGCATCATCTCCGACAAATTTCCAGTCGATCTATATAACTTTCATCCAAATCGGTCCACTGATAGTCGAGATGTGATGAGCGACATACAGACTGGCAGGCAGAATTGGTGATTGTTATTAGTAATGATAATGATTTCGAAAAAATATAATATGGTATCTTATCAACAAAAGTTAGTATTGCAGAAACGGCAACAAAATAAACATAGTGTTTTCAGATTTCAACTCTAACTGCAAATATTTCTTTACTTTTTTTAAATTGTTGATCTGAAATTTTCAATTAAGAAGTTCCATTTTTTCTTTCTCGTATACCGTTTTTCACATAAAGGTTTTTTCTCAAAAATTTGAAAATCAAATACAAAACTTTAAAAAGTTTTTCGTTGATGCCGTCTCATCGTCTTCTGTCATTAACCGCCAGTTACACCATGTCTCTGCATCTCTAATCCTCTTCTTGTCACTGAAAAGAGAAATCAAGATAACTAATAGTATCATTGAAACTATACGTCTTTTCATTGATCTTTGAAGTACATATTTTTTGTGTTTTTTTCCCAAATTCAGTTTTTGCCCGAGTAATGAGTGTTCGCCCAACCGACCCGGATATCCCACTAGCTACCCGTAATACGGAAATTTCGTTGGACAGGTCAGTATATTCCTCGAGTAACAAAAATTATTAAATTATTAAATTGACGAACCGATCATTACCCACGCAAATTTTTGCAATGGCGGGGCCTATTGTTCAAAAATCAACAAAAATTAACCGAATAATTTGGACAGACCATCCGTAGGCAATAATTAAGCAGAGTAGGCTTTTTGCGCATATTCACACGACGTAATGTGAGGGACCGTCAGCCAGATGAACGTAATCACAAAAACGTCACCTTTCTTACAGTAATCGTTCCCCGCTTCACGAAAGACAAACAGAATGGCGTGCCATGTGGATATCCATCGCAATGCAGTTCGTAGTTGGTGTTCAGTTTTCGATATATTTTATGTCAATATGGCCCTACTTGTCCGGCCTGGATAAAACTGCTAATATCGACTTCTTGGGATGGGTTGTAGCTGCTTGTAATATCGGATGCGCGGTGGTAAGTTTTGAGTCGATCACAATCTTCAATATTCAGAATCTTAGATTCCTTTTTTCAGTCCACCCCTCTCTACGGATGGTGGAATCAAAAAACCATGTCCTGCAAATGGCCAACAATTGCGGGACTTCTAATATCTGCCGTCGGTCAACTACTGTATGGAGCGATAAGTCAAGTGGAGCAGAATGGGAAGTGGTATATGCTCCTAGCGAGATTGATCACCGGACTGGGTACTGGGTGTGGATGTGCTTTGAAGGCATACGAAGCGATGGCTTCCACACCAAAAGACAGGCTGAAAGCGGTTTCCTACGGGTCCGCTGGATCAGTGTTGGGAGTCTCGATTGGGCCTGCTATTTCCGTGAGTTTTCAAGATTCTGAGGTCCTTGAAATGTTAAACTTCTCATTCAGGCCATTTTTGTACCTCTCGGTGAGCAAGGATTCTACGTATGGTTCATCAAAATCAACATGTACACTGCATCAGCATACTTTATGGTTTTCATAAACCTTGTTTCAGCAGCGGTGATGTATTTTTGTTTCACAGAAGATTATGCTGGTGTTATTGATAAGGAGGAAGGTGGGTTTGCGTTGCCTTAGCTTGAAACTAGATTTTTCCATTTTTCAGAACCCGATGTGGTTGTTCCAAAGTCTGACAAGATTCCAGCACTTATCTGCATTTATTTGTATATGATCGGTACAATGATCGCGACAAATATTGAAGTGTTAGTTGACATTCTTAGAGGTCATTAGTTCCATCAACAAGTTTCAGAATGTCGACCCCTTTGACTACAGTAATGTACGAGTGGAAAGATTCTCAAGCAATTCTCTACAATGGAATCATTGAAACTGTGACTTGTCTAGTTTCAGTTGTCATCAATTTTGGAATAGGAAAGTTCAAAATCATTCGGAACATGTAAGTCTAGAGATTTGAACGCCAAACTTTCACAACTTTTTTCTCAGTGACAAACGAATTCAAATCATATTTGGAATAGCTGTATTTGGCGCATTCCACTTGGTCAACTACCCATGGTGGTTTTATTCTGGGCCACTGAACTACTTACCACCAGGAACCAACACAACTATAGTTGGAGGTTGTCTCGAAATTTACACATGGTGTAGTTGGACCACTCGCGTTCCAATGTGGCTCTATATTTTCTCATTTGTTGTCTTTTTCGGAATCGCTTTCCCATTTGTGAACTCTCCTGCATCCGCGTTGTACTCGGAAGTGCTAGGCCCACGGAAACAGGGAACCATGCAAGGAGTTATCAGTTTTGCAGGAGCAGTAACTCCGTTTCTAGCTTCTATTGTCATTGCGTAAGACTCAAATACTTGGTCGTTCCCGAAATAACAATCATGTTTCAGAATACTGTTCCAGCACACTGGCTATAAATACGTCATCCTGCTTCAATCAGTCACTTTACTGATAGCTCTTCTGTTAATGATTGTTTTCTATAATAGAATGGTTCCATTGACATTAAGAACTAAGAATGAAGATGATCACAAATAAATTATTTTCACCCTAAAAGTTATGACGACATTCCAATTTATAGCAGTTCAATCTGTTTTTATACCGCACCCTGTAATACCGGAAAATTGGAAAAATGATACAGTAACGTTTCAGGATATGGATGAGTTTGAAACATTGATCAACCCACCACAGGCGGTTTTCGAGCAGTTTGCGAATTTGGTAAGCTTTTGTATTTTTTAAATTTTCACAACCTCCTCTCCTGTCTTTCCCTTCAGGCAAGTATCACCGAAGACTGGGCTTTTCAAATGAGCGACTACAAGTTTTGGAGCACAAACTATGATAACTTCTGGTGGATAACTGTGGTGGAGAAAGGCACGCTCAACTTTGTTGCCTCGGTTTCTCTAGCCCGTTGGGATGCCGAGGATGGTCCACTATACTCCCTTGGATCGTTCTACTGTATGCCAAAATATCGCGGACAAGGAGTGGCAAAACCAATCTTTCAGCAAGTAATTGACATGGCCGGAGACAATAACATTGGTCTTTTTGGAGGTTTGTAATACCGTGATATGGAGTCTAGACAGAAGAAAATTTTCAGAACAACAAATGATTAACAAATACGCTCAAATTTTTGGTTTCAATAAGATTGCTGAGTACTGTCACATGTTCAGCTCCCTAGATTGCAAAGATGTGAAGATCCCGGAGAAGGTTTCAAATCGGTATCACACACAGGTAAGAGTCAACAACAAATTACTCTCCATAGAGAAAGTGTGTTTTTAGATTTGGTCAGATGTCAAACATGATGCTCTGTTTGCCTATGATAGGACAATCTGCCCAAGGGATCGCGTGAAAATCATGAGCGCCTGGTTCACGTTGGCTGACACTTTTACAAGGGTATTTACCAGGTTTTGAATAATAGAAACCTATCTCTTCCTGACTTTCAGGTAGCTTTGGATTCCTCCGGTAACGTCGTTGGCTATGCCACCGCTCGTCTTGTTACTAAAAACAAGATTAGCTTTGCACCTTTCTACGCAGAAAACTTGGAAGCTGCTGTGGTCCTTTTGAAGGATTTAATCAACATGATACCCAACTGGGAAAATTATGCCAACCTTGGATTTTTCTATCCGCAATGTAACGAGAGTGTTATGAAGTGAGTGTTGAGAGAATTAGAATCTAAATGGAAGTATTGAGTTTGAGGCTATTGAAGTTGTTTGCCAAGGACGAAGAACAGATCTTTTCATGTAATGCCGGTCGGAGACAATTCACGAAGAAGTTCATTGGATCCTCTCATCAGAAGACCTATGCAGTCTCCGATGGGTCGTTCCAATTTGTGTGATTGAGTTTTGCTGAATTTTTTTTCTCAATGTGGAAGTGTGACCAGTCACCAACTACATTACTACCTCTATTTTTGTACCTCTATCTTTATTGTACCTCTATCTATATTTCTATATCTGAACGGACTCCTATTTCTTTGAGGACTTATCATGTGGATTGAAGGAACCCCTATTTTTTGAGACTCTATTCCACAAGACGGGGCCCCTATTTGTTTCAAAATACTCAAAGGGAGCCATATTCTTTTCGAAGGTCCTATAGGGACCCCTGTTTTTGAAGGGACCCTTGTTTTTCGAAGGACCAGTAAATGTGTTTCTAATAAGATCGTTGATAAGATCAGAAGATCATAGAAATTTCGGGAAAGTAAAAAAGAAGATAGTTTCGACTTCAGTGCCATTGCGATGATGTGCCTTGAGACAAACATCGTTATCATTGAACCTAGTCGTTTCAACGTGACAATTCTTTGTGATAAGCCTTTCAGCAATCGGGGACCAGGAAGTTACAAACTTTATTAACAACAAAAGTTCACTTGGAACACAAATCTCGAATTTTATCCGCACTCAGAGGAGAAATGGTATTTAAAAATTGTGGCATCCCATTTTGCCTCCTCCAGTCGTCTATGCAGTTCATTATCGCTGAATGCACGGCTCCACATGACATCATCAACGGTGGTTCTCCAATTCCTTTCGATGAATAGACTTGAGCTGCATTTGGCCCATGGATTCCCAGTAGCTTCACCCGAAAATCTTTTGGTACATTTCTGGCTCTTGGTATTTTGTACTTCATCGCCGAGTCTTGATCAAGACATCCTGTTTCCTTGTTGATTGTGATCTTCTCACACGTGACTAACCCATAACCTTGCATGAATGCTCCTTCGATTTGACCAATGTCCATAGCAGGATTCAAACTTTCGCCAACGTCCATCACCATATCTACTCGAATAAGACGGTTGTACCCGGTAAGGGTATCGACTTCCACTTCAACAGCACAGGCGCCAGATGTTGTGTAGGGGTACTCATCGTCCTTGATTCCAAACTTTGCTCTTTCCACACTGGAAATTTTGATAGTAACAGAAAGTGGTAGTGTAAAGTGACTATTGTCGCCTGTATCAGAAACTGTGTGCCCATACAAACCACAAAAAAAACTTACACTCCGTACTCCGTACACTGCAACGGCACAAAAGTCTGATAAGCCTCTCGAATTGCCGCCTTCCAATCCCCTTCATTTTTCTCCACAATTGGTTGCAGCCTCGACATTAACCGCTTACAACATGCCAGCACTGCCATTCCATTGATGTCAGTATCCTGACTACCGCCTGTATCCGGTGCATTTGCAACTTTATCCGTACTCGTATCCACGATTGTGATGGTTTCGACGGGTCTCTGAAAACCGCCAATTTATAAATACGACATGTTGAAAATGTTTTGTACTCACTTTCAAAGCTTCACTGCAGACTTGCATCATTTTCTGGTTCAGTCCTTGCCCCATTTCAGTTCCTCCAATGGTTAATTGAATGGATCCATCTAGGTTGATGATTAGACTGGCTACGGAGTGAGAGGAAGAACCCACATGAGGCAAACCGAACCTCACGGAAGACATTGCAAGTCCTCTTTTGATAGTATCAGATGTAGAATTGAACTTTTCTACTTCACCCATCCGACTATCAAAATCACACCAGTTCATACAAGTCTCCCAAACCTCCAAATGGTTATCGTTATGGATTCGCTCGCCACAAAATCGTAAATCTCCTTCCAGAGCAAAATTCAATCGTTTGGTCGCTTCCATAGATTTTCCGAGGTGGTTAGCTATCCGTCGCATAATTCCCTCGTTGATAATTTTGACTTGTGGATTTCCATAACCTCTCATAGCAGTGTTGCTAACCGAATGGGTCTTGACTGGGTGGCCTTCCACACAGACAGCGTTCATCTTGTAAACGTCGTCCGCGTGACATCCCATAACCATCGTCACATACTCGGTATGATCCACAGACCACCCTCCGTTAACCCAATATCGATGGTGTGCTGCTTTCACTTTTCCATCGCTATCAATGCCAACTCTGAAGTTTGAGATTGTCGAACCTGGACCGATAATTGTATTCAACTCACTTATATTTTGCATGAAACCCGTGTCGCTTTCCTGTCATTATCAAGTCGTCGGATCTTGAGAGGTGTGCGTAGGTGGGACGTTTCAGTTTTTTTGCTACTAAAGCAGCCATGCATGCGTTCCACGCTGCTTGATTACACTTTCCACCAAAACCTCCGCCAAGTCGTTTTGTCTGGAACCCAAGTAATTTCTTCGAAGTCTGGATTCCTATGCCCACCTTTACAATAACCTTATTCGACGGAAGACCTAGTACCCCCGCGACCATCAGCTGCACGAAAAATGTACCTTGTGACGAGCAATGCACCACACTGAAATCCATTTTAAATTTGAACCTTTTACTGTTTCCTTACATCTCATCACCCTCTCCAGGTACCGCTAGTGAACTTTGAGTCTCCATATAAAAATGCTCCTGTCCGCCCATATCCACTTGTCCCTCCAGTACAGTAGTGCACTTTTCGAGCTCTGAGTTCACCAAATCTTCTTCGGCTCCATAGTGTTGCACCTCGCTTAACAATGAATTCGCTTTGATTGCGTCTTGAAGATCCACAAGTGATTCTAGTTTTCGATAGTCGACTTTGACCAGTTTTGCTGCTCGTCTAGCTGTGAGTACATCATCAGCAGCAATGACTCCGATCACTTGACCAACTGATTCTACCGTACCATCGGCAAACACTGGAGCACTATCCCACAATTCCATGCTCTGCTCATTGAGCCCAGGATTATTCGTTCCAGGAATGTCAGAAACAGAGAAATAGCCTTGCACCCCCTCGATTTCCAGTGCCTCCGAGGGGTCAACATTCAGAATTTCACCATGAGGAATGGTAGAGAGCACGAAGCCAAGATGTACGGGGTCTGAAAACGACAATTTTAGCTATGTGGAGAGGAATTGCAAAAAACATACTGTAAGTTTGAATATCGTTGACATAGATTGCTTCGCCGGTGATGGCTCTATCATTGAAATAATGAGCAATTGGACGGCCAACACTGAATTTGGTGGAAGGCTGAAAGAATTGAAACTGAATTTCAAATTATATTAAATTTCGCCCACCTTGAAAAACTGAAGATAGTTCATTCCATCCGAATTCTCAATTTCTGGTATCTCCCAGTCATTATCCAAAAACTCGACTAGTTTTTTAAATGCTACAGTGAAGTTATAGCTGTTTTGAATTCCCGATACGTTGTAATATTCTTCCACAGTATTACATTTTCCAGAATCAATGTGCTTCTCCAAGCCGGGAATTCTTTTTGGCGGACCTCCGCAACCCCAAAATATTCTAGTACTCCTGTTTCCAACAAGTGCAGCAAAATTGAAAAGTGTGGGGTCTTCCTCGCTGGTTTCTCCGAGTTTTAGTAGTAGCAATTTTCGGTTCTGAATATTCAAAATTGGGACTGTGTAAGCTAATGATTAACAACTCACATCTATTCTGGAAAACTCTGCATTTATAATGCAACCAGTAACATAGGCATCTACCGGAATTTTTCCTAGAACGCCGTCTTCGGTGATTACTGTCAATTTCGCTTCCAATACATAGAGTAGTAGTAGAATATCACTAACAAAATTTGACTGTGTCATTCCTTGGATCAATGCTCCTGACCATGTCTAAAAAACTGATAATTTTTCTGATCTACCATCGAGACGTACCGCAAAATTCGCGACTTGTTGAGATGAGAATTGTTGGAGAAACTGATTCACCGCTGACCCAATTTCGGTTGGCAAATATTCAGATAGTGTGTCTGCTAGGCCTGAAGATTAGCAATTTTCAGTTGTCTTCAAAAAATTTTCACTCACTTTGTATGGTCATCGCTGCTCCAATAGTCACCGTTTCACAACTGATACTGATCTCATTGAACTCTTTTACGAATTTCGTAGAGATCCATTTTTCGGCAAAGTTTTCGGGTTTTTTGGACGCCACTGTAAGATACACAATTTAATAATGTGATTCTAGGAGCCTGAAGTTTTACCTAGTCTAGTTAATAATCCAGAAGAAACAACTGTTCGAGTTGCATGATAAGATTTGAACTGGTCCAAATCCTTTGGAATCGTCACCTCAATTCGATTTCCTTTCAATACTAGAACTTTTTCGGAGTCTTTAAAAGTCTGAAACTGCAGAGTTGGATAACTAAAATTTCTGGAAACTCACCCTCAGAGACGGCGGGAATATGATCTCTTGAGTTGCATCATACTTTGGAAAGTCGTCGAAAGTCATTAGTTTATCATTGTACGCTTCGTCTATCTCATCTTTGCAGCACCCTCCATTTTTTCCTTTTCCACCACAACATCCATCTTTGGAAAAACTATAAAGAGCTTCCAGAATCGGTCGGTAACCAGTACATCTACAAAGGTTGGAACGGATTGCTGCGTTGATTTGCTTCATTGTAGGATTCGGGTGATTTCGGAGGAGCGCATATGCAGACATGACGAATCCAGGGGAGCAGAAACCACCTGTAAATTAAATTGGGGTCTTTGGACTTTTAGGTATCACTACCACTTGGTTTTTAGCTTTTCATATTCTGCGATTCAGAAATGAGACCACTTACACTGCATTGCATGCCCTCTAGCCATGCGATCTTGGATAGGATGAATCTTTTCCCGACTTCCAACTCCTTCCACAGTAATCACAAACGTGCGATGAACATGGAAAACGGGTACCAGACATGCATTGACTGCCCGGTACTCTGCTTTATTTTCCACATCACTCCATGTACCCAGGACAACAGTGCACGCGCCACAAACACCTTCTTCGCATCCTAGCTTAGTTCCACGGAGGCCCACTGAAATTGGGAAAATTGGTAATTTGGGGTCATAAGATAGAGATTTTAGACTTTGAAAACTTACAAGTGTTCCTCAGATAGTAGGCCAGAGTCAGCTCCGGATCAACGTTCTCCAAGTGGACATCCTTCCCGTTGACATTGAAAAATATGCCAACACGCGACATATTGTCTAGAAAAATTGTGGATCTCATGTGTTATAGGGGCCGAAAAAAAAACAATAAAAAGAAATTAGTGAAAGTTTTAGTGATAAGGAGATAATCTAGTCGGAAGATAATTGAATTTGACATCGGAGATCAAAAAATCACTCAAGGTCAGATTGACTTTGAAACTTTCATGAAAACTGTTTGAAAGTTTCAATTTCACCGCTATCCATATTAATGTGATTGATGGCTAAATTGAAGACGTTATGATTAGATCATGCCATTTTGCGTCATCCATCAAACCAGACGTTTGCCGATTTCACCGCGCTGTTACAACGTGAAGACGGCGTGTTCGTGTGTCTCTGTGTGTTTCAATTCATGACTTCGAAAGGGACTAGATCACTGTTGATCTTTGTAAGAATTGGGAGAAGAAGAGAGATAAGTGTTATGTAGATGGCCAATATTTTGGCTGATTTCGGCGAAAAGAAGATAGATTTGATAAGTTTTTCGATTCTCTTATATAGATCGATTTTTGGTTTTTTGAATCGAGATTTGTTATCAAAAAATACAGAAGTTAGGGACCAAACTTAAGGTTGGAAGGAACTGAGTTTTTATGGAAACTTCATGAACTATTTCGTGAAGGAGATCGGGTTTCAATTCATGGTGACGGAACCAGTTTGCTCCTTCTTCCGATATGTATTTGTGAATAGGAGACACTACGTCGATAGATCGATTGGGTACATTTCCTGTTTTCAGAGAACCTTTATCTTTTTTTTCAATTTTTCGCTTTGATATGTAGCATTTTAATTTTTTTTCTGACCTCTATAAAAGTGAACATTCAAAACATTAGGGACCAAAATAAAACCATGGATGCGGAATTCGAAACACTGATCAATCCGCCGCAGGAGATTTTTGAGCAAGCCGCCCATTTGGTAAGCAATTCTCTGAGATCAAAATGTTTGCATAATGTCTTTGTCAGGAAAGCCAAACGGAGGACTGGGCATTCCAAATGGCGGATTACAAGTTCTGGTCGGAAAATTTCGACAAGTTTTGGTTCATAGCAACTGTAGAGAAAGGTAATTTGTTGATAAACCTGGAGATTTTTCTGCTTACTTGTTTCTCTTCACACCCCCGAAGGGCGCCACATAAAAAAATAGGGTAAATCTTCAAAAATTTCAAAATTAATTTTTTTGAGTAAAAAAGGCATCATCTCGGACAAAATTTCCAGTCGATCTATTATATAATTTCCATCTAAATCGGTCCACTGGCAGTCGAGTTATGCGGTGCGACAGACAGACAGAGATACAAAAAGTTGCTGATTGTTATTAGTAAAAATGATATTGAATCAATAACAATTCCAAACTCAGGCACCCTCAACCTTGTCGCTTGCATCTCTCTGGCACGCTGGGATGCCGCAGACGGTCCATTATTCACACTTGCATTGTACTACTGTGTTCAAAAATATCGTGGGATGGGACTAGCAAAACCGATTTTCGAGAAGGCCTGGGATATTATAGGCAAAAACAATGTTCATGGGTTTGGAGGCTTGTACCATATTGATGCATAACTGCTAGCCTGAAACATCTTACAGAAGTCAGTATGAGTGGGAAATACGCTCGTGATTACGGCATGGATAAGCTAGCAGACCACATTCACATGTTCAGCTCGCTCGATTGTGCTGACATCGTGATTCCTGAGAGCATTTCAAATGGATACAGTACAAAGGTATCAGTGCCCGCAGATAATTCTTATGGTACATCGAAAATTCAGGTATGGACTGATGTGGAATATGAATCTCTGACCTCCTATGATGTTAAAATCTGCCCAAGGGATCGTAAGAAAATCATGAATGAATGGTTCCAGCTGGCTGACACTTTTACGAGGGTTAGTTTTTAACTTCCGACGACCCACTAACCGTATATGGCTTCCAGGTGGTATTTGACTCTTCCGGAAACATCGTTGGCTATGCAACAATTCGTCTTGTCACCAAGAACAAGCTAAGTTGCGCCCCTTTCTACGCCGACAATTTTGAAGCTGCAGTGGTCCTGCTGAAAGATTTGCTCAACATGATACCCAACTGGCAAACCTATGCCAACATTGGATTTTTCTATCCAGAGTGTAACAAGGATGTGTTGAGGTGAGTTTTGCGGAGGAGTTGAACAAAAAAGAAAAAAAATTAGACTCCTGGAGACATTCGCGAGAGGTGAAGGGTTGATCTTCACATGTCAAGCCGCTAGGAGCCAGTTTACAAAACATTTTATTGCTTCAGCGGACGGAAAAGTGTATGCTGTTTCAGACGGAGCTCATCAATTTGTATAGATTCAGATTGATGTGTAGATTTTTTATCAAATTACTGTGTTGAAGATCGAAGAATCACAAAGATAATTTTGGGCCATCAATTTGATCAGTCTCAAAACCGTCGGTAAAGTCTTTGAACCACGCCGCGTCCTCGTTCATCATATTTATCGTCAACCAATTTCAAGACATTGTAACAATCTGAAGGCAATGTGTACTTGTTTCGGTTCATGATGCCGGAACCAGTTTGTTTTTTTCGGCTGATCTTTGTTAAAAGGAAAAAAAAACGAGAAGGGGTGTACGAAGTGACACTACGTCGATAGTTCAATTGGGAACATTTTCTGTTTTCAGAGAACATTTATCATTTGATTTCAATTTTTTCGTTTTGATAGCATCTGAAATTTTTTCGACCTATATAAAAGTGATATACCAGAACATCAGGGACAAAAAAACCATGGATTCGAAATTCGAAACACTAATCAACCCGCCACAGGAGGTTTTTGAGCAAGCCGCTCATTTGGTACCCAATCCTCTGAAAACAAAATGTTTGACAATTTTCTTTTTCAGCAAAGCCAAACGGAAGACTGGGCATTCCAAATGGCGGACTACAAGTTCTGGGCTGAAAATTTTGACAAATTTTGGTTCATAGCAATTGTAGAGAAAGGTAATTTGTTGATAAATATTGAACCATTAATAATTCCAAACTCAGGAACTCTCAACCTTGTCGCTTGCGTCTCTCTGGCACGTTGGGATGCCGAAGACGGGCCATTATTCTCTATCGCTCTGTACTATTGTCTCGAAAAATATCGTGGAATGAGATTAGCGAAGCCGCTCTTCCAGAAGGCCTGGGATATAATCGGAGACGGTAATTGCGGCGGGTTCGGAGGTTTGTTTCGTAATACGTCATTCTTATATATTGTAAGGATTACAGTTATCGCTTTGAATGATAAGTACATTCGCGATTACGGATTGGATAAGATGCCAGACTACTATCACATGTTCAGTTCTCTTGACTGCACTGACATTGTGATTCCGGATAAAGTCCCTAGTGGATATTACACAAAGGTATCGGTTACTATGGGTAAAACTTACTGTATGTTGGAACTTCCAGGTCTGGACTGATGTAGACTATGAAGCTTTGACCGCCTACGACCTTACCATCTGTCCTAGGGATCGGAAGAGAATCATGAATGCGTGGTTCCAGTTGACCGACACTTTCACCAGGGTTAGTTCTCAACTTCCGATCACACAAACCCCAAGGTTTCAGGTGGTATTTGACTCATCCGACAGAATCGTTGGCTATGCCACAATTCGTCTTGTTACCAAGAACAAGCTGAGCACTGCCCCTTTCTATGCTGACAATCTGGACGCCGCTGTAGTCCTTCTGAAGGATGTGCTGAATATGATCCCCAACTGGCAGAGCCACGCGAACTTGGGATTCTTCTACCCAGAGTGTAACAAGGATGTTTTGAAGTGAGTTGAGTTGAACAAAACACAAAAAATGAGTCGTTCAGGCTGATGGAGACATACGCAAGAGGTGAGGGTTTGATCTTCACATGTCAAGCTGCCAGAAGTCAATTCAACAAGAGGTACATTCCATCGGCGGACGAGAAGGTGTATGCTGTTTCGGATGGAGCTCATCAATTTGTTTAGACTACATGTCACAATAGTAAAAATAAAATGTACCCCTATTTCATTGTCTATCTGTGCGTCCAAATGTCCCGATGTCCCTTTCCTTCACATAGCGGAAAAGAGAACTACGAGACAGCATTCCTCGGAAGAGACGCAGATCGTTAGAAAAAATCAGTCTCACAGCAGGTGGGCTAGAGAGAATTTGGAAACGAGAGACGCAGACAAACTGACCAATAATGTCCTAACATGTGATCGGAAGAGACATAGACATAGAGAGACAGGAGAAGACGAAAAAAAAAATCAACAACTGTCATTTTTTCGTCCAGTTTAACTTGTATTTTTCAAGGTTGTATTTCAATATTTTCCACTGATCTGATTTTTGCTTTTTGACTCTTTTTTATAATGTCTTGCCCTTTAATATCAGATAAAAAATGTATAAGTCACATATTACTTCCGTTTTTGATAAGAATAATTTCTCTTTTTATGACAAACTTTAAGTCAAAAATTCAGTTTTCCGTTTACACTGCAAAAGTGAATGGTTTTGTCGAAAGCAACATGGAACGTTTGCCAATTGGGTGCAATATTATTCTTTAATTTTTCATCATATTTTACTCTTTGTAAGTTTTTGAACCTTAGAATCTCACAAGGGAGAATTGAGGTGTCGAGTTGAACTTCTTCTAGGAATCGCACCATAGACTATATTGACCGTGAGGATTCAGAATCTGCAATAAAAATTGGCAAAATGTTCACGTGACGCGAGTTATCAGCCATCAAAGTCTCAGCCAGTACTAATTTTGCTGTTTTTTGACAACTCATATCTTAGCTCCCATGCACTTTTAGAAGGTCTAGTTTTTTGTGTTAAGCTCAGAAATCAAATCGTGTGAATAATTAAACATTGTCCAATTGTAACATGTAGAGATCGCAACTCCCCTATTTTTAGTCTAAACTAGATTTTGAAACCTATACTTTCTAATTGCAGGCATCATTCTGAGCTTAACACAAAAAACTAGACCTTCTAAAAGCGCATGGGAGCTAAGATATGAGTTGTCAAAAAACAGCAAAATTGGTACTGGCTGAGACTTTGATGGCTGATAACTCGAGTCACGTGAACATTTCGCCAATTTGTATTGCAGATTCTGAATCTTCACGGTCAATATAGTCTATGGTTCGAATCCTAGAAAAAGTTCAACTCGACACCTCAAGTAACCCCCTTGTCAGAATCTCTGAAAGTTTCAAAATTTCAGCCGCCCTATCTCAAACCATAATCGAAAGTGTTGCTGAAGTGGAAGGTATCAGCCGGCATGCTGGATACTACAGGTACTATCCGTATTTTTCATTCTTAAAAATTCGAAAATTTTAGTGCCTTCGTGATCTACCTGGTCTTCACAATTGGCCATTTTGTCTCAACACCCCTTGTAGAAATTATCACTCCAAAATATTCACTATTATTTGGACTGGTGGGATATGCTATGTTTGAGGTGGCATTTTTGCTGATGAATGAATATTTTCTGTATTTTGCGGCTGCGTGTGGAGGTTTTTCTGGGTCGTGTAAGTTATTCAAGTCACTGATACTTAAAAATTGAAAAAAAATTAATTACAGTACTATGGACCGCTCAATTCGACTATCTCGCTCAAAATTGTCAACCAAACACTTTGGATCGGAACGCATCGTTATTATGGGGGCTTACCCAAATGTCGTAGGTTTTGAATAAGACAAAACTTTTTGTCTATTAGACTTTTCAACAATTCAGAATGATTGCTGGAGGGTCCTATCTGTTGATTCTGTACAGATTCCAGACTGGAAATGAGTTTGATATGCCTTTGGTGAGCTCAGAGCTCAGATGATTGTTTTCAATATTTTCCGAAAAATTTCAGATCCGTCTAGTAGTGTTCTCATGTCTAGCATGCACCTTGATATCCTTCGCTATCACATTATTCCTTCAAAAACCTGTGTACAAGGCCGAGAGATATCATATTCCATATTTCAAGCATCTATGTATGTTTTTCAAATCAAGGTTAGCAATAGAAAAATCCAAATTTTTAGCTGAAATCGTAAAAATCTCCTTCGACCGAAATATGCTTTTGCTGCTCTTCACATTTTTGTACACTGGAATGGAGTTGTCATTTCTGGCAGCGGTTTTTCCCACGATGATCTCTTTTACAAAGACTTTGGGGAATACAAGGGATCTAAATGCAATTGGAACAATTTTTGTAGGAATCGGAAATCTTGGAGGTGAGGTTTGTTGACATTTCCGAGATTCTAATACTCTGAAATTCTGACCCTCTGTGAGATATTTTGGATTGCAGGATGCTTTCTTCTCTCCTCCCTTGGATCCCGGGTCCGTGAAATCGGTCGAAAAAAGATGGTGTTTTTCGCTGCACTCATCCACATGACCTGCTTCACATTGGCCTATCTAATGTTCCCAGATGAGTCCCCTCTAAAGCCGACAGATGCTTCAGGACACTTTCCATCAAGGTAAAATATTTTTGCAAAGTCCCAACCTCAAACTACGTCATTTTTCAGACCATATACCGTACTAATCTGTGGATTCCTGTTGGGTGTTGGTGACACTATTTTCAATCAACAGTGCTACACAATCATCAGTGACATTTTCGAGCATGATAAGAGAGTTGAAGCCTTTGCGGTTTATAGGTTTTATCAGGTAAGCAAGTGGGGTGCTGTATACTTTATATGGCACTACTGTACTTCCAGAGTGCCGCCAGCTGTGTGGTCATGTTCTACGCCGCGCATGCCACATTGAAAACCCACATCGGTCTGCTTGTCTCGTTTTGCATAATGGCTACGGTAACATTCTTGGGAATACGGTAAGCGTCATGATTTTTTTTTGTTGCAAAGTTACTTATTTCTTACAGGGTCCCCGAAAAACCACCAGGCTCGCCTACTGTACCCGTGGAAGATGAGCACGCCAGAGAAGTGACCCCATTTTTGGCAGCCTCCAGTTGATCTTGCCTGCACATAATAAAGCAATTTTGAATTTGGTTTTTTTTTAAACTATTTTACGGTGTATGTAATGATTGGGAGAAAGTAAAATTCATTATTAATGGTTTCATTGTGGTTCGGTGAATTTCACCGACTGGCAACCCCCAAGAGAAAACGCGCTCTATCGCCAACTTGGCTGAAATTTGAATTTCTAGCTTTCCCACCGTTTTGAAAACAGCGAAACATGTTTTGGTGGGTGCGTGGACTCCTCATGGACAATTCGACTGCTGGCCAAGTTGTCCACGAGGAGTCCACGCACACACCAAAACATGTTTCGCTGTTTTCAAAACGGCGGGAAAGCTGAAAATTCAAAATTCAGCCAAATTAGCGATGGAGCGCTTTTTCCTTTTGGTAATATCGCTAATATGAATCTGTCGGGTTCTAATTTTTTATCGGTAAGCGGTCGGCGGTAAAACGGGCAATATTATCATGATATTCATAAAATATTAATAAAAATTATCTAGTTTCCAGTGCACTACTCTGTGTTGGCGTTCCTGTTGGTTTTGCTCCAGGTACTAGCATCTTCCTTATGCAGCACATTCTTTTGCAATAGTCTGTAAACTCAAAATTTCACTTTTTCAGCTACCCAAAATTGACGATTTTCCACTGAAAATGACAAAAACAAATATAATTATGGCCGGTACTGTATGTATCTAGATGTGATGTTCACGCCGGTAAAATAAAAATAAAAACAAACAATTGTTGTTTTGAGTTCTAGGGTCTCATTTTTTGAGTCATATAAAACAATGAAACGACACTAAAATTGATTAATTTATGTACACATTTATCAAATATTCGAAATTAAAGCTAATTATGCAAAGAAAATTAAAGTTCACAAGTATCTCTTTTCCAATTTAGCACTAACTTTCCTGGGTATCACCCCGATATCCTTCGTCTTATCCAGAGAAGGCAATCCGTGGACAGAAGGGGAAATCTGAAACATTAAAATCATTTTTTAGACCCTTCAACATTCTAGGACTCACCTTGTATCTATTGAAAAAGTTTGCAATGAGCAAAAACAGTTCCATCCTTGCCAAACCTTCTCCCAAACACTGTCGTTTTCCAACCGAGAATGGGCATAACTCCTCGATTTTCTTCAACTTTCCATCCTCATCGATAAATCTCTCCGGGTCAAACTTGTAGGGGTCCGGGAAAACTTTTTCGTCTAGCATCACCGTACTTATCTGAGCAATGACTCCAGTACCTTTCTTGATAGGAATCCCATTAAGGACAGTATCCCTCGATGTACAATGGAAGAGATTGACAGGTACCAAGTTGACACATCTTTGAGATTCATTTATCACCGCGTTCATGTACGGTAAGTCGTGTTTATCGGAGGTCGTAACAAGTCTATCACTACCGATGACTTTATCCAGTTCTTCATGTAGCCTTCTTTGAACATCCGGGTTATGAAGAACATAGGAAACTGTCCATGTCAACGTGATATTTGTTGTTGACAATCCGGCGAACCACAAATCCAAACACATATTTGACAACTGCTTATCACTGAACATCTCCTGGTCCCCATCAGCTTCCCGTTTTTTCTGCTCTTTGAGATAAGCTTCGGCGTAGTCCTGACTTTCATCAGAGTCAAAGTCGATTTTAGACTTGTAAAGTTTGATTTGCTTGTTGAAAAAGTCGAAGAAATCTTTCTTAAAATCAGCCAGCCTGAAATTTGAAAGTTGGTTTTATTTGGTCAAGAGACCCTTACCCTTCTTCTAGTGTCTTTCCTGGAATGAACCTTGCTATGGAAGGCACAAAAATTTGAAGATTGGTCCGGAAGGTGGTGAAAAAATGCTCTTGGAATTCCATAAGCTCGCTAAGTTTTTCCAATTCTTTTAGTTTCTCCTTCTCGAAGCGATACCCAAATATCAGCTGATTAATCATATTCGCCACCGCCAAATTGAAAACTGGCCCAAGTTCCTGCTCATTTTGAATATCCAGGTCAAGTTTTTGAAACATGTCTTCCACTTCAATCAAGATTTTTTCTTGCATCAAATCTTTGCCAAGTCCAAAATCTCTTAACGTGGAAAGAGCGAATCGGCGATGAGTGCTCCATAGCTCTCCGTTAGTCTCAGCGACTCCATATTCTCCATCTCGAATGAAATTTTGGAAGTAGAATTGAACTTTGTTCATGTAAGTTTCACCGTCGCGGATGAAAGTTTCTTTGAGGCGGGAATAGGAGGAGATGATTATGAAGGGCTTGGAGCCTGAAATTCATAAGCTCAAAATTTCAAATGTTCAGATAGTTTGGGATGCTCAATATCTCAGAATCATTTAAAGGAGGATTCCGGTCAAATATTTTTCGCTAAAATATGTAAAATTTTGTGCAGTTTTCGAAATGATAGTGAAAACGCTAAAAATTCTCTCTAAAACCCTGAAAAATTGCTTCAAAACGATCCTTTTCGGCCGAACGGTCTCCTGGGGCCGTGGCTTAACTCCCGGAGTTTTCTGGGCCACCGCATTTTCAGATTTTTTTCACCATTTTTTTCAGGTTTTTTTGAGAAAACCAAATTTTTTTGTGAAAATCATAAGTTTTTGTTGTTATTTCACTCAAAAAAAAATCTGAAAATGCGGTGGCCGGGTCAGGTGGCCGAGAAAATTTCGGGAGTTAGGCCACGGCCCCAGGAGACCGATCGGCCAAAAAAGGGTCGATTTAAAGCGATTTTTCAGGATTCTAGAGAGATTTTTGAGCGTTTTCACTATGATATTCGTAATCAGCTCAAAATTTTACATATTTTAAAGCAAAAAAAAAACTTTTGACCGGAATCCTCCTTTAAAAATTACTCACCCAACCAGAACGTAAAAACATCTCCATACTGTTTTGTCCATTTCCTAAACGCCTCATATCCAGGTCTCTCTGCTGACAAGGCCAAAAGATTTCCAAACAGTGGTAGAGGAAGGGGCCCTGGTGGAAGGGGCCTTCTCTTCCAATAGAGCTCATGGAAGAGCCATAGTCCGATAATCGTCAATAGTAGTAGTAATATCATAACTAAAGGTGCACCAACCTATTCTCAAGTTTCCTATTTATACTTCTTGGTGAGACGGGGAAAAGAAATAGTGTGGAAAAACAAGAGCGTTTTGTGAGATGTGACCAGGCGGGCAGAAAGAGAAATAGACAACACGAATCAAGAGATCAAAAATTGCATCACAGGGGAATACGGAGATCAAAATTGCATTAATGTATTTTGAAATTTCTGTTCCTTAATATCAAAATAGGCTTACAATTAGAATATATGAACTGGTCATCTATCCAACATCGATTTCAAAAAATCAAAAACATATGTTTTTTCAAATGAAGTTTTTTCTTAACACCCTCATTAGAAACCTTCAGTTATCTAACAACATACTTCAATTCCCAAAAATTCTTCCATTTCTTATATAGTTAGCATAAACTTTGCCATAGAGCATAAACTACGGAAAGACGTGTTAGTATATATACTCTGCCCCCCCTCTCACCGACACAGACAACCAATTTTTCTCCTATCTCTCTTTTCTTTTCTCCCACTAATAGAACAACATGATTCTTTTCCTATTTTTCACTACACTATTTTTATTTCTATTCCATGAATTGTACTGGAAACGAAGAGGGTATCCAGATGGTCCAATGCCTCTACCATTCATTGGGAACATGGTACCAGTGATGAGAACAAAGCCAGGATATGAAGCATTCAGGGAGTGGACGAAGCAGTTTGGAGATGTTTTCACTTTTTGGCTTGGTAAGTTCGGAGATTCTGAGATTCTGAATGTCTCAATGAATCTGACATTCTGAACATTCCAGGATCCAAGCCCTACATCGTTGTCTCCTCCTACAAACGCCTCAAAGAAACCTTCATTCTCGAAGGTGACGTCTACGCCGACAAGGCTCACCAACCCTTCCAGGAGCAGTTCCGTGGTGGCCAATATGGAGTCATCGATACCAACGGTCATGTCTGGAGCACTCATCGCCGATTTGCACTCACCACATTCAGAGATTTTGGACTTGGCAAGGACCTGATGCAAGAAAAAATCTTGATAGAAGTTGATGAAGTTTTTCGAAAATTCGACGAAAAGATTGGCCAGGAACAAGAGATTCCTGGAGTTTTCTATAATGCCGGAGCAAATGTTATCAATCAATTAATCTTTGGGTATCGTTTCGATGAAAAGAAGCAGGAGGAGTTGAAAAAGTTGAAAGCGTTAATGGAGTTCCAAGAAACTGCTTTCACCACTTTCAAGGTGCATGTTCAGTTCTTTGCTCCATCCTTAGGAAAGCTGTTGCCAGGGAAATCCGTGGAAGAGTTGTAAGTCGTCTTTTTAAAGGACCTAATCTCAACAATTTCCAAGTTTCAGACTCAGCGAATTCACCGTAGACTTCTACAAATTCTTCGATAAGCAAATCGAAGAGCACCGTTTGAAAATCGACTTCGACTCTGAAGAAAACCTTGATTATGCTGAAGCATATCTCAAGGAGCAAAAGAAACGTGAAGCCGATGGTGACTTGGAGATGTTTAGTGATAAGCAGTTGTCAAATATGTGTTTTGATCTCTGGCTAGCTGGATTGTCAACAACGCACACAACTTTGACCTGGATCATTTCCTATGTTCTCAATCATCCAGAAGTTCAGAAAAAAATGCAAAAAGAATTTGATGACGTCATAGGAAATGATAGACTTATCAGTATCAGTGATAAGCCTAATCTTCCCTACATGAACGCTGTGATCAATGAATCTCAACGATGTGCGAATATAGTTCCTTTCAATCAAATCCACTGCACTACCAAGGATACAGTAGTTGGCGGACATATGATAAAGAAGGATACTGGAGTGGTTCCTCAGATTAGTACTGTTTTGCTAGACGAGAAAACCTTCCCAGACCCCTACAAGTTTGACCCGAACAGGTTTATCGATGACAATGGGAAGTTGAAGAAAATCGAAGAGCTCTGCCCATTTTCGATTGGAAAGCGACAATGTCTCGGGGAAGGATTGGCAAGGATGGAGCTATTCTTGTTCATTTCCAACTTTTTTAATAGATATCAGGTATTAAACTTGTAAGAATAAGCGAAATTGATAGAAAATGTTTCAGGTATCTCCTGGAGCATCCGGTCCCCCATGTCTGGAAAAGCAAACAATGTTCAATGCGACACCAAGAAAAATTGATGCGATATTGACAAAGAGACATAGTTAAATTTGAATCTATATTTTTTTTTCTCTAAAAGTGAAATAAATTTTTTGTAAATTTTTGAACTCTTTAAAGGAGGATTCCGGCCGGAAATTCTTCCGCTTCAAATTATGTGAAATTTTGTGCTGATTCCGAATATGATAATGAAAACGCTCAAAAATCTCTTCTAAAACCCTACAAAATCGCTTCAAACCAAGATTTTTTCGGCCGAACGGTCTCCTGGTGCCGTGGCCTAACTCCCGGAGTTTTCTCGGCCACCGCATTTTCAGATTTTCTTCCACCATTATTTCGAGTTTTTTTTTGTGAAAACCAAACGAACAAGTGAAATAACAACAAAAATTTATGATTTTCAAAAAAAACCCTGAAAACATGGTGAAAAAAATCTTAAAAATGCGGTGACCGAGAAAACTCCAGAAGTTAGACCAAGGCCCCAGAAGACCGTTCGACCGAAAAAGGGTAGTTCTGAAGCGATTTTTAAAAGTTTCATAGACATTTTTGAGCGTTTTTGTTATCATATTCGGAATCAGAACAAAATTTTACATGTTTTGAAGCAACAAAATTTTAACCGGAATCCTCCTTTAATTATTCATATGGACCAATGGTGGTCTAGTCTAGTTTGATCGTTGCAATCCCACATTTTACATCTGAAAGCACGATTGAAAGCACTATTTGGAGTACGTTTTTTTACAATTTTACCAAATTTTGCACTTACGTCAACCATACATAACTCACCAATTTTAAAATTCAAAAATTTAAAAATTTCTGATGCAAATTTTATGGACACACTTGATCCTACCTACACTCTAGCTAACCAAATCACACCAAATTTCAAACAAATAATAATAATAAACGCTCACCTATATAAAAGCAAAACCATCCATGTGCTCTCTATCTTCTCTAGTCTTGTTTCATTCCACTGATAACAAACGTATAATAATATGCTAGCCGCCATATTGGTCATACTATTGACTTATTTTCTAGTGGCAATATTCCGAAAAAGAGATGAAATTTTGCAATTTTGCCGAGTCCGGAGCATCTGTGTTCAGGAGTTTGAAAAGTTGAATGGTCCACCAGCGGTACCGATTTTCGGTACCATATGGTATTTTAAGAAAGACCCCGTGGAAATGATAAGGCAGGCGCAGAAATGGTTCAATGATTATACACTTTCGGCGGATAGTAATGGCTTATTGAAGGTTAGTGATTTGGCGGGAATTCAAAATTAGGGGGAATTCAAAATTTTGAATATTTTCAGTTCTGGCTGGGTCCTGTGCCAAGTGTGTCAATCTGTAGAGGAGAGGTTGCAAAGATGGTCTTCGATAGCTCCACCAATATCACCAAATCTAGTCAGTATGGAAAATTAAAAGAGTGGATTGGAGATGGATTACTTATCAGGTACCTATAGTATCCATAACCTTCTAACATCCCAAAGATTACAGTACCGGTCCAAAATGGAGGTCTCGTAGAAAGATGTTAACCCAAACGTTTCACTTTGCTGTCCTCAAAGAATATCATAAGGTGTTTGCGACTCAAGGAAAAGTTTTAGTGGATGTACTACAGCTTAGAGCAAACAATACGTATCCATTTGATATTATGCCATATATTAAGAGATGTACACTGGATATCATTTGTGGTGAGTTGGTGGCCAAGTTTTTTCTAGGTGGCCTAGTTTTTCATGACCTAGCTTTTGATAACCAAATTTTGAAAATCCGGTTTTTCAGAAACCGCCATGGGCTCCTCCATATCCAGTCAAAGAGGGTCTAACGACAAGTATGTGGAATCTGTAAAAAGGCTGAGCGAGTTGATTTGGAACTATGAGAAGTGAGTTTTAGAAATTTTAATGTTTGGAGATTGTGATACTCTTAATTTCATTTAGGTTCTAAAACACTGAAGTTCTGGTAAAGTCTGGAATACGGACATCCCAGTGCATTCCTATACATCAAAACTAAAAAAATATATTCTTTTCAGAGCCCCCCTCTTCTGGATCAAACCCTTATGGTACCTCTTTGGCCAAGGCTTCGAATTTGATCGTCACGTCAAACTCACCACAGATTTCACCCGGGAAGTGATCGAAAAACGGAAAGAAGAGCTTAGAAATCAACAATCTTCGGAGTCCCCAGACAAAAAACTCGCTTTCCTGGACTATCTTCTAAAATCTCAAGTAGAGCATCCCGAGATTCTAACAGATGAGGCGATTCGTGAGGAAGTCGATACTTTTATGTTTGAAGGACACGACACAACGTCTTCAGGAATCACCTTTGCCATCTGGTTCCTCGGACAGTATCCAGAATATCAACAGAGAGTTCAAGATGAGTTGGATGAGATTTTTGGAGACGATTTCGAACGTCATCCGAATTCAGAAGACATTCAGAAAATGGTGTTTTTGGAGCAATGTATAAAGGAGACATTGAGAATATTGCCACCAGTACCCTTTGTCTCGAGGAAGCTGGAGGAGGATGTCAAGATCCGTAAGATTTTTAAAATTTTTTTAAGCGCATTTCATTCCACATTTTCAGCACATCCCACCAAACCGGATGTTTTGCTTCCTGCTGGAATGACAATTATGATCAACATTATTACAATTATGAAGGATGCTAGATACTTTGAAAAACCATATGAGTTCTTCCCGGAGCACTTTTCCCCAGAACGAGTCAATGCAAGAGAAGCTTTTGCCTATGTACCATTCTCAGCAGGGCCAAGGAACTGCATAGGTGAGTTATGAAGCAATCGCGCTCTACTGCAATTTTGTTGTTATTGCCAATAGAGCACATTTGCATCGCTCTAATAACAATTCTGTCTATAGAGCGAGTTTGCACTAGTCTGTGTTCCCTGAGAAGCAATCGCGCTCTACTGCAATTTTGTTGTTATTGCCAATAGAGCACATTTGCATCGCTCTAATAACAATTCTGTCTATAGAGCGAGTTTGCACTAGTCTGTGTTCCCTGAGAAGCAATTACGCCCCATTGCTAATATCCACTTTTCAGGTCAAAAGTTTGCTCTACTAGAGGAAAAAGTTGTGCTCTCCTGGATTTTCCGAAACTTCACTGTGACATCTTTGACAAAATACCCAGAAGACATTCCGATTCCTGAACTGATTTTGAAGCCACAGTTTGGAACACAAGTGTTGTTAAAGAATCGAAAAAAGTTTTAGTTTTTCTTTTTTTAGTTATTATTTATTTCTTCAGAAAGCAAAGTCATGATAAAAAATGAACAAGTTACCCGAGTTTGAAAAAAGTTACCAGAAACTAGTGACATCCAACATAAGACTATCCACGTTGAGAATGCCAAAAAATGAGATCATGACGAATGAGCAGTTTAGATTTCGGATTTGCTCCTGAAAAAAATGATAATTTTTGAATTTGACGGTGATTTTGAAGGAGCGCGTTTGCATCACTACTGCAAGTTTTTTGTGGCTTAACATCGAAAAATTGCAAATTTAAAAAATTCTCTGCACCAAAAACTAGTCATCGCAATCATGGACTTATCAACATTGAGTATCCCGAAAAACGAAATCATCACGAACGACGAGACGACGTGCCGGATTTGCTCCTGAAATTTTCTGGGTGGCCGAATTTTCACAATGAATTTTCTAGGCCAAGATGTCAAAGCAAAAGCAATTTAAAAAAGCAAATCGGCACGTCATCGTAAGCGCAGAGCAAGCAGTGCGAGTTTTAAGAAAACATGAAAAAGGCAACTTACCATAATATAGTTCAGAGCCATTATCATATTACCAAATCTCTCCCCAACATCATCACTGTCCAGGCTGCAAGCATGATGAAGAGCTCGGATGAGACGATCTCTTTGAATAAGGGCGACTTGCCGTCCCTGCTCGCTGAGACGGTAGTAGGCTGAAATACACAAGCTCCGCCCACTTTATACAAGCCCCGCCCACTTACAAACATGCCAGATGCAAATCGCTTTAATCAGACAGAACTCCTCGTAAGACGGGGCTAGTTGAGCAAACGGCTTACAAATCTTCCACTGATGTAAAATCAAAGGCATCAACGCTCGAAACTTCATTAGATCATCCTGACTTTGAAAAAGAAGATTTGCGTTTTCTTCGTATCCAGTGAGAGGGGCAGGAATCATTGGGATGAAGGTGCCGTCGTTCAGAACAAGCTCGTCGTGTTGGATACCGCGCCTAAAAATGAAAAAAATGCATAAATGCTCGTTTGTCCAGATGTCCACGCATACATATGGCTTGTCTTCCAGATGTTTGAACTTTTTGAAAAAACTCACTTGAAAGTATAATAAGCAGAATTGATGACAAAGTCCACTGCACAAACGAGCCTATAGCAAAATACACTATCCGCATAAGTCAGGCCATCAAATCCTGGCATCCCTCTAGCATAATCCAAAATCATCACAAAGTCATTTTTTGACATCCCTTGGCTCACTTTGTAATCAAACATTCGCAAAGTGGTGTTGTCGTAGGGCTGAAAGTTTTAACAAAATTTACTTTAACATTGCAAAAAATTTGACCTACCCACTCTCTCCCTCCTTCTAGCACTATACTTATAGGTGTTTCTGCATAAAGTAGTCTCCTTCGATCACACATGGCCGTTTCTAGACTCAAAAATTTTTGAATTGTCTCTTGAATCTCCGCGGATTCAGATGATTCTGACGATGGTCCTGGGGTGGCTTCGTTTTCTAGTTCTTCAGATTCCGGGGAGTTTCTTCTATTTGAATCTTCATGAATTTCAGGTTTTATCCCATGTGTCGACTTCTTTCTAACCAGTCCCTTTGAAATTCGGATGTATTGTTTTCTCTCATTTTTGGATTTTACTACTGTAACATTTTGCGTTATTCTCAGGGAAATTATGAACTTTGAAAATTTACTTACAAAGTGGTTTCATTCCGATTTCGTAGCATTTTTGGAGTCTACAGTAACGGCAAATCAGTCGGGAATCATGATGCACCCGGCATGCATCAGGTTGCTCTATACAGGCATAGTCGAGTTTCATGGATACTGTACGACGGAAGAAAGCCGCGCAAGCCTGAAAAATTTAGATTTGCAATGCTTGGTTAAGAGACTAGAATTTTTAAAAATTTTGTCTAGTAGCACTTTTTGGGAAATTCAACGTTCATGGTGTCCAAATAGTCTCAGATAACTAACCTTACAAGTCCTCGCTCCAAAATGATTACAAGAAATATTACTAGGCGAACCACACACCTCACATTGATTGTTAGAAGACATTGTCAAATCTGAATTTAAAAAATTTTGAACGAGTTTTTAATTAAAAAGTTGCCAAAACAAAAAACCAATGCTCGGACAAAAAACTAAAATAATTTTTGCTACCTGTCCTCCGGGAAGAACTAGACACCACAAAAATCAGAGAGACGCAGACAGTGAGAGACAACAATGTAGCCCCTGGGAAGAAAGAAGACGGATGGGGGAAAAATGGGAGAGAGAGGGAGAAAAATGACAACTGACGATCAGTTTCCGATAACAGATGGTGGTGATGATTTGTGAATGGTTACACTGGAAACGTAGAATGAGTACTGGAAAAGTCTAGAATGCGAGAAAATACTAATAGGCAACGTGGTATTGTAGATAACACTCTCTAGAAATTTTGATCTAGATAGACTGTGTAGTGTATCTGTAGTTGTGTAGTGGTAACCTTTGTTTGGTGCGTTAGGGTGTGTAGTCGTGAATAAAAAAGACCCAAAAAAAGTGGAAGGTTGAACACGGATTTAAGGGTCAACCGCAACGTGTGGACAAGGATTTTTTTCAAGACATGGTATTCTAACAACAATAATGATGATTCTATGCTTATTTTGAATTGATAAATGGAATTTTTGGCGAGAAAACAGTTCGAAAATAGTTTTTTAGAATGGAATTTGTCCAAAAAATCGTTGATTTTAGATAAAAATCGGTTAACAATAGTTCAAAAATTGTGATTTTCGGTCAACTTCAACATAAAAATTAGCTTTTTTTGGTCGAAATTCATGATTTGTGACTCAAATTTGTCGAAATTCATGATTTGTGACTCAAAAATTACAGTCAATTTCAACGTGGTAAATTGTATTTTCAAGCAATTTTGAGCCGGAAAATTGAATTTTCGTGCTGAAAATAGCTCAAAACTAGTAAATTTGGGATGAATTCAACTCGAAAAAACTGCATTTTTAACTCAAAATTAATCAAAAAAATCAATTTTTCGGTTTATTTTGAGATCAAAAATCGGGTTTTTGGACTCGAATTCGTCAAAAAAACTGTGATTTTTCTATCAATTTTGAGTTGGAAAATCTCTTCTTAGTAAGAAAAATCTATCCGTTTTCAGCTTTTTTTCGAAAAAATCGTAAAAAAATTAAAAAAAAAGAGTTTTTTCCAATTAATTTTTTAATAGATCCTTCTGAAAAATGTTTTTTTTTATTATTTTTGTATTAATGGGGTTCTAGTTTGTCCCTCTTTTTTCAAAGTACACACATTCTAATTTGTAAAAATTTGATCCCTGACCACGGGCATCCATCTCTCTCAATTTTCTGCCTTCTGTCTACTCTTCTTGTCTGGACTAATTGTTCACACACCGCCCGCCAGAAATCACATATTTTGAATTTCGCATTGCTGAATTCTGGATTTCTACATTTGAATCCTCATGAAGGCAAGTTTTTCTCATAAATTTCTTCCAATTTAGTATACTTTTAAGACGACGAAACCAGAAACGTGCCAAGTTTGTAATAGACCAGCTGATGGATACCATTACGACGTTGAGTCCTGCAAGGGATGTAAGACGCTTTTTAGAAGACAGTGTCTTCTGAAGTCTACAGAAACTTGTGATGTAAATAATGATTGTTTCGATATGACTAGACGACGTGAGAGTTTTATCCATAATTGCGTTCAAAAATCATTGAAATTACAGATTTTCCACTTCTCAGATGCCGGCCTTGTCGTTTCCAAAAATGTAAATCTGTTGGAATGAAGAACTTGCAAATGAGCTGTCCACCAAAACCGAAACAGTTGGATATCATTGAAAATCGTATGCAACAATGTGTGGACTTTTTGACACATTTGGAGTCCAAACTTGATGAATATCGGATGTCCGCGTACAACCCTCCCTGGAATGACACTGCATCTTTGGTCGATATATTAGAAAATGAGGGAAAACTAGGATTAGCTGCTAAGTATGGAGTAAGTATTTTCTAACTATGAACTGTTTGAAAGATGGTAGAAAACTTTATAGCCGATGCCCGGATGGCCGCTTCCCCTAGAAACTGAGACAACTGTGCTGCCATTGTCTCAAATGAGGAATGTCACTGGGAACGAGCTGCAGTGGTCCCCTACCAAGTCTGTCCGTGTGTTTGTGGATCCAATATCCAAAGTTGTTAGTTTCCAGAAAACTGTGGACTATATGTAACATGATGACGGTCGTTGAGTACATGAAATGCTTCGAGGTTTTCAAGGAATTGCTACCAAGAGATAAGTTTTTACTTGCTCGACATGTTATAATGATTTGTCGAAATCTTCATGTATCCTTTTTCGCATTTTCCAAGAAATGTGACTCGTGTTTGCAACCAGATGGAATTGTGGAGCCTCAGCGAGAGTGAGATTCTAGAGGCATACAAGTTTTTGTAAAAAAAATTTTCAGCGAAAAACACTACTACCAAATGGTGATGTCCATTGCGCCGTTGATCAGAATGAGAGTTCAAAAAATTGAGTATTTACTTTTGAAAGCCATATGCTTTTGTAACCCAGGTACCGTTTAACATACAATAATTGTCCTAAAAGGCCTTATTTTTGTGTGTTATAGCAGTCACTGACCTATCAACGCATGCCCAATCACTTCTTGCCACGCAGCGAAACCAATTTGCTATGGTTCTATTCGACTACTGTAAACGGAACTATTCCAACGGACCATGCCGATTCTCAGAGCTCATCGGATTGTGTAGTCTTCTTGAAAATCAACAAAAAATGCAAAAAGATTTTTTCGTTATGAACATCAGTCCCGTTTACCCAAGATTGCCATTGCTCTTACGGGATGTAATGGATTGTTGAATTAATTCATTTTAGAACGGTACATTCAGAATAATAACTTTTTTCACAAATTCATTCGAATCATAACTAAATCAATCAGATCCATAAAAATTTTCTTGAGCTCAACATCGGGATGATGCATCTTGAAAAGTATCAAAACTTTTCCAAACTTTTGATACGCTTCGTTAATCGGATGAAACAACGATATGAGATCGGCGAATCGTGACGGCCCGCACTTTTGATAAGTGTTCATACAGTATTGCAATAAAGCGGATGTGTAGATGTTTTGGTGGTTTGCAATGAAAGTTTGTGCCGATTGAGAAAGATTTGAGGTGGCTGAAAAATCGAAGAAAATAGACAGATATATAGAAGTTGGATGACATTACCTGGATTGCAGATAAAAACTGCACTTAGCAGCAAAAACTCGCTTTCTGTTATCTTCAAATTTATCAATCTGGCCACCAAAAACGTTTTATTTTGGTTCAATACTTCTGGTGAACCAGAAAACATTCTCTTGATCTCATCTGGATAAACGTCTACGCCTCCAGGAAAATCCGAATATTCCTGACGGGCAATGAAGCATCTCATGGCATTACAGAACATCAGGTAGGGGAGATAAGCAGATTTGATGAAAATTTTCAAATCGGAATCGTCTAGATCTTTGGCAAACTCGAAGTGGCAGTCTATCGAAGTTGTTTGATACATCATAGCCCACTCGTAAAATCCTGGATTGAACTCTTCTGGCTTTTCAGTATACTTTACAATAGCTCTCGATGAAATGATATCGTTCAACCCGAAATTGTCATTGGTCGTAAGATTCATCACGGTCTGGCTTCGATGTGAATCCAAATATTTGAGCTGATTTAGAATTTCCGACAAATCGGGCATTTTCTTCGTTGGTGAATTCCATTTCATTCCAGCTGTCACACATTTCTGATATCTACAGTATCTGCAGTTGGAGCAGTTTCCACCAGAATATGCACATTCCGTCGGGAAGTTTGGAGATGTTAGAGCGCGACGGTAAAACATCTTGCACGCGTTGCAACTGATGACCTAAAACGGAAAAAGTTGAAAAGTCAGCGAAGCTCTGGATTATATGAGGATTCCGGTCAAAAATTTTTTTTGCTTCAGGGTATATCTACAAAATTTTGTGCTGATTCCTAATATAATAGTGAAAACGAACTTCACAAAAAAAATCTGAAAAATGGTGAAAAAAAATCTGAAAATGCGGTGGCCGAGGAGTTCGGCCACAGCCCCAGGAGACCGTTCGGCCGAAAGAGGGGTTGTTTTGAAGCGATTTTTTAGGGGTTTAAAAAGATTTTTGAGCGTTTTCACTCTCATATTCGGAGTCAGCACAAAATTTTATATTTTTTGAAGCAAAAAAAATATTTGACCGGAATGCTCCTTTAATTTTTTTTTTGCGAAACTCCGAAACTTACACCATAATTGAACAGTGTTGTCGGCTGTTTGCAAACAGCACATTTCAATTGCAGACTCATTCAGAATTCAGGAAACATCAAGATACAAAAGACGTCAATACTTCGATGGACTACACTCAAGAATGAAGACGTGAGAAAAGCTACTTATGGGTGTTGTTGGCTCAATTTCTCGTCTCTCTCTCTCTCTGCTACAAATAATATTTTTTCCAGTGGAGCTCTGAAGAAGAAAATAGAGACATTTTTCTCTGATTCACGAGATTAGAGCACAATTCAGAAGATCAGTATCAGTGAAAACTCAGAAGAAAGTGGACGGGAAAATCAGCTGTTGGACTATGTATGAGATCAAAAATTTGGAGAAAATATGTTTTGAACTTTTTCCTCGGCTTTGGGGAGCAATGAAATTGAAAAATGAGAAGGCTGCATGTGTATGAATGCCTCATTATTGAAGAAAGAAGTCTCAAAATAATGAGAGAAAAGTAGGAAAAACGACAAGAAAGTTATGTGAGCAAAAGTAATGAGCAGTGTTGTTTGAGATTTCTAACTTATAGGTGCTTCCTTTTGGCATTCGATTTTTTAACCAGCAATAATTTTTGATCTACAAAAATGTGATTCATTGTTCTTTTGGTATCGCATTCCATTGATGAGTCACGACCAAATATGTTATAATTTTTGAAAATCATACTAGACTAAAAACGGAACAAAAGACAAATGCTAATCCGAACTAAATCAAACTACATCTCTATATATTTGGGTTTTCTCATTTGAATCGTTCAATCGGCTGCATTCAAATGGAAAGTGTTAAACTTTTAATACTCTTCTTTTTTATCCTAAAATACTCAAGTCCCCAGTTGGCCACTGAACCTGCACAAACAACAAAAAATTTCAAATGCGATTCACAAGAAGCTCGAATTGCAACAGGAATATGTTCTCGTTATTTCTATCAGATAGATACTATTTTGGAAAATGATATATCGAACACTTCGAAACTGGAGTTGGCTAAAAATATCAGTGGACTATGCCAAAAAATGAATGTGAGGAAAAATACAAAGTTTTTGTTTGTCAAACTAGTCCAATTTTCCAGACCTGCTTCAACCAATATTCTTGCTTTCCATACAGTGAAACGCAGACTTTTCCAATGCCAAATGCTATTTACAAAACCAAATGTGACGAAATTCAGTTCAAGATATATGACATGGATGACTGCCTTGAGAAATGGTACCAATATATTCACGATGAAGGCAGAAGCGGGAGTTTTCCTTTATATTTCACGGTAACAAGTTTTCCGAAAATCTTTATTTTTTAAAATAACCAAATACAGTACTACAAATCCGAGAAGCGGTATGCGTACGAAAATGGAAAAGACGGTGTGGCGAATTTCACGAAACAAAGTTGTTCCGATCTCCAAAACTACTATCTAGAGCATCACTACTCTGATTTTGTCGATCTACTCACGAAGAACATTCGCACAGCGAATTGCAGTTCTCTGAGTGAAAATTTATCTGAAAAACAATGCGAACCTTTCTTGAAAAAGTTATACACAGAAATCGATGTATGGAAAATTGCAAACGCGACTGGAGCGGATTATGGAAACAATTTGCTAGACATTTGTAAATATGCAGAGGTTCGTTCAGTTTGGACTCCTGAATTTTTGAACTTGAAACTTTTTGAATAACGTTGTTTTCAGAACTGTATGAGAGACCACTACTGCGACTCTAAACAGAACCGCACCATGAAAATAAAACAAATTTGCGAAGAAGTGAAAAACTTCACGAAGCTTCCTACGACTTTCAACGACTGCTATCAGCGCATTGCTGCCAAACTTGACACTCTGAAATACAGTTGCATACAGAAGCACATTTTCAAAAAATCTCCCGAAATCGGATCAATGGTCATCTCCTCACCTCATGTCCGGATAACCAAATTCTTCAACGACAAAAAATGCGTAAGAATCGTGATGGAAGGAGAGTGTCACTCGCGTGCGCTTGAGACGTTTGAAGAGGACTTCAAAGCTGTTTGGAAGGCGAGAGTTGAAATCAGAGAAATGTTGAAGCAGTAATTTCTAAAGCGTTATTATGAGACAATGAATGATTAATTTGACTGGAGTGAACCCTTGGAATTTGCAATGTTTCTTGAACGTAAAAACCAAAATAAATCTTTCATTAAAAAACGGTTGAATAAAAAAGAAGGGTTGGTGGAAAGTCGAAGAAGCATAAAAGAAACCAATTCAAAATGTATGATGAGCATTCGCCAATCCAATTCGTTGGTTCCCATAATCATAAATGTGACAGAAGGATCTGATAAAAGTGTCACCGAGTACCCAAGACGGTCCGAATCCGGATCCAACCATTCCGAAGAAAGTGAGGGCACACTGACCATTGTCCAAGTTAAGATTGAGTACATACTCGACTGAATTTACAGCATAGTCAATACCATTGATGGTGAAATGCAAGACAGGTTGAGTTTTTATCTGACTGCACGGAACAGTGTAGAGTTCCAAATTCCAGTCAAATTTGGCTCCGGTGGCTTGAACAATGGCTGATACTACAACGTTGGGTGCACCAATCCAACCGGACCCCGTGTCAGAGATGGCCTGGAATTCTGGCCTTTGTCTCGGAGTCCTAAAAAACAAAGAAAAAAAAACATACCATTTCCTTTTGTTGCCTAGTGAAAGTTTTCACCGAGAACTTGTCCAAATAGATTCCCCAATAACTCTTTGTCGCAAGTGGAACATAATGAACGTTTGCATCACAGTGAACCGTATCCAAAGCTCCATAAGTAATCAAACCATGGCTCTCTCCATTAACATTTCCTATTCTTTTGTCCATCCAAATAGTGAACAACTGCCGATCCAACTTCGGCATCAAGGCTTGCAGTGGTGTTTTGGTTTTGTTCACTGCCATTGCTGGGAATCCGAAACCAATGACACCCTCTATGGGCTGCTCCAAAAATAACTGAGGAACCACTTTGGCACTTCCAAAGTCCTGGTTTTGAAGAATAAGTCCTGCGCCGAAGTCAACTTTTTCTTTTGCCAGATACCCAGTTACTGGTTGTCCATCAAACTGTGCCACAAATGTTCCAGATCCATTTCTAAATGTGGTGGAGTCGGAGTTATTGTATCTATCCTGCTTTCCGATGCAGTCCTTCGAGTTGCAGTTCACATCGAGAACCCACAGGAATGAAGAGGCAGTGTCCAAAGAGAGTTTGAAGGTTTGTGCTGAAAAATATAATAGATATTAAACATACCATAGGTAGAAACTCACGTGGCGATCCGAAACTAACATCCAAAAGGTAGTAGTCATCAGAGTAGTCCAGGAGAGGCTGGGATCCGCTATTTAACCGGTTTTGATAAATCAAAAACTCTTGGTATTTTCCATTCTTCAACAACTTTTCTCTCAAAGACCCAGCTCTTCTGATAGGCTGAGAATATGATGTTGCAGTAGAAAATTCCAATGATCCAAGGATGAAAAATAGGAAGACGAGCAGTTTCATTTTGATTTTCTGAACTAAAACATTGAGAATATCAAAACTGATTTATATTAATGTGTTATCAGTGAGCAGAAAACCATTTTCTGATCAAAACGTTGACTTTATGGTGATACGAAAAATGACGAATTTATTACGGGGTGTATGGGCAAATGAATCATGGATTTTTTGAACTTCAATGTTCATAGTATATTGAAAAAAGGACAGAAATTAAGAAAACCATGTGAAACATATATACGACTCAAACAAAACTTTTTATAACTCTCAAAACTGCATTAGTCTTGATTGAATCAAACAATCTACTCATGTATTTTACTTTCTCAATTGCAGCTTTCATCTCGAATTCTCGCAATCCATACTCCACTGCCTCTCTTGTCCCAATCAGTCTTTGATCGTAGTTCCAAGTGGTGTTCCTGAAAATTGGTTCGACACTTTTTTGCCTACATTTTTAGAGGAACTCACCCCAACGTACACCTATTCATGTGAAAATTTCCTATGAACGGATTATACCAGGAGCTCACACTCATCGGAACCGGTTCGATGATTCCATCAGGAGTCGTTGCCAACTGATTCATTTTCCATCCGTGAAGCATAAAATCTCTTTCCGGACTCCATACCCCACTGGTCAACCAGTCGTCACGAACGTGGCCAGTGCCCTGGAAATGTTCAAAGTTATACATACAGTGTCGTATAATTTCAACTAATTTACTTTTCTCAAAATTCTCAACTTATCGAAATTGGTGGATGCTCCGAGTAGGGATCGGATGCAAGATGTGTAGGTGAAAAGGTCGATGAAATTTTTGGATTTTCTCCAGATACGACGACACAACTCTAACTCGATGGAGCTATGTGGGAAGAGCTTCTCGGCGAGGAACATCTGAACATTCACTTGAGTAAAAGATGACCTTGCTCCACTTACATGCAAAGCTCCATTCTCTGTTCCATGAAAACTGTCGGGTAGCATTTTCTCATATTCAGAAAATTCTATAATCCAGTCTAATGCGTAGCTGGTATTTCTGGCTATATAAGAACCAATAGCGATTTCAGGTGAAAAATATCGATCATAAAGAATGAGGTCGATGTTTTCATCAAGATAATCTTGGATTCTTCTGGAATCAATTTTTCTAAATGATCTATCACCGCTGAAAAATGAATTACTTTTTTGGGTTGACTACACCGATATCTGCATCTAAATGTAGAATTGCGTCAAATTGGGGCAGAATTTTAGCAATAACACAATGGCGACGAAAGTATTTCTGACATTGAGAATAATTGCTTCAAATAGGTTTCAGGACAACAAACCACTTTCAAATGATCACACCCCCATCCGATATCGTTAGTGAGAATGAACTTGTAACCATGAGCCTTGGCATAACACTCAACACTATCTGAAAAAATGAACCGACAATTTTAGTTAGTTATCAGTGAACGGTGTTACCAATATCTATTTCATAAAAATCCCGACCAAGCCCTTCTGACAACACAATAATTATAGCAATATTTTCAGATGGAATAATTGATGGATTTTTTAAGCTCTCAATCATTGGATATGGCATGGAGTACAGATACTCCAAGTCTGACAGTGAGACTTCTCGGAAGTTTGTGAAAACTACATATAGGAATAATAGCAACAAAATGGATATGAATACAACAGAAACTTTTTTGAGCGACGTTCTCATTGAGCACTGATTCAAATAAATGAAAAACAGAAATTTCCAAAAAAAGAGATATCCCAAAAAAGGGGCGGTGAAAAGATGAAGTCAGAATTCCAGTTATTCCACATTGTTTCACCGCAAGAAGGTTTTTCGTCCTCTCGGACTCTTGGTCTCCGTATCATCCGTGTGTTGAACCCGAAAAAGCGTATAGATGTTACCAGCAAAGCTGGGCGCCTGCGGCGCGATCGAGAAGTTAGAAATGACATTTTGTTTTCATCGGTTTTTCTTCTTCCTGTCCAAGAAAGTTCACTTCAATCTTCACGCTTTCTTCTAGAAATGAAAAACGGACGCGGACACCCGGACAAACGAACAGAATTAGAATCGTATTATATAAGAAAGATCGTAAGACCAGACTGAAGACACAATTGAATTTTTTTGTGTCCAATGTGTATGTGATTCAAACATTTTCAACAAGGGTGTTAAGGTGTCGAATTGAACTTTTTCTTAGAATTGGATCACAGACTATGTATATTGACCGCGCGGATTATTGACCGCGCGGATTCAATTACTGTCAATACTCATTTTGCTGGTTTTTGTCAACTCATATCTTACCGCCAGACTATGTTATAAGGTCTAGTATTTTGTGTCAAGCTTAGAATAATGCCTGCAATACATTGATATTATTAACAGAGCACTTTCCCAAACGGAACATGTAAAGATTGCAACTCTTCTACATTTAATTTGTATTTGTTTTCGAAACCTATGACATGTAATTGCAGGTTTTATTCTGAGTTTAACACAAAAAACTAGACATTTCAGAACTTTCTAAGAGCTGAGATAAGAGCATATACTGCACTCTCACGGTCAATATAGTCTGTGATCCAGTTCAGAAAAAACATACTTGACCAAAATCGGCCCGGCTGGCCCGGCCCGGCCCGCCCGGGCCGGGCCGGGCCGATGAAAAATTTTGCCGGCCCGGCCCGGCCCGGTCGGCCCGGGTGGGGAAAATTTGAGCAAGAAAAAATTTTTTTTTAGAAAATTTTAGAAAATTTTCGAAAAAAATCACTGAAAATTTTTCAAAATACTAAATGTATGCCTAAAATACGTTTTTGAAAAAAAAATACCCAAAAAAAATGAACTCTACTTCAAAAAATGACTATGGAAAATTTTTGCTCCAACAAACCGGGCCGACCGGGCCGACCCGGGCCGGGCCGGGCCGGGCCGGTAGAAATTTCTCTACCGGCCCGGCCCGGCCCGGCCCGACCCGGCCCGGCCCGCGACAAGTATGAGAAAAAATGTTCAACTCGACACCTCAAGTGGTCTCACCTGACAAATGGTCTCTTGTTTGGACCCAAAATACATTAAAAAATTGAATGAAACTGTTTTTGTTTCACTTTCGAAATTTGCTTCTAAACAAAACATACAAATACCTAAACGCATCCTTCGGACAGAGATGGAGGAATCGGATAACGTGGGGTCCATGAGAACCGAATAAAGTTTCGGGCAGTGGTGGGTGTCACTTCTTTTCTTGTGTGTGGCCCGATTTAGGTTTGTATACATGTATCTAAAAGACAAATTTCCAGGTTTGTTATCCATATCAATGTATTGCACACATCATTCTGAGCGTGATACAAAAACTAGATCTTTCAATAGTGTCTGTGAGCAAAGATATGTCAAAAATCAGCAAAATTAGTACTGGCTGAAAACTTTGATGGCTGATAACGCGAGTTGCAAACAGAAACTTCCAAAAAAGAGATATCCCAAAAAAAGGGCGGTAAAAAGAGGAAGTCAGAATTCTAGTTATTCCACATTGTTTTGCCGCAAAAAGGTTTTTCGTCCTCTTGGACTCTTGGTCTCCGTATCATCCTTATGTTGAAACCGAAAAGCGTATAGATGTTATCGTAAGACCAGACGGAAGACACAATTGAATTTTTTTGTGTCCAATGTGTATGTGATTTAAACATTTTCAACAAGAGGGTTACTTGAGATGTCGAATTCAACTTTTTTCTCAGAACTGGATCACAGATTATATTGACCGTGCGGATTCAAAATCAGGTCGTATCTCAGCTCATGGAAAATTCTGAAATGTCTAAATTTTTGTGTTAGCTCAGAATAAAACCTGAAATTAGATTATATAGGTTTCGAAAACAAATACAGTTAAAAATAGGAGAGTTGCAATCTCTACATGTTCCTATTGGAAAGTCTGCTGGAAATTTTCCTGAAACAGAAAACTAGACCTTCTAACAGTGTCTGGGAGCAGAGATGCGTTGTCAATAATCACCAAAATTAGTACTGGCTGTAACTTTGATGGCTGATAATTCGAGTTACGTGAACGTGTTGCAAGTTTTTTTTTTTGCAGATCCTGAATTCTTACGGTCAATATAATCTGTGATCCAGTTCTGAGAAAAAGTTCAATTTGACGCCTCAAGTAACGCCCTTGTTGAAAATGTTCAAATCACATACACATTGGACACAAAAAAATCCATTGTCTCTTCAGTCTGGTCTTACGATAACATCTATACGCTTTTCGGGTTCAACACACGGATGATACGGAGACCAACAGTACCAGAGGACGAAAAACCTTTTTGCGGCAAAACAATGTGGATTAACTGGAATTCTGACTTCCTCTTTTATTGCCTCTTTTTGGAATTTCTCTATATTGACCGTGAGGTTTCAGAATCTGCAGAAAAAATAGGCAAAGCGTTCACGTAAATCGAGTTATCAGCCATCAAAGTTACAGTCAGGATTAATTTTGCTGGTTTTTTTTTTACATATTTTGGCTAGCAGACACTGTCTAGTTTTCTGTATCAAGCTCAGAATGATGCCTATACATTGATACAAATAACAGAGCACTTTTCCAAACGGAACATGTGGACATTGCAATTCTCCTACTTTTAATTTGTATTTGTTTTTCAAAACCTATGACATGAAATTACAGGTTTTATTCTGTCCTTAACACAAAAAAAAGATACATTTTAGAATTTTCCATGAGCTAAGCTACGAGTTGTCAAAAATAAGCAAAATTAGTACTGGCTGATACTTTGATGGCTGATAACTCGAGTTGAGTAAATTTTTGGCCAATTCTCATTGCAGATTCTGAATCCCCCGGTCAAAATAGTCTGCGGTGCAGTTCTGATAAAAAGTTCAACTCGACGCCTCAAGTAATTTATTTGAAAAAGATGGTATTCTGTTTGGACACAGAATACATTAAAAAAATCGTATAAAACTGTTTTTGTTTCACTTTCGAATTTCGCTTCCGAACAACACACAAATACCTAAACGCATCCTTCGGACAGAAATGGAGGAATCGGATGACGTGAGTCCATGAGAACCGAATACAGTGTCGGGCAGTGGTAGGTGTCACTTCATTTTTCGTTGAATAATTTTTTGTTTGTGGCCCGGTTGAATTTTGTATGCATGGTACGAGAGAAAACATCTCTTTTGTTCGAAGATCAGAAACTATTTACATACTATAGAAATGACTCAAAAACACATACTATAGAAATGACTCAAAAACTGGTCTTTTCTTAAAACCGTAATATCAAAAAAATTTATTTCAGAGAAAATGAAGGCAAGAAAGAACAAGGAATAGGGTAGTTGGACCCGAGGATCGTAACACAAGACATAAAAAAAATTGGAAAAAAAACTTTTGAAATTCAGGAAATTGTTTAAAAATACATGGCAGTCTCCGTATCATCACTCTCCATGGTCATCGCCCGATTGGCATATCCATTCTGCTTATGTCTGGAATCCGCGGACCCGGTCAAACTTGGAATATCACCATATGGATCCGTATCAAGTTGTCCAGCATCGCGACTGAACTCGATGAACACTTGCTCCAGTGTAGTCTGCGATAGAGAGTAGTCATCCCAGTTAAGACTGTTTGAGACAGTTTCAAGTTTCTCAAACAAGCGAGACCAGGAATCACCATCCCTTGGAATATCATAGTTGAGCTGAAGAATGTGCTCCTCCTTGAGCTTTGAGCCACGGAAAGTTTGTTGAATCATAGCCTTCGTCTTGTCGGCATCCATTCTATTCTTCAACCGGATCAGCAAGGTATATCCACTTCCATATCTGCTCTTGATATGCTGACAACTTCCATAGCATCGGAACTTTCCGTACACCATAATCGCCAACTCCGTGCACAATGCTTCACATTCATCCATACTATGAGAAGTGAGAACCAATGCTGTTCCAAGATCTCTCAATCTGTTAAGAATGTTCCAGATGATTCTCCGGGCGTTTGGATCTACTCCAGATGTGGGTTCATCAAGGAGAAGGACATCTGGAAGACCAACAATGGCGATTCCAAGGGAGAGACGACGCTTGTTTCCTCCAGAATAAGTCTTGATTTGACGTTTGGCGTACATTCCGATACCGATAGCGTGAATCACTGCTTTAACCTAAAACCATAACACTTTTTTGAAGTTGAGAAATTTTAGAAAATACATACCTTCACTGGAATCTCTTTCTCTGGGATTCCTCTAATTCTAGCGAACATATACAACGTCTCCTCTCCGGACATTTCCTTGATGACTGCATCATATTGTGGACAGTAACCAACGTTTGCTCCAGCCTCCCTCCAGTTGTTCTTTACACTCCAACCATTCACAAAAGCATCTCCAGAACTGATCGAATTCTCACCGGTGAGCATTTGGAAAGTTGAAGTTTTTCCGGCACCATTGACTCCCAACAACCCAAAGCAATCTTTTGAGTTCACATGGAAGTTGACTCCTTTGACAGCATTGAAGTTACCGTACCACTTGACCAAGTTGTTGCTGACCAAGGCGACATCATTGTTACCAGCCAACCTCGTTACCACTGACTTCTCAGCGATCACATCTGAATCTTCCACATCTCGTGGACCATCCTTATCATCTCCACTGATATCCCATATGGGATCATCCTTCTTTTTGCAGCATCGAATCAAATTGAAGATTTTCGAAAACTGATCATTCTCTCTCATGAAGACCATAATCCAGTAGATGAATCCTTGAATAGCCAGGAAGACCACATAAACCAAAACTCCTTTTCGATTTCCAACAAAGAGCACGTTATCGACGTATAGCTTTTCAGATGCGGTACCGCAGCATGCCACCACTGATTTGAACATTGGAATTGTGCAGTCTAGCTTTTGACAGGCCATTCGTACATTCTCATTTTGGAATGTGACGGTTGCAATTTGAGAGATGTTGTAAGTGGGGAAGAACCAGGCAAAAATGATAGACCAGAGGTATCCAGCATCCAAACTAGAGGTTTGTTGGATAATCGGTACAGCGATGGATCCAATCATTCCGGTCAAGATATGGTACATTGTGATCATCATGAATCCTTTTGGTGCCGACTCGAAAAAGAACTGGAACCAGTAGGTGAAAGGGATTGCAGTCCAACCGTACAACAAGAAGGATAGAGTGAGGATCAAGATGATTCCAAAGTCGTGGGTGTAGGCTTTGATGTTGAAGATGTAGAAGATGGCGTCGAAGCAGATGATTCTGATGACGAACCAGACGGCGTCCCAGATGAATGCGGTGAACCAGAACATCCATGGACGGATTCCGGAGAGCAGTTGCATGTGCTTGGATTTCTTCTTGCGTTCGGTGATGAGGAATTGGGAGTAGCCAGCGACGCAGACAGCGAAGGCGACTGAAAACATAGAATTGCAAGTTGTGAATGTTAGAAAGAGCGTTAACATTTGTTACAGTAATCTAGTAACAGTAAACTAGCATTAACTAACGATAAACGTGCCAAATTCAACTAACCAATCAATCCATAGGCAATCAAAAAAGCTGCTCCATCACTTCTATTTGTATTTTTCAATGTATCCTGGGTACTTGGTGGTAACGGGTGGTTGATGGCCTAAAAAACTTTCTTTGTTGGTGACTCTTTGTTCCCAGATTCTAAGCACTTACCGTAAAAGTATACTGTTTATTTGTAGCCAAAGACAGCAACATGGAGTCCGTGAAAGTGATGGCAAGCGCTGGTGTGAATAATCCAAAGTTGTTGAAGTAGGCTGGAAACTCGCACTTATACAATACCGAAACTCAATATTTTTCTTACTTTTGATAGTGTTCAATGCTCCTACTTGCAGTCCTTTAATTGGAATATCAATGATAGATGGCACGAATCCAAGGGCATATCTTAACCCGAAAGTTCGAGATCCCAACGCATTGGTTTGATTCATTATATAACTTTCAACATTCGAATTCACATCGACTACGGTTTGATTAACTCCGAGTGCGCTGACAGTGTTTTGGACCATACTGCTTAACTTTGAGGATACTCCAGCCATATTAACATAGTTTCCTGCATCACTGACTACATGTCCTGGCTTGTCTTTTTCTGAGAATGGAGCCAATGAAATCGTCTGAGGATCTTGCTCCTTGACAGATGGGATCACTTGAGATGTGAAAACCATTAGCATGAGATAAGCAACAGGGAAAGCTAGTTGAGGTAAGAATTGAGTCCATTTTCTGAAGAAGAAGATTCCACGTTTGAAGAACATTGCCTTGGCATGTTGCATCTGGAGAGCGAATCCGGTGAGACGAACTGGGGCTTTCAAATCTTAAAAAAATATAGGATAAGGCCTTCAAGTTTTTTTTAACTCTTACTTTGCAACATTGGATCATCCTTCTCAATCAGCTCACTACTCTCATCCTCGATTCCGTGCTCATAGTTGTATCTCTCTTCCGCGAGGTGTCCTACCTTCAAGAACACCTCCTCCATAGTAGTAATGGACACTCCAAAGCTAGTAATTCCGCACTCTGTCTGATGGTTCTCAAGTTCGCGGAACAGCCTAGGGAAGATTGGGCGGTGCTTGGCGCTCAGAAGGTACGTGGCTTCTTGACCAATGTAGGAGAAGACGGTGGCTTCTGGGATGTACTCCCGGATGATTTCGGTGGTACGGGCGACGTCTGGGGTAGCGGTGGAGGAGTAGACTACGGTGAGATGGTAACCGTCTCCATATTGTTGTTTGAGGAACATCGGGGAACCGCAGCACTCGAGTTGTCCATGAGCCATGATGGCGATACGGTCACCTGGAAAATATCAAAAGTTAGCAAGTCGGGCTCAGAAATCATTACTCACCCAGCAAATCAGCTTCTTCCATGAAATGTGTAGTCAACAAAATGGTTCTTCTCTCTTTCTCCCTTTGGATCAGTGTCCATGTCTCGTGCCTTGCTCCTGGATCCATTCCCGACGTTGGCTCATCCAACATCACCACTTCTGATCCTCCGATCAACGCAATAGCCAAAGACAGTTTTCTTTTTTGACCTCCCGAAAGCGCGCCAGCCATGAAGTCAGCTTTGAAGTCGATTCTGAGTCTAGCCAAAATCTCTCTCGCCTCCTCAGGGTCCCATTTTCTCTCTTTCAGCTTTGCGAAAAATTCCAAGTGCTCCATCACAGTCATGAATCCGAATAGGGTGTTGTATTGAGGACACAGACCAGTTTCTCTTCTGATTTTTGGCAGAGAGGTTCTGATGTCGTAGTTGTTGATGTATGCAGATCCAGAACTTGGTGAAGCCACTCCTGTTAGCATACTAAAAGTAGTCGATTTTCCAGCTCCATTGTGTCCGAGAAGTACTGTGCATTGTCCAGGATACATTTTCAGGTTCAAATTGCTCACAGCTCGTTTCTCTCCTGATTTTCCAAACTTGCAGTCAAATAGCTTCTTGAAGAAAGATGTTCCGTAGGTTTTTGTCAAGTTCACAACATTGATGGTGGGCGTTAGATCGGTTGGTTCTTCCTCCAATCTGACATGAGAAGCATACTCCACTTGTTGGTATTGTTCGGATGAGTCGACTGTCTTGGAGCCACTGTACGGGGCCCAGTAGGAGGGGAGAACAAAAAAGTAAGGTTTTTGAGGTACTCCATCTCCTCCTGGAACCACAGCTTCGATATACCAAGTCAAGATGATCATGATCAATCCATCAATAATCAAAGCTGCCAAAGCATGACCAAAAGTCAGATTGTTATCTGGACTTGGTGCGTTGAACATTTCATTCCACTTCAAACCAGACGCTTGGGTTTCATAGGCTGCCAAAAGTTGGAGTCCATAATTCAAAGCGATATCCGGGTTCAAGCAATTTATGAGACGGATTCCAAGAGAGTAAGGGTCGGTCTGGTCGATAGAGGAGAAGAAGGCGTACCAAAAATACAACAACATCCAGAAGACCACGGAGATCAAGGTGGCGGACGTGGCGGAGTTCATGAAGGAGGAGATCAAGAATGCAAAGTAGACGACGTCAAATGCGTAGACCATCAGGAATACAAACATCACGGTCATGTCGGACCTGAAAATTGCTTAGATTTTTTACTTTAAAGGGTTCGTGACTCACTTCAAGGCAACAAAGTGCAGCAGAATGGTTAGAACTACCACCGCAAAGGTGAGCTTGGCGTAGTTGATCAAAAAGTGGGCGACCCAATTGATAAACTGCGACAATCCCATGACTCTCATGTACTCTTTCAGTCGATCCTCTTTCTCTACTACAACAGCTCGGACAATGTAAATCACACTAGTCATGAATGAGAAAATCACAATGACGGGCATAAAATAAGCGCCGACTTCGATGATCTTTGTCGAGTATCCGGGAAAGGGGAATCTTGAAACTTGATAGGAATCGAGAAGAGGTGTTAGGGAGGAGGATCCGGTGATGAGTTGAGTGATTGCCACGTCGACGGCCCGTTGGACAGTCATGAATCCTTCTTGCCAGTATCCTGGGGAACCTCCATCGTTGTCATCAGGGTTGATGGGGCCACTGACGTATTGGACGGCAAATGAGACAGAGGTGTCCCATGGGTAGCTGTCGTCACCGAAAGCCTGGAAAGAGAAAATGTGTTTTTAGGGGTTTTCTGAATCCAGATAGGCTATGTGAAAGTAGAAAGGTTTTGAGCCTTACAGTACCGCCCATAATGATACTCGTTTTCGTTATTTTCAGTTGAAAAACGCCAAGTTTGAGTGGCTCAAAATCTAATTGAAAGTAGTAATTACTGTTTGAAAATTTGAGGGTACATGAATCAAACCTTGAACTTTAATTTTGTAGTTGACAACTGTTTTGTATCTCTGCAAGCAAAGAAGTTACCAACAGAAACCTACGGCGATGCCTAATTTTCTCGATTTTAGTGCTAATTCTCGAAATTGTTGTGTTTTTTTTTCAACGGGCTATATCTCGGCAGAGCGGATTTGTACAGAAAAGTTGTCAACTACAAAATGAAAGTTCAAGGTTTGATTAATACACTCTCAAATTTTCAAACAGAAAACGTGACTTTGAAGCACTTTTTCAGCTACCCGAAGATGACGAATTTCCACTGAAAATGACGAAAACGAATATCATTATGGCCGGTACTGTAGGTTATGTGAAGGTTGAAAGGTTTTCAGGTCACTACAATCATTCTCAAGTAAACCTTCTTGTTAAAAAACTCACATTTCTCGACCTCCTATGCGTGTTGGACAATCTAATGGTGTACTTGAAATCCCTCTTATTAGTATCGAACAAATCTTTGGTAACCGAGTCATCGAAAACGATTCCAGCCAGAAGCGGATTATCACACTCGCTTTGGAACTGTCCCTGCATCCAGTTCACCATTTCTCCTTCTGTTTTGAATCCTTGAATGGTCATATTTGTGTTCAATGTTGGTATATTTGTGATATTGTACAGCTTTTCAACAACCCCGGCCAGTGGTGACAGGAGGTCATTGATGGTATAACGCTCTTGAATGATACCCATGATTTTGTCGGTGGTAGCGGAGTTCATTGGGGCGTAGGCAAGAATTATGTCTGAAAATGAGGATATTGAACGAAATCAAAGTAAATATTTTGACCTACCCATTCGATAACTGTTGGCACCCGTTGAGTAGGTATTCAAGAATTGGCAAGTTAGTTGGGAGTTGAATAGAAAATATGGTTCCACGATAGCAGATTTGATAGAGTCATTCGGGTTGGTGGGCATGACGAGATCATAAGCACTGCCGGAGACGGGCCACGCAGCATATTTACGCTCACTGTAGGTGGTCTCGAATTGACCGGAGAACTGAAAAATGAAAATTCAAAAAAGTTGATAAACTTTTGGGCGGCACAGAGATTCTTCTCGATTTTCAAATTTTCATGAATTTCTCGAATATCTTGTAACTCTCATTTTTTGAAAATCAAGAATTTTGCGCTTCTGAGATCCTGACAAATTACAAAAAAAAGTTCAACTTACCCCAATGAGCAATCCAAAACTGGCACCGATGAGAATAAGTGGAACGACGAGTTCAAATAATGCAAACCACGGAGATCTGAGCTGCTGCAGCCAGTTCTTCCACAGCAGGAGCCGGAGCTGGCTCAATGCACCCATTCTGAAAAAATGAAAAAAGGTTGAAAAAATTGGGAAAAATAAAAAACAAGCGGATGTTAGTTGGAAAACAGGAAGTGAAAAGTTGTACTAAAAATACAAATGATAGAAGTTTTAGGGAAGTTTTTGACTTTCTAGAGCTTGGAATTTCATAAGAATATGTTTCATTTTGACATGTGATTTTGGAATACTTTCAAGTTTTTCCGAAAATCTGAACACCTATACTTAACCTCTTCTAACTTTCTAAGTACTTCTCCCTTCTATGCATGAAAGTGTGAAATTTCAAGAGCAAACATTCCGCCTTCCTCCTCTCGTCACTTTTTCCATCTTCCCCCCTCTCTTCGCCCTTCTGCGTCTATATTATGCTCACTTCGAAGTCTGAAGTGCACAAAAAGAGTAGAGAAGAAATGAAACGAGAAAAAAAAACTTATCAAATCGTGATTTCTGATTTGTTGGTGTTGGAATAGTGACAAAGAAAATGAGAGTGTTGCCGATGATGGGTGATTTCAAGTTTTTATGGAGCATGAAATTTTAGAGTTTTAGAGGTTTTGAGGAAAAGGTTGAAGGTGTTAGGTGTAGAAGTGTATTTCGAAACATTTTGGCATATTTTTTGGGGAGAAAAAAACGATGAAAATGAGTCAGAATGCTGAAAAATAGCAAAAGTTGAGTCATTGAAATATATTAGAGATATTCCGCAAAGGGAAACGCGCTCCATCGCAAATTTGGCTGAAATTTGAATTTTCAGCTTTCCCGCGATTTTGAAAACAGCGAAACATGTTTTGGTGGGTGCGTGGACTCCTCGTGGACAACTCGGGCAACAATCGAATTGTCCACGAGGAGTCCACGCACCCACCGAAATATGTTTCGCTGCTCAAAACGGCGGGAAAGCTGAAAATTCAAACTTCAGCCAAATTTGCAATGGAGCGCGTTTCCCCTTGGGGGAATATCGCTATAAAATGGTTTAAAAATTCCAAAGTTTTTAGCTAATTTTTGAGTAAAAAACCTAAACGAGTACTAGTTTTAGGAAGTATTCAGAAATTTGAAGAATTTTATGCTTTTAGGAGTCCATTTAGGTGGAAAAAAATTGTTTTTTTCAAAAAATAAGTTATTGACTTACAGGTTCATTAAAATTCTCTCAAATTGATTAATTTTGAATTAAAAGTATTGAGAAAAAACCTTAACAAAACATGATTTTTTTTCAAGTTTTTAAGTTTTGAAAAAACAGCCAAATTTTGAAAATTTCAGAGCAAATACAAACTGAAAAAGCTTGGATTTCAAAACTCCATTTTCCGAAATTTTATCCAAACGAAAACAAAAATCTATTCAAAAATTTGATGTCCGAAAATATCAAAGATGGAGAATTAGAGCCATCTTAGTCTAGAATGAAAAATATAAAAATTGTAGATTCAAAAACTCCAAAAAATTCCAACCCACACAAATTAAGATGAAACGAAATCAATATCCAAAATTTTTCAAAGACCACACTATGTATACAAAGATAAACAAAAAGAGGAAAGGGAACCTTTCCCCAAGAGGTATCAGGTAACCGAATATTGAATAAAAAATGAGCACCACCACCACTCGAGGCTCCACTATACCCCTGTATACTCTAAAAAAGAGAGACACCTCCGGAATGTTATCATCATCATCGAATACCGCCCTTTGTGCTCCCCCCGTCTCCCTGTGTTCTCTTATCAAAATGTGCCCTGTGTTTACTGATTTAATTCGATTTGGTAGGAAAAAAAGAAAGAAAAAGAGTTGGAAAAAAAGAGTCAAGTTTGCCGCCTGCTGTCCTCATTGGCAAATAATTGGAGTCGCAATTTTTTGATTTCCCAATAGAGGGGTGCTGTTATCAAACTGTGACACGGGAAGACTCATGGGGGTGAGTCAAGGGAACGGTGTAAAATCACAAGGTGGGCACAGATTTTGTTGCAGATAGAGGAGAGTGCCTCCACTTTTTGATCTACTGGTTTGATGATCGAAAAATTCTGAGAGTACAAGATTTGGAGCTTCTCGAATTCTGAGGCTGTCACAAAATTAGGCGCGGCTTTTGATCTACTTTTTTTTGGATTGAGCGAAATTGAAAGTCATAGCTTTCAATTAAATTTTTCAGAAATAATATGTTTTCATTGTGACAAATAGTCACAAAAAATTATTGACAACGAAAATCTATTAAAGTTTTTGAATTTAGTCAGCATTCTGTGACAAATGTCACAGAATTCAAACATGAGCTATTAGCGATATTCCCCAAGGGGAAACGCGCTTCATCGCCAACATGGCTGAAATTTGAATTTTCAGCTTTCCCGCCGTTTTGAAGACAGCGAAACATGTTTTGGTAGGTGCGTGGACTCGTCTTGGACTATTCGAATGCTGTCCGAGTTGTCCACGAGGAGTCCACGCACACACCGAAACATGTTTCGCTCTTTTAAAAACGGCGGGAAAGCTGAAAATTCAAATTTCAGCCAAGTTGGCGATGGAGCGCGTTTCCCCTTGGTGAATATCGCTAATAGATAGTAAATTTTTAGTCTGAAATCAGACATTTCCGTACATTGTGTATGACCCATTTGTACTAAAATTGTTCAAAAATTTCACTTCGATTTTTTGACATATGCAAATATTTGAAGACAGGACTGTTATGGCTAGCAATGTTAGTGTAACCTTGATAAATTTTTTAAACAGAATCGTACTTTAGAATTTGATGTTTCAGATTTTCAGATCTTCAAAATCCTAGATTCTCATTATCAAACTACATTTTTCCAATCTCCCACACACAGACATTTCGATTCCATATTTACTTTCTGTCGTGATCTATTTACTCACCTTATTTTTGGTACAATCAGAAATCAACAGTACACAAGAGAATCGAAATTCTTGAAGATTTCCACCACCTCCGCCTATCTTTTTATACTCCAGAACTTCACGTCATCCCGACGACATCTTGCTTTCTCTCTCACAAGATCAGAAACTATCCAATTACCATGAAGACTATCAAAAAGTTCCTGCATTCCTCGATGATCATTTGATAAACTCTCACAGTTTTCGTAAGAGCCCTAAATGCGTAATTGGTGAGAGAGAGAGGAGACTGATAAAAAATTATGAAATCATTGGAAAAAAGAACCGGGTATTTTCTGTTTCTTTTCCCAGTATAGACCTCGAGGTGCATGTGAATTTTTACAGGTTGGAAGTGAGTGACTCATACTCATTTTCAGCAGTAAAAGTGATAAGAGCATGCAGTTTTGAGGATGACGTTATCATTAGTTTCCACTTTTTGGTCTTTAGCAGTCTCTGTGCAGACCCCCGTCAACTCCATTATTGTTGTAAGATTTTTATTGACTTGATGTCTGTCTTATTATTTTCTATGTTTCAGATCAACATCCTTTTTGTAAGAGTGAAAGCAAAAAGTTTATTTCGACTGATTAGAATCATGGAAAGTGAGAATATCATCCAACAAGGCTCCGACTTTCTCTACTATTATCTCTTTAGATTTCGATGCGTTTTTCTCGTTCATGGATTTTAGTTTCATGTCCACAGCTGGTCCGAACATTGGGAGCAGTTGAAGGCCAGCGACGGGAAGATAGTGACGGTAGGAGTCTTTGAGCTGGAAAATAGAGACATTGGCACCTAAATTTTCCACCTAAATGGACTATTTGGTCTCCAAAAAGCAAAAAATTCTTAAAATTTCTGAAAACTTCCCAAAAGCAGTACTCGTTCAGGATTTTGACCCAAAAATTAGCCAAAAACTTTGTAACTATTAAACCATTTTATTAGCAATATTCCCCAAAGGAAAACGCGCTCCATCTCAAATTTGGCTGAAATCTGAATTTTCAGCTTTCCCGCTGTTTTGAGCAGCGAAACATGTTTCGGTGGGTGCGTGGACTCCTTGTGGACAAATCGGACAGGAATCGAATTGTTCACGAAGAGTCCACGCACCCACCAAAACATGTTTCGCTGTTTTGAAAACTGAAAAATACGGCGGGAAAACTGAAAATTCAAATTTCAACGAAGTTGGCGATGGAGCGCGTTTCCCCATGGGCAATATCACTAACTTAATAATAATAATTAGATATAAGTATTCGAGGATCCCAAAAATCTAGTAATCTCAAATTTCCCACAAATCCAAAAACTTACCTGTTCCAACGTGTACGGGGCATCCTTATTTCCCATTGCCTCCAGAAGCCTATCATAAAATTCATCCAGAATCTCTTCCCAAAACTTCTGACGATCTGCTCCAGATAGCGTTGTAACCATAAGCCGTACCAAATCCTCAACAGGATTTCCAGTGTGCGCTAACTACAAAAAATGAATTGAAATTCACACCGTCATCTTCACTTCTTTCACCTGATAATCCAGAATTTTGCATACATGGCCTTCTGGAGTCCATAGAGTGTTCGCCGCCCACAAGTCTCCGTGAACAAAGACTTTCTTTGGGATCCCGACAATTGTGTTCAAATTGAACAACTTTTCCAGATTCAAAATTTCGGAATACCTCTCCTCGACTTGGTCAACTTTCCCAGCCAAAAGCTCCTTTTCAATGTTCCGAGTGTGTTGTAGAATTCCCTTTATTGCGGGTTCTTTGAGCATCGTTGTGGAAGTTTGTTCCGAAATCACTCCATCTTCAATTTTCTTGACCTCATCATCAGAAATCGAGAAAGTCAAAGCTTGAATATGAGCAATAGCTTTCAGAATTGGTTGGAGCTCCTCTCGAGTGCAGTTTTGATAGGTGTGTCTCGCTGTTGACTGCTCCACAAACTCCATCCCAATGAATCCCTTGGTCTGGTTTTCGTCTGAGAATCTTTGGTAGAAATATACCTTGGGAGCCAGAAGCGATTCAGATTTGCCCTCCTTGATGATGTCGTAAAAGTTCAACTCTTGATTGTGCACTTTCAAGGCAGCGAGCTTCAGGTATTGCATTGTTTGAACTTGTTCCTCCTTGGACATTAGCATGACACCTTCTTGCTTAGAATTTTCAATCATGGCCTGGATATGAACAAATGAAGCAATTTTCAGAACGAGTTTCTGTGGAAGATGAGATTCTGGAATAGACCAGTGGCAGTTGATGAGGATCACTTTGGAGCAGAAGCCCTGAAAAATGAAAATCGTGAAATTGGAAGATTCTGAGAATCCGGCTGATATTGAAATTGCAAGGTTGCCAGATTTTGCGAATACGATACTTCAGATTTTCTAAAATCTGAAAAACTCACATTTCCATCTCCAATCACTGTCATCTCACTGTCTTCCAAAAGCCTCGATTCGGTCTTCATTTGCTCCTTGATCACCAAATTCACATCTTCCAAATGAACATGGGTCCCAAATAAACCATCACCAGTTTCCAGAATACTAGACATTACTTGGCAATTTTTGTGAACTAGAGTGAAGTTTTGACACTGAATGAATGAAAAAAAGAGAGGCCCACTTTTTTATACAGACGCCGCGCAGTGTAGTTTATGTCTGACTGAACACGGTTTTTTTTTCATAAATTGGCATTATTTGATCTTTTGATGGAGGGGGGAGACAACAGAGTGAAAGAGAGGGCAAACGAGACAGATGGAGATCAAAGTGACATAAATCATTTTTGACTTTTTTTACCAAGTATAGAGATCAGCTTTTTTTCCACTTTGCCATATCCACTTGTGAAAATAGATTGTGACGCACTAATGCATACTTTTTCAATTATAGATGAAACGAGAAACCTCACTTCTTCAAGAACAGGTGAACTTGTACTGAAACATGTTGTATTTCGCATTTACACGATTTTAAAGAATGTTTTCCAATACTTCTAACAGTACAACCCTTGATGGTTATGGATTGGAATATATCAAAACGCCATACTGTTGTTTTTATCTTTTTATTTTGTTCATCACTTTTGTATTGTATAGCATTATCTGGAATTTGAACTATGAAAGAGATTTTAAGGTTTGCCTAGAAACTTTAAGATTAAAAAAAAATGTTTTTGCAGGCCGTTTGCTTTCCAGGTATGCAACGATGTCGTACTGTGTCTACAGAAATGTTTGCTATGATAATCGTGTATGCGATAAATTTGCTAATTTTGGGAAATCTAACAGATGAGTTGTACGTTTTTTAGCATTGTTTTCTTAAGTGAAGTTGAATGGTTTTTTTTAAATTTTTTATTAGCGATATTCCCCAAGAGGAAACGCGCACCATCGCAACTTGGCTGAAATTTGAATTTTTAGCTTTCCCGTCGTTTTGAAAACAGCGAAACATGTTTTGGTGGGTGCGTGGACTCCTCGAGGACAATTTGGGCAGCAGTCGAATTGTTCACGAGGAGTCCACGCACCCACCAAAACATGTTTCGCTGTTTTCAAAACGGCGGGAAAGCTGAAAATTCCAACTTGGAGCGCGTTTCCCCTTGAAGAATATCGCTAATAGACATTTTTACTCTAAGCAAAAAAAATTTTCAGCAGAATGAAGCATTTAAAATTACACGACTGTTGGATGTTTTTCACAACTAGAAAAAATTCTAAGAACAGGTGGTATTTTGTCTATAAAACTAGAAAATTGGTTCAAAATCCATAAAATGCTAGAAAACTTCTCCGAAACTTTGAGCTTATCGGAAAACTTAACAACTTCTGAGAAAGCTGTGAAGTCCAGTTTAGGGATATTCTATATTTTAACAAACATTATAACAATGATTATTTATACTATCGCATGGAATTATAATGCTGAGAGAGATTCAAAGGTGAAACTTCATGAAACTTTATGAAAATTTTCTTGAAAATATTTCAGACCATTTGTTATCCGATTTTGAAAATCTTACACAATTTATCTATTTTCATCACCTTCTGCTATACTTTCTATTTTCTCTATTTAAGTGGTGTATTGCTTAGTGTTTTAGCGTTGTAAGTGAAATTGCGCTCCATGGCAAATTTCAAATTTTCGTAGTTTCATCACTTTTCAGCCACCCCCAAGATGAAGGAATTGTGAAAGTTTTGATTCGTCTCACTATAATTTTTCTTGGTGTTTTATTTATTCAAGCTTTCATTCTTCCGGATATTTTTGTGATCGTTACATTTTTATTGGCAATTCAAAGATTTGTGCTTTTGAAATATCCTAGGCAGAAAAACTTGGTGATGTTCAAAAATCGACTTTTCAAGTTTTTGATTTTTGCGTTGGTAATAGGGTCCCTGGTAACAAAAGTTGCGTTTCCATGTGAGTATACCAGCTACAAACTACAAACTACAATTCAAACAATGAGTTTCAGTGTTATGCATATTCTCACGCTACAATGATGTATCGGTTTGCTCTTTGAGCAATTTGAGCTTGTCATTTTTATTTTCATATTCTCTCACTATTATCAGTTTATTTCTCTACCTTTACCTTTTACTTTTTATCAAAGACATCCCCGAGAGAAATACGGTGTTTGCATTTATAATGCTACAAACATTGGTACTCTTTGTTTCAAAATCGGTGAGTCTCTAGGGTCAAAACTTCCTTTAATTCTCGTATTTCAGATGATCCTGTGCATCATTTTATTTAATAATTTTGGAATAATAAAGGCAAACTTCGGAAGTTCTCTACATTCACTATTGGAACTCGCTTTCTTGCCGTTGACTATTAATTTTTCGTATATTTTCGCAAATCGAAAGAATCTTGGATTGAGAAACTGGAGTGCTAGATTGTTTCAGAGTATTTCAAGAGTTAATTAAACTTTTGCCTTTGTACATTGTCTACAATAAAATTACAATAAAATGGTTCAAGATCAAACAGCTTTTCCGATTCTTTATTAAAGCTTACGTTCTTGATGAATGATCGATATTAGGTGTAACTTTGTTATCTGAAGCTTCCTTTTTGCAACATAAAACATAAATTACAAAATTTTTATGAAGAAAATGAAGCAAGATAATAGACAAACTTGAAATCCGTTGATGTGCCACGATTGGAAGAAACTTTTATTGTATTTCTGGTTTGGTCGAAATACCCCTTTTTCTGTTGATCCGTAATCATGAAAAATTGAAATCATACAATGTAAGAGAGTACCAAAAAATTACGTATTTGGAAGCTACGCGTTTCCAATTTAGTTTTGCATGCACAATACTAAAACTGGGGACCACCATGGGTGTGACAAAATTTAAATTTTCCGCTACTTTTTGTTATCATTTTGTTCGATAGGTCAATAGAAGGGTGCTGTTCAATTTTCACGCTGAAAAAATTAGTCATTGCTGAGATACAGCCATAATAGTCCTTCTGAAGTTCCCACTGATTTTGTTAAAAGGGGCGGAGCCTAGCTGAGGAAAATAGAGAGGAGAATCGAAAATCAGAGCACGTTTCTTCACGTTTTTTACTATTTTTGTACAGAGAATCTCAAAATCAAGGTTTTGGAGCACCAAAAATGTACTGGAGAGTGTAGAAACATGCTCCTACTGCTCAGGCGCAAACTCAAATTGGTTTCAAACTTGATTCAAACTCCTGTAAACATTCATGGGAACAAAATTGATTATGTTTTGAAAATGTAACAGACTTGTATCTAGGTCAAAATGGCTTCTCACTTCTTTTTTTTCTTAATTTTGAGGCACTTAATGTTATCATTGACAATTAAAAATTAGTTCACTCGATTCCTAGATGTCAAATACATCAGGTCTTCAATTTTCCAGTCAAGGGACCCAATTTGACCCAATTTATGAGCAATAGATTGCGGGAAAATAATTTTGGCGAAAAATATGAACTGGCGAAATTTTGGCGAAAAATATGCCTCTCACGTGTGGTGGTTCCTAACTAAAACCTTCAGAAATCAAATAATAGTTTTTTGAACGTCAAAGTTCACGTGTATTGTATGGTTTTTTCAATTTTTCGACAGAATGTTACTAAGTATCCAAATAGTTACCAAAAAAAGTTTAGTTCACTTTGGCCGGCCGGCGCTAGAGATATAGGCGCCAAGGCTAAGAATGCACATTTTGGCTCAGTCGCCATAACTTGGCCGGAAACGCTTCAATCGAAAAGCATCAAAACTTATAATCTAACAAGGCAGAAAAATCAAGGTAACTTACCTTGGCTTACCTGTTTTTTCTAATACAAACGAATGAAATTTCGATTTCTTATTTTCAAATACATACAGTGGCGGAAATGGGTGAGGGTCGCTTTACTTTTTGTTGTATAACTCTGGTGTTTGAAGCCTGATCATTCTGAAATTTGGCACCCATAGCATAAAAACCTTCAGAACAATATATCTAGTTTTTTGAAAATCAGAAATTTTCCTGGCCTTCAGAATCCTCCCAGATGTAGGCGTGGCTCAAAAATAAAAATAAAAACTTTTTCAAAAATGAAGGTTTTTTCTATTTTTTTGAGTATATTGATGGAAAATGCTCAGGTAGGCACCAAAAAAATTTTGGTGCATTTTCGTTGATCGGCTCTAGAGATACAGATGTCTGAGCACAAAATGGGATGTTTTGCTCATTAGCCATATCTTGATTGAAAGTGCTTGACTTAAGCTCAAATTTGAGCAAAAGGTGTATCATACATTGTTCAACAACGTTCTGTTGTTGAAAATCAGTTTTGAACAAAAAATATTTTCCTGATGTACAGTGTATCTTCTGGCAAATTTGAGCCAGTACTCCGAGAAAATATTATTTGCACAAAAGTGAAATCTTTGGCTCTATTGCAGTTTAGGGGTCCCTTCAAAAAATAGGGGTCCCCTAAAAAAATAGGGGTCCCTTCAAGTACCTCCAAAAATATAGGGGTCCCTTCAAGTCCTTCAAAAAAAATAAGGGTCCTTTCGTCCTCTATTAAAGGACCCCAAAAAAATAAGGGTCCCTTCAGGTCCTTCGAAAAAAATAGGGGTCCCTTCAACTGCCTCAGAAAAAATAGGGGTCCCTTCAACTGCCTCAGAAAAAATAGGGGTCCCTGCATTTTTTTCTATTAGGTTGAGTCATAAGTGTCCGACATTTTGCATGTAGCTATTCTTTGGACCGGTACAAAAGTTCGGTTTTGTAATCAAAACATGAGAAAAAAGTATTAAACAAATGGAGCACTAGAAAAAAAATGAAGGGACCCTTATATTTTTTAATGCAGTTGAAGGGACCCCAATTTTTTTTAGCTGCTTATAGCCCGGACGAAGGGACCCCTATTTTTTTCAAGGGTCCTGAAGGGACCCCCATTTTTATGAGCTCTTATTATCGAAGACGAAGGGACCCCTATTTTTTTTTTGACGAATCTGAAGGAACCCCTATTTTTTTGGAGGTACTTGAAGGGACCCCTATTTTTTTAGGGGACCCCTATTTTTCGAAGGGACCCCTAAACTGCAATAGAGCCAAATCTTTTTTAAAAACTTTGTCAGCCAACTAATGATACATTTTCTCTCAAATTTTGAAGTAGAAATATGCAGTCTGAACCAAGTTATGGCTAATAAGCCAGGCACTCCATTTTGTGCTCCGACATCCGTATCTCTAGAGCCGATCAACCAAAGTGCACCAAAATTTTTTTGGTGCCTCCCTGAGCATGTCCCATCAATATACTCAAAAACTAGAAAAAATCATTCATTTTTGAAAAAGTTTTTATTTTTATTTTTGAGCCACGCCTACATCTGGGAGGATTCTGAAGGTCAGGGAAATTTCTGAGTTTCAAAAAACTAGGTATCTGTTTATGAAGGTTTTTACAATATCTGTGCCAAGTTTCAGAGAGGGCGAGCTTCAAGCACCATAGTTATACAACAAAAAGTAAAGTGACCCTCACCCATTTCCGCCACTGTATGTCTGACGTTGAGGTGAATGAGTAAATTGAATTTATAACATAACAGGTGAAAATAACTGCACCAAAGTCTGGAGTTTGCTGATTTTTGCTAAAAACTCCATTTTCAGCAAGATGGTTTCTAGAAATTGTTCGCTACCAGCGCCATGGATTTATCGGTATTTTTCTATACCAATGTCCCCTCAGATTTTTCAAACTTTTCAGATCTCTTATGCACTTTTCGCATATTGTTAGTGGGCCCGTTTATGCTATTACACTCTTGATTCTTTGCACAGAAAAGTCAAACATGTTCAAGCAATACAAGTATTTTTTAATATTCCATACCAGCGTGTGAGTTCGATATTTGAAACTCCGACATTAGTGCAACCGTTCTTTCAGAAATATAATTTCTGAGCTTTACCTCTCACTTTTTATGCTGCCAACCACTTATCTTCCACACCCCATGTTCAGGACTACAGGATTTTTGGCAGATTTGGGGTTCAGTGGCATTTTACAATTCCATATTATGGTGTTCATGGTTATGAGTAAGAAAGAAAACATCGAGCAACAATTCAGCATTATTTGCAGCTGTTGGATTTTCGGTCACCGAAATGTTTTATTTTCGATCGAAAGTTGCAATCGCTGATTTTCAGCATCTCAAGTTTATCAAATTTCTAAAGGTGCATCTCCTTTTGTTTCGGTTTTTGTTTATTATCTATCCGATTCTTGCTGGAGCAACCGTAAAGCACAGTCTACAATATCAAGAATCAACAAGAAAGAGACTTTATTATGTGGGTTGAATGAAAAAATTGCAGGTAAACTCAAACAAGTATTTTTTAGAATTTCCCAGAGCTACCATCGGAAGTCACTTGTTATTCTGTTATCATATTTGCTTCTGAAGATCTGGTTCTTTATATATTTTCAGTTATTTATGGAATTATGATATATTTGGCTATTGTGATTGCATTTAGTTCATTCATCTACGTCTTGATCTTTATGAAGAAAAGTTCTTGCAACTCAAAATCTACATATACAATGCAAAAAATGCTCATTATCAGCTTGTTCATACAGGTAGTTTTAATAACACAGAATATTGAAAATTCCAGACTTATTTTTCGCAGGCAATAATTCATACTGTTATGGTGATGGTTCCCAGCGTTTTCCAAGTTTATGCGCTCTTTATTCCATTTCCTCATAACAGTATGTTAACGATTAAAAACAAAAAAAAACCATTTTTTTTAATCAGATATCGCCACTCTACTCTTATTGTCTGTCACATATCATGGATTTTTCTCCACATTAGCAATGATAATTTTCACGAAACCTCTTCGACACCGGATCTTGAAATGCAAAAAGTTCGGAATTCGAAACAACACTGTCAACTTCTCTCAATAAACTTTTTATCGACATTTTAAAACTACCAGAATGGCTGCGCCATCCTGGCGCGTTTTTAGAAATGAGAAATTTAGAAAAATTTAATCAACCCCCCGTGAACATGCTTTCCCCTGCTCAAAGAGGGAAAATATACTAATGCGCTGATGTCATAGTTTTCATCGAGTTGTGACCTCATTTCTCAGAATTATGGTTAAAAAATAGATGGGCAATATCCTCGGCGAAATCCTGACCTGAATATCTAATTTTTACAAAAATCGGTCCAATAGGAAAGGAGCTAGAACGGGATCCACGAAATCCAGACAGACAGACCAACGCACACAACGCAAAAACAGAATTTGCCCTTTAATAAGATACTTGAAAACCACACGTGGACCAAACACTTTTCAATAGTCAGCTAAAGAAATTGATGTTTTCCTTTTTGTGTGACGCCTACATCTGAGAGATTTCTGCTGCCCTAAGTGAACTCTGATTTTTTAAAATCTGTTATTTGGTTTCTGAAGGATATACAAATTTTCTAAAAAACAACCCCACATGCTGCTAGTGTCAGTGTCACCACGTCAAAGCCTTAATTTCAATAACTGTAAAAAGTTATTGTATACTATAAAAACTTTATGACTTATCACATTAAAAAAATACATACAATTTGTAAAACCGTTTAGTTCAGGCAGTCAGTGTTGGATCCGGTGTACTCGTTTGCCAAGTTCAAAGTTCCCACATCGTACGGCTCTCCGCTATCGATATGGTCATCTGGGATGGTGATACCGATCTTCTGGTAGCATGGGCCACTGTAGTCACACTTGTGATAAATGTTCAGTTTTGGATCGATTGGGGAGATCTCAGTTTTTTTTCCAGACAAGTGGAATTGGCCATTGGCATCGGATGAGCTCTCTTGGAGAAGACTGTCGAGGACTGAAAATGTCATTTATAATATTAGCGATATTCCCCAAGGGGAAACGCGCTCCATCGCCAACTTGGTTGAAATTTGAATTGTCAGCTTTCCCGCCGTTTTGAAAACAGCGAAACATGTTTTGGTGGATGCGTGGATTCCTCGTTGACAACTCGAGCAGCAGTAAAATTGTCCACGAGGAATCCACGGATCCACCAAAACATGTTTCGCTGTTTTCAAAACGGCGGGAAAGCTGAAAATTCAAATTACAACCAAGTTGGCGATGGAGCGCGTTTCCCTTTCGGGAAATATCGGTAGACAAAATTATTTCTAGGTTTGAGACAAATTATTTCGAGGTTTGCTACCAAGTTTGAAAAGTAGAAAAATCCAACTCACTAGCTTCTTTCTCATAGAGCTTCAGCTTCACTCCTGCTGCGGGCTCTCCTTTACAGACAAGTTTCCCGGTAACGGAAATACTTTGAGTCCTTCCAATCCCCAAAAGGGCAGATGAAAGAGGAACAAGGGCCAAAAGGAGGAAAATAAAAGATTGCATGTTTAGAAAACACGGTCTGAATATTGAAAAATCTCATTGGGTATTTATAGTGAAATTCTAGATCTCCAGAACCCTATAAGAATCAAACACCTTGTTGTTTGTTTGTTTCTTGGTTGAAAAAGTACTGTGAACTGTTCATTGTGATGTGTTTTTCAAAAGTTTGGTGTTGGGTCACTACGAGAAGACAACATCCTTTTGATCTCGCAAACAGATAACCGGTTTTGGAGGCTATTGGAAAGTCTGCCGAGGGGGGGGGGGGGGGGGGGGTTGGGTGTTTCTTTTTCTTATAATATACATTCATTCAAAAAAATATGCAAAATTAAAAAAATTAATTCAAGCAATCCGTAGTCTCTCCAGTATACTGATTAGCCAAATTCAAAGTTCCCACATCGAACGTCCTTCCCGTGTTAACATAGCTATCTGGGATGGTGATACCAATTTTCTTATAACAAAGTCCATTGTAGTTGCATTTGTGGTAGATATTTAGTTTTGGATCAATAGTAGAGATTTCAGTTTTTGACCCAGACAATCGGAATTGACCATTTGAATCTGACTGACCTTCTTCCATGAGAACATCGAAGGCTGGAAAAGGAAGTTTGAGAAATGTTAAAATTTCGAAAGTTGAACTCACTTGACTCCTTCTCATACAACTTCAACTTGACTCCGGATGCTGGGTTTCCATTGCAGACAAGTCTTCCAGAAACTGATACAGTTTGAGTTCTACCAATTCCTAATAGGGCAGAAGTGAAAGGAAGGAGAGCCAGGAGCACAAGAATAGAAGAATGTAAAAGTGACATGTTTAGAAAACCTTGTCTGAGAAAATCATTGTACCCTTGGGTACTTATAGTGTTATGGTATTTGCTCACTTGTGAGTCTTGCTCAGTGGTGGCACATATTGTAAATAAACAACTAATTGTCACATTTCAACCTAAAAATATAGGTTTAATCTGTGATTTGTTCCCTCATAGGTTCTTGCTCACTACAGAAACTATAAACCTAACTACAGATCCGACCATAATGATATTCGTTTTTGTCATTTTCAGTTGAAAATCGGGCGATGCTAAATTTTGCTCGATTTCGGTGCTTATTCTCGAAATTTTTTAAACTTTTTTTTGACGGGCGATATCTTGTCAAAGCGGACAATTACAGAAAAACTTTCAACTACAAAATAAAAGTTCAAGGTTCGATTGATACACTTTCAAACTTTCAAACAGAAAAAGCACCTATGAATTACTTTTTCACCTACCCAAAGTTGGTGATTTTCCACTGAAAATGACGAAAACGAATATCATTATTGCCGGTACTGTTCATCTTGTTAGCTACAATTTTTGCTGCTATGAAATAGTTTATTGTTAATATGTTACAAAAAAGTTTCATCAATATGGAATAGTTTTGAATTTAACCATCTGATATTGGTCCTTGTAAGTCAGCTCCTTTGTCTGCATATGTGTATAAGCTGGGACCGTGACTTTTCCGTTTGAAGTTGGAATGAGGCAAGTAGAGCGACCCCATACCATTGTACCGTAGTCGATTAGGTTATCCGCTGAAAGTTTCTTTTCAGCTCGATTTTCCCTGAATTCACTCACAAAGGCTCCACATGCTAAACACATAATCTCCCTCCTTTGTCTTATCAGAATTCAATTTCATCAAATACGACGCGTAGTTGACTCCACTGCATGGCCACACAAGTGGGTACATTCCGCAGTCAAGATAATTGAGCCCACAAGAATCTCCGGGCCACAAACCATTTTCCTTAAGTTTTCTCCAATGCGGCACTACCACCTTCACAATTGCATAATCCATAGTTGGCTCCAGAAATTCCAATCATCACCTCGACTTTCTTGTTCAAAGGCAGTCCCAAGTCACATTTTCCATCCTTGGCGCTTATCTGTCCTCCTTTTATTATCTCTCTGGCCAGTGTCACTCCCATGCTATGACTGACGACTGAGATTTTCGAAGCTCCAGTATAAGCGAGCACCGCCTCCAGAAATTTCCGGAGTCTGACCAGATCCTTACAGTCATGAGTCCGTTTTTGAGCATTTAGGGCGTTAGTGTCTTGCCATGAGGTGGCGTAGAGCTCAGCGGAGGTGTACCCTTGTGTCAGAAAGTATTGTATTGAGTTTGTCCATCCCGTGACAGATGAGCTTTGGTGAAGAGCTGCATCAGAGTTACCATGTATGAATACCACTGGAGAGTTAACCACATTTGGAGCATCGTCACTTTTTCCTCCATAACTTCCTTGAGTTCCATAGTCAGCACGAATGAAGTCATAAGATGAGTAACCGTTTCTAAAAACTGACTGAAATTAAACAATCCTTCCCTCTAGATACTTACGCAGTCAACCAGGCTTGAAAATCTGGAGTCAATGGTCCTTTGATATCTGAAGAAGCATGAAGTTGGCCAGCTAGAAGCACGAGTAAGAAGAAAATAATCATGACAAATGTTATCTCCCAAAAAATTACACCAACCTCATCTTTTATACTAGAGCAACACACGTTTTTCGACTGGAAAATTTCTGTGTCTTTAATCTGAAACACGTTGTTCATGCAAGACATACTTTTTGATTCCGGAACACACACAAACACGGAAAATCGGAAATTTGTGTGATGGTGGTTGCTTACATTTATTCTTCAGTTGTAAAAAATTTAGATTTGAAAAGCATTAATTGTCTCATAATTATAGAAGTATGAGATGAGGTGGGTATTACCGTACTCCGTATTCTTCATAAAATCGATAACGGATAAGAAAAACGTTCGATAGGGATGATGAACCAATAGGTTGAACAGACTTGCAATGCCTTCGTGTAAAGCAATCAGGAGAAACGTCAAGTTACTTTTGAATCAAAATTTCCACTGGATTTCTAGTCGGGTAATATAAATGATGATGAAGAATCATTGGTGTGATCATAAATGCCAAAAAATCCTGTAAGCAATTTTTGATATTCTGCACGCCAGCCTAGAAAAAAAAAACTGAATTTTGCACCCCCGGTGATGTCAGAGAAAAGTTCACCAAAAACTTTTTTGCGGAGTGTACGAAAGTACAGATAGTAAACATTGCATTTTGGATTCGAGACATGAGTATTTTCTATTTTATGGACTTTCTATTTTACGAACTATCCATTTTATGCACTTTCTAGTTTTGCGCTTCTAGTTTTCAGCAGTTTTCTTAAATACAAGAGAGTTTATAAACAAAAAAGTACATGAAATAGAAAGTATAAAAACTAGAAAGCACACATTGCAATTCGGATCCGAGACACTCAAACAGACTCCGAAGAGACTGGACATCCAAAAGAGGACGAGTCACAAAGGCTCAAATCCTAATGCAATGAGTATTTTCTATTTTATGGACTTTCTATTTTACGAACTTTCTAGTTTTGCGCTTCTAGTTTCAATCAGTTTCCTCAATCACCAGAAAGTTGATAAACTAAAAAGTGCATGAAATAGAAAGTGTAAAAACTAGAAAGCACACATTGCATTTCGGATCCGAGACACTCAAACAGACTCCGAAGAGACTGGACATCCAAAAGAGGACGAGTCACAAAGGCTCAAATCCTAATGCAATGAGTATTTTCTATTTTTTTGAACTTCTATTTTACGAACTTTCCATTTTATGAACTTTCTAGTTTTGCGCTTCTAGTTTCAATCAGTTTCCTCAATCACCAGAAAGTTGATAAACTAAAAAGTGCATGAAATAGAAAGTGTAAAAACTAGAAAGCACACATTGCATTTCGGATCCGAGACACTCAAACTGACTCCGAAGAGACTGGACATCCAAAAGAGGACGAGTCACAAAGGCTCAAACCCTAATGCAATGAGTATTTTCTATTTTTTTGAACTTCTATTTTATGGACTTTCTATTTTATGAACTTCCTAGTTTTCCGCTTCTAGTTTTCAGCAGTTTTATTAAATACAATAGAGAGTTTATAAACTAAAAAGTACATAAACTAGAAAGTATAAAAACTAAAAAGCACACATTGCATTTCGGATCCGAGACACTCAAACAGACTCCGAAGAGACTGGACATCCAAAAGAGGACGAGTCACAAAGGCTCAAACCCTAATGCAATGAGTATTTTCTATTTTTTTGAACTTCTATTTTATGGAATTTCTATTTTATGAACTTTCTAGTTTTGCGCTTCTAGTTTTCAGCAGTTTTCTTAAATACAAGAGAGTTTATAAACTAAAAAGTACATGAAATAGAAAGTGTAAAAACTAGAAAGCACACATTGCATTTCGGATCCGAGACACTCAAACTGACTCCGAAGAGACTGGACATCCAAAAGAGGACGAGTCACAAAGGCTCAAACCCTAATGCAATGAGTATTTTCTATTTTTTTGAACTTCTATTTTATGGACTTTCTATTTTACGAACTTTCTAGTTTTGCGCTTCTAGTTTCAATCAGTTTCCTCAATCACCAGAAAGTTGATAAACTAAAAAGTGCATGAAATAGAAAGTGTAAAAACTAGAAAGCACACATTGAATTTCGGATCCGAGACACTCAAACTGACTCCGAAGAGACTGGACATCCAAAAGAGGACGAGTCACAAAGGCTCAAACCCTAATGCAATGAGTATTTTCTATTTTTTTGAACTTCTATTTTATGGACTTTCTATTTTACGAACTTTCTAGTTTTGCGCTTCTAGTTTCAATCAGTTTCCTCAATCACCAGAAAGTTGATAAACTAAAAAGTGCATGAAATAGAAAGTGTAAAAACTAGAAAGCACACATTGAATTTCGGATCCGAGACACTCAAACTGACTCCGAAGAGACTGGACATCCAAAAGAGGACGAGTCACAAAGGCTCAAACCCTAATGCAATGAGTATTTTCTATTTTTTTGAACTTCTATTTTATGGACTTTCTATTTTACGAACTTTCTAGTTTTGCGCTTCTAGTTTCAATCAGTTTCCTCAATCACCAGAAAGTTGATAAACTAAAAAGTGCATGAAATAGAAAGTGTAAAAACTAGAAAGCACACATTGCATTTCGGATCCGAGACACTCAAACTGACTCCGAAGAGACTGGACATCCAAAAGAGGACGAGTCACAAAGGCTCAAACCCTAATGCAATGAGTATTTTCTATTTTTTTGAACTTCTATTTTATGGACTTTCTATTTTATGAACTTCCTAGTTTTCCGCTTCTAGTTTTCAGCAGTTTTATTAAATACAATAGAGAGTTTATAAACTAAAAAGTACATAAACTAGAAAGTATAAAAACTAAAAAGCACACATTGCATTTCGGATCCGAGACACTCAAACAGACTCCGAAGAGACTGGACATCCAAAAGAGGACGAGTCACAAAGGCTCAAACCCTAATGCAATGAGTATTTTCTATTTTTTTGAACTTCTATTTTATGGAATTTCTATTTTATGAACTTTCTAGTTTTGCGCTTCTAGTTTTCAGCAGTTTTCTTAAATACAAGAGAGTTTATAAACTAAAAAGTACATGAAATAGAAAGTGTAAAAACTAGAAAGCACACATTGCATTTCGGATCCGAGACACTCAAACTGACTCCGAAGATACTGGACATCCAAAAGAGGACGAGTCACAAAGGCTCAAACCCTAATGCAATGAGTATTTTCTATTTTTTTGAACTTCTATTTTATGGACTTTCTATTTTACGAACTTTCTAGTTTTGCGCTTCTAGTTTCAATCAGTTTCCTCAATCACCAGAAAGTTGATAAACTAAAAAGTGCATGAAATAGAAAGTGTAAAAACTAGAAAGCACACATTGCATTTCGGATCCGAGACACTCAAACAGACTCCGAAGAGACTGGACATCCAAAAGAGGACGAGTCACAAAGGCTCAAATCCTAATGCAATGAGTATTTTCTATTTTTTTGAACTTCTATTTTATGGAATTTCTATTTTATGAACTTTCTAGTTTTGCGCTTCTAGTTTTCAGCAGTTTTATTAAATACAATAGAGAGTTTATAAACTAAAAAGTACATAAACTAGAAAGTATAAAAACTAAAAAGCACACATTGCATTTCGGATCCGAGACACTCAAACAGACTCCGAAGAGACTGGACATCCAAAAGAGGACGAGTCACAAAGGCTCAAATCCTAATGCAATGAGTATTTTCTATTTTTTTGAACTTCTATTTTATGGACTTTCTATTTTATGAACTTCCTAGTTTTCCGCTTCTAGTTTTCAGCAGTTTTATTAAATACAATAGAGAGTTTATAAACTAAAAAGTGCATGAAATAGAAAGTGTAAAAACTAGAAAGCACACATTGCATTTCGGATCCGAGACACTCAAACAGACTCCGAAGAGACTGGACATCCAAAAGAGGACGAGTCACAAAGGCTCAAATCCTAATGCAATGAGTATTTTCTATTTTTTTGAACTTCTATTTTACGAACTTTCCATTTTATGAACTTTCTAGTTTTGCGCTTCTAGTTTCAATCAGTTTCCTCAATCACCAGAAAGTTGATAAACTAAAAAGTGCATGAAATAGAAAGTGTAAAAACTAGAAAGCACACATTGCATTTCGGATCCGAGACACTCAAACTGACTCCGAAGAGACTGGACATCCAAAAGAGGACGAGTCACAAAGGCTCAAACCCTAATGCAATGAGTATTTTCTATTTTTTTGAACTTCTATTTTATGGACTTTCTATTTTATGAACTTCCTAGTTTTCCGCTTCTAGTTTTCAGCAGTTTTATTAAATACAATAGAGAGTTTATAAACTAAAAAGTGCATGAAATAGAAAGTGTAAAAACTAGAAAGCACACATTGCATTTCGGATCCGAGACACTCAAACAGACTCCGAAGAGACTGGACATCCAAAAGAGGACGAGTCACAAAGGCTCAAACCCTAATGCAATGAGTATTTTCTATTTTTTTGAACTTCTATTTTATGGAATTTCTATTTTATGAACTTTCTAGTTTTGCGCTTCTAGTTTTCAGCAGTTTTCTTAAATACAATAGAGAGTTTATAAACTAAAAAGTACATAAACTAGAAAGTATAAAAACTAGAAAGCACACATTGCATTTCGGATCCGAGACACTCAAACTGACTCCGAAGAGACTGGACATCCAAAAGAGGACGAGTCACAAAGGCTCAAATCCTAATGCAATGAGTATTTTCTATTTTTTTGAACTTCTATTTTATGGACTTTCTATTTTACGAACTTTCTAGTTAAATTGCCTCGTTCAAGCCTCGCTCTGTGTTCGTTCTGATCGCTCGTTCGTTCGGTGTGAGGAGAACCTCAAACTTGGGTAATTAAACCATTTATTAAGAGAGAAAAATAACGATAAATTATAACATAAAAAAGGGTAGAACAAAAAGGGGGAAAAATAAGAAGAAGGAGAGAGAAGAAATATCTCTCCTCTTGATGGCGGCATTTATATAAAGGGACTGAGAGGGGGGAGGAGGAGCCTACAGTCTTGGTCAGAAGCGGGGGAAGGAAATGGAATGAGGGGGGAGGAAGGTCTAGACAATATATTAAAAAAGATAGATTAAAAGTCTAGGGACAAAGTTCAGGATCAAAGGATCAAAAAACAAATAACTTATCGATCAAAAAAGGCACCCGTAATCGGGTTCACTCCCGGCCTTCACGAAGTTCGATCTCGTTCGGTCTAGTGTCTTCGGTAGTTTCGATCTCTGCTTCCATCTCGTTGACGACGAACATCCGGTGATCGGCCATAGCGTCGAGCATGGTCGTCTTCTCGCAGTTGGTGTTCGTATCGTTCTCTTCGTTCTCGTTGGTATACTCGCTCTTGAGTTCCCAATCGGTTTGTCGGTCGTGGGCACAACGCTCGATGGTGGTAGGCTGAGTTATCATAGACCCCAGCTCTCTCACAGAATGAGCATTGTTGGTCCCAGCGTTTGCATCGTTGTCCTCTGTGGAACTGGAGGCAAATCCGGCAGCGGCCTCTTTCCAGTCTTCGCTCTCGTTCTGCTGGGTCTGGAACTTCACCACACTCGTTCGACATGTGTCTTCCGTTACAGAAGACACAGTTGGTGTGGCATCTGTCTCGGTCAACTCCACGGGGAAGGATATATCGGATCACTTCAATCGGTGGAGTCCTTGATCGCTCTCGTTGGTGCTGATTCGCTCTCGGTCTCTCTTCTTGTCTCGGAGAAGGAGAACGGCTGGAGTCCTCTTCTGAATCCTCTGGACTCGTGGTTTCCATCCGCGAAGCTGCCCGTTCCTCTCGATGAGCCTTCGGTGCTACGTCTTCGGTCTCCATTAATTCTTCATCGATCTGTGGATCTCCCATCGAGCTGAGTCGTTCGATCTTTTCGATTTCCTCGCTCTCTGGAATGCTCTTCGAGCAGGCTCCCGCCTTCAAAGACTTCTCGATCTGTTGGATTCTCGATAGGATCGTTTTAGCCAGAAGTTCGACTTTTCCTTCAATATGCATTCTGCTGGCTTTTTCTTCAAATCGTTCTTCCTTCACTTCTTCGATCATCAGTTGCATCTCTCTTGCGATCCGTTTTCGATCTTTTTTATGGATTTCGAGCTCCTCTTCAAATCTCTTCTTTTGTGCCTCCCATATAATCGCTCTGCGGTCTAGCTGGAATTCGATTTCGTTCCAAGCAATTCCTCCCTCATACTCCGACAGCTCACGCAAGTCCTCCATTTGTCTGATGTATTCTTTGCGAATGCCTCGATACTTGTCTACCGCTTGGTCGATCGTTGTTTGGATCCATTGCGTCTCGATCATCGTGTCGATCTTGTTGGCGTTTTCTGGTGGAACTCCTTTCCCTACCAGTACCTCTTCTCTCCGCTTAACTCGGTCTTTAAGCATGGCTTCGCATCCACTGGCTTCCTTTTCCAGTTCTTTGAGTCGTTTCAACGTTTGTTCAAATCGATGTCTGCGGTAGCTTAGTTGAGGCGGATTCATCGTTTCTGTAAATCGTATCGATGAGAATTGATCGTGTAGAATCGGTGCCATGCATAATAAAAATATGAAAGAGTGCACATGCAAAGGAAGTGATTTCTGTCGTTCTTTTGGGTGATTTGTATATCGTTCTTCTTGATTCGACACAGTTATTCGATATGACGGGGCAGCTTGTGTCTTGTCGCTCTGCTCCGTCGCTCCCAAAAAAACGTGAAGGGTCTCGTTATGATGATGAAGGGCAGTTTCACTAGAATCCAAATAGCCTTCCTGGCTAATCTGGAGCAGCAAGAAATTACGGTCAGGTATGTCGTTGCAAACACGGCTACCACCACTATCATGACGATCATCCCGGTTTTGAAGAAAGTCAAGAATCCGTCGAGTAAATGGGGTATGTCCGGTAGATTGATCTCGTTGTACCACGTGCTTCTTCCCTCGATCATTCGATAGAGAGATGTCCAAATCGATCCAGTGTATTTCAATATTCCGGTGATTTGGAATTCGTTCTTCATTTCTCCGCAGCTCACTGTGCAGTGCTCGATGAATTGGGCTTTGTCCGAGAAGAAAGTGATCTCCTGGATATGTCCATTTGGTGAGCATGTGGTGGCAGTCATTCTTTCTCCACATTTCACCGTTGCTATCGTCAGATGCTTTTCGGATGTACATCTGATTTTCGCTCGTCCTCCTTCGGCACAAGCGTAGCATCCTACAATGTGCGTGTCTTCCGCTCTGCACTGGTCCTCATCTTTCAGAATCTCGATCTCAGCTTCTCCTTTTGTTCTAATCCAGAGTTCCGTCGAAATTCCTTCGTTACTGGTGGCTATGACTGATTCCTCGTGGCTCAGAAGTTCCCAGTGTCCCTTCTGAACTGGAAGTCGGTGACGAATCGTGTTGAAATGGGTTGTCAAGTTGTATTGTTGGCATTCACATTTCATTTCTTTTTCGGCTTTGTTGCAGTTGCAATGAGGTTGGAGTTCACACTCATTACTTCTCGCTCCTGCTTCAGAATAGCATTGAAAGAATGGTAGTTCGTTCTCTTGCCACGTAGCGACTGCGGTGTTGTTCCTTACAAACCAACTGTTCAGTAATGGAGATGGTGTTGTCACAATCGTTGTCGCTGTAATCGTTGCGTCTGCCGTTGTCGTTGGTTGATGAAGAAACAACTCGATCTCGTTCTTGACGATCTTATTGCTTTCCACGGTCCAAGAAGTTTCGGTGACCTCGACTACCATGCTCTCTTCCCACTGATGGCATTTGAAGATTTCCATCACATGTTCGGATTTGGGAACGGCGTATATTCTGTAGAACATACAAGCTGAGCTCAGGAAAAAACAATCGCATCCTGGCCCTCCGCAACTTTCTTGGCATCTTGTCGTTCCAACATAGTCGTTCGCTTCTTTCAATTCTGGGATTTTGCTCGTACTGTTGATGCTTGAGCATTTTTCGTCCGTACACGATCCCATCCTTGGGCATCGTTTCGTGCTCCAGATTTTGATCTCGTTCTCCTTCGTGAATACCACAGATTCCTTGTTGCATCGTAGATTCGTTCGGAGATACTTCACTTGGATTTCTTGATAAGTCGTTCCATTGTGATTCATCCTTATGCAAGCTTCCTTCTGGACTCCGTTAAGATGAATGATGGTTTCCTTGATAAACTCGCAGTTTTGTTTTCCATCGCTCATTCTGCATTCCTTGTTTCCTTGACTCAGAATTTCGATCTCTTGGCATCCGCTCACGACTGACATCAGGAGAGTAAAAATCACTAAGCTCTCTTTCACTCGCCATGTCCATGATGGTCGTCGTTCGTCGCTCTGTCTTCTCTTTTGCCTTCTCTGTGGCCAGCATTTCATGATCGCTCTGAGAAGTCCTCGTATGATTCTCCACCATATCACAAACGGTCCACCAATCTTGACAGGTATTTGGCAGCAGCAATACAGAATCATCCCAATCAGATAAAGTATTCCTCCCAGACCAATCCAGGCCCACATGGGGGAACATTCAGGGTTGGTGATGTTCTGCAGGCAAAATATGCATTCGATAGCTTCGCATGCTGTCACTGCAGGGCATTCCTTTTCGTACATCTGGATCGTGTGTCCATCAAATACTTTCGCTCTTGCTCGATGCGGTTTTGTTTTCAGTGCCATCGGAATCCATATCTCGGTCGGTCCTGACAATGACCATTGCATCTTCGCTCCGCTGGAGCAGTAGTCGTTCACACAGATCTCAAAGTTTTCATATGGCATTGTCAATGACAATCCCGTCTTCGTACATCCAATTCCTCCTGTCGATTGATTAGCTTCTGCGCTTGGAATTATGCATAAACTTGCCAATGCCAGGATGGTGATCATGGTCCAGGTGTTCCAGGTTGTGAGACATTGAACAAAGATATCGGTATCCTGTTCATCCTTGTAGTTCGTCGGTTTCCTCTTCCTTAGGTTATACCTGGATGTGGCCTCGGTCTGTTCTTCTTCTTCGATGATCGTATCGTTCTTGGATTCGGTCATCTCTGCAGCTTCTTCTTCCAAATCGTCGTTCTCGTCCTCGATCTCCATCTCCAACGGTACTAGTAGATTTGGTGGTCGTTTGATGGTGTGAGCCTTTCTCAATGGACTTTTCACCAACAAGTGAACTTCGCGAATTGCTCCGTCTTCTGATTCGATGATTTCGGTGATCCTCCCAAGTCTCCATACGTCTCTGGGATGATCTTCGTCGCACACGAACACCAATTGTCCTTTCTTTGGAGTCGAAGGATGTCCGCGTTTCTTGTCGATCTTGAGTTTGTGAGTCGCTCTTAGCTCGGCTAAGTACTTCTCTTTCCAGATCTTCCAAATTCTCGCTGTCGTTTCGATCGAAGATTGTAATGCAGCAATCGTTTCTGTTCTCGTTAGAGCTGCTTGCGCTTCTCTCGAAGGTCGATATTCTGGATCTTGATCCAACAGTTCTTCCATTGGTAGAGTACTGTTGAACTTCTGATAGATGAAATCGCTCGGTCTGATGACGCTTGTAGACTCAATATCATCTTCGGAATAGGTTAGAGGTCTCGTATTGACTGAAGCCGTGACTTCGTAGAAGCATGTGGCCAGTTCTTCAAACGGGAGGATCGTTTTTCCGACTCCTTTCTTGAATGCATCTTTGACCATTTTCACCATCCTCTCGTAGAATCCACCTTTCCATGGTGCGTAAGGGGTGATGAATTGCCAATCGATCTCCATAATCTGCAGCATTTCTTTCACTTCCGTAGTCAAGGATTGTCCTTTGGTCACTTCGGTGATCAACTCGCTGCCCAGAATAAACGTCGGTGCATTATCGCTCACTACTTTCCTGGGAAGTCCTCTCAATGACACAAACTTCCGGAATGATTGGATGAATGCATTTGTGGTTTCGTTCGCTACAATTTCTACATGCACAAGCCTGGTTGCCGCACAAGTAAAAATCGCTCCATATGCTTTCCCAACGCTTCCATCCTCTTGTTTGTAGGCAATTGGGCCGAAGTAGTCCAGTCCAGTGATCTCGAATGGACGGCTTTCGGTGACTCTGTGCGATGGCAGTTGACCAATCTGCGGGTACAGAAATGGTTGCTTCGTGATCCTTTGGCAAGGAACACATTTCTTTAAGACTGACTTGGTCATCGATCGAAGTTTCGGGATCCACATCGTCTTCCGTACTTCGCTCATCGTGTGCTCCACCGACTTATGGTATTTTCCATGTGCTTCCATGATTGCTAGTGAGCTCAAGCGACACTCTGATGTCAGCAACATTGGCTCTCTTGATTCGGTCGGTAGTTCTGATTTCTCCATTCTTCCAGGGCAGACAATGATTCCGTTTGAGTTTCGTTTCGGCCGAAGATTGTTCCATTTCTTCAGGTCCTTCTCTGTGATCAATCGTTGCGTATCCTTCACAAGCGTTCTCATTGCCATTTCGATGTCTGATCCAATCAGTTCTCCAGAACTGATTCGTGCTAGTTCTGGGATCCTTTGGTCCATAATCGTTCTTCGATCTTCTGGCAACGCTTGTTTCAATCGGTTTACGAATTTTAGCACGTATGCTGCAATTCGTTTCAGTTTCGGAAGAGAATTCGTTCTGACGTAGTTGAATACAAGTTCTGTCGTTTCGATCGGTTTTGTACCATTCACCACGTTCATGACGACGTTCTCCTGTGTTTCCATTTCGAAGAAACTCTCTCTGTGTGGCCACATTTCCTTTGGTCTCGTTAGAAATTCTGGTCCGTGCCACCAACAAGAGTTGTCCTCCATTTCTTTGGTCATTCCACGAGTTCCAAGATCAGCTGGGTTGCTCTTAGTGTCGACATATCCGAACGTTACTTGGCATTTTTCGGATAGTCTTTGAACTGTGTTCTGGACGGTCTGAATTCGATTTGCAACCAGAACACCTACTTCTTGTCGCGTCGGTCTCGTTTTCATCCACGCTAATGCAATCTCGCTATCCGACAGGACGTGTATCTCGTTCACCTTGATTCTTCCGTCGGTTAGCGCCTTCAGAACTTTCTCGATCGCTTGGACTCCCATGGTGATTGCTTGCGTCTCCAACTTTGGTATCGTCCAGACTTCTTTGAGAGGTTTGACCTTCGATTTGGCAAAAATCAAATTAGATCCCTGCTCCGTGATTGCATAGATACAGCATGCGATGGCTTCTTTGCTAGCATCTGTGAATACAATCAGCTCGTTTGATCCAGATTTCAGAATCACATTCCTGGGCAGTTCTTTCCTGAATCCGTTGCATCTTTCGACTAACTTCTCCCATTCTTCTCTGTGTTCCTTCGTGACTGGTGTGTCCCATCCATATGCTTCGTTCCACAATAGTCGTTGAAAAAGTTTCATGGGAAGAAGAATCGGTACCAAGAATCCTAGTGGATCGAATTGTCCTGCTAATGATCTTGCAACCGATCGTCGGCATGTTTTCATCAATTCTTCGATATCGATAAAGCTCTTGATGAGGTCGTTCTCAGCATTCCAGGACACTCCTAAGACTTTGGTATCCATGTCCTTCGCTCTATCCTTGTCCTGCACTTGATTGTTGAATTCTGGAGAATTGCTCAGAAACTCTCTCAGATTCATCTCCATTTCGGTGAAGATTCTTTTCGATTCTCGATAAAGTTGCAGGGCTTCGTTCGTATCTCCATCGGTTGTGAGCATCAGATTGTCCACGTACAAATTGCTGGAGATTTCTTCTGCTAGTTCTCTGTTTGCATGAGATTCCAAATGATACTCGATCGTTGCTGCCAGTAGGAAAGGGCTCACGTTGAGTCCAAAGAGTACCCTTGTAAATCTGAAGACTCTGATGTTGTCCTCAGTTACTGGCTTTCTGTAGTCCTTCAGCCATAACACTCTCGTTGCATCTCGATCATCTTCATGTAGACGAACTTGCAGGAAAGCTTTTTCCACATCCGAGAGTATGACCGTTTTCCCGGCTCTGAATCTGATGAGCATCTCGATCAAATCCGGCAAAATTACTGGTCCCTGATTGATGATATCGTTCAGTGACTTCTCGTTCTTAAAGTGACTCGATCCATCGATCACTTCTCGACACTTCGTCGTCGTCTTCTGTGGTGTTAGTACCGGTTGGTGAGGGTTATAATGAACCAACCCTGTCGATACTGATTCGTTCTCAACTGGTTCGATAATATTCTTCGCCAGTTGATCATTGAAGATGTCGTCGATCATTTTCAACACTTCTTCTCCGTTGTACTTCTGGACACTGATGAGTCGCTTCTTAGCTATTTGTCGATTGCTCGGGATTTCCTCATGATTCTTGAATGGAATCCTGACATAATAGCCATCGTCTCTTCTTTCGATCGTTCTTTTGAAAAACTCGCTAGTTTCTCGCTCCATCTCAGCTTTCTCGTCCATGAGTGGTCCGGAGAATTCGTCCGTCGTTTTCATCGACATCTCGTTCCTTTGACCATCTTCAATTGCTCTCTCGTTCAGCGCCTTCGCTTCTGCTTCTTCTAAAGCGTTGGCCACGTAGATGTGTTCTGGGTGGTCTTCCAGGTTCTCATTCTTGTCCTCGACATCCTTCTTCATCTTCTCTGAATCAGCTTTTCCAATTGTGGTGTAACCCAACACAGTGTTCAGCAGGTTGAGACCCGACGGTAACTCAACCATATTGCCTTTCCAGATTTTCTTCAAGATGTCGGTTCCAAGGATCATATTCGGCTTGACCTTCGTTTCCAAGGAGTCCTCGTTCAACTGGAGTCCGTTCCTCAAAATAAAAGTCATATCTTCTTTCGACAATGGTGCCTTCTTCATCAGTCCTGCTAGTTCCTCGGTGACTAGTGTCTCAGCTTCGATGATTTCGTTCGGCAGCCTCAATTCAATTGTTGCCTTTGGGTAGCTCTTCGGCCTTGGTGTGGCGTCTCCAAAAGCTTATACTCTCAAAGTGGTACTCTTGTTCGATGGGAGCTCAAAGTTTTCCATTAACTCGGTATCAATGAAACTATGATTCGCTCCGCAATCAATGAGGATTGTGATGTTGTCCCATTTCCTCATTCTTCTGTTGAATGCTTCTGTCTTCAGGGTTGCGAGAAAAGATTCGTTCGTTGTAGGGTTCGTCCCTTGTCCTTCGTTTTCTATCTTCTTCTCGTTCAGTTGTCCCTTCGTCCCGTTGCTACTTTCTGCTGTCCGCACGGTTGCAATATTGGCGTGTGTCTCTTCTTGAGTCACCGTTTGTTTGACCTTTGGGCAGAGAGTATAGTGATGTTGTTCTTTACACCCTCTTTTGCACAAGTAGTTGGACGTGCATTCGTTCCTCGGGTGTCTCGGTTTTGTCCAGAAACATCCTTTACAGGCTTCCTTCTGCTCCAGAATCTTCACTCGGTCTTCAGTTTTCAAAAACTTCGTGCATTTGTCCGTATAGTGATTCCCTTCGCATAGGGTGCAGATCACTTTCTTGCGTGGAGAGTTGGTTTTGGCCTGTTTCTGCTCTTTGGATTTGTTCTCCTCTTTGGAATCCTTCTCATCCTTGGAATTCTTCTCGTTCTTGGAGTTTTTCTCATCCTTCGAGTTCTGCTGATTTCTCTTTTTGTCTCGACCCAGTTGCATATCCAGGTACTCGCATCTTCGGATAATCGTTTCGATGTCCGCTTTGATCTTCTCCATGGTCCATTTGCTGTCGTCTTTGAGATCCAATTTTTCTCGATAGACATCTCCTTGGATGGTGTAATTGAATTTCTTCACCACCAAGTTCTTCAGCATTTCGTTCTCGTCGTCCTGATCTAGACTTTTCAATTGGTCTAGTATCGTTCTGACTGTATCCCAGAGTTTCCTCTGGGCTGGTGTTTTGAAATCGCTCGCCTTTGCAGATTCCAATCGATTATTCAGCTCTTGAATCGTTGCAGACTTGTTGTCGTATCGTTCTTTCAGCCTTTCGATCACTTTTTCATAGTTATCCTCTGCCAACCGAAAACTGCTTGCCAGCTCCTTAGCCTCTCCTTCCAAGTTATTGATGAGGCTGTTGAGTTTCAACAGCGGGCTCAAGTCGGATTTTCCCACAATTTCATGAAAAATCGTGTAGAAGTTGGTCCATTCCCATCTATCTCCTTTGAAATGGGGAATCTTTACTTTTGGCGGTAGGGGCTTCGTTTGTTGATTGATAACGATCGGTTGATTTTGATTTTGAGTGATTCGTTCTGTCGCTGGTTTCATAGCTGATAGCCTTGTCCTGTGGGCTTTCAGCATGGTCCAAGCGTCTCTTCCCTTCTCTAAGGCATCCAGAATCTTCTCGATTTGTGCTTCATACTTCTGAGTTAGCGCAACGTTGTTCTCGATGTCTTCTTCTGCTTGCTCGAAGACCAGCAGTTCTTGCTCCAGGCTGTCGATTTTCGCTCCCAGAGTTTCGATGGAAATGATGATCTTTCCTTCTTCTTTGGCAAACGTGTCGTAGGTGGCTTGCTCCAGGGCTTTGATTCCTGACAACAAAGGGTCCACCGCTCCAATTAGCACGTTGATTTTCCTCGTTGTGGAGGCAAGTCTCGATTTTAACATGATGTTAGTAGTGCAAGGTGTCAAACAAGGGTGCAATGATGGTGTAGTAGTGCAGTGAGATTAGTTGACAAAAGTTGGTGGGAAAAACTAACTTCGTTCTATCGATCTCTTCGCTCTGTTGCCACGCGGGTCTTCTTGTTCGTTTCGATTAGGTCCGATGCACCATAAATTGCCTCGTTCAAGCCTCGCTCTGTGTTCGTTCTGATCGCTCGTTCGTTCGGTGTGAGGAGAACCTCAAACTTGGGTAATTAAACCATTTATTAAGAGAGAAAAATAACGATAAATTATAACATAAAAAAGGGTAGAACAAAAAGGGGGAAAAATAAGAAGAAGGAGAGAGAAGAAATATCTCTCCTCTTGATGGCGGCATTTATATAAAGGGACTGAGAGGGGGGAGGAGGAGCCTACAGTCTTGGTCAGAAGCGGGGGAAGGAAATGGAATGAGGGGGGAGGAAGGTCTAGACAATATATTAAAAAAGATAGATTAAAAGTCTAGGGACAAAGTTCAGGATCAAAGGATCAAAAAACAAATAACTTATCGATCAAAAAAGGCACCCGTAATCGGGTTCACTAGTTTTGCGCTTCTAGTTTCAATCAGTTTCCTCAATCACCAGAAAGTTGATAAACTAAAAAGTGCATGAAATAGAAAGTGTAAAAACTAGAAAGCACACATTGCATTTCGGATCCGAGACACTCAAACAGACTCCGAAGAGACTGGACATCCAAAAGAGGACGAGTCACAAAGGCTCAAATCCTAATGCAATGAGTATTTTCTATTTTTTTGAACTTCTATTTTACGAACTTTCCATTTTATGAACTTTCTAGTTTTGCGCTTCTAGTTTCAATCAGTTTCCTCAATCACCAGAAAGTTGATAAACTAAAAAGTGCATGAAATAGAAAGTGTAAAAACTAGAAAGCACACATTGCATTTCGGATCCGAGACACTCAAACTGACTCCGAAGAGACTGGACATCCAAAAGAGGACGAGTCACAAAGGCTCAAACCCTAATGCAATGAGTATTTTCTATTTTTTTGAACTTCTATTTTATGGACTTTCTATTTTATGAACTTCCTAGTTTTCCGCTTCTAGTTTTCAGCAGTTTTATTAAATACAATAGAGAGTTTATAAACTAAAAAGTGCATGAAATAGAAAGTGTAAAAACTAGAAAGCACACATTGCATTTCGGATCCGAGACACTCAAACAGACTCCGAAGAGACTGGACATCCAAAAGAGGACGAGTCACAAAGGCTCAAACCCTAATGCAATGAGTATTTTCTATTTTTTTGAACTTCTATTTTATGGAATTTCTATTTTATGAACTTTCTAGTTTTGCGCTTCTAGTTTTCAGCAGTTTTCTTAAATACAAGAGAGTTTATAAACTAAAAAGTACATGAAATAGAAAGTGTAAAAACTAGAAAGCACACATTGCATTTCGGATCCGAGACACTCAAACTGACTCCGAAGAGACTGGACATCCAAAAGAGGACGAGTCACAAAGGCTCAAACCCTAATGCAATGAGTATTTTCTATTTTTTTGAACTTCTATTTTATGAACTTTTTATTTTATGAACTTTCTAGTTTTGCGCTTCTAGTTTCTATCTGAATTCTCACATACAAGATGACAGTGTTTTCTATTCTAGATACCGGTATTTTTTATCTAACCAAGCAATTTTTGAGTGTAACCCTATGTCTAATCATTTTCTGCAGTCTCACTGCAGGAACACAAAGCAGGGGCTGCTCCGCCATCTCCACTTCGTGCCCATACACCACCAACACCATCTCGTTCTTGAACAAGGCTGAAAGCCTGTTCCTCCAACACCGTACAGGCTTCTTGTCCAACTCCTCCTCCAACCATCGCACCGTCGCATTCGATCGCTCTCGTCGGTCTCGCCACCATCCCTGTCCATCGGCCCCGTCTCGTCTCGATATTCTGAAATTACACATTGTTAAAGTTGGATAATGGAAAATTTCAAAACCGGCTAGGGACATAGTTAATGGCCTAGAATTCCTTTGATCATAAATCTAGGCCTTCCAAAAAACGATTAGGCTCTCTCAAGATGTCCGCTAACCATAATCCAATCAAAAACTCACCTTTCCTTATCCACATCTGATCGCCTCACTACCCACTGGTGCAGACGGCCAAGCGGTGTGATCTGTACCCTGAAAAAATGCCATTATAATTTGAGTAAGTAACCAATAATAAGGACATTGAGAAAGTCAAAAGAAAATTTTTGTTTTCTATGAAAATCCTTTGAAGTGAAAGAAATGAAATAGGAGATGTTATTCCAAAAAAAAGGGGAACTCAACAAAGGGAAATCCAAGAGGGGGCGGGGGGGGGGGGGGGGGCGTAATAATGAGGACTACTACAATGGGGGAATAAAGAGAAGGGCAGCAATTATTGGAATTCGGTACAGATCCAAAAATCGATAAACAAGACGCCAAGAACCAAAAGAAATAAGAGAAATGAGTGACAGTTATCCCACCGGTCGATGGGTATCTCCTTTTCGCGCCAAGAAAAATTTCGGGTAGATCAAAAACGAAAAGTGAAAAAAGTGAGTCTATTTTTTTCACACAGAACATCCCCCTTCCCGTCTCCCCCAAAAGGTCTCCTTTCGCCACATAGCATTTGATCTACCCGATAGGCGCTCTCCACGCTGCGCCTCTTTTTGTATATCGAAAATTTGTAATTCGTGATTTTTGACTTCTTCTGAATTCAGATTATTTTGATTTTTGCGATTCTGTGCTTTTTGAGTGGAAATGTGCAAAGATATAAAATATCACAATGATAAAGCTCAAAAAAACTCCGTCCCTTTCTAGGAAAACCTATTTTCAGGGTTTTGGCTTGTAATCTTGTAAATCAAGCCTAGGTTATGAAAATCGACCAAAAACCCAAAAAAATTAGCGAAAATTCATGAATGAACTCCGCCCACTTCTGCGGATGGATTTTATGAGAATTAGAGCTAGAAACCTTGAAATAGAGTCAAACATCTTTGAAAATTTCAGCAAAAAATTGAGCTGTAATTAATTTTTAGAATTTGATGTCATGTCATTGAAAATATTTTGAAAACCTCAGATTTTCAATTTTGAATGTAAAACATCAAAGAACTAGAATGTCAGTGCACTTTATTGTCGAAACAAAAATCTAGACCATGAAACCCAAAACTAAAAAAAATCTCTCAAGGCCAGGCACCAGTAGGGTACATTTGTGTTGCAATTGGCCCAACAATATTTGGTTTTGAGTTGACTTCAGTAACCTCAATAATAACTGGAATCAGAAAAAAATCGATTCCAAAGAATACACAGTAGACCTGAAAAGTTGAATTTTGAGATGTTAGGTTTTGAATACTTACCACAAATGGATGGAGATTAAAATTAACAAACCAGCAAATAACAAACACTACCAAGAAGGGCTGTAAAACTAAAAGTGGATTGGGTTTTAGTGTTAAGGTTTACCAATTTCACGATTCCCAAATATTTGGTCTGCTTTGCCACGAGGCATTCAGCATGGCCAATTGGCAGGGTTCTAATATTGTGTTCCACAATCATAGCAATCACTAGGATGATTTGCTGCCCAGTGTAGATAGCCTGAAGACGAATAAGAACTTTCAAGAATGACAGAATGCTGAATTCGGCATACAGAAACACAAACAACTTTTCCAACTTACCGAATGTACGACGAAAACCGTATTCAATCGTTGAAAATAATAGGCTTGCTCTGGTACATAATCAAAAAAGACAATTCCTAGCCACACCCAAAGAGCAAGTTCTTTAACGATAACCAAAAAACCTATTCCAAGCATTAAACCCACAACTTTGTCCTCTGTCCATTTAAAGAGAAACTGCTCAGATCTACCATTATTCTTAAACCTCTGGATCGAGATAATCGATAAAATCAATGGATAGGCGAATGTGTTGCAAAAAATGATAAAGCCGACAATGAGAAACAATACTGTCACGTACTTATTGTAACTGAAAAATGAAAATGTGATAGCTAACCGATATGAAAAACGTACTAGCCAAACATGAACAACATTCCGACAACAATACCGGATCCCAGAAACGTGCTGTAGTTGTATCGGATGGCACGAAAAGTGTAAATGGTGAAATGCTTGAATGGACTCTAGAAGAAAGAAAGGGTACCGTACACCCCTCTATTTTTTATTACCGTCACATGTGCCGGCAAGTTCATCACAAACGCTTCGGGATAAAAAATCATATAATAGCAGAAAGCACACGCCAACGGAATCGAGACCAAGCATAGACCTCCGAAAGCTGGAAGAATATGCGAGTCTACAACAGCTTCGAGATGTAGTTGATTTAAAAAATACAGAGACATTAGTTCCACCAACAAAAAAGTGAAAATTTTTTGAAATCGCTTGAGCTTTTATACTGGGCTCGTTATCAAACTAGATTTTTTTTTGAGAAGTTTACACTGAAACATGTAATTTGGGTGTGAAATGTCAAATGATCGCAGAAAAGTTGAGCAATTTTTTTTGCTTTCATGAGAAATTGAGTTTGAAACTGAATCGGATGATGACATGGATCTTTGATTTACATGTACATAAGTGTAGTTTTCTAAACTATGAACTTTTCTCGATATGAGAAAATGATCGTATCATAACACACGAAAGTTTGTTCCAATCTCATTTTCTTGCTCTTCAGACAGGAAACAGGGGGATCATTTCAGATGTGCATACTATTTTTTCTTCATTTTGTCTATCAGAACCGTCATTTCATCTAGTCGAACATGTCTCGCTATGACATATCCCCCTGTACGACAATATTTCCAGAATATGTTACATTTCAACAGTTATCATCAATTCTCTATTAATCAATTTAACCGTATGCTACACTGAGAAGATATCAAGAACCTACCGTACTATGATTATTGTTTTTGCACTTTTTGGTATTTGGTTTGCCACTTTGGACATCCTAGTGAGGCCTGTAAGTATTTACAGTTTTTGGAGCCTATTGAATATGAAGGTTTAGCTATTCCACTCTTACAACCGATGCATGGTATACTTCACGTTGGGAAACACATTTCAAAACTTGAAGGCGGTTGCTGAAAAAGCGTTATATGAGTATACATAATTTTTTTTTTCACGACAACCCTGATACTTCAGTACTGTACTCCACGATGTATGGAGTTATTATAAGCTTCCTAGCTGTTCAATTCACATACCGTGTGTGTCTTCTGACCAAACCACAATGGGTAAAATACTATGACGGCTGGAGGATACTCATTTGGATTGCCTATTCAACAGCTATGGGAGCATATTGGTCTAAAGGCGTTGAGATGATTTATCCTGATGAGGAAATTTTCGAGTACGCGAAAATGGAGATTTTGGCAAACTATGGTGTGAACGTGAAGAATGTCGCACTTTACTCCATTTTGGCTTATGTTAGTTTCTCTTTGAGAAATCGTTTTACTAATATTTTCAGAATTCTGATGGCACCCTACGCTGGAACAATGTCGCTGCTATTGTAATATTTTCCTCATTGCTATCCGTGCAATACACAACTTGCCTCGTCTGCGCTTTCAAAATGTACCGTAGAATCCAAGGAGGCATGACGACGTCATCCAGTTGGAATGAGAAGTTACAAAAACAGTTTTTCGTAGCGCTCATGTTACAGGTAAGGATAATGAAAACACGGTTTCTCCGAGAGACGTTTTCAGATGGTCACTCCCTTTCTTTGTTTCCACCTCCCCACTTGCTTCGTTGCCCTTTTGCCATTCTTTGACACAGAAATCAGTTTCCACTCTACCTTGGTGATCTATGGCTTTAATATCTATCCATTTTTAGACTCTCTGATCCTATTGAGTGTAGTCTCGGAGTACCAAATTGCGTTGAAAAGTGAGTAGGTATTGGTTGCAACGACTACAGACCAAGTTTCAGAATTTATGAGAGACTTGACGGATTTTTTCTGCGGAGATGGTATACCAGAGCCATCATTGGATGTAGTCATGTCGAGAATGTGAATTCATATGCACTAATTTATTTTTGGAATTCACAGAAAATAAATACTTCTTTAATTTAGCACGGCTGGAGAATTGAGAGCAGCTGTACGAGTTGTCACTGTGCGTTCAATGTTTGATGTACTCACTGTACTCACTTTGATGTACTCACAGTCAGCATAGCCACCATTGTTTCAAAAAATGCCTTGAGCTTTTCTGAAATTCATCAGTATAGTTCGTCAAAACAATTTCCACCAAACTCACGTTTCACAGCTTTCCTATAGTCTTGTACAATGTACATCACAATTGCAGCATCCATAGCAGGGTAAAGCGTGAACGCGCATAAAAATATACCAGTGGGAAGGCTCAACTCAAGATCAAGCAACGGCAAATGAATGATTAACATAACTGGGAAGAACAATGTGCACGTCGGTGTGACAATTTGAATAACCAAGGTTTTGAAAAATTGCTGATGCAGAGTTCTCAGTGAAGGGGACAACATCCCCAGCTTCGCTTCCATGTCGGAATACATTTGTACGGCACAAGAAATAATGATGGTATACTGGAACAACATGATAAAAGTCATGCCCAGCGTGCACGAAACGTTCAGCCATCGGATAGAGCCAGTCGTGTCATAAGCCACTACTATAACACCAGCTATCTCATTGATGTCAATTGCGTACTTTTGACACATTTCGTTTTTCATATAACTTTTTGAATAGTCATCCATTTTGTCGAGGTAGTAAAGAATTAGAGCCCAGACAACACCAACAGAAAAAGCGTACGCAAGACTGAACAAAAACTTCCAACCTTTGAAGTAGCGCAACTTGGTTTCACTGGAAATTTTGATCTAGACCTGTAAAAATTTTTTTTAGCAGCTCTTACTCAAAAACCGCCCAGTATCGATACAAAAACTGCACCGACAACAAGGATATCGTTGTTGCATACACTCCCGAATACAGTGCAATAAGCCAAGTAACAGCTTCTTTCCCAAAATTGAACGGATGATGGGTACTGTAGTAGACGAACCCCGCGTTATAAGAATGAACGTTCTCAAAGATTTCCTAATTTATTCAGTGCTGAAATCGGTTTTTGTTACCGGGTACAGAACCAATTCAATCGTAGCAAACACAATGCCAAATGTTGGGAAAATGATCAAAAGGTATTTGTAGCTCCCAAACTTTCTGGTCACCCAGAACATGGTTAGAAAAATGAGAATGAAGCAGAAGAAAGTGGTGGAAACAAAGCCGATTTGAGCAACCAGTTGCGCATACTGCGAGTATTGATGGTAGGAGTTCGTCGTGTTGAATTGCATTATGGCAGAAAAAATAGATTGGCACGGAAAGCTTACATACTATAATACCAGGCGGTTTTCGCCCCCTTCGGGGGCTCCAACCTCCTGGCATCCGCTTTCTTCCGGGTGTATTCTACTTCTTTTGGGAACAAATTTTGCCGCAGCTCTGATCTCGCTTTATTTAAGGCATGTGATACTGATAGGCTGTATCGCGGATAATACTTCATTGAAGCTGCTAACTCACTGCTTCTGAATAGCATGTTCTCTATGTTCCCATTTCGGCGCAGAGTTGCAATGAAGTGAAACTTTCAAACATGAAATTCAGAATCAAATGTCGAAAATGGACAATGCGAGTAGTCAAGTTTTGAAAGGTTTAGGTTTCTGATAGGGGTCCAACCGGGATTATTCAAACATTTTGCGCACGTATTTCCGAAATCTCTGAAATTTTGCAACTAAATCGGGGTACCTATGTACAGTACGGTCAATAGTATATGAACTTTTGCTGTTTTCAGTTGAAAAACGTCAACTTTGGGGGTCTGGAAAAAATGTTAAACACGGTCGTTTGATTTGAAACTTCTTGAGTGTACACATCAACTCTAGAACTCTTTTTTTGTAGTTGGCAACTCTTTCATACGACCTCTTTTAGAGATGATATGGCTTGTGAAACGGTGATGACCCTAAAATCGGTGAGAATTGCACTAAAAATGCGGAAATGCGACATCGAACCACATTATAGGGACACACCATCTACAGAAGAGGTCGTATAAAAAAGTTGTCAACTACAAAAGTAGAGTTCTAAAGTTGATGTATACACTCAAAAAGTTTAAGCTAAAATTGTCAAGTTGATCATCCTTTTCCAGACCCCCCAAGTAGACGTTTTAAACTGAAAATGCCAAAAGTTCATATACTATTTGCCGGTACTGTATCTTAATCCATCGGGCATGAAAGAAAAAACCTATTCATTTTAGTCGTCGGCTCATCAAAATAGCATTTGACCTTGATTTCTTAGTACTGGAATTTCAGTTATGAAGGGCAGGAGACAGACTCACTCGCAAAAACCCTCAAAGCTATAGAAATTGTACGCTTTCAAAGTTCTCTAGCTCTCTAAAATAGTCTCCTATTGTTTCGAGAGGCTAACAACAAAAAAAAAAGAAAGATTATGACTTTGCGGGAATCAAACCCCCGACATCCCACGTCCGAGTCAGAAGGGTTCGTCACTACACCACCCGTTTGACTTTCATGTTCACTCTCAAGGCGTTTACAGAAACGCGCCTCCTCTCTTGTCTCTCCCCCTAGTTCCTCCTGTACATCCAACGGTCGTCACTGAAAAAGTATTTCATACCCGTTGAATCTTCTAGTAGCAGAAAACTCTCGAAAATAGTGGAAAACGTTCAGAAACTTTTTACAAAAGACCGATTCATTTCCTGGCATTGAACCCGGGTATCACGATCAGCGACCAAACATCCGCACCACTACGCCACGGGTGCATATGCCAACAGCGATGGGAGAGGGGTAGACATAGCGGTCGGCACTGCGCACCTCGCTCCCCTCCCTTCCCCTCTTCTCTTGCCCTCCACCACTCACGCATGCGCTAAAGTGAAAATGGGGGTGAATTACAGAAAATATCAAAATTCATATTTTTGAGAAAAGAAAAAAACGGGCATCATCTCAGACAAATTTCCAGTCGATCTATATAAGTTTCATCCAAATCGGTCCACTGACAGTCGAGTTATGGCGTGCGACAGACAGACAGACATACGGAAATTGTCGATTGTTATTAGTAAAGATTTGCCTGTTATGAAGAACAGGAAATTAAAAGATGTGCATTCTGAGAAGTTGATATTCTTTTTAGTACTAATAACATGCCTAGATATATAATATGTGCAGATACTTAAGATCTACTATGAAGTTGACTCCAAATGTCACTAAAGTGCCATGAAAATGCGGCTCCGTGACACTGTGACATTTACAAACGACTTGAACTTTCATAGATTAGTGAAAACATCCTAGTTTCGAAACGGAAGAAATGTAACTTCTTTTACAGACACTGAAATCATTTTCCACGTTACCGTGGCTGTTTATGGATTCAATATTTTCCCAATATTAGACTGTTTGATACTATTGGGTGTTGTCTCCAAGTACAAGGCTACATTGAGAAGGAAGTAGGTGTTGATGGAAAAGACTGCTAACCGTTTTTTCATAATTTATAGGAGATTTGAAGAAAATCTGATGGAAGAATGGTATACCAGAACCGTCAATAGATGTGGTTATGTCGAGAATGTGATACAGAACGGATGTTGAATTTGGTTTCTAGTAGAACGTTCAAGGCAGTGTAAAATTTTCAGCTTCAACCTAACAATCGCCTTTTTCAAAGTTTCCTTTTTTATCAAACGATCAAATTTTCTTTCCATCGAAACCTTCATCAGCATATTTCTCTCATCGAAAGTTCATGATAAGCGTTTTGCTGATAGCGAAAATGCCTATAATTCAATTTCAAACGCTCTACAATCGACAATGATGTGCATTTCCAAACTAAGTATTCTCGGTATATTTGTTGTACTTGGATTCGTTTTGATTGCGGTCGGACTTTTCACACCAGCGTGGGTGTGTGGTGGTTGGTGGTTTTACTCTTGTGGTGGGATTGTGCCCTTCTATTCGGTATGCTTTTATATGTTGATGTTTTTTTTAATATATGTCACGGTTTCAGGACGAAGATGTCTGGATAGCCGTGGCCAGTTGGTTGATGTATATCTCGTTTGCCGCTTCGATTATTCTGCTCTTCAACTATTATCAGACACAGTAAGTCCTTCAGCAAGAAATTTCTCCGTTGAATTCAACTTTTTTGAGACGAAAAGTCAAGAAAATCGGCTTCTGTAGAGACACTAAGAAATGGTTTTTTAACATCGCATGCTTGTCTTTCTTTGTCGTATTGTTGACAACAATCTCAGTCGCTACGATTGGAATCTACGCAAGCGTTTATTCGGATTGGTACAATCAGTATAGAGTGAGCTTTTTCGACGTTGAGGCATTGATATCATACTTTTACAGCTCGGATGGTCTGCTTGGCTGTGTGTTGCATCCGCTGTGTTCAATCTTGTAACGTTCCTATTTTCTGTTTATATTATGCGTCATGATTGTTGCTGACAATCACTTCTCTATAGTAAAATTTCATACTCAAGTGTTTACAATAATACCAAAGATCTGAGAGAGAATAGTTCAAAATTTTCTAAACACTTCCTTCTCCAATTCAAGGAAACAACGTGATAGATACACCGATATAATCAAATTAGCCGTCGCCGCCGCGTCATGCATGATGGACAGGAACAAACCGAAGACTATATACAGGCGGTCTCTTCATGATTCCGAAAGGTGACGTCGTCTTGATCTTTGGAATTTCACCGACTGCTTCGAGGTCATAGTCCAAGATCATATTACCAAGAACCAGATAGAGTTCCGCTCTGGCTAAAGACTCTCCAAGGCAAGATCGTTTTCCAATTCCAAATGGTATGAGTTTCTTGTCGAGGCCGTCGTTTTCCAAAAATCGTTCTGGGATGAATTTGGTGTGATCCTTGAAAAGGGTCTCGTCGGTGTGGATTAGAGCAAGATGAGTTGTCAAGGCGGTTCCAGCAGCAATGGGCTGCCCATTGACTACAGTATCCTCTGATGTTTGACGGAAGATATTGACATTCAGGATGGAGGCAATGCGTTGGACTTCCTAAAAAAGTTCACAGTGAGAAATTCCGAAACCAGTATGATCTGACTTACATTAATCACCGCATTCAAATACGGTGTCTTTGTCTTATCCGTTAGCGACACTGCCCGATGCCCTCCAGTCAAATGCACCAACTCTTCTCTTGCTTTTTCAACGACTTCTGGATGATTCAGAAGACATGCGCAAGCCCAGGATAGAGTTGTAGAAGTGGTCTCCTGTCCAGCTATCCAAAGATCGTACATATCGATGGCCAAGTTTTCCAGTCTGAAATAGAGAGACGTTGAAACACACAGGAGTACCAAGAGGCTCACGTGAAAGTCGATGGGACACCTTCTCTCTTGTCCTTCTCGTACTTGTTGATGTAGGCGTCCATGAAGTCGGTGCCGTCACCATCGATGACGTGCTCACCACTTTCGATGAGTTCTATTCTGAAAATGTCCCCCATGAGTTTAGAGGGATTCTCAAAAAACGCTCACCTCCTCTGCACATTCCTAGCTGACAGTCTATGAATCCAACTGAAAGGTCCCAAAATGTCATCCATGCGCCACTTCATCCACCACGCGTTCATCATCCAGTCCGGGAGGAAAATGTCCAACACCCCAAACTTCTCCAACCCCACCGACAAACTTTCTTTCAACTTTTCGAATTCCGGGTCGCCCTATAAGGATGACAAGATGACATATTGAAACAAGCAAACTAGCAACAAACCTGCTCGAATCGTTCACTGATAAGCAGTTGGTTGATGATACTGCCGATAAGTAGGTCAAAAAACATGGACGAGTTCGTCTCGATCGAGCCCTTGTTGTTGTTGCCGTTGGTTGTGTGGGAGAATCTGAAAATATTTTGAGATAGTATGGAGTTCTGATGATTGCATGAGAGTCTAAGTTCGTCATAGTAGACCTAGATGGGTTGAAATGGTATAAAGAGCCCTAACATAGCTCACCGATATCTATACTCCTCCATGATCTTCTCCTCCATCAGATTCCTTCCCAACCCGAAATTTCTCAACGTGGTCAACGCGAATCTTCGATGTTCCTGCCAAAAATCTCCATTCGACGCTACAATTCCTCGTCCTTCTCGAATATAATTCAATGCTCCAACTGCGAATCTTGCTCCAAACACATTCGCCTTCTTGACATGTGTCTCATGTGCCATGTCGTAGTCGGAAATGTATACTGTAGGCAACGGACCGATCCATACTGTGAAAACTTTTCCGTATTCTTGCTCCAAGTGACGGTATGCTTCTACTGCTCCGCCATACTTCCAGTAGAGATGAAATAGTTGATGGAGGTTTCCGATTATGGGGATTGGAAGGGGCCCTGGAGGCGGAAAAGTTGGAAAAAGGCCGAAATTTTATTACAAACCTTTAGGAAGCTTCCGTCTCTTCATCCATTGCTGTACCACCAAAACCGTAAGTACAGTAGAAAGTAGCAAAATTACTAACATTTTTTTTTCAATAAACTGAAATCTGACCACTGAAATTTAAAGTTTTAAAGTAGAAAAAAAAAACGATGGAAAAAAGGGCGGTCCGTCCTCTTATCAATGTAATCGAACCCCTTGTCATCAGGAAGACAATAACAAATTTGATAAGGAATTAGTGACTTTTTTGTCTCCTGATCGTTTTCTATTTTTTTTAATACGATTTTCAGAAGGATCGTATGATGGATCGTTGTAGGGGAAAGTGCACATATTATTTTTGGCTAAAAATATGGAAATATAAAAATATAAGGGCAAATTTTTGGAAAGTGTGTTTTGTAGGTTGAACAGTTATCAAATACTTTTTTTAGAACTTCATAAAATTACTGTACACGCGGAACAAATCGAATATCATAGACTGGTGGCCGTTTCATCAGAGCAAATGGGGTAGGCGATCTTATTTCTGGAATCGGACCAACTGACTCCAGATCGTAATCCATCACCAAGTTTCCAAGGATCTGAAATTTAGAAAATGATTCACAGTACTCCAAGATTTGACCTACCAAATAAAGCTCTGCCCTTGCCAACGATTCTCCTGGACATGCCCGTTTTCCGATTCCAAATGGTATCAACTTTTTCTCCAAATTATAATTCTCCAGAAATCTATCTGGCTTGAAATCGGTATGATCTTTATACAGATCCTCATCTGTATGTAGCATTCCCAGCTGGGTAGTAACAGCAGTTCCAGCAGATATAGGCTGACCATCAATTACAGTATCCTCATGGATGTGACGAAGAATGTTCATGTTCAGAATCGAAGCGATTCGTTGGACTTCCTATAAAATTTCAGATGAAAAACTAAACATTTCCAGTTGACCAAACTCACATTAATTGTCGCATTAAGGTACGGTGTCACCGATCTATCTGTAAGTGAGACCCCTCTAGTACCACCTGTGATGCCAACAAGTTCTTTTCTTAATTCCTCGACGATTTCTGGATGATTCAAAAGACACACGCATGCCCAAGTTAATGTGGTCGATGTTGTTTCCTGTCCGGCCAGCCAAAGGTCGTATAGGTCGATGGCCAGGGTGTCCAGGCTTGAAATTGCTAATGTGAAAGATTGATGAAGAGAAAGGGGACTCACGTAAAGTTGGAATCCGCGATTCCTTCTCTTTCATCTTTTTGCATTTTGACAAGGAAGGCGTCCACAAAGTCGTCACCTTCTTCACTGATCTCATGGGTACCATTTTCAATAGCGCTCATTCTGAAGCAACAGTTTGAAATCTTGGATCCGAAATATTTTGGAGGGCCCCATTTCCAAAATATCTCACCTCTTCTTAACCGTATTCTTTACCAACTTTAACACAAAATCAAACGGAGCCTGTGTAACTTTTGTTCTCCATCTCCAAAGGGGACTTTTCAATAGCCAAAGTGGCGTGAACATATCCAATGGTGAGATTTCTTCCAAAGACTTTGTCAAATTCATTTTCAGCTCATCGAATTCCTGATTTCCTTGCTCAAATCTCTCGGATACCAACATCTGATTGATCACAGATCCCACAAGGATATCGAAGAATGTTGCAGCGTCGACTTCAATAAAGCCATCTTGGTTTTTGTGAGTTTTGCCAAAGTCTTGGAATCTGGAACAAAATCTGGTTAAAACTTAGGTCACCTGCCTATCTATTGATCATGAGAATAAATTATAGGATAAACTTATGTTTACCACATTCCTACAAAACTATACATTTTCATAGCATGTCAGTTAAGATTAGTTTGATGCGAGGATGGTTGATTATGAGGAAGGTAGGGAACAAAGTATGAGAGATCAAAAAACCCGGAAAACATTTCTTGCTGTTCAGCTGGAGGCCTAAAACCCCTTCTTCCAAAAATCAATTCATCTTATACTCAAGACTATGATCTAGTCCTAAAACCATTTGACATACCTGTATCTATACTCATCCATGATCTTCTCCTCCATGAGATTCCTTCCCAAACCGAAATCTCTCAAAGTTCTCAAAGTGAATCTCCGATGCTCCTGCCAAAAATCTCCATTCGACCCAATTATCCCTCTTCCCTCTCTAATATAGTCCATTCCTCCAATCGTATACCGATGTCCAAACACATGAGCTCTCTTGACATGTGTCTCATGTGCCACGTCATAGTCAGCAATGTGTACCGTAACAATTGGTCCCATCCATAGTGTGAAAACTTTCCCATACTGCTTTTTGAACTCTTGGAATCCTGCGACAAGCCCTCCATTTTTCTTGGTGTAATACGCGATTTGATGGAGATTCCCGATGAAAGGAAGGGGAAATGGACCTGAAAATTAAACTCAAAAAGTACGAAATTTTGATATAAAAACACTTACCTTTCGGATTCTTCTGTCTTATTCTCCACAAATTCCACCAAAAATAGGTCAGAGTAAAGACAGAAATCAGCAACAGAAACATTGGCGGGAAAAAATGTGTTTCTTATCTCACTTCGTTCTTTCTTTTTATATATATATACGAAACCAACAACTGACCCCACTAGACTCTTTTCTCTCGTTCAAAAGTCGTCGAGATGTCAAAAAATAGTATAAAAATATAAGAGACTCAGATAATCAGAGAAGTGGTTGGTTGCGAAAAACAGCGGGGATTTCGTCGGGTAACAAGATTTTTGGTGACAATTATTTTTTGTTTTGCAGGTGTAAAAAATATCTAGCTAGTCATTTTTTATACAGAACACAATTATGAAAAAGAAAAACAAAAAAAGTTGTCATTCCACTGGCACAAATCTGATATCATAAACCGGGGGTCTTTTCATCAAGCCAAATGGAGTAGGAGTTTTGATTTCCGGAATTGCTCCAACTGATTCTAGATTGTACTCCAATATTAGGTTTCCAAGGATCTGAAAACTTTTTTTGATCTACTCTCATCCGTTTATTTGACCTACCAAATACAACTCTGCTCTTGCCAGAGACTCTCCTGGACATGACCGTTTTCCGATTCCAAATGGAATCAATTTTTTCTCCAAATTGTTATTCTCCAAAAATCTTTTTGGGTTAAAGATGGAATGATTCTTGAAAAGATCCTCGTCAGTATGCAGCATAGGTAGTTGAGTTGTGACACATGTTCCAGCTGACACCGGTTGACCATCTATTACAGTATCCTCTTCCAGGTAACGGAAGAGATTTGAGTTGAGGATGGAACCAATTCGTTGGACTTCCTGGAATGGTTGAATAATCAAATTATTTTTCAGTTGACCAGACTCACATTAATAGTCGCATTAAGGTACGGTGTAACCGATCTATCTGTAAGTGATACCCCTCTAGTACCACCTGTGACTCCAACAAGTTCTCTTCTTAATTCCTCAACGATTTCTGGATGATTTAGGAGACAGACGCATGCCCAAGTTAATGTGGTTGATGTTGTTTCCTGTCCGGCAAGCCAAAGGTCGTACAAGTCGATGGCCAGTGTGTCTAGGCTGGAAATAGAGGAATTACAGACACACAGACAGACAAAACTTACGTAAAGGTAGAGTGATTGAGTCCTTCCTTCTGGTCCTTTTGCATTTTCAATATGAAGACATCCACAAAGTCATCACCTTCTTCGCTGATCACATGGGTATCATTTTTGATTGCGGACATTCTAAAAAAAGTCATTATAATGAATTTTGGAAGTCTTGATTTTAGAGGTGGGCGGGTTTATCTATATCAGCTCAGCTTAGCGGGACAATAAATCCAGACCTCCACCCTCATTACCATAATCAAAGTACCTCTTGGCCACTCCATTCTTTACCAGCTCCAGTACAAAATCAAACGGTGCCAGCGCTGTTCTCGTCCTCCACTTCCACAAATTGGACTTCAACAACCAAAGTGGTGTGAACATATCCACTGGGGAGATCTCCTCCAGAGACTGTGCCAAACTGATTTTCAACTTTTCAAAGTTCTCATTCCCTTGCTCGAATCTCTCGGAGACCAACATTTGGTTAATCACTGATCCCACAAGGATATCAAAGAATGTTGCAGCATTCACTTCTATGGTTCCGTTTTTGGTACCATGAGTTTTTGAGAAGTCTTGGATTCTGAAACAAACTTTCATTTGAGCTTGGCCTAGATGAGTTACCTGTATCTATACTCATCCATTATCTTCTCCTCCATCAGATTCCTTCCCAGTCCAAAATCTCTCAACGTTTTCAACGCAAATCTCCGATGCTCCTGCCAAAAATCTCCATTCGACCCAACTATTCCTCTCCCTTCCCGGATATAGTCAGTTAGTCCGAAACTGAACCGATGCCCAAATATATTGGCTCTCTTCACATGTGTCTCATAAGCCACTTCAAAGTCAGCAATGTGTACTGTGGCTATGGGACCCATCCATAACGTAAAAACTTTTCCGTACTGCTTACGAAACTCGTTGAATCCAGACACAAGCCCTCCAGTCCTCCAGGAGTGGTAGATGATTTGATGGAGGTTTCCAATGATAGGGAGAGGGAACGGTCCTAAAAACCACATTTTGTTGAAATACTTAACATGTCACATACCACCAGGATTCCTTGCTCTTCTCCGATAAAGATTCACTGTGAAGTAAGTCAGAATAAAAGCCAAAAACAGAACTAGAAGCATGTTCGACTGATAAAATTTCTGCTATTTTGTGACTTCTTTTATAGAACCAGGCCCAGGTACTTTTGTTTGTTCAAAAGTTGAGAGAGATCAAAAAGTGTTAGAGGAATAGACAAGCAAATGTGTGGTTTGAAGGGAGGTAACTACAGTGGAAACACATTTAGACAAGATTTCTGGTGACATTTTTATTCAGTGACCACATAGTATTGGATGAGCAAAAATCTTTACTAAACTTTTTATATATGTATCTCGTTGATGAGTACAGTAATCGGAAAGTGGTCAACTAAAAAAATTTTTTTGGACATTGCTTTATTACATCCAAACAAAAGAAAAACCAAAAATTGTCTTTATTTGTGATGGACCTCAGTATGTGCACTTCAACGCAAATTTTCACTTTTTCAAATTTAGTCTGTTTCACAGGTTTTTCGAGCGCTTAAAATTCGATTGGCAGAAAGATGGGAAGAATGTTGCAATCATAAAAAACGCTAAAAATAAGCAGGTTTTTGTCCATGAAATAATTGAATTTGTTAATCGAACAAACTTTACATAACATTGAAACATATAATCAAATTGCTGCATCGGGCTCGCTCCTTCTTTTAACATCTTTTTTTTTGAACCGAATTCAAGAATTATGGATATAAAAATTTTTGAAAATATTTTAATCAATACCATAAACAATACTACCCATATAGAAACTACCACTTATCACTTTACCGATGAAGACAAAGCGTTGATTTTACACATGCTCGAGCGCATTCCAGATTTTCTCGCTAAATTGGGTATAATGCTACTGTCAATAGTATTTGCCCTTCTTGTGATTGGAATTTTTCCCATTTTTCTCATTGTTCACAAAGCTAATAGGGAGAAAGATAGAGAAGTGGCCTAATCTAAAGAAGATTTCTGAAGAATCAATATTTTCAGACTGCAGTCTTCCCAATTATTAATCATTTCTTTAAAGTGGTATGCTGGTTTTATGCCTGGTTTTATACCACTATCGTTGGTTTGATTTATGACAGAGAATATTTCTTTACTGATCATCCGTTCGTTCAGAATGAAAAACTGAAATAGAAGAACTTTTCAGATCCGGGTTTCAGACCCTGTTTCTTCTTTTTCTTTTTCTGCTTGTTTTTGTAGTAATTTTGCTCATGCATCTTTGCCATCTTATACTATCATTTTTGGCGATTCAAAGATTTCTCCTCTACTTTTATCCAGCAACAGAACCGTATATAACAACTAAGAATCCAAAATGGGGTTTCACTATACTTTATGTGATGTTTTATTTGGCTCACATTGTAGGGTATATTTTCATGAACCATCTAATATCAAAGGGATTATTGAGTTCAATGATAGTGTATGATCAGATTTACCCGGTAAGTTAAAAGAAGATTCTTAATCACATACCAAATTTTCAGTACTACTGTTTCACACTTTACACTATCACATTCATCTCCGCAATTCTATACATCCCGGTTGTTATCAGTATTCGTAAACTTCAGCAACTATCATCTTCCGTGAAAAACAAACCTCATAAATCAATAATGTATCAGACAGTTTTTATTGTCTTCTTTAAACTTGTGAGTTTTACAAATCCTTTTTTTTCAAAAAATCTATTGTTTCAAGGCGCACATTCTCCTGCTCGTCACCATCAACTACAACGGTTTTATGACTTATAAAGTTGGTTGAAAATATTTCCTTAAAAATTATGAAGTTAAGTTTCAGCATTTAATAGCTTTCTGCGCTCTTGACATATTTTCTATGCCTTTAACAATTCAAGTAACCTATTTGTTGAGCAATAAAAGAAATATGGATACTGTTAGAAGAGCGTTCTCGTGCAGAAAGCAGTCAGTGGAGCCTTACTTGGAACACGCGGATGCCACTACGGTGGTTGCCCCTAATTCATGATCAATTCTATTTTTTTAACATTTTATGAAATTTTTCACAAACACTTTATTTGTGAGTTTCAGTCCCAATTACTGATTTGCATGTTTTCAAAACTCGAAAGTCGTTGGGTTGTTCTGTATAGATTCAAGACTAGGTAGATCAGAGAAGCAATCAGTAATATAATCAATATAATATCAGAAGCATAAGCAGTACTTTTTTGGGTTTCTTATATACCAATAAATTATCACAATACATTGATAAAGGCAATGATGATCTATTGAACAAGATAGTGGGGAACACGCAAAACCTAAAGTATGCTTTCTGTCAAGGCGCCCGGGCGCTGTCACAAACCACGTCGTTGGAAAACACTGTTATTTTTTGTTATTTTTTCAATACCAGCTTGTTATTCAGTATCATTATTTATAACAAGCGTAAATTTTTGCATTTCTGTATTATTTTCCAAGATTCAAAGCTGTCATGGTTCGAAATGTGTTGACTAGCTGGCTCGAGTCGCTCCGTGTTTCTCCCGATAATTGTCACTTTAGCATCTACTATGGCGAACAGGACGGCAGTAGCCCTTCCAATGCCATTGGACAAACCTGAAATAAATGTTTATGGTAATAGGGGATGAAAGAAAATTAGGATGTCTCTGAAAAGTTGGTTATGCTGCCTACACTCACCAGTGACAATAGAAACCTTTCCAGAGAAACGAGATCGGAGAACAATAACAGAGATCAATAGTATACCAGAAAAAACGCTACGACGTATTTTTATACTAACGTTTTTTGTGATCTCTGCCATTCTGAGGCACAAAAATTTGGATTATTCGGTGATTTTTAAACTAGAGCAGAAACTCCGTGAACACTACTGTTGCAATGTTTTCTCGAAAAGTGTCTGGAGAAAAGTTCTTTCTCGCTTATCTTATTCTGGCACTAGAAACATTTAGCATATCATGAATGCGAGCCCCCGAAGGAGAGCAAAAAACCCACATTAGGTTCGAAAAGTCCAAAAAATGTTAGTCATATTTGAGCCCACATAACATTGAACCCTCCCCTCCTCCTTTTCTACTTCCCACTCTCTAATCCTCTACCATTCTCCAGTATGTCTCGCACTTTTTTCTATGTGGTTTGTCCATGTGGTTTGTGCCCGCCAGTCGTATATAAGACAAATTTTTTTTTTGTTCAGATAAACGCTCTATTCGCTCGATATGGGCGGAATCCTTTCCCACTTGAAACCTGAGAAAAATACAGAGATTCTTAACGCGTCTTGTGGACCAATTCGTGGCAATGTGTATAAACATGTGAGTTAGAAATCCGATTTATCTTCAATTTTTAAAAGTTTTCAGGAAGAGAAAATTGTAGATGGCTATCTTGGAATACCCTATGCTAAACCACCGATTGGAGAACTTCGATTCAAAAAGCCAGTGGCCGCCGAGAAATGGTCCGAACCATTGGATTGCTACAAATATGGACCAGCGTGTCCACAGGCCGGAAAATTTGCTGTGGTGAGCCATTTTTCGAAAATTATCAAATTCTGAGAGGCGTTCCAGATGCTACATGAAGGCGTAACTATCAGCGAGGAAAAGTGTCTCAATCTGAATGTCTTTGCTCCTAGATGGAAATCGGATGAGTTCGTGAGTGTTGTAACGGAAAATGTATTCAAGATAACTTTTTGATTTTAGCCCAATGGCCTCCCAGTGATGGTTTACATCCATGGTGGTGGATTTGAAATGGGATACTCCGCGTGTTTCGATGATTACTCGCTGTCCGGTAGGATCCCTCTACAAGACATTGTTGTAGTTTCTATTAACTACCGTGTCGGTCCACTGGGTTTCTTGACAACTGGAGATAGCGTGGCAAAAGGAAATTATGGATTATGGGATCAGACTCTTGCCCTGCAATGGGTCCAAGACCATATTGCATCATTTGGAGGGGATCCTAACAATGTGACGATTTCTGGAGGAAGTGCAGGGGGAATTAGTGCTGATCTTCTAGCGTTGAGTCCACATTCCAATAGTAAGTTTTAGCCAAGTTACCTGATTAGCTTAGTACTCATCATTACTAATAATAATTTGTCACTTTCCATCTGTGAGTCTGTCTGTGACACAAACCCAAACCATTTGATTCCCCATCAGTTTTCAGAACTCTTTCACCGCTTCTTTTCCATGTCTGGAACTGCATACTGCACCATCACAGTTCGCCCAAATGCCGATGAAGCACATGTTTGCGAAGTTTTCGCAAAGCATTATGGATACTCGGGACATGGTCTGTATTCCTGAACTTATGAATAATTGCAATTCTGATTTCCAGACTCTCAAAGCTTGCTAGAATGGTATCAAACCCAAGACTTGTCACTTTTCAAACAAACTGCTGAAGTTGTAACTGATTTTTCTGGATTCTTCTTTTTCGTCCCAAACTTTGACGGTGACTTTTTCCCAAAACCGTTTGACGAGCTGAGGGAAGAGGCTCCAAAACTGGATGCTATGATTTGCAATGGAGAGTACGAAGGGCTCGGATTTAGTTAGTAGTTTCGCAAAAAAATTTTAAGCGAGATACACTTCATTTCAGTCATGGGCAATCCGACATGCTCTGATCCCAACGACAACTTAAAAAATCTAAAGGATTCCATTGAGTATGCATACAGTCCGGATGTCACCGGGAATCACGTCGAGGTGCAGAGGAAACTATTCAAGGCTTATACGGAAGGAGTTGATATTTTGAGTCAATCGGAATTGGTAAAGAAAGTTGTGGAGGTATGCTAAGCCGATTACATCAAGAATTTTATGTATTTTTTCCAGTTCCTCGGTGACTACATGTTCAACCTTCCCGCCCTGCAAACCGCAAAATCTTGTGCTTCAAATGGCAATAACGCTTATCTCGCCTCATTTGACTATTTCTACTCTGGAACCGTATTTCCACCACAGTTCTCTGCTATGCTTCCATTTAGAGCGTCCACTCACGGAACATGCCACCCATATATCTTTGGTGCGGGAATTAGCTCCGCATTCATTCCATCAGAAGAAGAATGGGAGGTGATGGATTTGATGGGAAAGTTCGCGTCGAATTTTGTGAAATATGGGTAAAAATCTTATGAGATAATGATAAACTAATGGCGAAGATGTTGCAGAAATCCAAACGGGAAGAATAAAACCGGAATCTGGGAGAAGTACAGTATGAACCAGCCAGATAGATATTTCAAAATTGACTATCCAAATAGTGAAATGAGAGACAACTTTCAAAACGGACGACTGCAAGTTTTCGAAGACATCAAGAAACATGATATCAGATATCAAAAGTTTATGTTTGGAAAATCACTCTAATTTTGTTTCAGGATTAATAAACATGTCTATGTACACCTAATCTATCAAAATAGGAAAATTAAAACAGTAAAAAAAATTTGTTATGATTTTCTATCTTTGACTGGAACGAATCGAATATGAAAACTTGGTGGCCTCTTCATTAAACCAAATGGAGTGGGTGTCTTGATTTTTGGCACAGGTCCAACTGGTCGTAGATCGAAAACCAGAATCAGATTCCCAATGATCTGAAATTCATATCGTCAAATTTTTAATCAAGATTCTGATCTACCAAGTACAACTCCGCCCTAGCCAGTGACTCCCCAGGGCAAGACCGTTTTCCGATTCCGAACGGAATCAAAGTCTTCTCCAAGTTTTTGTCCTCCAAGAATCTAGAAGGGTTGAATTCTGTTGGATTCTTGAAAACAGATTCATCGGTGTGGATCATAGACAATTGTACGCTGACAACAGTTCCAGCTGCCACCGGTTGACCATCAATCACAGTATCCACTTCTAGGATCCGCGATAGGTTGGTGATGAGGACCGAGGCTATGCGTTGGATTTCCTGAAAACGGTTTTGAAGTTGGAAGATATTACTGGTCAGAAAGAGCGCTCCATCGCGAACACACTACTTCTAGAGCTCAAGGCTCTCAAATAACCATCATTCTGGTTATGAGACTTGATGCCGACCGAGGCACTGATGTTGACTGTCTTGCCAAAAAAACTTACATTAATAGTAGCATTCAAGTACGGTGTGAGGGGCTTGTCCTTCAGTGAAAGCCCTCTAGTGCCATCTGTGATTTCCAAAAGCTCCTTTCTCAGCTTCTCAACGACTTTGGGATGATTCAAAAGACATACACATGCCCAGGTGAGAGTCGTGGATGTTGTCTCCTGTCCAGCTAGCCAAAGGTCATAGAGGTCGATGGATAGGGTCTCGAGGCTGAAATAAACAAAGATAATCTTGTTAACAGACAAAATAGGTTCACTTAAATGTGGAATCCTTCACTCCATCCTTCTTATCCTTATCCGTCTTGATCAAAAATGCATCAACATAATCATCACCCTGCTCGCTCATCACATGCTTGCCACTCTCTATAGCGTGCACTCTAAAACCGTATTCACTAGAAGCATAACTTGTTGAATTACAGTAAGGTACCTTCTCTGTATCCCCCTCTTCACCAAGTCGTAAACAAAATCCAATGGAGCAAATATGACTTTTGTCCTCCACCTCCAATACTTTGACTTCAACAACCACAGAGGTGTGAATGCCTCAATAATAGAAACCTTCTCCAGAGATTTTGATAAGTTGTCTTTGAGTTTTTCAAATTCCTTATCATCCTGCTCGAATCTCTCGGATACCAATAGCGTGTTTATGATAGATCCCACAAGGAGATCGAAGCAAGATTGAGCGTGCACTTCGATTCCTCCATCCTTAAAGTTGGTTTTTTTGTAGTCGGCAAACCTAAAACTTGACTTGCAGCTTAATTTTTTTTCAAAATGAACTTACCTATATCTATACTCCTCCATTATCCTCTCCTCCATGAGATTCCTTCCCAAACCGAAATTCCTCAACGTCGTCAACGCGAATCTCCGGTGCTCCTGCCAAAACTCCCCATTCGACCCTATTATCCCTCTTCCTTCTCGGATATAATTCATGCCTCCATTGGAATACCGTACTCCAAATGTGTTGGCTCTCTTGACATGTGTCTCATGCGCAACATTATAGTCACTAATGTGTACTGTAGGTATCGGACCCATCCATAGTGTGAAAACTTTTCCGTACTGTTTTCTAATCTCGTTAAGAGCTTGAACTGTTCCCCCAGTCTTCCAGCAGCGGTAAGCAAGTTGATGGATGTTTCCGATGATTGGGAGAGGTGTGGGACCTTAACATTTTTTGAGTTGTGACCTGAATTTGGGAATCTCACCTCTAGGAAGCCTTCGTCTAGCTCTCCATAGGTTTACAGTCAATAAAGTGAGAATCGCCGTTAAAATTAAAACAAAAAGCATTTCTGGCTAACATTTCCGTGGTAATTGGTGTTTATATATCCACCCCAAGGTGTAAGTTCACAAGATCATTTTTGCCGATAGATAAGAGGAATAGTAATCAAAAGAAAATTGTGTTACGAAATAGTGTGGAGCGGAGAGAGACATCCAGACAATCAGAAGTGTGATTTTCTAGTGGGGTAGAGGTATAAGCCTACACAGACAACAGTTTTCGGGGTAAGTGGGAAATATTGATGATTATTTTCGATTCTTTTTTTTCATTTCATTCTTTCGATTTTCTATGGTGTCTGTACATAGAATTTTTTCCTAATTTTGATTCAAGGATGTTAGCCTTTTTTCTAAGAAGTTTATTTGAAAATGAGCCACTATATTTCACAGAAAAATAAACTGATGAACTTCAACGATCAATTAATCGGAACAAATCTAATGTTATAATTTGGAGGTCTTTTCATCAACCCGAATGGAGTATGTGTCTTGATTTCAGGCGTCTGCCCAACTGGCTCCAAATTGAAGTCCAAGACTAGATTGCCGGTTATCTGAAATTTCAAAGGGGTCACAATATTTTCTAGTTCCCAACTAACCAGGTACAATTCCGCTCTGGCCAACGACTCCCCTAAACACGACCTTTTTCCGATTCCAAATGGCATCAAGGTTTTCTCTAAATTGTTATTCTCCGAAAATCTTGAAGGATTAAACTCTTTGTGATTCTTGAAGACAGTCTCATCGGTGTGAAGAAGTGACATTTGAGCTGTGACAACTGCTCCAGCGGCCACAGGTTGACCGTCGATTACTGTATCCTCCTCCAGGATTCTGAACAAGTTGGTGTTGAGGATAGACGCGATTCGTTGGATTTCCTGAAACTCAAATTAGTTGAAAATGTTGGATATCCTAAAACCAAATCAGTTTGAACTTCAATGAAAAAACTCACATTAACAGTGGCATTGAGGTACGGTGTGTTTGGCTTGTCCGTCAGGGAGATTCCTCTTGTACCTCCTGTGACCCCAATAAGTTCTTTTCTAAGTTCCTCAACGACTTCTGGATGATTCAGGAGACACGCGCATGCCCAGGTTAATGTGGTTGATGTTGTCTCCTGACCGGCTAGCCAGAGATCATACAGGTCGATGGCCAGGGTCTCGAGGCTGAAATTGTCAACCTAATTGGTTATTCTGGTAATGTACAGTAATAGCTGATCATGAACAGTTTTGGCCGTTTTTCGTTGTCCACTACTACTGTACTACTCACAATGTCTACTATCCAACTCACTCAAAAGTAGAATCCACCACTCCATCCTTCTTATCCTTCTCCATCTTGATCAAAAATGCATCCACATAATCGTCACCTTCCTCGCTGATTGTATGCTTCCCACTTTCGATAGCATCAACTCTAAACTTCAAGTTTATTTTAATGGGTCATTAGTTTTGAAATTCACCTTCTCTGAATGCCCCTCTTCACCAGACCATACACAAAATCAAATGGCCGGAAAATAGTTCTCGTCCTCCATTTCCAGTAATCAGATTTCAGCAACCACAGTGGCGTAAATGCGTCAATAATGGACACTTTTTCCAATGACTCTGCTAAGTTCACTTTCAACTCTTCAAATTCTTCGTTTCCTTGTTCAAATCTCTCAGACACCAATAAAGTGTTAATTATGGATCCGACAAGTAAATCGAAGCAAGAAGAAGCATGCACTTCGACTCCACCGTTCTTGAAGTTGGTCTTTTTGAAGTCGGCAAATCTGAAATTTTTAGATGATGTATGTACAATATGTAGTCCTGCTATTTGGAATCAAAACGATATCTTTCTGAGTATAATCTAGTTGTTCAGTTTCTCTTATTCGACAAAAATCTCTGATGGAGACAATCGGAGATTGTGATGTGATAAGAAGGTAACATGAAGGATTATTTGAACTAAATTTGATAAGAGAGACATTGAAACAAGTCAAGTGACCACAACAAATCTGGCCTAAGTTTTCCAATTTTTTCTCGGCCATTTTGCCCACCTGTATCGATATTCCTCCATGATCTTCTCCTCCATAATATTCCTACCCAACCCAAAATTTCTCAACGTCGTCAACGCGAATCTCCTGTGCTCCTGCCAGAACTGTCCATTCGACGCGATGATCCCTCTTCCTTCTCTAATATAATTCATTCCTCCTTTTGAATACCGTACTCCAAAAGTGTTGGCTCTCTTGACATGAGTCTCGTGTGCAACATCAAAGTCAGCAATGTGTACTGTGGGTATGGGACCCATCCATACAGTAAAAACTTTTCCGAATTCTTTTCGAAACTCATGGAATCCAGAAACTGTTCCTCCAGTTTTCCAGCAGTTGTAGATAAGTTGATGCAAGTTTCCAATGAAGGGGAGGGGTGTGGGTCATGAAATTTTTTTCAAAGATTATTTTCACATTTCTATATCTTTTTACCTCTAGGAAGTATTTGCCTAGCCTTGTACAGTTTCAAGGTGAACACTCCAATAACCACAGTCAAAATTAAAACGAAAATCATCTCAAGAATACACCATGTATCATCTTCTACATGTATATACAGTGGCGAAAAATGGTGAGTGTCACTTTACTTTCCTGTTCCAAACTCAGACGATAGTTGTCCAATCTTTTTGAAATTTCGCATGTGTAATGAGAAAACCTTCTGAAACAAGCTCCTAGTTTTTTGAAAATCAGAATTCACTTAGTACTCCATAATAGCTCCAGATGTAGGCGTCACTCAAAATTGAAAAAAATAACTTTTCCAAAAATCAATGAATCATCCTAGTTTTTGAGTATAATAAACAAAAATGTTTAAGTATGCACTAAAAAAATTTTGGTCCAAGTTGGAAGGTCGGCTCTGGAGATATGGAGCTCGGAGCACCAAATGCTCTGTTTGGTTCATGGCTCATAACTTGGTCAAAATCAGTTGAATCAAGTTCAACATTTGGGAAGATGTGTATCTGTGATTGGTAAACATAACCAAAATTTAAAATTTCAATTTCGAGCAAAACATTTTTTCTTGATGTATTGACCATACTGCACCAAACGAGGTGCTGTACATGGGTAAAAAAAAATTTGTTTGAAATTGGAATTTCAAAATATGGTTCTGTTTACCAATCACAGATACACATCTTCCCAAATGTTGAACTTGATTCAACTGATTTTGACCAAGTTATGAGCCATGAACCAAACAGAGCATTTGGTGCTCCGAGCTCCATATCTCCAGAGCCGACCTTCCAACTTGGACTAAAATTTTTTTAGTGCATACTTAAACATTTTTGTTTATTATACTCAAAAACTAGGATGATTCATTGATTTTTGGAAAAGTTATTTTTTTCAATTTTGAGTGACGCCTACATCTGGAGCTATTATGGAGTACTAAGTGAATTCTGATTTTCAAAAAACTAGGAGCTTGTTTCAGAAGGTTTTCTCATTACACATGCGAAATTTCAAAAAGATTGGACAACTATCGTCTGAGTTATGAACAGGAAAGTAAAGTGACACTCACCATTTTTCGCCACTGTATACACAAAATTTCTTCTCCTCCACTAACTACATGATTTAGAGAGAACTAAAGAATCCAACTAAAGATAAGATGGACAACAAGAAAATAGACGATGGAGGACTGATAACTATGAAGAGAACGCAGACATGAAAATGCGTGGTTTTTAGTCGAAATTCACAAACAACAGTGTGTTTTGCTGATAAGGGGGGGGGGACAAACCATAAGAAGGGGTTATCAGGGGAGGAAAACTTTGTTCTAGAAATGGGAAGAAGCAAACGCGCTCTAACGAACAACTTGCATTTGTTACATATTAGCGACATTTCCCGAGAGGAAACGCGCTCCATCGTCAACATGACTGAAATTTGAATTTTCAGCTTTTTTGCCGCTTTTTTTTCCAAAACAACGAAACATGTTTTGGTGGGTGCGTGGACTTCTCGTGGACAAATCGACTGCTGCGCGAGTTGTCCACAAGGAGTCCACGCACCCACCAAAACATGTTTCGCTGTTTTCAAAACGGCGGGAAAGCTAAACTTTTAAATTTCAACCAAGTTGGCGATGGAGCACATTACCTCTTGGGGAATATCGCTAATACAGACAGATGATGGAGTTTGAAATGTTGAAGTTTTCAAATCTTTTTTTTTTTTTGCAAAAATGTGTGTTATTAAACATTCAATTTATTTCTAAGTTTTTGAAAATATCAAATTTTAACTGGAACCAATCGAATATGATAATCAACAGGTCTTCTCATCACTCCAAATGGGTTGATTGATTTTAATTCAGGCACAGGACCAACTGGTTCCAAATTGAAATCCAGCATAAGATTTCCAATTATCTGAATCCAAAAAAAAACTGTTTTTAATGTCAAATATCACTCACCAAGTACAACTCGGCCCTCGCCAATGACTCCCCGGGACATACTCTCTTCCCGATTCCAAATGGAATCAGGGTTTTCTCCAAATTGCTATTCTCCAGGAATCTAGAAGGGTTGAATTCTGTGGGATTTTTGAAAACAGATTCATCTGAATGGATCATTGACATTTGAACGGTGACCACTGTTCCAGCTGATATGGGTTGACCATCGATTACAGTATCCTCTGTCAAGACTCGAGATAGATTGTTGGCGAGGATAGAGGCGATGCGTTGGATTTCCTGAAACTTTCAAGTGCGCTCTATTGACAATTTCAAGGAACTCACATTGATAGTAGCATTCAAGTGCGGTGTCTTTGGTTTATCAGTCAAGGATACCCCTCTATTTCCTCCAGTGATTTCCAAAAGTTCCAATCTCAAGTTCTCAACAACTTCAGGATGATTCAAGAGACAAAGACATGCCCAAGTCAAAGTGTTGGATGTTGTCTCCTGACCACCTAACCATAAATCAAACATGTCAATGGAGAGGGTATCGTGGCTGGAAAGAAGATTTTTAAATAGGATGTCTGGCCGCAAGACTCACTTAAAAGTGGAATCCGCCACTTCTTCCTTCTTATCCTTTTCCATCTTGTTGAGAAACACACCCAAATAATCATCACCTTCTTCGCTGGTCTCATGAGTTACGTTTTCTATTGCCTTTAATCTAAAACTTCAAAACATGAAAATCAAAAAATTTTAGATTCGCTTACCTCTTCTGAATTCCTTTCTTCACCTGAGCATGCAGAAGATCCATTGATCCAAACACGTTCTTTGTTCTCCACTGCCAAAATTTCGACTTCAACAACCAAAGTGGTGTGAAAATATCAAAAAAGGAAGCCTTCTCAAAAGTTTGTGCTATATTCTTCTTTAGCTCTTCGAACTCCTTGTCATTATGTTCAAATCTTTCGGAAACCAATAAAGTGTTAATAATGGATCCCACAAGAAGATCAAAGCAAGAGGAAGCGTGCACTTCAATTCCTCCATTCTTGAAGTTGGTTTTTTTGTAGTCTTGGAATCTGGAACATGTCTTAGTTCTAGAGATCTAGATTCCTTTAAAGAGCTCACCTATATCTATACTCTTCCATAATCTTCTCCTCCATAATATTTCTTCCCAACCCAAAATCTCTCAACGTTTTCAACGCAAATCTCCGATGCTCCTGCCAAAACTCTCCATTTGACACCACTATTCCTTTACCTTCTCGAACATAATTCATGCCACCACTGGAGAACCGTGTTCCAAAAATATTAGCTCTCTTGACATGTGTCTCGTGGGCAACATCAAAGTCAGCAATGTGTACTGTAGGTAGGGGACCCATCCATACTGTAAAAACTTTCCCGTACTGCTTCCTAAACTCATGGAATCCGGAAACCATTCCTCCAGTTTTCCAGCAAACATAAGCGAATTGGTGGAGGTTTCCAATAAGGGGTAGGGGGATGGGACCTGAGAAAATAACGAAAAAATGATATTCAAATAAAGAGTCATACCTCTTGGAAGTTTCTGTCTTGCTCGCCACAGGTTTAATATTAATAATGTGAAAATTGCAGTTAGAATAAGTACCAAGACCATTGTGTCTTTTCTCAACTTTTGTGTAAACTGACAGTCTTTATATACCAACCAATCGACTACACTTGACACATTCACCACAGTTGTGATTTTTTGAGTGGTAGATACGATTACAGGGAAAATAATTTCACGATAAGAAAACTTCTTTGGCGGATCTTCATTACAGTAACATTTCAAAACTCAATTTTTAACAGGAACAAATCGAATATGATAGCTCGGAGGTCTCTTCATTGCTCCAAATGGAGTAATCGTTTTGATTTCCGGCAGTGGTCCAATTGGTTCCAAATCAAAGTCCAGAGCGAGATTCCCAGTTATCTGAAATTAAAATTATATTCATTTTCCAAAAGTTGCCAGCACACCAAGTACAACTCCGCTCTGGCCAAAGATTCCCCTAGACACGACCGTTTTCCAATTCCAAATGGCATCAGAACTTTTTCCAAGTCATGATTCTCCAAGAATCTCGATGGATCGAATTCTGTATGATTCTTGAAAACAGACTCATTTGTGTGTAAAAGTGACATCTGAGCCGTGATAACAGTCCCAGCAGGTACAGGCTGCCCATCGACTACGGTATCCTCTTGGACCACTCGAAACAGGTTGCTATTGAGAATAGAGGCGATTCGCTGGATTTCCTGAAACTTGCAAGTTGAACATTTTTAAAGAGTGAACATTGAACATTTTCAAGGAACTCACATTAACAGTAGCATTCAAGTACGGTGTATTTGGTCTGTCTGTCAATGACACTCCTCTGGTACCTCCAGTGACTTTCAATAGCTCTTTTCTCAATTTCTTCACAACTTCAGGATGATTCAAAAAGCATACACCTGCCCAGGTCAGTGTAGTAGATGTGGTTTCCTGACCAGCTATCCAGAGATCGTACAGATCAATGGCCAAGGTCTCATGTCTGAAACTTTGTAGGAATTCTCAGTGGTTTGAAGTTTGAACTACTGTAGTTTTGGTATTATGACTAGCCAAAAATAGTTGACTCACGTAAAATTAGAATCCACCACCCCATCCTTTTTATCCTTTTCCATCTTGATCAAAAATGCATCCACAAAATCTTCACCTTCCTCGCTCAACACATGTGTTCCGTTTTCTATTGCTTCCACTCTGTAAACACATTATTCAAAAAATTGTCTCAAAATGAGATACTCACCTTTTCTGAATGGCCCTTTTTACCAAACTATGAATGAAGATGAACGGTGGAAAAACTTTTTTCGTCCTCCATGACCAAAGTCTAGAGTTCATCAACCAGAACGGTGTGACAGCATCAAGGATAGTAAATGCTTCCAAGGACTTTGCCAAGTTTGTCTTCAAATTTTCAAAGTCTTTGTTTCCCTGCTCGAATCTCTCGGATACCAATAAAGTGTTAATAATGGATCCCACAAGTAGATCGAAGCAAGAAGATGCGTGAACCTCGATTCCTCCATTTTTGAAGTTGTTCTTTTTGTAGTCGTCAAATCTGTAAAGCTTCAAAAGTCGGCGCCTCAAATCCTAATAAAGATTACCTATATCTATACTCATCCATGATCTTCTCCTCCATCAGATTCCTGCCCAACCCGAAATCCCTCAACGTTTTTAACGCAAATCTCCGATGCTCCTGCCAAAACTCCCTATTTGACGCAATAATGCCTCTTCCTTCACGAATATAATTCATTCCTCCATTCGAGAATCTTGCTCCAAATGTGTGAGCTCTTTTGACATGTGTCTCATATGCCACATCATAGTCAGCAATATGTACTGTAGCCATGGGACCCATCCATAAGGTAAAAACTTTTCCGTACTGTTTTTGAAACTCGCGGAAGGCTGCTACAGTACCTCCAGCTTTCCACATGTAATAAGCAAGCTGGTGTAAGTTTCCAATGATTGGGAGGGGTGTGGGACCTGAATAATTTGTGAAAAATGTTTTCCCTAAATATGAATCTTACCCCTGGGGAGTCTTTGCCTCGCTCTCCATAGATTCACTGTTAGAATCACAAAAATAGTAGTCAAAAATAGCAAAATTATCATTTTCGAGTCATGCACCTTGTAGATTTCTCCTTATTATATACCATTCTTGTTCTGAGGTTAAAAATATAGAACATAAACAACAAGGGAAGAAATAGTGTTGAGATAGAGGAGAGTTAGATTTTGTGACTGTTGGTAAAAGTGTCTAGGGTCACAAACAACAGTGTTGTATGGAGTAGAGACACACAAATCATAACTTTTTTATTTTTTCAAAGTATCAAAATTTCATTCAAAAATAAATGTTAAATGGATCATTTAATTGCATAGAATATCTCAAATATACAATTCTATTTCCATGGCAGAATCCTCCACTTTGATATCCCCTTGAATTCCTGATTTGATGAAGGTGATGATTTCCCAATATCGAATAGTAATTGGGAGGAGAAAGATGTCCATGATAATGAGACCGGCGAAGATCTGAAATTTCTCACAATTTTCGACTTGAACTACTGTAGTTACTCACGGTTACACTGTTTCCACCGAGGTATATCAAACTGAGAAAGCCGACCAATTTAAGAAGAATCAGGAAATTGACTTGATTTTTCACAACTTTTCCCATTGAGCAGGACTCCTTAGTGGTGAGATTAGCAGGTAAAAACTTGACTCCAACTGGCAAATTGAGCAATAATTGAGTTGACAAGTAGATGCCCTGAAGTCACTAATGTATTATGAGCATTAAGAATCTTCAACTCACAAAGTACCATTGCATAATTTTGTCTGTGCTATCCATCTTCAAGGCAAAGCTCATCAAAAGCCAGAAAACCATGATAACGTCCTTCAAAATCACAAACATCGCTACAACCATCATAACAGATCTCAGGGCATTCTTGGTATCCTCCAGGAATTTTGTTAGTATTGAGACAATTGCCATGGTAATGATAATAGTTTCCGTGTACATTCTCAACGGGATCAACATTGCAATCATGAGGAACAAAACCGAATAGCATTCTATCTCATAAAATTTCAGACCGATGTAGAGGAGAAAAGTAAGAATGAAGCCAATGAGATTCCGCTCGGCGATGGTAAGGACCTCAGTGAGTACGGTAGGCTCCGCGGAGGGTACCTAGAAAAAGGAAACTTCGTTTTCCAAAACTATCCTAAAAATCCTTACCTTCATTCCCTGGTAATTGAGAATTCCAAAAATCATCTTATGTATCAAGAAGACTATTGTGACACATACACATCCTATCAAACCATAGGATTCCAGCAAATCCATATCCTTCTGTGGTAAGTTATCAAAAAAGGTTACAGTAAAATTTTCAGACATCTTTTTTGACGATGTCTCAAAATAGTATTCTAGTCAGGATTAGTAGGATTAAATAGTGGGCTCCAAAATGTAGGCCACGCCCACTTTTCTGGGCGCGATTCTTTATCCGGGGTGCGTTTTCTGCAGATTAGTCACGGTTATAGATAGCACATGACTGCAGATACAAAATCGCGGAGCCGGAACAGGAAAAGTGAGTGAGAAAAAACTGATACCATTGATCCATGTAAAGATTTTCCCATCTGTTTTTGATTAATAATATGTCTTGTTTTGACAAGCAAAATGTATGTGAATACAATTTTCACTTCGTGCGTCACGAAAGAAATCCGGGTTGAACATATGGATAATACGTGAGAAAAAAAACCACTGAAGTGGTTGGTTGTGAAGGATTCTGAAAAATTGAGTATTTTTTTTACTCGGGATACATCTTCTCCCAATGAATCTCCTTATCAATTCTTTATTTACAACAATTTTGCAAAAATAAAATTAAAGCTTCACAGGCTTGAACCTAATGTTATAGGTTGGTGGTCTTCTCAGCAAACCGAATGGGTTCAGGGTCTTGATTGGTGGTGGGGACCCAACTGGCTCGATGTCAAAGTGGAGAATCAAGTTTGAGAGAATCTGAAAAATTTAAATTATATATCAAAAAGTAGGCTCTTCAAAACTTACCAAGTACAACTCCGCTCTAGCCAGAGACTCTCCTAGACACGACCTCTTTCCGATTCCGAACGGAATCAACGTCTTCTCCAAGTTGCTATTCTCCAAAAACCTCTCTGGTCTGAATTCGGTGGCATTTTTGAACACTGTCTCATCCGTGTGAAGCATGGACATTTGGGTTGTCACGGCGGTACCAGCCGCCAGAGGCTGTCCAGCAATTACAGTATCCTCCTCGATATGTCGGAATAGATTGATATTCAAAATCGAAGCAATACGCTGGACCTCGTTACATGTAGCATTGAGATATGGGGTGTCTGGACGGTCAGTCAAACTGATAGTGCGGTTTCCGCCAGTGAGTTTCATGATTTCTGCTCTCAACTTTTTGACAACTTCAGGGTGATTCAGAAGGCAAGCAAATGCCCAAGTGAGAGTGGTAGAGGTGGTTTCTTGCCCAGCTTGCCAGAGATCAAAAATGTCGATTGCCATTGTTTCATAACTTAAGAAATAAGGGTTTGCAGTTTTGAAATTTGTGCAACTCACTCAAAAGTAGTCTTAACTCCATCTCGTTTATCCTTTTGAATCTTGAGTAAGTAAGCGTCAGCGAAATCATTGCCTCCATCTTCAATGACATGGTCTCCAGACTCCACCTGTGCCACTCTCTTTGCAATATTTCTAACACTAACTTCATAGATAAAATCAAAAGGCTTGAAGACCTTCTTCTGACGCCAAGCCATAAGGGGAGACTCTAGGATAAAGCATGGAAAGAAGATATCAACTATTCCAAAGTTTTCCAAAGACTCTGCCAAAGCTGTCTTGATTTTTTCGAACTCCTTGTCGGTTTGCTCAAAGCGTTCGGATATCAAGAGTTGGTTGATGATGGATCCAACGAGGAGATCGAAGAAGGTACCAGCGTGGATTTCGATGGCACCGTTTTTGGTGTGGGTTTTGGTGTAGTCGGTGATTCTGAAAGTTGGAATGTTTGATATGGTGTTTTATTAGATCATTGAGGATGTCGATCGCTTGGCAACCGCTAACCGCAATCTTCAACCGTTGGCTGATCACTGGGCCGACCGCTTGTCGAAAGCTGACCGACCGTAGATCGACCACCAAGTGACCGCAGGCCGCCTGACAGTGCGGGCCGGCTTTTGGCGGCCTTGTTGAGCGCGACCACCCAGACTGACCGCAGAACAATTGTTGATTGATTGCTGGTCAGTTTTTGGCTACTTGCTGGCCGACCGCTGGCCGACCTCAAACCGACCTCTGGCCAACCGCTTCTATCAGCGCTTGGGAGTTTTTAAACCCAAGGACCCATAGACTCACCTGTATCTATACTCCTCCATGATCTTTTCCTCCATAATATTCCTTCCCAACCCGAAATTTCTCAACGTCGTCAACGCGAATCTCCGATGCTCCTGCCAGAACTCCCCATTTGACGCGATAATTCCTCTTCCATCTCGAATGTGCTGTGTGGTACCCGTTGCGAATCTTTTACTGAAAATGTTGGCTCTCTTGATATGCGTCTCATGAGCAATGTCGTAGTCGGAGATGTACACAGTTGGGAGGGGACCCATCCACAACGTGAACACTTTTCCATAGACACTCTCGAAGTGGTGGTATACGGATACAGCGGATCCTAGACGGAAAGCATGGTAGACGAATTGGTGGAAGTTTCCGATGAGTGGGAGTGGAGTTGGTCCTAAAATTGGAAATATTTAAGTTACAAGTAACTCGAGAACAAAAAAATTACCTTTGGGAAGTTTTTGGCATTTCCTCCATTGGTATGCAGTTGCAACTGCTAGCAAAGTGACAAGAAGTAGGATGATCAACATTGTATTTTTTTTTCAAAAATCTGATCTGTTATCTGTCCCTTAGCCCACCTTTATATACACGACAGTTTTTCCAATTTGATAAGACGCCAGTTCATCACAATGACTACTTCCCCTACAAAGTTCGGGTGAGAAGGAGGGAGAAGATAGTGTAGGAGAGGGGGGAAACTAGACAATGTGGGTTGTTTGAACGTGAAAACCCCGGCTGGTCAATTAGAATTTCTTGTTATGGATGGTCAGGTGTTTTGGTTTTTGTGGAATGGTCAATATGGATAATTTGAGGTTGAGGTCTAAGTCAGGGAAATATCAAAATTTAAGTTGGAAAGGCTTCGAATCGAGGGGCACTATAACCAACTACAGGTTTTGTCTGACAAAGGTGACTATACTACACTTGTGGTGTAGGCAAAAGGGTGTCCTCCGCTAGAAAGTTTCCTGATGATTAAGGAAGAAACGCATGTTTCGCCTGTTTGTTTGAAGTATCGTTTTTTGGTTTTTGGACTGTAACTTTCTTCAAACTTGATCTATTTCGTTAAAACTTGGAGACATAATACAAACAACAGTAGTTTTGAATTCTAGCACAATGAATCATATCAGTTGAAAAAATTTTTCAGGCTGCACTGCTTCACGATATCCTTGTCGAACTTGATGTAGTGCTGAAAACATAAAACTTATTATATAAATTTTCAAAATTCACATCAATAGTTTGGTAATCATCGTGATGGAAACATAATTTTTTGCTCAAATAACTAAAAATGTCACTTTAACCCAATAAATAATCAACTCACATCGCGAAGTGCTTCCCACTCCTTCTGTCCACAAGTCTCCGTGATTTCCTTCTTCATACACTGATCTTTTCCGAAAAAGTTCTTGCAAGCCTCATCTTTCTTTTTCTTATCCTTCAACTCTTCGTTGTCAAGGAATGGATCCCAGTCAGCATAGCACTTTGATTTGTTGGCTTCAAGTTTGTCGGCGCACTGCTTGAAAGGACCTGCCGCGTAGTTTATCACATTGCATAATGTTTGGATTAGAGTGTAGGCCTCTGTGATACCGGCATCCAAAAAATCTTTACAAGTGTTGTTGAAGCAGTTTTCCATAATATTGCATGTATTTTTGAACTCCTTCATTTCTTCCAGATCATTAACATCAAGCTCTTTCATTTTAGACCCGAACTCTTGCGTGCGCTGAACGTTGAATGTTAATTTCTGACGAGGCAAGCAAATAAGCGCTTACCAGGCCGCAGGACAAGGCAAAATATCCATCACTAACACTGCACCCTTTTGCTTTGGAACCAACACTTGCTCCGTGGACCACTGCTATCCCGACAAGGGCAAGGAAGAGAAAATTGATCATTATTTGGAAACAATGAAAGCTAGGAAAGAAAACTACAGGGAAAGTGTTAGTGCCCCCAATGTGTTTTGACATTGAGAAACATCGGGCTAGAATCTCGAGAGTCGCGCCAACTGGTCGATTGGGATCCAGAGAAGTGCATTTGGCTCTGGAGGAAAGCAACTGTTGCTTTGAAACATGAATTATTTTTATCACGTTGAAGGGACAAAAATGAAAATGTGAGTAAATGTTTTCTTCGATTCTCCGTCTGGTCATGGTGCCAACTGATTTATCGGGGATCCGAAACACTGGGTTGCACATCAAGAAAAAAACATGTGTTACTCCGAAACATTGTTTGTTTTTATTGCAGGAGAGGGTCGAGCATCGCTCTCAAAAATTCAAGGTTGGGTCTTCGGACCCAAAAAAATGATCATAACGATTCGATGAACACTGAAGACAATCTACTTTCCAAGCAGAAGCATTACACATAGCAGTAAAAACACTTTGGAGCTCAACGTCAGACCAGTTTAAACTCGAAGATTATATAAGCCTGGAATAAAATAAATTGAGTTAAAATTAGTCGTTAGAAAGAAAAGGAGAGACTGGCTGAGTATTGCAGGCTTTGATTAAGAACTTCAGAAACTACTGAAATTTACTTCGACTATTCAGAACTCTTGGCATAAATCTGCGTAACTTAGACCCTTGGGTCTCACTTTTTGGTTCCAAAGCGCAAATTTGAATCCAACGATCTAAAACAAAGCAGGTTCACTTCCTTGGAAAAATGAAAAACCAGTGAAGTTTGAAGAATTCCACCGCAAACATGACCATCTACACATAAAACAAAACCCACATCTATTTGTTCTTGAGCCACTGCCCGATCATTTCACGTTTGATCTCAAAAATCACCTGCCCAAACACAATTCATACTGAATTCCTACAGTATCCTTTCTCCTCCCACTCAACGTGATCCTCGTGCTCTTCTAACATAGATGGCACCACAAACCAAAAATAAAACGAAACATGTAAAAAACCTGTACAAATTTTAACTGTATCCCTCTATGGAGTTTTACCCTGTGTTGTTAGCTGATCAAATAAAGAAAGTCCGAGAGAACAGGAAATGATCGTGGTATAATAACGCATGTCTGAATTCGAATAGTCACCAACAATGTTTTCCCTTCTCACCATCTTCTTCTTGGCAGCTCCAGGTGCCCTGGCTGTCATTGTCGACGAGTATTCCTGCACTAATTACGTAAGTTGTTCGAAAAATCTGTAATCTACTCCTTACCAATTCATTTTCAGGTTTCCTACAACAATTTGGCCACCGCTTGCTTCAATGCCCTTCCCGACTCAACATGTGCAATTTTCTATAGAGATACTGGCGCTGGGTTCCCTGCCCCGGGAAATTCAGTTGCACGCCCAATTGCTTGCTACAGTACCAATCCATTGGGTGGATCCGTTGACATCGGAATGAGAAATGCAGCTATTCAAAATTGTGCAAAAACTTGTGGAATGTGCTGCCTGACCCCAGCTTACAATTGCCCTAATGCTCCGTGTAAGTTACCTTTATCGGGTTTGATTAAGAGTTTCAATAATCAATAAGACATTCAGTCCCCGATTTCAACTGCGCCACAATTCAACAGTCCCAATGCACCTCACCAATCTGGCGCGAGAGAATCGCTCTGAACTGCCCATCTGCATGTGGTTTCTGTAACGAGGGAGGATGTGTGGATGCAGTCACCAACTGCGGCAATGACATTTCCATCTGCACCAATATCAATATGCAGACATTCGTGAACCAGTACTGTAAGAGGACATGCGGAAGATGTTCTTCTCAACCAGGCGGCCTCCCAGGCGGCGGATGTATCACATACCCAGCTGACACAGTGACCACCTGCCGTGCTTGGGCTAACAACGGATTCTGTACCAATGAGTTCTACAAGGACCAATGGAGAGTGTATTGTGGTACCACTTGCAAAAAGTGCTAGAAATGAAGCGACGACGATGACAATTTTATCAATAATTATGATACCAGTAGACTTAGTTGATGACTGTAGTTTCTTGATTGGCCTCCATGAAATAAACGATTCAATACAAAAATGTTTAACTAGAAAATTTTCGAAGTTTGTATCTTTCCAAACATTGCGATCATTTTCATTGAAACTACATACAGTGCACTCCAAAAACTACTTCCTCATTCAATGCAGATTATCACAGCCTGCATACACATCTACAACCTTTTCGAGACTTTGGGGGTGGTCTTTCAAAACGGAATGACCATTTTGTAGAGGAAAAAATGAACGAGGTGGTTCTCGTTTTTTGTATCTCTTTATTGATGGGTTCTGCGTGGGCCATGTCGGCAGGTGAGATTTACAATGTTGCTTTATAGGAGGATTCCAGACAAAAATTTTTTGCTTCAAAATATGTAAAATTTGGTGGTGAGTCCGAATATGATAATGAAAACGCTCAAAAATCTCTCTGAACCCCTCAAAAAACTACCCTTTTTCGGCCGAACAATCTCCTGGGACCGTGACCTAACTCCCGAAGTTTTCTCGGCCAGCTGACTCGGCCACCGCATTTTCAGATTTTTTTCACCATTTTTTAAAGGTTTTTTGTAAAAACCAAACGAAAAAATGAAATAACAACGAAAATTCATGATTTTTACAAAAAACCTGAAAAATGGATTTTAAAAATCTGAAAATGCGGTGGCTAAGTCAGGTGGCCGAGAAAACTCCGGGAGTTAGGCCACGGCTCCAGGAGACCATTCGGCCAAAAAAGGTAGTTTGGAAGCATTTTTTCAGGGTTTTACGACGGTTTTTTTGAGCGTTTTCATTATCACATTCGGAATCAGCACAATATTTTACATATTTTGAAACAAGAACATTTTTTTGACCGGAATCCTTAAACCGCAAAATTGTATATCTTTCAGAAGAAAAAACTTGGAAAAGAGCAATGTTGGCGAATTTCTTCAATGACAATAAACAGGCTATAAGAGCACAAAACGACGACAGTGAGTTCCGTTGTTCCATCACCTTTTCAAGCTGAGTTTCTACAGAATGGATGCAGAAGAAGATCAAAAACCAACTCGGTATCCAAAGCTCAAACTCAAACATCCTTTCGGATTCGCCAGCTGGCCTACTTGTACTGTCTGATACTGTTGGGACAGCAGCATGTGCCTCGGGTTGGACACGGTATTCGGTAAATGGAATGTGCTACAAGATATCGTCTGGCTATACGACATGGTACACTGGCGAGGATTACTGTTGGGGTCAAAGAGCCGGAGCACATCTAGTATCCGTTCATAATCAAGCAGAAAGCATATGGATTAACGGTTAGAACGTTTATTTTGCTTCTTGTTATTTTTGCTAAATCAAAATGTGTTACATTCCTATTGCAAGAGGTAACTAGACTCATGACGATTAACGGTGCAAAAAATTCCGTTCAAAAAAGTGTTTGTGATTTGTGAGACTACATTTTTCGATTCTTGATCGGCAATTTCAAACGGATTAAAGTCATGAATTTTAGACACTTCAAAGATCTACTCAAAGAGATCTACTTTCAGCACAATTTCGCAAGGACGATCATATAGACGCATGGATCGGTCTTAGGAGAGCCGTATGTTCCCTAAATATTCCACTCTTATTTTTTATAGAGCATTTTAGTGTGACAATGTGACGTACATCTGGACAGATGGAACTCCAGCTGATTTTCAATGGTGGCAACCAGGATATCCACAATCGACATTTGCTGAGTACAGTTGTGCAACGGTAAGCATCTGCTAGTCTTTCAATGATTCTAATTTTCAATCACGCCTATTGTCACTGTCGAAAACAATGTCACTTTCAAAAAATCATCTTGGTTTTAGGTATGGGAAACGGAGTACTTGCACTCAACATCCGGATACGCTGCCGGTCAATTCGATGATATGAAGGACTGCTCATCGGAGTACGGTTCAAATGCATTGTGCAAATATGATCCGAATACGTGTGAGTTTTTTTGTGTAGTACCGAGACATTTCGCAACCGGTCGTTTCGCAACGACAACATTTCGCTAACGGTCATTTTGCCACCGCGACAATCCGCAACCACGTCATTTCGAAACCGCGAAATCCAGGATTTTTGTTGAAAGTTCACGTTAAAATTTCAAGTTTTCAGATGTATACTATTATATAACCTGGAATAGTTCACAATGCCCTCAACCCCATACAATCTTAACGAACGTAAAGTGGTTCAGTTTGTAGAGTTGCGAAATGTCGTAGTTCCAAAATTACTAGTGGCGACGTGTGCCGGAGCCGAACTTTCGCGTGGTTTATTTGTTAGCTTCGCGCAAAACGCACAGGTTGAGATTTCTATAAAGAAGGTTTCGTTGTTAAGCCGTCGGTAGACTTGCAATTCTATGAGTTGGAGGTCGCTACACCAGAAAAACGTGATCATACAGAAAGATCGAATTTGGTTTCCAGCCATCATCGGTGAGAAGTTCGGAAAGAAGACGTGCAGTTCTGTTCCGGAAACAACGAAGCCTACAACAACAACTTCCACGTCAACGACTACTACAACCACTACAACAACGACTACGACAACACCAACAACGACAACTACAACCACGCCAACAACCACAACTCCAACGACCACGACTCCAACTACAACTACGGAACCTACAACGACTACGACACCAACTACCACCACACCTACGACTACCATAACTTCAACTACACCCACGACCACTACCACTACCAGTATTCCAACAACAACCAGCACCCCAACAACTTCACTCAAAACCACGCTACCCAGCGGAAACTGTTCACAAACATGTGGATCATATTGGACCAGCTATAATGGAGAGTGCTACGGGGTAGGGGTCTCATAGGAAAACCTTAAAAATTTTAATTTTTTGTCTTAAGATCATCAAGGGCACTGCCAACTTTGCAACTGCCGTGAAAGGATGTCAACTATTTGGCGGTGAGATGGCTTCGATCACCGATGAAAATATGAATGAGGCTATGCGAAGTAACTTGAACTAACAAATAAGCTCAACAAATGTTCTTTATTTTTTCAGTGGCGTTTAGTTCCAATAACGACAGCACTATCGCCAATCAAGCCTGGATTGGAGAGTCGTCATATGCTAACTGGGCTCCAGGAAAACCGAATAAAGCGCAGGGAACGAATTACACAAGTTATTGCAATGTGGTAAGCACGAATACAAAGAAAGTGCATAGAAAACAAAATTTAAAATTTTCAGATGACCCTTTCGGTTGTAAACAGTGGCGCCGACTTAGGAACGTATTCTCGTGGTGTCTGGATGGACTACCCGTGCTCACTGAAACAAGAATATGTGCTTTGTAGAAAAGTGGAATAACTTTGTATTTATGCCAAATAAAATGTGCACTTTCCTTGTGTTTTGTGTGGATTTTGGTTTTTCTAAACTTGCACTATTCACACAAAAACCACCTGCGATTTCCAAATTTTTCTTCCAGACCGAACTAATCTTTTTTCATTTTTTTCTCAGAAAGCAAAAAAAGTTCAAAGGATTGAAACTATTGTCTCAATTTCAAAGAACTGATAACACAATACTAATCCATGTCTTCTTTTGAAAGTTTTCAAAAGTATTTAGATTTTTTACGAATGATTTATTCTTGTCGTCATATTATTTTTTTTTATTTTCATTCGTATCATCATTATCTACCCAAAGAAATCAGCTAACATTCAAACCTAAATGTTACTTAAAATGTGAACACCCAAGAAAAAAATAAGAAAAATATATATAGTTTTATTTTTCTTGTCTTGATCCAAGATCTTCTTAGTGTCTCACTATTATGTTTTGAGTCTTGTCTGGAATTTTTTAGGTTTGTGATTTTTTTAAAATTTTCAGTGTTTTAAAAATTTGTTCATTACTCTCTCAAGAACATTCATGTTATTTCCGGTCTACAAAATTTCCGTACTTTTTTTTTACTTCTTCAAAAATTTCGAAAGTCTAAGGTTTATCGGAGTATGTCAAGAAATGACGATTTGAAATGATAGATTTTCGTTGAGAATTCTGAGGGAAATCGTAATAAGAGGTCGTTTAACCACTAGTTTCCAAAAGAAAATTATGCTCGAGATCTTTGAAAACTGAGAAACTTTTTCTTAATATTTTGTTTAAAGAAAAACATCCGGGTTGATTTTCAAAAAACATATACAAAACCAAACTAAGCAAACGCATGTTTGCCATCAGAATTTATCACATATTTTTTGCTCTGATGAGCTCAAAATCTTTGAATTTTTCAGTATGCATCATTTTCCTTGACAAATTTTTTTAGTACCAATGTGACTCAAGACTAGAACTTCAAAATTATTAGTTTCCAGATTGTGACAAGTCTCATATTGTTTTCTGTTCTCTAATCTGTTTGGTTTCTGTGGAACATGAACTTCAAAAATTTTCAGTTTTCACTGCTTTTAGAGGCCTTTAATCATACCCCTCAAATTGACATTTCGTACTGATTTCTTGGTTTAGTATTACTCATTTCTCACTATTAACATCATTTTTTCCGATTTTTCTTTCCTTTGTTTACCTTCCTTTTTTCAGCCATGCATTCCAACCTGAAACTTCCTCAATACCTTGAACTAGTCGGTTCAGGGTTGTCTCTATTTTTTAATGTGCTCCTACTGTACATTATCCAACGATTCTCAAGACCAGAATATGGATCGTATCGGATTTTGATGCTAGTGATGACGAGTCTGTATGTGGTGTACTCGGCGATTGAGGTGTTGGTGTTGCCGGTAAGAGAATAGGTGAAATTTTGAAAAATGGGACCATTCAAGTTTTTAGAGCTATTTCGTCTTCGAGTACAACTATTTTTTGTTCACAACGCATCTGGTGGAGTACCAAAATTTTTCTCAGGTTTTGATAGGTGAGGTTTATGAGACATCTAGATGAATTCCAGGAGACGAAGTCACTTCAAAGGAGGATTCTAGTCAACATTTTTTTTGCTTCAAAATATGTAAAATTTTGTGCTGATTCCGAATATGATAGTGAGAACGCTCAAAAATCCCTAAAAACTCTGAAAAATCGCTTCAAAACTACCCTGTTTTGGCCCAACGGCCTCCTGGGGCCGTGGCCTAACTCCCGCAGTTTTCTCGGCTATCTGACTCGGCCACCGCATTTTAGATTTTTTTGTGAAAATCAAATGAAAAAAAAAATTTACGATTTTGACAAAAAAACTTGGTTTTTACAAACAAAACCTGGAAAAAAATGGTGCCGAGTCAGGTGGCCGAGAAAACTCCGGGAGTTAGGCCACGGGTTCAGGAGACCGTTCGGCCGAAAAACGGTCGTTTTGAAGCAATTTTTCAGGGTTTCAAAAAAAATTTTGAGCTTCTTCACTATCATATTCGGAATAAGCACAAAATTTCACAAACTTTGGAGCAAAACAAATTTTTGACCGGAATCCTCCTTTATTCCTACTTTGGATCAATCCTACTTTCCTACTTTGGAACGTCTTGGGGACCCGCCGCAACCAACCAAAATAACTTAATAATTTCTGAGTTTTTCAGTGACCTTCTGCTCCGTCTTTGGCTGCATGCAAATGGTCCTGGCCGCTCAATTCATCTACCGATTTTTCTCCGTTGCTAGCTTCCACTTCCTCCGTGAGAGATATTTCAAGGGAAGACGTCACATTGTATGGGTTGGTGCAACTACAGTATTCTTCATCAACTGGTATGTGGTGGCTTGGCTAGTTTTTGCTAATCAAGGAGATCATCCGAAAGAACTAGAGAAGGAAATTATGGAGAGATTTGGGAGGAATGTCAGTGAAATGGCGTTTACCTTGGTGACTTACGCGGTGAGCCACATTACTGGGGCACAGGTGGGCTCATGACAAAATTTCAGCAACTCGACAAAAATGGAAATGTTCAAGCCAACTATAAGGACATTGTGATGATCTTGTATCTGCTGCTTTGCGCGGTATGATTACTTTGAAACATATATTTGAGATTTTCTCGGATTTCAGAGCATCCCCATGACAATCTCCTTGATCTGTGGTATCAAGACATGGCTAAAAATTCAATCTACTATCAGCTTGGCTCAGAAGTCAAGACAACTTCAAAGACAAGAACGCCAACTATTTCTCGCCCTTCTTACCCAGTTCACTATTCCGTTTCTGGGGAATACGGTACCTATGTTGATTCTATTTTTGTGCCCAGCACTTCATATATCCACGGAACCCTATACAAACTACATTTGCATGCCAGTCCCATTTTATCCGGTTTTCGATGCACTGGCGACAACATTTGTCATCAAGGACTATTATAGAGGAGTTTTGAGTAAGGATTTTGAAACTCTGTTTTTGAAATTTTTTTGAAATTTTTTCAGAAATCTTTGGTTTTTCCCAATACACCCAGAACAGTACCACCTATTCTAATAACAATCGCGCTCCACCGAACACTTTGAATCCACGTGGCTCGTCTGGAATCAGTGCGGAACTTGGATCGATTCATATGGTCAGAATGGATAGTCAAATGTGAAAATTATTTTGCAATAGAATAAATTTTATTCATTGAATAAATACATATCACTGGATTCAGATCAATTCTTTCCGGAGTCGTCTATTTTCCCCATCCGTATCCATATGGGCGATATCCCCATGGGCGGTAGTATGGACGGCGCCATCCACCGTATCCACCGTATCCGTATGGGCGGTCTGGAAAAAAGTACAGTAGTCTAGATGTCATCAACGATTTCAGAAGACTGTTCAGAATAATGAGATTAGGAAAAATCACTTACATCCATATCCGTATCCCCATTGAGCTTCAGCGACGGCCAGAAGACATGCGATAAGGAGGACGACAAGGAAGAAGAGCTTGGCGGAAATCATGATTCTGAAAGTTTGATGACGTCTTGTCATAAAAAAAATCAGAATTCCAAGATGGTCAAGTTGACCTTCAGAAGACGAAAAGTTCACGAAAATTGACCTTCTATAATACCGTGATCCTTATCTAATGGGTCAGAGATGATAGATTATAAAAACGTGGCAGCCATAAATTTTTGAGATGAAATCAGAAGACGTGGCAGATTCAAAGATCAGGAACTGGATTCTGGAGGAGGAAAAAACAAGGAAAAAAGAAAGATCCTGGTCACAAATGTTTGGATTTCGATTGGATGTTTCTTTGGAAATTTTATAGGAGGTGTGAAAAACTTGAGATTGAAAAGTGAGATAGGAAAGTGGATTTTGAGGAACAAACATCTTCGAATATGGTGGAATCTGAGATTCTGAGAATTGGAAAATTTCAGAAGCTCAGAATCAATCTCAGAATCTCTAAATCTCCGAACTCTAAAAAAAGAAAAAATTATATTTTTCTTGACCAAAATTTTTGAATTTTCTATTTTCTAAAGTCCTAAATGTTCTTTGAAGAAACCAAGAAGTGAACTGATTCTCCTCATTCTAACCCTCCCCATTTATACCACCCCAAAAGCCTGACCCTGTTCACCAAATACGTCCCACTTTGTGTCCGACCCTCCTCTAGCCTCTCTAAAAGACAAGATTTTTTGCCTCATCTGATCTTTGACGTCTTCTGATCTTCTTCAACTTCTAGTCCTCCTAAGTGTGATCTTAGACCCCGAATACACTTTATTCCCTTTTCGATTTCGTATTCTCATCACCACCGTTACCAAATTCGCCGATTTGACTTCCCAGAATTTTGGCTGACTTGGTCGGTGACGTCATCTAGAATTCAGATGAAGAAGGAAGGCATTCTGAGAAGAAGACCCAATCTGTTTGGGGAACACAACACACACTCATTACCTTCAGCGCCCCCCCCCCCCTCTCTCTCAAGTTTCTCTTCTATCTTTTCTTCAAATGACCAATTCCAATCTATTTGCCGTATTCGGACAGATTGACGAGAGAGTACAGAAATTTTAGAGAGCACCCAGAGATGAAAAAGGTGGATAGGTATAACCTTACTGATATCATCTCTCACTCGAGAAACCTAGAGATGGGTCTTGCGATAAGAAAATAGGTATAAAAGATAGCAGGTATAAGGCGGAAAACTCAGAAAACTTATTACTAGTTTCTTCAAAGTCATCATGATTTCCACATCGTCTCTTCTCATTCTCGTCGTTCTTTTGGCTTGCTTCATGGCCGCCTCAGCTCAGTGGGGATACGGTGGAAGTGAGTTTGGGATACAGTAGTTGAAAAATGGGGGCCTTTTCTCCATAAGACTTTTTTCATGATCTACCATTTGACCTACCCCTAACCCTTGATATTTTTCAGTGCCATACGGAGGATACGGTGGATACGGAATGGGCGGATATGGAATGGGAGGATACGGATACCGCCGCCGCATGTGGGGATCTCCATACGGAATGGGAGGATACGGAGGATACGGATGGGGAAAGTAAATCACGATTTTTGACGAAATATGAAATTATGCACCAAATATCGATCGATCAATACAATGAGCCTTACTAATTTTGCCCTCTGATCCTTACATTCCGTGTAAATTTTGTACTGATTTTTTTAAATGTAATAATGATGATGATAACCTGATTTATGAATGTTTTTGAATCACAAAGACTGTTTTTTTTTTGAATCGAGTGAATTTCCAGAATAAATCAAATCCACAAAGTCTCGATATCAAAAAATGTATAACTCAGAATTTCCTCTTTTCTGAAAGTCTCAAGATGACACCACGTCAGATTTCAAGAATCCAAGAATTTTTGAAATCTAAAATTTCAAAACTTTTTCAAAAAAAATTTCTTCAAGGGGAAACGCGCTCCATCGCATACTTGGCTGAAATTCGAATTTTTAGCTTTCTGTCGTTTTGAAAACGGCGAAACATGTTTCGGTGGGTGCGTGGACTCCTCGTGGACAGCTCGGGCAGCAGTCGAATTGTCCACGAGGAGTCCACGCACCCACCGAAACATGTTTCGCTGTTTTCAAAACGGCGGCAAAGCTGAAAATTTATATTTCAGCCAAATTGCGATGAAACGCATTTCCCGTCGGGGAATATCGCTAATAAGTACTTTTGATTTTTAGAGTTTCAGAATCTGTCAAATTTCAGAACTTCGAATTCTTCCGGTTTAGAGATTCTTCAAACTTTTTCAACTTGAAATATCGATATTTTCCCGATTTTTCCGATTTTCTGTCTGTGTGTCCATATATCCAAACCTCCCAATCTTCAAACCACAAATCACACTTCCAGCCCCCCCCCCCTGATCATCTAAACCAAATGACATCATAAGTGTGTTTGTATGCCTCCATGAACCTGTCTATATCTTGTCTGGTCCGTTAATTTGATCTACACTTAATAACAACATAGTCCTTCATTTTTCCCTTTTCTTTCAGAATCACATGCACTTCCTTACTGCGTATGATCAGAAATCACCATATCTTATCTCTCCTCGAAAAAGAGAAATAGGGAGTGTTTACCAAGAAACCGAAATCGGTCAGAACCAGTTTTGTTTATATCTTCCACCATCACAAAACTGTTGAATTCAATTTTCTCTTTTTATTACCCTGAAAAAAAGGAAAAAAAGGAAAAAAAAAGAAAAAAAAAGTTTCAAATTTTCTTGAACCTTCTGCCTTCAACACGGAACTTTTTCAACTTTTAAGAAATTTGGGGAAGGGCAGAGAAACAAGGTCAGGAAATCGAAAAATGCCATCAAAAAACACTTCATTAAAAATAAGAAAGATACCTAAAATAACGTTCAGCACAGTATTTCTGGTCCATGTTTTCAAAAAATAAGTTTAGGTGCATATCGGTTCGATCCTTGCTGGCTCCCATGAGCAGGAATTTTTTCTCGGCGCGAAGTCGTTGGATGGATTCCATGAATCCGTTTTCCTCGCGAGCACGTGGTAGGGAGTGAGCAAAATTCACCTAAAAAATAAGAGAAATATGGGACATTTTTCAGTGCTGATTGAGAAAAAAAGTAGGATAATTTTCTTTTTATATGTGTATCTTTTAAGGAAAAGTTTTTAGACAATAGTTGTCAATTACGAAATTCAAAAGTTGACAAGAGTTTTTAATCATGAAATTGCACAGAAAACGGGTAAACGGCATATTATTATGGCTCCGGGACATTTCGCCATTAGTCATTTTGCAACTACGACATTTCGCAACTCGTCAATTTTGGAACCGCGGCAATTTTCAACCAACACATTTCGAAACTGGACGTTTCGCAACCAGTCGTTTCGCAACTCGATAAACTAGTCCACTTCACGTTCATCAAGATTGTATGGGATTGAGGGTATTGTGAACTATTCCAGGTTACCGTCTACATTTGAGAAATTGTGATTTTAACGTAGACTTTCTACGAAAATCCTGGATTCCGTGGTTTCGAAATGACGTGGTTGCGGATTGTCGAGGTGGCAAAACGCCCGGTAGCGAAATGTCGTAGTTGTGAAATAGACGTGAGTTGCGAAACGGCAAAACGCCGTAGTTTCGAAAGTGACGTAAGTTGCGAAATGTCGTAGTTGCAAAATTGACGTGAGTTGCGAAATATCGTAGTTGCAAAACGACTGGTTGCGAAATGTGTCGAAGCCAACATTATGACCGGCACTGTGAGCATCTACCTAGACACACGTAGCCACGCATTCCAATAATCTCACGTGCAACTACACTAGCAAATGTCTCGAGGACATCCGGACACACAGACATAGAGTACCTGACAAACTGTGGGCAAATAATCATAGTAATCTCCTAAGAACTGTTGGAATAGAAGATGAGAAGATGCTTTGGATGGACCCACTATCAGAAGATCAATGACAGCAGTGTTGAATGATTTGAGTACATTGGCTAACCCTTGAACTCTGGCCGAGGAGAAATCAACATGGTGCACGGTGCAGGTTTTGAGGATTTTCTGGAACAAAAAAATTTCATAATTGGATCCTTGGTCCACTAGTCCACTAGCTCTAGGATCCTCAAAAATAACTCACTTCCAGTTCAACATCCTTCAAAGAGTTATCACCGTCAAACGAGATCACCACGGCTGTACATGTGTCACCAGTCTCTTTTTTTCTCTTCCTATCCATCATATTCTTCACTTTGAACATCAATATCTCTTTCTTTGAAGTGAACTTTGTCACGCTCATCTGCGCATTCGTTGAACACCAATTCAGCGAATCCGGCAATTTTCGCCACATCAGTTCAAATTTGTCTTCTTCGGTATCTTTGAAGAAGTCGTATATGCATCGGTCCACGGCACACAGGTAGCCAAAGACGTTGGGATCTTTGCCCTCGAAGGGGATTGTCTGAAGATGGGAAATTTTGAGACTTGCTTAGATTCTGGTACTCAGCGGGCCTTAGTACAGTACCATTGTGGTACTAAAACAATTTGGACCTCGTTAAAACAAGAAAACTTACACAAGAGTACATAGAAATATTAGAAATCGTGTTGAAAATCGAATTGAAGATATAAAAAACTACAAAAGCAATAGAAAATAGTAAAATATACGATCGTCGTCTGAAAGAGGGAAAACTTCGGCAGCGCATTTTGAAAATTTCGTGTGGGTTTAGTTTAGTTTTGGCTAGACAGATAGAACATTTTCTGGTATTCTCGAATGACAAAAACGAGTGAATAATTTAGATGGTTATCCTGGTCGGAAAACGAATTCGTAGCCGAGATTTGAAGTAATGATATTGGGAGGAAACAGTTTCATGGTTGGTTGGAACGAGGAGACGTGGCGATTTCTGGGTTCTGGATGTTAAAATCGTAGAGTTTTGGAATTTTTGTCTAGATTTGGTTTGAGGAGGTGATCTTGGAAATGATAATATTTATTCACAGAGATCACTGTTATAAAATTAAGTAAAATATAGAATTAAGCTTCGGGGACCACTTCAATCTTCATCGAAACATCACTGTTGCACTGATTGAGTAACGTGGCCTGTCGAAGACACACGATGCTTGGGTTCTCCGCAAGTCAGGAATCTCCTTACTTCTGGGTTGAAAATGACCACAACCATTCTGAAAATTAAGCATTGGTAATCATATTCAAATAGTATCAAACTATTGTAACCTGAAAGCTGACCTGGTCTTACTTTACCGACTATAAAATTTTTCTAGATTGATTGGCTCGAGGAGGTATTACTCGTGTTTGAAAATGAAAAGGTTTATTCACAGAGATCACTTCACATCTTACTAGGAGAGTATTTGACCATACCAGTCAAACTTTTTTATAAATTCGGGTCTAGAAAACATCGACGGTTCATTTCTGATGTCAATTTGAGCAAAACGTTCACGTAAACCGAGTTATGGGTCATCAAAGTTCCAGCCAGTACCAACTTTCTAATATTTAAGGACCCATATCTCAGCTTCTAGACGTTTTCGGAAAGGTCTCGTTTTCTGAGTTAAGATTGAATTTTGTGGTAATAATGATTGACATAGTTTTTGAGAGAATTTTTAAATGATTTAATTTTTGAAAAATTTTCCACTATCAGGTCGACCACTAAATTTTGAAAACAAAAAAAAACTTCTTCGAGAACTATACCATCTGATAGTACAACACAATTCAATTACAACACCAAAAACGAGACCTTCTGACAACGTCTAGAAGCGAAGATATGGGTCCTCAAAGATCAGAAAATTAGTACTGGCTGGAACTTTGATGACCCATAACTCGGTCCACGTTACCGTTTTGGTCAAATTGACATCAGAAATGGAAAGCCCGTGGTCGATACTGTCTAGACCCAAATTTATAAAAAAAGTTTGACTGATATGGTCAAATACTCTCCTAGTTAGAAAATTAAGTCTTGGGGTCCATAATATTCAACACAACTTTGATGATTCCACTCAATGAGTAACCTGACCGGTCGAGGACACACCATGCTTGGGTTCTCCGCAAGTCAGGAAGCTTCTTATTTCAGGGTTGAAAATGACTACGACCATTCTGAAAATCTAAGCTTGTAATTCAGCTCAATCACCACAATTTCGTGAAACTGAGGAAAGTTACAGTAACAAGAGATCTAATTCTGTTTTGATGTACTGTGAGTCTGATTTTTCATAAATCTAGAGCTCTGTAAATGTGCTCCACTGCTAACTCACCCATCCATCGCATGCACCGCAACCCAGGCAAAAGACGTCGCGAAGAACACAACCCATTTGTTTTCAAAGTACTGTGGTATGAAAAAATAGGTCAAGAGCTCTGACATGAAGACAACACCCTGGGTTACGGTCTGTTTCAGAAAGCGCATTTCGCGACAGGAAATCCGATTCTGTGCGCGATCACTGATGTTTGCTACTACCTAAAATTTTGTCATACTAGGTTAGAAATGCGCTCCACTGCAAACCTTTTTCGACATTTTGCGAACTTTGAATACAGTAAGCATGTCAATGGAGACTACCACGGCGACTATGGAAGCGTTTTTCAAGAAGTCTCCATACCAACCAATGTATCCACAGAACTCGGAGTTGGTGAATGTCAAGAAGTGAATCTTCTCCTCGTAGTAGAAATAGCAGGATTCTGAAAATCCCCAAAAAGGTCAAATCATTTTTTTTAGAATCACTCACTCTCATAAAAGAGCACTGCAACGGATCCAGTGAACAGCCAAATGACACCTATGATCACTTTAGTGTTGAAGTCACTGAAAATGGTGCCATACTTGTATGGAGCCCAGACAGCGATGAATCTGTTCACGGAGATGGCCAAATGAATCATGACAGAGAGCTCGTAGCAGAGAAGGAGCACAAATCCGCAGTGATGGGAGTAGGCTTTGAGAGTTGGCTCGTTGCTGAAATGTTGGAATTGTAGGAAGTGTGCTCTATTGAGAAAGAGGCCACTTCTTTGAGCAAAATCGCTCTATTGGCAACTTACAGTAAGACCATTGGACAGAAGTAGAGTAGGAAAGTTGTTGAATGCAATGCATCGGCAATCGCTTGATTAGCTGATAGGTAACCGAATGAGTGATTGAAGGATTGGAGTTTGTGCACAGCGTAGAAGATGGACCAGTTCAGAATTGAGCCGATAAGAGAAATCTGAAAAATTTTGAAAATTCGATTTTCTGAAATTCGAAATTCTGGAATTCTGCGGTTGCCTGTTTCCCTGTTCCCGGATTCGCAAAGTCTAAGCTTCTGAAAATCGACTTACTGGCAACAATGCGTAGGCAGTTTGATTGATGCTCTCCATGATGGGCCTTTTTGTTTCAAAAAATCACAGAATTCCAACGAAAAATTTATGAAGAAGATGACGAATCTCAGAAGCAGACTAATTTCTCTGTTATTTCACCAAATATTTATACCCAATGACGGACTTCCTCGGCGATCACAACACCCTACAAAACTGCATTGAGAATACGGTAGATTTGTGTATGATCACTAAGAGATCAACAGAAATGTAGAGGAAAGGGGGTAGCAATAACAAGATACAAAACTGGAAGAGCTGTGTTATAGAGTCTGGTAGGGGTGAGTAATGGGAAAAGGTAGGTTTTCTTGGAAATTGTAGGACAGACTGTGGTGAAGGAATCATGGAGAACCATGTGAATCGTGTGGAGTGAGGGTGAGTAAGACCGATCAGCAGACTGATTTTAAAAAAAAACAAAAAAATGAGGACAATCAGAATCTCAGAATCTCAGAGTCTGAGAAGCATCCGGAATAACTCAATATCTTCTACAACCCTCCGAACTTTGGTGGCACAGATTCTAAAGGTTGTCAGAATAAGTATACATATTATTAGGCCGCCGTCCGTAGTCAGTTGGGTTTAAAGGCGCATGGAGTTATTTCAGACAACTATCGCTCTGGGGCACATAAAATGTGCCATCCTATTACGATGGACCGATGAACGCGAAGTGAGCCTCCTTGAGCGTTGGCGCATTTTTTCGTTCCCTAGCGAGATATTGTTTGAAATAACTCCATGCGCCTTTAAAACTAACTGACAACGGACGGCGGCGTGATAATACATATCTACATACTTAAAAGATTTTATACAACCCTATCCAGCATGTTTTTGTAATGAGTACTGTCCTTGATGAGATCAAAGCTTGAAGTGCACAAAATTACGCAGTTTAACATTTTCAGACGTCAAAAGTATGTATTCAATGGTCTAGAATGTACTTACAGTAGTTTTACCCACAATTTGTCTATCAATGCACGTCGATCGGTGCGTAATGATCTCAATTTGTAAGTTTTATTCTAATTTCAACAAAAATCTTTGAGCTTTCTAAGATTCTGAAGTAGCCTAAAATTTTAAATCTAGTCTAGTTCTTGTTTTCCTTTCTCAAACCAGAATCTCACATAAACATGTGTAAACTTTTGACACAATTACATTTTCTAATTCCTATTTGTCTCGGCAAGATCTTAAGATCAAAATTATACATGTTGAAGAGACAGAGATCTGTATCATAAGATTCAACCAGTAAACCGGGAAGTATTTGAAATAGTTGGCTATTATACTATCCGAGGGGTATGAAAAATATATGTTTTGAAAAACTTGGAAAAATAAATTGATGAATAGGGAACTAAAATCGAAAAACTGAGTTTGAAAAATAAATGTTTTTATATTGTGAAAAAAATTGATGAATAGGGAACTAAAATGTGAAAATTGAGAAGACAAGTGTCTCTATTACCAGAAATATTTACGGCTCTGGAGCTTATATATGGATATCATAATGTTCATATCGAAAATAAGAAGAACACAACTTTTTTTTTTCAAAAAAGTTGTGTTTTGTGATTCACGATAGGTTTAATGTCAAAATTGTTCTGGCGTAAAAATTGATGAAGGATTTATGAAAAGCAAAGCGGGAGATTCTTAGAAATAGTGTCTAGAATACTTTGGACTTGGTTCAAGATCAAAATTCGTTGTGCCAGAGGATGAAAATCTGGGTTAAAAGTCGATTCTAGCACTCTAAGAGATTCTGAAAATCGGAAATTCTTCCAATTATACTAAAACGCCCGAGAATGAAGCCCATTTCAAAAATGAATAAAAAACTTTAATCAAAAAATTTCAACTAAACTCAAGTATTATCTTTAAGGCCAGAACATAGGTTAACATGATATTAAATTTTAGAAGGTGACGAATTCTTGGAAATCAAGCCATCGAAACAACACTGTGAGCAACTAGAGCCTCAAAAAACGGAAAATCCGAGAACATTTAGAATCACTGAGATGCTCATTTATATACCTACAGGTTGGATTGCTGAGCAATACACAAGATTGCTCATCTTTAACTTCATCAGACAGTCTGTTAAATTCCCTTATGTTTTAGGAAAACTCCACATTCAAATCATCTGGGGCTGAAGGAAATGTGTCTTGTCGGAGCACAAACATTTAGCGATGACCATGTTCGCTAGATTTGAAAAAAATTGAAAATGGATACAGTTACAGTACTCGCAAAAAGACGGATAACACTTGATGTTTCCAACAAATTTCCCATTTTTATAGTTTCTTCCAAAGTCGATCAAAACAAGGATTACCCACTCTGTGTTTTCTCAAATTCCAAAATACGCCTCCAGGAAACAATGAGACGGATTAAAGTGGTTTACGACGAAGTTCTTTTGAAAAGTGACACATCCTTGATATGTTTAGCTGATAGTCTGTTTTCCTGGATTTTCGATATTCTGTGAACAACAAAAAACCTAATTTGAGTCATAGAGATTGAGGTCAGGTGTCGAAAATCATTTATTCGAAGATTTGTCATTCATAAAATTATCAATAGAGCGCATTTGAAACATCAATTAACTTGTGATGGTTGTTGTGATGGCAGGGGTTGTTGACCGATCACAACTGAAGAAACATGTACTGTAGTCGCACGTAGATTCTGATCTGCCCCACGACGGAAGAGGAAATTTCTGACTTCCGGATTGCAGACAATAACTATTAGTCTGAAAAAATACACTTGGTGAACGTGAAAACCGTATTAGAAACTCACCCGTCAGCCACATGAACTGCCACCCACGCAAAAGAAGTTCCGAAAAAGACCACCCAATAATTGGAAAAATAAAGTGGCACAAAAAAGTAGGTCAAAAGTTCTAACATGAAAACAAATCCTTGAATCAAGGTTTGCTTCAAAAATCGACGATCTCGACGAGAGAACTTTTTTATTGTAGCATCCGTCATCCCAGAATTCAATTTCTTGGTAAGCCTTCGGACCCCGAAAACTGTCAAAATATCCAACAGCATCACTATTCCAACGATGAAGCAGTTTTTCAAAAAATCGCCATACCAACCGATGAAAGAGCAGAGGTTCGAGTTGTTGAATGTTAGAAAACCGATTTTGTCATCGAAATAAAAGTGACAGAAATCTGCAATGTTACTTTTCCAAGTTTATCAATGGAGCACACTTGAAAACTCACTTTCATAGAGTACGGTTGCCGATGACGCATTGTAGAGCCAAAGAATGAAAACGAAGAGTTTGGTTCGTTTGACACTGAAAGCTCTCTCATAGAATAGTGGCGCCCAGACGGAGATGAATCGGTTCAGGGAGATGGCCAAATGAGTCAAGACGGACAATTCGTAGGAGAAGAGAAGAATGTAGCCGCAGATGTGAGAGTAGTGCTTGAGGAGAGGTTGGTCTCTAAAAATACTAGCAATCCCAGACTGTCAAATTCTTAACTCATCAAAACCGCGGGAAATCCCTATTTCCGAATCTCAGGACGCTTCGAAAACCGTTCCCTTAAACTTACAGTAAAACCATTGGACAAAAGTACAGTAAGAATACTGTAGAATGAAGTGCATCGGCGAGTGCTTGATTAGCAGCAAGGACACCAAAAGAATGATTGAAACTTGACAATCGCTGGATACAGAGGAAACAGAACCAGTTCAGAACTGAACCCAAAAAAGACACGGGCATCAGAACACCAACGATTTGATTAAAATCGGCCATATTCCGATACTAAACGGTTCGGAGTTATAGGTGGGAATGTTCAAAAATAAAGTTGTATGTCACTTTTTTCAGAATAATGGGCAAGAAGGAACTGTAAAACGCCCCAACGGAAATTATGAAGTTCCGATTGATGATATTTTCTTCGAATGAGAAGGATGTGAAGGAGGAAAAACGTATTGTATCCTCCTGTTCTTGTTGACAGCTTTTTCCCCTTTTTTCCAGGTACAATTTTCCTTCAAAAAAGTCTGGAGCTCCGGTACCTCCATAGGATTTCCATGGAAAATGTAGGGAATCCAGACTTGACTCATTAAGAAGTGTTCTGATTTGAGATGAATCATGAGGAAAAGTATTTTTCCAGATGAGCGATCCAGAGTTTGTACATGTAAAAATTGTGCTTTGAGATTAACAGAAATCAGAATGTTTTTTATGTGCAATAGTTTTCAAAAAAGCGGAACCTGTAAAAAATTGTGAAGATTTATTGTGAAGGTAGTGGAAATAAGATTGCGGATTGAAAGTACAAGATATCAAAAAAGTGGGAAATTTGAAAAAAAAATAATAAAAAAATAAATCGAAGATAACGGCAAAGTTGTCAAAGGCATTCAGTCCAAATTAGTTATTGTTTGCTTACGTGGATTTCTCGAAAAATGTGCTAGTTTTGCGGTTTCATCGGAATGAGCAACTCGACAAAAAAAATGCACATGTTAGCGATATTCTCCAAGGGGAAACGCGCTCCATCGCATATTGGCTGAGATTTGAATTTTTAGCTTTCCCGCCGTTTTGAAAACAGCGAAACATGTTTTCGTGGGTGCGTGGGCACCTCGTGGCCAATTCGACTGCTGTCCGAGTTTTCCACGAGGAGTCCACGCACCCACCAAAACCTGTTTCGCTGTTACAAAACGGCGGGAAAGCTAAAAATTCAAATTTCAGCCAAGTACGCGATGGAGCGCGTTTCCCTTTGGGAATATCGCTAATAATTACGGAGTAACGACAAACGAAGTAACTGATCCACTCCTTATACAGCATACGAATGCACGAATTTCCGGATTACATAACAACGCAATGATTCTGAAAATGACATTCTTTTCATTGATACATGTCAAAACCAACCCATCCATAGCATGCTTCCATTCAAATAAAAATGAGGTTCCGAAAAATATGATGACCCTGTTAGTGGTGAGTTTTGGGATTGTATAAAACGCAGCCAATTCTAGCAAACATAGGGATCCTTGCGCGACCGCTTGTATTAAGAATCTCTTTTCACGCTTCGCAATCGATTCATTTTCACGTTTACTTGTGTTCAAATAGAGCCTTGAGCGACGGACTTTGACTACAGTGAAGATATCGAGCAGCATAAACATTGCAACCAGAATCGCATTTTTCATATAGTCACCGTACCATCTGATGTTTTGGCACAGGTCGGTTTTTGGGAAAGATACCGAATGCGTTATCTCGTTGTAAGTGATTTGACAGAAGACTGAAAAAACTGATTTTCGAAGCAAAATTTCAATGGTAAAATTTACTCTGAAACATTGTAATGTCACTCGACCCAACTATGATCCACATCACGATGATCATGCGCTTAGTGTTTTTCAAATTGAAAATAGTTTGATAATCCATAGGAATCCAGATGGCACAGAATCGATTGATTGACACCAGGAAATGAATTGCTATAGATAACTCGAGAGTGAATACGCTCATGAAACCACAGTGTCTAGAATAGTCCTTCAGTAATTGGATGTCACTGAAAATGACCTGCGATTTTGGAGAAAAATGTCTTCAAATTGTTTTTTCCGAGACCAATTTCAGCAGCTATTCCTATCTAGACTTACAGTAATACCATGGGACAAAAATATAACAAAAGAGTGCTGGAATGAAGAGCATCCGCCATTGCCTGAGCAGCAGATAATAGACCAAAAGCGTGCTTCATGGACTTCAAATGAAGGAAGCTATAGCAAACCGTCCAATTTACCAAGAATCCAGTGAGGACCGTCTAAATTATTTGTTTGAAAGTTTAATTGTATCATATATATATGATGACTTACAGGCAAAGTCGCAAAGGCAACTTGGTTCATGTAATAATCCATAGTTGGCTCAAGTTTTCAAAAGCAACTTTCTCCAGAACAAAAAAAAAGGATTCTTTTTCAAGCTAGACACGTCAGGAAAAATCTAGGTTATACCAGAAAATGTTGTGCTCATTTGTTCTACTGATTCACTTTTTTCACATTGACGTTACTTGAGACAAGTAGAGTGTAACGTGTGAAAATGACTGCGTGTCGGCAAATAATGAGGAGAGAATGAGTTCGTCTGAGGAGAAATGGAAATAATGAAAGTCATTTGTTTTCACGTTTGATCTTTATTTTTAATGTAGACAAGCATCTAGCCGTTTCGTCTTCCTTTCCTGTCTAGCTGCGATAAGTTGCGTACCAGATAAACAATCGAGAACACAATTTGTACTGGGAGTATTGTATCTGTAGCAATTTGATAACCAATAGCTGATTGAAAACTGAACGGAAAATTATAGTGCCTTAAACACAGAAGATAAAATTGACATTTTTTAGGTTTTCAGCTTCCTGTTCATTCAAATTTACCGAGAGGAAAAAAGGAAATGCTCAAATCATGTTATTCAAATTTTACGACGGATATTATATTAGCAATACACCAAAATCGATGAAATCTGATGTAAAATGTTCTTAATTTAAAATAATAAACTTGCATTTGAACAATTGTGTTTCAAAAGTCTCTTTCAGTTTCCGAATGGTCATAGCAAGCACTGTACCGGTCATGATGATATTTGTTTTCGTCATTATCAGTGGAAAATCGTCTACTTCGGGTAGCTGGCAAAGTGATTCAAAGTCACTAATTCTGCTTGGAAATTTGAGAGTGTATAAATCAAACCTTCAACTTTCATTCTGTAGTTGTAAACTTTTCTGTACAAGTCCGCTCTGCCAAGATATGGCCCGTCGAAAAAAAAGCTCAAGAAATTTGACATCGCCGTAGGTTTCTGAGCGTAACATTTCTGATCGAAGAGATACAAAAAAGTTGTCAACTGCAAAATTAAAGTTCAAGGTTGGATTTATATTTTTTCAAAATCTCAAACAGAAATAACTACTTTGATTTAGTTTTTCAGTCACTCAAGTTTGGGTTTTTGACTGAAAATGACGAAAACGAATATCATTATATGCGGCACTGTACTTGTTCCACGATGTGTTTGTTTGATTTTATCTGTTTTTCTTGATTTCTACTATCTCTTTTTGTATGTTTTCTCATATAATACTTTACTCAAGAGCACACTTTTTCATACTTGATGACTAAACATAAAAGGCAAGTCTGGGGAGATGGACATGAATTCCATCATGAGATTATTGCTGCAGCTGAAATGTAGCGGACAATGTGAGTTTTATTTTATCAAGTGAATTTCTAATTACCAACATCAGCTGCCCCTATGAGCATTGGCCACTCGAGACTAATATTTAATCATTGCTTTGAAATCAGGCATTTTTTTCAGCTTTCACGTAGGCATTTTTTTCGGTCAACTTAAGCAGAATTTTCCTGCTTTACAGAGAAAAATTCCTTCCAGTATGGAAAATCTGACAATGTCTTTGACAACTACCATCAACCCTGCGTTAACGAGAATATATGTTCCACCTCAATATACGAATCAATTGGAATCTCGAATTGTGGGCGGCTACGTGATGATTGTGGCCATAATTGGGCTGTGCCTAAATGTTTTCATGTTCTTCCATTTTTTGAAATCCGAAAAGTTGAGCTTTTATATTCTGTGCACTTCAAAAACGCTCTCAAACTCGATGTCCTTGTTGGGATATTTATGCTATATTGGACCGGTACACCTGTTGTGAGTTTTTATTTGTTTCTATATTTCAAAAGTTTCAAAATCTTTTCAGCTACACCTCGATCGGATCGGAATATCTTAGCTCTCGGCTTGTGCTGATATTTGGATTGGCACTCATTCTCCATAGTCCCATGACGGAGATGCTGATCACAGCGAATCGCTTCCTCGTCGTTATGTTCACACCGGTTTCAGTTCCAAAGTACAGTAATCATGTTACGTTAGTCGCGTTGGCAGCTATATGGCTGGTATCTATTTGGTGGTCGGTACTTCCGGGGTACCCTGACTACTGTTTCGTTCCATACGGTTTCATACATGTTGGAACTTACAAATCGGAATGTAACCAAGGATTGGTATTGATTAATGCAATCACCATTCTTGTTCTGGCAGTTTTCAACAACACGATGAATATCTTACTAGGAATCAAATTAGCACTCTCGGCGGTAGGTCACACAACGAAAAAAGATTCCGTGGTTACAAAGAAGAATTAATTCATCAAATACACACGTAAATTTTCCAGAAGAAACTGAAGACAATCTCATCCGTTGCCGCTCGAAATCGACAAAAACAAACGACTCGTTTCTTCGTCCAATCTATGATTCAGGACTGGCTGACTGCAAGCGTCGTCTTGAATAACATGGCTGCAGAGTGGTTTTATTGTACCACTCGTGTTTGTAGTTTATTCAGCATGTTTGCAACCGACGTCTTGGTATATGCGACCGATGGGTAGGCTTCAGAAAACAGCAAAGAATTTTTCAATCGTAGCAACTTTACAGATATGTCATGTTCTTTTTCAACTACAAGAGTATCAAAAAATCTGCAAATAAAAACACCTCCATAATGGGCACCACGGTGGATGAGGCCAGTACAAAGGTGTTTACTACACGAGCCGATGTCGTGAATTAACATGTCTTCTATGATGAAGTTCTATTGAAAAATGAAAAGATGATTTTAAAATATTGATTTTGGATTTTCGACTAACACTGAAACATTTACAGCAGGAATCTGTTCCACGATGTGTTTGATTTTAATTTTCTTCCTGATTTCTACTATCTTTTTCTGTATGTTTTCTCACAGTTAACTTTACTCAAGAGCACGTTTTTCTCATAATCGATGACTAAACATAAAAGGCAAGTTTCTCTGGGTAGCTGGACATGAATCCCATCAGGAACTAATTGATGCAGCTGAAATGTAGATTAAAGTGTAATTTAATTTTTATAGCGGAACGTTGTCTTCGACAAAATCACCTGCTCTTACCGTATACGTAGGTGAAAAGAGAGAAGTATTTAATAGTTAATTTTTTCTAACATGGACATTTTTACAGGCAACATCTAACATTCGATAGAATATTTAAGTTTATTAGAACAAATTTTCCTGGTTTTTACAGAGACTGATTCTTTCCAGTATGGAGAATCTGATCATTCCCAGTATGGAAAATTTGACCAGTATGGAGAATCTGACCATATCCTTGACTACTACTATCGACCCTGCGTTAACGAGAATATATGTGAAACCTCAATATACGAATAAATTGGAATCTCAAATTGTGGGCGGTTATGTGATGATTGTGGCCTTTATCGGGCTGTGCCTGAATGTTTTTATGTTCTTCCATTTTTTGAAATCTGAAAAAATGAGCTTTCATATTCTGTGCACCTCAAAAACGCTCTCAAACTCAATGTCTTTATTGGGATATTTATGTTATATTGGACCTGTAAACCTGTTGTGAGTTCTTTTTCCTATATTTCTTGCTTGAATTTTTTTGATTTTGTGTATTACCCATACATTTTCCAGAAGAAACTGAAGACAATCTCATCCGGCGCAGCTCAAAATCGACAAAAACAAACGACTCGTTTCTTCATCCAATCTATGATTCAGGACTGGCTGACTGCAAGCGTCGTCTTGAATAACATGGCTGCAGAGTGGTTTTATTGTAGCACTCGTATTTGTAGTTTATTCAGCATGTTTGCAACCGACGTCTTGGTATATGCGACCGATGGGTAGGCGTAAAGGCTCTGTTCTATTTTAGTAGTCCCAAAGCATATTAGTGGTCCCATAGGATTTTGGATTCATTGTGAGGATGGATACAAAATTTGTGCTTCACACCCCATTTTTTGACCAGACTTATTTTTTACTCAAGGTCCATTAACAAAAGAAGAGACCATAAAAATTACATGAGAGCCCTGCAATTCTAGGAGATCACTAAAATAGGAAAGAGCCAGCTTGAGAAAAGAGCTATTAAAAAATCTAGATTGTGACAACTTTACAGATATGTCATGTTCTTTTTCAACTACAAGAGTATTAAAAAACCTGCGAATGAAAATCTCTCCATAATGGGCACGGTGGATGAGGCCAGTACAAAAGTGTTCACTACACGGGGCGATGTTGTGAATTGATTTGTCTTTTATTATGAAGTTCTAATGCCTATGAAGATGTTCAAACCAATCCTCTTTACAATTCTTTTCATTGTTTCGATTGAATATTGTTCTCAAAAAATAAATGAAGTTTCATTTATGTTTTCCGACTACGGTTGCCGGGATCAAAGCATATCGAGATGTATGTGCATACTTGTTAATTTATTGTAACATTTTCTTAATTTATTGTAACAAAATTTCTTGAAATTTGTATTTATGAAAGTTCGTGTAGCAGTAAATTTTACTTGTTTCTGTCAAAACAAATAAATGTGCAAGATATGTTTTTCTAAATTTATTAAACAGAGTTGAACGTAGAGTACGAAGACGATGGCGAAACAATTTTTGATAATCATTCCACGATAGTTATTGTTTGGTTTGTTGGATGCCTACAAAACAAATGACAATATAGGTATTTTAACTATATACATATGCTTTTTTCCTCGTGAAAATGAAAAAAAAAACTCACTTACGTTTTGACAACGGAAGACACAACCGATCCCTTCTTCCCGCAGAATATGAAAGCTCGGATTTCAGGGTTGCAAAGAAGCACGATAATTCTGAAATGTTGATGGTGTTACCATACACTCACTTAACACTAACCCATCCATCACATGAAGTAGAACAAATGCGAACAAGGTGCCGAAAAAAATGATAATCCTGTTATCCGTCAGTTTTGGAACTGTATAATAGGACGAGAGCTCTAACAGGCACATGGATCCTTGAGCCACAGCTTGTTTCAGAAATCTCTTTTCTCGTTCCGAGATTGACTTAGTGTCACTTCTACTGGTATTCACAGAAAGTCTTGAGCGTCGGACTTTCATAACAGTGATGATGTCAAGAAGCATAAAGATTAGAGCCAGAATCGTATTTTTCAAAAAGTCCCCGTACCATCGAATATTCTGGCATAGCTCAGTTTTAGGGAAGGCTATGGAGTGCGATATTTCGCTGTAAGTGATTTGGCAGATGACTGAAAATATGGTTCAAAAATATTGATTTTGGATTTTTGACTTACACTGAAACATTGTTATGTTACTCGACCCAACTATGATCCACATGATCAATAGCATAAGTTTAGTATTTTTAAACGAAAAAATACTTTGATAGTCTAGTGGTATCCAGATAGCGCAAAATCGATTAATAGAGATCACAAAGTGAGAGGCGATGGACAACTCAAAACTGAATAAAGTCATAAAGCCGCAGTGTCGGGAATAGTCTTTCAGGATCTGGCTGTCTCTGCAAACAAATTTTTAAGAAATCTAACCTGAATATCAAAATTCGACCTACAGTAAGACCATTGGACAGTAGTACAGCAAGAAAGTGGTCGAATGAAGTGCATCTGCTAGCGCTTGGTTGGCAGATAATAGACCAAAGGAATGTTTCATGGACTTCAAGTACAGGAAGCTATAGCAAACGGTCCAGTTGATCAGGAATCCAGTAAAGGCCGTCTGAAATTTCTTTGAATTTTGTATATTGTTGCATTCTAGAACTTACAGGCAAAGTGGCGAACTCAACCTGATTCATATAATAGTCCATAGTCAGTTCGGAACTTCAAAATTTGACTAAATCTGGTTATGAAAAAAAAAACACAAAAAAATAGAGTCTATGTTGTTCCAAAACTCTTTGTGACTTTTCTGTTTGACTGAGTCACTTTCTACACGACGAGCCGTGAAAAGTATTAGTAACGTGAGAGAATCACTATTTGAATTATGAAGAAAAAAGGTTGTGTTTGTCCGAGTGGAAGTGGGAGTAATGAGAATCTCGTGTGCTTTTTTTTGTATTTGTTTCTGTCTATGTAAAAATTCTTCTGACTGTTCTGTCTTCCTTTCCTGTCTAGCCGACATCAGGCCGGAATATTGTGGTCAAATATAGAATCAGTGGTACAAAATACAATACCTAAGAAAAAGTAGTGTGCACTATTCATTCTGACATTAAGTCGGTACTTTGGCGGAAATCGACGTGTTTGGTCTCAATATAGAAAGTCGGTCCAATTAATTGAATAATTCTAACAGTAAAGAGCTATGATGGCTCCGAGACATTTCGCAACCAAGATATTTCGAAACTGGACGTTTTGCAACTTTATAAACTAGTTCACTTTACGTTCATTAAAGTTGTATGAGATTGAGAGTACTGTAAACTATTCCAGGTTATATTTTACATGAATTCTGAATTTCATGGTTTTGAAATGGCGTGGTTGCGAAATGTCGTTATTGGATGTTCAATAAACGTTTGAAAAACGATTTTATTCGAAATAAACGTTTCTAGAAGTTTGTTACTCTCGAAGTCTGAACGACAGAAACTTTTTGAACTCTTCTCCGACACAATATACATGCTCGAATATCGGGGTTGCAGAGGATAACGATTACACTGAAACAGAAATGTAAAATCTTTCTAAACTTTAATAAAACTCACCCATCTAACGCATGCACTGCTAAGAAGGCATAGCAAAGTGCCAACCATAACAACACAGGATCTTCCGTCACATAAGGAGTCATATAATACAGCAGAGCTTCAACGGTGAAGCTAATACCTTGAGAGACAGTTTGAGTCAGAAACCGCCGCTCTCTTTCGGATACCACACTGTTATTACTTGTAGTTTCGTTGGATAGTCTCGAGTTTCGAACCCGGAGAAGAGTCGCGATGTCTATTAACATGAATATAGTGATGATGGTAACACTTTTGATGAAATCTTGGAACCAAGAAATAGGAATACACTTTTCGCCGTCCACGAAGTCGATCCAGTTGAGTCCTTCAGCGTAGAGAAAGGGACAGATGCCTGGAATATGTTTTGTGCTAAGGACAAATAAGGCTGTCAAACGATCATTGGTGGCGTGGCAGTTAGAGTTTTACAGGTTATGAAAAATTATGTTTTTAATCTATAAAGCTTATTTTCAAAAATGCATGCCTATTCAATCTTGATAGCCTACCCACGACCATGGCTTTGACCGTGATTTTGAAGGAGGAATCCGACCAAAAACTTTTATATCTTCAAAGATACGTAAAAATGTGTGTAGTTTCCGAAAATCATAATGAAAATGCTCAAAAATAAAACGCAAAAAAATGGCTCCGAAATGAGCAAAATGAGCAAATCACTGAAGTTTTTTTTTCCGGTGGCCGTGGCCGAGTTTCCCAAAAAGGGGCGGAGTCAGCAAGTTAGCATATTTTTAGTTGTGCGGCAGCTAATTACGGCTCTGTATGCTTTAACGGGGTCAATGAGAATTAACGGGGTCAATGAGAATAAACGGGGTCAATGAAAATAAACGGGGTCAATGAAAATTAACGGGGTCAATGGGAAGTTATGTATATAAACTGATAACTTAACTTCATTTGTTTGAATTTTGTGTCCCTGTGGTCTCTAGCCTAGTTTCATCAGACAATTATGCTTTCTACGATGTCAGAAAGGCTTTCAATGGTTGTTGTGAACTTTGAAGAGAATCAGAGAATCTGGTTTTGCTCTGACATCGGAAGAGAATGGTCGGCACCCCATGCATCTCCAAATGAACCACTCCTTTTTTGGATTGTGGGCACCGTCTCACAACGCTCCCGCGACTCTACGGCGACTGATCCAAGGCAAAGGAAGACAAGATGATATCCTCTCCAGGAAAGATGTACGACAGAAACACGCTGCTAAGAATAAGAAGACAGTCCGAGGAAGAGGAAGCCGTGGAGGACGGATCGGTACCAGGTAGCAGTAGCATCGTGCATTAATTCAGGAAGAGATGGGAAGATTGCCATCTGTCAATAATCCCCACAAGAGCGTTCACGCTCATCATCACTCGATTATCAACAAGGAGAATTGGATATGGCGTTACAAAGAGGATCGGCAGAGGCATCATCAAGTGGTAGACACAGATCACTACAAGACGATGTCATCAATGAATATGAAGATGGTAACAAAAGAGGAAACTCTGGAGGAGCACAGGGAAGAAGAAGATCTGGAGGTGGACCAACAAGAGAATCGGGAGACGTATGTAGCTGCTGATGCACCAAGTGGGCAGTCGCATAGAACATTAGGAGCTGCTGCAGTCTGGTACCGATCCGTCCTCCACGGCTTCCTCTTCCTCGGACTGTCTTCTTATTCTTAGCAGCGTGTTTCTGTCGTACATCTTCCCTGAAGAGCATATCATCTGGTCTTCCTTTGCCTCCGATCAGTTGGACCACCAGATTCCCTGTGTTCCTGCTGATTTCTTGAATTTAAATCACTTGATGAAGAATCCTTGTCATGTTATGGTTTTACGCTTGAAAGTAAAAATATTACCTTGAAAATAAAACATATGATCACTAGAAGCAGTCATCTCTTCAAAGTTCACAACAACCATTGAAAGCCTTTCTAACATCGTAGAAAGCATAATTGTCTAATGAAACTAGGCTAGGGACCACAGGACACAAAATTCAAACAAATGAAGTTAGGTTATCAGTTTATGTACACAACTTCCCATTGACCCCGTTAATTTTCATTGACCCCGCTAATTATCATTGACCCCGTTTATTTTCATTGACCCCGTTTATTCTCATTGACCCCGTTAATTCTCATTGACCCCGTTAAAGCATACAGAGCCCTAATTACTGCGCTCGGCTCCGCCCCTTTTTTGGGAAACTCGACCACGGCCACCGGAAACAACTTCTGCGATTTTTGCTCATTTCGGAGCCATTATTGGGTGTATTAGAGCGATTTTTGAGCATTTTCAATATGATTTTTGCAATCTCCACACGCTTCTTTACGCATTTTAAAATAATAGAAAATTTTGATCGAAGTCCTCCTTTAAAAGTCTTGCCGACGAGGCTTCCCCTGGAAAAACTCACTCGTAAAAAACACAAAATCAATAAATCCATAAATGCTCCATAGCAATCCAATGATCCAAAATGTGTTTTTGGTATTGAAAATGTTTGGATATTTGAAAGGAGACCAGACTGCACAAAATCGATTTAATGAAATGATAAAATGGGTTGCCAAGGAAAGTTCATAGCATGTAATGACTAAGAGAGCACACATATTGATATTGGCTTTTAAAAGTTTGCTGTTACTGAAAAAAATAATATTAAGCAATGACTTTCTCTGCATAAACTCACAATAATACCATCGGGCAAAAATATAGTAAAAACCCTGCACAATGAATAGCATCCGCTAGTGCCTGGCTTGCAGATAAATATCCAAAGGAGTGCTTCATAATATTTAATCGAAGAAAACTGTAGAAAACCAAGGAGTTCACTATAAGTCCTAACAGCGAAGTCTGAAAATTGATATTTTTCTCATAGAATATTTCCCTGACTATACTTACTGGCACCAGTAAAAACGCTGTCTGATTAATGGCATCATCCATTTCTTATTGTGAAAATCTAGCAGAGTAAAACGTCGATGAAAAAGTGGTAGGAAATGTGCTTGGTTCTAAACTTAATCTGTCTCTCCACAACAAATTGAATCTCGAAAAGACGTCGGCTTCCAAGAATTCCTATTCAATTACGTAGAAATCGAGACATTCAAAACATAAATCACGAATATGGAAGGGGTCATTTTAATTGTTTTATCACAAAGTGTGAAATCAGTTCAAGTAAAAATTTTTTGAACGTTCTTTCTGTAAGCGCACCAATTGCTTATTTAGAATTTTTAAAGCCCAGATCTAATATCGAATGAAAAAAATGTCTTCATCAGTCTTTTTTTAAACTTTTTGCTGATGTGCAATAGTTTTTTCATTTACTTATTAGCGATATTACCCAAGGGAAACGTGCTCCATCGCAATTTGGCAGAAATTTGAATTTTCAGCTTTCCCGCCGTTTTGAGAACAGCGAAACATGTTTTGGTGGGTGCGTGGACAACTCGGGCAGCAGTCGAATTGTCCACGAGGAGTCCACGCACCCACCAAAACATGTTTCGCTGTTTTCAAAACGGCGGGAAAGCTGAAAATTCAAATTTCAGCCTAATTGCGATGGAGCGCGTTTCCCCTTGGGGAATATCGCTAATATGGGTTTATGAAACATTTACTTGACTGTCAGACTAAATTTACAAGACATGCTTACTCTTCTAACAAAGTAATTTCATCAAGTTTTCTTTCACATTGGTTATTTGAAAAATCACAAGAAGTTACTCTATCCTTTCATTTTTTAATCTAATAGTTTTTTCTACGCATTGTGATCAGGCACATATTTTTGCTGATCTTTTTGGTTTTTGTGTTATTTATAGAAACTCAGTCTACAACCCAATTTGTCATTAAGTTCTTTATTGTGTCAGTTTCTTTAAAACACATCTCAAATTTGAAAAAAAAAACTAGCGAAATGACTGGTTGCAAAACGTCCTGTTTTTATATGTCTTGCTTGCGAAATATCGTGGTTGTGAAATAGACGTGAATTGCGAAATGTCCCAGTTGCGAAATGATTAGTTGCGAAATGTCTCGGGGCCGATTTTTGTTGTGATTTGTTATTGTGCACATTGACGAAATATTATTTCAACCAATTTTGACTATTGACATTTTCCTGGGTTCTTTCCGACAAAATAAAAACAAAATAATTTCCGGATTACACAATACCACGATTACTCTGGAAAACTAAGTTAATCTCCCCTGAAAAAATGCTTCCAATTACCCATCAAGAACATGAACCAACAAAAACGAAAAGGTGGTTCCGAAAAAGTCAATCACTGGTTTATTTGTTACAAGTGGAGTCAAATAATAAGCCAATGCTTGAAGCGTGAAAATCGATCCTTGGGATATGGTTTGTTTCAAAAATCGATTCTCCCGCTGGACAGCAACCTGGCTATTGTTCACAGCATTATTGGAGATCCTCGACTTTCGAACTTTGACAAGAGTTGCAATATCAATCAACATAAAAATAGTGATAATGATGACACTTTTCACAAAATCTTGAAACCAGGATATGGGGATACACCTTTTGGGATCATTGAATGGGAAGAAGTTTACTTCTTTGTCATAAAATATGCGACAAATACCTTTAAAAAAAGTTTAAAGGTTAATGCCGGTAATTCTGATTTTACTAACACTTGAAAAACCAAAAATCTAAAGTCCCATAAGAAATCCATAAAATGCTGATAGTCCATAAAGTATTCCTAATGGTGAAAATATTGGGATACTTGAAGGGGCACCACACTGCACAAAATCTGTTGATTGAAATTATAAAGTGTGTTGCCAGTGAGAGATCGTAGCATAAAATAATAATGAGACCACAACTGTTGCTATAAGAAGTCAGTAGTTCACAGTCTCTAAAAATAAAAATGATATGAAATATCAGTAGAGCACACTTGCTGATTACAGTAAGACCATCGGACAGAAATAGATCAAAAATGTTGTGCAGTGGAGCGCATCTGCAAACGCTTGACTAGCAGACAAGTACCCAAAAGAGTGTTTCATAATACTCAAGCGGATGTAACAAATGAAAATGGTCCAGTTCACCACGACACCAATTAGCGAAGTCTGAAACGCTGCTTTGCATGTTTCAACAAAAGTTTTACTCACAGGCAAAATCGCAAAGGCAGTTTGATAAAATGCAGAATCCATATTCAGAACACAGGAAAATCACTATGATTTGGAATCTGAAGTGAACCTCTTCCCACCAAATTGAATTCAAGAAAAAAATCCGCGGGTGTTCCGTGAAATCATATTTTATTATACGATCGGAAAAAGTCAAAACAAATGGGGCAAAACCGATCAATTTGCGTAATTACGTCAACTACTCAAGGATTTCCTGACCATTGAAAAATGCTGAAACTTCTGAATTACACACTATTTATCTCTTATGAGAGGTATCTAAACATTTCCTCCAATAATTTTCTTTTTTTTTAAATTTTTAGTTACAGGCACTACTGCAAATGCCACTTGGTTCAAAGTGTTTTCCATATTTTCAGCTAAATCGACACACATTAAAAAAACAAGAGTTGCAATACATATCTCATACTTCTGAATTATGAACCGTCGACAACTTCCTAGACTTTTTCTGACAGAGTAAAAAATCTCGAATCACTGGATTACACAACAATACGATTGTTCTGAAAACTATCTTATTTTTTCAAGAATCCAGTTAAAAAAAATCCCATCTAACACATGAGCTGCCAAAAAAAAAGATGTGGTCGAGAAAAAATAACAACCTCATTTTCAGTGATCAGCGGTACCAGATAATAGGTTAAGTTTTCCATTGATATTCTAGAACACCTTCTAATTTTCGTACGATATAAGAGCACTTAAGTAGAAACTAATTTCTTGGATCCATCTGAAGTTCATATTCTCAAGAAAAAGCATTTGTCTATTTCTACATCAAGTACAATGAGACATTCAAAAAATGTCAACTCTGTCTATCCCAGGTGATTTTGAATTGCGTAATCTTTGACTGAATTCTCTCTAAAAACAGCCTGCTTTTACTATTTCAACGGCTAGCTAGTTTTTATTCGCATTTTTTGTTCAAAATTCTGGAAACCGCAACTAAAGCCACTAATGGATCAAATTGATTTCTCTGAACCGGAATGGCTCTTAAACTGGTATCATTTAATAGGATTTAGTTCAGTGCTTTTGAATTCTCTAGGATTATACTTATTGACTTTTGAAACAGGGAAATTGGGCAGCTTTCGATATTATTTGAAAGCATTACTGGTGGGTTTCATTAGTTTTTCAAAACTTCATAACGAATAGTTTTTAGATTTTCTGTGCACTAACAGATTTTCACTTCACAGTATTGATGAAGCCTGTGCCACTCTATCCGTTCATTTCTTTTTACACAGTTGGAGTATTATCAAACTATTTGAATATCTCCGCTCATTTTTGTGTGGTTAGTGTGTGTGTTATCGCTCTGTGTCAATTAGAATGTCTGGTATTCTGCTTTGCTAAGAAACATCAAGCGGTTGCCGAGATTTTGAAGATCCACGTTCTTTCAAACTGGTTTGTATACCCTTGTTATTTCATGTGTGTCATGTGCCCGATATTACTATGTGCTAGCCTACAATACATGCACTTGTCTAGAGATCAACAGTTGGAATATATTGGCCAGGTAACGCAAACATGGCTACTAAAATTTTCAAAGAAGTGATTACAGTATTATCCTGACCTACTACCAAGTTTCTCAAGCCTGACTCATTTTGTCCTCTACCCCAACACTCCTGAGTTTATTTGGTTCTACGTATGCTTATTTATTGGGGGCTTCTCATTATTTTCCATTTTTCTAGTTTTCATCATAGATATTTTCCGCTTGATGAAGGAACTAAAATTCAAGCTATCAACAGCTTCCTATCAAAAACATCACGAAGCAGTTGTAAGCCTCCTAATTCAGCTGGTTACCGCAAATTTGTGTGTTGGCCCACCGTGTGTGCTGACAGTTATGGTATTTGTAAAAGTCAGCCATGGACAGCTGATTACAATGATTTTGATTGCGTGGTTCACGAGTCACTCATCTGTGAATATGATCTTTCTGTGTGTATTTTTTCCTCCATATCGAAGATTTTTTGATGCGAAATTCACGAGGTTTGAATCGATTAACAAGTGTAAAAATGACCTTGAATTTTCAGGATCAAGAAAGTCATTCGACCTGTAGGATCTTCTGTATTGTTCTGAAATGGAATGAATAATTTTTTTTAAATGTTGCCCAGACGCTTGATCTCAAATTTCTTAAACCAGTTCTTTGATCCCCTAGACTTATTCAATCAAGCCAAACTACTTCAGAATTCAAGTTCTTTCACATTTATGAAAATAAACCAATTTAAAAAATAACCATACTCAAGTTTGTAATCTGACTTTTTAATCTTCTGGGCAGCTGAAAATGAACCCGGGCACGTCTCGGATTTCTCATTTACCCCGTCCGACTTCATAATCTAACCGTGGGAACTTATTTCCTCAACTGCAAACTTCACTCCTTGCTCTTATTTTTGCAAGATGACTTGTTCTGTTAAAAGTGTTTGATTTGCATGTTAGGTTTTACATTTTTCATACGGTCTGGAAATGTGGATATGATACAATACGTGCCAACGATATGAATTGGGTCCTCAGACGCTGCGATGATATGGCATATCAGATTAAACTTTCGAATTTTGAACCGTTAACCGGAAAAAAGATTCATTGTGATTAATTAATTATCGACACACATTCAAAAAAAAGTTGCAATACATATATCACAGTTTTGAGTTAGAAACCGTCGACAACTTCCTAGGCTTTTTCTGACAGAATAGAAAATCTCGAATCACTGGATTACATAACAACACGATTATTCTGAATATTATCTTTTTTTTTCAATAATCCAGTTTCTCATTTCCTTACCCATCCAGCACATGTGCTGCCAAAAAAATGAATGTGGTGAAGAAAAAAACAATAACCTCATTTTCAGTGATCATCGGTACCAAATAAAAAGTCACATTTTCAATTGAAAAAATCCCTCCTTGAGATATTGTTTGAATCAAAAACCACCCCTCGCGCTTCGAAATCACCGGACTACGGTTTGTATTAACACTGGATAGTCTTGATCTTCGAACTTTGAAAATTGTGGCAATGTCCACAATAATGAATAATAAAATTATGACTGCACTTTTAAGAAAGTCTTCATACCAGGAAGCAGTTTCACAATATTCCTTATTTTTGGTATCAAACCATTGAACTTTGTCACTATAGAATTCAGGGCACATGTCTGAAAGCTGTTGTTTTTGTTTCGGATTTTCATTGAAAGCTTACTCTCGTAGAACAGATAATCAATCGATCCAAATACAAACCAGATCAATGTAATCAAGAGGAAAGTGTTTTTGGTACTGAAAATATGGGGGTACTTGAATGGTGACCATACTGCACAACATCTGTTGATAGAAATGACAAGGTGGGATCCAAGCGAAACGTCATAAGAAAGCATGATGAGGTATAGACAATGAGTGGAGTAAGATTTGAGGCGTTGGCTCTCACTGGAAAACGGTTTTGAGGATTTTATCTTATGAAAACAGAGCACTGCATCTTCAAAAACATATTGACGTACAGTATGACCATCGGGCTGAAATATCCCGAAAATATTGCACAATGGAGGGCATCTGACAAAGCTTGATTTGCAGATAAATATCCAAAGGAGTGTTTTATAGATTTCAAGCGAAGAAAACTGTAGAAAACGCCAAGGTTGACAAGAAATCCGATCAGGGAGACCTGAATTTCCTAGTTTTACTTTTGGTCATGAATCCCTAACTCGTGGCCGTGGCCGAATTTTCCAAAAAAGTGGCGGAGTCAGCCAATGAGCGCCATTGAAACTAAGAACGCGAGCGCGGTGAATGGCTCCCGACAAATGACAGTGGCGCTGATTGGCTGACACCGCCCCTTTTTTGGTAAACTCGGCCACGGACCCCGGAGACCATTCGCGTATTTTTTGCTCATTTCGGAGAGCGCTTTTAGGGGTTTGGAGCAATTTTGGAGCGTTTTCATTATGATTTTCGGAATCAACGCATATTTTTAAGCATTTTGAAGCATTATAAATGTTTGACCGGAATCCTTCTTTAAAGGCGCATTGTTGTCAAAATACTTTTTGTATTAAATACTATTTGGAGACAGGCGAATGTACCATAAGACATAATTTCCCTGTAACTTACCGGTAAGATCGCAAATTCAACCTGACCCAATGCAGTGTCCATTGATGTTGGTTACTCAAAAAAAAACAAGAGAAAAATGCAAAAAAAAATTGCAGAATCACATTTTCACCAGTTCCAGGAAATCCAAGAATAATCATAACCTAATTTATAATAGATCACTCTAGACAGAAAACAAAAAATTATTCAGGTGGAAAACGGTAATTTACGATTTTATTATTAGATCAAAATTTTGAATTGTTTACCAATGACAACTTCCGAGGCTCTTTCCGGCAGAATAGAATGAAAACTATTGAAGATCATGTTCATTCGTAACCAAATTTATTTTAGACCAAAATCAAAAAAAAAAAAATTAAAATCAAATCATCTGTTCCCACTTTGATCTCCTGTCGATATCTTCCTGGAGTCCTTCCGACAAAACAGAAAATTTCGAATAATGGGATTGCAAAACAACACGATTATACTGAAAAATGAAATTGGGTTTTTCTCTAACACCCAGTTTTTTAAACTATTTTTCCTGCTCTTACCCATCCAAAACATGAGCTGACAAAAAAGTGAATGTGGTTAGGAAGAATAAAATAGTCTCATTATCCGTAATCAGCGGTGCCAGATAATAAGTCAAGTTCCCCAAAGTGAAAGTTGCTCCTTGAGAAATAGTTTGAATCAAAAACCACTTCTCGCGGTTGCTTATTGCCAGAATACGTTTCTTATTAACCGTAGTTTGCCTCGACTTTCGAACTTTGAAAACTGTGGCGATGTCCACAAAGGTGAATGTTGAAATAATAAGCGTACTTTTGAGAAAGTCCACATACCATCTAGCTTTCTGACAGTACTCTCGATTTTCGCCCATGAACCAGTTAACTTCATCTTTATAGGTAGTCGGACAAACTTCTGAAAGTTGTTTTTTGTGTGTTTGGGATTTAGGGTCAGGGACATTTCGCAACCAGTCATTTCGCAACTTTGCCGTTTCACAACTTGATACCGCAACTGCGACACGGTTGTGAAACATTTAGTTTCAAAATGTCTTGGTTGCAAAATCGATGTGAGTTGCGAAATGTCCTGGAGACCAGGATGCAGTGTGAACTCACTCTCGTAGAAACAATAATCCGTTGAGCCGAATATAACCCACATGAAAAAAATAATAAGGAAAGTATTCCTGTTAGTAAAAATAAATGAGTACTTGAATGGTGACCAAACTGCACAAAATCGATTAATGGATATCACTAGATGAGAAGCCAGTGATAAGTCATAAGAAAACATGATAATGCCTAAGTAGTGATTTGAGTAAGATTTGAGGAGTTGGCTACCACTGAAAGATTTCATGCAGAATTTGTATCCGGTGGCCGTGGCCGAGTTTTCTGAAATACGGGCGGAGCCGAGCGCAGTGATTGGCTGCCGCACGACTGCAAAGACGCTGATTGGCTGACTCCGCCCCTTTTTTGGAAAACTCAGCCACGGCCACCGCATACAACTTCTGCGATTTTTGCTCATTTTGGAGTCATTTTTCGACCTTTTAAATCGATTTTTGAGCATTTTCATTATGATTTTTGGAATCCATTTTCACGCATTTCAAAGCAATAAAAATTAAAACTTACAATGTGATCATTGGACTGTAGAAAACCAAAAATACTGTACAATGAATACCATCTGCAAGTGCTTGGATTGCAGATAAATATCCGAAAGAGTGGTTCATAAATTTCATGCAAAGAAAACTGTAGAAAACACCGAAATTGACCACAAATCCTAGCAGAGAGGCCTAAAATTTCTCATTCAAAAAATGCATCTAATGAAGAGGTTTTGAAACTAATAGTCACTTATTAACGATGTTCTCAAAGGCGAAACACGCTCCATCGCAACTTGGCTGAATTTTGAATTTTCAGCTTTCCCGCCGTTTTGAAAACAGCGAAACATGTTTTGGTGAGTGCCTGGATTTCTCGTGGACAATTCGGGCAGCAGTTGAATTGTCTACGAGGAGTCCACGCACCTACCGAAACATGTTTCGCTGTTTTCAAAACTGCGGTGAAAGCTGAAAAATCAAATTTCAGCCAAGCTGCGATGGAGCGCGTTTCCCCTTGGGGAATATTGCAAATAACTTACAGGTAAAATAGCAAACTTGACTTGGCCGAGTGGAGTATCCATCAATAGCTGTGGTTCATACTGAGAGAAAAAATAAGAAGAAATGTAACGAATTCTCAAAAAGTAAATCTAATGAAAACTCAAAAAGATCATGTTCATTCTTTTAATCAAATTTATTATAACTGAGAACAGAACAAAACCAAAAAGTTTTTGACTGAAATCACGCATTTATACTTTGTGCTCCCGTTGATACCTTTATCGAATCTTTCATGCATAATATGAAGTTTCGCACCGCTGGATTACACAGCAACACGATTATTCTGAAACCAAGAATTTTCAGTTGTTAATTTTTTCCTCCAGTCTCACCCATCCAACACATGTGCTGCCAGGAACAAAAAAATAGTTGCGAAAAATAAGACAACCTGATTGTTTGTGAACAGCGGAACTAGATAGTAGAGCAAATTTTCCATTGTGAAAATTGCTCCTTGCGTTACAGTTTGCAGTAGAAATCGTTTTTCCCGCTCGGTAGCTGCTTGGTTCCTGCTTGTATTTACTGTGGACACTCTAGTGCTTCGGACTTTTGCAACAGTAGCAATATCAACCAGTATAAAAATGAAAATAGTAGTAGCACTTTTGAAAAAGTCGTCGTACCAAGCAGCTGCTAAGCAATAGTCGTGGTGAATGTACTTGAACCAGTGAATTTCGTCGCTGAATGGAGCTGGGCAGACAACTGAAAATGAAGGAATGGATGCTTCGATTTTTCATGACTCCTACTCTCGAAGAACCAGTAATTAGATGAGGCATAAATGATCCAAATAGCAATAATAAGATAAATGGTGTTCTTAGTATTGAAAATATTTGGGTATTTGAATGGTGTCCATACTGCACAAAATCGGTTGATGGATATAACTAGATGTGATGCTAGTGATATGTCGTAGGAAAACATGATGACGTATCCACAATGGGCAGAGTAAGTTTTCAAAAGTTGACTGTCACTGAAAGAGTTGGTGAGAATGTCTTGGAACCACAGAAAGTGCGCTCCATTGGCACTTAGTGTATTAGAGCGCAGTTTCAACTCACAACAACACCATCGGACAATAGTAGATCAAAAACGCAGTGCAATGGATAGCATCAGCTAGCGCTTGGTTTGCAGACAAGTATCCAAAAGAGTGTCTCATAGATTTCAACCCGAGGAAGCTATAAAACACGGAAAAGTTCACGAGAACTCCAATGAAGGATGCCTAAATTTTCAACTAATTTTTTCATTGGTTTTTTATGTCACGACCCACCGGTAACATCGTGAAAGCTACTTGAAAAAACGCGTCGTTCATGGATACAAAGGTGTTCACAAAGGCTCTTGAAAAACCGGTAATTTGCAAATGCTTAGTGATTTCCAAGAACAATTGACATCAATTTTATTAAGACTCAATTGATTTTATTGTCAAAAAGCTAGACAGAAAAACAGAACAAAGAGAAAATCACGTAAAATAACCGTTGTCCATTCTCTAATTTTCAAGAAAAAAAAGAAGAAAACATCTGAAAATTCAAAAAACACAATGTTATCGTATGTATCTCAGAGATTTTTATTGTCATTCAAAAATCATATTAGCGATATTCCCCACAGGGAAACGCGCTCCATCGAAATTTGGCTGAATTTTGAATGTTTCGGGCAACAGTCGAGTTGTCCACGAGAAGTCCACGCACCTACCGAAACATGTTTCGCTGTATTCACAACGTCGGGAAAGCTAAAAATTCAAATTTCAGCCAAATTGCGATGGAGCGCGTTTCCCCTTGGGGAATATCGCTAATAACACTCAACCAACGGTAATGCATTTTTAACAAATTCAGTGCGCAAAATTAACATTTAGAGACATGAGTGATAGATAAGAGTCTTGGCACCTTCGGACAAAACAAAAAGTCTCGTACCACTGGATTACACAATAAGACGACAATTCTGAAATTTGGAGCTTTATCAGATTTCAATGTACCACTCCACAAACCCATCCAACACGTGAGTTAACAAAAACCCAAATGTGCCTGTGAAAAACAAAACAACAGGATCCATAGTGATGAAAGGAACAATATAATAAGTGAAATTTTCTAGAGTAAAAATCACTCCTTGACACACCGTTTGAATTAGGAACCATTTTTCCCGCTTTGAATTTGCTTGGCTGTGATTGGTGAAGACAGTAGTTAGTCTACACCGTCGTACTTTGAGTACTGTAACCATATCAATGGTAATGAAAATGAGCATGATAAAACTGGTTTTCATAAAATCCTCGTACCACGCGGCGGTGTCACAGTAATCCGGGTTCTGGTATTTGAACCAATGAATGTCGTCATTGTAAAGAGTTGGGCAGATGTCTGAAAATTTTGGGTATGTGTTAGCGATATTCCTCAAGGGGAAACGCGCTCCATCGCCAGCTTGGCTGAAATTTTAATTTTTAGCTTTCCCGCCGTTTTGAAAACAGCGAAACATGTTTCGGTAGGTGGGTGGACTCCTCGTGGACAATTGGACTGCTGCCCGAGTTGTCCACGAGGAGTCCACGCACCCATCAAAACATGTTTCGCCTTTTCAAAACAGCGGGAAAGCTAATAATTCAAATTTCAGCCAAGTTGGCGATGGAGCGCGAATATCGCTAATAGGTGTTCCATACCGGTTGGTCAAAAATTATTGCCGACCAAGCCAACCCCTAGAACACTTTAGTCTAGTTTCATCTGCTGATGGCCTAGATACCCGAAATTCGAAATTCTGGGCCACCAGCTCAAACTGCGTATAACTCGGCTTAAAATGGTCCGTTTTGAGCTCCGAAACAACCTAGAAAAAGCCTAGAACTTCTGTTATCTGTTTATTAGTCGGTCTCTATTGAAAATTTCTCTTGGATAGATCAAAATCTTTATTATCTGTTGATGACCTAGAAACCCAATATTCGAAATTCTAGGCCACCAGCTCAAAATGCGTATAACTTGGCTCAAAATGCTCCGTTTTGGGCTCCGAGACAACCAATAGAAAGCCTTGAACCTCTGTTATCTGTAGGTGGCCTAGAATTCCAAAACTATGTTTTCTAGGCCATCAACAGATAATAAAGATTTTGAACTATTCCAAAGGGATTTCTAAAAGAAACCGACCAATCGGGTGGCGGTCGGTCGGTCAACTGAAACCTCTGTCCAGATGGAATCCGCTAGAAAATAGGGTTCAAAAAAAAAAGAGAAAAACTGACTCACGTTCAAAGAATAAATTGTCGGTGGATGGAACAATTATCCATATCAACACAATGATAAAAAGAGTATTCTTGGTAGTAAAGATATTAGGGTACTTGAAGGGAATCCATACTGCACAACAACGGTTGATAGAGATTACAAAATGACATGATAGGGATACGTCAAATGAAAGCATCAGGATGTAGAAACAGTGTGTGGAATGCGTTTTGAGGAATTGGATGTTACTGAAATGTTTAGATTTTTAAAACTGTAAGGCACAAAGAAACAGCAAATTGGAAAAGACCAACTAACTTACAACAAAACCATGGAACTGAAAATTGCTAGAAATGTTGTGCAGTGTAAAGCATCTGCTAAGCCTTGGCTAGCCAATAAATATCCAAAAGAAGTTCTCATCAGCTTTATTTTGAAAAAGCTGTAGACAACCAAATAATTCACTGTCACCCCTATCAAGGCTGCCTGAAATTGAAACTTTTATTTTTGATTATAAAAGCAAAACGGTTTCCTACCGGCAAAATAGCAAACGTCACTTGGTTGAACGCTGTGTCCATTTTGAAGTGCTCTTCAAAAAAAAGGCGAAAGAGCAATTAGCCTGCTCTCGTGAACAGCTAACACAAATTAGTAGGTTCAAAGAAATGACTCAATTTGTTTTTCCTTTCAGAAATTATATCATGAAATATCAGAGGTCTAGACACAGATCAGAACACGAGGGAATTGAAGAGGAGCACGATGATTTTTAAAACCTAGACAATGAGAATCTAGATTTCAAGTGATGATATCGCGTGATTATCCACCATGAGTAATCTTCTAGTACATGAAAAAATTACTTTGATCGGTTCGAAGAAATTTTTATGTAGTACTAATATAACCATTAGACAAAAGTAGGTTAAAAAGTTTAAAGGAGGATTCCGGTCAAACTTTATGTTCCCCTCAATATATGTGAAATTTTGTGCTGATTCTGAATATAATAATGAAAACGCTTAAAAATCTCTCTTGAACCCTGAAAAAAACGTTTAAAAACGACCATTTTTTGACCGAACGGTCTCCTGGGGCCGTGGCCTAACTCCTGAAGTTTTCTCGGCCACCGCATTTTCAGATTTTGTTGAACCATTTTTTAAGTTTTTTTGAAAAAAAGCTAAAAATGCGGTGGCCAAGTCAGGTGGCCGAGAAAACACCGGGAGTTAGGCCACGGCCTCAGGAGCCCATATGGCCGGAAAAGGTAGTTTTGAAGCGATATTTTAAAGTTTTAGAGAGATTTTAGAGCGTTTTTACTATCATATTCGGAATCAGCACAAAATTTTACATATGTTGAAGCAAAAAAAATTTGACCGGAACCCTCATTTAACAATGAATAGCATCGCTTAGAGTTTCACTTGCTCAAACTTGAGAAGCTTACTGAAGAACATGATTTGGCGACTAGACAAAAACAGGATATAAATTCCGAGGTTAATCTAGTCTTATGAAAGGTTTATTGAATCTCTAAAATAATGAACAATAACAAACAATTAAGAATAGAATCTGGAGCTATGCACAATCGTGGACATTTTTCTGATTTTCTCTTTGCAGAAAAGGAAGTTCCTAATTTCTGGGTTGCACAGTATCACAAACACTCTGGAATTTGTCATTTAGTTTTTCTGGTGGCTCAACAATTCAGGACCACTAACCCATCCAGCATATGAATTAAGATAATACCGAATGAGGAACTAAAAAACAGAACCACCTTATTATCTGTGAATAGTGGGGTCAGAAAATAAACAAAGTTTTCCAGCGTAAACAGTAACCCTTGCAAAATAGTTTGTGTCAAGAATCTTGTTTTCCTTTGGCAGGTTACTTGACTATTGTGACAACGGACACAGATTACGGTAAAGCAATCCACAAGTACAAAAAGTAAAATCATAGTGCCGTTTTTGATAAAATCCAAGTACCAAGAGAAACTTGCACACTTTTCATCATTGGCAAACATGAAATACTGTCTTTCCTTGTTGTAAAAAGACGGACAGATAGCTGGAACAAAGAAATACAGTACTGGCCATAATGATATTGGTTTTTGTCACTTTCAACGAAGAATCGCCAGCTTCGGGTAGCTGAAAAAGTGATTCAAAGTTGCTTTTTCTGTTTGAAAATTTGAGAGTGCATTAATCAACCCTTGAACTTTCATTTTGTAGTTGACAACTTTTCTGTACAAATCCACTCCGTCAAGATATGGTCCGTCGAAAAAATGGATCAAAAACTTTTAAGAATTAGCACTGAAATCGAGCAAAATTTCGCATTGCCGTAGGTTTCTAAGCGTAACTGTTTTGATTTGAGAGATACAAAAAAGTTGTCAATTACAAAATTAAAGTTCAGGGTTTGATTCATGTACTCTCAAATTCTCAAACAAAAATAACTACTTTGAATTAGTTTTTCAGCCACTTAAAGTAGGGGTTTTCAAACTAAAAATGACAAAAACGAATATCATTATGGCCGGTACTGTAGGCATTCTTGAGAATTTGTCAAGACTCACTCTCATAGAAGATGAAATCTGTAAAACCATAAACAAGCCAGGACACTATGATAATCCTAAATGTGTTTTTGGTATTGAAGATGGTTGGATACTTGAAGGGTGTCCAAACTGCACAAAATCGGTTTATGGAAATTATGAAATGAGTGACAAGCGATATTTCGTAGGATAAAATTATGGATAGTGCACAGTAAAGGGAATGTTTTCTCAGGAACTGACTATCCCTAAAATTTGAAAAAAGGGAAATCCAAAATTAGATTTCAAATCTTACAGCATCACCATTGGACAAAAGTAGGTCAAGAAAGTTGCACACTGTAAAAAATCGGCTAACGCCTGATTTGCAGACAAGTACCCAAATGCGTGTCTTGTTGTCAGAATATGCCTCCCCCCGCAATTCTGGCCAACCTGAAGGCTCTGTAATCCAGGGATTAGTGGTTTTGCCCTCAAAACTCCCTGAATTCCCCGCCTAAATTATTGTGTCATTCATTCTTTATTCTCCTTCGTCTTTTCCCACTTTAATTCGCTATTTTCCCTTTCCATTTGTTTAATTTCCCTAAGAAATCATATTTGAATCGCGCGCCGATTCCACACTCCGTAAGCGCGCTCTCATGCACTTTCGTGGCGAGACCCGCGCGCGCTCTTTCGCTCCGCGGCGACAGCGCGCACGCCCACTTGTGTTGGTGTGTGCGTTTTAGGTAGTGTGTTCGGTCGTGCCTTTTTTATGTGACGAATTGTTGTACCTCTCCACACGAATTATGTGTGTGCAAGTATCCTCCCACCTTTATTGTTTTGCTCTTTGAGCCTTTCAGTATCCTCCCAAGGGTAAGTTTCCCGCGTTTTGGCCGACGGCTCGTTTGTGTGGTTTAAGGAGTTTTTCCCCAGCACGGTTTCCTCGCTTTGCTTAGAGGTTTTCATCCGGCGCCATTCGTTGAACTTTCTCCTATAAATTTCCCACCTCTCGTATCCTCCCGATGCCTTTTATCGCTTTATCCTTGACTCCGTCAATAAATGGGTCACTGATACCACGTTCTCACACACCGCTTATCTTACACGCAATGGGCCTTAGTTACCCCTTTCTGCCACACACACTTCGGTCTCCCCGACTCTGAGCGGTCTCGGCTGACCTATGCTCCGTTTGTCGACATGGTGCATCGACTCGGGGTCACCAGTGGTTCTTTGGAGCCACTGGCAAAACAAGATGTTGCTCCCCAATGAGCGGTTTTCCTTGGAAAATCGCCTTTGGGCGAACCCAGCCGGTTCGGAGTGTGTTGGCGGCGAGTGGTAAATTTCGCCATTTTTTGTGTGTAAAATAGGTAAATTTAGTATTCCTCCCTAAATTCCTCCTCCAAACTCTCTAAAATTCCTTTCTCTCCTCTCTAAATCGTTATTTCGCTACTTTGCATCATTTCGAAACATTTCGAAAATTTCGAAATTGTTACCAACTCTAGAAATTGTTACCATCTCTAAAAAATTCTCGTTTTCTGAGTCGTCACCTTGCAAATTAGGTCGTTCTCTCTCTCTAAAAATTCGAAGCATTAAGCTCAGGGTCTCAGAGCACTTTGTGCCGTGCACCCCGGTCTCAGAGCACTAAAATGTGCCGTGTACCAATGAGTTTTCTCGCCTAGAAAGGGTCTCAGAGCACTTTGTGCCGTGCACCCCGGTCTCAGAGCACGAAAATGTGCCGTGTACCACTGATTTCTCGCCTAAAAAGGGTCTCAGAGCACCATGTGCCGTGCACCCAGTTCTCAGAGCACGAGAAATGTGCCGTGAACGTTGCTCCTCTCGAAAAAATGTTGAAATTCGTAATTTCTTCGTTCTCAGTGCACACAGATGCCGTGAACACCGTTCTCAGAGCACTGAATGTGCCGTGAACTCAACGAGGTGCCGACGAAGGACCTCATTGCTCGTGAATATCGAATTCTCACTGCACAGAAGGTGTCGTGAATTCCTGGAGCGCCCGAAGAGTTGGCAGCTAGATATTCCATGTATTCCCCCCAAAGAGCGAAGCAAATCGTTCATCGATACGAATACAGCGAGCACAGGCGAAGCCATCGCCGATTTTTCGAATAATCGGTCGTTCTAGCCTAAAAAACCCTCTGATTAGTTTCTTCCGAGACGAATTGTTGCATTCCACGCTCGTTGTAAAGAACAAATCGTTGATTATTGGTGTCAGACGGAGCGATGTGAGTGTCGTGTACATGATTTGCACGCCTACATGCTCAATCTGTGATTCCCTGTGAGAGAAAGAGTCACGCCGACATGCTCAATGTACTGAAAGCGCTCTTCCGAGAGCTCGAGTGTGAAAGTTAGTGGTTGACGAGTAGTCTCCATCATGCTCAAGTACTGATTGGGATGTCAGGTAGTAGTATTCCTCCCAAAACGACGTCAGAAATAAGCCTTGAAGGTTTTGATAATGCGTCTGGTCACCATCAACGAGAAAATTCTGAATTTCGATGAATTTCCGGCCGAATCCGAGCTAGTTATTGTTGAAACGAGCTGTTTTCGTGCTAGAGTTGTAACAAATTGTACTCTTCCAGAGAGTTTAGCTAGTTTACCGGCGATTTCGAAGAAAATCCGTGATCTTTGCCTAAAAATCGAGAAAAATGGCTTAAAATAGCCCAAATTTGCATATTCCTTCCCTTCTCGGTTGAATTCTTGAGGATTTCTTATGAAAAAATTCACTGAACCATCCGAAAATGCTTTCCGAATAAGGATACGCATCGATAATCAATAAAGGAATCAGAAATTGAATGCTAGCCCCGCCCCAACACCTCCGCCGATGTGCGAAAAGTGAGGTATGTGGAGATTCGGCCGCCGGCGCTCCTGATTATCGATTGTCGTCGTTATTTCATTCCGAATTCTGACTGAAAAGGGTGTAAAGAGCTATAATTGCTCAGGAAATGTAACATTTGTCTGAATTATAGAATTTTTCTCGTCGGCCGAAACGTCAGACCTGACTAGTGGCTTTGAATATTTCTCTTCGTTGTTTCAGTTCTCGCTATAAATAGCATCTGAGTGAACGCGTGGCTAAGCAGTATGCTTAAAAAGCTCAGAATTTCCATCATTTGTTGGCAAAGAAAGCTAAATCGATAATGAGTATCCTCCCAATATCATGCGATGTTCCATATATCATGCGACGTTCCATATATCATGCGACGTACCATGCTGCTCAAAGTAAGAGTAGCGCATGGGAAGGAGAAAAGGTGAAATCCACCATCATACTCATCGTGTTCATATCGAATTCGTCTCTCTTGTGTTACTGTGTCGGGAATATTATTAGAACTTGAATTCACTGAAGTTAGAAATTAAGTCATTGCATCAGAATTTCGAAAAATTAGCGATTTTTCGAAAAAAGGACTAGGCCTTCAACTAAAAATAGCAAATCGTGTTGATATACTTATTGCATACTCGTAATACTCGTTATTCTCATGATTTCTGTTACTACCGTTATTACCGTTCTTACCTCTCTCTCTTTTTATGCCTCTCGTTTATTCTTTCTCTCAATAAAAACCATTCATTATTCAGAATGAACTCAATAGAGATAATGTTCGAAGCGCATAATTCCGAAAGTTCGGAACACAGTACCCTCCCAAAGGGCGAAGAGGAGAAGGTGAAGGAGCTCATCGCCAAGCAACGACCACTCATGAAAATGAAGGTATAAATTTTGAATAAAAAATCCTGAAAATAACAGAGATTAATTCAGAATTCGGCTGATGTGTCCAAGAAGAACGACGGTATCCTCCCAGAGGGATTGGATGAGAAGGAGAACGTGAAGCCGGCTGGCGATGTTGGAGGAGAGTGTGGTGCTTCCAAAAAGATCAAGGAAGAGAAGGATGGTATCCTCCCAAAGGATAAAGCGGGTCGTAGACCTCCCACCATCCAGATCTGCGTGACTACAATGGAGCAGTTTGGAGATAAGTCCATCAGCATTGTTGCGGACGACGCTCCATGGGATTTCTCCCCAGACCACCAGCTCATGTACTTCCATGTCAAGGACAAGAAGCTTATCAAGTCCACCCGAGGCCTGGTCTTCTCGCCCATCGTGAAGGCGCCACGTGTATCCCTCCCAAGAGCCTACCTCTTGACTCTCCCGAAGGAGAACAGAGATAAAGTGAGTATTTCTAATATACTGTTATCAATGAAAACCCTGAATTATTGTCAGAAAGCTACCACCACCATCACATCAGCAACGCTCAAAGCATGGAGACGTGATCAGCGCGGAAAGAGCAAGAAGCTCCAGTGTTGTTGTCACCCAGCGTATGCATATGAGGATGGAGATCATTCCAATGAGCAATACTGCAAGTGCGCTGCCATTGCAGCTGCCATTGCGGAGCAAGCATGGGCCGGTGGAAAGCTGGAGGACACTGTTTTCCCAGAAGGAGTGTTCGAGTAGCCTCCCAAGAGGCGACACTGACGTAGCCTCCCAAGGCGAAAAATCAATAATTTTTTTTTTTGTCATTGTTAACCGTATCCCCCCACAACTCTGTTGATTTTTTCTAAGCATTAATGCTTAATAAACAATTGTTATTTAACCTCTTCGTTGAATTCCTTGTTTTTCTCTATTGATCGCAGTGTCATACGCATATCTCTTCTCTCTCTTTATCTTGTTGTTTCACCGCTTCATCCCAATACAATGATTATAGGGTAGCAAAAATGTCGTCTAACGATCATCACGAAACTAACGAGAATAACATCAGTACCCCCCCCCCCCAAGGGTCGAGGAGGAGATTGATGTGGAGACCACCGAATCGGGACCACTCGTCCTGTACGATCAACAACCAGTTCCCATCCCGAACCGCCACCAGATGCTGGATATTCCACTTCCAGGAGAAAGTAGCGCATACGGAGAGAACGGAGAGGGAAACAAGAGAAAGAACGAGGCAACGGTGGACCATTCAACACCAGTCGCCAAGAGAATGAGAGAGGACGACTTTCACGAGTATTCCTCCCACGAGGACTTTGACTTGGAGGAAGACAGTCGCTCTGGAAAGAAAGGTTGTGACAAGTGTTTTATTTAAAATCAACATGGAAGAATTATAGGTATCCTCCAGAGATTCAACTCGAATCTCAAGCGAGTCGGCAAGATTGCGGAGCGAGCCGAGGAAGTCGCGGAAGAAGGCTTGAAGTGGATGGCGAATGCAGACATAGTTCTGACAAACATGCAAGCCAAGATGGCGGAGAGTGAGAAATATCACCAACGCAAGTTTAACGAGTTATACACTGTCGTGCATAACGTTTGGCGTGCGGTGGCGGATGTCCAGAAGTCAGTTGATGGTGTCGATAAAGAACATCGCGATGTGAAGCAAGAGACCTTCAAAATCTTCACATTGTGCAACGACACAAGAAACCTGATGCTTCAGGACAGAACTTCAGTATCCTCCCGCTCAGCCACGCCTGACTATCAATCTCTCTCCCCAACGTTCGAGCGCCCAACAGGCCCAGGAACATCCGCAGTACGCCTCCAAGGGCACAGATCTCCACAGCCGATGCCCGACCATCGCTATCAGGGTCAAGTTCAAGGAGAAGTATCCTCCCAAGGAACTGAGTATCCAGTAAGTGAAGATAACAATAAAAACACGAGAGTAACAGTTCTGTTTCCAGCCGTGTCTCTTCTGTGAGTCCGTCAACCATCTCCCAGATGATTGCAAAGTCGTTGGACACTGGAAAGATCGCAGAAACATCGTCTACATGAAAATGAGATGCGCACAGTGCTTGGCACCAGCGCACAAAGACGATGAAGTATGCCCCCAGAAAGGCAATCGCTGCTCGGGATGCGGATTCAAGTTCTTCCAAGATCTGAACTCCACCGAAGGTCACCACCACACATCCTTGTGTGACTCCAAGAAGAGCAACCAAGGAGTTCCGTTGAATCGTAAAGATGCCAACGGACAGGCCAGAGGAGGTGGTCAGAAGAGAGGAGGTCGAGGAGGACGTGGCCGCGGAGCAAATTAGTATCCCCCCAAGGATACAGAACCAAAAGGGATCTTTAATCCCAGTTAACTCTCATTAATTGTTGTTTTTATTTTGTTGTTCTTCTCATGTACCCTTAAGGTCAATAAAACTGTTATTCGTTTAAAGGGTACTCTGGATTCCATTGGATACCTTAATATTCTTTCCCAACACCCGTATCCCCCCAAACCGAGTATACCAATAAACAATGTTGTTATCAACCACCAATTATTTATCATTTCGAGTATAATCTCATTGATATCTATGATTGTTTGCTATTTTATGTAACCCCCCGCTCATTGCTGTTGAGTACCGATGCTTATGATTGTAAGAGTAAAAAGAGAAAAGGAGAGTGAAAGAGAAGAGAGTGAGAGAGGAAAGGAGATACTATCCCTATGGGAACATCAGTCATATATTGCCTCCTATAAGCGAGAGCAGACTGATAGAGCTTCCGGAAGTGCAAGTAAGTCTTCTGCGGAAGCAATGATAATGCCTATCCGGAGCTCAACAAAGTCTTCTGCGGAAGCAAAGAGAGTCTTCTGCGGAAGCAAAGAAAGTCTTCTGCGGAAGCAAACAAAGTCTTCTGCGGAAGCAAAGAAAGTCTTCTGCGGAAGCAAAGAAAGCCTTCTGCGGAAGCAAAAATAATAAGCCTTCTGAGGAAGCAAGAATAAAGACTTCTTCGGAAGCAAATGAAGCCTTCTTCGGAAGCAATAAAGAGTTTTTCTGAAGCGCAAGTAAGTCTTCTGCGGAAGCAATGATAATGCCTATCAGGAGCTCAAAGAAAGTCTTCTTCGGAAGCAAAAGAAGTCTTCTGCGGAAGCATTGAAGTCCTCTGAGGAGGCATTAAGAAAGCCTTCTGTAAAAAGAAGCAACGTGTTGACTCCAGTCACCAGGGATATAAGTCGCAAGCATAGCGCACCAAGTATAGGCACCGACCTCCTACAACCCAAAGAGGGTTCATTCCCGGTAGATCAGAGCAACGTACCCTGGATGCACCAAACTCAGAAGATGCACCAAAACCAAAAAAGTTCTCCAAGAAAGAAGCAATGATAAGACTTCTAGAGAGAGCTAATAAGAAGTCTCCCAAGAGGAGCAACCAAAAAGTCTTCTGCGGAAGCAATTTGAAGAGTTTTCCAAGAAAGAAGCAATGATAAGTCTTCTAGAGAGAACTAATAAAAAGTTCCCCAAGAAAGAAGCAATGAAAGACTTCTAGAGAAAACTAATAAAAAGTCTCCAAATGAAGGAGCAACATGAAGTCTTCTGAAGAAGCAATCAAAAAGTCTTCTGCGGAAGCAAACGATAAGCCTTCTAAGAAAGAAGCAACCGTGTTCAGCTTGCCAGCCTATACGTGGAGCATGACTGTATCACTGATGCACGATCGTTGATCGGAGGTGTCCATCGAAGTTGAGTAATCCTTCATGGAAAGGGATATGGAGAGTGGAGGCGGACCTGATATTGTCTTCGGGTTTGCGAGCTTCTGGCCACCGGGTAGAAAGTACCTAGGATCCGAGAAGTGAGCCCGTTCAAAACTCGCCCCTGATTCTAATGAAGACCTCGGGTGCTCTATTGTCTGAGTAGTACCGCGATTAGAACACCCCCAGTAGAAAGTCATCAGTGATCGGAATGTTAAGCAAAATGGGTAAGCAAGTAGAGAACACACCAATGTGATTGGACAAGCATTGAGTCAGCTTGGTTAAGCTCATAAGTAGTTAGTGATCGCTAGAACGCGACTCTAGACTAATGGTGCTTGATATACCTGGTGAATGACCCTATGACTCGACGATCGGATGTTGTCGGAAGAGAACTAGCACTTCTCGGAAGAGAAGGGAGAGGAACTGGAGATGTCATAGTTTGAGTTTGTCTCTCATTCTATACGCTACCAGTAGAGTGGCAGGAAAGCTGCTAGCGCGTTGAAAGCGAACCTCCCGGATTCTGATAAGATCTCTGAATTTGTTGTATTCCTCCCAAAGAGCAGCTACTCTTTGAAGGAGTCTTCAGATTCCCGAAACAGAACACGCCGTATGAGCAGTTTCATCGATTGGGTATCATAACAAGTGAACCTAGAGAAGTAGGCACATCAGCCACTTATGAGAACCACGACAAGATTCACGTGTGAATAGGCCTCTATACCAGCCGAAAACATAAAGATTGTCAGATTCAATAATAAACACGTGTTCCAGACACGTTGCAACATAGTGACACGAATTAAAAGGTCACCAATGTGCATAAATATCAGTAAGACTAGTAGAAAAGACTCAGTTAAAGTTTTGCTCTGCTTCTTGCGACCAAAAACAAGTGAGTATACAATGTCTTAAAAGTCTCGGTTTCAACAGCAATAGTATTCGACAACAATCCGAAGATTCGTTCGTCCAATAACGCTGATCATGTCCAGACAAGACAAATGGCCGACAATAAGCGCCAACGTAAAGAGAGAAGTGATTCCCCGGACCGTCACCGTATCCTCCAAGAGGTTATTTGGGACCAGTCAGACGATGAAGACATCGACGAGAATGACCGTACCCTCCCGCCTCCATACGAGCTGAAACCAATCAATGAACACTACCTAAGATTGCATAATCCAAAGTTTCCTGATCGAGGATCGAAGCATCCCGTATCCCCCCAAGTCTCCACGTCAATTTTTGGATGATCTCTCCGATACCGGAGAGGATCATGCCTACGTGAGATTCTTGCCAACGATGGAATGTTCGTTGAAATGGGAATCGAAGGATTCTGGAGTTCACTGCAGATGTGTCATGGTAGTGGCAATTGATTTGGCTTCAGGAGGAAGTTGACAAATCCGAGAAATCCAAGGATCCCGAAGAACGATTCTAACTCTCGTTTTATCCATTCTACTAGTAATGGGACCCAGTCCCGCTGATATTTATACTTGTATCCTCCCAGGGTTTCACACCCCACTCTCCTGTATTCCTCAGTTTTACTGAGCTTATTTGAATACTAATAAATGAATGAGAGTAAACCTTTGTTATTGAATCTGAAATAGAAAGAAAGAGTTTTCGACAAAAGGTGGAGTCCGAAAGTATCAGGACCTTCACATGTTGAACTTGTTTCCATATCACACCTGCATAGAAAGATAAAAGTTTGCGGTGTTACTCACTTAGATGTATCTTCGGAAGTTTGGTATGTTGCCTCAGCTTATTAGGGAGTACAGATTAGGTACAGTAATGAACCCTCCTGAGCCCAGCATCGAGACTTGAAGTGCGGTAGTACTTCCTCCCTCCAGAGCCAAGAAGCATGATATGCAGGATGCGATCAGAGGGAGGCGAACCGAAGAAGATCATTGATCAAGTGATTAGGAGTAGCCAAAGCTGTTGATCAGGCGAAGGCGAAACTAAGAACTAAGTGAATACACATAAACAAACAATAAGGTTCTATGTGGGCCCTGCCGGGTAATAGGCTGTTCGTGGATTCGTTGATGACCACCACGGACTATCAGCACTCGGATTGATGGAGATAGGCCAATCTTCTCAATTCGTCCCAGCTGTGTAGTAGCTTACTGTGTGAGCGGAAGGATAGTAATCCGGAAGCTAAGAAGATAGGCGTGCACAAGCGGGAGACCCACTAGTATTCCTATATGGCTCTGTAGTGAGGATCAGGGTAGTCATCGCCTGTAATTTGTATCGATGTGACAACACACAGTTAGCATCATACCGAGGTTGTGACTGAAAAACCCAGTGGGAGTTCCCCTCGGGAGTGGGTCTGAAAAAATGCCCCTCCATGTCTTTATAACGTTCGTCATAAGCCATACGGCAGTACGAGACTCGATAAAACGTATTCATCCTTCTCTCAAAAGAGTTTGAGTGACTCCTGAATCACTTACATTCTCTTTTCTCTTAATCATAACATCAAGTGTACTAATACAGTCACTTCCTCTCTTACCTTTCTTGCAGGGTATTCTGTTACAGCAAGTTCATATACCTTTCTTGCAGGGTTCGTGTTCTAGCAAGTGCTAAAAAGCAATCATGTCTGTTACCAACGGTACCAATGATGTAGCCTCCCAAGGCTCAAAAATGGTCCCAAAAGTCTCCCATGTGGAGCAAAGATACTGCGGTATTGGTCGGTCCATTACTGGTCCGATCCGTCGCGCGGTGAACATCGCTCTGGAGCATTCAGAAGCTTCGATGAAAAAGAGTAATGAGATCTTTGGATTCCTGAAGGAGCAAACTGTATCCAATGACTCGCATCAAGTGAATGAGCTCGTGGAGAATCACCAAGATCTCAAAAAGTCCGAGATCGAGCTAGTGTCTCTCGATGAATATATCGAAAGAAAACTGGCAACCCCAGAATTCCTTGGAGAGGAAAAGTATGCGGAAGTCTGCATCAAGATGAAAGATATTCTCAAAGAACGTGAGGTCTCTAAAAAGATCAAAGACATCCGAGCCCAAGTTATCATGGCCGAGATGGAACTGAGTAATCGCAATAGAGTCGTCGACTCTGCCGAGGAAAAGTTCGACCCGTTCGAGACATCTTTCAAAGATGACGAAGACTGCATCAAATTCCTTACCGAGGAAGATCTGCAATATGTCTCTGACGAGCAGATCAATGATCTCAAAGATCAATTGACTAACGAGGCCGAACGCCTCATGTTCATCAATGAACAACAGAAGCGCCTGTTGGAGGAGTTCAAACAGTCAGAGAAGCTTAAGCTACCGGTTATCCAGCCAGAATCAGCTGAGAATTCCGAAAAGACTGAAACTCAAGATCCAGCCGCCGTAACTGATGACCAAAAGATCCTAGTCGTGGAGAGAAAGACTTCCCTCAAAAGAGTTGATGAGATGAAAGAACTGCTCAAATCGCTTCAGACGGTTCAGGCTTTGTCTGCAACCAATGAAAGCAATAGCGCAATCATCATGAATCGCGATAACAGCGATAGCTCTGACAAGTTCTACTCTCCCCAAAGTACTCAAAATGGTTCATCCGTCGGTACTCCTCCCAACTCGCTTCCACCAACATCTCAAATCATGAAAGATAATGAAGTATACCTCCCAGAGGTAATGCTCAGATCCTTCCAAGAGATGCAAGTAAAGACCGATTTGAAAATCGCTCAATCCATTGAGACAGCCATGGAGAAATTCTCTGAAAACATTGCCAAGAAACTGGAAATCTCTGAAGAAAAGAAGCAGGAGAAAAAGCTCCACTTCCCAGAAGAGATCGCCAGTGACATTGAAGAGCAATACATGGAGATGGTCCAAAATGGTGGATATATGAATCCCCAAAACATTCACAGTACTCCCCAAAACTACCAAAGCGTCGTCCCAGGTAGCCCCCAGAATATCTCGAATATTCCCCGTGGAGGAAATGAATACGAAAGACCTAACCATGAATCCATGTACGATCATTCCCAAAGCCAAGTCAACTTCGCAAAGTATCATAAGAAACTCATCAAGTTTGACGGCTCTGGAAGATTTGGCATGTTCAAGAGAATCTTCTACACGAATGTCGTTAACAATCCGATGCTCTCGGACGATGACAAGTTCATCGAATTGAAAAATCTCCTTGTTGGAAATGCGGCAAAATGCCTACAGGATCTGGAGAATACAGCAGATGCCGTCGAGAAGACGTTCTATGAGCTTGAACAAGTATATAGTATGGAGGACAATCGCATGGACTTGCATAAGCAATTCATGGAGCTCCCATTCCATCAAACAGACACTACCAAAATGGTACATGATCTCCAAGCTCACCGTTCAATCATGAATAAGCTCATTGAAAAGAAGCTTAACTTGGACGATGAAAGAACAATCCTCCCCTTTTGCGCCAAACTCCCAAAATCCATCATCACTGAAATCAAAACCATCTTGAAAGTGCCAACAAATGAGTTGACCTTTGCTCAGATTCATGATGGAGTTTCGGAAGCTATCAAGACTCTCAGAAAAATGGAAGAGTTCTCAGCACCTCCGAAACCAGTGAGAGGATTCAATGAGATCCCGGTATTCACCACAGTCCAACAACAACAGTATCCTCCGAGATACCAGAGCACAGGAGATCAGCTGCAGTATGCCTCCCAAGGCAACAACAATCAGCTTCAGTATGCCTCCCAAGGCAACAACAATCAGCTCCCGTATGCCTCCCAAGGCAATACCAGCTACCAGAACCATCAGGCTCCTCAGCCTCAAAAGTTCAATAAGAACAACATGGTTCAAAACCAGAGATACAGCAGCACGTATCAAAACCAGCGAAACTACCAGAACCAGGGTAATCGCCAAGGTGGAAACAACAAAAACAACAAGTTTGGAGATAATGGAACTCCCAAACATTCGTTGAAACCGAGAAAGGCTCCAATGTATTCTGAAGTTCACGTCCAAGGCTCCTTCGTGGTTGATGGAACCGGAGAAATTCTTCCCGGATTCTATAGCCCAGGCTTCCAAGGCCCAGTTTTGTCAATTCTTCCTTACTCATTCCCACTCAACCATCCCGAGAGTGATGCCACCTGCAATACCTGTGCAGGCACAGCAGCTGCCGATCATCACAGCATTCGTTGTGCTCTTCCGAGCAGAGAATTCCGTGAGAGAGCCAAAGCTAAAGGCCTCTGCGAGCTGTGTAATGAGCCAGGACACACAATCAAGGAATGCCTTTGTGCACTTGTCTGTGGATACTGTCGTGGCCTTCACCATATGGGAGGTTGCCCGAGAAAAGAGTACTACAGAATTGAGAGAAACTACCCAACCAAAGCCCTGCCAATCATCCGTGAGAAGAAAACATTTTTTCGTGGCCAAGCCAAGCGTCAATAAGCCTTCTTCGAAGGCAGGCGCAGAAGCAAAAAGATCGCTTCAGGCGCCACCCCATTCTCAACCTGTTTCTAACCGTTCTATTAACTCTAATTGTTCCAATCGTTGTTCCACTAATGCTTTTACACCAGTTCCCAATCCAACCCCCTTTGTTCCCAGTTTTGATAATGTTGTTCGTACTCCTCCCGGTACTAGTAGCAACGAATCCAAAGACTCTGCTGTGTTCCTCAAGCAATTGTCAGAAAGCAAAAGCCATATCAATCATGTAGCCTCCTCCAGTACAATCGATGAGGACTATAAGCTCCCATTCTTCTGTATGTATACTTCAGAAGGACAGCCCATTCGGACACTTGTTGATTCCGGTGCTTCCCTTTCCTTGATTGATCATCGTGCTGCTGAAAATCTGAAATTAACATTGCTAGGATCCACAGTAATTACAGTCGCTGGTTTCGGATCTACAGTTACCATTCCGTCTAATGCATATCTATTGCCACTTAGACAAAACCTCTCTGAGGAACCTTTAACTTTCCGAATCGCCGGATCTCCCAAGCTTCCTCCTACTCCATTCCGTACCCCCCAGATGTCGAGTGAAGACATGCAATACATCCAAAAGAACAGAATTCGTACAAGTACCCTCCCAAAAGAGGAAGAACTCGTTGGAACACCAATTGACATGATCGTCGGAAACGACATCATATCATACGTCCAATCCCTTCCTTCCACCAAACGACATGTACTCCCTTCGGGAAGACTGTTGGAAGAGAATCTGTTCGGATTCATTGTGTATCCCACTCCCAATCTCGGGCGCTTAGTACTAGACTCGCATTCCTCCCTCGAGGACATCGATCTTCTCCCCAACAATGCTCAGAGCTATCTTGTGAATATACTTGACAAGTCATATCCTGAAGATATCGACGAAAGATATCTATCAGAAGTAGCTCAGATGTGGAGAATTGAGAACCTCGGAATGAGAGCTCCAAGTCTAGAAGATGCGGATAAAGGAGATGCCAGAGATCTGATAGCGGAATTCAATGAAAAAGCCAAGTTCAATGAACAAGGCGAACTCGAAGTAGCTCTTCCATTCAATGGAAATCAAGTAAGACTCGCTGATAATTACAGTGTAGCTCTGAAACGAGTCGTCAGCTTATGGGAAACCCTCAGAAGAGGCAATAACCTATTACACAGCCACGACGAGATCATCCAAGAGCAACTTCGCAGAAAAATCATTGATCGAGTAACCCAGAAAATGATGAATGAATCTCTGAGTAAAGGATACTATACCTATTTTATCCCTCACAGAGCAGTCATCAAACTGACATCTGCCACCACCAAAGTCCGAATCGTGTACGACGCGTCGTCACACATGAGAGGTGAACTCTCGTTAAACGACTGCGTGTTCCCAGGACCTTGTCTCTTGCAATCTATTTTCGGTATCCTCCATAGAGGCCGAATGTACAAGTACGTGATTGTCGCCGATATTGAAAAGGCCTTTCACCAAGTAGCTATGCAAGAAGAATTCAGAGATGTTTGTCGTTTTCTGTGGCTGAAAGACGTGAACAAACCTCCCACTCCGGATAATATCGAAGTGTACCACTTCCGAAAAATCCCGTTTGGTTTAGCTTGTAGTCCGTCCCTCCTGAACTCAACTGTCTACTACTTTCTTGACCGTAAACCCCACGATCTGAATGAGATGACAAAAGACAATCTATACGTGGATAACGTATTGTATTATACCAATGATCCATCGGAAATCCCAAAGATTGCCAAAGCATCTAAGCAAATCTTCAAAGATATGCCTATGAATCTGAGAGAATTCATTGTGAATCATCCAGATGAGATGTTGAGTATCCCCCCAGAGGACCGTGCAGCAAGCTCTACAATCAAACTATTGGGATATGAGTGGGACACTGTCGAAGACACTTGGTCTATCAAGCTCGCTTCGCTTGAAGAAGCACATCCGACAAAGCGTCAAGTAGCCTCCCGGCTCGCTGAGACTTTCGACCCGCTGGGTTTAGTATGTCCCGTCATTGTTGCAGTCAAAAGGACTATGCAAGAATGTTGGAATGATGAAGGAACGAAGTGGAAAGATCCCATTCGCTCTCATCGTCTTCTCAGCTGGAAAAAAGCACAACAAGCATTTCAAGACAAGACTATCAAAATCCCTAGACAGCTAGTAACGGATTATAGCAATTCCACACTACGTCTAGTGGTATTCACTGATGCTTCTCAAGATATGATGGCAGCATCTGTATATGCTCATTATACTTTTGAGAACAAAGAAACAGTCGTCAGTCTAATGTGTGCTAAAAATAAGATCAAACCAGCTAGAAGTGACAATTGGACTATTCCAATCTTGGAATTGACAGCTATTCTAATCGGATCGAATGTCGCAGCGAAAGTAATCGAAGAAATCCGCATTCCAGTTGTAGATATCTGCTTCATGACTGATAGTGCTATTTCCTTCTTCTGGGTTCTCAATAAGAACATCACTCGTCCACTTGTGGCAAACAGAGTGAAAGCGTTCTATGAGAATGAAGAGAGATTGAAGGATAAGAATATCCAAGTAGCCATCAGACACTGTCCAACAAAGGAAAATCCAGCAGATCTTGCAACTAGAGGAATGTCGTCTTCTGAACTTCAGAAGAGTGATCTTTGGTTCAAAGGCCCAGAGTTCTTGAAGAAAGACCGTGCCGAATGGCCAACACTAGTGGAAGGTTCAGTGGAAAATGTCAAAGAGTTTCAAGATCTCGAATTTATGAAGGTCAAGAAAGCTAAAAAGACAGCTAAAACTGCATTACCAGAGTCTGATAAAAAAGAAACAGTACTCGCAGTATCCTCCCAAGAGGAACCACAGACCATCTTCCCCCCTGGCCCAATCGTACCGTATTCAAGAACCAAGTCTATGAGGAAACTTGTCTCTTATGTCCACATTGCCCTTACAGCAATTCAAAAAATGTATCCTCATTACACATGGAAAACTTATGTGATGAAGGAATTTGCGAATAGCACCCCAGATCAGCCAGTACTCAGAAGAAAGTTAGCAAGAACGTTGATCATTCAACAACACTATGCTGATGCTGAGCGTCTTGGATACAAATTTCCTCCTGCAGTTGAGAAAGACAAGTATCTTTGCGAAGACGGACTGTACCGCTTAAGAAGACATGTGAAATCAAGTGTACTCCCCCAAGAGGCTCATGAACCAATTCTCATTTATACGAAGCATACTCTAGCAGAGCTTATCGTCAGAGAAACTCATGAGTTGAATGTACACCTCCCAGAATCCTACACCGTCAGTGCTCTAAGAACGAAGTATTTCATTCCTCATGACAGACATCTTGTGACAAAAGTAATCGCCAAGTGCACCAAGTGCAAAAAGGTGAACGGAAAGCCATTCGCTTATCCATACTCACAACAACTTCCGTCCATGAGAACAGAGCCAGCGGTACCATTCCAACACATCGGATTGGACTATATGGGCCCAGTACCATATAAAAAGGATGATGGATCAGAGGGAAAAGCATTCATTCTAGTATACACGTGTCTTGTGACCAGAGGAGCGCGGCTTGAGATTGTTCCAGATGGAACAACAGAAAGACATATTGAAGCTCTTTCGATGATCTTTTCGAGATCTGGTGTACCCCAAACCATCTATTGCGACAACGCAACTACTTTCCAGATGACAGAAAGACTCATTAACGAGGACATCGCTAACGGTCAAATTTCTGATTCACTAACTTCTTTCTTGGCCGAAAGGCAGATTGAATACGTGTACATCACACCCCTTTCCCCCTGGCAAGGGGGGATCTATGAAAGAGTTGTTGGGCTTGTAAAGCACCAGTTGCAAAAAGAACTTGGAAGAACCATTCTTGACTATCATTCTCTCCGCTATGCACTCGCTGGTACCGAAGCTATGGTCAATTCCCGTCCCTTGTATCCCCACCAGAAAGATCTCAAGGATATGGTAGTCCTCCGACCATTTGATTTCCAATTCCCCGGTTCACTCATTGAAGTACCCTCCCAAGATTATCCATTCGATCCAAGAAAATCGAAGACGGAATCTCGGACAAGAGCTCACGCAAACAAATTGCACGAAGTTCTAGAAAGAATTTGGAAATACTGGTCTTTAGGATACCTTCTTCACCTTCGTGAATCAAATCACAAAGGAAAAAGATGTTCAACCTTGAAACCAAAAGTGGGACAAGTAGTCTTGATCAACACCAACCTTGTCAGAAGGCATAAATGGCCACTCGGTCTCATCGTCTCTATCTGTCCATCAAAAGATGGCGAAATCAGATCGGCTGTGGTGAAATGCAAAGGAAAGCTCTATAAAAGAGCAGTATGTCAACTGATTCCACTGGAGATTGAATCCGCTGAAACTGCAGAATGTCCCCAGGACACAGTTAACACGGAAGAGGATCCGACTTTCAAGTCCAGACCTCCACTACCTTCTCCTGCCATGTTTGACATTCCTAAAGCAAAGTATACCCCCCAAAATAAAGTCGACAAAGACGATTCCGAGGAACCAGACGTATCCATAGACATCATTCCACCGGCTCATGATCTTCCTATCGTTGGAGAAATAGACATGGATGAAGATGAGATTGACTATGACACACAACACTTCGATTCTGAAGAATCCGAAGAATATCGGGACCCTAATATGACCCCGCAGCAGTTAATCGACTATAGTAAGGAGAGAGTCAATGAGCGGAGAACTCGAGAGTATCTTCCCAGAAAGGCTAAAGCTCCATACATCAATTATGTCCATGCGGCAATCGTCGATTTTCTCGCCGCGCCCGGGCCCCCCCAATGTTGTCAGAATATGCCTCCCCCCGCAATTCTGGCCAACCTGAAGGCTCTGTAATCCAGGGATTAGTGGTTTTGCCCTCAAAACTCCCTGAATTCCCCGCCTAAATTATTGTGTCATTCATTCTTTATTCTCCTTCGTCTTTTCCCACTTTAATTCGCTATTTTCCCTTTCCATTTGTTTAATTTCCCTAAGAAATCATATTTGAATCGCGCGCCGATTCCACACTCCGCAAGCGCGCTCTCATGCACTTTCGTGGCGAGACCCGCGCGCGCTCTTTCGCTCCGCGGCGACAGCGCGCACGCCCACTTGTGTTGGTGTGTGCGTTTTAGGTAGTGTGTTCGGTCGTGCCTTTTTTTATGTGACGAATTGTTGTACCTCTCCACACGAATTATGTGTGTGCAAGTATCCTCCCACCTTTATTGTTTTGCTCTTTGAGCCTTTCAGTATCCTCCCAAGGGTAAGTTTCCCGCGTTTTGGCCGACGGCTCGTTTGTGTGGTTTAAGGAGTTTTTCCCCAGCACGGTTTCCTCGCTTTGCTTAGAGGTTTTCATCCGGCGCCATTCGTTGAACTTTCTCCTATAAATTTCCCACCTCTCGTATCCTCCCGATGCCTTTTATCGCTTTATCCTTGACTCCGTCAATAAATGGGTCACTGATACCACGTTCTCACACACCGCTTATCTTACACGCAATGGGCCTTAGTTACCCCTTTCTGCCACACACACTTCGGTCTCCCCGACTCTGAGCGGTCTCGGCTGACCTATGCTCCGTTTGTCGACATGTCTCATAGAATTCAACCGGATGAAACTATAGAAAACCGCCAAGTTTATTAAAACTCCAATGAGAGATGCCTGAAACTTTTGGTACATTTTTATCGAAATTTTTTTTCAAAAATCTTACAGGCAAAAGTGCGTAGGAAGATTGGTTGAAAGCATCGTCCATGTCTTGAAATATAGATTTGCAGATATTTGCTTTGACTTCCTTTTTTTATTGAATTCCGGCAAAAAATCGGTTTTGTTCCGAAAACAAACTATTAGGTGTTCAGATTGAGAATAAGGGAATGAAAGACAAGAACTTTTAAAACCTAAATTTTGATCTATGAAGCAAAATCTTATGATGAGACTGCTTTCAGCGAAGCAGAAATTTTGAGATTAAACACCAGAAAAATTATGCTTTTTCTAGTGAAAAAGCATATCCCTAACAAGGTCAAAATCTGAAAAAAAGGCTTTCAAACTTTTTATGTAGAAGAAAAGTCTTTAAAGTTTTAGAATCATCAAAGTTTAGAAACCGATTGTTGAACCGAAATTGTAACTTCAGAATTTTTCCGACAAAACAAATAGGCTCTGCTCTCTGGATTACAAATTATCACGATTATACTGAAAACTTTTTTAATTAGATTGTATTTTTTTTGAGGGGAAACGCGCTCCATTGCATACTTGTCTGAAGTTTGAATTTTCAGCTTTCCCGCCGTTTTGAAAACAGCGAAACATGTTTTGGTGTGTGCGTGGACTCCTCGTGGATAACTCGGGCAGCAGTCGAATTGTCCACGAGGAGTCCACGCACCCACCGAAACATGTTTCGCTGTTTCAAAACAACGGGAAAGCTAAAAATTCAAATTTCAGCAAAGTTGGCGATGGAGTTGGGGAATATCGTTAATATTTGTTATTTACTCTTACCCATCCAGCACATGAATTGAGACGAAAGCTACTGTTCCTGAGAAAAACGCCGCAATTGGATTGCTCGTCCGAATTGATATAAAATAGAATCCCATCAACTGAAACACATAAAGGCACCCTTGACAAAGGGTCTGCTGTAAAAATCGCTTTTCTCGTTTTGAAACTGAAGAATCGTTGGTTCTCCCATTGAGCCTTGATTGTCGAACTTTTAACACTGTGAGAACGTCAAAAGTCATAAAGATAGTAACCGTGGTTGAGTTAGACACAAAATCCGCATACCATGGGAGAGTTTTACACAATGGGGTGTCAGTAAAAGCAAACATTTCAGTCTCATCGCTGAACCTCCATTGACAGAAATCTAAATGTTTGGTTTTTATCATGTCTAGATTTTTAGCTCGCCTTGTAGCTCAACTTACAGAAAAACACAAGAAAATAAATCGTTCCTACAATTATCCACAATACAGTAATTATCCAACGAGTATGCTTCAAGGTGAAAATGTTGGGGTACTTGAAGGGGAACCATACTGCACAGGATCGGTTGATGGAGATTACCAGATGAGAATGAACAGATATTTCATAGCCTAGCATGACGGCGAATCCACAAAATTGAGAGTATTTTTTCATGAACTGATTGTCGCTGTAAGTAAATATGGGGCTAGTTTTATGACTCCGAGACATTTCGAAACTGGTCATTTCGCAACTATGACATTTCGCAACTCAGGTCAATTTTGCAACCGCGGCAACTCGCAACCAAGACATTTCGAAACTGAACGTTCCGCAACCAGTCGTTTCGCAACTCTTTAAACTAGTCCACTTTACGTTCATTAAGGTTTTATGAGATCGAGGGGCTTGTTAACTATTCGCAACTACGACATTTCGCCACCACGACAATTTGCAACCACCTCATTTCAATACGAAATTCAAAATTTTCGTAAAAAGTTCGAGCTGAAATCAAAAATTTTCAAATGTAGATGATAACCTGGAATGGTTTACAGTACTCTCAATCACACACAGCCTAAATGGACGGAACGAAGACAAGTTTATAAAGTTGCGAAACGTCCAGTTTCAAAATGACACGGTTGCGAATCGTCGTGGTTGCAAAATCGACGTGAATTGCGAAATGCTGCAGTTGCGAAATGACTAGTTGCGAAATGTCCCAACTTACAGTAAGACCATTGGACAGTAATATAAAAAAAATGCAGTAGAATGAATAGCATCGGCTAGTGTCTGATTTGCTGACAAGTACCCAAAAGCGTGCCTCATGGTTTTCAACCGGAGAAAACTATGAAATACGGACCAATTGAGGAGAAATCCTAAGCCAGAAATCTGAAAAAAAAACATTACAAAAATAGAGAACCTTGACACTTTCAAACTCACAGGCAATACTACAAACGCAGTTTGATTGATGATTTTGTCCATTTTTGGCTAGTTCAAATTAAAACCAAACGGAATGACGGAAAAATAATTTTCGACTTCCGCCAGTTCTCCAGACGTATCAAAGGTAATTTTCTATGAGAAATCGTAAATGTCGTGAGAAAATATCGGATGGAGAACTAGAATTGGGACACCAAAATGTCGTGAGATTCACTTGGCACTTCAGAATATTACCAGAACTATTTTTGGATCAGGATTTTGGTCAGAAACGTTGAAAAATAACTCTCTGTGAGCAACATGATATTTGGACCCGGCTAATAAACTTGTACGACCAGGCACAACCAAACAGAATTAAAGATTCAGCAAATCAACCAAGCAGAAAGCGGAAAAATTCAAAATTTAGAAATTCATTTGCGAGCCGAAAATGTTCTAGATCGGGGTAATGTTGAACTGCTTTTGACTGAATACAGTAATGATTCGAAATTTGTTTTTTGAGTTAACAATTTTTGGGAACTTTTGAGGCCCCTTTAAAAGTAAGGTCCCCCTTAAGGCCCCGTAGGCCCCTTTAAAAAGGGGCCCAAACTTAATCCGAGTACAGTAATAAAATTGTTTTTTCTTTTTTGAGATAAACTGATAACAGAAGAACGCTTTATTGAAAAATAAAATAAGAGTAAGAAAACCACACAACCAGAAAAAGACTTAGTATTTAGAAACAGATTTCTGAACCGAAATCGTATTTGGAACACGGTTCCGGTTCCGACCAAACAAGTATGATCTGCTCTCCGGGTAACACACAAGCACGATAATGCTGAAAAAAGGTTTTGTATTTTTGGTTCGAACAAATGCATTTTTGGGATTTTTTAGAACCATTTAAGTGTCTAAAAAAGCTTACCCATCTAACATATGTATTGCTACAAAAGCAACTGTTCCAGAGAAAAACAAAGCAACACGATTTTCGGTGAACTTTGGAACAAAAAAGAACACCAATAGCTCGAACACAAACAGGCTTCCTTGGGTAACAGTCTGTTTCAAAAACCGCTTTTCTCGTTTGGAAACCAAAGAACTGTCATGGTTCCCGTTAAGTCTGGATTTTCGAACTTTGAAGACTGTCAGAACATCTAGCGTCATAAAGATAGTAACCGTGATGGAATTTGAGACAAAATCTCCATACCACGTAATAATTCGACACTGTTTTGAGTCTGTTGGCTCAAAGACGTTAGTATCATGACTGTATTTCCATTGACAGAGATCTGAAGTTGAAAATCTTCCAATTTTTTCTCGGTTGAGGCCTACATAGAGATATGATATAGCTTATCGATCCCACTACTACCCATATGGTGAATATCATCCAAAGGGTGTTTTTCGAGTTGAAAATGTTGGGGTACTTAAATGGAGCCCAAGCTGCACAAAATCGGTTCAGAGAAATGGTGAAATGAAAGTAAATGGATGTCTCATAACTCAACATTGTCAGAAATCCACAGTATTGAGAATAAGTCTTCATGAAATGGTTGTCACTTGAAAAAGATAAACCTTTAATAGAGCATATATTTTTCAACTTACAATAAGACCATTGGACAAAAGTAGATCAAAAATGAGCTTGAATGAAGGGCATCTGCTAGTGCCTGGTTTGCAGACAAAAATCCAAAAGAGTGTCTCATTATTTTTAACCGAAGGAAACTATAGAAGACAGACCAATTAACCAAAAATCCTATCATTGTAATCTGAAATTTGATGAGGTTCGAAAATTGAATCTTGATGTCAAAACGCACCGGCAAAATCACGAACGATGTTTGATTGAAAGCAGTGATCATTTTTAGATATCTTGAGCCTCGATCTAATTAAAAACTGTGGAGGTAAATATGAATGAATTTTCGTTTCTCGGACTCCCTTTTTTAGTAATTTGACATGGGAAAAATTAGGATTTCTGGTTCTAAGATATGTTTTGCGTTTATTTCGCAGAATGCTAGGTTTTCAAAACAAGGAGATTTTTGGAATTTCAGAATCAAACTCCGAAATCCGAATTTTTCGAATCTAGCAGCATTCGTTGAAAATCCCGCATACAAGTTCTGCGAAAATTACAAAAACATGTTCAAAGTTTGTTTGTGTTCCTTTATGGAAAATTGGTATAAAGCATAACACAGATGAAACATGTAAAAACAATAAGAGAGATTTTGCTTTATTATTATTGAAATTTAAGTCCAAAAAAAAATGTTAATACATTTAGCATCTAATTACAATTTGTCTCGGATTGTTGCACTAAAATCACCGTTGAAGAATCCCTCCGACAAAACAAAATTGATCTGCAATCTGGATTACATAGAAACACCATAATCCTGAAAAATTTTCAATTTATTTTTGTCACAAAGTTTTCAGCAAATACCCATCGAGCACAGGAACTGCAACAAATGCAACAGAGCCAGAGATAAAAGCAGCCACTTGATATTCCGTTATTTTAGGAACAAAAAAGTAGCTCAAGCACAAAAAGGCTTCCTTGGTAGACGGTCTGTTTCAGAAATCGTTTCTCTCTTTTGGATATCAAAGATTCATCTTTTTTCACATTCAGTCGTGTCTATCGAACTTTGAATACTGTGGCCACTTGAAATCAGACAACTTACAATCAAACTACAATCATCCGTCATTTTGGCAGTGACCGCAAAAATAAAACAAAATTCAACTTTCCAAGAATGTGATTGAATTCGTGTTCTTCTCAGAAAACAACACTCTCAACACGGAAATTTCAGCTTTTCTCATGACTATTTGGCGAAAACAAAGGCAGATGTAAAAGAAAAACGGTTTCATTTTTCACAACATATCTCAATTTTAACCGAAGTAACGCAAAATGGATTCTGCTTTCAATCAAACTGCATTTGTCATTTTTCCAGTCGGTTTTATCTAGAGTTCCAGTTTTTGAATCTGTATAGTTTTCAGATCACGTTCATAGGATTTATTGTGAATTGGTCTGTATTATACAGTGTCCTCCGTTTGAAAGTAATGAAACACTCTTTCGGGTACTTGTCCGCAAACCAGGCACTCGCCGATGCAATTCATTCATCCTCGTTTTTGGCCTACTTTTGTCCAATGGTCTTACTGTAAGTGTGATGGTCGATTTTCACGGTATTACATAAAATGCTCTCCAAAATGTCAGTTGTTCCGATGTCTGGATATTCAGTTGTTCTTCATTTTCAGCAACAATCAGCCTATGAAGATGTCTTCTCAATACTGCGGATTCATTACAACTCTCTGTTATGAGATATCTTTGAACACGCATCTCATAATTTCCATAAACAGTTTTTGTGCAGTTTGGACACCCTTCCGGTACCCCCATGTTTTTAACTTGAAGAACACTTTTTGGATAATTATGGTGTTTTGGTTGGTGATCGGTTGAACAAGTTTTGTCATGTTTCTGTGTGAGTTTGGAAGTAGTAAAGGGATCTCAAGAATATTTTCGCTCTCAGATTTCTGTCAATTTGAATACAGTGATGATACTAACGCATTTGGTTCTACCGACACACAGCAGTGCCAAACTATTACCTGGTATGGTGGTTTTGTGACAAACTCGGTGACAGTCACCATCTTTATGACTCTCGACATTTTCACAATATTCAAAGTTCGACAGTTGCGACTGAATGCGAAAAAGATGAATCTTTGATATCCAAAAGAGAGAAACGATTTCTGAAACAGACCGTTTCCCAAGGGAGCCTTTTTGTGATCGAGCTTACGGCGTACTTTTTTGTTCCTAAAATAACGGATAATCAAGTGGCTGCTTTTATCTCTGGCTCGGTTGCATTTGTTGCAGTTCCTGTGCTCGATGGGTATCTGTTGAAAATCTATGACTGAAAAAATTGAAACATGTTTTAGGATTATGGTGCTGCTATTTAATCCAGATTGCAGATCTATTTTGTCTTGTCGGAGGGATCCTTCAACGGCGATTGCAGTGCAACAATATAAGGCGAATTCTAATATTATTAATTAAATCATAATTTAAATGTATTTACATTTTTTCCGGACTTCAATTTCAACAATTAAAAAAAAATCTCTCTTATTATCTTTCAACTGTGAAGGTAAATATGAATCGATTCTCGTTTTTTTTTACTTTCTTTCTTAGTAATTTGACATGGGAAAAGTTAGAATTTTTGGTTCTAGGATATGTTTTGTGTATGTTTCGCAGAATTCCAGATTTTCAAAACAAGGAGATTTTTGGAATTTCAGAATCAAACTACGAAACCCGAACTTTTCGAATCCAGCAGCATTCGTTGAAAATTCCTAGTTCCACGAAAATTAAATATATTCAAAGTTGGCATGTTTTCTTTTATGAAAAATTTGTACAATGAACATAACACAAATGAAAAATGTTGAAATTTAGGTCCGAAAAAAAAGTTAATACATTCAACATTTAATTACAATTCGTCTCGGATTGTTGCACTAAAATCACCGTTGAAGAATCTTTCCGACAAAACAAAGCAGATCTGCAATCTGGATTACATAAAAGCACCATAATCCTGGAACATTAAATTTTTTTTCATCTCAGAACTTTTCAACAAATACAAACCCATCGAGCACAGGAACTGCAACAAATGCAACAGACCCAGAGATAAACGCAGCCACTTGATTATCCGTTATTTTAGGAACAAAAAAGTACGCGGATAGCTCGATCACAAAAAGGCTCCCTTGGTAAACGGTCTGTTTCAGAAATCGTTTCTCTCTTTTGGATATCAAAGATTGATCTTTTTTCACATTGAGTCGTATCGGTCGAACTTTGAATATTGTGAAAATGTCGAGAGTCATGAAGATGGTAACTGTCACTGAGTTTGCCACCAAATCCATACCAGGTAATAGTTTCGCACTGCTGGGTGTCGGTAGAACCAAATGCGTTAGTATCATCACTGTATTCGAATTGACAGAAATCTGAAGACAATCAAGGTTTTCAAATAGCTTCAAAGCTTTTAAACTCACACAAAAACATTATGAAACTTGTCGATCCGATCACTAACCATAACACTATAACTATCCAAAGAGTGTTCTTCAAATTAAAAACATGGGGGTACCGAAATGGAGTCCAAACTGCACAAAAACGGTTTATGGAAATTATGAGATGCGTGTTCAAAGATATCTCATAACAGAGCATTGTGATGAATCCGCAGTATTGAGAAGACATCTTCATAGACTGATTGTTGCTGAAAATGAGGAACAACTGAATATCCAGAAGACATCGGAACCGCCCAAAATCAATCATGCTCGAACCACACTTACAGTAAGACCATTGGACAGAAGTAGATCAAAAACGAGGTAGAATGAATACCATCGGCGAGTGCCTGATTTGCCGACAAGTATCCAAAAGAGTGTTTCATTACTTTCAAACTGAGAACACTGTATAATACAGACCAATTCACAAGAAATCCTATGAACGTGATCTAAAATCAAGACGGATTCAAAAGCTGGAACTCCGGATATAAACACACTGGCAAAATGACAAATGCAGTTTGATTGAAAGCAGAATCCATTTTAGGTTACTTCGAGTCGGATTGAGGTCGGGTTGTGAAAAGTTTTCTTTTACATGAGTTTTTTGTTTTTGCTAATTAGTCATGAGAAAACCTGAAAATTCCCTGTTGGGAGTGTTGTTTCGTTTTTCAGCTACCAGAAACAAAAGAGAATCTCACTGGCAAAATGACGAATGTAGTTTGATTGTAAGCACAATTCTTCAAGAAATTTCGCATTTCGTTTCAAAATGACGTGGTTGTGGATCGGTTGCGAAATGGCAGGTAGCGAAATATCGTAGTTGCGAAATTGACGTGAGTTGCGAAATGTCGTAGTTGCGAAATGACTGTTGCAAAATGCTGTTTTACTGGTGTTTTTTTTCTTGAATTGTTTTTTTTTTAATTTTGAGTTTCAATGTTACGGGAACTGGTTTTTCGGAGAAGTTACTTCTGTCAAATTTCTGGAAAAGAAGATAAAAACTTTATTCATAAACTAAGTTCAAGCTTTATTAAGAGATGATGTTTGAATATGGTGCTTTTTGCAAAACAGCAACAATCTGATATCCGGGTATATAATAATCATACACAACCTGAAACATTCAATAAATTTATTTATTTTTAACTCGAAAAACTTCCAAGCCACTTACCCATCTAGGACGTGTACTGTAACATAGGCAAAAGTGGTTGAGAAAAAGAAGATCACAGGATTATCCGTCAGCTGAGGTATGAAAAAATAAGAAGATAACTCTAGCACAAAAATCACACTTTGAAAGATAATTTGTTTCAAAAATCGCTTTTCTCTGTTCGATATCTTGGCTTGGGCATTACTTCCCATCCCTATAGATGCTCTGGTTTTGCGAACACCAACTAGGGTGAATATATCAAAAATAATAAGAAGTAATACACTAATCAGATTTTTTAAGAGATCTCCGAATAGAGCAACTTTTCCACATGTCTCTGTTGCACCAAACATGATGGAATGAGATTTTTCATCGTAGAGAATCCAACAAAGGTCTGAAAAATTACAGCAGTTGAGAGGTTTGCTCAGATGAACATATTTTGTGATCTCGAAAAAAAACTCACGCTCATAAAATGTGGCATTCAACCCAACCAACACCACCCAAATGACTCCAATCATCAAAAATGTGTTGTTTGCACTGAACACTTTTGTGTAACTTCGAGGTACCCATACCGCCCACACACGATTTACAGATATGGCCAAGTGAGTATACAAGGATAACTCATAGCAACCAAGAATCACAAATCCAAGATGACCGGCATTTGCTTGCATGAATTTGTTGTCTCTGGAAATGTGAGTCAGGGTTGGTAAATGCGCTCAAGTGAAATTGAGAAGCTGTGGGGGCAATTGGGCTTGTATGTAGTAAGCGCTGAGTTCGGCTCCGGGACATTTCGCAACTACGACATTCCGAAACTCAGGTCGGTTTCGCAACCACGACAATACGCAAATAAGGCATATCGAGACTGGACGTTTCACAACCAGTCGTTTCGCAACTCTATAAACTAGTCCACTTTACATTCATTAAGGTTTTATAGGATTGAGGGGCTTGTTAACTATTCCAGGTTATAGTCTACATTTGAAAAGTTGTGATTTTAACGTGAACTTTCTACAAAAACCTGGATTTCGTGGTTTCGAAATGACGTGATTGCGGATTGTCGCGATGGCGAAATGACCGATAGTACAATGTCGTAATTGCGAAATTGACGTGAGTTGCAAAATTTTGTAGTTGCGAAACGACTGGTTGCAAAATGTCTCGGATCCCTGAGTTCAGTAAAACCTGTTTACAGGTACGAATTGTCAGTGAGTGCGGTCTACTACCAAGAGCAGTGCCACTATCAGCAAGCGCGCTCTATTGGACTCTAAACTTACAGTAGGACCATTGGACAGAAGTAGAACAAGAACGCTGTCGAGTGAATTGCATCAGCTAGTGACTGACTAGCACTAAGGTATCCGAAAGAGTGCTTGAAACTTTTGAGACGGAGCAAACTTTGAAACACGAACCAGTTGGTGAAGAATCCGAGGCTTGACATCTGGAAGAGGGCATTTTGAAAATTATTTCAATCTTTGTAGCTCCTGTCTTAAATTCGCAGTAAGAGCAGTAATCCGTAATTTCGAAATTCTATACTCACCGGCAATAGCGCAAAAGCAGTTTGAGTGAAGCCGTCCATTTTGATTAGACCAGAATGAAGTGATGTTTGGCGGATTGAACAAGTCTATCTAGATTTCTGATGGGCTCTTCCTACAAAAACAACCATAGACAATTCATCGGGGAGCTGTCTGAAATTGGGTACTTGGAAATTTTGGATTCAAGGAAGACACTACGTAAGATAATACACGAATTGTATCACAAACTTAAGGATGAACACCATGTTTGGTTGAGATCTTTGATAGTTTACAGTTGTTCTAGACCCGAAGGGACTTTTTGAACGTGAGAAATTATAAAAAAAAAAAAAACAGATAAAGTTGTCAAAAGAAAAAGGGGGATAGATGAAAAATGGCGACAACTTGAGAAAAGGATTTGGTGACATTTTAGTACATATGTAATTAGCGAGATCATATAAATCATATACGTGCATATAATTATTGTCATACCCTTTTTAGCAGCAAAAATCTTAACCCAGATTGAAAATTTATATGTCTAGAAAATCGGAAAAGATCAGAAAAATCAGAGCATACCTAGAAATGGGCTACGTAATAAGGATTGAAGGATTGAAGGAGGATTTTTTCGAACGGAGTGGCAGAAAAATGTTGATTTTTGATGATGCAAGATTCTAAATTTACATATCAACCCACGTTTTTTTGTTTTGAACCAAAAAAGCGTAACATTTTGATCTACACTCTCTTTCTCGCCAAAAGAAAATAACGTTTATTACAGCAACAAAATGAATCATAGCCTCTACCACCCGCAGCCAGAAGTTTGTCAATTATTGGCATAATATCCTAGACAGAGGGACACTATGCTATTTTTCTCTACACACACGGAAATTGTAATTCAATTTTTTGTTCGCTGTGAAAGTTGCACCTGCCCTCTGGAGTATAAGATGGCTATATTTAACAACTGAAAAATGAAAAAAAATGAAAAAATGTGGAGCTAACGAAAAAGTTTAAAAAGCGTTTATTTTCATTGAAAAAAAACTAAATTCTATCCCTTGACGCTCATCGAAATTTTGTTCTTATTACTTTTTGTGCAAAAAAGTACAGCTCGAACCTCGGAATAGCAAAGGACAACGATGATTCTGAAATTTTTCAAGTCTTAATTTATTATTCATTAAAATTTTAAACGTACCCATCAAGTACATGAACCGCAACAAACGCGAACGAGGTGGCCAGAAAAACAGCGAGAGGATTTTCAGTAATCATGGGAACACAAAAATAAGTAATAAGCTCGAGAAGAAACACAAATCCTTGAAAAATGACTTGTTTCAAAAATCGTCGCTCCCTCTCGACGAGCCTTTTTTCAGAGCTAGAACTGTGTTTGGCATACTGTCTCGCCCATTTGACACCAATCAGAGTGAGGAGGTCAATTAATGTGATGACAATAATAGTGAACGCGTTCTTGAGAAAATCACCATACCAGCCAACCAGAGCACATATATCGGTGTCGATGAATGTCATGAAATTTGTGTCTTCGTTGTAAACTGATGGGCAGATATCTGAACAGCCATCATTATAGCTGGATATGGATACACTTGCAAACTCACATGCATACATCACAATGTCAAGGGATCCAATTATAGCCCATATTGCCATGATTATGATATAGGTATTTCGATTTGAAAATATTTTCGAGAAGCTGTAGGGTAGCCAAACTGCGCAAGAACGATTAAGAGATATGACCAGATGAGTGTGAAGAGAGATTTCATAAGACAGCAAAATAACGAAGCCAAGATGCGCTGCGTAGCTTTTCATGATTTTTTGATTTCTGAAACTTAGGAATTTCAAAAGTTCCGTATTTCTAAAGTGCTTTAAAGGAGGAATCTCGTCAAAAATTTTATGTGTAAAAATGTGTGCTGATTCCGAATATCATAACGAAAACTCACAAAAATCGTTCTAACACCCCGAAATTTTTGGCCAAAATTGTATTGGCTGGCCGTGGCCGAACTGCAGAGTTTTCTCGGCCACCGCTTTTTTCGTCAATTTGAGTGAATTTACCTGGTTTTTTCGGCTGAAACTGGATTAAAAGTTGATAATTCAACAAAAATTCATGAAAAATAAACTGTTAAGCCAGTTTCAGCCGAAAAAACCAGAGAAAATCACTCAGAAGAACAGGTGGCCGAGAAAACTTCGGAGTTCGGCCACGGCCAACCAATACAATTTTGGCCGAAAATGACGTTTTCAAAACGGATTTTTGGGATGTTAGAACTTTTTTGTGAAGTCTCGTTATGATATTCGGAATCAGCACACATCGTTACATATTTTGAAGCAATAATAATTTTTGGCCGGATTCCTCCTTTAATTCAATCTCCTAGTAATCTTACATCTAGTAAAAACACGTTTCTTCTTTTAAATTAAGTTGAATTGTAATAAGTATAAGATGAACAAATGCGCTCTACTGACACAGGAAGATAAGTACATTTTAAGAGCATCATAATTATCAGTAAGTGCGCTCTATGGATACCGGCGCTTATTCAACTTACAACAAAACCATCGGACAAAAATAGAACAAAAACGCCGAAGAATGAATTGCATCTGCAAGTGCTTGATTAGCTGATAGATACCCGAAAGAGTGTTGTAAGTTTTTAATCGTCAAAAAACTATAAACCACTATCCAGTTCACAACCACTCCAATTGCTGATATCTGGATAAATAAATTCGTGAATTTTTAAAATGAGTATACTTACTGGCAACAGCGCAAAAACTACTTGATAAAATGCTGTATACATCATAGCTGGGACGAGAACACTGACTTTGAAACTAGACGAGAAATTTTGAAAAGCAAGTTTTTTTTATACAGGAACCTTTCGTTTGGTTTTGAGAAATTGAATTCAGAGGAAACTTGACTTTTTTTTCGGAATTGAACACAATTCCGAAAAACAAATGTTTTTTGTTTTCTGGGAGCAAAACACGAAAAAAGTGAAAAATGTATTAATTAATTTTCAAGAATTCCATACCTAACAAAATATTGAAAAATTTAGATCTCAGATTTTTAATGTAGTATACTACATGAAACACAATGTAAAAATGTGCACAGATTTCAAATCCGAAAATCGTCATCAGTTATGTGATCTGGTATTAGTAGTGGTGTGCTCATGGCTGTGTTTTCCACACAAGAGAAATCGACGGACGTCTGGATTGAAGAGAATTACGATAATTCTGAAAATCAAAAGTTTCGGAAATTGAAATTACCAACTGCGCTCCATTGACAAAACTAGAAGAAAACTTACCCATCAATAGCATGCACCGCCACCCACGCAAATGAGGTGCCTAGAAAAACAACCCATGGATTTTGAAAGTAGATCGGGAAGAAGAAGTAGGTCAAAAGTTCCAACATGAAAACGGACCCTTGGAATACGGTTTGTTTGAGGAAGCGAATGTCACGAGCGGAGAACTTGTGCTGATTTTCTTCACTCAGCCCGGTGGAGACCTGAAATTTCCATTTTGAGTTAAAATACGCTCCAGTGATCAAAGTAATGATGCAAATGCGCTCCGCCGTTAACAAACCTGTCGAGTGATTCTCCGAACTCGGATTACTGTCATAATATCGAGAAAGACTATAACTGTAACGATTGCAGCGTTTTTGAGAAAGTCCCCATACCACCCAATGAGTCCACAGAACTCCGTGTTGGTGAAAGTGAAGAAGTGGATATTTGTGTCATAATAGAGGTGGCACCAATCTGAAAAAATGAGATTCTGGGATAAGGAAGATTCACAGAATCTCTAGGCGCTTACGATAACAAAAAGGTACGCAATGGATCCAGTGAACATCCAAAGAAAAACTATAATCACTCGAGTCTTCGTGAGACTGAACATGCTATCGTATGCATATGGTGCATATGCCGCAGCAAATCGATTCAATGAAATCGCGAAATGTGTCATCACAGATAACTCATAACAGAAAAGAACCAAGAATCCACAGTAGTGAGAAAACTCCTTCAAAACTGGTTGATCCCTAAAAAACCAATTATAACCTGCACATCTAACTTTTCCTCCACTTACAGTAAGACCATTGGACAGAAGTACAGTAAAAAAGCTGTGGAATGGATGGCATCTATGAAGGATTGATTGGCGGAAAGGTAACCGAAGGAGTTGTTAAAAGAGGACAGTCTATGGATACTGTAGAAGATGCACCAGTTTGAAATTGAGCCGAGAAGAGTGATCTGCAGGTTTCAAAGTTTACTGTAGGTTCACGCTAATCAAAATCTTACCGGAACGAGAGCGAAAGCGGTTTGGCTCACTGCTAGATCATTTTTCTCACTATCAGCAAATGACTATTCTGTGATTTTTGATGAGGGCACACTTGGTTTTCATAGTTGTGTACAGATTCTCTGGAGGGAGGAGAAAAAGGGAAAAACAAATTTTGTAGTTTTGTCTGATTAAAAGACAGAATAATAACGATTATGAAAGAAATTATATACTTTTGTACTTGATTTTCTTCGGAAAACAGATTATTAGGGAATATAGTGAAGTTTGATGATAGTCTGAAGATGATGAGTCAACTTTAATGTACTTGAGATTTCAGTGGATTTCTGATTTTCAAAATTTGTAGTATGTAAGTTTGATTTTCTGGGTGCATCTGTACTCTGGGTTGAAGCAAAGTTGAAATATTTGACTTTGAAAAATGGCACCAAATTTTTAAAATTTTACCAATTATAGCAGCACGTCATGGCCGATCTCGGAATTCTGATTCTTGAATTTGGTCTGTTTGTGCTTCGGTTTTTTTGTAGATCGTAAAATTGTTGTATTTTCACAAAGCCATATAACATCAAAGATCAGATTTGAGACCAGATCTTGCCTTTTTGATTCATTAATTTTTTGTTTTGACTCATTAGATGTATTCCTAATAGTCAGAATCTAAACTTCGAAATCTGAAAAACAAGAACATCAACACTTCATAGAATGTCGTCTCATCAGAATCGTAGAGTCTTAGAAATTTTCAGAATTTACCACGACCTGAAAAATTCTGACAATGTATGTGAGTCTCGAAATTTCCCAGCTCTAAAACTATCAGTACCAAAAAAAGCTCCTTCAAACAAAAATACGTTTTATTTGCAAACAAGTTGTTTAATTTTCAAGATGCCACAAATCCAGTCTCCGTCACATTTGCTGTTGTTTGTGCTTCAGATTTGTCCCCCAACAAAAACTTCCGTACTTCTGGATTACAAATTATCACGACGATTCTGAAACTTTTTAAAAAATTTTCAAATTATTATGGTTCTCAAAATTCACCCATCAGCTGCATGAATAGCGACCCACGCAAAGGAAGTTCCAAAGAATATGATCCACTCATTATGAAAATACTGTGGGATGAAAAAGTAGGTCAAAAGTTCCAACAAAAATACAGATCCTTGGAATACGGTTTGTTTGAGGAAGCGGATATCTCGTTTAGAAAATTTGTTGGTGTCTTCTTGGGAGCGTACCTGTAATTATTTTTTCATAAAAATTAACCAATATGGTATGAAGTATTCACTTTTTTAGTAACTTGATGAACTCTTAAAATCGTGATAAGATCCAGAACAACAATTATCAGAATAATACCAGCATTCTTCAAATAATCCTCATACATTGCAATTTTTCCGCAGAACTCGGTATCGGTGAACTGAATGAAATGAATATCTTCTAGGTAGAAGACGTTGCAGAGGACTGAAAAAAGTTTGAGATGTGTTTTTAAGACAAAAATTGTTGACTGCTTACTTTGATAGAACACAATTGCGACGCAACTGTTTAGAATCCAAAGAAGGGTAAGCATAATTTTAGTATTTTTAATACTAAACCAGTTATTATACTTCATCGGTGTCCAGGCTGCACAAAAACGGTTGATCGAGATCAAAAAATGAATTAGTACAGATGATTCGGAGAAGAAAAGAAGACAGAATCCCATTATAAATGAGTAATGCTTCATCACCGGTAGATCACTGGAAATTAAACATTTGTTTTCCTGAACTTTTGAGTCAGCAAGTTAGAAATTCTGTTGCGTTCCTGGCATCATATCTGACGTCAGATTAGGACTCACAGTAAAACCATCGGACAAAAATAGAAGAGAAAAATAGTTGAATGAATAGCATCTGCCAGTGCTTGATTAGCGGAGAGATACCCAAAAGAGTTTTCAAAGAACTTCAAACGATACACTGCATAGACAATTGACCAGTTCAGGATTGCACCGAGGAGGGTGACCTGTAAAATGGTCCTCAAATCATCGATATATTTTCGCTTTTTCAAACACTTCATAGTCAAGCATGGACCTTCGAGACTGTCCTAATTTTTGAGTTTTTGATTTTTAAATCATAATAACATACCGGAATCAATGCAAGAGCTGTCTGGTTAGCAGACTCCATTGAAAAATATCCCAGCTGCAATTTTTACATAAAATTGGATGTGCAAGAATAACAAAATATTGTGAAATTAATATTGAAAAATCATAATAATGGACATTCTCGATAAACAAGCGAAAGTATTGTAGTGATAGATATTCAGGAAATTACAATTTTTCTAATTCTTAATAACAATACTCTTGTTTTTATTTTACAATTTGTACATCTGATTTCTTTCAATTGGTGTGATTTTTGGTGCAGATTTGGTTTTTATTTTCACTTTTATGATTATTCAAGAAATCAACCATGCGGAAGACGGGACTAATGTGATTCATGACTGCACATAAGAACTTATCGCTATGAGTTTTCAAATCTCGAAATTTTCCGAAATCACCATGACCTAAGAAATTCTGACAATGTGTGTGAGTCTCAGAATTTTACGGCTCCAAAACTATCAGTATCAAAAAGCTCCTTCCAACAAAGAAAATTTTCATTCGAAAAACAAGCTTTTATAATTTCAAGATGTGACAAATCCAGTCTCCGTCACATTTGCTGTTGTTTGTGCTCCAGAATTGTCCCCCAACAAAAACTTGCGCACTTCTGGATTACAAATTATCACGACGATTCTGAAACATTTTTCAAATTTGTCAAGTTATCATTTTTCTCAAAATGCACCCATCAGCAGCATGAATAGCGACCCACTCAAAGGATGTTCCAAAGAATATGATCCACTCATTTTGAAAATACTGTGGGATGAAAAAGTAGGTCAAAAGTTCCAGCAAAAAGACGGATCCTTGGAATACGGTTTGTTTGAGGAAACGAATATCCCGCGCGGAAAACTTGTTGGTTTCCTCTTGTCCGGTTAGAGAGCGTACCTAAAAGTTTTTCAAGAAAATAACATTGTCAAAAATTCTTGGAGAGCCCTCACTTTTTTAGTGATGTGATGAACTCTCAGAATCGTGGTGATATCAATACAAACGATGATGGCAATGATGGAAGCGTTTTTAACAAAATCCTCATACCAGGCAACTTTTGCGCAGAATTCGGAATTGGTAAACTGAATGAAATGGATGTCTTCTAAATAGAAGACATTGCAGAGGACTAAAAAAATGAAGATAAAGATTTGAGGCAAAAATAGTTATTTGCTTACTTTGATAGAACAAAATTGCAATGCAAGTGTTCAGAATCCAAAGAATGGCAATCATGACTTTGGTGTTCTTTATACTAAACCAAGAATCATAGCTCATGGTAGCCCAAGCCGCACAAAATCGATTGATTGAAATCAAAAAATGAGTAAGAACAGAAGACTCGTAACAGAAGAGAAGACAGTAACCCATTATGAATGAGTAGTGTTTCATGGCAGGTTGATCGCTGAAAAACGAAAAAAAGCGTGTCATTAGTTTTACTATGCGGACCCGACATCATCTTTGACGCCAAGATATACAGTACCAGACAAAAAGCTATGAACTTTTGGTGTTTTCAGTTGAAAACGTCAACTTTGCGGGTCTGCGAAAGGATGTTAAACTTAATCGTTCGATTTGAAACTTTTTGAGTGTATACATCAACTCTAGAATTCTATTTTTGTAGTTGACAACTTTTTTGTACGATCTCTTCTAAAGACGGTGTGTCCCTCTAAAGTGGGGCGACGCTAAATTTCCGCATTTTTAGTGCAATTTTCACCAATTTTAGTGTCTTCTGCCTTTCATGAGCCATATCGTTTCTAGAAGAGTTCGTACAAAAAAGTTGCCAACTACAAAAATAGAGTTCTAGAGTTGATGTATAAATCCAAAAAGTTTCAAATCAAACGATCGAGTTTAACATCTTCTCCCAGACCCCCAAAGTTGACGTTTTTCAACTGAAAACACCAAAAGTTCACAGCTTTTTGTTCGGTACTGTAACTTACAGTAGGACCATTGGGCAGAAATAAAAAAGAAAAATGGTTGAGTGGAGAGCATCTACCAGCGCTTGGTTTGCTGATAGATATCCAAAAGAGTTTTTGAAAAATTTCAAGCGGTATACGGCATAAATAATTGTCCAGTTTAGCACTGCCCCGAGTAGGGTGACCTGGAAAAAAATGCCTAAAATTTTGATAATATGAATTTCGCTACCTCAGAAATTCGATGGTCACAATAAAAATAATATAGTTACAGCTTACTAAACTCTCTATTTTTTGCATCTGATAGTTTTTTATAGCACCCAAAACTTACCGGAATCAAGGCCAGAGCTGTCTGGTTAGCGGATTCCATTTAGGATTTTTTCGCGCCGAGTATAGTAATAATGGACGTGTCTGATCAACAAACTAGCTCCTTCTATTCAGAAAACCAATAATGTTGAGTTCTGGATTCCTCTAATAACAAGAATCTGGCTTTTATCCTCAATTTTGTATCTCCGATTTTTTGGTCTGATATTGGGTACAGACTTAGTTTGTATTTTCGATATGTGTAACTTATGATTTTACGGTTTTTCAGGAGATCAAATACTCAGAAAAAGAAGTACATGTGATTCATCTCAGAGTCTCAGAACCTCCTTGAACCCAAACTACATATTTTCGGATAATGTTTTTCTCAATCCAAACTTTTCGATCCAAACTAAACTCTTTTGTGCTCATGATTTCATTATTCTGTTTCTGACACTAATCGTGTTATACGGAAGTAAAAGTTAAAGAACATTTCTGACTAAACTAAAACGCACCCAAAATGTTTTCAAAAACAATCCGCCCGAAATTACATACCTATTCAATAATTGCCATGTCTCCAGTTTGGGTACATAACACATTCCACTCCATTTTCAATTCCTTTAGTCTCACATTTTCTCAAATAAAGTTTTTGGCACATTTTCTCCAGATCCCAGAACCAAAAAAAATGGGTTTCCATTTTCTGAGTGACCCCTATTATTTCTCCATATGCCTCTATATTATCGGATTTTTCTCGATTCCAATCCATTTGTTTGGCGCTTACTGTATCCTATTCCAAACTCCTACTACCATGAGACTTGTGAAGTGGGTCATGTTCAATTTGCATTTCTTCAATTGCTGGCTGGATTTGACTATAAGCATTCTCAGCCAACCATTCATCATTCCACCGGTTTTCGGGGGATTTTTTCTGGGGTGTCTTGTAAAATTGGAAGTGAACATGAAGCTCCAAGTCTACATTATGGTAACACTGATTATGTGTAAGTTGATATGGGCATCTGGGCATTCTTGAAATTTTGAGACTTTCCGAATTTCAGTAGTCGCCGTCGCCACCATCTCAATTTTCGAAAATCGCTTCTTCCTCCTGTTCGCTGAGAACACCTGGTGGCGTCATGGCCGTCGAGTCTTCTACCTTATAAACTATGCTCTTGCCCTACTGTACTTCTTACCTACAGTACTGCTAGTCCCCGATCAAGAAGTTGCGAGAGCGGAAGTCTTCAAAATGTACCCCAAAATCGTCCACTTCCACACACCGGAGCACCCAATTTATGTGATTGCCTATGATTGGGAGATACGGGAGTGGATTGGGTACAGACAATTGATAAGTCTAAGTACTGTAATTGTCGAGGGAACCACTTTTTTGTTCTTATTGCATTTCAATATCTGGTGGTCTTCGAAAAAGATGACAATGTCTGCGAATACTCTGAGAATGCAGAGAGCTTTCTTGAGAGCTGTGTATATGCAGGTGAGAGACGCAGAGAAGCGAGTGTCTCTCGTTTCTCTGCACTCTCTCCTCCCACCACACTATCTCATATTTCTTCCAGATCGCCATCCCTGCCACCGTTATGATTGTCCCTCAAATCATCATGATTGGTCTTGGATATCTCTACATGAATAGTCCAGAAATGAACAGTTTGTCCTATCTGCTCATGTCGGTACATGGTGCATCGGCTACTCTCATCATGCTCTATTTCCACGCCCCGTATAAGAATTATTGCTCAGGACTGTTTTGTAGGAAGTCGCCAAAGAAGACTGTGGAAGTGAAAATGAATAGTGTATCAGGGACGGAAGTTGTTCAGCTTTGAAGTGATACATCATTTTGGTTTTTTGAACAATAATTTGTCAAACTATAATAAATATTTTTTATAGACATTGAATGTACTCACACTCACACTAACCTTCAATTTTCTCGGTCAGAAACTCAAATATGTTATTGGGTGCATACGCCGTGATATCACCTCAGAGAGTCTAGTTTGGATTTTCAACACTTCAATTCTGATGAAAAACTTTTATTTACAAGACACTTATTTTCCAGTATTTTGATAAGCACAGAGCCCTGTCGGCTGGTTGCACACATAAAAATCAGGGCATCTGGAGCACACGGTTCCCATTTGGTAGACCGGGTAGTCGTTAATAAGTCTAGAAATTCACACTCGAAGTAATTAATCCACAAACACTAAAACTTACGGATACTTATAATGACAAACCACAGCGACTTTGGAGCCACATTTCTGAGCAGCACATCCGATGGCTCCAGTTAAGGAGAACGCCATTTGAGTGGCTTGGGCGAGTCCTTGAGCAGCGAGGTCAGCCGTGATAGTGTTGTTAACTGGCCAGCCCTTGTCTTGGAATTGTTGTTCCCATTCGGCGAGGGCTTGTTTGACCTAGAAAATATACAGTAGTCCACAGCGGTCGCTTAAGGAGGATTCCGGTCAAAATTTTTTTTTGCTTCAAAATATGTAAAATTTTGTGCTGATTCCAAACATGATAGTGAGAACGCTCAGAAATCTCTCTAAAACCCTGAAAACTCGCTTTTAAACGACCCTTTTCCGGCCGAACGGTTTTTTTTTTCAGATTTATTTTTTCACCATTTTCTCAGGCTTTTTTTTGCGAAAATCAAACGAAAAAATGAAATAACAACTAAAATTCATGATTTTCACAAAAAAAAACCTGAAAAAAATGGTGAAAAAATCCAAAAATGCAGTAGCCGAGTCAGGTGGTAGAGAATACTCCGGGAATTAGGCCACGACCCCAGGAGACCGTTCGGCTGAATAAGGGTAGCTTTGAACCAATTTTTCAGGGTGTCAGAAAGATTTTTGAGCGTTCTCACTATCATATTCGGAATCAGCACAAAATTTTACATATTTTGAAGCAAAAATTTTTGACCCGTATCCTCCTTTAAGCGAACAACCGAGCGACCGAGATGGAATCTTTATAATACATAGACACACAATCAGACTCACATAATCATCCGCTACTTGAGTGCCGACAGCGTCGAAAACCCTTATATTGGATCCAGTGTTAGCCGGTGTGGAAATCTTGGCCGGACAATTTTGAATGGACTGATAGGCATATTTTTCAATATTACTATCCCATCCGATCATTTTCATGTTAGTTGCCGCTCTTCTGATGTCTCCTCTCGCGTTGAACTTTCCTTGGGCAATTGTGGAACGAAGCTTGTTATGAGTATTGACGATGTAGTCTTTACCAGCTTGGGTTATCTGGGCGTCGGAGCCTGAAATGCGTCAGTAGAGCTTAGTGGAGCTGGTTTTAACTCACCAAAAGCAAGAAGGAGAAGACCGACAAATACAAAGGATTTCATTATTTTGTTCCGTGAATAATTTTAGAATTTTTTGTGCTTTGCTTTTATAGAAACAAAACTATGATCTCCTTATCTCTAGCAGACGTAATTTGTTTTTCAACTTTTTGAACACTTTATTCTTTCAGACTGAAAACTGAGATAACGAAGCGCAAAGCACAAATAGTGACTGTTTGTCATGCACGAAGACTGAAAATCAGAAGAAACTGTTTTTCAACTTAGCGGTAAAGCACAAAAAATCGGTTCAGAAGGCTTCGAGCCAAAACACAATTTGTATTGTTTTTGTTTTTGACGACGGAAAAAAGCAGGAAAAATAAGAACCGGCCAAAGTTTCCTGTCTGTCAGAAACTGTATAAAAGCTTGCTCCAAAACATTGAAGACAACCATCACTTCAACAATGAAGTTTGCTATCATCTGCCTCGCTCTTCTCGGATCCGGTGTCACCGCCTTCAGTCCTGATGGCCAAGCTGCTATTGTGAAGGCTCACAACGACTTACGGTCTGCTCTTGCTAAAGGAGAGTATAATGCACAAGGAACTCAGCAACCTGCCGCAAGTGACATGTTGAAAATGGTACTTGGTTCAATAATGAAAGTTCAAAAATTAAAAAAAATTTAGTCCTGGGACGACACCATCGCCCAATCCGCTCAAGAGTATGCCGAAGGATGTCCAGATGATCATTCGAACAACCAGTATGGAGAGAACCTCTACTGGGGATGGACTTCGGAGGAAGTTGGAGACCTTGATCCATATGTAAGAGGGCTGAGGACTAGGTTACCCTAGATGGTGTCGGCGGGGAAAAATCTGAAAATTGGGACACCCAGAGAACAAATTTTTTTTTCATAATCAATGAGTTTCAGGGTACCGCAGCCGCCAAATCTTGGGAGAGCGAGTTCCAAAAATTTGGATTGTCGACCAGAACTCTCACTCAAGAATCGTATGACTCTGGAATCGGACATGCTACTCAAATGGCTTGGTCTAAAACTAACAAGATTGGTTGTGGCGCGAAATCCTGTGGATCCGACCCCAAGAATGGAATGAACAAGGTTACAGTGGTCTGTCAATATTCGGAAAAGTGAGAGTTTCTGAAATTTGGCGGGAATTTGAATTTGAGAAATGATTTCAGAGGTAACACCATTGATGCGCCAATTTATGTGGAGGGAACCACCTGCTCTTCCTGCCCATCCGCCAGCTCGTGTGAGACCGACTCTGGACTTTGTGCCTAAATCAGTTTTTTCACTAAATTTTTTTGTATATCAATTTTTTTGTAAAAAATGAATGAGTATTATTTGGCAAAACCAGGAAAGATACAACCAAAATGAAAAAAAAAAAACTGTGATTTCTGCTGTTTCAACAATTTGGCGCAACCAATTCAACAATTTGGCGCAAAGATTCAAAAAAAAATGTCTTCAAAATAGGTAAAAATTTTGTGCTGATTCCGAAATTGATAGTGAAAATGCTCAAAAATCTCTCTAAAACCCTGAACAATCGCTTCAAAACAACCATTTTTCGGCAGAACGGTCTTCTGGGGCCGTGGCCTAACTCCCGGAGTTTTCTAGGCCACCTGACTCGGCCACCGCATTTTCAGATTTTTTTCACCATTTTTTTGGGGGTGTTTGTTGTGGAACCAGGTTTTTTCTAAGGAAAATCATAGAGTTTTGTTGATATTTCACATTTTCGTTTTGTTTTCACAAAGAAAAATCTGAAAAAAATGGTGAAAAAAATCTGAAAATGCGGTGGCCAAGTCAAATGGCCGAGAAAACTCCGAGAGTTAGGTCACGGCCCCAGGAGACCGTTCTGCCGAAAAATGGTCGTTTTGAAGCGATTTTTTCAAGGTTTTAGAGAGATTTTTGAGCACTTTCATTATCAAATTCGGAATCAGCACAAAATTTTCACATATTTTGATGAAAAACAATTTTTGACCGGAATCCTCCTTTAAACAAGAGCATCAGAATACTACTCAAAAGCTCGTCAGACTTATGTTGAGATTTCAAAGTTTTTGACAAACAATAAGTATCTGAATCCCAAATTTCAAACCAGGAACTCTTATCCAATCCGTTTGACCAAAGCAAATCAAACCAAAAACAAGTCATTTTGATTAAGTGACCATTCATTAGCATCATTAGTGAAAGCTTCTTTCCGCAACCAGACCATGACGTTATTATGTGTGTTCGTCAAAGTCCGCAAGGCTGAGACGTATAAAATAGATCAAAATTTTTCTTGATCAAGTCTATCTTTTCTACAATGATCCGCAATCTTCTAATCCTTCTTGTTGCCCTTGTGGCGGCTTCTTTTGCCCAATATGGTAAGCAGAGCGTTTTTGCAATATTTTCAAATTTTGATCTTCAGGTTATGGCGGCTTCGGTGGGTATCCATATGGTGGAGGGTACCATAGACATCACCACTATGGAGGTTATGGTGGGGGCTATGGAAGAGGCTATGGCGGAGGTTATGGCTACCCAGGATACGGTGGATATGGTGGATACCCAATGGGCGGTTACGGTGGATACCCATATGGTGGATATGGAGGATATGGAGGCATGGGAATGTACCGCCCGGGATTGATTGGAATGCTTCTTGGAAAATAATCGATTTTATCAATGCAATATTTATTCTTGATCTCTGTACTGTACCATAAAATATTTATAACATAAATAAATTCTTCTACTTATTTTTTGCACCACTCCAAAAACCAGTCATAATCGGTGGTCTGTCACTAATGGATGTTTACCTTTTTTCTCTCTCAACTTTTGATCGTTTTATTTTTCGACGAAACACGCTGGTTTCGTTGTCTGCCGTCTCTTCGTGATTAGCGTTCTCTTTGTGTTTTTGTTGTCTGCCCTCGGTAATGATGACAATTAAAAATTGGTATAAAAGATAGGGTGGGAAAGGTAAAGAAGTATCCATCAAATTTTTTTTGGTTGTTAGCGGTGAATCGAAATGGGAGTTCCACAACTGTACTATTTCACTATTCGAGGTAGGTCAAATTTTTGATTTCTAGGTATCTGAATTATTTTAAAGTCATTGACTCAGAAATATCTAGCAATATCCAATTTCCTAGATTTCCAGACCCCCAGAATATTCAAATTTTTCAGGATTCGGTGAGTACATCCGTCTTCTTTTCGTCGACCAGGGAATCAAGTTCGAAGATATTCGCTATGTCTATGGGTCTCCAGAATGGGATGAGCACAAGAAGGAGATGATTTTTGGCCAGATGCCAACTCTGAAGTACGATGGAAAGGAGTATGCTCAAACTGGAACCATCATGCGCCACTTGGCTAGAAAGCATAGTAAGTTAAAACAGAAGATCTGAATTTTTGGAACCCTCGAAGAATGTCCTTAGCGAGAGCAACTGCTCTTCATTGAGACGGTAGATAGTTGACAAGATCCAAAAATGACGAATTCACTGCAAAAGATGCAAATGCGCTCTACCGACAACTTTCAGACCTCAACGGCTCCAACGAAGACGAGGCCACCTTCCTCGACATGTTCTTCGAAGGGGTCCGTGACTGCCGTATGAAGTACGTCCGCTACATCTACATGGACGAGGGAACCCGTGATGAGCTGACCCAAAAAACCCTCCCGGACTGCTTGAAGAACTTCGAGAGACTTTTCAACATGCACAAAGGATCCTTCATCATTGGGGACAAACCAAACTATGCTGACTACATCTTGTTTGAAGAGTTGGATGCTTATACTCATCTGGATGCCAAGATTCTTGACGCGTTCCCATCGTTGAAGGCATTCTGGGAGATGATGTGGCAGAGACCAAACCTGAAGGCGTACTTGGAAAAGAGAAAGGCTGATGGAGTGTGGATTAATGCTATTGAGAAGGGAATGAACTAAATTACTTGTAGTGTATTGCTGTTTTCAATTGATACTTGTCATGAATGAATCTATAGTTTTTGTTCGATGTGCTCGGTTCAGAATCTCAGAAGCTCAAAAATCTTTGGGTCATATTAGCTATATTCCCCAAGAAGAAACGCGCTCCATCACCAACATGGCTGAAGTTTGAATTTTCAGTTTTCCCGCCGTTTTGAAAACAGCGAAACATGTTTTGGTGGTTGCGTGGACTCCTTGTGAACAATTTGACTGCTGCCCGAGTTGTCCACGAAGAGTCCACGTACCCGCCAAAACATGTTTCGCTGTTTTGAAAACAGAGAAATACGGCGAGAACGCTGAAAATTCAAATTTCAGCCAAGTTGGCGATGGAGCGCGTTTCCCCTTAGGGAATATCGCTAATACAATATCAAAAATCTTACAAAATCAGAATTCCTAAAACTTGGAATCTCACAATAGCAGAATTTTTCAGAACAATGAAGTTTTAAAGATGCCGGGTTTCTACAATTTCTTACGTTTTTTTTTCTATTTTTCGATTTTTTTTCCTCGAATTTTACATCTACCCATTTCAGAAACGTTCAATGATCTTCTCCACAAATTCAGCTTTCTAAAGCACTCAAAAAGCTACAAAATATCCCATTTTTCCGTTGTGTTATCCTTATCAACCGCATCCCCCCTTCCCTTATCATTTTGTGAGACGTATCTATTTGTGATGGTCAGTGTGAATGATGACAATTGTTCAGTGAGACGTGTAACTATTTGATCAAAAGGTCAAACCTGAACACAAACAACGAATCTCCAAAAAAAAAGTTATGCTTGGTCAGAAAATGGTCAGAAAGAAAACTGGGCATGCAGTAATTTTTGGTCTACACGTACGCTATCTTATCACTTTTTGGCTTATGTTGACGTGGCGTAAAAGTTGATATAAAAAGGGTGCATGTGTGGGGGATGGGCACGTTTTTTCGTGATAACACAACCGCTGAAACAACTCAAAATGGCAGTGCCACAACTAATTTATTTCGATCTTCGAGGTAAGTGCTAACAAAGGCTCTATTGCAGTTTAGGGGTCCCTTCGAAAAATAGGGGTCCCCTAAAAAAATAGGGGTCCCTTCGCCAGGTCTTTAAGCAGCTCAAAAAAATAGGGGTCCCTTCAACTGCTTCAAAAATAATAAGGGTCCCTTCATTTTTTTTTTCTAGAGTTCCATTTTTTAAATACCTTTTTTTCATGTTTTGATTACAAAACCGAACTTCAGTACCGGTCCAAAGAATAGTTACATGAAAAATGTCGGCCACTTATAACTCAACCTAATAGAAAAAATGAAGGGACCCCTATTTTTTCTGAGGCAGTTGAAGGGACCCCTATATTTTTGAGCTGCTATAAACCAGTAGGAAGGGCCCCCTATTTTTTTTTGAGGGACCTGAAGGGACCCTAATTTTTTTGGGCTCCTTTAAACAAAGACGAAGGGACCCCTATTTTTTTTGAAGAATCTGAAGGGACCCCTATATTTTTGGAGGTACTTGAAGGGACCCCTATTTTTTTAGGGGACCCCTATATTTTGAAGGGACCCCTAAACTGCAATAGAGCCCTAACAAATAATAAGAAAGACTGTACTAGAATCTAGGATTGACAATGTTTCAGGATTCGCCGAATACATCCGTCTTCTCTTCCGTGACCACAAGATTGAGTTCGAAGATGTCCGTTACGCTCACGGGGGACCAGAATGGAAGGAGGCCAAGAAAACCATGATTTTTGGACAAATGCCATGCTTCAAGTACGACGGAAAGGAGATTGTTCAGACCGGAGCCATCATGCGTCATTTGGCTAGAGTTTATGGTGAGTAAGAGGATGTGAAAGGGATGAATTTTGTTATTGGAAAACACTAGTTCTAATGTCGTTTTGGGCGTCAAATAGTTTTTAAATTAGGTTTCTTGGTCATTTCTTATCAAACCGTTTATGAAGACCTGACTACTAAAAAAAATAGTAAGTAAAATTTATGAATTTTGAAGCAAAAAATTCTCGTCCGAACAGTATAATTTTCACTAAAATCAGTTCAGTTGAAGTCAAGTTATGATAAGATAAACATTGAAAAAAGCCAATGACATTGACATTAGCAAGTATGCTCTGTTGAGACGCTCAAAAAACACTGCCATTCGAGAGGTTCCTATTGCGCTCCTATAATAACTTTCAGACCTCAACGGCTCCAATGAAGACGAGGCCACCTTCCTCGACATGTTTTTCGAGGGAGTTCGTGACTGCCGTAAGGAGTACGTCCGCTACATCTATTACGACGATTACACTCGTGAAGAGATGGTCCAAAAAATCCTTCCAAGAGACCTCGTCAACTTCGAGAGGCTCTTCAAAGAGCACCCAGGAGCGTTTATCATTGGGGACAAGCCTAACTACGCTGACTACATTTTGTTCGAGGAATTGGATGTGTATACTCATCTTGATGCCAAGATTCTCGATGCGTACCCATCTTTGAAGGCATTCTGGGAGATGATGTGGCAGAGACCGAACCTGAAGGCGTACTTGGAGAAGAGAAAGGCTGATGGGGTCTTCATCAATGCCATTGAGAAAGGGCTCAAATAATTTTTCATTTTCTTCGAATATCTTAGTTTCTATCAAGAATGAACAATTTCATTGTGAGACGTCCTCTTCTATTCTTGGTATTTTTTGTAGCACACTCATAATACGACTTTCAAAAAAAAGGACATCCGTAATGAGTTCAAGAACAAAAATCTGAGCACCTCTCGCAAACTTTTGTTTCTGTTCCAATCCCACTGAACTTCTTCTTGATCATAAATGAAATCAAAGTTTGATTTCTATGAATACGTGATCGTATAGACTTTATGAGTAACTAAGCGTGAAGAAAAAAATTTACCTAACATTTTCCCATGGAACAAGCACAGACGACGGTGAGAAAATTTCGATTTGACATAAATCAGTTTTTGTTTTTCTTCTAGTCTATCCCGTTTTCTGATTTTTGAAAATTTCCAGGAAGTGTTTTTAGGATGTACATTTCCGCTGTTATAATTAACTCAGTCGCCATAATATTCCCATTTGTATCCATGATTATGTACTCTAGATTGTTACTGGCTATATTTTGGTTTGTTTGATTTTGAGAATTCAAAAAAATTTGAAAAATTTCAGCTTCAAAACAATTCGAAAAATCCCAGATTTGACACTTTTCTACTGCAAATTTGTGCTCGATTTGCTCATCAGCATTTTCAGTGGGATTACTGTAGTCATAATATTTATGAAATTTTTCAAAATTGCAGGTCTTCTCAAGCTTATCCTATATACTATTACTATGTTTAGTCTTCTAGACTATTTCATGAATCACCATTTTTCAACATTTTTCATTATTTGGCCTGTGAATTGTATTAGCTCTTTGAGAGCCTTATTGTTGCTTTTTATTTCAATGGATCGGATTTGTGTAGGTTTTTAAACTATCGGATTCTCAGAAATTCAGAAGGTCAAGCTTCAGAAATTTAAATGTTTTTTTGTAATAGGAAAAAACAAAACTCTATAAAAATGTTCCCAGACTGTTTAGGCCAGGCATAGTCCCCTAAGTTCTCAAATTTTTGAGAATGAAAAGGAAAAAACATCCTCATTCACATATTTCCATGGTTATTTCAGGCCACCTACCTGCCCATCACCTTCTTCAAGTACCGAAAATTCATCCCAACGTACTTCATCCTTACCGTAGTGATGTCCTACCTCCTCGTAGACACCTCTGTTCTATTTTTATTCTGTGGACTTGAGCTATTTATACCCTCTACCTGTGTAAATGTTCAATGTGTTTTGGGATCTTGTTATCAAAAATATTGGCTCAACTTTGAAAGAGTTGTCTATATACTAATAGTAATTTTGACCTTCCTTCTCAGTTTCAAATTGCTAGTGTGGAATAGATACAAAAAACAGACGATAAGCAAGGACTTAAAGAAGGTACAAGCTACAGTACTGTATCTAAAATTACGGAAAATTTTTAGGCCAACCGTCTCGCACTGATCGACTCTTGTATCCTTATATTGTTTGAACTGATTCCTCCAACTGTTCAATCCTTGGTTCCAGATGCATTCACCTATCTCGGAGCCATTATTTCGGCATGTCAAACGTTTGGATTTGTTCTTGAGTCATATTTGGTTACTGTCAATTTGAAGCAAAAATACAAGACTACAAATGTGATGTCCACGGGCAAGATTGGGAACAAATCGACGGCGGGGAACACTAGTGAAGGCCAATTATGATTGTTTTAATGAAAGTTCATGTTGATTTGTGTTGATTTTTTACAATCGGACATCCGAAAATCTGAGAATCTGGAATCTCACAATCTCACTATCAGAATCAAACCCATTGAAACATCTGAAACATTTATTTTCAAACTTTGATTTCAATTTTTCCTCTTCTTTGAAATCTCGTCATTATTTTGATGACCTAATCTAGACAAGTCTTCTGATTCTGATTTTCAGAATATTTCAGTAACATCATAAACCAATGTCACAAAAAAATTCAAAAAATTTGAAATATTCCTCATAGTTCAGTTCCAATGAGTAATCAAGCGTAACTCTTTTCTTCCCAGAGTCAGAGACCCAATGAGAAAATTTTTTTCGTTTATTCGAAAAATTCACGAAAAACAGAATCTGTCATTAGTTCCAGGTTCCTTTCTTTTTCTTTGTTGTCTACCTGGATTTAATAATTTTTTTTTGTTGTTGTAAAAATGTACCTATCAGCCACTATCATCAATACAGTAGCGATCAGTTTTCCATTTGCCTCAATGATTATGTACAGTAGACTTCTGCTCATGATATTCTGGTAAGTTTCTATTTCCCGAACTCAGAATTTTCGTCCATTTTCAGCTTCAAAACCATCAAAAAAGCTCCAGAATTATCACTATTTTACTGTAAATTTGTTTTTGACTTGATCATCAGTGTTATAAGTGAGTGTCTGTCTGTGTGTCGGTTTTTCCTGAAATTCTGAATTTTAGGTTTTCTGAAAATGGTAACATATGCTCTTGCAATGATACCAAGTTTTCTGGATATCTTCAATGTCAATCATTGGTTTACATTTTTAGTAATTTGGTTGATATGTCTTCTGAGCTCGTTAAGAGCAATACTACTGTTTTTCATCGCATTGGATCGGACTTGTGTAGGTTTCCTTTAAAGGAGGATTCCGGCCAAAAATTTTTTGCATCAAAATATGTAAAATTTTGTGCTGATTCCGACCATGATTGTGAAAACGTTCAAAAATCTCTCTAAAACTCTGAAAAATTTATTCAAAACGACCATTTTGGGCGAACGGTCTCCTGGGGCCGTGACCTAACTCTCGGAGTTTTCTAGGCCACCTGACTCGGCCACCGCATTTTCAGAGTTTTTTTCAACATTTTTTCAGGTTGTTTTGTGAAAACCAGGTTTTTTCTGAGAAAACATACATTTTTGTTGTTGTTCCACTTTTTCGTTTGCCTTTCACGAAGAAAAAACCTGAAAAAACTATGAAAAAAATTTGAAAATGAGGTGGCATAGAAAATTCCGGGAGTTAGGCCACGGCTCCAGGAGACCGTTCGGCCAAAAAAGAGTCGTTTTGAAGCGATTTTTCAGGGTTTTTGAGAGATTTTTGAGCATTTTCACTATCATTTTCGGAATCAGCACAAAATTTTACATAATTCGAAGCAAAAAACTTTTGACCGAAATCCTCCTTTAATGATAATCAGTAAAAAATACGAAAGTTTTTAGGCCACCTACCTCCCCATTATCTTCTTCAAGTATCGCAAACTCATTCCAACATTTCTCATCATTGCTTTAGTTTTGTCCTATTCTCTAATTGACACCTCCGTGGCCTTCCTAATCTGTGGAGTCAACCTAAACACACCTACAATCTGTGTAAATGGTTTATGTGTTCTTGGTGCATGTTATCAAAATTATTGGCTGGAATTTCAAAAGTATATCTATTCATTGATAATAGTTTTCACTTTGATGTTAGTTCTGAAATTGTTCATTTGGAATAGGTACAAGAAGCAAAATGTGAGCAAGGACTTGAGACGGGTAGGTGGACTAGAGGGACTAAAAAATCTAAAAACTACAAATTCAGTTCCAGGCCAACCGTCTAGCCCTAATCGATTCCTGTATCCTTATCATCTTCGATTTCCTACCGCCAATTCTTCATACATCATTTCCCGATTTTTTCGACTATGTCGGAGCCATCAACTCTGTTTCTCAGACCCTGGGATTTGTTGTGGAGTCCTATCTGGTTACTGTAAACTTGAAGCAAAAATACGAGCTGAAAAAAGTTACTACGTCTGCGAAGACTATGTACCCATCGACAATTACCAGTGAGAACAAATAATTCTTCTTCCGGTTCCCTATGACTAAGAACTGGGCCAGACTTCATTAAATTAGTTTATGAGAAATTGAAAAATAGCAAAAATAAACTCAATTTTTTCTTCAGCCTATGTGTCACTTTTCTCGTTTGACCACCCACTTCTTTTATTTTTGGTTCCTTCCTGAATGATAACAAGCAAAATGCATCCATCTGCCATGATAATCAACACAATTGCAATTAGTTTCCCGTTTATTTCGTTGATTTTCTACTCGAGACTGTTGCTCATGATATTTTGGTAGGTTTTGAATAATGGTCATTTTAGGAGAAAAATAAAGATTTTCAGGTACAAATTCATCAAAAAGGCACCAGAGTTGTATTTGTTCTACTGTAGATTTGTGCTAGACTTGGCAATTAGTGTTATTAGTAAGTTTCTGTTTGTGCGTTTGTTGGCTCCGAGACATTTCGCAACCAGTCGTTTCGCAACTACGACATTTTGCAACTCATGTTACTTTCGCAACTACGACATTTCGCTACCGGTCATTTTGCCACCGCGACAATCCGCAACCACGTCATTTCGAAAACACGAAATCCAGGACTTTTGTAGAAAGCTCACGTTGAAATCACAACTTTTCAAATGTAGACTATAACCTGGAATAGTTCACAATGCCCTCAATCCCATGCAACCTTAATGAAAGTAAAGTGGACTATATAGTTGCGGTACGACTGGTTGCGAAACGTCTATATAGTTGCGAAACGAGGTAGTCTATATAGTTGCGAAACGACTGGTTGCAAAACGTCCAGTTGTGAAACGTCTCGGTTGCGAATTGTCACGGTTGCGAAATCGCCGTGAATTGCGAGATGTGGTAGTTGCAAAATGACTAGTGGCGGAATGTCCCGGAGCCTGTTTGTTTGTCCAAAACTGATGAATTTTTGGAAACACCATACACCCCACCTCCAAATTTCCATGAAACCAAACATTTTTTCTTTCAGGTTTCGTAAAAATGATAATCTATGGATTATCCATGACAAGCCTATACGACTTTTTCATCAAAAACCATTGGCTTACATTTATGTTCGTTTGGCCTGTATGCTCTCTGAGCAATTTGAGAGCAATTCTGGTGTTCTTTATAGCAATGGACAGGACATGTGTGAGTTCATTTGGTCACTGGAGCGCAGTATCATTAGAGCGTGTTTGCATCACTTCAACAAGTCATGTTGCGAACTCGCTCCCTTGATCACTTGCCAATTTTACCCTCCACTGAAAATCCCCTAAACATTCATTATCACAATTTCAGGCCGCCTACCTCCCCCTTTTTTACTTCAAGTATCGAAAACTACTACCCACTTTCATCGTCATTCTAATTGTCCTATCCTACTCCTTTATCGACGCATTTGTGGTTTTTGAAATCTGCAAAGTCAACCTTACGATTCCTACTGATTGTATCAGTGCACAATGTATCAATGGAGCATGCTATCATACCTACTGGTTGACGTTTTCAAAATTCTTTTATTTTTTGATAATTTCTTTGACAATTATGTTGTGCTTGAAGATTTTCTTCTGGGACAAGTTCAAAAAACAAAATGTGAATAAGGACCTAAGACGGGTAAGTGTTTTTAGGAGATAACTAAGCATTGATAACAATTTTTAGGCCAACCGTCTAGCCCTAATCGAAGCATTCATCATTGTTGTTTTCAATTTTATACCTCCGATTCTAAATACGTTTTATGCGAACTATTTCGAATATGTTGGTGCTATGAATACAGTATGCCAGACGTTGGGATTCGTCGTGGAATCTTGGCTCACGACGATAAATTTGCATCAGAAGTATAGATCCGAAAGTGTGACATCTGCCAGGAAAAGCATGTATCCATCAGATATCACTGAACGAAAATAAATATTTTTTGAAGAATATTGTTTTTTACATTCTCATAATACGGAGTTCTGAATTCTTGAAGATCGGAAAAACTGAAATTTTAGAATTACTAAACTTAGTGGTTGCTTGTTTTCTGTTCTTGACATCTGAAGACACTTCACATAGAAATTCTCCCAGACTGTCATTCCCAGCACTTTCCCAATTTTTTCATTACTTCATTTATTTTTAGAAGTTCATTTTCAATCAATGTTTTCCAAGAATTCTAATTGAAAATTTCTATTTCCGCCTGAAGCAGTTTGAAAACAGAAAGTAAAAAGCGGTCCCCCTTTTCCAAAATTTTCTCGTAAATCAAGTTTTCTTCCAAATTTTCAAGATTGAAGTCATGAAAACATGACAACCAATTCATCAGCCACCCATTGATAGACTTCCGTCATATGCAATTTTTCCATTGAAAATTTACATCAAACTTCAGGTCCCGAGTATCAAAAATAGAAGATTTACCTGGTAAACTTTGGCCAAATTCTCAAAGAAGGCGTTTTGAATAGAAACAAATTTTCTGGAAGATTTTTCTCTTCTCAATCGGGCCCAAGATCATACGCAGAATCAGAAGATCATGGAGAAATATATACGTGAGTTTATTCTTTTTCGGCGAGTTTGGAAGGTTCCTAGTATGATTTTTCTCACCAAACCAATACAAGTGCATAAGGGGGAAACTAGTAAGACACCATTGAATTTCATTTTTTTTGTATTAGGCTCGGAACGCAAAAATACAAAAAATAGCAAAGTATTTTGTTTATCATAGATGGTCCCCATGGCTCAGTTTCTCTAGTTCCTTACTTCCTAATTTTGAAAATGTTCTCAAAATTGAGTTATTTTTGCAGACTGGAAGTTTGCACCTTCCGAAGGCTTCAGACAAAGTTGAATAACTCGATTTTAGATTTTTCTTGGGAAATATTTAACACAAATTTTGAGTGTCTACTAACTTTTTTGACCGCCAAAAAATCATGGAGGCATCTAAACGTGAGTTTCCTTTCTTTAGGACCAAAGTGGTATGACATATTTTCTTGCATTTTCCCACGGAACCAATCTGACTACGAGTACATGAGGCGAATCAGAAAATCAGGGAAAATTCTGGATTTTTTTTTGTCTGTTCATACGATTTTTAGCTTACTTTTCTTCCCAATTTTCCCTCTGTTCGATCATAGTTGGACTGGGAAATGCTTTAGACTTTTTTCTTCAAGTTGAGTCATCCTTTACTTCTCTTTCTCACAGCCACAAGGATAGTCCCAGACCGCCCATTTCCCATATTTTTTCGACCCTTTCAAAGGCAGAAAAATTTCAGAGAAAATGCACATGTCTGCTATAATCATTAACACAATCGCCATCAGTTTCCCTTTTATTTCATTCATTGTGTACTCAAAACTGTTGCTAATGATATTTTGGTGAGTTTCAAAACCCAGTCAAAAATTTGGAAAAATTTAGAAAGTTTCAGGTTCAAAACTGTCAGGAAAGCTCCAGAACTGGAATTGTTTTATTGCAGATTTTTCTTTGACTTGGTTATTAGTTTTATCAGTGAGTTTATGACTGTCTGTGTGTCTGTTTGTCCATGGTTTCGAAGCTTCATCAAACATCCACATAATCAAAATTTCCCTTTTTCAGGCTTCTTCAAAATGATAATCTATGGACTATCCATGACAAGCCTATCCTCATTTTTCGCAGTAAATCACTGGCTCACATTTATGTTTGTCTGGCCTGTGAGCTCCATCAGCAACTTGAGAGCAATCTTGGTTTGCTTTATTGCATTGGATAGAACTACGGTGAGCATTTTATCACTGGAGCACGTTTGCTGTCTTAGCCTATATTGTCAATAGAGCGCTTTTGCATTTTCAAAAGACTTTAATGACTTTCAGGCCACCTACATCCCTATCAAATTCTTCAAGTACCGAAAATTCATCTCAACTTCTTTCATCCTGGGCATAACCCTGTCATATTCTTTAGTGGACACCTCTGTAGCATTCTTAATTTGCCAAGTGGACCTGAACACCCCGACAAACTGTACGAGTGCACAGTGCATCTCTGGAGCGTGTTATCAGAAATATTGGCTCATATTTTCCCAAGTTATGTATGCTTTGATCATAGCTCTGACCTTGATGTTATGCATCAAAATTTTTCTCTGGAATCGAATCAAGAAACAGAAGATCAGTGGGGACTTGAGAAGAGTGAGTTGTGATTTCATAGAAAAATTTCATTGTCACATTCCAGGCAAACCGTCTAGCCCTAATCGAGGCATTCATCATCACAATTTTCGACTTTCTCCCTCCAATCATGAATGCGATTAATCCGAATTACTTCGAATACGTTGGCGCCATGAATTCAGTTTGCCAGACGTTGGGCTTTGTTGTGGAATCTTGGTTGACGACGAGAAGTGTTTGTCAGAAATATCGAGTCACTCGAGTGACGTCTTCTGGGAAGACTGTGTTGAGATCGACAATAGGGGAGCAAAGCGAGTATCGATGAATGTGTTAACTTGATATATTTTTGTGTTTTGGTTGTATGTTGGAATCAAATATATATGATAAATAGTATCTGAGACTGTGATACTGTGTGTATTTGAAAATTTTCGTTTTCATGAAATTTCAAAGGAGGATTCCGGTCAAAAAATTTTTTTGCTTCAAAGTATGTAAAATTTTGTGCTGATTCCAAATGACAGTGAAAACGCTCAAAAATCTCTTCAAAACCCTGTAAAATTGCTTCAAAACTACCCTTTTCGGCCGAACGGTCTCCTGGGGCCGTGGCCTAATTCCCGGAGTTTTCTCGGCCACCTGACTCGGCCACCGCATTTCCAGATTTTTTAAAACCATTTTTTCAGTTTTTTTTTTTTGGAAAATCATGAATATTTGTTGTTATTTCACTTTTTCATTTGGTTTTCACAAAAAGTCTGAAAAACATTATTCTAAAAATTCAGAAAATACGGTGGCCGAGAAAACTCCGGAAGTTAGACCTCGGCCCCAGGAGACCGTTCGGCCGAAATTGGGACATTTTGAAGCGATTGTTTAGGGTTTTAGAGAAATTTTTGAGCGTTTTCACTATTATTTTCGGAATCAACACAACATTTTACTTATTTTGAAGCAAAAAAAAAATTTGACCGGAATCCTCCTTTAAAAGTTGTTATTCTGGATTCCGACACTTCTGCAAGTATAATCTAATGATGTCAAGAACCACACATCCATTCCAAAAACAAACTCGCTGAATAATTTTCACTATTGTCCAAAAATGTACACATCTATGTATAATACATTCAGACACCCACTACTCATTCATGACCCCTTTATAATCCTATGTCAGCATTCCTCATGTTGCATTACACTAAATCTCAATCAGAGTGCATTCAGATTTTTCAGAAAACGATGAATAGGAAATTGTCATCAGACTTCAGACACGCTGAGCTGTCACGAAATTTTGACTCAAAATTTTCGTTCAATTGTATACCATTAGAGCACAAAAACCAGTGGTTAAAAAAACTGACGACGTCTAGGAATTTTCGAATTTCCTTCCTTTCCCAAAACAGGAACAAGCCTGAGCTGATGAGAAAGCGCTGATGTGTTCCTGAACGAAAACAAGAAATTTGATTTTTTTTTCGAGTTGTGTTTTGCCCGTGGAAATTGAATTTTGATTATTTCTCATTTGAATCAAAATGATGTATCTTTCCGCTATGATAATTAATCTAGTTGCTATTAGCTTTCCCTTTATTTCGATGATTGTGTACTCAAGATTATTGCTCATGATATTTTGGTAAGTTGGAAGCTCAAAAAAGTTGTTGTAGGAATCAAATTGAAGAAATTTCAGGTTCAAGACTATCAAAAAAGCTCCAGAACTGTCACTGTTCTACTGTAGATTTGTTTTTGATTTGGTCATTAGTGTTATTAGTAAGTTTCTGTCTGTGTGTTAGTCGGCTCTGAGACATTTTGCAACCAGTCGTTTTGCAACCATGGCATTTCGCAACTAACGTCAATTTTGCAACTACAACAATCCGCAACCAGGTCATTTCCCAACCACGAAATCCAAGACTTTTGTAGAAAGTTCACGATAAAATCACAACTTTTCAAATGTAGGCTGTAACGTGGAATAGTTCACAATGCCCTCAATATCATACAACCAAGATAAACGTAAAATGTACTAGTTTATAGAGTTGCGAAACGACGGCCAACGGCCAGTTTCTAAATGTCTCGGTTGCGAATTGTCACACAATCCCCGTGAGTTGGGAAATGTGGTAGTTGCAGAATGACTAATGGCGAAATGTCCCGGAGCCGGTTTATTTTGTAACTAAAAATTTTTAGGCCTCGTCAAAATGATAATCTACGGCCTATCCATGACTAGTCTTTACGATTGGTTCGTGGTAAATCACTGGCTCACATTTATGTTCGTCTGGCCGGTTAGCTCTTTCAGCTCTCTACGAGCTATGTTGGTCTTGTTCATTGCCATGGATCGAACCTTTGTAAGTTTGGAATTTTTGTGATTTTACACGCAATATATTCAAGACCAAACACTTTAAGTGAAACTTATTTTCCAGGCCACCTACCTTCCCATTACCTTCTTCAAGTACCGCAAATTCATACCAAGTTTTGTCATCGTTGGCATAGTACTATCCTACTCCGTTATAGACACTTCTGTGGTATTTCTCATATGCAAAATTGACCTGAACACCAAAACAGACTGCATTAACGCATTATGTGTGTTTGGTCCATGTTATCAACAATACTGGCTGGCATACTCAAAGCTATTCTATGCATTAATCGTTGTGCTAACACTGATGTTATGTCTGAGACTTTTTGTGTGGAACAAGTTCAAAAAGCACAAGTTGAGCGGGGACTTGAGACGGGTGAGTGTTTCCAGAATGTTACAGTAATCAAAAAAAAAATAATCAAAAAAATGTTCAGGCCAACCGTCTAGCCCTCATCGATGCCGCAATCACTATTGTCTTTGATTTTGCTCCCCCTATTATTCATTCAAATTGGCCGAACTTTTTCGACTATGTTGGAGCCATCAATTCTGTGTCTCAGACCTTAGGATTCGTTGTGGAATCCTGGCTGACTACTATCAATTTGGAGAAGAGATATCAAGTGAGAGCAGTTGATGCATCAGGGAAAATTATGTATCCCTCGACGATGGGGGATATGAGTCAGCATAGGCACTCATAATAATTTTGTATAATCTTTTTATGATGAGCAATTGTGAATAAAAGTCTTTATTCTTAGTTAGTGTTTTAATTTCGGACATCCGAAACATTGGTTTTTTTCCGAAACATCGGTTTTAAAGCCAGATATTGTATTTGATCCTTAAAGGAGGATTCCGGTAAAAATTTTTTTTCTTGGAAATATATGAAATTTTGTGCTGATTCCGAATATACCGTAAAACCTCTAATAAAAGGGCACCTCCTATTGAAGGGCACCTCCAATAAAAGGGCACCTCGAGAGCGTTGCTGAAAGATATAAGGGCACCCCCAATAGTAGGGCACCCCCATTATAGGGGCACTCTCAAAAACTGATACTGTCAGAGTTTGATTTTAAAAATCAAAAAATAAGTTGATTTTTTGTAGAATTGATACATTTCTGACTGGTAAAAAATAACATGTATTGTACCCCATTTGAGGTATGGGGTTTTGGCCGAGACCAGGCTCAAAAAAATCAGCAAAAAATTCTAAGGTATACCCTGAAACGATTTTTGCTACCATTTGGTCGTTTTCGAGAAAATCGACTTTAACCAAAAATTTTCCAAAATGTCAAAATTTCAAGTTCCAACAATCATAACTTTGTTCATTATTGCTCAATTTTAGAAAACTAAAGTGCATATTGTAGCTGAATGTGTGCGAAATATAGTTAATAATATCACAAAACTGAATACTAATTTTCTAGAAAGTTATGAGTCCATAAGCAAAGTTGCCCTACTGCCAACTTTTGCCTAAAAAAAGTTCCAACCGCTAGAATGATTTGAAACATGTTTTAAACGATTTTTCATGTTTAATTTACTAAGTATACTTGTTTTCGGCCAATTTTAACCGTAAATTTTGATTTTAGACAAGTTTGAAAAAACCGATTTTTGTGAAATTTTTCAAAAAGTAAATTTTTGAGAGCAAGTTTGTACGGGATGATAAAGATTGCTGTATGGCATATTTTTTGCCATGCTCTCAGCTTCAAAATGAGCTATTGACCTACAAATAATATCAAGTTTGAAGCTAGTTACGGTCTCTGGAAGTCTACAGGCTGAATTCAGTAGTGGTTGAGAAAATGGAAAAAATGAAAATCAAGTTAGAGACACAAATTTTTTTGCATCATGTAGGGTTTTTGATTTAAAACAATGTTTTCAACTGCAACTTTTTCTCATCTCTTCATCTTCCAATCATAAATTGAGATATTCTTCAATTCCTATTTATGATGGGTGGCCATTGTAAAATTTTGATTTATAGCAGGAATATGAAGAGATGAGAAAAAGTTGCAGTTGAAAACATTGTTTTAAATCAAAAACCCTACATGATGCAAAAAATTTGAGTCTCTAACTTGATTTTCATTTTTTCCATTTTCTCAACCACTACTGAATTCAGCCTGTAGACTTCCAGAGACCGTAACTAGCTTCAAACTTGATATTATTTGTAGGTCAATAGCTCATTTTGAAGCTGAGAGCATGGCAAAAAATATGCCATACAGCAATCTTTATCATCCCGTACAAACTTGCTCTCAAAAATTTACTTTTTGAAAAATTTCACAAAAATCGGTTTTTTCAAACTTGTCTAAAATCAAAATTTACGGTTAAAATTGGCCGAAAACAAGTATACTTAGTAAATTAAACATGAAAAATCGTTTAAAACATGTTTCAAATCATTCTAGCGGTTGGAACTTTTTTTAGGCAAAAGTTGTCAGTAGGGCGACTTTGCTTATGGACTCATAACTTTTTAGAGAAATGGATTTGAGTTTTGTTCTTTTTTGCACAATATTTTACACACATTCAGCTACAATATGCACTTTAGTTTTCTAAAATTGAGCAATAATGAACAAAGTTATGATTGTTGGAACTTGAAATTTTGACATTTTGGAAAATTTTTGGTTAAAGTCGATTTTCTCGAAAACGACCAAATGGTAGCAAAAATCGTTTTAGGGTATACCTTAGAATTTTTTGCTGATTCTTTTGAGCCTGGTCTCGGCCAAAACCCCATACCTCAAATGGGGTACAATACATGTAAGTTTTTCTGATTTTGCAAACATTTTGTTCGATTTTTCCCAAATTTGAACTAATTTTTCGTTTATCTGTTGTTATCTACAGCAGATTGAAAAATATAAGAGCACCTCCAATTGAAGGGCACCTCCAATACAAGGGCACCTCGAGAGGGCAATTGAAAAATAGAAGGGCATGCCCTTCTATTAGAGGTTTTACGGTAATAGTGAAAACGCTCAACAATCTCTCTAAGACTCTGAAAAAATGCTTCAAAACAATCCTTTTTCGGCCGACCGGTCCCTGGGGCCGTGGCCAAACTCCCGGTGTTTTCTCGGCCACTTGACTCGGTCACACATTTTCAGATTTTTTTTCGGCATTTCTTCAAGTTTTTTCAGTGAGAAATAAGTTTTTTTTGTGAAAATCATAGATTTCTGTTGTTATTTCAATTTTTTGTTTGGTTTTCACAAAAATAGTCTGGAAAAAATAGTGAAAAAAGACCGAGAAACTCCGAGAGTTAGGCCACGGCCGCAGGAGACCGTTCGGCTGAAAAAGGGTCGTTTTGAAGCGATGTTTCAGGGCTTCAAAGAGATTTTTGAGCGGTACTCGGGAAGCAGAAACGCCTACGACTTCGTTCCATTTTCGGCTGGGCTGCGCAATTGTGTGGGACAGAAGTTCGCACAGCTCAACGAAAAAGTGATGCTCATTCACATGCTAAGACATTTCAAATTGGAACCAGCATTGGAGTTTGAGGGTACCAAACCCAGTTTGGAGGTAAAAGTCTAACCGGAATATAAGCGATTTTCTCCAAGGGAAAACGAGCTCCATCGCCGACTTGGCTGAAATTCAAATTTTCAGCTTTCCCGCCGTTTTGAAAACAACGAAACATGTTTTGGTTCGTGCGTGGACTCCTCGTGGGCAATTCGACTGCTGCCCGAGAGGTCCACGCACCCACCAAAACATGTTTCGTTGTTTTCAAAACGGCGGGAAAGCTGAAAATTCAAATTTCAGCCAAGTTGGCGATGAAGCGCGTTTCCCCTTGGGAAATATCGCTGATATGTGGAAAATTTTCAATATTTCAGATTGTCTCAAAACCTTCCAATGGAATACCGGTCAGACTCATTCGTCGTTAAAATCATTATATTTTGTAGTTTGTATCTTTTGTAACTGTAGTCGAGACAGGTCTTCTTTCTTTTGGTGTCTGCGTCTTCAACAATAAAATTATCATCAACATTTGTCTTCTTCAATTTTTCGACCACATTTCTCTTTTTCATTTTTTTTCTCAACATGAGCCTCTCATGCCTTGTATGTTCCCAACCAGCAATAAGTAATTTATTTGGAGCTGTTTCTTGTCGGTATGTGAAAATGTTATCTTTTCCGAATCTCTTCTAAGTTTTTAGAGCTTGTGCAGTGTTTTTCCGAAGAATGATTTTGTCCAAAAAGAAATTCTCGAATCTATGTAAAAGACAGTGCTCAATGAGCAAAAACTTCCGACGATATTGTCAATCTTGTCGGTTTCAAAAGTGCCTCCTTGTCGGAATGTCTCATGATTTAGTACGGAAACGACAGTTGGAAAAACTTCCGAGAAGTATCCTACAATGTCTGGAAAATTCCTATGAAACTCTGAAATCAAAACGTCGCGAAGTTTTCGAGGAAAAGGCTGAAGCAAAATTTGCTAGCCATGATGAAGCGGACAGTGTTTTCTCTATGGATATAAAGTTGATAAGCCAATATTTTTTGCCAAATTTGGAAGATAGTACAAATACTGACGGTTTTCAAAAAAAAGTGCTTGCTCAAAATTTTCTGGTTCCCTTCATCTTGTTGGAAATGGGAAGCCGGTCGCTGGGTGAGTTCCTTACCCTGAGTTTCCAAAGTTCGGTTTTTCGTAAGCTACAATCTATCAAAAAACTTCAAAATATGTAAAATTTTGTGCTAATTCCAAATATAATAGTGAAAACGCTCAACAATCTCTCTAAGACTCTGAAAAAATGCTTTAAAACAATCCTTTTTCGGCCGACCGGTCCCTGGGGCCGTGGCCAAACTCGGTCACACATTTTCAGATTTTTTTTCGGCATTTCTTCAAGTTTTTTCAGTGAGAAATAAGTTTTTTTTTGTGAAAATCATAGATTTCTGTTGTTATTTCAATTTTTTGTTTGGTTTTCACAAAAATAATCTGGAAAAAATAGTGAAAAAAGACCGAGAAAACTCCGAGAGTTAGGCCACGGCCGCAGGAGACCGTTCGGCTGAAAAAGGGTCGTTTTGAAGCGATGTTTCAGGGCTTCAAAGAAATTTTTGAGCGGTCTCACTTTTATATTCGGAATCGGCCCAAAATTTTACATTATTTGAAACAAAAAAATATTTTTGACCGGATTCCTCCTTTAATCTAAGAATGTGTTCAATGATCCCTGTAATCAAAAACACTCAGAACTTCATGTTCATTTCTCTCCCACTTTCACGTTATTTGAATACAATAACACCACAATTCCACTAATGAATCATTCCCTGGAGATGTGGTATTTTTCTCAATATTGCTTTATAAATTTGTTTTTCTTGCTCCTAACCACATTTCTCTTCTTGATTTTCTCTTGTTATCCATTTTTCCATCTGCTGCTCTCAAAAATGACCCTTTTTCATGCTATAAAAACCTTCACTCAAATCATCGCAATGACTTTTTCCTTGTTCATTAACCTGCTTTTAATTATGCTGGTGATCCACAAATCACCTAAAAAAATCGGAAACTACAAATGGTTGATTTGCTATTTCTGTGGGATGTCCATGTTTTACGCGTGTTTGGATTATGTGGTGCAGCCGGTTTGTGATTTAAAAATTTGGATAAAAATTTTTGAAAAAATTTTTTCAGTATCTTCATCAATATGGTGCATCGTTCTCGATGATCATGGACTTAAGAGATAGTGTATTTTTGGATTATCGAACTGTGGCGTTTTTCTTGACAGGTATCAGTTCCCTAGAGAGAATCGCGCTCCATCGCCAACTTGGGTAAAATTTGAATTTTCAGCTTTCCCGCCGTTTTGAAAACAGCGAAACATGTTTTGGTGAGTGCGTGGACTCCTCGTGGACAATTCGACTGCTGCCCGAGTTATCCACGAGGAGTCCACGCAACTACCAAAACATGTTTCGATGTTTTCAAAACGTCGAGAAAGCTGAAATTTCAAATTTCAGCCAAGTTGGCGATGGAGCGCGTTTCCCCTTGAGGAATATCGTTAATATAAAATTTGGAATATCAGATTTTCAAATTTCAGCATCCCTGGCTGCCTGTTTTGGTGTTAGCATATACGCCATCGCTGTGAACTTCATCTATCGATTCTTCGCACTTCAAAGGTGCAAAATATACATTTTTAAAATTTTTTTTCGAATTTTTTTTCAGAGAAGGCCGTCTTCGCTATTTCGCCGGATACCGTCTCTACTTTTGGATGTCTATTCCACTGATTGCCGGAGTTTTTTGGCTCGCCGCTGGATGGTTCTGGGTCAACTATGATGCGGAAATGGCCGAGTATATCGGGTAAAAAAGATTTTTAAGATTTCAAATTTTCCGTGAAAAAACTCTTTTTTTAGAGAAAGTATAAATACAACTTATGGTCTAGATTGGCGATATATCACATTCACAGGTGGTATGTACTATAAGACAGATCGAAATGGAGAAACACATTGGAGAATAAGAAACACGATTGGAGCCGGTATAATGATGGTGGTCATGGTGAGGAATGATAGACGGGCACCATCAAGATTCAGTTTTTTTTTTTTCAGAAAATCCCATTTTTGACTATTTGCTATTTCGGGTATAAGAGTCACACAAGAATCAACACTATTACGGATAATGGGCAAAGTGAATTTTCTAGAAGACTCCAGAAGCAACTGTACCAAGCGTTGGTGGGGCAGGTTAGTTTGATTGTTCAAAGGAGGATTCCGATCTGATTCCGAGTATAATAGTGTAAATGCTCAAAAATCTCTCTGAAACCCTGAAAAGTCGCTTCAAAACTATCCTTTTTAGCCAAACGGTCTCCTGGGGCCGTGGAATCTCCCGGAGTTTTCTCGGCCACCGCATTTTCAGATTTTTTTCACCATTTTTTCAGGTCTTTTTTGTGAAAATCATAAATCTTGGTTGTTATTCCACTTTTTCGTTTGGTTTTCGTAACAAAAAAACCTGAAAAAAATGGTGAAAAAATCTGAAAATGCGGTGGCCGAGTCAGGTGAGCGAGAAAACACCGGCAGTTAGGCCACGGCCCCAGGAAACCGTTCGGCCAGAAAAAGGGTCGTTTTGGAGCGATTTTTCAGGGTTTCAGAGAGATTTTCGAGCGTTTTCACTATCATATTCGGATCAGCACAAAATTTTACATGTTTTGAAGCAAAAAATTTTTTTGACGGGAATCCTCCTTTAACAATGCACAGTCTATCGTGGATTACGGTTAAATTTTTCATTACTCACACTTTTTTTTCCAGACAGCAATCCCAATCATCTTCCTATTCTTCCCCATCGGCGGTATATTCAGTGCGCCACTTTTCCATATCGAAGTCGGCAATTTTTGTTATCTGGTCACATTCTTTTTCACTTTCTATCCGGCTTTTGATCCACTACCAACACTATTATTTGTGGATGAATTCAGAAATGGCTTGTTCAGTAAGGGTGAAATTTTTTGAGATTTGGAGAAAAATTGAACACTTTTTCAGATTTCTTTCGGAGAGGAATGTTTCAAAGTCAAATTTCCGGTTACTCAACGGATGGGACAATTCATTAAAAATTATTATTTTCAATAATTGAATCCCTTCAATTTTCATTTATCAGCAATCATATAAATTGGACACGACTTCCCTATCAAATTGTAGATTCTCGATATCTCACCACATTCTTTGATTATCTCAAATGACTTTTGAATGGCTTGAAGAACACTCATAACTTCGGCGACTCGAAAAGCGGGATCTTCATCGCAGTTTTTGAAGTTTTCATAGTCGGACAACTCATGAAGAACCGTTTTCCTCATATCGCGACACACATCTTCACACTGTTCCGATTGATTTGTGATTCCTAAATGATTAACTTTGACTGGTTCTGACAAGAAAATTCTACCAAAATCCCAATAAATTAGTGCAGACAATAATAGAAATTCAGATTGGTCTGGCTTGACTTGCTGCAGTTGACCACGAAGAACCCGGTTGTTTGAGAAAAAGTAGTTTTGTAGAAGCCTGAATTTCACACATTAAAATTGAGCGTATGAGGTAAAGCTTACATTTTGGACTTTTCTCCAATTTTCTTATCGCTTTCAAATAGTGGATCCAAGTTTGAAGCATCAAACTTATCGCCGTTTGCCAGGTACCAGCAATTATGGCCTGAAACTTTAACGACTCTTGGAATAGCGGGAATTTGAAAATACGCCATGAAAGAAGGAATCCGATCAAAAAAATTTTTGCATCAACACATGTAAAATTTTGTGCTGATTTCGAATATGATAATGAAAACGCTTTAAAATTTCTCTGAAACCTTGAAAAATTGCTTGAAAACTACCTTTTTCGGCCGAACGGTCTCCTGGGGCCGTGGCCGAACTCCGGAGTTTTCTCTGCCACCGCATTTTCAGACTTTTTTCACCATATTTTCGTTTTGTTGTTGTGGATACCGAACGAATAAGTGAAATAACAACAAAAATGTATGATTTTAAAAACCTGGTTTTCACAAAAAAAACCTGAAAATGCGGCGGCCGAGAAAACTCCGGGAGTCAGGCCACGGCCCCTGGAGACCGTTTGGCTGAAAAATGGTAGTTTTGAAGCGATTTTTATGATTTTAAGAAGATTTTTGAGCGTTTTCACAGTCATATTCCGAATCAGCGCAAAATTTTACATATTTTGAAGCAGAAAATATTTTTTGACCGGAATCCTCCTATAAATATGCACCGTTGATAGCAACTTACGAAAAAATAAACTTTGAAAATATGAATAACTCACCCAGCGACCGGCTTCCCATTTCCAACAAGATGAAGGGAACCAGAAAATTTTGAGCAAGCACTTCTTTTTGATAACCGTCAGTATTTGTACTATATTCCAAATTCGGCGAAAAATATTGGCTTATCAACTTTATATCCATAGAGAAAACAGTGTCCGCTTCATCATGGCTGGCAAATTTGGATTCAGACTTTTTCCCCGAACACATCTTTTCGCTTTGATTTCAAAGTTTCATAGGATTTTTCCAGACATTGTAGGATACTTCCCGGAAGTTTTTCCTTCTGTCGTTTCCGTACTAAATCACAAGACATTCCGACAAGGAGGCACTTTTGAAATCGACAAAATTGGCAATATCGTCGCATGGGTTTGCTCATTGAGCACAATCTTTTGCATCGATTCGGGAATTTCTTTTTGGACAGGATCAATCTTCGGAAAAACACTGCACAAGCTCTGAAAAATTTGAATCTTGTTAGAGGTTCGGAAACGATATCATTTTTACATACCGACAAGAAACAGCTCCAAATAAATTACTTATTGCTGGTTGGGAACATACCAGGCATGAAAGGGGCATGTTGAGAAGGAAAATGAAACAAAAAAAAACGTTGTAAAAAAAAATAGAAAAAAGACAAATGTTGATAATTTTATTGTTGGAGACGCAGCCTGTTGAACAAAAAGTACTTGTTTAGCCACAATGTCACAAAAGATACAAACTACAAGAAACTGATTTTAACGACGAATGAGTCTGACCGGTATTCCATTGGACGGTTTTGAAACAATCTGAAATATTCAAATTATTTTCGCATATCAGGGATATTTCCCAAGGGAAAACGCGCTCCATCGCCAACTTGGCTGAAATTTGAATTTTCAGCTTTCCCGCCGCTTTGAAACCAGCGAAACATGTTTTGGTGGGTGCGTGGACTCCTCGTGGACAACTCGGGCAGCAGTCGCCACGAGGAGTACACGCACCCACCGAAAGATGTTTCGTTGTTTTCGAAACGGCGGGAAAGCTGAAAATTCGAATTTCAGCCAAGTTTGCGATGAAGCGCGTTTCCCCTTGGAGAAAATCGCTAACGTTCCGGTTAGGTCTTTACCTCCAAACTGGGTTTGGTACCCTCAAACTCCAATACTGGTTCCAGTTTGAAATTTCTTAGCATGTGAATGAGCATCACTTTTTCGTTGGGTTGGGCAAACTTCTGCCCCACACAATTGCGCAGGCCAGCCGAAAACGGAATGAAGTCGTAGGCGTTTCTGCTTCCCGAGTTTTTAGGAAGGAAACGGTCAGGGTCATATTTTTCAGGATTCAGGTACACTTCGGGGTTACTATGGAAGACTATTGGGGCCACGGAGATGTTGACGCCAGCTGGGATGATGTGGCCGCCTGGAAAAGTAAAAATTCGAACAATTTTCACGGTTAAGGGTTCTCTCAAAGGAGGACTCCGGTCAAAAAATTTTTTTGCTTCAAAATATATGAAATTTTGTGTTGATTCCGAATATGACAGTGGTAACGCTTAAAAATCTCTTCAAAACCCTGAAATATTGCTTCAAAGCGACCCTTTTTTGGCCGAACGGTCTCCTGGGGCCGTCGCCAAACTCCCGGAGTTTTCTCGCCCACCTGATTCGGCCACCCCAATTTCAGATTTTTTTCACCATTTTTTCAGGTTTTTTTTTTGTGAAAACTAAGCGAAAAAGTGAAATAAAAACGAAAGTTTGTGATTTTCACAACAAAAAAACCTGAAAAATGGTGAAAAAATCTGAAAATGGGGTGGCCGAGAAAACTCCGGGAGTTAGGCCACGCCCCAAGAGACCATTCGGCCGAAAAAGGTCATTTTGAAGCGATTTTAGTGGGGTTTAAGAAGATCTTTGAGCGTTTTCACTATCATATTCGGAATCAGCACAAAATTTTATATAAGTTGAAACAAATAAAATTTTTGAAAACAATCCTTCTTTAAGCGACCGCCGACCAAAAACGCTGAATTGACGGAACTGATACATCGGCCATGTTTGCCCTACTGAACTCACCAATCTCCATATCCTCCCTCAACTTCCTTTGCACCGCCGGTACCGGAGCAATTCTTCTTTTCGACTCTTTCAACGCCCTCTCTGTATACTCTAGCTCCTTGATGCCCTCGGAAGTGACATCCAAACTCTCTCCAAAAATCTCTATAATCTCTTCATACACCATTTCCTGAACATCCGGATTATGAGCCATATTCCAACACATCCACGAAAATGATGTAGCCGTTGTGTCGTGTCCAGCAAACATGAAAGTGTCAACTTCTTCACGAATGTCTTCCTCCGACCAGGATTTTGTGTCGTTGCTAGATAAGAGGATGTCCAGGAAGTTCATGTCTCGTTTCTCGGTTTTGATCTCTACTTTTCCAGATTTCAGGGCATTTTTTCTCTCGGCAATCACTTTTCTAGTGAACGATTTCATTGTGTTAACAAAGTCATCTTTTTGTTTTTGATAACCAAGTAGCCAGAAAATGAAGTCGCTTTGAAGGTAGAATTTCATCGAGTGCAGAACCTGGAACAGTCAATTTCAGCCAGAAAAAAACTCTGAAAGGTGTCGGGTATCGCCAAAAAACAAGTGGCAAAGTCTGCTGGAAGAGAAAATTCCAGTTCGGCCACGGTCGTCTGAGGCAACTTCTGGCAGAAAATGACCCTTTCTATGCGAATTTTCGAGGTATACATAAGAGTGATTTTCGTGCTTTTTCGTCGTGATATTCGGACTCAAAAATATTTTTACATATTTTAAAGTCTTACCGATAGCTTATTGAATCCTTCCACAGCTGAAATGTAGCAGTGTGTTGGGTTATGTTGCGCGTCAATATGGGTTCCCATAGCTGTCGACATGATGATGTCGAATGTGCATCTTTTGATATATCCGAACAAATCCACAACTTCTCCAGTGTTAGCAAACTTGTCGAGAAGATTCATCATCACCTAGAAAATCAAAACGTCAAAATAATTTTGATAAAATATCTCACTCTGCTCTCCCTGTTGAAAACCTCCAAGTACCCTTCCAACTTTGCAAAATGAAAAGTGGGCGTCACCAATCTTCGATGACTCTTCCATCGGTTCCACCGGTCAGAAGTACACTATTCCCAAGCCAGGCTCTCGGAAATTCGTAGTCGTCTCCTTTATCCAACCATTTGGTAGATTGTAGCAATTTCTGAGCGGTTGCACCATCTAGAGGCATCACCAACATTTTCCCGATGAATTGAAATCTGATGATTTTTTCTCCTTTTTGTCGGAACTCGTTGGCAGTGTCGACCAGGTAGTCCAGCATTTCTAAAAAACGAAAATTAAGATTTTCAAACATTTTTCTAACTAACCAATATTATTTTTGCTCGCAAAACTTCCAACATTTCCTAACAACGGCTGGGTGGGTGGACCAGGAAGCCTTTTTCCATACTGGATTATTTTGAGAATCCAAGAAATTCTTCTGAGGTTTTTGAAAATGATGACAAGCAATATAGCGAGAAGAATAGGTATAATAAGAGCCATTGTTCGATAGTTTGAAAAACTGTGATCCCATTTTTATACAACAGTTACTCACATTGGCTATAAATTTTTTGCAGTAGACTTTGTGTAGTCACTTTGTAGGTATGTGAGTGTTTCATTGATTGCGTCGGTCTTGAGGGGGGGGGGGGGGGGGGGGGTTGGTGATTAGATAAGAAGAAATTATATTTTGGTCTGGTTTTTGTTGTTCTTGTCTTGATGGACTATGAAAGTCTAGGATAAAAATGTATTCTGTAATGTACAAATTTCGAGACAGAAGAAAACCAGACACGCAATAGAAAACTATAATAGAAAGCGACAGGAAATTAGAAAAAAAGTGTTACAAAAAGACTGACAGAACCGCTGAAACCTCCTTCTATGAACACTTCAAGTCATTTTGAGAACCAAAAATGTACCTCTCTGGAATTATCATTAACACTATCACAATCTTTATCCCGTTCATTGCAATTTTTGTCTACTCCAGATTATTAACACTAATTTTTTGGTGTGTTGAGTATACAGTACCGGTCAATAATCTATGAACTTTTGGCGTTTTCAGTTTAAATACGTCAAGTTTAGGGGTTTGGGAAAGGATGTTAAACATGGCCGTTTGATTTGAAACTTTTTGGATGCATACATCAACTCTAGAACTCTATTTTTGTAGTTGGAAATTTTGCATCACCCCTCTTGTTTAAAGGGACACAACATTTTTAGAAGAGGTTGTACAAAAAAGTTGTCAACTACAAAAATAAAGTTCTACAGTAGATGTATACACACAAAAAGTTTCAGATTAAACGGTCAAGCTTAACATTTTTCCCAGACCCCCAAAGTTGACGTTTTTCAACTGAAAACACCAAAAGTTTATAGATTATTGGCCGGTACTGTATATATTTTCATTTTTTAAAACCATTTGTTTCAGGCACAAAACCATCAAAAGAAAACCAGAACTTTCCTTATTTTACTGTCGTTTTGTTTTTGATGTCATTTTCAGTGTTTCCCGTAAGTTCACACTTCGAAAAGCCACTAAAAATTTGAAAACTTCAGTGATTTTCAATCTCACCCCAGTATCTCTAACCATGCTAAACTTTACAAATATCTTCTTGGATTACAAACTTTTTCAAGTTTTAATTTCTTATCCAGTTTGGGTCATCGGCTCCATTAGAGCTCTTCTGGTCTTTGTCATCGCTTTGGATAGATTTTTCGTGAGTTTTTTGTGAATGTTTTCTGTTCTAAGTGAGCATTTTAGGCCACCTACTTTCCAATATTCTTCTTCAACTATCGAAAAGGAATACCAACTTGGATCATTTTATTTTCAGTGACAGCTTACTCTATTCCAGATAGCCTAGTGCTATTCAAGTTCTGTGAGATACCCCTAGATACTCCTGATGGATGTCTTAGCATAAGGTGTACATTGGGGATGTGTTATACAACGTATTGGCTGTATTTTGAAAAGGTACTGTATAAGGAAATTATGAAAATTTTATGATAAGAACTTCCAGACTGTCTACCCCTTGACAATGTTGTTTTCTCTACTATTGCTTCTGAAATTTTACACTCTAAAAAGTTCGAACATTCAGAAGAATTCCGCGGAATTCAGAAGGGCTAATCGTTTGGTTTTCATTGACACCTGCTTTCTGGTGTTCTTTTTCTTGATTCCTCCTGTTATCCACTATTTCAGTTTTCCATGGGCCTATGATTATTTTGGACCGGTTAACTTGATCTTCAAGACAATTGGTTTTGCAGTAGAGTCGATAGTTGTTAGTAAGAATTTGAGGAAGATGAGTTCGGTTAACATTTGTTATTCATAACAATGTATCAGCTGACGTCCACTAGTCAAATACATAGACTGTTTCCAATTTCCGTTCCAATGAAGTAATTAATTTTTTGTCTGCAATTTCTGACCGACAGATCTCATAAGACTAGACACAAGTCGGAATCTGAGAATACAGAAAATGTGACTAATGAGAAAAGTGTGAGTACAAAGGCTCATTCAACCGTGTGAGCATCATCATCTTGTTATTCCTCTTGTTTCTCTAACTTTTTGTCATTTCGTAAGTTTTTCGGAGAACAAGAATCTCGAAAATGTTCCTCTCTGGAATAGTGATTAATACAATTACTATGTTTCTTCCGCTTATCGCAATTGCGGTATACGCCAAGTTGTTGTTGCTGATATTTTGGTAGGTTGAAAATTTTAAAGGAAGGTTCCGGTCAAAAATTTTTTTGCTTTAAAATATGTAAAATTTTGTGCTGATTCCGAAACTAATAGTCAAAACGCTAAAAAATCTCTCTAAAACCCTGAAAAATCGCTTCAAAACGACCCTCTATCGGCCGAACGGCCTCCTGGGGCCGTGGCCTAACACCCGGAGTTTTCTCGGCTACCGCATTCTCAGATTTTTATCACCATTTTTCAGGTTTTTTGTGAAAATCATACATTTTTGTTGTTAGTCCACTGTTTCTTTGGTTTTCACAAAAACCTGAAAAATGGGGAAAAATATCAGAAAATTCTGTGGCCGAGTCAGGTGACCGAGAAAACTCCGGGAGTTAGGCCACGGCCCCAGGAGACCGTTCGGCCGAAACAGGGTAGTATTGATGCGATTTTTCAGGGTTTTAGAGAGATTTTCGAGTGTTTTTGCTGTTATAACATGTTATGAAGCAAAAAAATTTTGACCGGAATCCTCCTTTAAACTTTTTTCAAAGGCAAGTTTTTCAAGGTTCAAAACCATCAAAAGCAAGTCGGAACTCTCACTATTTTATTGTCGCTTTGTCCTTGATATTGCTTTTAGTGTTGCATGTAAGTTTGCAGTTCAAAAAACGAAATAAAACTCACATTTTTTAGTAATCTTCAATCTCGCCCCAGTATCCGTGACCATGCTAAACTTGACAAACGTCTTTATGGATTATAAACTTTTTCAAGTTTTGATTTCTTATCCAGTTTGGGTTATCGGCTCAATTCGAGCTCTTCTAGTCCTAATCATCGCTGTGGACAGATTTTTTGTGAGCTATCTGTCTGTGTGTCGGTTTATCCAATTTTCAATATTTTTAGGCCACCTACTTCCCGATATTCTTCTTCAACTATCGAAAAACAATCCCAACTTGGATCATTATATTTTCAGTGATAGCTTACTCCATTCCGGATGGTTTAGTGCTATTCGAGTTTTGTGGGATGCCTCCAGATACTCCACCAGGGTGTCTTAGCATACGATGTACTTTGGGAATGTGCTATACCAATTATTGGCTGCAGTTTGAGAAGGTACTGTAGAATCAAAATATGTATATGAAAAACTAGAAATGTGGTTTTCAGATTGTGTACCCTATGATAATGTTTTTCTCACTCCTGCTACTATTGAAGTTGTCGATTTGGAAAAATTCTAGTCAAAATAAGTCTACGGATTTTACGCGGGTAAAACTTTCAAAGAAATTTTCGAAACCAGTTTCCAATTTTTAGGCAAATCGTCTGGCTCTCATTGACACTGGATTTCTGTTAATCTTCTTTTTAGTCCCACCAGTTATCCATGCTAATTTTCCCGGAGCTTATGATTATTTTGGTCCCGTAAACTTGACTTTCAAAACTACTGGATTTGGGATTGAGTCCTTTTTGGTGTATGCGAACTTTAGAAAAATGTGTCAATCTACAACAAGAGTTCGCTCCATGACCAATTCTTGATTTTTCTTCTGTTGGTTTTTTTAAACCACTAGTAATTTTGAATATTGTTTCCAAATTTACATGATTAAATTTTACTGTGTATTTTAATGAATTTTGATTGAAAACCCTTTGAAAATCAAAGTATTTGAAGAAGTATGTATCTGATTCTCAAGTAGAACCAGGACCATCCGTGCCAGTATTTAGTAGCAATTCTAACATTTTGAATCGTTATAATTCACGAGGAAAACATTCCAACTGCTTCCCTGTCAGTTATTTTCTGTCAACGAGTGAAAAAACAACTTTTCAATATTTTTCTCGGGAAATGTATCAGCAAAAATTAATCAACTGCCGGGACTTTCTCGAAAAATGCCTCCTTCAGTATTGCTTCTTGAATTTTTGTTGTAAGCTGTTCTATTCAAAAATGATGCCTCCAATGTATTTGTCAGGTCGAATATTTACTTTATGCGCCATATTGTTTTGCTCAACGTCCGTCGGCATCTATTCAGGCTTTCTTCTGCAAATTTTTTGGTTTAAAACCATCAAGAAAGTCCCTGAACTTTCTTTGTTCTATTGTCACTTTGTCTATGACATTTGTTATAGTTTTGCTAGTAAGTGTCTCGCTGAACCTATTTTTGCCGTAATTTGTAATTTTCCAGTGCTTCTCAACATGATCATCATGTTTTTATCTACTACTGATGCTGTTCAATTTTTCATCGACTATCCAAACTTTGCATTTTATATTGTCTATCCACCGTATATCATTGGGTCGATGAGAGCTCTCATTGTACTTTTTATAGAGCTAGACAGAATTTTTGTGAGTTTTTTGGACTTGGCACAATAGTGTAGACTCAAGATTGCAGAAGGAACTAAATTAAAGTTTAAAAAAAGGATCTCATCTTGGAATTTCATAATTTCAGGCAACATATTTTCCCATTCTATTTTTCAAGTACCGCGCATCCCTTCCAACAACGTTATTTGTAGGCATAACTATGTTTTATACATTTTTCGACCTATCAGTAATGTTCGTTTTTTGTGGAGACTCGATAGATGTCCCACCAGGATGTATCAGTATAATGTGCGCTTTCAGTGAATGCTATGTTCATTATTGGTTATTTTACGAAAAGTTCACTTATTCCTTGACCATTATTCTTGCCGTTTTGCTATCACTAAAGCTATTTGCGATGAATAAAAAACAAGAAAATACGAGCGACGATTTGAAGAGAGTGAGGAATCGGATACTTCGTTTTTCAAATTTTTGACGAATTCCAGGCAAACCGTCTGGCTTTAATCGACACTTTTATAATAGTCGTTTTTGATATCACCCCTTCGATCATTGTATCTTACTACGCAAATTTCTATCCAACAATGGGACCAGTGAACACGTTTTTCAAGACAATAGGTTTTATGGTCGAGGGCTATTTGATCAATCTGAATTTGACGAGAAAGTATGGCAATACCAAGCGATCTTCAGTAGCTGTTGTGGATCCTTAATAATGAAATTGTATTATAAATCAATTTTTGGTTAGAGTTTTTAATAAACTTGTCTTGGTTTGACTTTCAGATGATGATGACTAAGAAAAACAGAAAAAATTCTTGTTATGTTTCGTATATTTTCTTGTTATGTCCAACATATGCCGTTTTGAATACGAAAATGTGACATGCCCTGTTGAATTTCAAGAATCAAAGTAACATTAGCATGTATTAGCGATGACGTTGAAGGGTACGAAAACAGACATGACCCATGTTTCATGGACAATTTTGGATGTATTGAAGTCTGAAGGATCGTTTGGCAAGAATGGGCCACATAAATAGTAGGAAAAAAATGAAACTACTAAAAATTACCGTCCTGGACACAACACTGGTCATGAGTAAGGTTTTTTGTTTTTCCAGACGTTGTTATTTTCTGGATACTTACATGATTTTGCAATATCTCGAGAAATAATTAACCAGTGTGAAAACGTTTGGGAAACCGATATTTCCAAAATTCAATTTCCTGTTTTCCCAATTTCAAAAATTCATTCCAAAAATCGTCTTCCGGAAATGGGCACGATGATGGTTCCACTCTTACCATCTGGTATATGTTTCAACATCTGCGCTATCATCTTTTCATTCATCTCAGTGACTATCTACTCAAGTTTTCTAGTACAAATTTTCTGGCTCAAAACTATCAAAAAAGTCCCCGAACTCTATTTGTTCTACTGTCACTTTGCCTACGATATATTTTACAGTTTTGCTAGTGAGTTTCAAACAATTTGAAGGATTACAGCCGTGAAAACAAGTGTTCAGTACATCTCAACATGATCATCATGCTTCTGTCGACCACCAGCGCATTGCAATTTTTCATCGATAACCGAAATTTCACTTTTTACATTGTCTACCCAGCGTATTTGATTGGGTCTATGAGAGCTACACTGGTACTTATGATAGCGATGGATCGAGTTTTTGTGAGCTCCGTTTAGTTAACCCACAAATATTTTGTATTTCAGGCAACCTATCTTCCTATTCTATTCTTCAAATATCGAAAATTCATCCCAACACTTTTTTTCGTAGCTATTACATTTGTATACGCACTTTGGGATGTTTCCGTGATGTTTATTTTTTGTGGGAACACTATAAATGTTCCTCCGGGATGTATTACCATCGCGTGTGCACTCGATACGTGCTATTTCAACTATTGGGCTTTCTACGAGAGATTGACATACTCTCTTACTGTTTCATGTTCTTTTCTTTTATGCCTCAAACTGCTTATGATGAGTTGGAAGAAGGAGAAAACAAACGATGACTTGAAAAGAGTGACATTTTTTGAATAATGCAAGTACCTATTATTAAATTTCAGGCCAATCGTCTTGCCCTCATCGACACTTTTACAATTATTGGATTCAGTATGTCGCCTGGGCTCATCGTTAAATATTTTCCCAACTATTATTCCACCATGGGACCGGTAAACGCTTTTTTCAAAACTATTGGATTTATCCTTGAAGGATATTTGATATCAAGGAATTTGAAGAGGAAGTATGATAATCGAAAGAAGTCACTGATCGCTGTTACTACTTCGACAGGATGATTTATTGGAAAATTTGTACATATTTTTCCAATTCATCAGTTGTTTTTTAATTTATTTTTCGACAATCAAAATAAAGTTGATCGACACGGTTTTGCGGGCTTCTTTTCTTGTTATGTTTAATATATCTCCTAGTATTCAAAGGTCCCTTGAATACTAGGAAAAAAGGGTACTGCTCTAAGTTTCCGATCAAGACACAGCACTGGCCATGAATGATTCTTTGTTTTTCCAGACGTTGTTATTTTCTCGATCATTAGATGGTTTTGCAATTCCTCAAAAAAAAAGTAATTAATCAGTGTGAAAACGTTTGGGAAACCGTTCTTTCCGAAATTCACTTCCATGTTTTCCCAATTTCAAAAATTCATTCCAAATATCGTCTTCCGAAAATGGGCACGATGATGGTTCCACTCTTACCATCTGGTATATTTTTCAACATCTGCGCTATCATCTTTTCATTCATCTCAGTGACTATTTACTCAAATTTCCTTGTACAAATTTTCTGGCTCAAAACTATCAAAAAAGTTCCAGAACTCTATTTGTTCTACTGTCACTTTGCCTACGATATAGTTTACAGTTTTGCTAGTGAGTTTCAAATAATTTGAAGAATCACAGCTTCAAAAAAAGTGTTCAGTGCATCTCAACATGATCATCATTCTTCTATCGAATACCAGTGCATTGCAATTTTTTATCGATAATCGAAATTTCGCCTTTTACATTGTCTACCCAGTGTACTTGATTGGGTCTATGAGAGCTACGCTTGTACTTATGATAGCGATGGATCGAGTTACTGTAAGTTATATTTAGTTCGCTCACAAGTCTTCTGTTTTATTTTCTTTAGGCAACCTATCTTCCTATTCTATTCTTCAAATATCGAAAATCCATCCCAACCATTTTATTCATAGCAATAACATTCGCATACGCACTTTGGGATATAGCTGCGATGTTTATTTTCTGTGGGAACACTATAAATGTTCCTCCGGGATGTATAAGCATTGCGTGTGCATTCAATACGTGCTATTACGATTATTGGGCTCTCTACGAAAAATTGTCATACTCCCTTACTGTTTCATTTTCCTTTCTCTTATTCCTCAAACTGCTTTTGATGAGATGGAAAAAAGAGAAGGCAAACGAGGACTTGAAAAGGGTGAGAGCACATTTTTTGAATAATGAAAGTACTCATTATTAATTTTCAGGCCAATCGTCTTGCTCTCATCGACACTTTTACGATTATTGCATTTTGTATGTCGCCTACGCTCATCGTAACTTATTATCCCAACTTTTGGCCCACCATGGGACCAGTGAACGCCTTTTTCAAAACTATTGGATTTATTCTGGAAGGATATTTGATCTCCAAGAATTTGAAAAGGAAGTATGACAATCGGAAGTCGTCATCAATCGCTGTCACTTTGACAGGATAATATTTTGAAAATTTCGATAAAATGTTTGAGATAGACTTTTTCAATGAAAAAATGATTACGCTTGATACTCAGCCAAGTCGAAAAACTTGCTTCCGTTTCCTGGTCCTAAAAAATAGCCAACGAATTTCCCAGAAATCAACTCTGACTTAATCAAGAACGTCCGAAAAACGTTGAACAAAAACAATATCGAAGTTTTTTTTTTCATTCCAAAAAAATTTTAATTAACATGTGAGAGTTCCTAAATCAACACAAGAATACAACAATTTCGTGTTCTGTGATTTCATTTTAAACGTAAAATTCGTAGCTTTTTACAGCAAAAATGATGCCCCCAATGCTCCTCTCCGGAAAACTATTTACCATTGCCACAATTATATTCTCTCTAGTCTCAACTTCCATTTACTCCAGCTTCCTATTATCCATTTTCTTGTTCAAAACCATCAAAAAAGTTCCGGAACTTTACTTGTTTTACTGTCACTTTGGATATGACATTTGCTGCAGTTTTGCGAGTGAGAAGTCCTCAACTTGGACAGCAGAGAAATTCAATTTTTTAGTGTTCCTCAACGTTCTCATCATGCTTTTATCGACCACCGATGCGGTCCAATTCTTCATTGATAATCGAAACTTTGCATTTTTCATCGTCTATCCGGTTTACTTGTTAAGCTCCATGAGAGCACTTTTAGTACTTTTCATCGAAGTGGGCCGCACTTTTGTAAGACACCTTTATAATGCTATTAGCGATATTCCCCAAGGGAAAACGCGCTCCATCGCCAACTTGGCTGAAATTTGAATTTTTAGCTTTCCCGCCATTTTGAAAACAGCGAAACATGTTTTGGTGGCTGCGTGGACTCCTCGTGGACCATTCGGCTGCAGCTCGAGTTGTCTGCGAGGAGTCCACGCACCCACCGAAACATGTTTCGCTGTTTTCAAAACGGCGGAAAAGCTGAATATTCAAATTGCGGCCAAGTTGGCAATGGAGCGCGTTTCCCTTTGAGGAATATCGCAAATAAAGTCATTTTTAAAAACTTCAGGCCACCTACTTTCCAATTCTTTTCTTCAAATATCGAAAATCCATCCCCACACTGTTATTTGTAGCGATAACACTTGTATATGCAGTATTTGATGTTTCAGTCATGTTCATTTTCTGTGGCGACTCTATAGACGTTCCACCAGGATGCATTAGTATTATGTGCGCACTGAGCAAATGCTATCTAAATTATTGGCTCACTTATGAGAAGGTTTAGTGCTTAGGACCATTAAAGAAGGAATCTAACGGAAAAATTTTGCTTTAAAATATGTAAAATTTTGTGCTGATTCCGAATATGATAGTGAAAACGCATGAAAATCTCTCTAAAACCCTGAAAATTAGCTTCAAAATCACCCTTTTTTGGCCTAACGGTCTTCTGGGGCCGTGGCCTAACTCCCGGAGTTTTCTCGGCCACCTGACTCGGCCACCGCATTTTCTGATTTTTTCGCTATATTTCCAGGTTTTTTTGTGAAAACCAAACGAAAAAGTCGAATAACAGCACAAATTCATGATTTTCACAAATAAAAACCTGGTTTTCACAAAAAAACCTTTAAAAATGATCCAAAAAATTTGAAAATGCGGTGGCCAAGAAAACTCCGGGAGTTAGGCCACGGCCCAAGGAGACCGTTCGGCCGAAAAGAAGTCGTTTTGAAGCGATTTTTCAGGGTTTAGAGAAATTTCCAAGCATTTTCACTATTATATTCGGAATCAGCACACATTTTTACATTTTTTAAAGCAAAATAATTTCGTAGGATTCCTCCTTATAGTTTTCCATAAGAGTATTTCAGATAATTTATTCGCTGACTATTATAATTTCACTTTTGTTGTCTCTAAAATTGTTTTGGATGAATCATAAGCAGGAAAAAATCAACGATGATTTGAGAAGGGTAAGGCGACGACTTCTGAAACCCCTTGAAATTCCTCTCTTTTTAGGCTAACCTTCTCGCTCTTATTGACTTCTGCATCATTGTCATATTCGACATGACTCCTCCACTTATTGTGTCACATTTTCCCAACTTCTATCCTTATATGGGCCCTGTCAACGCATTCTTCAAAACTATGGGATTTGTAATTGAGGGATATTTGATATCTCGAAACTTGATGAGAAATGAGAAGAAATGGAAGACGAAAATGGTGAAACCATCGACTACCAGCATATGCTCGAAAAATAAAGCTGAGCAATGAGTTATATTTTTCACTTCTTTGGTATACTTTAAGTAGCGCCCCATTTATTGTTTTTAATAAATTTTCTTTAGTGTTGATGACTCGGATTGACAGTTTGTATTAACTGATGGTATTTCCTAACACATCCGACAAGAAAACTAAGTTTGAGAAATTTTCAATTATGTATGACTTCGAAGACAAAATCAAAAAGTCAAAACATTTTCTTCTGACTTTTCCTCAGATTCTTGATTAGTTATATAATACTGATTATAAAAATCCGAACATTTCGTAGTGAGAAAACTGACTAACTTTCCAAATACGTCAAATCAGAACCACAATTCTCTGTTCGTTGTTTTTCCTCAAAATCCACATTTTCTGCTGGGATAAAATTGAGTAATTTTGACACAAAATCGCACAACCAATCTTCAAAAAATGGCATCCCCCGTATCACAAATGTTGCTATCTGGAAAAATCATCACTATTATCTCTATTATATTTTCACTAACCTCTGTCTCAATCTACACCAGTTTCTTATTATCAATCTTCTGGTTCAAGACCATCAAAAAAGTTCCAGAATTTTCCTTGTTTTACTGTCACTTTGTCTATGATATTGGTTATAGTTTAGCGAGTAAGTCTAAAATTTTGGGGCAAAAAAAGTAAAATTTTGGAATTTTCAGTGTTCTCAAATTTGGTCATTGTCTTGCTATCGACTACTGATGCCGTCCAGTTTTTCATTGAAAACCGAAACGTTGCTTTTTTCATTATCTATCCTTCATTTTTGATTGGTTCCGCTAGACTTTTGCTCGTACTGATAATAGAGATAGATAGGACTTTTGTGAGTTGAAATATGAGAATTCCGAATTTTCAAAATTTCAAAAACTGTCTATTTAGGCCACCTACTTCCCTATCATCTTCCACAACTATCGAAAATTGATCCCAACATTTTCTATCCTAAGCATTACTATAATCTATGCCCTTTTCGATGTTTCAGTAATGTTCATATTTTGTGAATACCGTATTGATCTACCTCCAGGATGCACTAACATGCTATGCGCCTTTAATACTTGCTACAGAAGTTATTGGCTCACTTATGAAAAAGTAGTGAATTCTCTCATTATTTCTTTGTCCCTGTTACTATCTATCAAGCTGTTTATGATGAATTATAACAAGCAGTACATTAATGCGGATCTAAAAAGGGTAATAAGATTTTTACATTTGTGACGGTACCGTATCTCAAAATTTTCAGGCCAACCAACTTGCTCTTCTCGACACTTGCATCATTGTCATTTTCTACATGACTCCTTCAAATATTATCACTTTCTTCCCCAACTTTTACACTTATCTGGGCCCTGTGACTTCATTTTGTAAAAATATGGGACTGATCGTCGAAGGATATCTGATTTGGAAGCATTTGAGAAAAAGAAGAGACAACAAAAAATCAATTGTGGTAAAATCGAAATCGAGTACAATGGGAAATTGATTTTTATTTTTTTTAAAATAAAGATTTTATTATAGACAATTTTTGAATAATTTGCAATTTCAAGTACCAACGGATTCCAAGGTGCTGGCACCCTAAAAGGCTTTATTGTAGATTTTCAAAAAATAGGTAACATTTCATATAAGGGTCCTTTTAAAAAAACAGGAGTTCATTTTGGTCCTTCGAAAAATAAGAGTCGGCTATGACTAGGGACCCCTATTTTTTGGAACTTTAGAATCCGGAAAGTAGAGAAACTTTCCAATTTTGAAATATTAGCGATTTTCCCCAAGGGGAAACGCGCTCCATCACCAACTTGGCTGAAATTTGAATTTTCCGCTTTCCCGTCGTTTTGAAAACAGTGAAACATGTTTTCGTGGGTGCGTGGGCTCTTCGTGGACAACTTGGGCAGCAGTCGAGTTGTCCACGAGGATTCCACGCACACACCAAAACATGTTTCTCTGTTTTCCAAACGCCTTGAAAACTGAAAATTCAAATTTCAGCCAAGTTGGCGATGGAGCGCGTTTTCCCTTGAGGAACATCACTTATACGAAAACTCTTTTAAAAAATCAAAAAATCATGTTTTCATCCTGCCAATCCCACGATTGAAATTGAACATCGTCTATGACTAACAACATTTTTCACACCAACTTCAGACCTCAACTACAAAAATTTCTCGAAATTTTCGTCTGGGAAAAAAACTGAAATAACAAAAAAATTGAAAAAATTGACTCATTTTTCCAAGAAAATTTCTTGGAATGGTAACACAAATGTTTTTATCTGGAAAAATTATCACTGTCCTCCTTATGATATTTTCATTAACCTCTATTTCGATTTATACTAGTTTTCTACTATCAATTTTCTGGTTCAAAACTATCAGAAGATCTTCGGAACTTTCACTGTTTTACTTTCATTTTGTTTATGATATAGGCTATAGTGTTGCGAGTGAGTACAGTAACAACAACAAAAAAATTTTGAAAATTGAATTTTCTAGTGTTTTCAAACGGAGTTATTGTGTTTTTATCGACCACTGATGTTGTTCAATTCTTTATTGACAATCGAAATTTTGCATTTTTCATCATCTATCCTGTATTTTTAATTGGCTCAACTAGACTTCTGGTGGTACTTATTATACAGATAGACAGAATTTTCGTAAGTCTAAAATCGAATATCTCAAAATCCTCCAACATACTTTTCAGGCAACATTCTTCCCCATAAAATTCTTCATTCATCGAAAATCCTTCCCAACTTTTTTGATCCTAATTATTATTTTTATTTACGTTTTGTTTGATCTATCTGTAATGTTTATTATCTGTGGAGACATTATTGATGTCCCTCCGGGATGTGTTAGTATGATTTGTGTCTTCAGTAAATGCTACCGAAGTTATTGGCTGACTTATGAGAAAATAGTCAATTCTTTAATTATATGTTCATCCTTATTGATAGCTATCAAATTATTTTTTATGAACTACAAGAAACAATATATTGACGCTGATCTGAGAAAAGTCAGTTTTCACCTTTCAAAATTTATCGTAATTCAAAATTTTTCAGGCCAACCAACTCGCTATCATTGACGCTTGCATCATCGCTATATTCTCTATGACACCTTCAAATATTATCACTTTCATTCCAAACTTTTATACTTATTTTGGTCCTGCGACATCGTTTTTCAAGACTATGGGATTGATAGTCGAAGGATTTCTGATATCGAGACAGTTGAAGAAAAGAAGAGATAACAGTAAAACAGTTGTAGTGAAGTCCAAATCTAGTACAGTAGGAGTTTAATTTTTTTTGAATAAACGGTTGACTATATTGAAAAAAATTCATTCAAATTAATTTGATCACTTCCATAAACGTGTTTTGTTGCTCTCTTTTCAGTAGAAAATTGAAATGAATTGTAAAAATATCATATTATGGTGCACCCAAAGAAAATAGTAAGCTAAAGTAATATGAAGTATTAGCGATATTCCCCAAAAAGGAAACGCGCTCCATCGCAATTTTAGCTGAAATTTGAGTTTTCAGCTTTCCCGCCGTTTTGAGCAGCGAAACATGTTTTGGTGGGTGTGTGGACTCCTCGTGGACAACTCGGGCAGCAGTCGAATTGTCCACGAAGAGTCCACGCACCCACCGAAACATGTTTCGCTGCTCAAAACGGCGGGAAAGCAGAAAATTCAAATTTCAGCCGAAATTGCGATGGAGCGCGTTTCCCCTTGGGGAATATCGCTAATAAGAGCATACAGAAAAGTGAATAACGTCATGTAGATTCATCGATAAATTCGATATTGAAATAAACTTTTTCAACTTCAATCGAGCTACTCAACTTTGCCGAGCTCCCATCTTTTGGCCTTCGGAGAACATATTGTTCCTTCTCATCAGTGACAACCCTTAATTCATGTAAATTATGTGAGAGCTCACTTTCGGAAAAAACTCACTTTTCAACTTCTATCATTCGTGCCGAGCCAGCAACGACATCCTCCAGACTAGCAGGATGATTAACAACTATCACCACGTTCTCGTGTTTTTTGAATTGGTCCCATGAGCACCAATGATTGAGGTATTGGGAAACATCAAAGCATGTGAAGGTGGTGTTCTGGAGATATAATTTCGAGCAATCAAATGCCAGCAAATCCTGAAACGTCACCCAACGAGCGTTGTGTATTCTGAGATTGGGAGTGACGAGCCGCAAAGTTGAGAAGTTGATATGACACATCCCTGCTAAATTAGTCGCCACGGTCCCTTGGATACAGTTGAAAAAATGGTCCACACTGCCAGTGGATAACATTTCATCGCATATCATATTCACAGTTCCAATGGTCCAATTGGTCTTCTTCATCCACTGCACAACGAATTGCATTAAATAATTCGGACTTGCGCTGGCCTCCAACACGCCAGAAATATCAACAACTGGTATCGAAAACGTATTCTTGAAATACGTCGTCAGGGCTTGAAATCCGTCCCGGCCACTGTCCAATAATTTAAATTTTTGTGGTGCAAATCTAACAACTTGTATTTGTTCATCGTTCAGTTGAACACACTCTTTGACTCCTTCACTTTGTTCAACCACTTCCAATGGTCTGTCACTGATACTGATGTGGATGTCACATGGCAGCGATATAGTCAGTGTTAGAAAATCATGAAAATGAATATCGAGCCGGAAATCTTTGTGAAAATTGTTTGCGTTTCTCTTTTGTTTCAGATGAAGAAGATTGATTCTGGAAGAAGATATTTTGGTCATGCCCTACCACTTGAATAACCCACTTACATTGTCTGAATACTGATATTTTCTAACTCCTCTTTTGTTAAACTTGCAAACGACACAGTGCAACTAGCTTCTTCGACCATCGTTGGAAATTTTTCACTGCGAAGACGAAATTTGGAGCTGCAATACAAAGTTTAAAATCGTTTTGCGACATGTTAGGAAACATGACGAGATAGGGTCACAGTGTATGATGAAATGGCTCCGAGACGTTTCGCAACCAGTCTTTTCGCAACTACGACATTTTGCAACTCACGTCAATTTCGCAACTACAACTTTTCGCTACCCACGGCGTCTCCGATCGGGAATTCAAATTTGAAAAATCAAGAAATTTTTCTCGTGAACTTTAGAAAAAAGTGAGTAGTCTGGACTATGTTAAGTATTAACCTGGATATGAGCAGCCACGTCATCTGTAGTTTTTCTTTGAAGAGCCAGAAATCATAGCAATGTTTTTCTGATCATTTTGAACCTAAACTTGCCTATACCAGCTATACCCGATTTGAACATCTGTTGTCTCGATATATTCAAGCCAACATAACTGGGTTTGGGATGACCTACATAACTTGAATTTTATGTCAGGGTGTAGGCCTTGAATGTGCTTACAACTTAATCTGAGCCGATTTATGAATTATGTCCTTAAGATTTTTCTAGGTCCAAAAAACTGAAATTACAGTGCATTTTCCGAGCAAACTTTGAGGCAACATAACTCTGTTTGCGTCAGATTTCCAGTGACAATTTTCACACTAGGAGATAGCTGACAGTTTTCTGAACAACTTAATCTGAGCCGATTTTTCGATTTTTGCTTTAAATTCAAGTTATGACCGATTTCACGCATTTTCAGTACTAATTTTCTCTAACTTTTCAAAAACACTCTCTCGCTTGAGAGAGTCCAGAGAAAGAGAGGGACGTGAAACGTATTCCCAATCGAGGATGCCGTGCTACCGGTCATTTCGTCAATACAACAATCCGCAACCACGTCATCTAGAAACCACAAAATCCAGGATTTTTGTAGAAAGTTCATGTTAAAATCACAACTTTTCAAATGTAAACTATAGTTCACAATAGCCTCAATCCCATACAACCTTAATGAGTATGGTGGACAAGTTTAGAGAGTTGCGAAACGACTGGTTGCGAAACGTCCGGTTTTGAAATGTCTTGGTTGCGAAGTGTCGTAGTTGCAAAATGACTTGTGGCGAAATGTCCCGAAGCCGATAAAATCGAAGAAAATTTCGTCAAATTTTCAATTTTCTAGTTGTGTAAATTTGGGAAAAATTACCCCTTATTTTCTTCCGAAAATCTGCCCAAAGTCAAATTTAATTTTCTCTTCATAAAATGCAAAAAAAATTTCATGAAAACTGTTATTTTCAAGCGAAAAACAAGTCAAAACAAGAAAAAAAAGACAAATGTGTCTCGTAAATCGACACTCGTCGTATGTCAACACGTGTAAGTGCGCTCCATCGCACGCGCACACACGATAAGTAGCGGGAAGCAGGAGAATTTAAAAAGGGAAAAGACAATTTTACTTTTTCCTTATTTTTGAAAAAATTAATAAGTTTTTTCAGGTTTATTGGATAAAGGAGATTTTGCGAAAAATTTGCACAGTTTTTTTTTCTTTAATTTTTCGTTCCTATTTTTTCTTCTTATTGAGAAGCCTCATCGCAACTCGTGTTGTCCAGTTCTGCTTTGAAATTTAGAATCTTCGACCAAAGATTCGGAATTCATAATTTTCTCCAAATCAGTTTCGTTTGCCACAAGGAACAAACAAGCATGGGAAAGTTTTGCAAAACGTGTCTACCTCCAACATCGGTTTCCTGGATTTCCAAGAAAAAAATTCCAGAGTCATTCTAGCTTCCTGTATAAATAAATAACACAGAAAAAAGATGGCTGAAGCCATGTTTATCACTGGCAAAATCATTAGTGCCTGCTCTATACTGTTCTCTTTTCTGTCCATGGTGATCTATATCAAACTGTTGTTGTCCATTTTTTGGTAAATTTGTCAATTTTCTTATTAGAAAATTTCCCCCGAAAAATTGGAAAATTTTAGGTTTAAAACCCTTCGCAAAGCTCCCGAACTTTCCTTGTTTTATTGGCACTTTGGCTTTGATATCATTTGCAGTTTTGTTAGTGAGTTACAGTATCTTAACTTAATAATCTTCTGAAAAATTGAAAAATTACAGCTTTCACACAAAACATAATGATTTTCGTATATGTAGCCACAACGAATTTTGAAAAATTCTATCATGCAAATCCGAACTTCGCATTTTACGTTTTCTGGCCGGTTTACTTGTTGGGAAATATGCGAGCTTTGCTGCTTTTTATCATAGCGTTGGATAGAACTACGGTAGGTGAGCGATTCGGAATCTCATAATCATAGAATGTCATCTTTCAGGCCACCTACTTGCCAATCATCTTCTACAAATATCGAAAATTGATCCCAACTTTGGCCATAGTTACAATTGTCCTGGTTTACGGTGCTTTCGACGTCTTCATGCTTTTTGGAATTTGTGGGGAAGTCATAAATGTTCCAGTAGGATGTGTGATGATCTTATGTGGTGTTAGACCGTGCTATGTCAACTATTGGCTTAATTATGAGAAGGTGAGTATTTTGAGAATCATGTTTTTTCAAAGGTTTGGGACATTCCAGACAGTCTACACCACTGTAATCATACTTTGCTCTTTGTTGTCTTTCAAACTTTTTGTGTGGAACAAATGCCACCGGCGAGAAATCAGCAAGGACCTGAAACGGGCGAACCGTTTGGCCCTAATTGACACCTTTATTATTATATTCTTTGATCTACTTCCTCCGGTTTTAGTCTCCTATGTTCCTAATGTTTTCTACTGGTTGGGAACGGTGAACACATTTTTCAAAACGCTGGGATATGTGGTAGAGAGATTGCTGATCTCATCGAATTTGAAGAGGAGATATGACAATGGGAAGAAGTCTAGTATTGCTGTGGTGTCTATTATTCAGTCTCGAGTGCATTGACAATTTTTTTATTCTTTAAAAATTTCAATAATTGAATTTGTGTGTTGTTTCTTTTTTTGTATCTTTAAAATGTCCATAACAGTTTTTCGATATTCTGATGACATAATAAAGCATATGAAGCAATGTATTGTAGCGTTAGTAGTCAGGATAGCATTACAAAAATGGTCGACAAATACGGAGAGTTGTCTGGAAAAAATTATAGATATCAAGTCGGAGAAGGAGCAAGTGCGCTCCAATAGACTACTTTCGCAATAGAGCACATTTGCAAGATACTTACAAAAATCCAACATCGGTGTAATACACTTGAAGCATCGCAAACAACCCAGCTGGGAGAGAGGCCATGAAAAAAGTGATAGTCCTAAAAATCACCAATCGAGTTGTCCTTTCAGTGCTTTTTCGTACGGTGGTGCTAGAAGTGACCACTTTTCGAGATGTTTTTCGGACTTCTAGGACCAATAGAATAGTAAGACTGGGGAGAAAGATGCATGGGATTATCTGAAAGGGAAAATTCGAATTCAGGATAAATTTGATTGTGGTGTTACCCTAGAACAAACTCCATTGACCAGGACAAAAACTCGCAATAGTAAATTATCATTTGCTGAGAATAAATCTGATGTGTGGAGCTCAAAGAGTGACCAAACAGTGTCCGAAGGGAAACCACATCTGTAAGAAAATATTGGAAAAATGCGGATTTTCACAAATCTTACTTCGCTTCTGGAGTCACTGTCTGAAACAGTACTAATTTGGTTTTCATGAAATTTGAAATCGAAAAAATGGAGCTTATAGAAAAAATGGCTCCAGATGCATAGAAACCAAATGCAATATTTGAAATCTGCTCGATTTGAGGTCTGGCCAAAAATTTGATGGCCAGGTAACGAATAAGAGCCATAAGGACTCCGAGCCAAGTAGAGCATCATATGAAGTCGTCTCGGAAGGACATCAGAATCCAGAATAGTCTATAGGTGAAGTAAGAGACTGGTGGAGTACTGAAATTTCTTAGTCTTTGGACACTTCTGATTTTAAAAGTTTCATTACCATTCATCCCGATTGAAGCTGAAAATGATATTCTTCACACTCAAAACAACTATCATCGACAATGAGTCACATATAGCAATTCCAATCATCACTGACATGATAGATGACATCATCATACTTTTCCTTGTCAAAATGAACAAATGGAATAGTGTAAGTGCGAGATCAATGATTGCTATATAGAATTCTACCTGAACACAATCTAGAGTGTATTTCCTGGAAAAGTTTTTTTTCAAAATTCACGGGTAGGCACACACACTCACTCCAAAATTGTGTAAAAGTTTAACAAAAATGTTGGATCTTGAAAACTCGGAAACATTTCAGCAGCATCTTCTAAAGAAGTTAATCGTGGCATTTTAGACGAAAGAAAAAAAAACGGAACTTAAAAAAAGAAGGAAAACGTGATTTTGGTCTCTGGGTTAATTGCAGGTGTAGTTTGGGCATCTGAAATCTTCATAGTCTAGAAAAACTCAAAAACAAGAAAATCAGTGAGAATGAGTAATCCTAGTCACACTTTGAGTGAATTGAATCATGTTCAAGTTTGTTTAAATTTAACACTTCATTTTTGAATTTCAAAAAACCGAATTATTAGTCTCAATTTTCGGCCGGATTCTCCAAATCTTCATCACCGTTAGTCTATAATCCGACGACATAGCAAAGCATATAAAGCAATGAATCAACGAGTTCACAGTGAGTATAGCATTACAAAAATGGTCAGCAAAAATTGATAATTGTCTGGAAAAAACAGTCTTATTTTCCCCCATGGATCAAGAGTTCTTACACAAATCTGATATCTGTGAACAGTACTTGCAGCAAAGTGAATAATCCTGCGGGAAGTGATGCCAGGAAAAATGTGACCGCCATAAAGATTACAAGTACTGTAGTTCTTTCAGTACTTTTCTTCACAACTGCGCTATTAGTTGTCACTCTTTCTTGGTCTTCCTCAGTTCCAAAGTTAATAAGGTTGTGATAACGGGTGAGACAATACAAGGGATAATCTGATAACGAAACGTTTGCACACAAAAATTTTTTATACCCTTCGTACAAATACCTTCGAGAAAGCACCGTTTAAAAAGTTGAACAACTTCAAATAAATCTCATCATGAGCAAAAAATTCCGACGGTTTTATACCGTAAAGTGTCCATGTTTGATTGGTATGTAGTCCACACCTTTCATGTCAAATCAAATTCAGAAATCAGTATTTTTACAAACTCACTTCTCATCTGGAGTCCATGTTCCAGATTCCACAACAGTTGTTCTCATCGTATTCAAAGTTGACATTACAGAACTGATTCCGAGACAGGTTCCAAACGCATAGAATCCAAAGGAAAACCTTGAAACTTGCTCGAAAGTTGGTTTAGTGGCAAATTTGAGAGCTAAGTAACGGACAAGTGTCATTAGGACAGCGAGCCACGTGGAGCACCGCAGCACCGCGTCGCGAACGGCTTCGAGGATCCAGTAAAATTTGTATGTGATGAATGAGATTGGTAATGTGCTGAAAATTGATTCAAAATACATACATGCAATATTTCAAACTTATTGAACGAGTTTGCGCCAAGTTATTAACAAAGTACTGAACCATTTTTGTCACTCTACATCTACCAGGGTTTTTGTGATTGTCACGAAAAACCTTGTTTTCACAAAAAAAAAAACTAAAAATGGTGAAAAAAAATCTAAAAATGAGGTGACTATGTCAGGTGGCCGAGAAAACTCCGGGAGATAGGCCACGGCCCCAGGAGACTATTTCGGCCCAAAACGGGTAGTTTTGGAGCAATTTTTTAGGATTTGGAGAGATTTTTGTCTTTTTCATTATCATATTCGGATTCAGCACAAAATTTTACACATTTTGAAGCAAGACAATTTTTTTGACCGGAATCCTCTTTTAAACCAAAGTGGTCTACATGTACATAAACTCACCACTCATCACGATAGAAGTTGGAAATCACGTGTTTCACATTAACCACCACTATCATCGATACCATATCACAAATCCCCATCCCAATCATCACTGACATTATCGATGACACCATCATATTTTTTCTGGTTAGAACGAACAAATGGAACAGGGTTAGAACGATTCCAACTATTGCTATGTAAAACTCAATTTCGGCACTTTTTAAAGTGTATTTTCTGAAGGAAACATCAACTTTCAACTTTGTCGACCGGGTCACTTACTCTACAAACGAATAAAGCCACATAATACATCCTTGTATTTCTGTATTCTTAAAAGTGGGAAAAATCTTATTTGGATCTTGCACTGGGATGAGCTCCGGCATGTTGAAATATTCAGAGCAACAAATAAAAATAAATTTTCAGATCAGGAAATAAAGCAAAAAAAATGGCGGAATGACTCGTCGGTTAATTATGGGCTAGACACGACTTTGTTATTCGAACTAGGAAGTAAGCACGAAAAGATTAGCGAAATACGAAAGTTCAATTAATAGTGATCTCATGAGAAGTTTATTGAACTTTTGAGTATTCTTGCTTTTAAGTTGAGAACGTTTGATCAAATTTTGCATTGCGGTATGCAAATCTAAGAGTCTCTAAAGATACATAGATAACTAACTACAGTAATCTTACTACAGTAGGTATAACTACAGTAATCTTAACTTTTCGAAACGTTCTCTGTGTTTGTTCAACAAGACCAGTATCACTTTTTTAACTTAATTCTTACGTTAGTCGTATTTCCCGGTGCAACTTCAAAACGTGCACCTAATCCAATAACCTTCAGCTGGGCTCAACATCCGTCTGCACCTTCCGCCATGCCATTTTTATTTTGAAATTTCTGATTTCATCCGAAATACTTTTTGACATTTTTGAATTTTTGAATTTTCGGAATAACATGTTTTTGGGATTTTCATAATCATTGGCTACTAGTTCTCCCCCGCTTCTCTTTTATTCTTCGGTCTTGAAATATGACAAGTGCACAAAAACTCAACTCTTCTCTCTTTATCAGTGTGGAGAATCCAGAGCTCTTCCTTCAAGTCTATCAGTTCTTTGTGTAAGTCTATAAAACACTATTTTTGCTTTACAAGTTGGTTTCAGGGATTGGGCTCGGCAATTTCTGATCATCGAACTCTACATCGCCATTCTTGGATTAGCAGTGACTGTATTTCATCTGATCGTTTTGACGAGAAAAATCATTATGGTTTCGTCTGTGATGTCGGTCATGGTTTCGATTGCTATTTGTGATTGGATTTCGATGCTGGTGGTGGCTGGAGCACAGCACCTTGTGCTCAATTTTTTCCGGGATGAATGGTAAGGATTGTTGAAGTGGCGGTCGCAGGCAGTCGCTGACAGTCGGTGGCGGTCGCAGGCGGCCACAGGCGGTCGCAGGCGGTCGCAGGCGGTCACAGGCGGTCGCAGGCGGTCGCAGGCGGTCGCTGGTAGTCGCTGGCAGTAACTGGCGATCGCTGACAGTCGCCGACTGCCGCTGAAAGTCGCTGGCGGTTCCTGACAGTCTCTGGCGGTCGCTGAGGGTCGTTGGCGGTCTCTGGCGGTTGCAGGCAGTCGCTGACAGTCTCTGGCGGTCACTGGTGGTCGCTGGCGGTCGCTGACAATCGCTGACGGTCGCTGACGGTTGCCGGCGGTCGCTGACAGTCTCTGGCGGTCGCTGAGGGTCGTTGGCGGTCTCTGGCGGTTGCAGGCAGTCGCTGACAGTCGCCGAGTATCGCTGGCGGTCGCTGGCGGTCGCCGACTACCGCTGACAGTTGTTATGGTGGCGGTGGTTGGCCGTCGATCATTGTGGCTGAGGGTCGATGACAGTCTATAGCGATCATTCAGCATTAGTCGCTGACGTTCCTTAACGATTTCTGACTGTCGCGAACTGGCGCTAATGACCGTTGAAAACCGTGGATGGTCCATTACTGTCGCTGAGTATCGTTGAACAGTTTTTAACGGTGGCGGACTCCCTCGTGGAGTTGCTGACTAATGCCCGCGACAGTCACTTAATGTTGTTGGCGAGTTTTGGCTGTCGCCGATAAAGATCCGCTAATTATCACTGACTGTCATCGAGAATCACAGACTTGATTTCCAGCACACCACCAACCACCTACCCATCCCTGTACGCTCTATACATTGTCCTCTTCATCCGTGATGATGTGATGCGTTGCTCCACTTGGCTCAGCATTCTGATGACCCTCATTCGTTTTGTTTCACTCAGAACCAATTCGAGAACAAAACTGAAAAAAGTCTCTGTTGGCTTCTATTTCTTTGGAATCTGTTTCACCATTAGCTCTATACTTTCATTTGTGAGACATCTGAGGACGATAGTCGTCGCGGCGGGCACATGGTCACCCGCGGTAAAGTGAGTCATTTTTCGCATGTTTTTCATTTTTTCAGTTTTTCCAGATGTACTCTTGAGACCAGTGAAATGAATCAAAAGTGGACAGTTTATGAACAACAAACCTCTACACTTTTCAGCGCGATCTTCTTGAGAGTTTTCAACTTTGTCAATGGTTTCGCCACAAGGGTAGGTACATTCATAACATATTTTTGAATTATTCAATTAACTTTTTAAAAGATTCTGCCATGTATCTTGTTACCAATTTTGAGCATGTTGCTTGTTATGGAAATCCGTCTCACTCGGAGAAAGACCACCTCAATGAGCGCTCTGGTTCAGAAACGGTAGGATTCTTGAAATGAAAGTAAAATCAGGTGTCTTTTTTTAGAACAGAGAGAACAACGACTCTAGTGATTTTGATGGCTGTGACGTTCTTCATTGCAAATCTTCCATCTGCAATTGTGATGTTTTTCCAGGTCATTTATACGGATATTGGGTTCATGTAAGATTAGAAGGAAAAGGAAAATGCTCTATTGAGAAATTTTTTAAAAATTCAGAAGACTCTCAGTATTTGTGGACCGTTTTTGCAATGCAATACTAACAGTGAATGCTACTATACATTGCATTATATGCTTCATAATGTCTACTGATTATCGAAAAGTTGCGAAAAAGTTATTGATGATTCAAACTAAAAAGTCTAGAGTGTCATCGGTAGTGATCTGATTGGAGGTTGCTGTGATTTTTTAATAAATAACTTTAAAAAAAATTTCTTGTTTCTATGTTAGCCCCTCAAAGTTATAATTATGCTAAAAACTTAATAAAGTTTAGCTGGCCAAACACCAAAAGGTAACATTTGCCGTCTCAGTCATGCCACCCATTTTAATGAACTTTTTGTTTATGCTATTCAACTCCATGATAATTTATGATTGACTTACTATGTCTCTTCACCTGTTGGACATCTGAAACTTCAATATATGTCACCAGCATTAACTAATCTCCAAGATTTTCGCTGTCCTCAGTTTCCATATTCCACTATATCATGCTCAACGAAACGTGTTGTTTTGAAGAACCCTTGGGAAATTTTGTAGTGCATATTGTCTCTACTTGTTTGTCAGTTCCGATGTATGGGCTGGCATTTTGGATTCTGATATTCAAGAGTCCGTCTCATTTCAAGAGTTATCGAAATTTGTTGATCTCGCATATGATCTCGTGAGTTTGATTCCTATTTTTGTCGCTGAAAGTCGGAGGCGGTCGCAGTCGATCGCAGGCGGTCGCAGGCGGTCGCAGGCGGTCGCAGGCGGTCGCAGGCGGTCGCAGGCGGTCGCAGGCGGTCGCAGGCGGTCGCAGGCGGTCGCAGGCGGTCGCAGGCGGTCGCAGGCGGTCGCAGGCGGTCGCAAGCGGTGGCAGGCGGTTGGAGACAGTCGGAGGCGGTTGCAGGCTGTCGGAGGCGGTCGTAAGCGGTCGCAGGCGGTTGGAGACAGTCGGAGGCGGTTGCAGGCTGTCGGAGGCGGTCGTAAGCGGTCGCATAAGTTAAAGACGACAGTCGCTTATTCTAGCTGACAACCCAAACGTCCCTAACTTTCAGAGGCCTTCTACTCGAGATCCATATGGGTGTGATTTGGAAAGTTACAGTAGTCCTCCCCATCCCCATCATGTGCTCGAACAACTTCACAGCCGAGTATGCTCCAATAGTTTTTCAATTCTTACCGATTTGCCTCATTTACACTGGAACTTCCATAATCTCGTTATTCGTCTATAGAATGGAAGCTGTTATGGTTCATAGAACTGAGAAATCATTGCTTCAAAGATTGGTTTATTACTTGAGATATGCATTCTTTTTGAGCATTGTGGTTGTGCTCATTATCACAGTTTTGATCTACCCGGATTTGAAGTATCAGAAGGAGTACAAGATGAAAATGGAGCAGCGCTTTGGTCAATTCCAGTCATATATGTGGTGTGACAACTGTTTCTTCTTCAATTTTGACTCGAATTTGTTCCGATATTTTTTTAACATTTGCGCTGTAGCAGTGGTCCTTGGGACGTCTTCTGGTGCTTTAGCATTTTTTCTTACAGTATATTCTATAAATTCTGTAAAATCTAGATTATCAGAGAAAACTAAAAAAATGCATAGGAACTTTTTGATCAGTTTGGTGATATCCGTGAGTTTCAAAACATCAAAAAAACGTTCAACGAGAGCCATTTCAAGGCATTAATCCATGGAATCTGCATTCTAGTACCATTGGTTGGTTTCTTGTGGGCCATCACTATTGTTATTAGCTTGTCACGTAAGTTTTGAGACTTGCAGATTCTGGAGAGCTCTGAAATTCAGAAAAAAATATGCTTTTGTTTTCAGAATTCCCCTACTTTCCCTATATCCTCACTCTCATCATTCAGGAGCATGGTGCCGCGTCTACAGTAACCATGTTTTTGACCAACAACCTTTTACGTCAAACCCTCTTCAGAATTTTCTTCAAACCGATTCAAGCTTCTACAGAATCCTCAAGTCAGAATTTGCAAAGTACTGTAATTGGATAATATTTTTTTCAAATCTTGAATTATTATTTTTTAAATAAAATGTGTTAAGCTTTGAACTCAACCAGACCCAAAATTCTCGGAATGTCGTCAAAAACTACGTGCAAAATTTTCCAATAATTCAATTTTGACAAGATTGAATTTTGAGTCTCTAGTCATATTGACCACTCCAGAGATTTTTGATGAATGAAATCAGATTCACTGAATATCAAGCACTCAAAACTTTCTTTTTCACCTGTTCTAGTCAGATTTGTGGTGATGATTTTTCGATTTTTTCTCGTTTTCCCTACATTTTTGGTTGAAAATTCTTGCTCCATTTTTTCAGTTATGCTCAATGAAACGTGCTACTTTGAAGAGCCATTTGACTTTATGATTATTCATTATGTATCTCTAGCAATATCGGTGATAATATATGGATTGGCATTTTTTATATTGATTTTCAAGACGCCCAAACACTTTCATAAATACCGGAATTATCTGGCTGCACATATTTTTTCGTGAGTCTCAAAATCCTAAATTTTCTATTAGCGATATTCCCCAAGGGGAAACGCGCTCTACCGCCAACTTGGCTGAAATTTGAATTTTCAGCTTTCCCGCAGTTTTAAAAACAACGAAACATGTTTTGGTGGGTGCGTGGACTCCTCGTGGACAACTCGGGCAGTAGTCGAATTGTCCACGAGGAGTCCACGCACCCACTAAAACATGTTTCGCTGTTTCAAAACGGCGGGAAAGCTGAAAATTCAAATTTCAGCCAAGTTGGCGATGGAGCGCGTTTCTCATTGGGGAATATCGCTAATATAAAAACTGAAAATCCCACATTCTCTTAAAGACATTCACAATCTCTTTTTCTAGCGGGCTTCTTCTCGACTTTGTCATGGGTGTTCTTTGGAAAGTTACTGTAGTTCTTCCGGTCCCTATAATGTGCTCCAACACCTTCATTTCCGAGTATGCCACTAACGTATTTCAACTTCTCCCCGTCTGTTTTGCCTACACTGGAGCCTCAGCCATCTCCTTATTTGTCTATAGAATGGAGGCAGTAATTGTTCACAGATCCGAGCAGTCCCTAATCCGCAAATTTGTAAAATACACCAAATATTTATTTTATGTGTCCATATTTTTTGTGATAGTACTTTCGGTACTAATCTATCCGGATCTGAAGAACCAAAAAGAGTACAAAATGAAGATGGAAGTGGTGATTTTTGATAGAAAAATAGGTCATCTATTTTCAAAACCTTTCAGCGTTTCGGAACCTTCAAACCCTACATGTGGTGTGACAACTGTTTCTTCTGCAATTTCGACTCAAAAATCTTCTTTATATTTTTCTACACCGCTGGTGTAGCAGTGATCCTTGGAGGTCTCACAGGAGGAATTGCTTTTCATGTCACGGTGAAAGCTTTGAGATCTGTGAGCTCTAGGTTGACAGCAAAGACACGTGCAACACATAGGAACTACTTGTTAAGTTTGACATTGGCGGTAAGTTCGAATAATCAGTGTTTCATATAATGTTTTTTTTGTTAATAGGCAGCCGTCCATGTCATTTGTATAATTGTGCCTTTGGGAGGCTTTTTGGGTGCCATCAATACGCTAATCAGCTTGAGCAGTAAGTCTGGCTCCGAGACGTTTCGCAACACGTCGTTTCGCAACTACGACATTTTGCAATTAGGACATTTTGCAACCGGTCATTTCGCCACCGCGACAATCCGCAACCACGTCATTTCAAAACTACAAAATCCAGGATTTTTATAGAAAGTTCCCGTTAAAATCTCAACTTTCAAATTTAGTTTATGATCTGGAATATTTCACAATACCCTCAATCCCATACAACCTTAATGAATGTAAAGTGGAATAGTTTATAGAGTTGTGAAACGACTGGTTGCGAAACGTCCAGTTGTGAAATAACTTGGTTGCGAATTGTCGCGGTTACGAAATGGACATGAGTTGCGAAATGTTGTAGTTGCGAAATGACTAGTGACGAAATGTCCATGAGCCGTTTGTCTGCGTCTCTTTCTTTGAGGATTCCCTGTTGTATCTCGAGAACCAATAACGCTAGAATAGTGATTTTACCACCAAAATGCGTAAAATTTTATATAGAATATTTTATCAATTAACAACATTTTTGCACTACATTCCGATAAAGAGATATATGCATTTGAACCAAGCCAATCAGTTGGGAGACGCTGTAAAACTAGATTACCTGTTGGTCTGCGTTTCTCACTGATGTATTTTTCAAAACTTTTCAAAGAAGAAAAATACCTACTACCCCACTTTTTTTGTTTTACAGAATTCCGATACTTCCCTTTCCTCCTTGCCCTTATTATCCAAGAACACGGGGCTGCGTCTACAGTAATCATGTTTTTGACGAACAACCTATTACGGAACGCTCTGAAAAAATTATTTTTCTGCGAAGATATATTACCGACAGTGGAGAACAGTTCTCAAAGAAGATCGACTATTGTTGCTGGATGACTGTGCTTAATTTCTGTCAATGCACTATATGATTTTTTTTCGAACATTTTTATTTCGTTTTTGCCAACAAAAATAGTCTGAACTTTGATGCATACGGTATCGTTGATAAAATTTCCCTCACAGTTTTTCGATATGATGTAGACATTGAGAAACAAATAATACAGTGTATAGAAGCATTCGCAGTAAATATCGCATTGCATAGAAACTCCACATTTTTCGCGATTCTTCTGGAAGTTCTTCACCTCTTAATCAGATAAAGGGTGCAAGAATACAATGGACAACTCACTCGAGGTTACTGTCATTTTCCCAAATAGCATCCAGAAGGTATACAATTCCAAGTGGAAATTCAGTGATTAGAAATGAGATCGCAATGAAGATTACCATGGACGTAGCACGGTCTTTTTGATGGGCCCTGCGAAAAAATTTAAGATCCAAGAAAGCCCATTTTGGTTTTCATAATACAGGGTGCGTAATAATTATTGCAACGGATTCAAACCGTTATAACTCAAGTAAGAATTAAGAAAAATCTTAGATATTACAACAACTTTTATTTCAAAAGTTCACAATTTGATATGAATTAACAGTTTTCGAATCGGCCTCCTTTAGCCTTGATGACAGCCTCCAGACGCTTCGGGTAGGCGGCAATGACGTCACGCAGGTAGTCGTCGTCGATTTGGTCCCAGGCCTGGTTGAGGGCTGTCTTCAGAGCTGCCACACTTGGATAGTTTTTTGTGGAAACCTTTTGGGTCAAATATCCCCACACTGCGTAATCCATTGGGTTCAAGTCTGGGCTGGAAGCCGGCCATTCTTGAGCGCTGATGAACTCCGGAAAATTGCGGCGGCACCACTCCTGAGTGTCCTTGGCACGATGAGCTGGTGCTCCATCTTGTTGGAACACCCAATGTTGGTTTCCGAAATGGGATTTGGACCACGGAAGCACCTCGTCCTCTAGGATTCGCTTGATGTAATACTCCTTGTTGATTTTGGCTCCCAAATCAACAAAAACCAGTGGAGTTTTGCCATTTCCGGTGATTCCAGCAAACACCATCACAGAAGCCGGATGAGAAGTCGTATTCAGGATTTTTCCCTTTTGACAGGCAGTCTTGAAGTCCTTTGCCAGGATTCGGTGGTTTTGGCCGTTCTTGTTAGCCTCGACGGTAAAAATTTTTTCGTCCGTAAAAAGTGTCTTCATATGCGTGCCGGAGCGCGTGACGCTGAGAAGGTGTCGTGCTTTTTTGAGTCTCAGCTCTTTGTTTTTATCCGTCAGAAATGCACCCTTAGTCATTTTGTAAGGTTTGAGACCCAATTTCCTCGTGACAATAATTCTCATTGAACGTTCGGCCATTTTGAACTGAATAGCCATCTTTCTCATGCTACGCTCCGGTTTTCTTCTGATTCTCTCTTGGACAGCTCTAACGACTTGGTCAGTAGTCACAGAAATCCGGCGACCCGATCTAGGATGGTCCTTGTCCGTATGAAGCTTTTGAAAGCGATCCACAGTCCGATGAACGGTCGATCGGTGCAATCCGAGCCGTTTCGTAATGGTCGGAATGCTGCAACCTTGCTTGTAGAGCTCGATGATGCTGGAGCGGAATGGAGAAGCGGCCACCATTACCTTCAAACACAATATTATGTAACGAAATTTGGCAGAAATATTAAAAATGAATTAATAATTGTAAAAAACAAAAAAATTTTCAAATCTGCGCGCTGTGCATGCACCAGACCTTACGCAAAGTTGCGTTGCAATAATTATTACGCACCCTGTATGTACCTCGTTTCTCTCATAGTGCTTGAAACTTTACGACTGGATCCTCTCATTTGACAAATCAATAGTCCAGTGAGAATAGGCAGCAGGATACATGGGATTAACTGAAAATTACAATTTTTTTTGAACATTGAATACTGTACCTTTCCAACAGATCCTTCCAAAACCAACTCGAGTCTATGGAACAAGCCGTCTTCGATTTCATACAACTCATTACACACTTGACCATAAATTGGTTCACTTTGATTTCTTGAATATCCCGGACAATTCGGCTTTGGAACCCAAACAGAAACTTGAGAAAAATGAAACTCAAAGTAGAAAAATACGGAAAACAAGGTGCTCAGGAAAAATAACAAGAGCGTGAGAGCGAGACCAAACTTTGGACTTGCTATTTTTTGGTTAGATATTCTAGTGATAACCAGATATCTCACGAAGGCTATTAGTACAGCCAACCATGAAGAGCATCGACGTAACCCGTTTTGAAATGAAGTCAGGAACCAGTCAAAGTTCATTTGGAATAGGGATGGTGGTGGGGTACTGTAAATGTGTACGGTATTTTGCTACCGTACTTGCTGTATAAGCTTACCAATCCGTCCCCATAGGGTTTATCACTTCATATTTCAACCGTATCACATTGCTCATGCTTAGCAAATCACACAGAGCTATTCCAATCATAATAGAGTTCACTGATGATGTCATCATAGATTTTCGAGTTAGTACCAAGAGGTGGAAGATGTTTAAAATTGCTCCAACATGAGAGAAAATGGACTCGAAGGACTGGATTATGTTGGAAAATGTTCTGGAAGCAAAAAAATTGGACTCAAGATATCAGAAGTGGACTCCGAGACATTTCGAAACTCACGTCGATTTCACAACCACGATAATTTGCAACAAAGACATTTCATAACTGGACGATTCGCAACCAGTCATTTTGCAACTTTATAAACTTGTCATCTTCACGTTCATTTATGCTGTGTGTGCTTGAGAGCACTGTAAACCATTCCAGGTTGTCATTGACATTTGAAAATGTTTGTTTCGGACGTGAACTATTTACAAAAATGTTGAATTTCGTGATTTCGAAATGACGTGGTTGCGGATTGTCGCGGTGGCGAAATGACATGTGGTAAATTGTCGTTGTTGCGAAATGACTAGTTGCTAAATGACTAGTTGCGAAATGTCTCGGAGCACAGAATTGAGAAACTTACTGTAGTTTACCAAAATCTTGATTTTCTGGGTGGGACATGAGTATCAAAACGGCTTCAAAAATAGTTTAGGGCTACTAACACCAAACTAGAAAACGCAGGAGAATGGAACGAAAAATTTTCAGTTTGTTCACTTTTTTCGACTTAAAACTGCAAGCCATGTTCTGAAATAGATCTTTGAATTTTTCCCAAACTCAGAACACAACATCGTGACTTCCGAGGGGTATGGGAACAACATGAAAACTAGAGTGTCAAACATTTTTTTAATGCATTTTTTGTCAGTGTACATATACTTTGCTCTTTATTAGGCACCAAGAACCAATTATTTTAAAAAAATGCAATATAAAATTACCAAAACTTAGGATCACTAACAACATTTGGAACACTACTTGCATATGTAGTAGTACTTGTTTCAAATTTGATCGGCAACATTTTCTTCATGGTTTTCCTTAACAAGTTGTTCGTCAAAAACATGGTTACGGTAGATGCAGCACCATGCTCTTGGATTATCATGACAAGGATGTAGGGGAGGTAAGGGAATTCTGAAAATTTGAAATTTCAAATGTGCCATATTCAAAAATCGCTTACGAGAAAGTCTGATCACTATCGAAATCGCCAGTAGAAAACCGAGTAACGGGATAAGGATACAGAGAATATGCACCATGGCCTAAAACTTTGTTTTGCAATTACAGTACCTCCCATGTATATTTACAGTAAAAATAAGGCTTTGCAGGAAGTTCCTATGAATTGCAGCTGTCCTTTCAGACAGCTTTGTGTTCACTGCGTTCAAAATTTTAACAGTAACCACTAGAGCGCTGATAGAGGAGTAAAAACATAAAGCAGTTGCGATGGAGCAGGCTACATAGAAGAGCATGAACACTTTGGAGTCGAAATTCATAAAAAAGCAGTTGTCACACCACATATATGGGGAAAAGGTTCCGAATCGCTGAAATTTTTTTGGTAAATTTGACTAAAAATTTTGTCTTTTATACCTGCTCCATCTTCATCTTGTACTCCTTTTGAAACTTCAAATCAGGGTAGATCAAAACTGTCAGCATGACCACTACAACTAGACTGGCATAGAATGCATACTTGGTGTAATACACCCATCTTCTAAGTTTCGAAGGTTCCAATCGGTTGAAAATCACCGCTTCCATACGATAAACAAACAGTAAAAGAGAAGAAATTCCGGTGTAGATCAAGCAAATTGGCAGGAATTGAAAGACAATTGGCGCATGCTCGGCAGTGAAGCTGTTTGAGCACATGATGGGGATGGGGAGGACAACGGTGACTTTCCAGATGTATCTCATGTGGATCTCGAGGACAAGGCCGCTGGAAAAAAGAAAGCGTAGAAATCAGAAAATTTGAATGGTCAGTGACCGTCATTGACCGTCAGTGGCCGCTTGCGACCGCCTGCGACATTCAGAGATATTTAAGGGAGGATTCCGGTCAAAATTTTTTTTGCTTCAAAATATGTAAAATTTTGTGCTGATTCCGAATATGAAAGGGAAAACGCTCAAAAATCTCTCTAAAATCCGGAAAAATAGCTTTAAAACGACCTATTTTCGGCCGAACTGTCTCCTGGGGCAGTACCCTAACTCCCGGTGTTTTCTCGGCCACCGCATTTTCAGATTTTTTCACCATTTTTTCAGGTTTTGTTTTGTGAAAACCAGGTTTTTGTGAAAATCCTAAATTTTTGTTGCTAAAATCTGAAAATGCGGTGACCGAGCCAGATGGCCGAGAAAAAACCGGGAGTTAGGCCACGACCCCAGGAGACCGTTCTGCCAAAAAATGGTTGTTTTGAAGCGATTTTTCAGGGTTTTAAAGAGATTTTTGAGCGTTTTCACAATTATATTCGGTATCAGCACAAAATTTTACATGTTTCGAATCGCAAAAATTTTTGACCGGAATCCTCCTTCAACGACAGCCAACGGCCGCCGGCGCCCGATAGGGACTGACAGCTCCCGCCAGCGAGATCCAAAAAAAAACTTACGATAAAATATGAGCCACCAGATAGTTGCGATAAGTGTTGAAATGAGACGGACTTTTGAATATTAAAATCCAGAATGCTATGCAATAAATTGGGACCGAGAATGAGCTGGATATAATATGTATCCAAAAGAAACTGGTGGGTTCTTCGAAACTACAAGTCTCGTTGAGCATTTTTTTTGAATAAACTGATTCCAGAAACTCAAAATTTTCAGGAATTCGTCACAAGACCACCAAAAAGGAAGCAGGTGAAGTTGAAACTCTGAAGAAACTAGAAAGTCATTAACTTTTTCTTTACTTTTTGTCCTGATCAGAGTTCAACGACTCACCTCCAAAAGTTGATTTCCTTTGCTGGCCAATGATTTTATTATCCAAAAAATTATCCAAATCTCTTGCTAGTTTGTAGCCCTCACAGACTTGGAGATCCGGAACAAGTTAAAATCAAATTTCCCAAATTTTCTAGGAAAACCAAAAAGAAAAAAATGTTGAAATTGAATTCAAAGAATCCAACACCGGAAAAATACAAAAATTTAATAACTATATGTGGGAAGAGTCTCAGATAGTGCTGCTGCGATTATTTTCACTCTGATTCAAACTTGGCGCCACATTTTTGCCAAATATTTTGAACAATGTTCTTCGCAGAAGGTCATTAGTCAGAAACATGATGATGGTGGATAATGCACCATGCTCTTGAATTACTAGAACGAGTAGGTAGGGAAGGTATGGGAGTTCTGAAAAATTGAGACGACGTTGTTTTCATTTAGCAGTGCAAGTTCTCAAATTCAAGAAAAACACAAAAAAGAGCACGATTTTTCAGAGTATCTGAAAATGAGGGTAAACTTCAACCCAGCGTCAGTTTGCGAAAAAAAACGAAAATTTATCAAAATAAAAAACAGCGAAACATGTTTTGGTGGGTGCGTAGACTCCTCGTGGACAACTAGGGCAGCAGTCGAATTTTCCACGAGGAGTCCATCCACCCACCAAAACATGTTTCGCTGTTTTTAAAACGGCGGGAAAGCTGAAAATTCAAATCTCAGCCAAGTTGGCGATGGAGCGCGTTTCCCCTTGGGGAATATCCCAAATAAAGCTTATGTTTAGGTCCAAAAATTAAATTCTGGGTAGTGTTTTCATAGAGACTTACGTGACAAAGATACCACAATGCTAATTGCGGATAGCAGTCCGAGTAAAGGAAGTAAAATGCAAATTCCGTGTATTATTGCCTGAAAAAATGGTGGGTAAATGTATGCTGATGTTTTTTTGAGACAAGTTACTATCGAGTTACTATCGAGTTACTTTAGAGTTACTGTCGAGTTACTATCGAGTTACGGTGACGTCGCGGTCACGTTACGGTCACTTTACGGCCACGTTACGGTCACGTTACGGTCACGTTACGGTCACGTTACGGTCACGTTAGGTTTCGTTACGGTCGCGTCGCGGTCTCGTTGCGGTCACGTCGCGGTCGAGCTACGGTCACGTTACGGTCACGTTACTGTCAAAGTAACTGTCACGTTACAGTCCTGTACTGTCACGTTACGGTCCTATGCGGTCACGTTAGGTTACGTTACGGTCAGATTGCGGTCACGCTACGGTCGCGTTACGGTCACTTTACGATTTTGTTACGGTCACTTTAACGTTGCGTTTCAACTACCGCACAAACAAATTATATATCTTACCATTACAACCAAACTAATCACAAAATTCCTCTGCATCGCCGCCGTACCCGGTGACAAGAAGCTTCTCATGAATCTCATCATTCTAATAGTGACATGAAAAGCAAGTCCCGCTGAGAAGCCTCCAAGAGTAGCGGTGAGGGCTCCAGAGAAGTAAAACATCTTGAACAGGTTGGAATCGAAATTGAAGAAAAAACAATTGTCGCACCACATGTAGGGTTTGAATTGGCCGAACCTCTAAAAGTACTTACTTTGACGGGAGATAAGAAAGTGCTAACCTGCTCCATTTTTCGTTTGTACTCCACTTGATATTTCAGATCCGGGTAGATCAATGCTGAGAATATTAGGAGATTCACTACACTTAAGTAAAACAAATATTTCAAAAAATGCACTAGTTTTCTTCTATAATAAAACTGATCTGCTCGATGCACCATCATCGCTTCCATTCTGTATATGAAAAGTAGCACAATGGACACCCCGGTGTACACTAGGCAAGCTGGAAGGAACTGGAAGACTATTGGAGCATATTCAGCTGTGAAGCTGTTGGAGCACATGATAGGGATTGGTAGAACTACAGTAACTTTCCAGAGCATACCCATATGGATTTCAAGGAGGAGGCCTCTGGGTACTTAGTTTTTTGCGAGCCAGGAAATAAAGAAAACAGACTTACGAGAAAATATGAGCAACTAGGTAGTTCCTGTACTTGTTGAAATGGGCGGGACTTTTGAATATCAAAATCCAAAATGCCAATACATAGCTTGGTACCGACAAACACGTACAAACAATATGAATAATTATAAAACCAAAAGGTTGATCAAAACTACAAGTTTCATTAAGCATGGTCAAGTTAGAGGCGAAAATTTGGGAGTTTTCAAATACCAATTTTTCGTAGGTATTTTTTTCAGTCCAGGTGAAATCTTCAAAAAATATCAACTACGAATAGCGTTAAAAAACATAAATAAGCAAAATGGGAAAAATGACAAAAGTTAATCTCCTGACATGGAATTAACTATGCACACCAAGGTACATATGTCGTCATAAAATAAATTGAGTTTTTCTGGATTGTGATTATTCTGAAGGCTATAAAAAGTGACAAGGTTCATAGAGCAAAAATCTCCATAAATTCACAGGGGAGTAAAATAGTGGCTCCGAGACATTTCGCAACCAGTCGTTTCGCAACTAAAACATTTTGCCACTCACATCAATTTCGCAACCGCGACATTTCGAAACCACGTCATTTCGAAAATCCAGGATTTTCATAGAAAGTTCACGTTAAAATCGCAATTTTCAAATGAAGATGATAACCTGGAATAGTTCATAACACCCTCAATCCCATACAACTTCAAAGAACGTAAATGGGACTAGTTTATAGAGTTGCGAAATGACTGGTTGCGAAACGTCCAGTTTCGAAATATCTCGGTTGCGAACTGCCAGGGTTGCAAGATCAACGTGAGTTGCGAAGTGCCGTAGTTGCGAAATGTCTAGTTTTGAAATTACCCGGAGCAAAAAAGTGAAGTATTCAAAATATCGAACAACTCGATTGCAGAATGTTAACATTTATCAAAGGGAATATGAAAATTTTCAATGGAATATAGCAAATTTCCATAATTCATTTTTTGCCAATTTCAATTTTCAATCTGAGCCTCGAACTCAGTCTTCTTCTTGGAAATGAAGGCTTCATAAGCAGCTTGGTCTGCTGGAGACTGACTCTTGATGAAGGTTTCAACTTGTCCAATGAATTGGTCAAACAATGGACGGGCGGTTTTACGGTCGGTTCCGGAGACCTTGGTTGGTTTCAATGAAGCGTAGTCATTGGCAATTCTCATGATTCCATCGGTGGCTTGAGTGGAAAGTCCGGCGGCTGTGAGTTCGGAACGGGTGTTGTCTGAAACAAAATTGGGGCTACTATCGACGTAAGTTTACTCAAAATGGGATCTTAGATCCCTTGCTAGAGCTCAAACGAAGAATCAGAATTAAACTGACCGTTTGGCCAACCTCCTGGAGCGCAATAGACAAGAACAATAGCAGAAAGACAGAGGAATGCCTTGAACATTATGAAAGGCGAGTTGATGATTCTGAGTGCCTGCCCTTATCCTTTTATACTATTTTCATACCGTACTCTCTATTGGTAATAATTTCACAGTGATTCATCTTTGTCCCTCAATTTGTGACATTTGGGCACAAAAACTAAACGGGTCTGGTAACTCTGACAGTATCTGCAAGTCTTCTCAGTAGCAACATGTAACAAAAAAACATCATTTGTTCTTCATGGTTTGTTTAGCTGTTGTTGGTAAAGATCTACATTGTGGTCAAAGTCACAATCTTCACGGAAGTTCGGTTATGTAAGCGAAATTCAAACACTGAACATTGCTTTTTAGATTAATGCCTTGAACATGCACCAGGAAGCCCCAAGTTATTAAAAATACAAAATAAGGAGCCTCACGTTATAAAATTAATACATGATTGTTTATTACTACAGCAAAAATAACGCATGTGTTCCAAAAACTTTGTGACATTTACCATAGAACAAACAGTAGTAGACATCATAAAAGAGTACACATAAAGTTATGTGGCCGCCGGTCACAAATGTCAACACTAGACTGCCAGTGAGGAGATGACTCACTGCACTTTTTGTGCAATAGAGCACAATTGTAAAATGGTATAAAAGGATATGAAGAGTTAGTTAAAGCCATCAACTACCAGTTTGTCAAAAAACAACATGTTCAAGTCTCTTCTCCTCATCTCTGCACTTTCTGTCCTTGCTGTCTACTGTGCTCCAGGGGGATGGCCAAATTGTTAGTTATTTTTCATTAATGATTTAAGAAGAGATAAAATGAAAAAGTAATACTGTACCTAACTTGTCTCTTTTCAGCCGAAACTCGTGCTGAGCTCCAAGCCACCGGACTTTCCACTCAAGCTACAAATGGAATCATGAGAATTGCCAACGACTACGCTCCATTGAAACCAACTAAGGTCTCCGAAATCGACCGTAAAACCGCCCGTCCATTGTTTGACCAGTTCATTGGACAAGTTGAAACTTTCATCAAGAGTCAGTCCCAAGCAGATCAAGCTGCCTATGAAGCCTTCATTTCCAAGAAGAAGGCTGAGTTCGAGGCTCAGATTGGAAATTAAAATTGGCTGCTACATTCCATTGAAATGTTTTATTTTCCCTTTGATAAATGTTAACATTCTACATTCGAGTTGTTTGATATTTTCAAGACTTCACTATTTTAATCCCTTGGGAATTTCTGGAGATTCTTGCTCCTCAAAATAAATATTCTTATTTGAAAAATTGAAATACTTTCCCGGTGACCGAGAGATGATCCTCTACAGTGTGTCATATTTAACTTTACATTCGTTATAAGATCAGTGTCTCAAAACGTAGATGTTCAATACGGTTATCCGACAATTCGAGCAGATTTTTGAAATATGTGATATTTTATTTAGGCCCCGGAACCCCAGATTTTTTTTTTGACTTTCCGTGCAAACTTCAAAGCAGGATGACGCAGTTGGGACTGAGAGTTTTCAAAAAAATTTTACACCGCTATGCAATCCAATTTTTTAATTTCAACTTTGTTTTCAAGTTATGATCGATAGTTCATTTTGTACTTTTTTTCAAAACACTAACCAAAATACATTTTTTCGAGAAATTTGAAATTTTGATCTTTTGGCCATGCCGGGTGTTAATTGTGATTTTGAGAAATCATGACGACTTCGAAAGATGATGAAAAGTTTTCCAAACTTTTTGTTATCTTCAAAAAAAATCTTGAAGTTGTCATGTTCCAGTCTGCTCCAAATTTTTTCACTTTCGCAGATTTCCTGAGTTTGCCATTTTTTCAATTTCCGGGTCTAGACAATTTATACAAATTTGAGTTTTAATTATTTGTTCAAAGTTTGATTTTGATCTGTTTTACAGTACTCTAAATCGTAGGCTACAGTAACTACAATAATTTGAAAAAAAAAACTACTGAAATCAGGTTTTCCCACACCCAACTGCAACCGATTCTTGAAACTCAATGTGTTTTGAAACCAATTTTTTTCTTCCGTGTGAGTGTTGTTACTTAATGAGAGAAAACAAGGAAAAATCAAGAATCAGAAAAAAACAAGAATTTTCAAAACAAAGCCTTGTCAGTATCATGGCATCTGCATTCCACATAAAATCAGTCATCTGGAATTTCCCAAAAAAATTGCTCATTACTCACTGTTTCTCGGCTCAAACATCGTCGTCTTGTCATATTTCCTACCGTATTTTATGGTCACGAAATGTCGGAGAACTCTCATTCTCATTCTCACTCCCATTCACATGATCCGGAAATTGATGGGGTACAGTAAGTTAATTTTTATAGAGAATACGGTAGTCCAGAAATTAGGAAAGCGGTAGATCAAAATGAAAGTGTTTGTAGATCGGAAGCATCACATTTTTTTCAGAACCTTCTCAGACATAGTGCAATCGTTTGAGCAATATTTTTCCAAAATCGGTGCGATCCTCAACCTACTCCATCTACTGGTACTAACCCGAAAGTCTATGATGACCTCTTCAGTGAACGCTATATTGATTGGCATTGCTCTGTGTGACTTTTTAACTATGTCTAATGTGATACGTGCCCACTATTTTGTGATTAATCCGCTGGGTACTGATTGGTAAGTACACAATATTGCAAACATGCTCCATTGCTAATTTCAGTACCCCACCTCCGACCCTAGTTCGAATGAACATTGAGTGGTTTCTGACCTCATTTCAAAACGGGTTACGTCGTTGCTCATCGTGGCTCGCTGTACTAATTGCCCTTGTTAGATATCTAGTCATCAGTAGAATGCTGAATCAGAAAATTGCAAGTCCTCATTTCGGATTTGCTCTGGTGTTTGGCTCGATTTTGCTCAGCACATTTTTCTCTGTCTTGTTTTTTTCGGAGTTCCATTTTGGACAAATTGACACATGGCATCCTGAAAAAACCTGCTCTGGTTATGATGCAAATTGGAGTCAGCCAATTTTCGGGCAACTGTGCAATGAGTTGTATGAAGTGCAAGAGGGTTTGTTTCATAGAATTCAGCTTGTACTAGAAGGAATTGTGGGGAAGGTAATAAAGCAATAAATCTTCAAAAATTAAAAAAAAATTTCAGTTAGTCCCTTGTATTATGTTACCTATTCTGACTGGCCTATTACTCTATAAACTCAAAAAATCTCATCAGACTGTTGCAATAGTAGAGGTCTCAGTATCAATAAGACATCATAGGTAACCTCACAAAAATATGTTATATTTTTCGTCTTAAAATTTCAGATCCCAGCACAAAGACCGTATGACTTCTATTGTCATTTTCATTGCTATCACTTTTCTCATCACAGAATTCCCACTGGGCATTGTGTACCTAGCAAATGCTATCTGGCACCATGACGACGATATCCAGTGAGTTTCTTGTCCTCGAGGAGTACAAAAATCGAGTTTTGTTTTAGAAAGATTATCAAAACTGTGGAATTCCTATGTAATGCTATTTACACAGCGAACGCTTCACTTCACTGTTTGATATGCTTTTCAATGTCTACACCGTATAGAAAAACAGTTTTTGATCTACTTTCTATTATTCCTCTTGTGAGAAAACCCCGCCAGACTACAGTATCTGTGGTCTCCAAAATAACATATTGAACTTTTCAATGATCTTACATATCTCGTTCAAGAGTTCAATGAACGCTTGATCTTTTGGTTTTCTCATTATCCTTGTCTTTTGTTGTTTTTTTCTTCAGATCAATAATTTTTGTAATGAGAATGGAAAAATCAAACTAAATCTTAAAAATTTTCTGCAAAATGGGCTCATGTCTTATCCTAAAACGGAAGTAAAACTTTCCGCAATTCAAATTCATCAAAATTTTTGAGTTCTGATTCCTCACGAAATCAGACAGCCAAAGTTCAGTGAACCATGTGCTCTTGGTTCTGGTCATTTCATCTCTTAGATTTTCTCATCATCATCATTTTTCTTCCATTTTCTAACTATGATTTCCATGATTTCCCAAAGTTTTGACCAACATGGATTCAAGGAAATTGACGATCAAGTATCGCAATTTTTTCAGTAAGAAACGAATCTGTATTCATGAGAAAAAGTTTTAAGAATTTTCCAGAGCCGTTGCATTCTACTGTCTACACCTTGAGTTTGTGTTCTCAAAGCTTGGAGCATTTCTGAATGTGTTTCATTTAATAGTGTTGTGCCAAAAATCTATGAGAACTTCTTCAACGAATATTATAATGATTGGGATTGCGATTTGTGATTTTGTCTGTATGAACATTATCATCAGGAATGGCTATGTTACACAGGAGATGATGGAGTTATGGTAGGTGGAACTAGAAACACAAAGTTCTAAACTTGAGCTCCAAAAAAAAAGTTCAAAAATCCAGTTTTCACATTTCGATAGTTTGCATAAGGAAAATGAACCCAAGGTTGTGAAAGTTCAAACTTATTTTGAGCAAGACATTTTCTGAACGTTTTAGAACATTTCCCTTGACTCATGCTATTCGTTTTCTCGAATGTCAACTCTTCATTCCAGTACCCCTCCCCGCTCTCTAACCCAAATGCGCTTCGACTGGTTTTTGACCTCCGTACACAACGGATTACGTCGATGCTCCGCGTGGCTCGCCATGTTAATGGCAGTGGTCAGATATCGAGTCATCAGTGATGTCACCATCAAAAATGGCAAATACTCCACTCCAAGTTATGGATGGAAAGTCACACAAAGAGCTTTTTTCATCAGTTTCTTATTCACATTATTATTTTACTTCCATGTGGACATCGTGGAAGTCACCACATGGCAGAAGGACGCCAGCTGTAAAGGGCCTGATGAGCCTCTTCCGATTTATAGCCAAAAATTTGATGACTTTTTTGAAGCTAACAATGCGTTCTTCTCAAGAGCCAGACTGATTTTGGAAGGGATTTTTGCGAAGGTACCTTAATTTTCTAACAAAATTTTTTATGACTGGTTTTTTTAGCTTATCCCTTGCTTTACCTTGACCATCCTCTCTGCCATGTTGCTCATTGCTATGAGAAAATCTCAAATTGCTTCTACTGTAGAGATTTCGGTATCTAATAAAAACATTAGAAAATCTCGAAAAGAGCGAACAACGATTCTCATTGTTTTTATTGCCCTGTCATTTTTTATATCTGAAAGTCAATTAGGTATAGTCGACCTGTACAAAGGCATCTGGAGGGGTGAATTAACGAATGAGTAAGTGTGTGTGTTTCATTTTTTCCGAAATTTTCAAGTCTTTTTTCAGAACTTTGGCTCAAAATATAGTCTACATCTGTGATGCTATATTTACTATCAACGCTTCTATACATTGCTTAATATTTTTCGCAATGTCTTTTCAATATCGGAAAACTGTCTGGAAGTTGGTTGGAAGGTTTAATTGTTACAAGATCAAAGTAAGGGTACTGTATATTTATAACCAATAAATAAATTTCATTTTCAGAAACAATCTCAAGTGGCGACTGTGTTCAGCAGCAAAGATTTTTGACTTCATTTTCAATAAATGCAATTGTCATTTCATGAATCAGTTGTTTACCTGCTACTGTCGATTTGAGGAGTTGTTGCAGTTTACTTAAAGCAGAAAACTTTTTCCTTAACGGTAATGTATCCCGTTTGAGGTACGGCTTTTTGGACGAGACTGTGCTGAATGAAACAAGCATAAAAAGTTATGTAAGGGGTTGAAACCGTTTTTGTGCCTTATTAACGGCCTTCGAGAAAATCAACTTTTTGTCAAAATTTCACGAAATCTGAAATTTTCATCTTCAAAGGGCCATAACTTGGTTTGTTCTTGACGGATTTTTGCAAACTAAAGTGGGTCATAAACATAAAACATTCAAAGATGTAATTCTAAAAACAATTATGTTTTTTCTATTTGTGTAAAAAAGTTATTTGTTAAAAATCATGAGTGTCAAAGCACCAAGGATGGCCTAAAATTTTTTTGGGAGTATAACATTTTTTGGATTTAACTTATAATGAAAGTCCGTGTTAGATTTAGTATAAAAACATAATTTGTTATAGGGGTAACCGTCCAAATTTGAAAAATAATTTTGATTTAATAAAATTTCATTTTGACTTTTTTGAGAAATTTGAAATTTCTCACAATTTTTGTACTGAACTCTAAAAGATTGTTTTGAAACCAAAATGTTCAAGATTTGAGCTTTTCAATAATTTTTAAATCGTAAGATTTGCTCAAGTTTGAAGCATTTTATGACCGTTTGAAGTTGGAAGCCTGATTTTGAGGTGCCCTCTGGAGGTCGAACAATGAAAATGATCCTAGAGCTTCGAAACTTTTTGCATTTTGTAGATAATTTAGATACAAAACATATTGTCATTTGCAACTTTCTTCCATCTCTTCATCCTTGTTCGTAAAATAGCAAAAGGAGAAAATCGCCATTCTGATGGGCTCGATATTATACTTCGCAATTTTACGAACGAGGATGAAGAGATGGAAGAAAGTTGCAAATGACAATATGTTTTGTATTCAAATTATCTACAAAGTGCAAAAAATTTCGAAGCTCTAGGATCATTTTCATTTTTCGACCTCCAGAGGGCACCGCAAAATCAGGCTTCCAACTTCAAACGGTCATAAAATGCTTCAAACTTGAGCAAATATTACGATTTAAAACTTATTGAAAAGCTCAAATCTTGAACATTTTGGTTTCAAAACAATCTCTCAAAGTTCAGTGCAAAAATTGTGAGAAATTTCGAATTTCTCAAAAAAAGTCAAAATGAAATTTTATTAAATCAAAATTATTTTTCAAATTTGGACGGTTACCCCTATAACAAATTATGTTTTTATACTAAATCTAACACGGACTTTCATTTTAAATTAAATCCAAAAAATGTTATACTCCCAAAAAAATTTTAGGCCATCCTTAGTACTTTGACACTCATGATTTTTAACAAATAACTTTTTTACACAAATAGAAAAAACATAATTGTTTTTAGAATTACATTTTTGAATGTTTTATGTTTATGACCCACTTTAGTTTGCAAAAATCCGTCAAGAACAAACCAAGTTATGGCCCTTTGAAGATGAAAATTTCAGATTTTGTGAAATTTTGACAAAAAATTGATTTTCTCGAAGGCCGTTGATAAGGCACAAAAACGGTTTCAACCCCTTCCATAACTTTTTATGCTTGTTTCATTCAGCATAGTCTCGTCCAAAAAGCCGTACCTCAAACGGGATACATTACCGTTTAATTCAAAAAAATTTTTTTCATAAATTTTTATTTTTTGAAGCATCTCCGAAGCTGCTTCTCGACTGATTTATAAACTATGATAACAAAGTTTGTTAGTATAATCCCAGTAGCAGAAAACAGGGCATGGACGGTTCCAAGAAAACTGTCCTATACAAAAGTATCTTCAGCTAATTCTATGAACACGGCAATTCTTGAAAAAAATGAAGAGAACGTAAACGATCCAATCCCAGCGGGACTAAGCTATAAGCCAAAACTTTACCGAAGTGTATTATTTTTTGTGAGCCTCACTCTCAAAAGCTACTCTAAGCCAAGTCTTCATTCATTATGGATTTACTCCTTCTGAAAAATACACTGTTTTTTGAGGTTATTAATAACTGGCCAGATACAAATGACTGTCCCAAAGATGTTACTAGAGCCGGATGGCCGATTTTCGGAGTGTACTTATTAGTATCGGGATCCATACTATTGGTATTTCTTGCAGAGTTTGAGTGTAATTTTTTCTGCTTTACAGGCCATCTACTTCCTCTGCTTCCTTGCCATCATCAAAATCAAATCCTATGCTCCAGAATATCAATTAATCCTATTCATCTCGATATTCGACATGGTCGCTTTATTCATCGGCTCACCTATGGCTGGATACATCACCATCAAGGAAATCATTCCCTGCGACTACCCCAAAGTGTTTTACATTGCTGGATGTTTTACGATGTTCACATGGCTTTTCAACTGTGTCGTCTGCGTGGTTCTTGCGATGGAACGGTGCTCTGATGTGAATTCAGAATTTTTCCTCTCATTTTTGTTCCAGAAAAAGATGTTCAAACGTGTGAAACTTGCACTTTTGGTGTATGGGGTTATCTGTCTCTTGTTCTCCACGCCAGTGATGTTCAGTCCAGAGTATATCAATGTTCGTATTGAACCAGCAACTGTTGAGAATGAAAAAGAGGTATTAGCGATATTCGCCAAGGGAAAACGCGCTCCATCGCCAACTTGGCTGAAATTTGAATTTTCAGAATTCCCGTTGTTTTGAAAACTGCGAAACATGTTTCGGTGGGTGCGTGGACTCCCCTTCGAGCGCTGCCCGAGTTATCCACAATGAGTCCACGCACCCAAAAAAACATGTTCCGCTGTTTTCAAAACGGCGGGAAAGCTGAAAATTCAAATTTCAGCCAAGTTGGCGATGGAGCGCGTTTCCCATTGGGCAATATCCCTGATATGCATTTTGATAGATTCTTAAAATTCAGAAAACTGTTTCAGCCAAGTCTCACCACCAACAACTGGCTCGCCTGCAACAATTTGGTAATAGCAGCTGGACTCACAAAAATCAAAAAGTAAATTTTTTGCAGATAATCCTCCAAGGGGTGGTTATGTGCTTCTTTCACTCCGCCACAGCGTGCACCTACATTTATGAACTATACTTTTCTCCGCGGATCCCTGTATCGGTAGCTGGAGAAGTGTTCTGGCAATTAGCCAGTGGATGTCTTGGAATTGTGTACTTGACTCTTAACCGTACTATAAGAAACACTGTTATCAAAATGGTGATACCCAAGTGGATTCGTGCAAAGTTTGGATGGCATATCGGTGTGGAGGAGCATTTAGCTGTGGAGCAATCAGCTGGAGTTGCTGTTGTGAATGCTGCTGGGTTGCCAGTGAAATTTGATAACTTTTTTCCAAGTTAGAGACTGTTTTTCTCAACAAGTATTCATTCATTAGCCAATTAATAGTTGGGAGTAACAATAAAAAGTTTCCTATCGAACCTTGCAATTTTCATAAAACTTGGTTAACTGGATTACTCAATACACGACTAGACAAAATCATCCCCAAATGCTTTTTTCAAATTTCTGTCTCGTTCCCAAGAAGGCGAAAAATAATGAGTTTTGTCTGATATGTCTTTTTGTCAAAACAGTGTCACACAAAGACACACTCGACAAACCCGAACTAACTTGGCTTGGTTACCATCTTATTTCCTACATCATTTTTGTTCCTGGCTTATTATTTTCAGCCTTTTTTCTGATGATTGCCTCTATATCAGTGGCGTTCCGTGGCGACACCAAAGATAAAGCTGACAAGTTTAATGAAGTGGCTTTTCAGTAAGTGGTTCTGAAATTAATCTTCATTAGTTACTACAAGTTCAGAAAACTGGTGGCGTGTAGTCTGGCATCTGAGTTTTTTGCCGCGAACATTGGTAGTGTACTGAATTTCATTCATTTGTTGGTTTTAGTGAGAAGGTCTATGAGAACATCTTCCACAAATATCATACTGATTGGGATCGCAGTTTGTGACTTGGTTTGTATGTTGGTGGTGGCTCGCAATGGTTTTGTTATGTGGAGTGTTTCAGGGGAATGGTGAGTTGTTGATGTTAATTTGAAATTCAGAATTTTCTATTAGTTTTGAAAAAAATTGTCAGTTTGAAAAACGATAAATGCTGTCCGCCGTCTGCTGGCTGACCACTGTCGGTCATCGGTTGGCGGTCAATCTGCGGTCGGTTGAAATGAGGGACCTATTGGATCTTTTAACGAACCTACAGTAACGACCATTCGTTTTTATCATTTTCAGTTGAAAAACGCCAACTTTGAGTGGCTGAAAAACTAACTCAAAGTAGTTATTTCTGTTTGAGAATTTGAGGGTATATGAATCAAACCTTGAACTTTAATTTTGTAGTTGACAACTTTTTTGTACCTTTTCAATCGAAAAAGTTACGCACAGAAACCTTTGTCGATGCCAAATTTTGCTCGATTTCAGTGCTGATTCTCGAAATTTTTTGAGCATTTTTTTTCGATATACAGTTCAAGGGAAAATCGTCAACTTTTGATAGCTGAAAAAGTAATTCAAAGTCGCTATTTCTGTTTGAAAATTTTTGAGTGTATCAATGAAATCTTGAACTTTCATTTTGTAGTTGACACTTTTTGTGCAAGTCCAATCTGCCAAGATATGGTACATACCACCTCGAAAATTTTCGAACAGAAAAAGCGACTTTGAATCACTTTTTCAGCTTTCCAAAGTTGAGGATTTTCCACTGAAAATGACAAAATCGAATATCATTATGGCCAATACTGTACATGATCTTTCCTTAGAACTCTTCTCAAACAACATTATTATTCGACCATGACTCATTTTCAGTTCAGCTCCCCGTTCTCTGAATCAAATGCGTCTGGACTGGTTCCTCACCGCATCACACAACGTATTACGTAGAAGTTCCGCTTGGCTGGCAATGCTCATGGCCGTTGTCAGATACCTTGTCATATCCAATATCACCATTCGAAATAGTAGATTCTCCTCGGCAGAATATGGTCTGAAAGTTGCCTTCATCCCAGTTGTCATCAGCATAGTTTTCACTATCCTATTTTTTCCTTCAATGGATCTTCAACAAGTTGGCACGTGGACTCCGGGGCCAAAATGCCCCGGATTGAATCCGATGTACCCAATTTTTGAGCAAAAGGAAAATCAATACAACGAGGATAAAAATGACCCGGTTTGGAGAGCCGGGATGATAGTGGAAGGGGTGTTTTCAAAGCTGATCCCATGTTTTACACTTCCTGTTTTAACTATTTTCTTGCTATGTGGCATGAAAAAGTCTCTTGCAAAATCTTCGTCTACAGTAGAAACTGCGAACAAGTCAGTTAGGATTTCAAGAGCTAACCGGACCACAATTTTGACTATTTTGATAGCTGGGACTTTTTTTATATCAGAATTTCCACTGGGAGTTGTGGATTTGTATAAGGGGATATTTGTGGACGATCAGTCAAGTTTCAGGTACTTTTATTTTTTGAGACCTGGCTGATCGAAGAACTAAGATTTCAGATCCTTCGCTGTAAACCTGATGTTCCTCTGTGATGCGTTATTTTCCATCAATGCTTCTATCCATTGCTTGATTATTTTCATAATGTCATCCCAGTACCGGAGAACCGTTTGGAATATTTTGAGATGTTGCAGAAGCAGAGTAGGCTAATGTCTGAATTCGAGAAGTTTTTATGAAGTTCACTTTTAGAAATCATCTCCAGTGGCGGCGGTTTCAAGCAGTTTTTAACAACATCGACTTTAAAATCATCGGTTTTTCTACCACATGTTTACAAATAATGCTTCTTTTTTTTCGATTGTTATCTAGTTGAAAGGGTTTTCCAACTAATAAATCATCTTGCTTCAGAATTTCAACAAATTTCATGAAAATTGGTTCTTCAAAATGACAGAAATAGTGTTTTGCTTACGACAAAGTGTCAGTGTCAGCAGGTAGATCAAATTTGGAAAAGTAGACCCACACATGTCCCTTTTGTGTGTAGACCTACCCCTTCATTCAGCCAATTTTTGATCTATCCTTATTGATTTTTGGCGCCAAACCTGCCCCTTCTCTCCTCGATCCCCTCTGCCATTGTGATTAATTTTTGATCTCCTTATTGATTTTTTTGGCTCTAAACTTGCCCTCCTCCACTCAACCCCCTCTGCCATTGTGATTAATTTTTGATCTATCTTTATTGATTTTTTGGCGGTAAACTTGCCCTCTCTGCCATTATGATTAACTTTTCATCTATCCTTATTGATTTTTTGGCGCTAAACGCCCTCCTCCCTCTCGATCCCCTCTGCCATTATCATTCCTTTTTCATTTTTCATTTTTGGTGCGGGATCGCCGACCAATTTCTATTGATTTTTTCCCGATTTTTTCGAATTTTTGGCTAGTCTCCATTGTTATTCCGCCTTTTTTTGTTTTTAGTTTCTGCTGATATCGTACTAACTAAAAGTTTGATTTTTTCCAGGGTAACAGCCAAGCCGCAAGGAACGCTTGCATCGATGGATCATAGGAGGTGTCCGATTTCATAAGGCTGAGGTACGTTTTTTGAGTTTTGAGTGTCCGTGATTTGAGAACTCTCTGGTGGTCTGTTATTCTGAAATTTTGGTTTCTGAAGCCAACTTTGGGTTTTTTTTGAAAATGACTAGAAAAATCGAAGACTATGTCGGAGGATGCTCTGAATCCAGCAATATTCTCATATCTTCAAGTTATTTTCTAAAATTCGATTTTTTTCAGACTTCGAGGATCGAACGGTCGATTGGATCGTGTTGAACCAAAGGATCGGCATGTTTGCGAGAGTTGGTGGCCGATCGGTGTCCAGACGAGGGAGCGGAATGGAGAGGGGAAGAGGGCCGATGGTGTCGAGGGGTCTCGGAAACAATTGTTCATAGGTTCATCGGGTTGATATGAGCAAGACACACACACACTAGAGCTGCTGTTAAGGTGTCTTCTTAGAAATAGGGTATTAGGAAGCGAATAGAAGAACGCATAATAGGGCGCTATCATATGTATAAGGATTCACCTTGCGATCTTCCTATCTGGATGTCCAGTCTCTTCGGAGACTGTTAAGGTGGATTTTTAGACATACGGTAGTCAAAAGTAGGAGAAAAATATTTCACTATCGCAGATATAGGTACTCACCTTGTGTTTATTTTCGAGTTGCAGTGACCTAGTGTTTTGTAGCGTCCTGTTGTTAGGGGAATAAAAATGGTAGCGAGATTAAGATGAAAACTTTGCTTAAATTGGGCTCGGAGAAGTTGTGAGAGCATATCTGCGGAAATAAATGATGGGGAAGACATGGGCTCGGAGTTGAATGTTTTGCTAAATAAATTACGTTTTTTCGGCAAATAAAAATGTGTATCATGTGTAACATAGGCCGTTAAAATACAAAGTGACAAAATCAAAATACAGCGTAAAATGAGAAACCTGTGAAAATGATGTTTAAGGTTGTCTCTTCATTCCTTTTTTTGTAAATTTCGCGATGTTTGGAAAATTTTAGGACCAGAAAATTGTCCTCGGATTTTGCAGGAAATCGATGAAATGGAACTTTCAGATGCTAACATCGGTGACGGCTGTTTCATTTTGAGATTTTTCAAGATGTTTTTCATGAAAGTCCAAACTTGAAAACTTTGTTCAATTTTTTCATTTGATCTTCAAATTCATTCATTCATTCATTTATTCCAGTTTCAAAGAATGGTGAGAACAATTAGTTCAATACTAACATCTCCCTTTTCTTGCTGGGGTCATCCGGATGTTCCTGCCATTTTCCAAGTTCCACGTCTTCTCTTTTGACCGGGTCATTCCACATGATCTTTTTTTTCCAAAAACATTCTCAAAAAGCATTCTCGTTTTTATTTTCACGCAGGGCGGGGAGTTTTCTCATCTCTCTGTTTCGAAGATAATTTCGGGAGTCCGGTTTCAGAACCCTGGCACGGAGGGAGCGTAGCCACAATGTCATCGCTAAGGAACCCGATGCCGACCCGAAAACACCGACGCGACGACCTGGCAAATCCCTGGTGGCTCAAGATGATACCTAACGACGACAAATTTGGCTCGAAGGTTTGATCTAAGAAAGTGGAGGTGAGATGTCGGAGTTGGACAAGAAGGAAAGATTATGATGACGAGGAGCCAAGGAAAAGGGATAGAAGCCGATTTCAATCACCCGGTGCTCATCGATAAATCGCCAGTTTGGAAACCACGTGGCTCAACTTTTTTTTTTTGGATCTTCAAATAACAAAGCTTTATTCTTCACACGTACGATCTTTACACCCACAATAACAGTGTGAAAAATTTCTACATCTACAAATCACGACTTTCCTTATTTTCCCACCAATTCTTGATCTTCGTGTTAGTCTTGTTGAGTTTTCACAACAACTACATAGACAGGGCAGTCTGTCTAGTTTTCTCAGGGAAGTGGAATTTTTCACGAATTGGACTTTTTTCCCCGTCACGGGCAGTTTCATTCTAGGACGAATCGCTTTTCGGACTTCTCCATTCCTCTAGTTAGTGCCTTCAAGATTATTTCTGATTTTCGTTTTTCAAGATGATTCCGATGATAGGCTCATCTTTCGATCCTAGCCAGTTTCAGTTCGAAGGAAGTATGGGGTCTCAGCTCTTTCAGTAAGAATTGTTCTTTAAAAAAAATAAAATTAACAAGGAAAAATTTTCAGACAAGTCGTATTTTACAGTCTCCGATTGGAGTTTTGGTTCTCCAGAATCGGAGCCTACCTAACTATTTTGAGCCTAATAATCCTCATTCAAAAATCTATGAGAACGTCTTCGATAAACATTATTTTGACGGGAATCGCGGTTTGCAATCTAGTTTGTATGATTGTAATTCTAAAGAATTGGTACCTGACAGAAGATATGATGAATCTATGGTAAGTTGAGAAATTTTTTGTTCTCCACATAAAAGTTAGATTACAGTACCCCTCCAAGAACTCTTTCCGAGTACCGTATGGATTGGATTTTGACAAACATCCATAACGCTTTTCGTCGTTGTTCCGCTTGGCTTGCAGTGCTCATGACTGCCATAAGATACTTTATTATCACGGATATTGCCCGGAAGAAGTACAGTATCTCGCGACCTCTTTTTGGTCTAAAAATTATTCTATTTGCCTTGATTTTGAGCTTTTGGTTCGCCTCTTTTTACTACTTCAACATGGACATTGTGCAGTATGGTACATGGAAAGCAGACGCAAAATGTGACTCTTATAAACTTGGAAATCTTCCGATATACGGGCGAAAATTCAATCCATCTTTTGAATACAACGGGTACTTTTTGACCCGAACAAAATTGATTTTGGAAGGATTGTTTGCAAAGGTGACATTTTCAAAAGGATCCAAATAATCTAATCCTTGAATTTTAGTTGATCCCTTGCACCATATCATCTGTCTTTACTAGTCTGATATTGCAAATACTTCGGAGAACATTGAGTACTTCTCTGTCTACTGTAGAAATATCGAATGGAAGCCGAATTAAAACCAAAAAGGATCGAACATCCTTGATTGCAATTTACATCTCGACGTTGTTCTTCCTGTCGGAATTTCCGATAGGAATCGTGGACATGTACAAAGGAATCTGGAGCCCTAAAGATTATAAGTGAGCCTTTTTGGATAATTGGCCTAAAAGTGACCTAATTTATCTTCATTTTCCAGCGAAATTGCCGAATACGTTGTCCTCCTTTGCGATTCCATCTTTACCATCAACACTACTTTACATTGTGTGGTCATTTTCCTAATGTCGTCACAGTACCGAAGAACATTCTATAATTTGATCAATCTTGTAAACTGTTTCAAGAAAAAGGTTAGAGAAACTGTGAAAAATTTGTATATTTTAATTGGATTTTTCAGGGCGCTCCTCGATCAGTGACGGTTGTTCATAGCAGTTATTGATAATTAATTATTAGCTTTTCGATTAAATGTGCTCAAGATGTTACTTTGAAATGAAGGTGTCAACTAGGATACCATGATAAATTGTTGAATTTTTTGCGTGTACGATCATCGCACCCACTACGTGAAACGACTCTCATTTTGAATCTGAACAAATCCAATTTGGCAATAGCTGATGAGACATGTTCTAGAAGTTTTCTTTGACGTACCCGTTAATCAACCTATTAGCGATATTTTCCAAGGGAAAACGCGCTCCATCGCCAACTTGGCTGAAATTTGAATTTTCAGCATTCCGCCGTTTTGAAAACAGCGAAACATGTTTTGGTGGGTGCGTGGACTCCTCGTGGACAACTCGGGCAGCAGTCGAGTTGTCCACGAGGAGTCCACGCACTCACCAAAACATGTTTCGCCGTTTTCAAAACGGCGGGAAAGCTGAAAATTCAAATTTCAGCCAAGTTGGCGATGGAGCGCGTTTCCCCTTGGGGAATATCGCTAATATAGATAAATGAATTTCATTTCCTTATTCTAATTTTTTTTGTCACATGTTGTGTTTTTTTAGAAGAAAAGACGAAATACACACAGTGCTGTCTATGTAGTTTTCCCATACTTGTCAGATTACTCTCACATGAGGAAATGAGAAAAATGATAGAGTTGAGCGCTTCCAGTCTATCCATTTCTCATATTTCTTTCCTCAGTTGTTTTGTCTTCACTTATTCGATGATCTCAATTTTAATATTTCATCATCAGAGATATGTGAAGCTCACTGATTTGGGTCCGGATTTTTTTGGGTAAGCTTTGATCCTCCTTTCGAGTTAAACTTACGACATCTTGATTTTTAGAGGCATCATAACAAACAGTCTATGGCTTCAATTCCTGTTCTCAAAAGTTGGAACTATCTTGAACATTTTACACTTGATAGTGATGACGAGGAAGCCAATGAGGTCATCGTCCACGAACATTATGATCACTGGTATAGCAGTGTGTGACTTGGTCTATATGGTTCTGACGATGCACGACGAATCTATATTGGATGAGTTGATGAAAGAATGGTTAGTTGTCTGTGGTTTTTTCAAAAAATTTCGACTTGCAGTATACCTCCGCGCACCCTTTTTCAACTGCGCACGGACTGGCTCATTGACTCGATTCATAACGCTTTTCGCCGATGTTCTGCTTGGCTTGGGACGCTTATTGTTGTAATCCGATACCTTATAGTATCAGATATATCTGGCAAACCCAACAAATACTCGACTTCAAGTTTTGGCCTGAAAGTTGTCGTTTTAACACTTTGCACTGCGATATTGTTCAGTATCGTAGGCCACGTGCACCTCGAGTTTCTGGAGATGGGAACATGGAATTCAAAATGTACAAATATATCTTTACCATTGTATAGCTATCGGCAGACTGCACTTTTCGAAAACAACAACGCATTTTTGTCAAGAGTCCGCTTCCTCACTGAGGGTATCGTAGGAAAACTTATTCCGTGTTTCGCGCTTCCAGCTCTTACTATTATGCTACTTCGAACAATCTGGAACGTTCCCAAAATTTCTACACCGATTTCTTCAAACTCGTTGAAAAATTCCAACCTGACGAAATCTCGGAAAAATAGAATAACGATACTCACTATCTGTATTGCCGTTTCGTTTTTCATTTCGGAATTTCCCATTGGCGTGGTGGATGTTTTGAAGGGGATTCAGAGGAGGACTTTTGATTTTCAGTAATTTTCAATTTTTTTTCTTCACCAAATATTTTTTCAGAGACCCTGCAAATGCAATCGTTTTCCTAGGCAATGCCATTTTTACCATCAATGCTTCGTTGTATTGCTTGATGCTTTTTGCAATGTCTAGCCAGTATCGAAGTACTGTCTATAACGTTCTGATCCATGTTTTTCTCAATACGAAAGCAATGCTTAGTGGGCCATTGTAATGTATTTGCTAGATTTATGTCACAAAATTGCAACTTTTCAGTGAAGCCTCTCTGTGAAGTCTGAATAAATTATTATTTTTCTTAAGCTGTACACATTTTTCGAACGGAGATCAAATTTTATCTGGTTCTCACAGACGAACTAAAAACAACGAGCCACACATACATAGACATATTTTCTCATCAGAAAAATAAGACACGAGAAAATCAGTGAGCCGTACTTCACATTATTTTTCCTAGCCATCTCATTTTTTTTCAGTTCCTCATCGTCATGATTTCCATTACGACATTAGGCAAACCTTCTAGTGATACTATCCAGAACTACACGTCGGAGTTTTTTCAGTGAGCTTCGCAATTTGGAAGATTCATCCATAAAAGTATTCAGACGTTTGGTTTCTTGGAGTCTACTCGGTGAGGCTATTTTTGCAAACATTGGGTTAGTTCTGAACTTGCTTCATTTGATTGTCTTAACAAGAAAGTCTATGAGAACATCTTCTACAAACGCGATTCTGACTGGAATATCCGTTTGTGATTTGATTTGTATGTTGGTGGTAGCAAGAAATGGATTTCTTACATCTGATATAGCGGACCCGTGGTAAGTTTCAGAAAAAAATGAAGAAAACGAAAATTGTCTTACAGTTCACCTCCGCGTACTCTAAACCCAACGCGTCTGGATTGGTTCTTCACCGCTGTACATAATGCATTACGTAGATGCTCCGCTTGGCTGGCAATGCTCATGGCCATCGTTAGATACCTCGTCATTACTAATATTACTATCAGAAACAGTAGATTTTACACAACGCAGTTTGGGTTAAAACTATCTATATGTGCACTCTTTGTTGGTGTCATTTTTTCTTATTCATTTTTTCCGTCCGAAAATATTGGACAAGCTGGCACTTGGCATTTTCCACCGAATTGTAGCTTAGCAGGAATGATCTATCCAATATTTCTTCAGATGGAAAATCAGTTCAGCGATTGTGATAGTGCAACTTCGAGAGCTGGAAAAATCATTGAAGGACTGTTTTCAAAGGTTTGTAAGAGCGCGAGGCTCAAAAATGTTCAAAAAAAAGTTTCTAGTTGATCCCCTGCTTCACTTTGCCGATTATCACTGTTCTCTTTGTTATTGGAATGCGAAAATCAGTTGTAGCAAGAACGTCGTCCACTGTGGAGACAGCTCATAACCAATCCGTCAGAAGATCCCGGACAAATCGGACCACAATTCTGACTATTCTCATAGCCGGAACATTTCTCCTTTCAGAATTTCCGTTAGGAATTGTGGATTTGTATAAAGGAATTTGGGTGGACGGCTCGAACTTCAAGTGAGCTTCTTTTAAAAGTTGTATAAATTTGATGTTTCTTTCTTTTTTAGACCCCTTTCACAGAATATCTCAATTTTTTGTGACGCCATTTTCTCAATTAATACTTCTATTCATTGTCTGATTATTTTTGTGATGTCAACCCAATATCGGAAAACAGTGTGGAATATTTTAGCAATTTTGAATTGTTGTAAAGTCGGTAACTGAAAATTGAAACCTGTAAAACACCAAAAATTTTCAGAAGCATTCGCGTATGGTTGCAGTTTCTGGAAGTAGCTGAAGACTTTTTTTTGCATATACTAATAGCTGTAACATTTTTCATTCTCATAAAGCATTGATCTGATTTTAGCTTGCCAAATTACACCCCTCTCACGTGAAGAAAAATTTTTATTCTACCTGAAAAACTGATAACAACAACAGGCAGTAACTACTGTCATGTTCGAATTCTCCCGTTGGACACGCCCACAGAGGAAGCGGCTGGAGGCAGTCGGGTCTGAGAGAGAGGAGAGGAGAGGTGAGGGTCTCACCTCCTCATCATCATGTATTTCTATTAATATATATTATTATTATCTACAGTTTATATTATCTTAATCACCATGTAAATAAATCTATGTAATGGAACCTATGTTAAATACATTCGGGTAAACTAAACAACAAGTATCAACTTGTAACGTGGAGGTCCCACCTTGAGGAGATACTTCACCGAGGTACTCTCCGCTATATTAACCTATTCAATATTCTACACTACTATATATTCTCATGTCATCTACAACACCATCCTACAACCGTAAGTCATCATGTAATACGCATACTTCATACGTTCAGTGAGCTGTGATCCCTCCGGGATTACACTTTAGTTCATAGTCTACTCGTTTTTGTGTTTCATTTTCTGCTTCGAGTTAGATGTGAATTGAAGAATCTTGAACGTCCGTCGAAAATCCTGTGTTCATTAATACTCTCGCCCGGAATACAGGTTATAGTAAATAAGTGAGTAGCTCTTTGAGAGAAATGGTTCTTGACCATGAGAGCTGGGCCGTAAGTAATTGAGAAAGACAAAAGGTTGGCCAACCGACGCTTTATATCCATTTGTTACTGTAACTTTTCATGTAGTAGTTTTCAAAATTCGCGCGCTAAAATTTAGGTTTTCAACAGTTAAGATGCAGATGCAATGGATGGTAAGCAATTATAGCATGTCATTTGTATGTATTTACCCATGCATGTTATTGTCTTCTGAAAATTTTCGACGTGTATAATGAATTTAACAAATTAATCACATATCCGGATATGCTACGATACGATATCGTATTCTATTGTATGCCGTAGTCTCTCACATGATGCACTTTTCATATCTAACAGATCAGAATATTCTATTGTTCCGATAGGTTATTTACAACCGGTTTGTAATACGGATTAAGATTCTCTAATGTTTACGACAGATGGAACACCGAAGAGATATGCATATCTTATCGAATAACAAAGAGGAAACAAAGGATAATACGAGATGACCCCGATTAACAAGATTGTTTACACATTTTTGCCGTTCTTATTCACAGATTAAATCTATCCTACAGTCATAAATCAAATCAGTGCGGGTAAACAAAGGACGATGGCAGATGGCTGTCCGAATATCTGACCTATATTACACTAAATGGCGGAGTCGGATCGCAAACCAAGACTCCCGAGGAGAACACTGAATGGACGCATATCAGTTGTGGTAGTTCAGAGATGCCGTTGTGACCCTCTAGATTCATGTTTTGTCATTTTGCTCTATTTTTCTGGTTATTCGCAAGCACTTATTCATATATTTATTTTGATAGTAACCCCACCCTCACTCCTCTCCCTCCCAACTCAAAACACCAGTTCTAATGTATTCTAATAACTCTCTGTGCTTTGTCAGAAGTTCTTTTACCAAATAACGAATAATGATCTTTCAGAAGTTTAAAATTAACAAACAAGCTAGAGCCAGAGACGAGAAACAGCACCTGCGTGCTCAACACCTTCAGCAAGCGCAAGCAGAGAGCCGGACTGCAGAACTTCAAAGAATATCCTCAACGACCACTGCTGACAACGACATTTGAAGGATCTACATTCCGAAATCAAGAAGGAAGTTCAAAATTAAAGTGCAAGGACGAAGGAGATGTATGGAAAAACCGATCGAGTCAAGAAACAAGAAGTGAAAAAAGGAATCATGACTTTTGTGAGAAGAAGCAGATGGAAGCGGAAACGATCAATGGATGCAAGATGAAGGAAGTGGAGCCGAAGAAAGCAGATTGGATGGAGTCGATGGATCAATGGAAGCCGATAGAAGTGGAACCAATGGACGCCGACGTGATGGAAGCCGAACCGATGGAAGCCGATTTCAAGGAATTCGAAATGGAGGAAGCCAAAGAAAGAAAAGCAGTATGGACGAATGCGGGAGCATTGGAGAAGGAATGGAAGGAAGCTGTGTCGAAGGATTGGAAGATGGTAGCGGCATGGTCGATAGCAGTCAGAAGAAAAAGGTTCATAATGGTCGGAATCCCAGGAAGCAGGATGATAATGGTGTCAGAAGATCCGAAAGACTCAAACTCAAGGGAAAGGTAAGGAATTGATCTATTGTATATTTATGTTTTCGAAAAATGTATTAGAATTGTAACCACACTTCATTTTATTGTTGAACATATTGTTTCTAGCTGACAAGACCCCTTCAAAATGTAATAATCAACCTTTTCAGAATCGACAAGTTAGTTTTTAAGTTTAAGAGTAGTATTTTTCTATTTTTCTCTCACTCTCTCTTTCCTATCTATTCATAATTTTCTTTACATGTATATTCTCTCTTTTCCTCACATTTTCTCAAATCTCTCTCAGCCGCATCTCAAGAATCAAGCTCAACACCACTTCAAGAATCAAGCTGAAAGAAGTTCACTCGTGGAAAACTCCCTCATTCGAGAAGCTCAATCATGGAACTGTGATGTGAAAGGCTGAGGATGGCAAACTGATTATGGCTGATATGGATAAGATTGCGGATATGGATTGCTGTTATGGATGGCCTGATTTTGTCGATCGAGGCGCTCGACTGGAGGAGCCGGGGATGTCATGTTCGAATTCTCCCGTTGGACACGCCCACAGAGGAAGCGGCTGGAGGCAGTCGGGTCTGAGAGAGAGGAGAGGAGAGGTGAGGGTCTCACCTCCTCATCATCATGTATTTCTATTAATATATATTATTATTATCTACAGTTTATATTATCTTAATCACCATGTAAATAAATCTATGTAATGGAACCTATGTTAAATACATTCGGGTAAACTAAACAACAAGTATCAACTTGTAACGCTACTAACACCCCTAATCCGTTTACCTTGATTATCCCCCGTAGGAATTTGGACGGCGTCTAGAAATGTGTGTCATTCTCTTTCGAAAAAAGTTATGGAGCCGTCTAGTACTACTGCCTCGTCAATCAATGAGACAATAAAGGATGTTTCTGTGGTAGTTAAGTAAGTTCATCATCGTAAATGCGCTCTATCGCACACCTAATAAAATTTCTTCCAGCGGAATCGGATCATTCCTCCAGCAGATCAATCTTATCCTTAGCTTCATCTCCCTTTTTGTCAATTTTTTCCACCTCATCATCCTATCTAGGAAGCATATGCAAACCAGCTCTACTAACATTATCTTAATTGGCCTTTCCATCAGTGACACCTTGATTATGTTGTCAACAGTGTACAAAAACTATTTTGCGGTTGATCGAGAAAACTCAGATTGTATGACATCCGATTACCGTATGAAGATCTATCTGGATATTCTGGTGTGGGCGGTGAACAGTTCCTTCAGAAGATGCGGCTGCTGGTTAGGAGTCCTAATGGCTACCGTGAGATATCTCATAGTTAAGAAAATCACAGTGAGCAAGTAAGTCTACAGTAATACCCCCTGGCGTGATTATTAATTTTTGTTGCAGATACGGTAACTGGTCGCAACCCAGAGTTGGCTGGTACATGGTGGTCGGAGTATTCATTATTAGCGGACTACAGACTACATTCTATCAGTCTCGTTGGGTCGTAGTGGAGAATAGAAGCGTTCCCTTACCTATAATGTAAGTTTAGGTCCTTTTTCATTTTTAAAATTTACTTCCAGATGCAAACAATTTCAAAGCATCTACAACATCCCTCAATTTTCCGTCATGCTCGCCCCATTCTTCAGCTTTGATGAACAAATTGTCTTGAGATGCTATTTGATGTTGGATGCTATTGTGACCAAGGTAAGTTCTACTAGGTAGGCGGTAACCTAAAATTAGGATCACTGAAGTTGACTCAGGAAAAGAAAAAAAATAACAAAAAACGTGATATGTTCCGAGTATGACTAACCAAATTTACTCGAGCCACTTCCACTTCCGCATGTGATTTCTGACCTTTTGGCGGGAAAACATGATAATTTAGTTTAGCTTCTGACATATAACAGAGATTAGGTGACATGTTTAGTCTGGTCATCAGAAATGAGAAATAAGCTATAGACGAAAATGATCGAACGAAAAGGACAACGTTGGAAAAAATAGGTTTATGGTTTCCTAGAACTTTGCGTTGGCGAAGCTTGGTAGCTTGATGGACTTGACTCAAAACTAAGGCTTAGCCTAAAGCTTAGCCTAAGGCTTGGGCTAAGGCTTGGGCTAAGGCTTGGGCTAAGGCTTGGGCTAAGGCTTGGGCTACGGCTTGGGCTAAGGCTTGGGCTAAGGCTTGGGCTAAGGCTTGGGCTAAGGCTTGGGCTAAGGCTTGGGCTAAGGCTTGGGCTAAGGCTTGGGCTAAGGCTTGGGCTAAGGCTTGGGCTAAGGCTTGGGCTAAGGCTTGGGCTAAATCTCGGCTTGGAACAGCTCATAATACATACAATTTGGCACCGTATATTCTATTTCAGTTTGTCCCCTGCTTTGCTTTCTCCATCCTCACCATCCTACTGGTTCGAGCGCTTCAAAAAATGAAGGTCCCCACGGAAAATAGTGGACGAATAATAAATAACACCGCTGAAGACAAGAAAGACCTCACCACAAAACTCATCATATTCCTGACCTTCACATTTTTCCTCACCGAAGGACCCCTTGGACTCATCTATTTGGTGAAGGTGTTCTACAATAAAAGCGATCCAATCAGGTAACTTTTTTTCTAGAACCGGGCTCACATGACGTTTCTGAATTTTCAGCGTCCTATCTACAGATTTTGTCATTTATTTTACCCTGCTGGTGACAATCAACTCGATTCTTCATCCGATTTCTTGTGTGCTTATGTCTAGCCAGTATCGGGATACGATTCGAAAAATGTGTGGCGTCAAGAAGAATACCAAAATGTCGTCAGCTAGGAACAAGACTAGCGTCGTGTCAGTGCAAGGGATCCAAATGACATAATTTCATGATTTTTTGAGCTTGAATAAATTATTTTGAATCTGCTCCAGTTTGATTGCAATAATCTCTAAGATCTCCTGATTTCTTAGTCAAGTGTACGTGACGCTTTTCAGATAAGCAATTGTTAATGACAGGTTTGTGGAACTAGAGGGAAGTTTTGAGTGCGGCTCAAGACCAATCTCTGAAAATCTTTCTGAGAAGAATTAGATGCAACCTTACAACCAATCTATTGATCGAATGCAAAGTGTTTTTGAGTAAGTCAAATTTGTGTAAAGTTTGTATTGTAGACCTTTAATCATTTTCAGTCACTGGGAGAACCAAACCTACTTTTTTCACTTCATCCTTAACGTTTTATCGGTTTTCATCAACATATTCCATATTTTCATCATCACTCGAAAGTCAATGCGTACCTCATCGGTGAACGTTCTCATGATTGGGATCGCTGTCTGCGATCTATGCTTAATGTTAACGTCAATCTACAAATATCTCCAGCTGGTCGACTGGGAAAATCCAGAGTGGTAAGTTTCATAAAATCTATATTCACACGATTGGTCCATAATAGAATACGGTGATGAACTGGGCTCTAGAATTTGATACTTTACAATTTTCAGTACCACTGCGAATTCTCTTTTGAAAATCTACATGGACATCACTGCCTGGTCGCTACAGTATCACTTTAGAAGATGCAGTTGTTGGCTTGGAATTTTGATGGCAAGCGTGCGATACGCCATAATGAGTCAAATGTCTGACGTGAGGTGAGTCATGGTGTGGATTGCCTAGGTTGAACTGATACGGCCTTAAAGGAGGATTCCGGTCAAAACTTTCCTTGCTTCAAAATATGTAAAATTTTGTGTTGATTCCGAATATGATAGAAAAAAAGCTCAACATTCTCTCTAAAGCTCTGAAAAATCGCTTCAAAAGGACACTTTTTTGGCCGCGCGGTATCATGGGGCCGTGGCCTAAAGCCCGGAGTTTTCTCGGCCACCGCATTTTCAGATTTTTTCACCATTTTTTCAGGTTTTTGTGAAAATCATAAATTTTTGTTGTTATTTCATTTTTTTTGTTTGGTTTTCACAAAAAAAAACCTGTAAAAAAAAAAAAAATCTGAATATGCGGTAGCCGAGAAAACTCCGGGCTTTAGGCCATGGCCCCAGGAGACCGTTCGGCCAAAAACGGGTCGTTTGAAGCGATTTCTCAGGGTTTTAGAGAGATTTTTGAGCGTTTTCACTATCATATTCAGAATCAGCACAAAATTTTACATATTCTAAAGTAAAAAAATTTTGACCGGAATCCTCCTTTAAATGGGCTGTCCATGACCTTTGCAAAAGTTTCTTTTCATATTTCCAGATACGTAAAACTGGCCAAACCTCGACTTGGAGCAATATTGATATTTATCATTTTCATTGTCAGCGCCATCATCACTGCTGTTTGGCAATACGAATGTGAAGTCTTAGAGAACCGAACATTCCCTTTAGCTCCACAGTAATGTTATTATTAATCAGCGTTTATTTACGTTTTTGTTCCAGTTGCGCCGAGCGTCAAGACATAAATGCGCTGTATAGGTTCTCGGTAAGACTTCGACCAGTATCCAATATTTCCGGATATATTATTAACATGTCCTACTTTATAATTGACTCTGTAATATCTAGCGTAAGATTTTGCTGCTGGTCGCGAAATCAACCTTTTTCTTCAGTTCATCCCTTCTATTGCATTTCCAACTCTCACCATATTGTTGATTCGAAAAATCAGGAAATTCAAAAAAGCAACTTCAACAACAACGACGAATAGCACAATCGGGGAGAACGACGAGAAATATGGATTAACAGAAAAGCTGATTGTTCTCATTGCAATCACATTTTTCATCGCTGAAGCTCCCCCGGGGATCATATCGACTATCAAAGCGATTGTTGGAAATATTAATGACTTATAGTAAGCAAGAGTTATAAAATAGTTGAAAGTGAAATCTGCATTTGCAGCCGCCTTTCCACAGATCTTACTGTATACTTTGCGATTTTGGCTACTATCAATTCAATTCTTCATCCAATGTTCTGCCTTGTGATGTCCAGCAAGTATCGGAAGACAATCAAGTCGATGTTAAGGAAGAAAAAAGAAGCAAGTGTGGTGCCAGTAGAAATCCAAATGAGTTGCATTGCATTGACTCCTGTTATGTGACACATCATAGTCATCCATGTACCCCATAACCGCTTCTCAAGTGCTCTCAGTTTTTCGTGACTGATTTCTTGTTATTCTCATCTTTTAGTATGCCATAAGTAACAATTTTCTTTTTCAAATCATAGCTAATGATAGGTTACCAAGATTCTGATGTCTGAAAAATCAACCGGCCAAGAGCGACTTCATTCTTCTTCCCAATTCTTTTTTTTCAATTCTGATTTCTTCCCTCTTGAGAAATGGAAGTTGATACCTACAATGGAACCGTCGATCAAATACAGGGCATTTTGATGTAAGTTTGGAACAATAGTAACCTTTTCGACCTCCATAATTCCTTTCAGCCGCCTAGAAAGTCACACCTACCGCTTTCACTTTATCCTTAACATCCTCTCAATAATCATCAACATTTTTCACCTTATCATCATCACTCGAAAATCGATGAGAACCTGTTCCGTGAACGTTCTCATGATTGGGATTGCAATTTGTGACCTTTGCACAATGTTGACCTGGATCTACAAGTATTTCAGTTTGGTGGACTTAGAGTATCCTGAGTGGTATGTACCCAGCCGATGTTCGATAAATCGACATAGTCTGAATTTTAGCTCTACCGCAAGTTCTCTGATGAAAATCTACATGGACGTCACTTCCTGGTCGTCACAATATCACTTCCGACGGAGCGGTTGTTGGCTGGGCATTCTAATGGCCAGTGTGCGATACGTGATTATGAGCAGGATGTCTGATGTGAGGTAGGGGCTACAGGGGTTTTTCGTGGTTTGGACAGAAAATCGTTTTTTCTGGCAAGGTTTACTTAAAAAAGGATTCTGGTCAAAATTTTTTATTGTCTTGAAATATGTCAAAGAGTGCGTAGATTCCGAAAATCATTAAAAAAAACGCTCAAAAATCGCTCCAAAACCTCGAAAATGATCTTCGAAATAAGCGAAAATCATGCGAATTGTCTCCGGGGGCCGTAGCCGAGTTTTCCAAAAAAAGGGCAGAGTCAGCTAAGGACGCAAGCGCTGTGATTAGCTGCCGGCTAGCGTTCGAAATGGGACGTCCCGCGCGTCCCGCGTCAAAATCAAAAGGGTCGGGGACGAGCCCTGTGTCGAAATTTTTCATTAATTTTTTTATCGAAACAATTAAAAAATAAAAACAATTGTTTCTATTAAAAAATTAATGAAAAATTTCGGCACAGGGATTCGCATGATTTTTGCTCATTACGGAGATCATTTTCGAGGTTTTGGAGCGATTTTCAAGCGTTTCATCTTGATTTTCGGAATCTAAGCACATTTTTACGTATTTTAATGCACATCTCTTAACTTGGCTTTTTGAAAAAGACATCCCTGGTTTCCAGACACGTCAAACTTGCGGAACCAAAAATCGGTTACATCCTTATTGCTGTGGTCTTCTTCGCAAGTGGGGTTCTCACTGTCACATGGCAATATGAATGTCAAGTCGTAGAAGACAGAAATTTCTCTCTTGCACCCAAGTAAGGCAACCACTCCTAAATTAGAAATGGTAAACATGTTTCAGCTGTGCCGAGCATCAAGATCCAAATGGGCACTACAAATATTCTCTCATCCTCCGGCCGGTTTCCAGCCTATCATATTATTTTATACTGAGGAGTTACTTCATTCTAGACGCCACTGTTTCGAATGTAAGTGTTCTTCTGTGAGTCCGGATGTCCGCAATTTTATTTTCAGTTCATCCCATGTATTGCCTTCCCAATTCTTTCGATCCTCCTGCTTCGAAGGATTCGAAAAATCAACGAGGCTCGAGCCATGATTCGAAGGTGTAGCACTACTTGTGAAAATGATAACGACGAGAAGTATGGACTCACTGTGAAATTGATCGTTGTCATAACAGTCACATTTTTCATTGCTGAAGCTCCCCTTGGAGCAATTGCTACTTTCAAAACGTTTATTGAGAGGACTGATACATTATTGTAAGTTTCGAAATTCTGAATGGTTACAGAGAGCAACAAAAAACTTTCAGCCGCCTCTCAACCGATATGATTGCTTACTTTACAATCCTGGCCACCTTGAATTCGATTTTGCATCCAACATTCTGCATTCTGATGTCCAGCCAATATCGGGAAACGATCAAGTCGGTGTTTAGAGGGAAAAGGAAAGCAAGTGTGATATCCGTGCAGGCCAGGATGAGCAGTTTCACTCCAAATCCTGTTATGTGTGCACCCATGACTCCTCTAACTACATAAAAATTATATTTGTTTGGGTATGAAGTGTGGAAAATCAGTTTTATCTTTACTATTGAAATAAACGAGTGTATCACAAAAAATGTATTTTGTTGATTATTATAAAATACCTAGATTTTGTCACATGTAAACAATCACGAAGCTAAATCTTGTTTTTTAATGAGATCACCCCATAGACCCCATAAACCCCATATGAGATCGTGAACCCCATAAGACTTTACGACACCGTGCACACAATGAGACTTTGTATGGGCTCCATATTTTCTCATGGGACCCACAGCGTTTCCATAATTCGTAATTCGTAATTCGACATAAGTCATCCATGATTTCATAGCCCATGGAGAAATCATGGAGTCCGTATACACCCACTTATTATCAACTAATTCATAGTGGTTTATTGACATGTCATACTCCCTCCAGTTTTCTGTCTGGCCTCTTAATCCATTTTTGGTATTCTGGATCACATGACTATTAAGAACACAATAACAAAATAAACAAAGTTAGCCTTAACTGAATTTTCTGAATCTGAGTAACCAAAATCGCCATTTTCGTCATTATTTTCTTGCTATGGAATCTGGGTTTCAAGGATTACAAAACGTTCTCAAGTAAGTTTTTTTTGTGAAAATGAAATGAATCTTCCAAATTTCTTCAGTCAAATCGCACACTATCTTCACCGCGCAAACTTCAGTTTCAGCTTTGTTTCAGTTTTTGTTAACATTTTCATTTTATCATTCTAACTAGAAAATCTATGAGAACCTCATCCACAAATGTCATTTTGAGTCCAGCCCAAAAAGTATTTCGCAAAATTTCAAATTACCATGAAAAACTTTGCCGAAATCTTGAAACCTACTTTTCTCTAGTTTAAACTAAAGACTTTTTCAATTGTTGTTTTTATTATCACGCTGATATCCTGACATTTTTCTATAAATTCGTGCTCTAGTACACATAAACTTTTCCAAAATCAAAGTTTGTGCCCGTTTTCAGCGTTTTCTGGTTTTAAATGTTGTAATTACACACAAATATGAACTTCAAGCAGCGCAAAATACTAATACTCTAGATTCGGAAATTTTTCGAAAAAAATTTTATTTTCGAAAAATGACCGTTTTCGAGTCCTGGGCAGAGAAACTTACAGTAATCTGGGATTCCACTCTGGGTCCATTTTTCTTATTAGCCAATATTTTACTGATTTTTATAATTTCAAAGTACACACCTGAGAGTACTAAAACTTACGCGTAGGTTCTGCTTCTAATATTGTATCCTCGGTTTTCTGGAAATCTTGAATTCTGGGATTCTGGGATTCTTAGATGCTAGGCTTCTTAGACTCGTGTTTTTCAGTTCTATCATCCTCACTATTACAATTTCGGATTGCTTCAGTCTCATCGGAAATTTCATGGCTTCCCCGAGAGTTTTACCTCGAGGAAACCAGGTTTTCATGATTTTCAGAGGAAAATGCATAACAATTCTTGATTCTGATATTGAGAAAAGAGCCCAGATGTGTCTGTACTGTAAGCCAAATTTTCTAAAATTGGCCGGAAACTCAAAACTTTTCAGTCTATTCCATGCAAATGCAGTTCTACATTTTGAATCACGTCATCCTCATATCGTCTTACATATACCGTATGCTTATCATAACTCATCCATTTGGGAAATATGATAAGAGAAAAGTGGTGAATGGGATACTGTGGATTTATAGTTTGGGTCATGTCTGCTATTTTGTGAGTTTTGAGATTCTGAGATTCTGAATTTTCAGGATTCTACTAATTCCACAAAATTTCAGCACTGGGTTTGGTACTCCGCCATCCAACCCATGGAAGTCATAAATCGCGAAATTTCCAAGTTCGAGACAAATATTTCTATATCCGGAGCCACTTATAACGGAGTAGTCGACCTCAGTGCCCCATCTCAAATTGGTGAAATAATTCAAGAACAAAGTTCTGTAAATTTCAAGAATTTTCAGTTTTCAACATGCTCGCTATATTCTCCCCTTTCATCGTATTGGTTGTCGTAGTGTTTTGCCGTTGGCGGATTTTCACATTTTTTAAAAAATACGAGTATTCTGAAGCTGTAAAGAAGATGCATAAAGCGTTGGAAACGGTAGGTAGGAAGACATCTCGATATCCGGATATCTGGAAATCTATACATCCGGACATCTTGAATTTCAATTTTCAGATTTTCTCCGCTCAAGCCATCGGGCCCCTTCTCTCCTCCTTAACCTGCATTCTCTATGTGATTCTTCCAAAAATCGGAGCCTCCCACTCAACTACAGTAATTGTGGAGGAACTCATGGGAAGACCATTGGTCTTGATGTATATTGTCAATCCAATTGTCACCATTACTTTCATGACCCCTTATAAGCATGCAGTATTGAAATGGTTCACTTATACGCCTTTGAAAGAGGCAAGACCCGCAGTGTCATCTACTCAAAATACCCGGCCGATTATGATTGCTTGATATTTATTTTTGTAATAAATTAAATCATAGAATAAAAAAGCCTCAAAACTTAACTTCAATGAAACCCAGTATTCGTAGACATCATCGGATTAGCCCATCTCGAAGACTTTTTTATCTTCCGATTTTCCAACTCAAAATGCTACAGGTTTCCCGTACGGTTGGTGGATAATCAAAATTGACAATGTGCTGACTAGGCCGTGAAGCGAGGCAGTCGTGGCCACCAAGTTTTTCAGGGCTGCAAAAGTTACACTACTTGTTGGCCCCATGAATTACTGTATGCATGGCCAATTGTCCTTGGCTCCGCCCACAAAATATTCCCTCGCTATTATCAGTCAACTTACGCATACTGAATAAAATCCAAGAATCCAAGAATCATTTGTTGATATCGTAAAAACTGTATTAGAGCGACACCTAAATTTGAACGACACCTCTAAAAGAACGACGCCAAAATAGAGCTTTGAAAAATAGACCGACAGCCTTTAATAGAACGACAGTCTCTAATAGAACGAAAACAAAAACCTGCTCGAAAAATAGAGCGACATGTCGCTCTAATACAGTTTTTACGGTATGTCATTCTCCCACCAGTTTCCCGCCTGGCCCCTTAATCCATTTTTGGTATTCTGGATCACATGACTATTGTGAACACAATAACAAAATAAACAAAGTTAGCCTTAACTGAATTTTCTGATTCTGAGTTGAGTAACCAGTATCACCATTTTCGTCATTATTTTTTTGTTATGGAATCTGGGTTTCAAAACGTTCTCAAGTAAGTATTTGATGTGGAAACTTGAAAAACTATTAAAATTATTACAGTCAAATTGCTCACTATCTTCACCGCGCTAACTTCAGTTTCAGTTTTGTTTCAGTTTTCGTTAACATTTTTCATTTTATCATTCTAACTAGAAAATCTATGAGAACCTCATCCACTAATGTTATTTTGAATGGGATTGCAGTTAGTGATATTTTCATTATGCTTGTCACAATTTACAAAAACTATTTCATGGTGGATGTGAAGAATCCAGAATGGTAAAAACTCAAATAATTTTGCAGTTTTCAAATTTCCGTTTCCAGTGTGACGTCTTCAGTGCGGTTAAAAATCTACTTGGATCTTCTAGCCTGGACTTTTCAAGATCACTTCAGAAGATGTAGTTCTTGGTTAGGAGTGCTTATGGCAATTGTGAGACTGGTCATAATGAGAAAAATGACAGATACTAAGTAGGCCAAAAATTCGGTATTCAAAATTTTTATGATTAAGGTTTCAGAGGTCGAAACTGGTCCAGACCTCAAATGGGGTACTGTTTGATGATGTTGGTTTTTTGTGTGAGTGCAATTATGTCCACGTTTTTTGTATCCAGAAATCAGGTTGTAGAATATCGAAGTGTTCCTTTGCCCATAATGTATGTTGGAACCAAGGCTCTGGGATTCAGAGATTCCAAAAATATCCAACTTTAAAAGTTTTAGATGCGCCGAAAACCAGCCTATCAACATCAGCTATCCATTTTCAGTTATTCTGGCCCCATTTTTCTCATTCTCAAATTCCATTGTTTTAAGAATCTATGTAATGTTCGATGCAATCGTCACAAAGGTAGGGGCTCTTATAAACTCCTACTTTATGTTTCCAAACGTTTCCAGTTTATCCCATGTATCGCATTTCTGGTCCTCACTATCCTACTGTTGCGCCAACTTCGACAATTTCAAAACGCTGAAATTTTGAATCGAAGGAAGAAAAGTGTATCGAATGAAGAGAAAAACGGTCTGGCTACAAAACTGATAGTGGTGATGACAGTAGCATTTTTCTTTTCTGAAGCTCCACTGGGAATGATCAATGTGGTAAAGGTGTTTTTTGATGGTGGTGATGAGATTTTGTAAGTCTTAGCAAACGTGCTCTATTGCTCACCTATCAATAAATTTCAGCCAATTTTCTGTGGACATCATGATTTATTTCACGTTCCTACGTACGCTTAACTCCATATTTCATTCAGTTTTCTGTATCCTGATGTCTAGCCAGTATCGGGATGCTATACGAAAAATGTTTGGTATTCAGAGAAACACTAAACTATCATCGGCTAGAAATAAGACTAGTGTAGTTTCCGCGGTGCAGCAGATTCATTGAAATCGGTGTTATTTTGTCAATGCTAGAAACCTCAAACTTCAATTCTCAAAATCGCTGAAAAACCTCATGACTTACTCAAAGTACGTGACTAAAACAGGTGAAAATGAATGTATAGTTTCGATGATCTTGCCATTTGCATTGATATTTGAATATTTGAGTATAAAGTGTGTTATGTGTATTTTTTAATTTCATTTGAAGTCACAATGAAATCTACCAACTCCAGCTTCAACATGAATACTACTATACCTACTACTCTGATCGAGCCTCCTAGAAGTCTCGCAGAAAAGTTCATCCTGATAATTTATATTTTGATTTCCACTTTTCTGTTCTTGAGGAGGTTGTGTGAGAAAAATGTAAGCGACCTCTAAGAAAATATGCTCCATAATAACGGCTCCGGGACATTTTGCAACTACGACATTTCACAACTCAAGTCGATTTTGCAACCGCGACAATTCGCAACCGAAAAGACATTTCGAAACTGGACGTTTCGCAACCAGTCGTTTCGCAACTCTATAAACTAGTCCACTGTACGTTTATTAAGGTTGTTTAGGATTGAGGGTATTGTGAACTATTCCAAGTTATAGTCTACATCTGAAAAGTTGTGATTTTTAAGTAAACTTTCTACAAAAATCTTGGATTTTGTGGTTTTGAAACGACGTGGTTGCGAATTGTCGCGGTGACGAAATGACCGGTAGCGAAATTTCGTAGTTGCGAAATTGACGTGAGTTGCGAAATGTCGTAGTTGCGAAACAGCTGTTTGGGAAATTGACGTGAGTTGCGAAATGTCGTGGTTGCGAAACAATTGGTTGCGAAATGTCTCGGAGCCATAATAACATAAAACTTTCAGAAACTCATTTGGAAAACGTTCCCACATTTCTGCCTCCTTATGACTTTTGTTCCCATCACCCATATATCATTCCTTGTCTGTAATACCTTTAAAAACCTGCTATTCACTAACCATCTCACTCCAGATGAGCTTTTGTGGCGCCTTATTCCTTTTCTCTTGACCTGCTATCCTATTCTATATCTTCCCCCGGTCCCTTTTTCACTGACAGTTGTGCATTCGATTTTCCTCAACTGCAAAATTCCACCAGCCAAGCACTTGTTTGGGTTGAAGACTACAAAGTGAGATTGTAGGGAAAATTGACACTGGCATTTATTTTCCAGAAACAAAGTTCTCATCGTTATCACTGCTATAGCGTCAGCAATATTCTTCTTGAGAAATAAAAGAGGACGTAAGCTTCTAATTTTTGAATTCCTTACAATCAAATTATGAAAATTTCAGAGAGATGTTTTGTAGTAGCCATACATTTTGACGAACATCGCTTTGTAGAATTCGACATGCTGAAATATCTTCCCACTCTTATTATTTTCGTATATTTCCTCAGAAGACTCTATTTCTTCAAAACCGCTAAAAGGTCGATAAAAACCTTCCAAACCGAGTATATCACTCTGGTGTACATTCTGCTGTTTCTTACGGTTTTCGGGGTAACACAAAGGTACAAAAATGAGATATTCTTATCAAGAGTTTTTTCAGATTATGAGTTCCTTTCAATTGCTGTTGTCAATTTTGACCTACCATTATAACACGCAAAATTACACAACGAGGCTATTGGGATTCCAAGATTCCTGTATTTTCAGTTATCTGTTCGTGTATGCAGTACCACTGGCAAAGTCTAGAAGAGTCATTTCATGGTTTAATGATTTGAACATTTACCCAAATAAATTTTGAATATTAATGAATAAAAATTTCTTACGTATGACTTGCAAACTTTATACACCACTTCCCATTTCTATTTCAGGATGCCAAGATGCAGATGAAAAAATGAAATCCTAAAGTTTTTCTGGTTTTTCACACCTGATTCCTTCTAGCCTACACCCTTCCAGATTTTCCTTCTCACACGTATCCTAATGTCGGACGGCGACATCGACTTGTGGCATATTCCCACTGTTAACAATTCAGCACGAGTCGAAAACGATGTCATCCCTTCAAAACTGTTTTCGAAATTTTTGTTGCTCTATACTCTGCTAAGCGCTAGCTTGTTTCTGTACCTTGTTGCCAAAAAGCGAAAAATAATGCGAAAAATTTTCCCTCTCGAATTTTACTTAACTTTTGTCACATTACCCATTGATCTAATGTTCTGTATATATACCCAATTCCCCATAGAACTTTTATACTGGATAAGCTTTCAAGGGAAGTACCTTTATCGTGGTTTTCAAGTTTTCATGTATATCAATATTCCGGCTCTTACTTTTCTCCCTCTTTTACCACATTCCATCATTTTGAGCTATGCAGTACTGTTAAATCTAAAGGTGAAGCCAGATGCTCGTTGTTGTGGTTTTCGAATTTCCAGGTTTGTCGTTAGCAGTAAAAGGAGGAATCCGACCGAAAAAATTTTATTGGTTCAAAATACATACGTAAAAATGTGCTTAGATTCCAAAAATCGTAACGAAAATGCTCAAAAATCGCTTTATAATCTCGAAAATGGCTCCGAAATGAGCAAGAATCGCAGAAGTTGTGTCCGGTGGCCGTGGCCGAGTTTCCCAAAAATGGGCAGAGTCCGCCAATGAGCGTCTTTGCAATCGTGCGGCAGCCAATCATTGCGCACGGCTCCGTTCCGTTTTTGGGAAACTCGGCCACGGCCACCAAATACAACTTCTGCAATTTTTGCTCATTTCCAAGCCATTTTTAGGGGTTTTAGAGCGATTTTTGAGCATTTTCGTTATGATTTTTGAAATCTACGCACTTTTTTTTACGTAGGTTAAAGCAATAAAAATTTTTGGTCGAACTCCTCCCTTGATGTAGTTATTGCAGTTGCTGTAGTTACAAAATTTTTTTATTTCCAGGAACAGAATAATAACGGTTATCATATTCTTCATGTACATCATCCAATTCTTGCGGGGATTTTCGGATATAATGAAATATCCCAATGTGCACACCGCCAATCTGAAATACCAATACCGGCACTTATACATTCATTACCCTTTGAAAGATGGTAGAATCATAAATTACGACTTGTTGAGACTGCTACCAGCGTTTGTCAGTACCTTAGGATTGTTCAAGAAAACCTATTCCTTGAGGTCTAACACGAACACTTTGAAGATGACAGAGTACGCGCATATTGTGCTTATCCGATGTCATTTGATGGTGTTATTGGTGGGGGGAATACTAACTCTCATAGGAAAACCTTGTGCAAATTTCAGATAACTACCGTACTCGAGACGCTTGTGTTTTATGTGGTCGATTCATCCTCCGATGAATGTGTGATTGCCTTTAAAGACTCACACTTACTCCGTTACCTTTTCATCTATGCTACTTGTTATGTGTTGTGGAGGAAACCAACCAAGGTTGCTGTACAGAAAAGCTCAAGTGTGGCTCCAACAGAACAATGAAGCCAATATTTTTTTATGTTTTGTATGCATCGGGAATTCCAAGATTGCTATATTTAGAAAACTGGTGTCGAAGTGCAGATGAAAAAACTAAATTCCACGAACTTTTCTTCTTGTCAGCTGATTTCACTCAAAAATTCTTGAAACCGAAAAATCTGACCAGTTACACACGTAAATGCAAAACAACAGCATCATCCAAAATGACTACCTCCCGCCATCCGAAGCTCATACAGTACTACTTTTCTATACCGTTATCAGTTTTGTGCTACTGTTAAACTTGATTTTCAGAAAACGAAAACTTATTTTGCATATTTTCCCTAACCTTACCTATTTTTTATTAATAACGTTTTTATTTGATTTAGCGTTTCATGCAACAACCCATTTTTCTTATTGGTCACCTTTTTTGAGTTACAACAAGAAATTTCTGTTGTATTTTGTGCTTTTGTTATCCTATGCAAACATGTTTGCTTTTTTGGTGTTTCCCATATTCCCTTATTCCATAGCAATGAGTCATGCGGTGCTAATGAATATAAAACTGGATCCGATGTTGAGAATTTGTGGATTCAGAATCTTGAAGTGAGTTAAATGTCGTACTTTAGAAGTATAATACATTCCTCAAAATATTACAGCTAGAGTTTTTTAAACATCCCTTGAAGGAGGATTCCGGTCAAAAGTTTGTATAGGCTTACAATACGTAAAAATGTGTGTAGATTCCAAAAATCATAATGAAAATGCTCGATAATCGCTCTAAAAACCTGTAAAGGCGCTCCACAATGAGCAAAAATCACGCGAATGGTCTCCGGCGGCCGTGGCCGAGTTTCCCAAAAAGGGGCGGAGGCAGCCAATCAGCGCTATTGCAATTGCAGAATGCTGTGATTGGCTGCTCGTAAACTACAATGGCGTTCATTGGCTGACTCCCCCCCTTTTTTGGGAAACTCGGCCACGGCCCCCGGAGACCATTCGCTTGATTTTTGCTCATTTCGGAGAGCATTTTTGGAGTTTTAGAGCGATTTTTAAGCATTTTCACTATGATTTTTGGAATCTACACACATTTTGACGTATTTTAAGGCAATAAAAATGTTTGACCGGAATCCTCCTTTAATAACTTTTCCAGACAAACAGTATTCATCTTCTTTGTGTCCTTCATTTTCGGTATGTACCAGCTTCGACAAGTTGCTGATATTGCTGTTCAACTCCGGGAAAATTCGAACTCAACTTCAAACTACATATGTACCTTTCCAAAACAGGCGTTTTTATTTCCACTACACAATTTACGACGGTCGTTTGATACATTTTGACCTTCTCCGTTTTGGACTCACTTTTATCACATGCGCCGGGTTATTCAAAAAAATGCATGGATTGAGCTCAAATAACAATACTTTGAAGGTTTCCGAGTATGCGCATATTGTCTACATAAGGGTTCATTTGATTGTGTTTTGGGTGAGTAGACTCGCATCGCATTTAAACTAGCCGGGTTTTCAGATCTGCACCATATTCTACATTATTTTATTCTCCTTGGATCAACTGTCCGAGAGCACACAAGAATTAATAGTTGGATACCAAGACTCAATGTTGCTTCGTTATGTTTTCATATACTCCATTTACTATGTACTATGGAAGAGACCATCTAAAATTGGAGTAGTTTATAGAAGTTCAAATGTAACCCCCATTCAATAAAGATTTTTTTGATATTGTGTTACGTCATACCTGAAAGTTCAACCTGAATTTTTCTTGACACCTGAATATTGCATGAATCAGGAGAACTTGTTCTCTAAAAATCTGCGCTAAACAAATTGCTTCCAAGAAAAATTTGTCAAGGAGCAGATGAAATTGTTCGAACTTTTTTATCAGCTGCTCTCACTGTTGACGTTACAGTTTACACACCTAACTCATAAGTACACGAAATGGAAGCAATATCTGGACTTTCATCGACATTCTGGCTTGATAACTCAACTCGATTGTATGTTGTTTCAACGCCCCGCGAACTTGTGATTTTCAACAGTTGCTACAATTCAACCAGCGTTCTGCTGCTTCTCCATTTATTGCTTCGGCACCGCGGAGAAGTTATTGAAGCTTTCCCACATCTCTTCGCATTCGCTGTCCTAACTTTATTGGTTGATTTTTTATTTTACGTTTCTGGTCTCACTTATGTTCTTGGCGAGACATTCGGCTACAATATGAATTACCTAGATCCTGTAACTGTGCCTTTGATGTTGACCAGCTCATTTATGGTTATGTGGCTACCAAGTGTTCCCTATTCTATAACAATGGTTCATTCGATCTTGCTGAACTTTAAAATCAAGCACGGCTCCCACTTCTGGGGGATTCCTGTTACAAAGTTAGTCAATACAACAACTTTTCAAAAAAGGGATTAATTGATTCAGATTGAAGTTAATCATCTCTGCATGTTTACTACTGATTGCGTTAGATGGAGCAAGATACTCATCGAGGATTAAAACAATACTGAACACTCCAATCAACCATTCCAATACTTTGGAAAAATGGACTTATCTATCATTCATATTAAAAGATGGACGTGTTTTAAAGTTTGATCTACTCAGATTCATACCTACTATGATCACTTGTAGAGAATTTTTGAAAAAAATTCGCAACTTGAAGGAGCATAAAGAGTCTTGGAATGACTTCGACCTACCGTCTTTGGTTTATATAAGTTTGTACCTTTTGGTGTTTACTGTGAGTGAAGTAAGAAAGTTGCTTGTTTCAATAGGATTTTTCAGACCACCACTATTGTTTACACAAGTGGGATTGTGCTGGGATACTTGTCGGAAGACCGGAAGGTGTGCATAGTCGGATTTCAAGATTCACAAATTCTCAAATACGTTTTTGTCTACGCGACTTATCTAGTATTGTGGATAAAATCACCAGATGAAAAAAGTAAAAAAGTTTCAAGCGTAGTTTTACCGATTAATCAATAAAGCTGATTAACCTAATGGCTCTAGAATCATAAACTTAAAAATGGAATTTTTTCAAACTTAAAGAAGGAGGAGGAAACCGACCAAAAATTTGTATTGCTTCAAAGTACGTAAAAATGTGCGTAGATTCCAAAAATCATAATGAAAATGCTCATAAATCGCTCACAAAGCCCAAAAAATAGCTTCGAAATGACGGCCACCGAATACAACTTCTGTGATTTTTGCTGATTTCGGAGCTATTTCTCGGGATTTTAGAACGATTTTTGAGCATTTTCATTATGATTTTGGAATCTACGCACATTTTTTTCGTATTTTAAAGCGATAAAAATTGTTGGTCAGAGTAATCCATCAATGTCTCAGGGAGACTTATTTCTTGGAACTTACACTGACTAGTTCAGCAAGACAAATTTGATTTGCGTCACAGCTACCTTTCTATTTTTGTCGACTTCTCGGAAAGTTGCAGGTGAAAAAATCTGAATCTATTACATCTGCTTTTCCTGCTTTTCATCCAGATTTTTTTCATTCTTGCTAACGTAACAATGGACTACCTACCATCGCAAAATCTTTCCTTAGATCCTCGCTATTCAGCGATAATTAACCGTACTAACTTTGTCTTTGAAAGTGAAATTCTACCGATGGAATTCTTGATTGCCCAAGCATGCTACACCACTTTCAGTAGTATATTATTCCTGATTTTACTTATTCGGAAACAAAAGCGAACATTTGTATTCAAGGTTTTCCCACATTTGACCTACCTGACATTGTTTACAGTATTGATGGATTATATTGCACATTTTTCATTTTTTCTGTTCTTTCTCACTCTTTTCCTGAAAATCGACAATACAAAACTTATGTATCCTCTGGGAATTCTTGCGATGCCTTCCTTCCTAATTCCAAATTTCGTTCTCACAACTCTACCGTATTCAATCCCAATGGGTTATGCTATACTTTTGAACATCAATATGAAAACTATTCCTCGTATTTGGGGATTCAAGGTGACAAGGTTAACAGAGAATATTTTTACAATAAATTTTACAATCCCGCTTTTCAGACCCCGTGTGATGTTGATGACTTGCTTTTACTCATTTGCTCTGAATATCGCTAGAAATTTCTCAGATTTGAAAACGCTTCCTGAGCTTAAATTGAATAATTTGAGGTGGCAGGGAAGCTATCTTTATCTATTTTATATTTTGAAAGCAGAGCGAGTCTTGAAATTTGATCTGCTACGTTTTATTCCCGCTATCGTCGTGATTCTTGGATTATTGAAGAAAATATATGACTCAAAATCGAGAAATTTCAAAAACCTGGAGCATGCACATATAACATATTTGGTTTGCTATCTGATTGTGTTCATGGTAAGGTGAACTTTCAGGAAAAAAACAAGTATTAAAGTTTTCTAAATTTCAGATAAGCAGTATTGTTCAAGTAATGGCATTCGTGCGGGAAAGTTTGAAAGAAAAACGGAACAGTTGCGTTTTGTCGTTACAAGATTTTCAATTCATGCAATTTGTTTTTGTTTATGTTTGTTGCTTCATACGGTTGGAGACGCAAAAGTTAGAACCTTTGAAAATCTCCAAAGTTTCTCCAATCGTGTAATAAAGAATTTTGAAATCTACATCAGTTCTATGAAACATCAAAAAGTCATACATCAAGATCTGAAGCAACATTTTTTAAGAACTTATCGAAAATCTCAACAGGTGAAAATTGATAAATTTTCCTCACAAGTTTTCCTCTCACTTTTGTCACTCAACCGTTTCTTACTCAAATATGTCTCTGGACCAAGACTTATTCGAAGAATTCAATATTTCCAAATACGATCATGAACCTCTCGACGTCGTACCTCCTAGGAATCTGGTTTGGGTAACTTTGCTATATCTTTTTCTATGTGGATGTCTATTCCTTCATTTGATTTGCAAACGGGAGGTGGAAGACATCACACCAAAGCAACCTTCATAAAGTCTAAAATTTCAGAAATTGGTTCTTCAATACTTCCCCCAGTTCTGCTACTTCATGCCCGTAATCTTTCTCTCTCACTTGGCACTCCATTTCGGACAAACTCAAGCTATTCTTTTTTGGCTACTTATGCTGAAACTAATTCAGAAATCAACACCAGGTTCTGCATACTAGTCGCTTCATGCTTTCCTGCTTCTTTGTGTCCTACTGTACCTTTTACTCAAACTTTGCTCTACGCTTTGTTCTTGAACTGGAAGATCAAAGCGACCGATTTTGTGATGGGTGTTAAAGTGACCAGAACTAGAATTACAGTACCCCTAGTATTGATTTTTGTCGTGGTGTATGCATTTGGATATGCTTTTGGAAAAGGTAATATTCTTGTGGAGATTCAAACCATCAAAATTGTCGTTTTTCTTCAGAACGCTTCTATGTCAAATTATGCATAAATGCAAATTTTCTTGTGGTAAATTTCTTGATATTTTTGTTCAGAAAAATCATTCAAAATTCCAGAAACTCCACATTCTCAAATACTCACATGGTCTACTTACCACTTTCCTGTTATTTTTCAAATTTCATCACTTGCTCACTAAGGGAAAATATGAAAGGTTAACATCACTGGAGTACGCCAGGATTTGCCACGTTTCATTGTTCACCTTTGTGTTCTGGGTGAGTCTCAAGTCTCAATGGAGCGCACTTTCATCATTACCTTCAAATTTCAGTCCCTCACATTATCTTCAATCTTCTCTAGCTACTTGACTCATCTGGAGAATCCGATGAAGAAGGTGGTCCTGGTTTCCGGGTTTCAGGACGTTTGTGTCATGCAGTACTTGTTCATTTTTTCAACTTATTTATCGGAAAGTCGGCTGTTGAGAAGATTCTTCAACATGTCAAAAGTTCTCCCTGTCAGTCTTGCATAAGTTTTGAAGATTGCTCACTGAGTGGCCATCGAAATTCGAGCACATTTTTGTGATTAATAAAGTACGATATTTTTCTCAAAGTGATACATCAAATACTAGCATTTGTAATTAGCAAACCAAAGATCCTAACAGGTGGAAATCTTGGAAATCTTCATCGAGCCTTATGAGCAACCTCTGAAATTTTCCATTTCCTCTAGTCATTTTTTCACTTCCTTCACAATGAGCCTCCGCGAAAGTTTTCTAGAAGAGCTCAATATTTCTAGCACAAATTCCCTCGAACTTTTTGATTATGCTCCACCAAGAAGTTGTGTGCTTCTTACTCTTATCTATGTTATTATATGTGGAATCTTGTTTTTACATTTGATCAGCAGTAACGAGGTAATGTTCTTTACCTTACTATTGGGATAAATTCTAGGCTTCAAGACATCTCGCAAATAGTCATTTCGCAACTACGACATTTCGAAACTCATGTCGATTTCGCAACCACAACCATTTGCAACCAAGACATTTCGAAACTGGACAATTCGCAACTCTATAAACTAGTCCACTTTACGTCCATTAAGCTTGTATGAGATTGAGGGTATTGTGATCTATTCCAGGTTATAGTCTACATTTGAAAAGTTGTATTTTTTACGTGAACTCTCTAAAAAAACTTGGATTTCGTGGTTTGGAAATGACGTGGTTGCGGATTGTCGCGGTGGCGAAATGACCGATAGCGAAATGTCGTAGTTGCGAAACTTCTGGTTGCGAAACGTCTCGGAGCCGATTTCTAGAAATTCATTTTCAGAAACTGGTTTCAAAATTTTTCCCTCACTTCTGTTACTTCATGCCGGTGATGTTCACTTCTCATCTTGTTCTTCTAATTCTCATGCTCAACCAGAGAATAGTGCTCTGGATTCTCGACGGGAGCAAAACTAACATAGAAATATTCTTCAAGATGTTGTCGCTGTTTTTATTCTGCTCTCCAGCTATCTTCTGCGCAACTGTTCCTTACAGTATCACATTGTGCTATGCATTATTTTTAAACTGGAAGATAAGGCCAACAGATTTTATTTTGGTTGTCAAAGTGACGAGTATGAGAGTTACGGTAACTCTAACTGTAATTTCTATGATGATTAATGCTCTGCAATACGCTTTACCCAGTAAGCTTGCAAAGTTATCAATCCTTTATTGTAAAAATTACAGATCACCGCTACATACAAATCTTCTTCATTCCTTATTTTTCCGTGGTAAGGGAATTGGAAAATTTGAAATTTCTGTTCCTGGTTTTTCAGAAATTCAATACAATCAAATACTCTCATGGGCTGGTCAGTACTTTTTTGCTATTTTTCAAACTTTATCACCTGCTCACCAAAGGAAATTGTGATAGGTTAGCTCCACTGGAGTACGCAAGGATATGTCATGTTTTATTGTTCACCTTCGTGTTTTGGGTAAGTTTCGATGGAGCGCATTTTCAGCATAACCTTCAAATTTCAGACGCTAACGTTGTTATCAATCTACTCTGCCTATTTGACTCATCTGGAGAATCCGATGAGAAAAGTGATTTTGGTTTCCGGGTTTCATGATGTTTGTATTATGCAATATTTGTTCATTTTTTCAACGTATTTCTCTGAAAATCAATTACTAAAAAGGTTTTTCAACAGGTCGAAAGTTGTCCCAATAAGTTCTGCATAATTTTTTTTCTGAAAATAAAGTTGCGTCGTTTTGATCGCTCAAATGGTAACATGGAGTAATATCAAAATTCCAGTCCACATGGACAGTTCTGAAAAAATAGGTTTACAATCAGTCATTTGGCTCCGAGACATTTCGCAACCAGTCGTTTCGCAATTACGACATTTCGAAACTCACGTCAATTCCGCAACTACAACATTCCGCAACCACTTCATTTTTAAATCACGAAATCCAGGATTTTTGTAGAAAATTCATGTTAAAATCACAATTTTTCAAATGTAGACTATAACCTGGAATAGTTCACAATACTCTCAATCCCATGCACAGTTAATCAACGTAATGTGGACTCGTTCATAGAGTTGCGAAACGACTGGTTGCAAAACGTCCAGCTTCGAAATGTCGTAGTTGCGAAAATCAAAATAAAACATGAATTCGAATGAGTAAAAACATCAGAATACAAAATTTGTCGACCACACATTCGACTACACTTAACACTATAAAAATGAACAACACCACATTTTTTGTCATTGTTTATTATGCCGCCTTCAGTCATAAACCAAAAAAATTGAACAGGCAGTCACAGAGAAAAAATGAAGTCATATTGTCATATGGGGGAAGGTCCGTTAGCCCACTTTAAGTTTACGATTATATAACAGGCATACCTACTTTTTGATCTACTTTTTCTCACGGACTATGGTCAGTCAAGGACTTGCTGTAATCGTACTTTGTCGTCCCAGATGACCTTTGCCCCCACCCTCTCAGCACACCAACTGTCGATCATAAAAACGCATTCCATCCGACCGACCTGGAGACGGCTGGGATGAAGAAATAAGATAAGAAGGGATGGCTGTCCATTTGGAAACATTTCCTGTCTCTCTTTTTATCTCTAAATCTCCACCCGTCACACACTATTTCTCCGTTCTCCTGTTCTTTTGCCCTCTGTGCGCTCTTGTGTCTCCCCTTGATTCTCAGTGTGTGTGTGTATGTGGGAAGGTTCATAATCTCAAGTGTTTTTATTTTTCTTCCTTCTATTCACGTATTTTTTTTTCTGAAAATCCATAGATTTGAGCCCTAAAATTTTCAGATGACTACAAGGAATTGTAAAGTTTGTGATTCTCCGAACGCGACGAATCTACATTTTGGAGCACATGCGTGTAAAGTAAGTTTTTTTTTTCAATTCGAAAAAATTTCCGCCTTACATTAGAGAACAAAAGAACAAATTTCTCTCTTTTCCTTCTTTTTTTCGTTTTCACTTCTCTCTGCTAGACTCTAGCCGCCTCCCTCCGAATGGCAACAATGTAGCCCGCGGCGATCGTCCTTATGTCTATGCCCTCTGTCACTCGTCTAAACGTGCGGGGGTATAGCTCAGTGGTAGAGCGCTCCCTTAGCATGGGAGAGGGCTGGGGTTCAATTCCCCATACCTCCAGAAATCTTTTTTGCTCTTTTTTGTGGAGCTTTTCCGATATTGGGATGGTTTTAGGATACTTTTTTACTATGATTTTTAACAATAATTTCTCTGCTTCCATTTTCATTTTCATTTTCAAAACATTTTCAGGCCTGCGCTGCATTCTTCCGTAGGACAGTAAAGGGCAGTTTAGAATACGAATGTGCTGGAGACAACACGTGTGAAATCTACCACGCGCTGAGGCAAAATTGTAGAAAGTGTCGGCTAAGAAAGTGTTTTACAGCTGGGATGAAGGAAGATAGTGAGTTTTCCCGTCAGAAAATAACTGACAAGAATTGCGTTTTTTTAGTGGTGCAAGGTTTCAATAGCGCACCAGCAAATGGAAAAAGAAAAAGCCCAATGATAGAGGATGAGGTTCAGCCGAGTACTTCAACTTGTAAGTTTTTTTAACTGTGTGTCTGTCGATCCGGATGTGGTATTTTTTCAGACTACGACCACCCTCCAGTTCCCTCCTACTGGGACAATGACTCCCCACCAACCAAATATCTTCGTGAATCCCCAAATGAGCTCATGGAGCACGATGAGCTTCAAGAATACATCCAAATCCCTAATGATCTGGATCCTTCCACAGTAATCTACGTACCTTTGGATCCCATTCAGGAAGATGAGAGATTATATGGACTCGCTTCACTTTACATGGAAAAGTTTGTCAGTTTGAATATGAGAAGAAGGCTGACCTATGCGAAAGTTTCACTGGCAGCAATGTTTGATGTACCCTGTGTTTGTGTAAGCTTTACAGATTTTTATCGGGATACTGTAGCTTCAAAGTTTTTTTCAGCCCTTCGAAAAATCTGATCTCCTTCCTTTCGATCATCGCTCGTACCGGTACAAAAATCGCAACGACTACACTATGATTCTAGATTATGTGAATCAGTTTCCCGATTTTCATCTTTTGAACAAATCTGAGAAAACCGTATTGTTTCAAACGGCTGCTGCGGTTGATGCGTTAGCAGATCCAGCATATTATAGTCAAGTGTAGGTTATTTGATACAAAATTTGGCGGGAAAAGTTATTTTTTAGGATATTCCCTGATGAGGCAGTTTTTGTAACTCGAGAGGCAAAGGCAATAAAAATGGATCCGTTACCGTCAACGGAATTGGATAGGAGTACAGGGAACTATAGTTCGGAAGACGTCACGATGTACAAGTTAGAGTGTGAAAAATAGCAAAAACTGATGAATTGAGAAAAAAAATTTCAGAGCCATGGTGTTGATGATCCGGCGACAATGGAAAAATGTGAACGTTCCACTTCGAAAACTGAAAATGTCACTTTCCGAGTTCTCACTCTTCAAAGCACTGACAATTTGGCACTACAGTAAGCCTTTTGCTTCTAAAAACATATTAGCGATATTCCCCAAGAGGAAACGCGCTCCATCGCATAGATAACTGAAATTTTTTTCCGCTTTCCCGCCAATTTGAAACAGCGAAACATGTTTTGGTGGGTGCGTGGACTCCTCGTGGACAATTCGACTGCTGCCCGAGGTGTCCACGAGGAGTCCACGCACCCGCCAAGACATTTTTCGCTGTTTTCAAAACGGCGAGACAGCTAAAAATTCAAATTTCAGCCAAGTTGGCGATGGAGCGCGTTTCCCCTTGGGGAATGTCGCTAATAAGTTAATATAATGTATAACACAAAGATGTTTGTTTCCAGACTACTATAAGCTTCAAGACAACGGACGTCTCATTTCCGCCCGTCAACGCGACGACATCTTCCGTACACTTCTTCTAATATGCAAGGATGAAGGTCATGAGGACCCCGTGTTGAGAGTTTCGGAAATCGTATTAGCTGTTGGTATCGTGATGACGGAAGTGTATGAATTGGTGACATCTCTATTTGAAATAATCGTTTTTGATGATGTCAATGATCCTATTTTGAAGGACATGCTCAAATTTCAGTATTGAGGAACACTTTGTTTTGTTGAATTTGTTAATAAAACTATGAATAGTTATTCATCATATTTTCATTGTTCTCTCAGTTCAATGCTCGTAATCCTCTCATTTTCCTCTCTCGTTATTTTTGCAAATATCACTAAACATGTCGTATACACAAATACATAGGCCAATAGCTTTGAATCCTGGAATCCGATCACAAGGTTTTCGGATTCATCACCATACAAAAAAGATGCAATGTATATGATGGTAACGGTCTGAAAGAACTTTCAACTTTTTTTTGAGTACTTGGTTCAGTCGGACCATAAACGCCATCAGATAGCACAAAATATACACCATATGAGCGCATTCTGTAGATTTCCATTGGCTCTTTGACTTCATGGTCCAAATTTTCCTCACTAATCCACCAAAAGTAATAATTGTGGGTGCAAATCGAAGTAGGTCCAGTTTCAGAAGTCGCCCATCTTTCAGTTGGTAAGATACGTAGAAGTTTTCTCTTTGATATCCAACAGTACTCAAACTTTTTTCTTCACGAGCTCTAAGATCTGCCATGATTCTTCCAAAGTCTAGAGCAAAAATAATGCAACATATAGCAATTAGGGTCTTGTTCCTAAAACTTGATTCAGGTAGGAATTTGAAAAAAAAAGGGGGGGGGGGTAAACTTACTTTGTCACATGGAATCCACATATTCGAGCATCTGGTCTTACTTTTAAGTTCAGCAAAATTGCATAGCTCATAGTGATAGAATAAGAAAGAGTAGGTAAAAGAAGGTAATGAATAGAAGTCGCAAATGGCGAAATGAGTAACAATGGAAATATGGATTTCACTAGGTTAACCCCGAGATATCCAAAGACAATAGGGATGATTACAACAACAAAGAATAAGAAGTCAATGACAATAGTAAGAAGGGCATAGTAGCAGAGGTGGGGAAAAAGTTTGAAAATCAGTTTCCTCTGGCGAAAGACTAGTAGAAAAAATAGTACAATGCTGACTAGAAAATAACAGGTTCGAACAAATGAGAAGTCCTCTGGAGGTAAATATGATCTTCCTGTGTTATGCATGAAAACGGGGAATAAGAAACTTAGTTGAAAAGGTAGCAGAGTACTATTCTGAAAATAATACTTGCTTAAAATTACACCTGCTTAGAATTTCGTTTTCTGGGCAAGTTCGTGACGTAAATGGGTTCATTGAAACTAAATTTAGCGATTTTTGAGACCATGTTTCTGAAAAAAACACTTTACCAGACATGAAAGATATCCAAACAAAATCAATCATTGGAAGCCGATGCCGCAGTGGGATTCGGGTCGATTTGGTTCGTGTTCGATTTCGGGCAGATCATCTGAAATACGTTTTCCGTATTGACCGGTTTAAGTAAGGTCAAGTACACCATGAATATGAAGACTAAAATTTTTTGATATTCAATCTTTCCGCCAAAAAAATTAACCTGCCTCAAACTGCCAGGAAAGATACCCGTCCCAAACTGCCGAGCAACTGGCCATAGAGAAATTCATATCATGAATTCCATAACACAAAAACTTACAAGATCCGTAGACGGTGAACAGCTCACGAACAGTACCGTTGGGACACCCTTTATCACAAAAACATAACATGCTTGTCTACGGCTGCTCATTCATCATTCCCATTACCACTGTGTCAATATCATGTCACAGGATCTAGATGCATCATTTCTCTACTTCATTCTTAACGGATTCGAACTAAATCAAGACTACTACTGTTGTCCGGAAGACACTGGACTTTGGCCAGCGAGTGTCAGACGTCCGTTTTGGGGAGCCTACTTTTTCTGGTGTGGGTGTGTGATGTTGGTGAGTTAAAGGAGGACTCCGGTCAAAAATTTTTTTTGCTTCAAAATATGTAAAATTTTGTGGTGATTCCGAATATGTAAATGAAAACGCTCAAAAATCTCTCAAAACTCTGAAAAATAGCTTTGAAACGACCGTTTTTTGGCCGAATGGTCTTCTGGGGCCGTGGCCTAAATCCCGGAGCTTTCTTGGCCCTCTGACTCGGCCACCGCACTTTCAGATATTGTTCACCATTTTTTCCTGGTTTTTTTTTAAATGAAAATCATAAATTTTTGGTGTTATTTCACTTTTCCGTTTTGTTTTCACAAAAAAAACCTGAAAAAACAGTGAAAATATCTGAAAATGCGGTGGCCGAGAAAATTCCGCGAGTTACGCCACGGCCCCAGGAGACCATTCGGCCGAAAAACAGTCGTTTTGAAGCAATTTTCCAGGGTTTTAAAAACAGTTTTGATCGTCTTCGCAATCATATTTGGAATCAGCACAAAATTTGACATATTTTGAAGCAAAAAATTTTTTGACCGGAATCCTCCTTTAAGATAATCTACACCATCTGCTTCATTGCCATTGCCACCAGCGACTTGATGAACACTGCTGCTTACAAAATGATGATAGTCCTTGGTGTTTTTGATCTTTTATCTATAATCTTGTTTGGCATCACCGTCGGAACCCTTAGCTTCTTTGGTCTAACTTTCTGTGACTGCCCTTGCTTCAGTTATATCGTTGGATCCATCGGAGTTGGTTCATGGATGGGCTCCTGTATATCAAGTTTGATTCTGGCGGCGATTCGAATTGGCGACGTGTCTGATTCGAAAACTATACGAAAAATCTTCGAAGGCTGGAGAATTTACATATTTGTTGTATTCAGTGTAATGTATGGAGGACTCAGCGGATTACTCACCAAGCCATTCTTGTTTTCTCCGGAAAACATGTCGTTTTTGTTTAATCCCGGGATTGGGAAGGATGTAAGTTGGTTTCGAAATTTCGATACTGTTATGAAAATTGAAAATGCAGCAAAACCTTTACGAAAACTTGCCTCACACTCTCAACAACTGCTTTGTGGTTGTTGGCACATTTATACTATACGTATATCTTGGGTACATGTGTTGGAAAAAGAAGAAACAAGGTGGAACCAACCAACTTTCCAAGTATAAACTCAATGTAAGTTTTCCATCAATACCGCAATTAGATCTAACTCCTTCTAGTTGGTACTTCAAGCCTTCTTTTTCTGTGTCTTCCATCTTATTTGCGCGATTTTGTATGTTTATATGCAGTATGTGTCAGCGCCAAAAGTTTTGATGATCATTGGTCATCTTGCATGGCAGTTTGGGACAGGTAAAACTTTTACAAAGGTAAAAAATTACCATAATTTGTCTTACAGTATCCATATGCATGGTGTATCTGACCTTGAACAGATCGATTCGGAAACGTGTCTCCGAGATGATCTACCCTAAAAATTTGATGCAAATCAATTCAATACAAAACGCGGTATCCACCAGTGATCCTAGAGCAAGTGTCCAGATGACCTGATGGGTTACTTATTCGTTTTTCACTGCTAGAGTGCTTTACATTAATACAATTTATTTTCATGACAAAAAACTTGCAAATTTCACATTAAAAAATCAAATCCTTCCCATCTCCACCTCCACAACCACTTCTTCTTGCTCCATTCTCCCATCATCAAATTCTTTTCTCAGAAGCTCCCAAATCGAAATGTATCTCACAGAAATCGGCAAAATGAAGACTTCAAGTATCATCCAGCATGTGAAAACCTAAAATACAAAAAGTTAGAATATTTATTCAAATTCAAAGTTCTCACCAATCCTCCACTAGCTCCCTCGAAGGCAATGATGACAATGTTGACGATGACGGGCTGAAAATTGAAGTGTTATACTTTTTTTGGTTTTTAAAAAATCTTACCAATTTGAGTAGAAAATAATAGTTGACATTTCGGATGAGCAATTTATCTACACGGGGTAAATCATTCCATGGCTTGTTTCCTGGGCAGAATCTGATTGAAACAGAGAGCAAATGGATGAGTTGAAGTGATAAAAAGATTCCCTGGAATTGAATTGTAAAAATCACTAATTCAGACTGTCAGAAAGCTAAAAAACTTACAAAATAGTAGTACATAATCTGCGAGGTATACTCCAATTGCAACACCACTATTACAAAAATCCATCCAGCCATCGAAAAATCTTTGAGTAGCACAAATCCACTAGCAACTCGGATAACATCTGTCAATGTTCGCTCCGACCAGTTAAGACCCGAAGTTTCATTATTCACAAAAATCGAAATTGCGATGAAAGCCATCACTATCAAGGATGTTTCCACGAGAATTTTCAAGACCACAAAGGAGAATACGAGGAAATTGGCCAGGAAAACTGTAGATGTGCAGAGGAAGTAGTACTTGAAGACGTAGTACACGCAAAAAGTAATGGAGAACAAAATCAGAAGTCGTTCGAAGTAGGCAAAGAGTTTTGAGAAACAGGAGGGAGTTGGAGGAATGGGGGAAGTGAGCTGAAAATAAAAAACGTGTAGTGAGTACCAAAAAAGCATAGAACCAAGGTACCATAGACCCTAGATACCATAGTACCACAACATCATTCTACCATATTATCATAGTACCAAACTACCATATCACCATATGGCTATTAACGAGTTTCCACAGGGGGAAACGCGCTCCATCGCTTACTTGGCTAAAATTTGAAATTCAGCTTTCCCGCCGTTTTGAAAACAGCGAAGCATGTTCCGATGGGTGCGTGGACTCCTCGTGGACAATTCGACTGCTGCCCGAGTTGTCCACGAGGAGTCCACGCACCCACCAAAACATGTTTCGCTGTTTTCAAAGCGGCGGGAAAGCAAAAAAATCAAAATTTCAGTCATTTTTTTCCTTTTAAGGAATAATATGTCGCCATAAATCTAGAGTGTCGGGTACCTTGATACTATAGTAATAAGATCCTACTGAAACCAAGCCTCCGTCACCATAACCCCATAATAAACTCACCTTTCCATTGCGAAATCTGATGCACATCGTCAAAACTTTTTGAATAAAAACAGCTAGTCCATAGAATAGGAATCCAACCAAAACTGAAGACTCCACCATATGGACCTCTTTTGGTTCGAAACCATAATGAGTTCCCATTGTAGAATTTCGAAATTCCTCTATATCAGTAGTGTTTTCCATTATCATTTTATCCATTTTTGTCTCAGAAAAAACGTTGAGAATGAAATGAGCTCCTGAGGGATGAATAAATGAAGCCCCAGTGGGAGTTTCCCAGGCAACTGCTCTCTCCATTTGTTATGTTCTCTCGTGTTAGCCGAAAGAAGAGGAAATTGAAAAAATATCAAGATCGGATATCATGGGATTATGTTCAGATATAGAGAGAGTCTTGTGGTTGAAACAAATATGTTATGACGTCTGGGGGAAAAAGGGATTTGAGCCAAGAGCCAAGAGAAAGATGAATGGAGAAAAACGGAAGAAAGGGAAAAGGGATAAGAAATATTTTTTTTCTAGGCTTTCCTCTATACTTGGCTCATATCTCTTTGCATTGGGACAACTTGAAGTATAGTAACAGAAGACGGAACATCTCTCTTTGGCCATAAAACTGCTCTCGGTACTCTTTGCTTCTCCACATTGTTGCATAAAAAGTGTTACTGTAGGTGAGGCATATCAAAAACGTCTGAAATTGAGTTTGCTCCATTTTTCAACTTCGACTGCTCACCGTATGCGCAAATATGGGACCAATCGTATCAAAGTTATCCATGGTACGCAGTATAACTAGTCCCAAAATTTGACTAAAGAACCATGTGGAGACAAATATCACAACTGACATTTGCAGTCTTTTCATGGTTTTTTGGGAGCTCACATGGTTGGTATGAGAGTTACGACTTCTTGTATAGAACATTTTGATCAAAAGTATGTAACAAGTCAAAACGAGGAGACCAAGCGTTATGAACATGTAATTGTAGTAGATTCCAACATCTGGATGGAATGCAAATGGAGGAGAACAAGCACTGACTGGATCTTCGTTTGTTGTGAAAAAACCATAGGTAGTTGTGAAAATCGAAATTGATAAAACTATCAAAGATATGTTGATAAAGTACTTGGAGGGTGAAATATTGCGATGGCTAAAAAAAAAGATTTATAAATAAAGGAATCCTAGAACAACTCACAACACTGGAAACTTCACAAAAAGTAGAACATCAGCGATAATAACCAACATAAGGATTCCTTGAGCGGTTTGGGCAAAAATATAGAATGAGATTAGTTTGAAACATTTTTTTCTATTGTATCCACCTCCAACAATTAGTACTGTTTCATTCATAAGTGTTCCCATCAAACAAAATGTGTGAAAAAAGCACTGAACGCATTGTAGAATTGCTGAAAATTTATCAATTTTTCCAGTCAGGTATTTCAAAAACAAACAAGTTCTGGAGCGTAGTTGTCTTTTTTGAATAATAAGGTGGATAAACAAAATATTACCGGTAGTACCAAGAAATAAGAAAAAAAGCTTATAGACTGCAATGATGATTTGATTTATAAGAAGAGCTGTCATTTTGAAATAATGAGAAATTGAAGAAAAAATGGTGCTAATATATGAAACTAGACTTTTATGGTTCACTGACCCATCACATTTCTGTTTTTCAAAAGTCTGATGACTATGTTTTTACTATGTCTACCAAATGTCCACCAAAAGATCATGTAGGAAGCATTTTTGCTCATTATCTTTGTTGAGTTCTTGCTTTTCAAGTTCAGTCAGAATTCTGAAGGTAGACGTCACAGAAAAGTAACAGCTGACGACTTTATTTTGCAAATGTGGACAAATGTCGAGCTGTTATTGGAATTCTTAAATCAGGAAAAATACCTTAATCATTTGATCCGAATCTTCTTGACATCCATTGGTGTAACTTCATTTGGATCCGACTTGATTTCGACGACTTCAATGGCAAAGGGTACCAAAAAAAAGTCGACAGTGAGAAATATTATGGATGCCTGGAAAAGTACGATGTCTTTCAATTGTTTTTTCCGAAAAGTACTTACCGTAGTCCAATGATAATCAGTGATGAAACAGATCACGCAGATGGTGCCCAGGATCTGAAAATTGGTCATATTCTTCTGAAATCTTTGAAAAATGAATACTTACAAATTTCACCATTCCAACTTTCCTAATCTGAGAAGAAGTAGTGACTTCGGAATGAAAATTTTTCAATTTTTTGTTGATATGCTCTAGAACCATGGCAAGAATCAAAATATTTTGTTGGACCGCGTAGATTTTCTGAAATCATAGAAAACTTGAGATGTAGTACCCCTCAAAGCTTACAAAATACAACCAAAAGTGGTTTTCTACAAACTTTAAATCGCTAAAAATTGTGAGCATGACCAATTGATAAATCCAAATCAAGTCTTTTGTAACAAGAGCCAGGAATACAACAAACATCAAAATTTTTACATTTTTCCTCGTTAAGTCTTTGGTTTTCCAGAATCGCAAGATGGATATAATAGAGATCATCATTTGATAGAAACCGAGGTAACAGAATATAGCCATGGCAATTAATACCAAACATTTTGTAGAGTAAATCATCAATCTGAAATGAATTTTAGGTTAGGGAATCTCTTAATCAAGATTTTTTACCTATTAGGAGTCATTAGTCGCGATCCAATAGAGAAAGCGATAAGTACGAAAAATGAAGAAAAGCCAATTATAATGAAATAGAAGGTAGTATGGACCAGTGGGAAAAGAGGGCTCTAAAAACTAAAAATTTCGAAAATCTGAAAAAATCCTTATACCACTCTATGAGCCTCTAAATTCTTGCAATATGAATGAATAAAAGCCGGGAAACAACACAAAAAGCAACATGCTAGAATCACAATTATCACTACTGGAACAAGGATAGATGGAGTGGAAAAATCTTCCACTAGTCCCATTCCAGAATCCTGACAGAAAATGCATTTGATGAGATTTGGGTCTTCAGTGGTTGTCTTCATCATCTTTAGAGAGTTGAAATGAGAAATTTCAGTTTGTATGCAGATGAAAAAGCGGGGCAAAATAACGGTGATATCATCTAAGTTCGAAAATTATGGGGGAGCAGACTAGATTTTTTTCAATTTTTTTTCAAATTGAAAAAGCTTTGACAACCTCATGATGAAACCATTTTTGACTATAGTTTGTTGTTAGTTTTAGAGCTCAAGGACCATTCAACATAATTTATTAACATCTCATTTACAGCAAAATCAGATATTCAAAATTAGCGCCACTCCAACCAGCACCAAAGAGATCAAAAACTTCACACAAGTTCCTGCCATTGTACTACTCTCGTAATGGCCAGTAGGGGGGATCCAGTAGGGGTCCAGAACCTCGTACTGAATAGCAAATGGTCCGACACCGTCAATTCTGAAACCATTGAATGTCGATACTGATGTTACGAAGGCGTCCATGGTGGAATTCAGAACCAATGGAGGCTGGGAGGTCTTGTCAGGATTGATGATGGTGATGTTGATGGTGTAGAAAATGGTGGGATTGAAGCGGCACTGAAAATGAAGAAGAAACATGTCTTGTTGAAGAAAAAAATAAAAAAGTCACATTGTATGCCGCGACCGATCAACCGACCGCCGACCGCCGACCGACCGACCGCCGACCGGACGACCGCCGACCGGACGAGCGACTGAGTCCCGGCCCATTAACCGGCGACCGGTTGACCGACTGACCCCCGACCGACCGAACGCCGACCACCGACCGGCCGGCAGACTGACTGCCGACCGCCGACCGCCGACCGCCGACCGCCGACCGCCGACCGCCGACCGCCGACCGCCGACCGCCGACCGCCGACCGCCGACCGCCGACTGCCGACTGCCGACTGCCGACTGCCGACTGCCGTTTGCCGACTGCCGACTGCCGACTGCCGACTGACTGCCGACCGCCGACTGACTGCCGACCGCCGACTGACTGCCGACCGCCGACTGACTGCCGACCGCCGACCACCCGCCGACCGACCGCCCGCCGACCGCCGACCGCCGACCGCCCCGAGCAAGGCGGTCCGTCGGAGGTTGGTCTGAATTTCACGAAAAAATGGTGACCTTCATTTGACTTCAAACCCACTTTAACCCACCATCATATTTAAAGTCAGTTCATCTCCATTCCAATTCCCCAGATCAGACTGCCACGAGGCACCCCCCACCATATTTTGGACGTTTGGAAAACCTCTGGTCATCACAAGACCAGCGTAGTTGACACTCATTCCAACACTGTACCCGTAGGCAATTGCATACTGTACATCAATTCCGTCGGTTGCGAAATGGAACACTTCCATGCCGAGTTCCAGGTTGTCGTAGGTGGTTCGACTGAAAACTTTTGTGATGAATTTGAGCAATGAGATTTTTGACTCACTTTTTGATACTTGCTCTATCGAAAAACACTGCTCCGTTCTGCTCGGGTACCCCCACAAGTCCTCTAAGCGGCACAGACTCTCCTATGACCACATGTTTGGCTATTAGAGTCTGCTGATAAGTTGGCAGTTCTGGGAAGAACAAACTAAAAAACACATTTGTCCCAGGTTGGAAGTTGATCGCTGATGAGTTCTTGGTTGCTCCAAAAACGTTAATTTTAGGGTCCTCAGTGATGTACAAAAATCCGGTGAGGTTGGCTGGAGCAGAAATGTATAGCGTGTCATTATCTTTAGATGGGATTAATGGGGTTAGGGATCCAGTTGGTCCAGGTTGGATGAGGTATTAGGTTGTTCAGAAAGTTTCGACCCATTCTGAAGGTTCATCTTGTCTTTGGGCTCACGGTCGTTTCATAGTAGCCTATGACTCATAACTTTGGGACAATAATTGAACAACCTAGCAACAATTAACTTCTCAAATGTAAACTGTTAGCTTTGCCTGTTCGCGAAATGGGACCAAAAGTGTCAGAGTACCCGTTTTTCGGTTCTGACTCACTGTGTTTTTCTTGCTCCAGTTCCGGTAGGATTGATCGTAAGAACATGCAATTTTGCTACAATGTTACTCGGGAGATTATTGTTTTACGACAATACTTACAATCAATCAAACACTTCTGCGAACAAATTTTTGGTGGCTTGAAGCAAAAAGTAGGAAAAATGGAATTCGTGTTATTTCCAAAGCGCGACGGCATAGGATATATTTCAAGAACCGGTTAAAAGTGATAACAAATTAAGTACATCTACATGAAATATAGTCAAACATTCGAAAACGTCTCACTCTGAAAATAAATTATCTGGAAATTTTTATGCTAATTTTGGATAAAGATGAAATTGAGCGTACTCTGCGTATAAAATGAAGTCTTAGTACCGCCGAACGGTGAGAAAACAAACGTGGTTGGCTTATGTAAGCTATTAACAAAGAGTTTAGCTGCATGATACAAAAATGTTCACCTCGATAACTTTACCCAGAAAAACAAAAATTCGTGCACAACCGGAAAACATCAAGAAACCAAGCTGAGCTCATACATTTCAATTTTTCTCAAGTTGTAAGAAACATACGACCAAACGGTTTTTTGCATTAGAAAGACCGGGAATTGTTTTATTCAGACGGATGCTTTCACATACATCCAAATCTAGCGAACACTAGGTCAACCATTTTTCCCTCCATCGGTGGGGGCATTTTCCACACCTACTTTGAAAGGAATCAGTTCGGAGTAATGATGTAGGATAAAATGAAGTAAAAATTAATATTATGCAGTGCAAGTCTTCTTCTCTCTAGGAAATACAAAACTTTTCTTCCTAGTTCCCTGTCCAAAGAAAAAAAAACGATTTCCGGAGTGATGTCAAAATCAAGTTGACCTATTAGATTGTGCAACTTACCAGTACGTTTTGACACTACAGGTCTGTAATGCTATCAGAATATTTACAGAGAGTTATCATCTATTATAAACTAAAAAGTGAACTGACCGTATTCTTTTTTCTCGATTTAGAAGGAAACCAATTTTTTGGAAAAATGGGTCGAAACTTTCTGAACAGCCTAATAGGTTCCGCTGAAAATGTAAGACGTTTCTTCAAAAAATTTCATAAAAATTTCAAATTCTTAACTTTTGCACTTGACAACTTTTTCTCTAACTGCCATACTAAAAAACTCACTTGCTCAAATCATGTCCATTATATGTATGCAGTTCCACTGTATCCAATACCTGTGGAGATTCAGCAGAAATGAAGAAGACCCTCATACTTTTGCCAACTGGATAACTATTTTTCAGATTATTCAGACGATCCAAAACGTAAGCATGGTTGAAGGCTAGTAGAGAGAAAATAAGAAGTTTTCCCAACATTTTTTTTTTCAACTCAACACTATAAAAAAGTGAAGAACCAAAAAAAATCGACAAGTTTTTATGTAAGTTCTTCCGAGCACACAAACCCTTTCAGACTACGCATTTCTTTTTTTGAAAATTTCGATTGATGAACAATTTTTAGGGTGGGAGGTGACGTATTTGTATAAAGAGTACAATGCGGTCAAAATGTGTCACTTTTTCATTTATTCATGTAGAAAGAAAAACTTTGATGTTTTATTTTTGTGTGATTTGTCGCCTGGCAAACTAGAAATTTCATGTTCAAGGCGTACTTGGTGACGGTTATAGAAGTGATAAGAATTGAGGTCTGACTAGGTCATTGACGTACAAGTGTTTGAGTCAGTAACGGGCGTTCCGGGTCAAAAAATGAAGATAGTCTAGTAAAGTTTTGGGTGACGGGCCGGTCTACGGTTGACGCGGACGGCGGTCGGCCAGTGGTCGGCCAGCGGTCGCCCAGTAGTCGGCCAGTGGTCGGTCTGCGGTCGGCCCGTGGTCGGTCTGCGGTCGGCCCGTGGTCGGTCTGCGGTCGGGGCTGTCGGCGGTTGGCCGGCGCGGTCGGCGCGGTCAGCGTGGTAGGCGCGGTCGGCGGTTGGCGGTCGGCGGTCGGCAGACAGTCTGTCGGCAGTCAGTCGGTGGTCGGTCGGTCGGTCGGACTTTTTCATTTTCTTTATCTCTGGACCAAGAGAAATCCTGACCCACCACATTCTACCTTTACATATTCTTTCCCCAATCCTTGACTCTTTTCATTTTCTATCTTAACTTCTTCTAACAACCAATTTTTTGTCTCGATCAAAAACCATTCATCTGGGTACAATCTAGCTATCTATCTCTTCTTCTTATTGTTTTCTCATCTTTTCTTTTCTCGTGTCTCCCGACCACAGACTACACTTGTACTGTTCACTTGGTCACAAAAGTCTTGTTTGGCTGTGCCTAGTATAAAAAGGAAACCTGATTCAACTGATTTTTCTCATTTTTTCTCTGGTTATTGTTATTCAATGGGCGTTTTGGTTCTTTTTTTCCAATTTTCTAGTAGAATAGTATTGTGTTTTTTATTATTTTCTGTGGTTTTATTGTTGCAATTGGCTTTCATGGAAAACTCATAATTTTTCTAATTTTTTTTCCAGAAATGTCATACCATAACCTTGTTGAAGCCCAACGCAAATACTTTTTGACCGGGGAAACCAAGTCAATTGAGTTTAGAAAGCAACAACTCCTGAAACTCAAAAAGTTTACCGAGGAAAATCGAGAAGCTCTGACCGAGGCAGTATGGAAGGATTTGAGAAGGGTAAGTATTACTGTTGTGTTCCGGGGCCCATTAGTATTTTCAAACCATATCAGCGTTAGCTGGGGCTGTGTTTCTCAGTTTACTTCCGCCAGAGAAACATATTTCTAATATCATTTTGTTTTTTCCAGCGCCATGAAACTACCGAAATCATGGAAATCGGAAATGCCTTCGGTGAAATCGACTACTTCCTGAAAAACATTGACGAGTGGGTCAAGCCAACCTTTGTCGAAAAAACTCTGGCTAATGTTCTCGATACGCCAGTTATAGTCAAAGATCCCCTCGGAGTCGTTCTCATTGTATCTCCATGGAACTACCCAGTCGCCTTGATTCTTCTCCCAATGATCCCGGCAATAGCCGCTGGAAACACTATTGTCATCAAGCCATCTGAGCTGTCTTCCCACACCGCTGCTCTATTTGAAAAGCTGATTCCAAAGTACTTCGACCCGAAGTACGTGGCAGTGGTTAACGGGGGAGTCTCGGAAACCACGGACTTGTTGAAAGAGCGATTCGATCACATTTTGTACACTGGATGTCCACCAGTTGCCAAGATTATCATGGCTGCTGCTTCCAAACATTTGACGCCGGTGACGCTGGAGTTGGGAGGGAAATGGTAAATTTTGTCAGCATTTACTGTACCGTCCATAATGATATTCGTTTTCGTCATTTTCAGTGGAAAATCGTTAACTTCGGGTAACTCAAAAAATGATTCAAAATTGCTATTTCTGTGTGAAAATTTGAGAGTGTTTTAATCAAACCTTGAACTTTCATTTTGTAGTTGACTACTTTTCTATACAATACGGCTCTGCCAAGATATATCCCGTCGAAAAAAAGCTCAAAAATTTCGAGAATTATTTGGCTTCGCCGTAGGTTTCTGAGCGTAAGTTTTTTGATTGAAGAGATACAAAAAAGCTGTCAACTACAAAACTAACGTTCAAGTTTTGATTTAAACACCCTCAAATTTTCAAGTTGAAATAACTACTTTGAATTAGTTTTTCAGCCACTCAAAGTTGGCGTTTTTCAACTGAAAACACCAAAACTTAAGATACTATTGACCGGTACTGTATGTGACATTATTTTTCATTGTTTAGCCCAGTTGTCGTAGAGGACGACGCCGACATTGATATCTCCGCAAAACGTATCGCATGGGGAAAATGGTTGAACTGTGGACAAACTTGCTTGGCGCCGGACTATGTTCTTGTTAGTAGCAGTGCGAAGTCAAAGGTTAGTTTTATTTTCCAATTTTGCTAGTGTAGGGGGTTTTAATTTTTTCAAACTCAAAACACTAAATCACAGAAAAAACATATGTTTTCAGCTTGTCGCTGCACTCCGAAAGTATATTGGCGAGTTCTATGGAACTGATGTGAAATCCAGCAAGGACTACTCAAGGATTATCAATCAGAGACATTTTGAGTAAGAAGATGCCCCTGCGTTTTGAAACCCGCCGTTTTGTAACTATGACGTTTCGCAACTCACTTTGATTCCTTAATTAGGACACTTCGCAACCAAAGGATCCAACATCTAAATTAACTAGATGGATGTTTTATCAAGTTTTGGTATGACTGACATGAACCGCAAAACTTCTAGTTTCAAAACGGCTGGTTGCGAAACGTCGGGAAGAATCTTATTTTTAGAATGATTACTAGATCTTATCTTTTCAGCCGCATCAATTCCCTACTAGACAAAACTTCGGGAATCGTGCTCCTTGGTGGTGAAAGTGACCGTTCTGAGCTCTTCATCCCACCAACCATCCTCGACATTAAGAAAAATGACCCTTTTATGCATGACGAAATCTTCGGACCAGTCTTGCCTATCATCACAATCAACTCTTTCGACGAATCCCTCGAGTATATTGCCCATGGGGAAAAACCGCTTGCTGCATATATTTTCACTAAAGACAAGAAGAAAGTGGAGCGATTCTTGAGTGAAACTAGCAGTGGAGGAGTTACTGTGAATGATGTGCTTAGTCATATTGGAGGTGAGATTTTTCAGAAAACCTGACAATAAGAATAAAGGTTTCAGTTGACACCATGCCTTTCGGAGGAGTTGGAACTTCTGGCATGGGTCGTTACAAGGGAAAATTCGGTTTCGACACCTTCACTCATGAGAAATCGGTGCTTCATAGAGGATTCTTTGGTGAATCGCTTCAAGCGTGAGTTCATAATTTAAGCCTACGTTATATGAGTCCAGACCATCACAGAGCTGGTTAGCAAATCTTTCAAAATACGGATTTTCAGAGTACGTTACCCTCCGATGACTCAACAAAAGTTTGACAAAATACTCAGTATGACTGGTAAACGAATTTCCTTGGACTTTGGTTGGCTGAAAAAATATTCGATTGTCATCTTGTCGGTAGTGTTTGGAGCGTTGTTGCAGGTGAGCTCTACTCAAAATATTCGTTACCTGTACTTATTTTACAGAAATACGCCGGACCTCTTCTTCATTAATTTCAATGTCAATAAATTCTTCTTCTAGATTCGTTAGCTCTTCTGTGATGTGATAAATAGATGTACGTTTATGTTTCAATAAACTATGACATCAGACATATATACCTTTAGCTTGAAAGGAAACACCACTCAACTTCATATATACAAATGTTTTGAAACCCCGCCTTCACAGGGAAAACTATCTTATGTCACTCGAGATCTTTTGACATTTTCATTCAGAATTATGCACAGCGAGAGAGTGAAACGTGTTGGTTTAAAACATCGCTTCATTATTTTCCTGATCTTTTGGATGAAATTTCTTGCAAGTGAATCTGCAAGTGAATCTAGTTTGATTACTATTCAAGTCTATTTAATTTCAAACGAACGACTTTCATATTTCCCCTTTTATCAGAAAACAGGGTTATTTCATTTTTGACAAAACCTAACTTGTTATATGAAAATTGAACGCTGATCACGATTTCAAACAGAAATCAACGACACGGGATTATCTTTGATACAAAAAACGAGGTGATTGGAAAAATATATGTGATAACTTTTAAGTAATATATGTGATAACTTTTAAGGAAACATAAGGGTCCGCCATGTACGATAGCAAAACTTTTGGAACGGTTTGAATTTTCTGTACAGTGCAGTGATCAAACTTTACAGAGAACGTGTCATAGAATAAAATACATTTTTACACCACCGTCGTCACAGTTGGTACCGCTGCCGCAACCTGAATTAGCCTATTATCTCTTATCTTCAAAAGCGTTCCCTCACTTTGTCTCTCTTTCGAAATACCGAAATCAAGCGCTTTACAGTGTCCCGGTACTGTGAAGACATAAAATAACAAAGGAATACATGCGCTGCAGAATTCAAGACAATTAGACTCCGTCGGATTTGATCATATGGGCCAAATGCTCTGAAACCGTTTTGTCGATGACTCGTTTGCCTCAAAACTTACAGCGGAAATGAGAGAATGTTTTTAGAAGCACTGAAAAGTGTGCTAGTATCATTGGTGAGAAAGAATACAATTGGAAACAGTTCAGCAATAGAGAAGGTAACCAACATGATAAAAACCAAAACCGTGGTCTTGTCGGATTCTTTTGACTTGAGTTGCTTCCGTCTACGAGATGCTTGACGAAGTTGGATTATCATGAATCCAGTGATAATCACATAAGAAGCAAGTGTGATGATTCTTAGGTAGCCTTCATAATAATTTGTCAAAGATTCCAGTACCTGCCCATATTTTTGTTCCATACCGTATACATAGTCATGGCCCATGATTGAACGGCAGTATCTATAAGAAAAATGTTTGGAGATTTTGACTAGAGAGTGTCTAACGTTTTCCACTCTTTGTCAAAAACAATATCCGGCCAATAGTATTTTCGAGTGAACAATAATGGCCAACCATACACAACAGTCCAGAATAAGAGCAATGACGTAGTACAGAAAATTGTAAATGCAGGGTTCGACAACTTTTGAGTCCAAGTGGACATCGGGAAACTAATCGATAACATCCGTATCGATGCCATGAAAACTGCCAGCCAGGAGAACATTCTGAGGGATATGTTCGATATAAGATTACCAGCCTCGGTTACCGCAATAACGGCGTAAAGACTGAAATCCATGCAAAATGGAATATCGGGGTGACTATTCGGTAATGCGATAATCTTGCTTGTAGACGCAGAAAAGTATAACATTTCGAAAAAAGTAATTCCAATCATGATCATGAATATGGTATTGTTACGAAGAGGCTTTTGGAGAAGAATGAAGAGATGACAGATATCTAGGAGAAGGCAAATTTGTAGAGGAAAACGGAGAATTTCATAAAGAACTTTGAGTTGTTCTAGCTTGGAACTAATTGCGGAAAGCTCCTGTCTGATTTCGTCAAATTCTGATTTATTTGTTGCCATCTAGTTTTTTTTTTGAGATGATAGATGATTTGAAGAAATCTTCGCAAGTAGAAATGAGTTTATGTATGAAAATGTTGGCTCAAATCACATCATCCAATTGAAAAATTCCTGACCTTTTGGATGAAAGTTGTTGTCTTATGTCACTCTCTTTCAAGATAACCACCTTCGAAATTGCATACTGCTAGATGGAGAGAGCAAGGGAATGTAGTTTGATATCTTGTCAACTCAATGAATTTCTAAAGCTCCGCCTCTATTTTTCTTCGAGATCTATTGACATTATCCTCATAATTACATATTGCACTCATATGACACCAGAAAATGTGTAGTTTCATAGCGAGTCGACCCTATATAAACGTGTCTTTTTTTCGAAAGAATACGAATTTTGCCCCAGTTTTCAAAATGTCCACGGCCTTTTCTGGAGTCTCTATATTCGATGATGTGAATACCTCGCTATCATTTATTGTTAACTGTGGTGTCATTTTGGTGTTGGTATTTGGATTCTGTTTGTGTTTTCCATATTATATGAAAGCATACAGAAAGAATCTTGATACTCATGAAGCGGTAATAATGACCCCATAGACCAAAGACCTCATTGACCCCATGAGACCCCCGGGATCGAGTAGATCCCATAGACATCATATACCACTTTGAACTCCATAGACCGGTTTGAGACCCCATTGACCCCATAGACTCCATGAGACCCCATAGAAACCATGGACCACTATATTTCCAGAGTCCTCTCCTCCCACTGATCTCCTTCAGTTACGTCACCATCAAGTATTTCTACACGACGCTCACCGTATCCACGATAGGATGCGTAATTTGGTTTCTTGTGGAAGGCAGATTCAAGTTTGTTTGAAAAAAGGCTCAACTAAAAAAACACAACAAATTTAGCGCCACCGATATCTCTGTCTTTTTTATGATTTTCCTTGCTATCCTCATGGGTTTATTCGCTTTTATATACCAACTCATAATCTCAATATTGTCGATTCATCGATTCATTAACAACCGTCAAGCGAAAGAGTTCCGAGGCACATTGTCTAAGAAAAATGTGATAACTGTAATGGTTCTAGTGATATTGTTTGCCACTCTGAGAAATTTAGTTCTCTTTGGCCAGATATTTTGGATAACTCACAAACCAGAAATTGATTTAGAGAGATTAGAATCGATTCCTCAGCAGATTAAGAAAGCTACAAACTATTATTATGTAGGTTTCTGACGGTAGCCAAAAAACTTCAGGATTTTATTTTCAGATCGGCTACGTTGGCCTTCAAGTCTTACTAATCATCGCTTCGATCATGGAGCTCAAAATTAAAGAATCAGAAGTTAGCCATTCTGAGCATGTATTGGTAATGCACACCATCTGTCTGGGTTTTATTAAATTGGTAAGAAAAATATGTAAATATCATTGTGAAATTATTTTAATTTTCAGATTTTTGGCGCGATCTATTTCATTTGTTTCGTTATCAAAATAAAGTCAGAATTGGTAATGAAAGAGTTGAAAACTTGAGAAAAAACTCGTTTAACTTTTTCAGGCATTTACTCTGTTCTTCGGTATAGATTTGTACTTGGTGCCATTTATCATCGAAATCGTTGAAATCAGATCTAACTCGAATAGTGTTGTTCCCAGTGTTGCTCGAATATTTTCAAAATAATTGTAATTTTGAGTTTTTGAATTGGAAAATGAATAATCGCGATAATTTTAAAACATGGCATCACTTGTTTTCGAAACGCCTCTAAATTAGAGTGCTTGTAATATTTTGAAATTCTGAATTTCAACTTCTGACTTCCGCTTTTCAGTTTTTTACTTCCGAAAACTCGATTTTCCAAATTTTGTCACACATGGAAAAAATTGCATATTGATGCTATTTTTTCACAATTTTCGATCAGTTTTGGCAAAAATTATATGTCAAAAAACAATGCAGTTTTTCAGCCATCATTTTTTCTCTCATCTCGTCCCAAATAAGTCAAAAGTTCTCCTGAACTGATGCAAAGAGCTTGACAAAGCTTTTGCATTTGAGAAATATCGGTGATATCATAAGTATCAAATTTTGGAAATTTGAGTCTTGAAGCCAAAACTGAACACTTTCTTTAAAAAAATGATGTTCATTTTCTTAGAGATCTACTGACATTTTTTTTGAATTACATACCGCAGGAATACGGTAATCAAGTATAAAAATAAACTTAGAAATAATTCATTCTCAAAAAAATCAAACACCAGAAGAAAACATTCGAGAAACACCCGGAGTGACGATTTTCGGCTTCTCTTGAATTTCAGTGAGCTCGATGACAAGTGGCACCAGGAAAAAGTCGATTCCAAAGAATATAGACATTGCCTGAAACATTGGTTACTGTACTTTTTTTAAATTTCATGGTGTGTTAACCACATCGGTATACTGATGAAAGAGGAAACAAAGAAAGCAGATCGCGGCGAGTATCTGAAATGCCGAAATAGGGATTCAGTTCAAAATATTTTTGACCTACCGCCTTGATCCCTCCTAGATATAAAGTGTGCATCACCAAAATGTGCTCAGAGTGGGAAACTTTTGTTTCCCTAATTGTGAACTCCATGATCATAGCGATGATTAGTAATACTTGCTGTCCAACGTAGATCAACTGAAATTTCGAATTTTGTTTTCAAACATACATGGAAAAATCTCACATAATAATATACTAAAACCAACACAATTTTTTGATTTAACACATCTCCGCTAACCCGATAATGTATCCAAAGTATGACTATCCACACAACACATGCAATGTCCTTGATGATAACCAAAAACGCTACGAGAAGCGTGATAAATTTCACATTTTTCCGAGTCAGTGTCCCACGGAGCTCCTCAGACTGTCGACTGTTAATAAAACGATGAATAGAGATTACAGAAATTATAACTTGGTATGAGAAAGTGTACATAACCAGTGTGAATCCGAGAAGTATAAATGTGAAGGCAGAATAATCCCAATAGCTGGAAGCGATATTTTAAGAAAATAACGCTGGTGGTAATGCAAACCTCAGAGTGCCAAAAAGTAAGGAATAGATAATGCATGCAATGCCAAATCCAAGAAATCCAGTATAATGGTATTTGAGGGCACCATGGTTGTAGGACATTAGTAGGAAAAGTGGGCTCTGGAAATATGGTTACAAGAAAGAAGCAAGGGTTTTCATGGGGTCTCACGGGGTTCCATGGATTTTCATGGAGTCTCATGGGGGCCTTATATGATACCATTAGACTGTTAGAGTCCGATGGGTTCGATGCAGTCTATATCGGGTGTTATGGGTTCTTATGGAGTCTCATGAGGTGTGTGGCGCTTATGAGATTCCGTTGAAACTATGAAGTCTATGGGGTCTATGGGGTCTATGGGGTCTATGGGGTCTATGGGGTCTATGGGGTCTATGGGGTCTATGGGGTCTATGGGGTCTATGGGGTCTATGGGGTTTATAAGATTTATAGTACCCACCACTTGATGAGCTTCCAAGTTCCTCTTGAACGCTTTGAGATATGATGGAACATAGTAAATACAGGAAAGTAGCAAAGATACGGTAACCGCGCCACTACCGATCATTGCCCTCCGGGTACTACTATCTTCAATCAGTGCGGAGCTTGATAAATAGGACATTTGGCTTGAAAATTGAAAAAAAATCGATAGGAAACTTGAAAAATTATGAAAAATAACTGTCTTATATTGAGTTGACAAAATATCAAACTAAATTCTCTTGCTCTCTTCATCTAGAAGCATACAATTTTGAAGGTAAATGCCGTTAGATCTCTTAGAAGAGAGTGACATAAGACAACAATTTTTATCCAAAAGATCAGGAAAATAATGATGCGATGGTTAAGTTTCAAACCAACACTTTTCACTCTCTCGATGTATACACATCAAATTTATGATTTGAATTGAGCCCACATTTTTATAAACATAAATTCATTTCTACTTGAAAAGATTTCTTTCGACTATCATCTCAAAAAAACTAGATGGGAAAATATAACTCAGAACTTGAAGAATTTCAACAGCATCTTTCCACACTTAGTTCCAAGCTAAACGATTACATATTTCTTTATGAAATTCTGCGTTTTATCCTACAGTTTTGCCTTCTCCTTGACATCTGTCATCTCTTTATCCTTTTCCAAAAACCTCTTCGTAACAATACCATATTCATGATCATGATTGGAATTACTTTTTTTGAAATGTTATACTTTTCTGCTTCTACCAGCAAGTATATTACATTACCGAGTAGTCACCCTGATATTCCATTTTGCATGAATTCTAGTCTTTACGCTGTTATTCCGACAAACGAAGGTCTTAACCTTATATCGAACATATCCCTCAGAATGTTCTCTTGGCTGGCAGTTTTCATGGCATCAATACGAATGTTATCGATTAGTTTCCCGATGTCCAGTTGGACTCAAAAAGTGTCAAACCCGGTATTTATAATTGTCTGTACTACGTCATTACTCCTATTCTGGACTGTTGTATATGGTTGGCCATTGTTGTTCACTCGAAAATTCTACTGGCCGGATATTGTTTTTGAAAAAGAATCGAGAACGTTAGATACCCTTCAGTCGAAATCTCCAAAAATTTTTCTTATAGATACTGCCGTTCAATCGTTGGCCATGACTATGTATACGGTATGGAACAAAAATATGGACGAGTACTGGAGTCTTTGACAAATTATTTCGAAGGCTATCTAAGAATCATTACTCTTCTGTCTTATGTTATCATCACTGGATTCATGATAATCCAACTTCGTCAAGCATCACGTAGACGGAAGCAACTCAAATCAAAAGAATCCGACAAGACCACGGTTTTGGTTTTTATCATGTTGGTTACCTTCTCTATTGCTGAACTGTTTCCAATTGTATTCCTTCTCACAAATGATACCAGTACACTTTTCAGTTCTTCTAAAAACATTATCTTATTTCCGCTGTAAGTTTCGGACTCCAGGACATTTTGCCACTAGTCGTTTCGCAACTATGACATTTTGCAACTCACGATGATTTCGCACCTAGGACATTTCGAAACTGGACGTTTCCCAACCAGTCGTTCCGCAACTCTATAAACTAGTCCACACGATCATTAAGGTTGTATGGGGTTGAGGGTATTGCGAACTATTCCAGGTTGTAGTCTTCATTTGAAAAGTTGTGATTTTAACGTGAACTTTCTACAAAACACGTGGATTCCGTTGTTTCGAAATGACCTGGTTACGGATTGTCGCGGTGGCGAAATGACCGGTAGCAAAATACCGTCGTTGCGTAATTAACGTGAGTTGCAAAACGTCTCAGTTGCGAAACGACTGGTTGTGAAATGTCTCGGAGCGAAGTTTCGAGGCAAACAATCCGAGTCGTCGACAAAAGGTTTTTCAGAATTTTTGGCCGGTATGATGCAATACGACGAAGTCTGATTGTCTTGAATTCTGCAGCGCATGTATTCCTTTGTTATTTTATGTCTTCACAGTACCGAGACACTGTAAAGCAGATCATTTCCCTGTTTCGCAAGAGAGACAATGTAAGTGCCCTGGACCTGAACATAAGAAATAATCGCTGATTAAGGTTGTGGAAGTTGTGCCTACTGTAAGTACGGATGATGTGAAGGAGAGAAAACGGAAAAAAGCTACAAGTTCATAGATTGACAATATCCTAATTTCTGTATTGATCTCTTGCTTCATCTTTTTCTGTTTTGCTTCTTTCTCTTATATTTTTCAATAAAGTGATGTCGTTGATTTTATCATTATAGGCTACATTTTATTCTTATTTGAAAAATGATGTCATATTTGAAACAATCATATTTCATAAGACCAAGAAACCTTCCAAAATTCGAATCAAGCTCCAGAAGAAAAATTTCGAGCAGCATTGGGAACAATCATATTCGGTTTGGATTTGATTTCAACAAGCTCGATAACCACTGGCACCAAAAAAAAGTCGATACTGAAAAAGAATGAAAAAGCCTGAAAAATCGATTTTGTGTAGCAAGAAAAATTGCGTGTCTTACCACGTAAGTTCTCATCTGGAGCAGGACACCAAATAGACAGACCACACCGAGAATCTAAATTTTTTACGTTATTGTAGGTCAAAAAGACTAAACCGGTACCAATTTAGTCATTCCCAAACATTTATTTTGATTAACCAGTACGTTCTCAGAATGAGAACTCGCTGGCTCTCTAATTGTGAACTGCATTATCATAGCGATTATCAGTATGACTTGATGACCAATGTAGATCATCTGAAGTTTTTATAATTTTGTCCATTTTACAGTAGAATATAACACTAACACTGTAATAAGTCCCAATCTGAGTCACTTTTGCACTGAACTTCTCCAAATGTTCCCCGTTAACTTGGTTTGAGACAAAACTGAAGACGAGCCAGAGATAGAAAAATATGTCCTTTGTGATAACAAGCAAGGTTACCAGAACTTTCATCACTTTCACATTCCCACGAGTCAAAGTCCGACGACGATTTTCAGAATTCCACCTATTAATAAATCGGTGAATCGAGACTAGTGAGAGTAAAAGTTGGTATATAAAAGTGTAGAAAACCAGTAAAATAGCGAGATTGAAGAACATGAAGACAGCGATGTCTGTGTACCTGAAAGTATTTTTTTTGGCAGACATTATTTTACAGGAAAAACTGGCCTGAATTGGCCTTGAACAAGGAACCAAATGACTAATCCAAGGCTAAAAGCAACGAATCCCGAATACAGGTATTTGGTTGCGTTGTGGCTGTAGGAAATTAATGGCAAGAGAGGGCTCTGAAAATCAAGACGCGTATACATTCTACAAAAAATTTGAATTCAGACTTACCGATTCATGAGTTGACAGATTCCTTCTAAACGTTTTGAGATAAGGCGCAAACAGTAAAATAAATATGAGAAAAAATGGTACGGTAACGACCCCGTTAGCTATTGCAGCCTGGTTCCTGCTTGCTTCCTCAACTAATCCAAGTTTAGAGATATCTCCTGAGGAGATAGTAGGCATTTTTTTGAATTTCAAGAACAATAGTTTTATCTCAAAATTTAGTTGAACAATTTATGAAAGCGTGATTTGCTAGGCTAGATGTGGTATATAATTTCGAAGTTAAGTTCAATAGATCTTGAAGAAATTGACATCATAATATACAACATTTTTCATTCAAAATGTCATGAATTTTTCGAGTGGATGATGTGAGAATTATGAGAAGAAGTGCTTGGAATGAGCACCTGAAAGATGAAACTTTACGAAATCTCTCCTCCCTCCTCTTGTGACTCACCTTGAAATCCGTTTCTTTTTGAAGTCCTAAAATTCTCTTGACCGTATCCCTATACTGGCTCGACATTAAAAAGCAAATAAAGCAGTGGGTGATTGAACTTATAATAGAGAGCGTCAATGTGAAAAACTCTATGTCTTGGAAAAAGCTTCTGCAATGGAAAATGAGACTTTGAAAGGAAACAGTATTATAAAACTTACTCGTCTGAATACAAATAATTTTCATAATAAAAGAAGTAATAAACGATAATGAACAAAATACCATTGGCGAATTCTGAGATGAAGATTGTCACAGTCATGGTTACAATAAAAGCTGTGGTGTGGGAAGATCTGAAATTGGGGTCTATGGGGTCTTTTGAAGTCTCATGGGGTCTCATGGGGTCTATGGAGCCTATGGAAACTATGGGGTCTATGGAGACTATGGAGACTATGGGGTCTATGGGATCTATGGGGTCTATGGGGTCTATGGGGTCTTTGTGGTCTATGGGGTCTATGGGGTCTATGGGGTCTATGGGGTCTATGGGGCCTATGGGGTCTTTTTGGTCTATGGGGTCTACGGGGTCTATGGTGTCAATGGGGTCTGTGAGGTCCAATGGGGCCTCATAAGCCGTATAGATACAGAAAACTGATGATTAATGTTAAGTGACCATCAAAAAACCTAAACCTGATTTCATCTGTAGCTCTAGTTTGATGAAAATACATAACGTAGCTAGGAGTTTTACCAGCTGGACACCTGAAAAAAGCTTGATCAAAGACTAGCCGAAATGTAGCAAAATTTTACATAGTCCATCTCTCAATTTTTGTGATAAAAAAGTAAGCAACACTCCAACCGCTCGAGATGAAAAGAGTGATAAGTACAACGCATATTCCGAATTTGGGAAGTGTGAATGTATTGGCAAGATTGCTCATAGGGAATAATACAGAATATGTTCGAATGCCTACGATAATCAAGGCAAGAACACTAGAGCCTCTTCGACTCATAACTTGAATCGCTTTCGATGCTATATCAGCCAGGACAAAATATCGAGGAAATGCCCCTGCACAGTTTTCTTTGAGAGATAAAAAACGCCACATTGCAAATGTTCTATAAATTCTCCCTATGGAAAACGCCAGGTCGCAAATACATATTCCAATCAAAATAATTTTGACAACATTAACTCGCATTTCTTTTCTTGTTAAAATGAACAAATGGAGGAGGTTTATGAAAAAGTTGATGAAAGTTGCAACGTCATAGATCACTTCCAAATTATATGTCACGTCGCGGTAGAAACAAGTAATCGCCGTACATGGAGGTAAAGAAACTGCAGCCATAGCCATAGTCGATGTTAAAGTGAGAAGTGGGTAAAAGAAAACTGAGAATTGAAAATTGAAATAACAAATGATTTTCGGTAAATAATCTTTCAACTTGGCACGAGACAAACATGTACATAATTGCCATTTTCAATTGGCAAACTTGAAAAAATTACATGTCTCATGCTGAGTCCCTAACAAACTTCAAGTCCGCTCAGCAAAAGTACAAGATTTATTGAAACAAAAAAGTACATGATTAGAAAACAAAGTCTCGAAGTGCACAGCAAAAATCATATAAGATCCTCTCTCGGTGTCAACTTCAACCATACACTTTCCGGTTGTGTAGTTCTTGAACCAACCAGTTTCAACGGATTCTGAGTTTTCTCGCAAGTCTCCAAACTGTATCTTCTGAGAATGCTGGAGAGGAGAATCTTCTCTTCCATGTAGGCCAAACGCATTCCGATACATTGACGGGGTCCAAGACCAAAAGGGATATATCCACCTTTTTGGATGAGGTGTTCTTCACCGTGTTCCCATCTGGAAAACTCGAAGTTGTTGAATAATCGGGCATTTAGATTTGCGACCGATCTTCACCGATCGCCTGCGACTGCCTGCGACCGCCTGGGATCGCCTGCGGCAGCCTGCGATCGCCTGCGACCGCCTGCGACCGCCTGCGACCGCCGAACACCCGCCGACCGACCACCTACCGACCGCCGACCGATCGCCGACCAACCGACCGACCAACCGCTGACCGACCGCCGACCGACCGACAGCCGACCGCCGACCCGACCGTGGCCGACCGCCGACCGATCGCCGACCAACCGACCGACCAACCGCTCACCGACCGCCGACCCACCGACAGCCGACCGCCGACCGGACCGCGGCCCGCCCGAACGAACGCCTAACAACCGCCGACCGACCGCCGACCGACCGACCGCCGACAGCGCCCCGACCGACAGCCCAACCGATCGCCGACCAACCGCCGACTGACCGCCGACCAACCGCCGACCAACCGCCGACCATCACTGACTGTCACCGACCGTCCGTCACCGACCGCTTGCGACAGTCTGTGATTGCCAGTGACCGTCAGCCACTGTCAGCGACATTCATTCAACCTTACCTCTCCGGCTTGAACTCCTCTGCATCCTCTCCCCAAATCTTCTTATCCGAATGAAGGGTCCATGTGTCACACATCACATTGACACCCTCCTCAATCTCATACTCCCCGATTTTAGTGGTTCTCATGCATCGGCGAGAGTTGGCCCTGGAAAATTGATAGATCAAGAAAAAGTCGTGACCTATGAAACTCACATAGCTCCCAACGGGTACAACCTCAAAGTCTCCTTTACCACACATTCCAAATATTTCAGCTTCGATAGCTGGTCAAAGGTTACTGTATCCCCATCACATTCTCGATCAATTTCTTCTTGAAGTTTGCTTTGGATTTCTGGATGAGTTGCCAGTAAGAAAGAGGTATACGACATTGATAGCGCAGTGGTGTCAAATCCAGCTAACAGAAAAACAAAGCATTGGGCAACGATCTCATCAATGGTTAGTTGCTTGTTCACCTTCACGCCCCCCTTGGTGAAATCTTCATCACTTTCTAATCCAACATCATCTGATTTGGCATCCAAGAAAAGGTCAATGAAGTCTTGGGGCTCTCCCGGCTCAATCCCAGCCTTCTCATCTGAAGCTCTCTGGGCCATCCTGGTCTCAACGGCTGTCTTGATTATCTTGATTAGGTGTACTGTAGGGTTATTGAAAATTTGGGGAAGATGGAAAATAAGTTTTCGGAGTATGGGAGCACTCCAAGGAGCCAGGGCTCCACATAAGAAGATTCCTTTTCGGGGTTCTGCGAAAAATTGACGGACGGATTGAATCCGACGATTCTGGAACATGAGGAGTTGCTTGGCGTCGGTTTGTCCCATTGCAATACGGTCGATGATGTCGAAGGTGAATTCTTGGAAGAATCTGGAAAGAAGTATGTGTGCCTTTGTAACCAGTTGTCCCAGAATCTTACGTCAATAAGTCAATTGGTTTTCCTCCTTCAGTTTGTTGCTCAATATGTCTCAATAAGTTTGATGCACTGTCCTCAATGATAGGTTGAAGTTTTCTGAAATAATTCAAATTTTTAAATCTATTTCTGATTGACCTACAGTACCGGCCATATTGAAATTCGTCATTTTCAGTGGAAAATCGTAAATTCGGGTAGCTGAAAAAGTGATTCAAAGTTGCTTTTTCAGTTTGAAACTTTGAGAGTGTATTAATCAAACTTCGAACTTTCATTTTGTAGTTGACAACTTTTCTGTACAAGTCCTCTCTGGCAAAATATGACTCGTCGAAAAAAAACATATCAAGAATTAGCACTGAAATCGAAAGTTTAGCATCGCCGTAGGTTTCTGAGCGTAACTTTTTTGATTGAAGAAATACGAAAAAGTTGTCAACGGCAAAAATAAATTTCAAGGTTTGATTCAGATACCCTCAAATTTTCAAGTTGAAATAACTACTTTGAATTAGTTTTTCAGTCACTCAAAGTTGGCATTTTTTAACTGAAAATGATGAAAACGAATATCATTATGGCCGGTACTGTATGTACTTAAATTCAAACCCTAAACTCACAGCCTTCTAAAATTTGTACCCACCTCAAACTATTATTCGAAAAAGTCGGACTTGTAATAGTCCTCAATCTCTTCCACCGATGCCCCTGTGCCGCGAAAACATGCACAATTTTCTCTTTATTTGGGTCTCCTTGAATCGCATTTAACTTCCTCCCGAAAAAATTGTCATATTGCTTCACAAAAACTTCCTGAACCAAATCCGGATCCGAAATCACCAATGTCTTGGAGACTCCCTCTGTGATACCAAACACTTTTCCGTATTTCTTCGTCCACTCTTTTAGTTGGAGATACGGTGGATTATTGTAGTCCAACATTTCCAGAGCGGATCCCATAATTGGAAATCCTTGTGGACCAGGAATTCCACGACGCTTCCAATAGGTCCATGTGCACAGGAAATAACTGGAAAAATTCAAATTCTCCTCGAAAAAATGTGACAATACCAAACCTCAAAAATCCTGCTATAAGGAAAGTGAAGGCCAGAAATAGGATCATTTTTTGCGGAGATTGACTTTTAGTTTTTTTTTCGAAAAACAAAAAAATTGTTCCGTTTTTTGAGTAACCTGTATTTCATTTATACTTTTCTTCACTTTGTTATTCTCTTCTTTCAATTGGGGTTGGTCAACAAACAGTACATAAAACAAGAAAATTGGGATGTTTTTTTTCTTTGCGTCTCTCTTATTTTTTCACTGTTCTCACATTCGAGATAGAACAAGGAAATGGGATGAATTTTTGAGGGGCCTGAAAAACTGAATTTCTGAGATTCTGAAAAAATGAAAGTTCACAGAGTACTTCATTCATGACACAAATATCACAGATCGAAATCGCGAAAAATTAATCAAGCAGAAATCGGAACTTTCTTGATTTCCGTTGGGATAATCACATTGGGGCGGGCTTTGATTTCGGTGAGCACAATGACCACTGGCACGAGGAAAAAGTCGATGGAGAAGAAGAGCATGGTTGCCTGAAAATCCAACTTGAGAAAATGCAAACTCGCTCTATTGAGGATTTCAGCGAAAGAATTCGATTGAGAAAACCGATCCATTGAAAACCCCATAACCTACAAGAAGTGTCTCATAGCTGATGATGTAGCAAACGAAGCAGATGACGCCGAGAATCTGAAAATCAGCAATTTCTAAAATTTCAGTTCTTGAAATTATTACAATCTTGACGAGTCCAATGTACTTTGTGTGGGTGGCCACGCAGTATTCCGAGTGAGTCTTGGGTTCTTCCGAGATTGAGAACTGGAAGGCCATGGCAATGAAAAGCAGGATTTGGTAGGTCACGTAGATCATCTGGAAACAATAAATAGAAACGTAGATGGTGCGTTGCGGCTGCGTTGCGGTTGCGTCGCGGCTGACGTACTAACTTACCGAGTAATACATCATCAAGGTGTCGATCATTTGGCTTTGTCCGCCTAAAATCACCACAACCAAATATGAGACCCAAGCGATATCCTTGAAAATCACCACCAAGAACACGATGGTCATCAGAACGATCACATTCTTCCGGGTCAGATTTCCTCGAAGCTCCTCTGGCTGACGACAGTTGATAAAGCGATGAATCGAGATGATCGAGATAGCCAGTTGATACATTTGGACGTACCAGGAGATGGCAATAGCGAACACGGAGAACATGTTGAGGATGAAGGAGGCCGCACTGGAAATTAGGGAATGCTGTTAGAGGAGTTATGGATAACTTACGTCAATCCATTTGGCATTGTCATAAAAATGCCGGACATGATACCGAAGACGAAGAACATAGAGTAGTTAAACTTGATGGTACGGTAAGTGTGGGTGATCATTGGAAGAAGAGTGCTCTGAAAGGGTGAATTTGGATATCTCAACGTCAGCGACAAAAAAACAGTAGCTGGGCAACAGTCAGCGTTTGTCAGTGATCGCTAGCGCCCGGTAGTGGCATTCGACGGCTGTTTTCAATTGCCGCCCAACCGCCGACCGATCAACCGCCGACCGACCGCTGACCAACCGCCGACCGACCGCTGACCAACCGCCGGCCGACCGTGGACCCGACCACCGACCCGACCGCGGCCTGCCCGATCGAACGCTCTTCAACCGACGGACCGGCCTATGGTTCACCGATTGGCCAATGGCGCACCGACAGCCGACCGCCTACCGACTGCCGACAAACGGCTGACCAACCGCCGACCAACCGCCGACCGACCGCCGACCGACCGTCAAGCAACCGCCGACCGACTGCTGACGAATTGCCGACGGACCGCCGACCAACCGCCGAGCGACCGGCCAAAGGTTGACCAATTGGGCTCACCGATCGACCGACCGCTGATCCGACCGCGGCCTGCCCGATCGAACGCTCTTCAACCGACGGACCGGCCTATGGTTCACCGATTGGCCAATGGCGCACCGACAGCCGACCGCCTACCGACTGCCGACAAACGGCTGACCAACCGCCGACCAACCGCCGACCGACCGCCGACCGACCGTCAAGCAACCGCCGACCGACTGCTGACGAATTGCCGACGGACCGCCGACCAACCGCCGAGCGACCGGCCAAAGGTTGACCAATTGGGCTCACCGATCGACCGACCGCTGATCCGACCGCGGCCCGCCCGATCGAACGCTCTCCGACCGACCTACCGGCCTACGGTTTGCCAATTGGCAAACGGCGCACCGACAGCCGACCGCCTACCGACTGCCGACAAACGGCTGACCAACCGCCGACCAACCGCCGACCGACCGCCGACTGACCGTCAAGCAACCGCCGACCGACTGCTGACGAATTGCCGACGGACCGCCGACCAACCGCCGAGCGACCGGCCAAAGGTTGACCAATTGGGCTCACCGATCGACCGACCGCTGATCCGACCGCGGCCCGCCCGATCGAACGCTCTCCGACCGACCTACCGGCCTACGGTTTGCCAATTGGCAAACGGACCGACCGCTAGTCTGTGCGCTGGCGGAAAATCTTCCTTAGACTGGCGGCCAATGTTTCCCTAAATTAGATCAGTGATCGCTTAGCGGTCGCTCATCGGTATGTCGTAGGTCTTAGTGCGGCCTGTCGGTGATTTTTTCTACCAAACAAAACGCCACGCTTCTTGGTCCCCAGCTAGTCACCGACCGAGCGCTGACCGCCGGCCAACCGTCGATTAACGGCCGACCGCCGACCGACCGACCAATCGACCGTCGACCGCCGACAAACCGCCGACAAACCGCCGACGAATCGCCCACCAACTGGCGACCGCCGACGGACTGCCGGCCGACCGATAGTCCGTGTGCTAGTGGAAAATCTTCATTTGACTGTTGGCCAATGTTCGCCTAGATTAGCTGTCAAGTGGTCGGTTGGCGGTCGGCCGATGAATTTCGACCTAACGAAATACCGCGCTTTCTGGCCTCCAGCTGGTCTATTGAGGAACAACAACATAACGCTCTAAACCACCCGGACCCCTTACAAGCCGTTCTTTTACTCACCTGTCCATGAGCCACCAAGTTGCGTCTGAACGCGCACAGGTACGGGAAGAAACAACCGAGAAAGCAAATCGCCAATGGTCCATAAGTGACACCCAAGGCGATGAAGAATTTTCGGCTTGACAGTTCTTGCAGGACTTGCAGCTTTTGAAGCTGTTCCATTGTTGTCTCTTGTCTTCTCGCAGTACCAAAGTTCATGGACCCAAAGTCATACGATGAGTAGATACTACTCATCGTAGTAGTTGAGATTGCCTTGGGCATTCTGAAAAGTTTCCTTAGAAAGGGGAGTCTTAAGAAAACTAGAAAAAAAAAGTGAAAAAATGTTAAGCAATAATGAAATTTCGCGGGCTCTTGGCTCCTTATATACTCTTGCTAGAATTGCCAAACTACACTCTTTTTTCTCTCTTCCTCTCTCTCTCAATCTCTCGAATCCTTCATGCGCACTCAAGTTAAGACACCTGTAATTCCGAATGTTTTGCGTGCGAATCGAGAAGAGATTCTGAGAAAAACACAAGGAGCTGAAAACAAAAAAGTTGATGTTTTAAAGTGAGAACAAAATGTGTGTGCGGAAGCGAAAATGTGGATGTTTGAGTTTTGGAAAAGGTTGTATTTAGAATTTGAATTTCAAGAGAGCGAAGAATACTAATTGAGTGTTTGAGAAGACTTGAATTCTAACATCAAGTTGGATGATATCAGATGAAATTTTAGATGAAATTTCGGAATTCTTGTTTTGGAAAAAGAGTATGAATCTCTTGGTTGCCAGGGGAAATACTTGTAAACTAGAAGTTGTTTGATGCATGAAAAATCTTTGGGGAGCAAATCAAGATTTGGGTTGACGCATGCGAGTGCGAAAATAGAACATGAACATGATCAAATTTCAGGCTTTGAGGACTTCAGAATCTTAGAGTTGTGGCAATTCAGAAAAAAACATAACTTTTTGCTTCCAATCATCTAGAAAACTTTTTCAAGAATCAACACACATTTCATGTTGGCACTCCATATCCATGGTTACCAAAGTGCATCGAAATTTTTGTTAAAACATGAAATTTAGAAATCATAAGATTTTCTTTAGACACTCATAACCTTTTCAGAAGAGAGCAAACTTCATTCAAAAAAATTTGGCAGGTGTTTGAAACTTTTTTTTTTTTTTGATTTCAAAAAAGTTAGATTCAGTTGCCAAGGAGAGTAGGGAAAAGCGCATGAATAGAAACTCAATTTGTTTCAGTTTTGAAAACGGAAAATTTTACTGCTGACCTTCAGAAAATATGACCTGAAATGGAAGAAAAAGTCTTGGGAACAATTTATTAAACGCAGTACAACGGGGATTACTAAAAATTAATGATGAGCAATCTCCCCTCTGACCACTGTAACACCAGATCCAATCAAGATAACTCGATCCTCCTGCATCTTAAGGCGAAACTGGGCTCCACGACCAGGACATGCCTAAAAATCCCCTATGGTATTAGCAATATTCCTCAGAGGTAAACGCGCTCCATGGTCAACTTGGCTGAAATTTGAATTTTCAGCTTGCCGCCGTTTTGAAAACAGCGAAACATGTTTTGGTGGTTGCGTGGACTCCTCGTGGACAAACCGGGCAGCAGTCGAATTGTTCACGAGGAGTCCACGCACCCACCAAAACATGTTTCGCTGTTTTCAAAACTGCGGGAAGGCTAAAAATTCAAATTTCAGCCAAGTTGGCGATGGAGCGCGTTTCCCCTAAGGGAATATGGCAAATATGTTTTTCTCTCTCTCTATACCTGATACCCATAAAACTCCTTCTTTCCAGTCATCTTCTCCCAAAAGGGTCCTATTGCACATTGAGCAGATCCAGTCGCTGGATCCTCAACTACACCATCCCATGGCATGAAGTGACGGCAGGCGTAGTCATACGGTTGATTTTGGGCGTCTACGAATCCTTGGGCAACTGGATCATTGGGTAGAATAGTGATGGTGAGTCCTCTGAAGAAGCTTCGGTCAAAAAGTTGGAGAGCGGTGGAGACATCGAGTTTGAAAGACTCAAATTCAGATTTAGTGGTGTTGGGGTCAATGATGACCAGGACAAATCCAATTTTTGCAAGGAGTGCGGATTGGATGTGAGTCTGAAAGAATATTTTTAGAGTTTTGGACATTTTTAGCATACCTCTGGAACCAAGCACGTGATCAACTTTAACAAAAAATCTGGAGCTGGGATTTCCTCAAACTTGTCACTCAACACATTCTCAAACTCCTTGAACTTGATAGATTGCAACTCATACTTTGGGAAATCCATCTTCACTCTTCCCTCTCCATCCTTCTTCACAGTAAGAATCCCAGACTTGGTTTCAAACTTGATCTCATTGTTCACATTTTCAATCTCATTAAAAAGTACATGAGATAATGCCATTGTTGCATGACCACATAGAGGGACCTCATTGGTTGGGGTGAACCATCGGAGAGAGAAATTTGAAGATGTTCTGTAGTCTTGAGATGGGCCAGTTGGAACTGGAAAGGCGCTGGCTGGGCAGTTGAGTTCGGCGGAGAGTTTTTGGTATTCCGAAGTGGAGAGGGACTGGAAAATGCACAGTACTGGCTATTCGGTTACGTCGTTTTCAGCGGAAAAATGCCAACTTTGAGTGGCTGAAAAACTAATTCAAAGTGGTTATTTGTGCTTGAAAATTTGAGGGTATGTGAATCAAACCTTGAACGTTAATTTTGTAGTTGACAACATTTTGTATCTCTTCAATCAAGAAAGTTACGCACGTAATCCTACGGCGATGACAAATTTTGTTCGATTTCAGTGCTAACTCAAAATTTTTTGAGCTTTTTTTCGACGTACAATATCTTGGCAGAGCGAACTTTTACAAAATAGTTGTCAACTACAGTATGAAAGCTCATAGTTTGATTAATATACTGCCAAATTTTCAAACAGAAAAATCAACTTTGAATATTTTTTTCAGCTACCCAAAGTTGACGATTTTCCATTGCAAATGACAAAAACAAATGTCATTATAGCCGGTACTGTAGTTTGTTACAGTAAGAAAGTTTTTATAAAGTTACAGTATTCAACCTTCCACAAAACTCACCTTCGTAATCAAGAAAATCGAAGCTGGATTCCCACCAAATTGAGAGCTAGTGAATGCATCCACAATATAAATAGGATAGGTGCCGGACATTCTCTTAATAATTTTTTCGTTAAAAAAAACGAAAACTAGACAATCTAAACCACTTATAAATAGGGAAGCAATAAAAAAGTTAACGGGAAAAATGACAACATTTTATCATCATTTCTGCATCAGCAGCAGAGGCAACAACTGTTTACAAGACAAAATTTTTCGTCAGGAATTCGTTTTTCTTCGAAATTTTTTTTGACTGCAAAACTTTCTAACACTTTATTCATTGCAAAAAAAACTAAATATTTTAGTGATAAACAATCTCCCCTCGGACTACTGTAAGTGAGGATCCGGTCAAGATTACTCTATCTTCGGTCATCTGAAGTCGGAACTGGGCTCCACGACCAGGGAATGCCTATAAATTTGTATTGCTTTTATTTCAAAAAGTACCTACCACCCTACCTGATATCCATACAACTCCTTCTTCCCACTCATCTTCTCCCAGAAAGGTCCAATAGTACATTGAGCGGATCCTGTTGCTGGATCCTCATTGACTCCATCCCATGGTCCAAAGTAGCGGCACGCGTAGTCATAGAGCTCATTTTGGGAATCTACGAATCCTTGAGCAATTGGATTTGCGGGTCGGAGAGTGATAGCTAGCCCTCTAAAGAAGCTTCCATCGTGAAGGGCGAGGGCTTTGGAAACGTCAAGTTTGAAGGCTTCAAATTCAGACTTGGTGAGGTTGGAGTCGAGGGAGACAATGATGAATCCGATTTTCGGAGCGTGCACGATAGACTCGATGGTTATCTGGAAGCAAGTCTAGGTTTATAGGGTATTACCAGAATAGCAACAGCAATCATTCGTTATCACTCTAGTGGGAAAACCGGAGATCGCGGCATACAGACTTACCTTGTTTGGAACCAAGCACTGAACGACATCCAACACAAAATCTGGAGCATTGGCTTCCGAAAAGGTCCCCTCCGCCTGATTTATCAAATCCTCAATCTTCAGTGCCGTCAACTCATACTTTGGAAAATCCATCACGACATCCCCATGATCATTCTTCTTTACAGTAAGGACCCCGGACTTTGTCTCAAACTTGATCTCATTGTTCACATTTCCAACCTCATTGAAGAGTACATGAGCCGTTGCCAATGTTGCGTGACCACATAAGGGAACCTCGTTGGTTGGGGTGAACCAGCGGAGAGAGAAAGTTGAAGATGTTTTGTAGTCTTGAGATGGATCGGTGAAAACTGGGAAGGCCGTTTCCGAGAGGTTGAATTCGGCGGCGATTTTTTTGAGCTCGGGGTCGGAGAGGAGCTGAAAAATGTAGAGTTTTTGTAATGTTACAGTTTCAAAATTTGAGGATACTTCAGACAGTCAACCAGAAACCTCACCCTTGTAATCAAGCACACTGCCGCTGCATTTCCAGCAAAAGGTGTTTTAGTGAACGCGTCGATGATAAAAGAAGGATAAGTTTTGGTCATTTTTAGCAAGAAAAGAAGTACTGATTCGGTGAAAAACCCGAATCAATAAATAGTGAAGCCGAAAGGATGACAAAACAAAACTATTGCGTTATCTTATCAGAAATTGCATCACATTTGACTCTTGATAAGAGTGATATGCCGGCGCACGTGGGTCGGTAGCAAGAAAAATTTCCTGTTTTCGGAAAACTTTTCAGAGAAATTGAAGGTTTTCGTGATTTGTAGTAAGAGATTCAAGATCAAAGAGTTACCAGAAAGATGACAAAATGAAAACTGAACATGTTTTATGGTCAGTTTTCGGTTTTTGCATAGGCCAAGTAAAACTTATCAATTGGGAAAACTGGACTAGAAAAAAAGTGGCGAACTTAGGAATTGGCTGGAGAACGAGACTTGAAAAACGAAAGCAGCAAAATATTAGAAAATGTTCGCATACTTTTGATGACTCGGATCCGCTTCCTTGTTACGGGCTTTGAGTTCCTGAACACTGTGATGTGGCAAATATACTAAACTAAAATTGATATACTAAGTTAAAATTAAAATATACTAAGTTAAAATTGCATGCCCCGGGGAACGTTTTCTATGTTCTCCATCGTAAGAAAAATGACTTGACTTACTTGAATTGCCCGATGATTGTACCTAAAATAAGGAGAATTTACATTTTTTGCAGTAATAGACCGGATGCTGAAACATAACGAAAAGCAATATGGGATTGGCTGATGTATTTTTTATTTATCTTTCTTGTAGCTTCAGGAAAACATTTACAAAGTCTTTTTTACTCCTGATATTATTATACTCTTGAGCTTTTTTCCTTTTGTTCTATTATATTATAAGATATTATTCAAAAAATTTCGATAAACAGAGCAAACATTCATGTTTTTTTGAATAATTTTTGAGAGTTCCATCCATGAAAAACAATAGACATGTTCTTTGTTGTTGAAGTAAATCTATTTTTTTTATTTTCGATAAGTTCCTGTCACCGGAGGCGAAAATTTTGGCTTTCCGGTCATTTTTCATCGACTTTTTTTGAGGAAAAATTTTTTCCTCAACTTGAAATCTTTCGAAAAAAAATTATTCAATTTTTTGGCAGATTACGAAACGATAACACTAATTACAACCCCGCACTAAACGTGCACTGTGTCTACCGACCAACAACCCCGCTGACCGCTCGACGATGCATCCAATTCATTGGTGTGTGTAATCTTCATATGCGCGTCACTGTGTTTGCGGACTTTCATCCGTCACTCGCCGCGAATTGCTATGATTTGGTGGATTAACGGTTTGCTGGGTGGTCCATCGTCGTCAGTTTCCGATAATAAGTTCCGATTATTTTTCCTTTTCAATTTTTCATCCAATTTTGCGACAATTCGCTTTTTAAAATCGTTATAAGCTTCGTTCAAGTCGAAAAAAAAGATTTTCTCGAAAATTATCGGAAAGAATCTGATTTTCTTAAAAATTATCGGAAAAAATCCGAATTTCTTCAAAATTATCGGAAAATTCATCCGTCCGATAATTTTCCGGTTTTTTTTTTCGGAAAATTTGTTGCGGAAAGAAAGTTTTCGGTATATTGTTTGGATTTTTTTTGACCCGATTTAAGAAAAAAAAGTTATCGAAAAACAGTATCAATTTTTTAAGTAAAATCATTAGAAATTTCCCCAGATTTTCCAACAAAAATCCGAGTAAACCTGATTATTATTCATTCCAGATGTCAGCCACGAAGTTAGACGACTCAGCAGATTTTGACGACGAAGAAGAATCAGAAGAAGAGGACATTACAGACGATGATGAAAGTTCCGAGTATGACGAGGATGGCGAAGAAGAAGAGGAAACTCCAGAAGAAAAGAAAAAAAGAGAAAAGCACGAAGCCAAGAAGAAGAAAGCTCTCGAAGAACTAAAAGCTATTGTATCGTCCACTGGATACAGTATTATTGGAGATAAATTGCTAGGAGATGGTGGGTACGGTGTCGTATCTCTTGTTAAGAAACCCCGAGAAGACGAAATTCTTGTCCTCAAAGTACCGTACTTCTCTGATGATAGAAGGGAGTACGAAATACACTCTCAAATATGTGACAAATTTCACAACAATATCATTCAAGTCGACGGTTATATCAATTCTGGACAAAATTATGCCATTTTAATGGAGTATGCTGAGAGGGGAACGCTGAACCGAAGAATTAATCCCGATGAATACACGTCCACCCCGATTCCTTCTAAATTGGGGAGGAAGTACTTCCGACAGATAATTGCTGGAATTAAGCACATGCATTCTCTCGACATTGCTCATCTGGATATCAAATCGGATAACATTTTTCTGACTGCGGATAGTGAGTTCTTCTAGATTTTCTAATAATTCTACAATTATCGATTTACAGACGTGATCAAAATCGGAGACTTTGGAGAAGCGCAATCTGGGATGAAAGACACTAAAGTGTTCAGTGGTGTGGGCTCTGCTCAGTTTGGTGCACCGGAGATGTTACCGAGTGGAAATCTTATTGACGGTTTCCCTTGCGACGTGTGGAGTGCAGGGATAGTTTTAATACACATGACAATTGGATACCACCCATGGAAACGACCCACCATGAAGTGAGTTCTGACTCAAAACTTCTTAGCGTGTTAGTGAACAAGAAAGGACAGTACTCTCGTTGAGCCGGTCCTCCTGTGGTCGGTTCTATCGCTTTCATATGTCTGGGGCATTAGGTAGGCTGACCGTTAACATACCGTTTCGATACGTATCTTGCCTCATTAAAGGAGGATTATTGTCAAAATTTTTTATTGCTGTCAGAGATGTAAAAATGTACGTAGATTCTGGAAAACATATAAAAACGCTCAAAAATTTCTCCAAAACCCCGAAATGCTCTCCAAAATGAGCAAAAATCATGCGATTGGTCTCCGGGGGCCGTGGCCAAGTTTCCCAAAAATGGACGGTGTCAGCCAATCAGCGACATTGTCTTTTGCCGGCACTCAATCACAGTGCTTGCATCCGTAGTTGCAGTTAAGTTGATTGGTTGTCTCCGCCCTTTTTCGTGAAACTCGGCCACGGCCCTCGGAGAAAATTCGCATGCTTTGTTCTCATTTCGGAGAGCACTTTCGGGGTTTTGGAGCAGTTTCTGAGCATTTTCATTAAGAGTTTTGCTATCTACATACATTGCAATAAAATTTTTTGACCGGAATCCTCCTTTAATACCTCGACAGATCTTTTGAGCGGGGGGAACCGGTCGGCGGTCGGTCAGCGGATCGGTCAGTTGGTCGCGGGTCGTCGCGGCCTTCGGCGGGGGTGCTGATGACCGAATTTGCCACCAACTGAAATATAAGTTTTCTGTTGACGAACAATTGTTCAGGCGGGTCGACCACCTGGTGACGCAGTCGTCGCGGAATAATCGAAATAGAAATCTTACTGTTACGGACCGGTCCGTAGAGCTGGTTAACGGTCGATCGGCGATCGGCGATTTTCAGCCTGCATTGAACTGCCGACCATTAGATAGTCTTGATCCTGATCCAAAAACGATTCTTTCAGAGATCGCAACTACAGGAAATGGGAGTCAAATCAGCTTAATGGCAAGTGGCCTCAAATCAACGATGAAATGATGTGTGAGTTCTTTTTTGAGCTTAATGGAATTACCATTATTTTTCGTTTTACAGGTCTACTGCGAAAAATTCTGGTGAACGATGTGAGTATGAGAGGCACTATCGAGTCAATCGAAGCGGATCCGTGGTTTGCAAAAAAGAAATCAGCGATGACTCCACAAGCTCATCAGGGACAACTTGTACCATCTGTACCAATTGAAGCGGATCCATTGTTTTTGAAAAAGAAATCAACAACGATGTCTTCACAAGGTCCACAAGCACAATTTTCCTCCATTGTGCCGCTAGATGAGGTAGCTTTAAAAAGATTGAGGACTGAAAGGAAGCAGGATCAAGAAGATTTGAACCAACTGGAAACTCCTTCGAAAAGAGTCTCTTCACAAGGTCCACAAGCAAAACCTGCTTCATCAGTACCGCTAGATGAGATAGCACTACAACGGCCAAGGAATGAAATAAAGAAAGTTCAAGAAGACTCGAACCAACAGGAACTTCGACCGAAAAGAGACAGGAAGCCGAGTGAAAAAGCTGCTGAGTAAGTTTTTCAGCCACTATCATGACAAAACATTATTCATTACAGTAACGAGAGACGGGCTCAGGAAAAACGGAAACAAAACAAAAGGGTGTACATGTACAACCAATAGTACTAAAAAATGAATATCCTGTTATTGCTTCTAATGGCCCACAAATTTACGTGTAATTTTTTTGATAATTTTTCAAAGAGGTTTTTTTTGAATACTTGATGTACCGGAAATTGAATAAAAAAGACTTACAAAAACATATTTCTTCTCATTCTTTGTCGAAATGGCAACCAACTTTCTCCCTCTTGTCTCCACTGTACAATTCATCAGCAGAATCGCATGTTTAATTAGTTCAATTTTTGGACTTTTGGTGTTAATCTTAACTCTTTTTGGAGTTCGAAACATATTCGGAACATATAAATATCTAATGGTGGTGTTTACAAGTTTCGGTGTCTTTCTTGCCGTTTTTGAGGTCGTTTTTCATCAGAATCTTCATTTTTACAATGATGGGTACGCGTTTTTCTCATTGACCAATTATTTTGGATTTGGGAAAACTGTGATGAATGCTGTTATGAGTAGGTGAAATGATGAATGGACAAATTTGATAGCTGATGTTTCAGCGTTGTACCCTGGAATGTATTCAGTAACGATTTCTATGCTTGCTGTCCAGTTCATGTATCGGTATTGGGTGCTTTTCAGGTGGTTTTTTGAATTTTCGAGATTCTGAAATTTTGATATTGCAGTCTTCACTATATGATCTACTTCCGCGGTTGGAAACTGCTCTTATGGGTACTTTATTGCTCATTCTTCGGAGGCACATGGAGTATTGCTGCATATTTTTGCCTTCAAACAGACACCTCATCGGAAAACTACTTCCACGAAGAAATGTTCTCCGGATACAACATCCTTACCGAAAAACATCCTCTGCTCATTTTTCTGGCCTATGATCCAATTACAAAAAATCTCAAAGCGGTAGCAGTGTTATATTCGATGTTAACCTTGTTGATAATGGGAATTCAATATAGTACAATGATTTACTGTAGCTGGATGATGCACACTAAAATGGAAGAGAAAATCGCAAACTTTTCGAATTCTCTGAAACACCACCATAGACAAATGTTCAAGACCCTTGTGCTCCAGGTAGCGTTTTTTCCTTTTTTCTAGTGCCTGGTAGATCAAAAAATAAAAATTTTCAGATTTCCACTCCCACCATATTCCTTTTCACCCCTATCTTTCTTGTCCTCAATGTTCCATACCTCCAACTTCAAATCAGTGTTCCAGCTGGTGCAACATTCTGTCTTTTTAGTATATACCCAGCGATTGATTCTATTATCATACTATCAGTGATCTCGGAGTATAGATCAGCAGCAAAAAGTGAGGGATTTCGAAATATTTGAGAACAAAAAAATTAATTTTTCAGGGCTCCTGAGAGCTGGTCTTTTAAAAATCATTGCGATTCATTCTTTTGAATCAGTGAATAGCCAAACTGAGCAGATTCAAATGAGTACAGTAAGCAGAGCAACAGTTCAATAATTTGTTAAAACTATATTTTTGAATAAACTTTATGCCCAAGCATAAATTGCAGCAACATGAAAAAAGAGGAACCAGAAAGTCGTTTTTTAATGTTAATAAGTGTCGTAAGTAGTTGATCAATTATTTGTGTTCTGATCATTACTAAATGTAAAATCTTTTATCACAGTTCCACCCACGTTGTCAGCACATTGTGAAAAAACCTCCCGGTTCAATACACATACTCTAACTTTCTTTGTTATCTGCCTAATAATCCTCAAATCGACTGAGGTCACAAACAAGTTAAGAGGCTTTGTGATTTTGAGTACTTCGTATGTACAAAGTCTTCATATTTAGCAAATTATAGGTACAGTATGTATAGGTATGTATAAAGAGGTGAGGACTAATATGTATAGATATGATATAGGCCAGCGGATCAACGTAAAATTAAACATTATTGGGTACAGTATGATCCTTGACCATCTGGTACTGGTCTGCATAGGTTAGTTCCTTGGTCTCCATATGTGTGTAGACATGGTATACAGCTTTTCCGTCGGAAGTTGGGATGAAGGAAGTGGATCGTCCCCAGACCATGTCTCCGTAGTCAATGACGTCGTCGGCTGGAAATTAAAGAGGTTTCATGGTTGGCAGCTGATGGGGGAAAGCTTTGCAATCAGTTGGGCAAGCTGACAGACCGACCGCGGACCGCCCGGCCGAACACTCTCCGGCCGGCAGACCGGCCGACCGAGGACCGATTGGCCGACCGCTGACGATCCGGCTGACCGACCCTCCGGCCGCTGACCGACCGGCCGACGGCGGACCGATTGGCCGACTGCCCACCGATCGACCGCTGACCGTCTGTTGGCCAAGCGGCCCTAGTTGTTTCGACCGAAACGCCGATCTATCGGTTTTGACAGTCGGCTCCGTAGACGGCCAATCGGCGGTCGGCAGAACTTTCAAATACCGGCGTGGACCCCTTACAATATGTCTACCACATGAAATTTTCAGACTTACCCAAACTCCACATGCTGAACACATAGTCTCCCTCCTTGTTCTTATCCGAGTTCAACTGCATCAAGAAGCTTGAGTAGTTCACTCCACTGCATGGCCACACCAATGGATACAGTCCACAATCCAAATAGTTCAACCCACAAGAGTCTCCAGGCCACAATCCATTGTTCTTGTTGCAAGTCTTCTCCAACGACGCGCTTCCCCCTTCACAATTGCAAAGTCCGTAATTGGCTCCAGAGATTCCAATCATCACCTCGACTTGCTTGTTCAATGGAAGCCCCAGGTTGCAGCTACCATCCGGTGCTGTCAAGGATCCTCCCTTGATGATCTTTCTGGCCAAAGTGACTCCCATACTGTGACTGACCACTGAGATTTTTGGGGCTCCTGTGTACGCCAAAACTGCTTCGAGGAATTTGCGAAGACGCATGAGATCGTTGCAGTTGTGAGTTCTCTTAGCAGCGTTTAGAGCATTGGTGTCTTGCCAAGATGTGGCGTAGAGCTCCGCGGTGGTGTATCCATGTTGCAAAAAGTATCCGATAGAGTTGGACCATCCGGTGGCCAGTGAAGTGTGCTTGAGGGCAGCGTCTGAGTTTCCATGGATGAATACGACAGGGGTGTTCACAGCCTTTGGGGTGCTGGCAGTCTTTCCTCCGTAACTTCCTTGGGTACCGTAGTCAGCACGGACAAAGTCATAGGAAGAATAATCGTGTCTGAAATGCATCTCGTTTGCATCAAATATTCCTCATTATTATTATCTTACTGTGCCAGCCAAGCTTGGAAATCATCTGTCAAAGGTCCCGATACATCAAAATCCGCAAATGAGCAAGCCACCAGGGCAAGGAAAGCGAGTAACCGAAGCATTATTTTTTAGGAAGTTTCAACCAAACTCAAAATGTTATCAGTTTTTAGTCCGCTTTTTATACTGAAACCGGACACGTTTTCTGCTAACGCCGCGAGCACATGTCGTCGGACACTAAGCCCCTCCCAAACGTGGTGAGGGTTTTTGGAGGTTGGTAAAATTTTGATTCCAAGGAACTCCAGTGCAGTGGACAGAGAGTTACTCGAAGTGATAAGAAATTAGTAAAACCATGAAAATGACAAATAACGTACAGTTCGATGTGTGATGTTTGCTTGGACGATTGCGGTGCTATGGGTCAAGTAGTGGTCCGCAAAATCAAAGGGACTAACGGAATCTGAATATTCAAGACATTCAGAGAGTGTTTAGTATACCTTGGACAGTTCCCGCTCAGTACATATTGTTAGGTATTGGGACCACTGAAGATGATATCTGTATTTTTGGTCCCTGAACTTGATTGTTCACAAAATTGAGCTTTAATAAGAAAAACTTCATGTCAAGGGTCTGAAAATCGGACAGAAACACCAGGCCAGTCCTGAGTCCCATGGTCTTAAAGGTTCCAGACACACTTCGGTGAACATGTTCCGAATTCTTCGTTTTTCTCTTCAAACCCCATAAATTTATCATTTTCCCACTTTGTACTAGAAGTTGCCCTGAAAAAAAGCGACAAAAAAGGCAAATATCATTGTTTGTCTCCGTATGTGTGTACATTGAAATGACCAAATCACACGTGCTCGCAACGCGGCCCGACGACTTTTACTCCAAACGAATTATAGTCAGGAAATAATGAGTGGGGAAAGAGCATGAAAATGATGTATGTTCGTGACATAAGACATCAGCACTGAGAAAAAGCGTTTCAGGTACTGTTTAGTTTGGGGTTAGAAAATGTGTGTGATGGTGAGGAATTAGAGGAAATTAGAGTGGGAGCAATGATTATGGCCAATACACAGAAAACAGTGGTAGAAGGCGATAGGAGATAGTGAATCTCGAGAAATTTATGAAGACGTTTAGCTGGATACTTGGATCAGACAAACTGTGTGGGCCAAAAGCTTTCAGGGAGGGTACAGGGATACAATTATCTAGGTCATGCTCAGAACAAGGAGTCAATTTTAAGTTTGAAAATTTATCTGTTTACTATCATTGACCAACCGCCAACCGCCTAATACCAATCGCCGACCTGGTCGTGAGTTTCTAAATCTCATTACGATGTACTTTCTCTATTTCAGTAAATTATAAAAAATAACAGACACTATTACTTTGTTAATTTCCGTTACTCCACAACTTCCTATCACGTGAATAAAGATTTTCTCCCAATTTTTCTTATTTTTCAGATATTACTCTTTCCAGCCAACTTTCTGTTCAGTCTCAATCTCAACCACAGAAAATAAATCACACTCTATAACATCATCAAAATTTTTCCATACAAAATTGCCTTTGTCACCTTCACCAAAGTCAAAATTTCGTCGTACTTTGTCTAGATTATGATTAAAAGTGACATTGAGACATGTTTTTGGTTTTCTGACTTTTTTCATTCTTCTTTTTTGATATCTAGAATTGGTATCCCTGATGAAAAAATGGCTAGGACATGAAAAACGAAAAAAATCAGGGTTTGCAAAAAACGTTTTTTGTGAAAGTAGGTCATTGAATTGTAGGATTTGTCCTGGCAGGTGGAATCTGGGCTTTTGAAAGTCAATCATTTTTTTTTTCTAAATAATCTCAGAGTAAGGAGATATTCAAATTTACATTTCCTAATCATTTTCAAGTTTCCCGCTCAATTTTCAAACCTAAAGACTTCAAATTCACCCCCCCCCCCCCATTTGATCCGACTGAAACATCCAACATGAACACTTTGATCTTTCATCACCCCCCCCCCCCTGTCGTCAGCAACATATCAAATTTTTCTCCGACTCATCATTCTCTATTAGAAATCAAAACCCCTAATAATCAGAAGTTCATGTGCATTCAAATGTGAAAGGGTATAGTCACAAGTATCACCTGTCTCAGACAGAGTAGACATAATTTGTATCTCCTTTTCCTCGTCTTTTTGAGATTCTGTGAACTTTTCTCTTCAAATTTTTCTGCTAGCTGATTTTGAGTAGAAAGGAAGATGTTGAATGTGGTTTTAGAAGATTTTTCGAAATTCTGAGGTCTTGAAGTACCCATCTTCAACGATTCCATGGTTTTTTGTCGGCTTCGATTTTCGCACTTTCTAGATATTTTCCATTTCTGTTGTGTCGTCACGGTTGACTAATCAGTCGTGTACTTGGAGTTTGTTTTGATGAAAACCTACAAGCTTCAAATATCAGAACATCGGATTTTTTCAATTTTCTTATTTTTACATCTACCGTAACCCGGAACATTTAGATCACAATAACCACATAGATCAAGAACACAGACACATCTCTTTTTCTTCTCATTTCCGTGCTTTCCTGTCATAATTATTGGTTAGATGCCATTCTCTATAGTCTTCCGGTTGTTGATGACATTTTCCTTATTTTTTCGTATTTGGGATTACTCAGATCAGTTTTTTTTTTGCAAGAAAAATGGAGTTTTGGACTTTTTGTTTTGAGGACAATCAGAATCATTCTGTTGATCTTACAAAAATCGAGAATAAATTTGAAGTCAGAGTCCGAATTCCATACTTCATACAAAACCGGATACCAGTCAGAAGTGCTTATTTCAAAACACTGTTCTCCGAAATTCTTGTTCTTCGCTTTTCCGACATTTTTTTTCTAGTTTTTTTCGCTTTCGAAATGTTATTTTTTTTTCCAGCCCAAAAATGTTCAACAATACCACTTGCGAGACCATGTTGACCTACGCCACATCAGTGGAGCTCAGAATATCCTTGATTCTGAACTGGTTCATTTTGCTCCCATCATTTCCAATAATAGGATACTCCTTCTATTACTCGTTCACTCAACGGATGTTCCACAAAAATACACAAATTCAAATCACGATTCATTTGGCGGCGCTGTTGGTTCATTGTTTCGGAAGGTGGGGGTGATAAGAAGTCGGGATATTTGAAAGCGGCGTCAGATGAAGGTCCTACTGACAGATTGCGATCGAACGCTCGATAGCCAACGACCGCCTGCGACCACCTGCGACCGCGTGCGACAGCCTGCACCCACATGTGCCCGCCTGCGACATCCTGCGACCGCCTGTGACCGCCTGCGACCGCCTGCGACCGCCTGCGACCGCCTGCGACCGCCCGCGACCGCCCGCGACCGCCCGCGACCGCCCGCGACCGCCCGCGACCGCCCGCGACCGCTAGCCAGACCATCTGTGACTATACGTGACGTTCAAACCTCTCTAACATTTCCAGATTCTCCCTCCACACCGCCGACCTTTTCAACTATTTCTACCCATACTCTAACGGATGTGAAATTCTCCCGAATTTTTACAGGTAACCCTTTGTCTTTTTTTTTGAGGTGTTAAGGTTCCCCAACAGCTAATTTTCCCATTTCCAGATGCCTATTCTTCCGCTTCCTTTACAACTCTGGCCAAGCTATTGTCTCTATGACTCCAATTTCCATAACATTGGAAAGACTCATCGCTGTTCGGTACAATCGAGCTTATGAAAATTGCTCATTCAATTATGGAATATTCCTCGGAGTATTTCAAATCTTCTTGGCAATTTGTTACCTGACCACTAGATACATACACGCTGCATTTTCACCGTCGAGTTTTACATTTTTCTACTGTCAGGTTAGCTGGGATTGCTCATGCTAAAACTGCTCATTTCAAAATTACAGACCCTCATCTCTAGTACCATCACTACGGCGGAAACGATAATCCCTCTAGCCATGATCATTGTATCTCAAATTGTTTCATTCTTCATTTTTCGGATTCTGGAAGCCAAGAATAAGGTAGAAGAAATTATTTTGAGAAAAATAGCCAAGATTTTTTTCAGAGACTTCGACAAGTTGCAGATATCAACTTGAGCACTCGATATACACTGGATCAGGGAAGAAGGTGAGATTTTTTTGAATTCGGAGATTTTGAAAATTTGTTTTGTCATCAAAAAATTCAGATCCTTCGCTGCTCTTCGCTCCTTCATCCACTACAATTGCCTCATGGTCTCCACTATTCTTCTGGGTCTTGTTCTTCTACACTTCACGTCTTCATACTTCACGAAACCCAATTATATGGCGATAATAGAATGTAAGAGAACTAATAAAAGTCGCGATTGCGCTCCGTTGCACACCGAGCGCTTGAGCAATATTTTTGATCTACCAGTAAATGAGAAATATTTTTGATCTACCAGTAAATGAGCAATATTTTTGATTTACCAGTAAATGATCACTATTTTTGATCTACCAGTAAATGATCACTATTTTTGATCTACCAGTAAATAATCACTATTTTTGATCTACCAGTAAATGATCACTATTTTTGATCTACCAGTAAATAATCACTATTTTTGATCTACCAGTAAATGATCTCTATTTCTTGATCTACCAGTAAATGATCACTATTTTTGATCTACCAGTAAATGATCTCTATTTCTTGATCTACCAGTAAATAATCACTATTTTTGATCTACCAGAAAATTATCACTATTTTTGATCTACCAGTAAATGATCATTATTTTTGATCTACCAGAAAATGATCACTATTTTTGATCTACCAGTAAATGATCACTATTTTTGATCTACCTCAACAAAGATGAGCAGTGGAGGGCATTTCAACACACCACTTCTAGTCGTTCCTCTCAAAATTTGTCTTACAGTAACCCATGCAATTCCGCTCTACGGCATCATACTGTGCATTGGGGTCTGGTGGAAATTGAGAATTCTGGATGGAGAACAACGACGGAACATCACCATGGCCCTTCGTGGTCAATCTGTACATACGGATTTGTACTTTCAAATGTTTGAGAAGCAATTGGAGTGAACCTTATCCTTATTTTGCCCATTAAGCATAATGAAAATTATTTTTTAAGATTCCATCCTTCACTTTTTCCTAGGTGAAGAGAACTTGCAAAATCTAGTCGATCCCCTTGAAAAAAAGTTCCGAAAATTTTTTGCTCCATTTTTTGTACTTCACTCGGAACAGGAACACTTCTTGATATCTCTCATTTTTCATCTTTTAAGATTTCTTATCTCACCAAAATTAGCCCTTCTAATTTTTGTTTAATTGGAAAATGAAGTCTTCAATTTCGATTCCAATGACGTCAGCATTATTCTCCAGTCTTCGAAAATATAGGTTCAAGGTTCATTTCAAGAGAGTCGTGAAGTTACTGGCGGTGGTCACAGTGATTTTTGTATTGCTGTGGATGAAATTTTGGTCATGGTATATGGAAGAGGAGAGGTGAGTATTTAAAAAAAAAACTTCAGGTTCAAATGTTTCCTTAAAATTTTTCAGACCAAAAGTTGACTTACTTCAGTCGACTCACACTTTCATTCATTCTGCCTACTACTATCCTTACTCAAAATCGTAAGTTTTTTTTTCCTCATTTTTCCTCATTTCTCGGATACTTTCAGCCTCGGCAAAAATGCCATCGCAATTGTCACTACTATGAACAAGCGTACAGTACCCAAAATCACAAATTATCGAATGAACCTAATAGGAACTAATAAGACGATGAGAATGGAGCATGATGCGACATTGACAACGTGAGTAATACTATAACAACATATTTGCGATAATCCCCAAGAGGAAACGCGCTCCATTGCATACTTGGCTGAAATTTGAATTTTCAGCTTTCCCGCCGTTTTGAAACAGCGAAACATGTTTCGGTGGGTGCGTGGACTCCTCGTGTACAACTCGGGCAGCAGTCGAATTGTCCACGAGGAGTCCACGCACCCACCGAGACATGTTTCGCTGTTTCAAAACGGCGGGAAAGGTGAAAATTCAAATTTCAGCCAAGTATGCGATGAAGCGCGTTTCGCCTTGGGGAATATCGCTAATATCTAATTAACTACTACTGCATCATTACTGTATTTTACTGTTTGCAGATCCAACTACTGTAAGATTACTGTAATATCATTTTTCAGAGAACACGACCTTACTGATCGCTGTGACTATTCGCTTATCACTGCTCAAACAAATCTTGTAGATCGAATGGAAATGTTGGAAATTGAGGCAAATGGAGTTTTGATGGAGGTATGCTTTTCAGAATCTAAAAATCAAATAATAGCAAAAATTGAGATCCCATTCAAAAAACCAAAATATTCTTCTCCGAAACCTGTGGTTTTCTGTGTTTCTCCTCAATTCGCAGCAGAGCAGTGGCAAACTTTTCTAATGCAGGTGCACATTTCTAAAAGGTACTATACCTTGGTCAAGTTTCAAATAGTGTCAAAAGCGTTGGCGGTCCTCCGGGTTCTGGTGGTACTCTCCAATAGTGCAATAGAGCGCATTTACAGTAATACAGTGATACGGTAGTAGAGTAATACAGTGATACAGTAATACAGTAATACAGTAATACAGTAATCCAGTAATACAGTAATACAGTAATACAGTAATACAGTAATACAGTAATACAGTAATACAGTAATACAGTAATACAGTAATACAGTAATACAGTAATACAGCAATACAGTAATACAGTAATACAGTAATATACTAATACAGTAATACAGTAATACAGTAATACAGTAATACAGTAATACAGTAATACAGTAATACAGTAATACAGTAATACAGTAATACAGTAATACAGTAATACAGTAATACAGTAATACAGTAATACAGTAATACAGTAATACAGTAATACAGTAATACAGTAATACAGTAATACAGTAATACAGTAATACAGTAATACAGTAATACAGTAATACAGTAATGCAGTAATAAAAAATACAGTAATACAGTAATACAATATCACGGTATCACAGTATCACAGTATCACATTATCACATTCTCATTTTTCAGATACGGTGCTCACCTCCAACTGTACATTGTCTCTATGGTTGAATCATACTACAAACTCATCAAGGAATACGAAAAACTAGGCCTAGTCTCAATCGAACCATGGCTCACTATCAAGTTCCCAGTCACCGATGGCCCATATCTGGAGCCCAATAGAAATGTGGAGCTCCGAAATCAAGCTGCAGCACATACAGATTGCCTTCTGATGTATAAAGAAGCAGTCAGTTTTATTGGAGTTCTAGATATGGATGATATTTTGATCCCGACGAATGCGAACTCCTACTATGAAGAGTTTGAAAGGGAGTATGGAGGGAGTTGGGGGATTAGCGCTCTTCATTACGACAAGTTTGATTATGAAACTATCAAAACAAGGGTTCTCGGAACTCAAAGTGTATCTTCCATGGTCAAGAATTCCCGACGACTCAAGACTAAAGACGCCGGGAAGTCATTTTTTCGTCCAGAACGCTTTAACTCCACCTGGTCCCATTATTCTAGAAATTCAGACAGCAAACCGATTTATCTCACTGCTGGACAACAACCTATATATTGGGTTAGGAAGTTAGTAACCACAAATGGGATATTTCATTTGAAGAAGATGAATTTTGTGAAGCAAGTACCGGGTGGAGCGATTCCAGTGAATCCTGGGGATAATGTGACAGAGTTGATCAGTGAGAAGCATCTAAGAGAGATTGATGAAGACCTGAAGGAGTGAGTTTTGGATTCTTTGTTCCAAAAAATAAATTTTTTCAGAACCCTATCCCTCGCCTCCATTGCCAACCTCTCCTCCATTCTCCCTCGCGACGACTTCTACATGCCAATTGTCTTCTCCTGCTACAACGAATCCTTCTACCATATCCGAGACACTCAATGGCTATACAATGACATCACATGTGTCAACGCATTTAATTGTGAACTTCCACAACGAGAAGATAAGCCGTGTATACATTCAGATGCCCGGTATCATTCCGGGCCGTCCATGTTTCCTATCACTTTTCATTATGCTACGGATTCATTTTTCAGTAGGGATATTGGTTGTTACCAGTAGTTTGGATTAGTAGATTATGGTACAGTTGTGCTCTTTTCGATCTCTTTTTTGAATAAACTTTGGTCAACTGTCTGATAACTTAGCTTCATTATACTCGAGTTTCAGAAAAAATGAGCATTTTCTATACAAATGATGAAAATAATACTAGCTAGTAAATTGATTGATTCATAAAATTATTCTAACAAGTGAAAGTGTTTCGGCAAAAAATCATCGTTCAAATTATCTAATCTGCAAACAAATCCTGTGATATATTCTTTATACTTGCATAGTATGAGCTGATTGGTTATAGTCGGCATGGGATACGTTAGCATTTTTTCACACAATGGAATTTTGTTTCCGGTTACCACGGGTTTGAAATAGTTAGAATCGTCAATCTCTATTTTCGTCGAGTAAACTTCAAAATACGTTTGAGGTGGTAGATTGCGGTCAATGAAACTCTGAAAATAGCTATTTTTGGACACCCAATCATAGAAGCTGTACCTGGACAACATTCTTGAACATAGCATCCGTCAATTCAAAAACTCCAACCACGAAAGATTTGCAGAGCAGAAATTTGTTTAATTGAATGGCATCTGGCAGAAAGTGGATAACCCGAATCAATTCAAAGTTTTTGACCTTTTCAATAACTTCGTCTAATTTTTCCGGAGGATGCGTGAAATCTATTCTTTGTTTTTCACCCAATACATCCAAAACATCCAACACTTTTTCCATCAATCCATTAGTTCTCCACAAAAGATTTTCAGCCTTAATTTTGATGTTACTGCCGATCTTATCAAGTAGCATGTCCAAGTAGTCATTGTTTTCGGTGAAATCTAGAGTTAGAAACTCTACTCGGGATTTTTTGTGCTGGATGAGTCGAATGAAATCTTCAATCATCACCGTTCTCATGTCACTAGTTTCCTCATAGGCTTTCTTTGGATAGTAAAGGTACTTCTGTTGAGATGAAGCACACATGGAGATTGTCCTATGTTCTTTGTGAAAGTTCACACCAATCTGTCTGGTGATAAACGGACAACTATCCACAAGATCTCGATCACTTTTTGAGCATCTTCGAAGTCGAAATCTGAACGAAAATTATTCATATACCGTAAATCTGTAATAGAAGGCCCCTAGTCAAAACAGGAGACATGAACTTACAAAAGTACAGGAGTTTTTAGTTCCAGCGGGCAATTCTATGACAGGTATTACGGCATGCAATCTTCTAATTTCAAACACACTCACCGAGATTCATGGTCCAACAGTTCAACTACATATTTTTTAAATATTATAGGAACTTCATTCCAAGTCGGAGGAATTTTCGACATTGCCATTTTTTGAAGGAGAAACTGGGGAAGGACTGTGCAATGGAGACAACTAAAGGAAATAAAATTTTCGAATAGGAAAGATAAGAATTGCAAAAAAAAATAGCACATGAACAGAGAGACATGCCTGTTCAGGAATGACGTTTAATTATTCGCCCAGGTGGTAGTAGGAATACAACGTTTATTGATTTCTATCAGAATCTCAAAACATTCTAATTGTAAAGTTTGAGCGGAGCAAGTTGCTGAGCGGAGAGCACACGTGCAACAAGTGCAAGAAGAGTGTAAAAATTTCCCAATTGTCTGATTTCGATTATACTATTGATGATGCGATTTGATGATACAGTTTTGACATCCGAAGTTGAGATATTCTGAATTTCTGATTTCGATTTTCAGATATTCCGACATTCAGAAGAATATGAGCACATCGGAGCATAATCTGCTTCTTTGAGATATTCGAAAATTGTTGTTTCCCATTTTTCTGCTCTCCTCTTACAACATTTGCGTCATGGGCGCTGTCTAGCGTCTTCAACTTGTGACACCCCACAAAACCACGTCTTCTAAAAAAATTTCCAGCTGACAACGAGATAGCACATTCAAACGAGAGACAACAGACACTTTTTGTTTGCTTAGATGTTTTCTCTGCTGTTAAGACATAGCACATCATCAGAAGAGATTCCAGACAACGCGTTGCCCGGGACAACAACGCGCTTTTTGCTTACCCAGGTTCGGCTTCTGCTTTTTCATTTGAGTTTTGACGTTCCTCTTGACTCGGAGCGCCAAAATGAACGAAACGTCAACTGGAAATGGCTCAACTCAGGCAGTTTTTGAAATTCCTACAAAGGATTTTAGAATATTGGAGTCGTTTATAATGACTAGCATGGTATTCTATATTGCTGTGGTTGCCTGCCAAGTGATCGTTACGTTGATTATAAGACTTCGGAATCGAAAGGTAAGGAATTTATATTTTTCTCAAAAAGTTGTTGTTCTAGGTTGAGGAACCTCCAGCCATGAACTTCTCAGTCGTCTCCAGGCTCTCCAAGTTCAGTGAGCTCTTCGTAATTCTTCTCTCAGCAACCTTTTGCATCTGCTATTTCGTAACGTACTATTTGGCACTGGACCCCGTCGGATGGCGCTGGTTCTTTATTACATTCTTCCTGGCCTCTTCAAAACTTCTTACGGAAATCCAAACAATCATGATGTCTCTTGTCCCGATCTCCACGTTCCTTTCGAATCTGACCAAGACCGGATGGGAATGGACTGAACCAATCACTGCAGCGGTTCTCAGAGCTATCGGTCGCTTCGTTGTACTCAAAGACTTTGTCATGATCTCCTGGATCATCATGAGTTACTACGTCAAGCATGATGCCATCATGCAAGCCCTCTACTTTTACTTTGTAAGTGCTCGAAAGATATCTGAAGACCGATTTTTATAAATTTAGGGGCTCCACCTATCAGTTCAATTCCTCCTTCTCCTCCCAGTCATCATTCAATGCTGCCCGGACAGCAAACCATGGAAATCAATGAGCCTTTCTGAGAAAATGTCCTACATGCAAGCTCTCCTATTTGTGCTCTTCAAATTGGTGAGTCTTTTAAAGTGAAACTTCATAAAAACTGACAAAATTCAGCCAATCCTCGCGAACATTCTCTACATGGCTGCTACCCAAGGAACCAAAAATGGAATGGTAGGGGACTCGAAAGTTTTGAATATCTAGTAAATCTGAAATTTTCAGATCTTCGTTTGCTGGTATGCCATCGACATCTACTTGCTCCCCACGACCGTTCGCTATCTGGATATGTGCATGTTGGTGGCTCAGGAAATTAAGAAGATGAAGAATGCGGCGGCTCCGATTGTCTATGAGATGAAGGCTTGATAAATTGATTAAAATCAACATATTTTTTGAAAAATGATAATAAAACTCATGTATTTGGAGTCTGTGGTTTTTTTAATGAAGCGCTCTTACAACTGAATAAATCCGACCGGACCGATCGTTCGCCTAACCGTGCCCTTCTGCAAAAAATTGGCAAAAAATTCAACAAAAAAAAACTATTTTATGAGGGTAAGCCGGTCAGTCGGGGTGGTCGGTGTAGTTTTTCGGCCGAATAGAGTCTTTGATCTTTACTATTAACATTTGCAAAACTCTGTATGTATTATCAACCGCATGGCATGAGGTTCACATCAGGCTGATTTTTTTTCTTTTTTCAAAGTCTGGACAAGCCATCCCATTTGTCAGAAGCGTCTTCTCAATGATGAATCTATTCTTTTTTCGAAAAATTCAAAACAAAGCTGTCTAGACTTCATGCTTGAGTGTCGAGAATATCAAGGTCAACTTCACAAAAGGCATAGATTCTAGGATGAATTTCGCAATATATAGTTTCGTAACATTTCTTTCTTGCGTTTACTCGCATATATTCCAATCATTGTGCGCAAAGTTGGTCTTGTAGGGTGGTAGAATGCTTTTTGGTATGTGAAGAGTCGACCTCAAACTCAAACTTGGGTAATTAAACCAGTTTATTTGAGGACTAAGAAATATAATATATAAACGGTTAAAACATAAGAGAGAAAAACTGGGTGGAAAATGTGGGACAAATCGTGGGGAAAAAGGATGGGAGAAGAAAACCGATAAAATGGATGATAAATGGAAAGAGCTCTCACACGAGCTCTTTTATATAAGTGTGGGGGCGTTGATAATGGAAACAAATGGAAAACAAAAAGGTGAATCATAGATAATGGATCCATGGGAAACAGACTGGGGCAAAGTATGAAAAGAATACTAAAACCAAAAGATTTAGTATACTCCCGGCATCACGAAGAGTTGTTTAGTGTCTGTCATTGATATCGATTCGAGTTTCGGCGAGTTGGTGAACGATGTCTTCCATGAGTTCTGGGTCCCTCAGATCGGTCCGGAGCGTGTCTTCCATGCGTCGATCTCGATCTTTCTTGTCTGTCTGGAGAGTGTCTTCGACGTGTCGATCTCGATCTTTCTTGTCGGGCCGGAGAGTGTCTTCCACGTGGTGATCCGGAACGTTGGCGTTGTCTTCGTCTGGGGGGTGTCGTGTCTCGTTGGTAGTCCATTGGAGTTTGATGGACGTGGACTGGGAGGGTGCAGATGGAATAGTGATGATCCTTTCCTAGGTGACAATATCGACAGGTCTCTGTCCCACACGTCGGTGGACATCCGAGTCGGAAGAGGGTCATGCAGACTTGGCATCTCTGGTTGCGTCTGAGTGCTTCCTTCCGATCTTCAGGATCTTCGATTTTCCCACACGAATCACTGAAATGGTTTGCATGGCAGAATCCACAGTCATTGCGGTATCTCCTGTTTATGTAGTCGGCTGGAAATATCACTCGACGAACTTCTTGACGATCTTGACGAGCTTGTTGGACTTCTGGAGATTTTGATGAACTTCTTGTCCGATCTGACAGCTCATTGTCTTCTAGTTCCAGATCCAATTCCTCATCTGACTGAGTTCTCGAGTGTCTTATTTCATCCGGGGCTTCTGGCATTTCCTGGACTTCTGGCGTTTCCTGGACTTCTGGAGTTTTCTCGCGGATATGAAGATTCTTGTCTCCGGAGGAGGCTCCCGCCTCTGGATGAATCGTCGAGATGTCTTGGCCAGCATCATGGAGAATCCTTCGAATGGCCTCAATCGAATTGGCTTGGCTTTCGAGCAGCAGTCTCGATTCCTTGTGCTCTTCTTGGATTCGTTGGAGAGAATGCTGGATGTCTGAGTATTGCTCTCCCAATCTGGTTACGACGGTCTTGATTTCTGATCTCGTTTCCGAGATCAGGACTCCTGTGAAGTTCATCGAGTGGTGGATTTCTTTTCGAAAAGTATCGATGTTGCAGTCTCTCATTGCACACTCTGCGTTCAGATCCCCGAATTCTTTGACAACTTCGTCTTTCACAAGCCTGTTATGGAAGTTTTGCTCCTGGAGGAAAGTGTCGTTGTCTCGAATGATGCCGAAGAAACTCTCCAATATCTTTCCTTCACACACCAACAATCGCTCCAATTTCTGATGATCGTTGATGCTGTTGTCGGTGCTGATCTTCTTAGCTTCGGCTCCGAACTTCTTGGCGGTTTCGAATCCGTCCTTCATGCTGTCCCGACATTTCAGAATTTCGTCAGCAACACTTTTAGTGGGAGCGGTTATTGTTGAGCTTGTCATGACGTTGTCTCGAGTTTGTCTGATTCGGGTGTCTGCAAATTGATTCACGTTTTTGTCTGGTTGTTGGAGCATGCATTGAGACGAGTAATAGAACGAGGGCATGCACAATGTGAAACGGAAATGAAGCATGCAGAACGAAATGAAAAAAATCCATGTGGTTTTTACGCCACGTGTTCCGTTTTGGGTCGATTTCTTGCTCTTCGGCGCTTCACAAAAAAATAAATCCAGTACACGATGTAGATTGGCAATACCATCACTTGAAGTATCTTCTTGACAATCTTGAGTCCTGTTTGTTGGATGAGCGTGTAAGTGAGCAAGAAGATGACTGCTACTGTCGCCATGACGATGAAGATTGTCTTCATGTATCCGATGTAGCTGTCAATAATGTGTCCAAAGTCCGGCAAATTGATCTCGTTGTAGAACGTCGTGTCTCCTTTGATTGCTCGATACAGCGATGTCCAAATTGATCCGGAGTATCTGAGAGTTCCCTCAATTGTGAACTTGTCCCGAATCCCTCCGCAGCTGATGTCGCATGATCTTTGGAACTTTGCTGTGTCTGCGAAGAATGTCAAGTTTGTTCGATGTCCTCGTGGTGTACATCGAATCACGAACATTTCTGTGCCACATTGAACTTCTGCCATCGTGTCTTCCTTCTGAGTGTTACACTTGACTTCTGATGTGGTGCCTGTGTCACAGGAGTAGCATCCAATTGCTTGGGTTGCTGAAGCACTACATTGATCTTCGGAAATCATCGTGGCTGTCGACCATTGTTTCAAGATTTTCATGGTGATCTTTGTCGTTGCTATTCCGGTAGTTGCTGTGACTGCTCCTTCTCTTGCTTCAAATCTCCAGTGTCCTTCTTGTGCTGGCAAATGTCTCCTTGGTGATGAAAATGCAGTTGTGACGTCGTCGTTTCCACAATAGCATTTCATACTGTCCTGTGCTGACGTGCACTTGCAACTTTCATTGAGAGTACAATTCGACATATCTTTTCCGCACGTTAGAGCTGGCAGTTGATTTTGGGGCCAGATAGCCATACTTCCATTCTTTTGAAGAAACCACGTACCCAATACTGGTGAAGGGGGTGTCCATAGGGTGTCTATCGAAATCGTCATGTCTTCCCAAGTAGTTGATTGTCCGATTGGAATCTTGATTTCTCTGTTCGACTCTTTGTTAGACTCCGAATTCAGTCTCTTCGAAGTCATTTGAAGCCGAGCCACTGGTTGGTAATCAAGACAACGGAATACTTCTACCGTATCCAAACTTTTTGGGAATGAATAGATTCGATAAAACATACATCCTGAGCTAAACCATCCGCATCCGCAGCCGAATCCGCATGATTCCGAACAATATGTATTTCCTGTGAAGTGATTTGCTTCGCTGAGTTCTGGCACAAGTGTCGTCCTGTTGATTCCATTGCATTTGTCTCCAGAACAACTTCCCATTCCGGGACATCTCTTTGATGACCAGCTTCGTGTCTCAGTCTCTTGAGTGTATGTCACGATTTCCTTGGTGCACTCCTGTTCGATGTTGATGAAACGGATTCGAATGTCTCGGAGGAGTGTGCCATTGTTTGCCAATCGTATGCATCCTTCTCGGTGAGAGTTACTGAGATCCATGGCAACTTCGGTGAATGTCACACATTTGTCTTCAGTCTTCTGAGAGCAGATCGTCTGGAATTGTGTTATCACGTCGATCTGTTGGCATCCCATGACCATCGGTGTCATCAGAATGGTGAATAGGACTACGATCGTCTTCATTCTGTTGTATCGTCGTCGTGCTGTTGTCGTACATTTACAGATACACTTCTTCCATAACGATCGAGTAGCGTTGACAATGCAAGATCCAAGAACTTTCGTGATCCTCCATCCAAGAACAAACGTCGCAGCCAACTTGATGGGAGTGAAACATACTGAGTGGATGATGAGCAGAAGGATGAACAAGGTTATTGCCAATCCAAATATTGCCCACCATATGTGACAAGCAGGGTTCAAGATGTTGGGCCAACAGATGGTACAATCGATAGTATCACAGAATGGCACAGCTTGGCAATCCAGTTCGTATGTCTTCATCTTCTTGTTGCTGTAGATTTTCACAGTGGCATGGTGGGATCGAATCTTCTTTTCTTGGGGTATCCAGACGTCGTAGATGTTGTTCATGGCGTTCCAATTGAGTCGATGGTAGTTAGTGCAGTAGTCTTCTACACAAGCGTCGAAAGACTCAAAGTATCCAAAGATACTCAGTCCGTGGTTGGAACAATAGGGTGTCGTGGGCAATTCGTTTGGGTGTTGACTGACTGTTTCTCCAAACAGACAGAAGAGCATAATCATGGTGATTGGAAGGAGCGATGGCCATTTGACAGAGCGAATAGAGTTCACCTTGTGAGTTGCTTCCTCATCGTAGTTGACTGGTGTTCTCTTTCTCAGATTGTATCGAGTGTTCTGTCCTTCAGCATCCTCATCGTTTCTTGTAGATGTTTTCCTGGTCTCATCGTCAATGTCGTCCGGTTGGTCAAGCTCCAATGGAATCAGATGGTTTATTGATTTCCTCAGCTCTTTCTTCGTGACGGTCTTCACAATCGCTTCTCTTATCTGCCCATCCGATGATGTGATCAAATCCTTGATCTCTCCAATTTTCCAAGCGTTGCGTGGCGTAGGCTGTTCTTCCCAAAGAAGAACGCATTGTCCAATTTTTGGTACTGTAGCTGATCCTCTCTTGTTGTTCATTCGGTTCTTGTGATGAAGTCTCAGCTCCGTGAGGTATTCTGATGAGTATCGTTTCCACAAGTGTTCCGATGCTTCCATAGACTTCTCCAGTGCCTTGATTGTACCGATTCTTGTCTCGTCCGACTGAGCTTCTTTTGATGGTTTATACTCGTCGATTGATCCAAGAATGGTGTCAAATGGTATCGTCACTGGTAGTTTGAGTGCCAAAAAGTCTGATGGTCTGATTGGATTCAGCGTTCCTACTTCATTGTCTGGACATGTCAGTGGCCTGTCATTCATCATAGCAGCCACTTCGTAGAAAACTGTCTGCAGTTCCGTGAGGGATAGCTTCTGGAGTCGTTTCTCCTTCATGAACGAGTGCTTGGCAGTCTTCACCATCCTTTCATACATACCACCTTTCCATGGTGATAGCGGAGTGATGGTCTTCCAATCGATTCCTTGTATTCTCAGGAATTGTTGAACTTCGTCAGGTAGATCTGATGCATTGAGGGCTTCTGAGATGATCTTCGATCCCAAGACGAAGTTTGTTCCGTTGTCTGTGACGACCTTTGATGGCGTCCCTCGGATTCCAGCAAATCGACGGAAGGCTTGGATGAATGATGCAGCACTGTTGTCAGTGACAACTTCGATGTGAGCCGCTCTCGTGACCATGCATACGAAAATGATTCCAGTTGCTTTCAGTAGACCTTCTTGTCCTTTGTATTCAATTGGTCCGAATCCATCAATGCCAATGTTCTCGAATGGGCGTGATTTCGTTACTCTCATCGCTGGCAGGGGACCCATTTCCGGATACTTGAATGGCAACTTGGATAGTCGTTGGCACGGAACGCATTTCGAGATGATCTTCTTGACTTGTTGTCGGATTTTCGGTAGGACGAACTTCTCTCGGATCGAGGTGATGGTGTGGTTTTCCGATTTGTGGAATTGTCCATGTTCATGCAGAATAATCATCTTCGATAGTGCTGAGTTCGGTTGGAGCAATATTGGAAACTTGGTGTCTTGTTCCAAATCGGCATTCTCCATTCTTCCCACACTGACTATGATTCCTCGATCATCTTTGGTTGGTCTCATGTCTGCCCAACTCTTGAGCTGTTGTGGTGTGATGAGCTTCTGCTGATCTCTGATGAGGATGTCTCTGGCTGCCATGAATTCTTCAGTCGAGATGCTTGTCTCAGTCGTGAAGTATTTCCCTCCTGACTTCTCCTCCTCGAGGATTCTCTTTCCAGCGGTCAGCCGTTTTAGAAACTTCATCGCGATTGCCACCGTGTGAACCATTTTCACGAAGTTGTTGGTGACATTGCAGTCGAACACTGATTCTTGTCTCTGTCCTTTCGCCACCAAACTGTAAGCGTGTCGATCTGGTTCTTGGAGCCTGAAGGTGTCATGCTCTTGAATCCATTGTTCCAACTTCTTCCCATTGGGGACGGGACCATGGAACCACAACTTGTCATTCATCGACTCTTTGCTGCATCCACGAGTACCCATGTCAGCTGGATTGTCTTCTGAAGATACATGACCAAAACTCACTGGAATTCCCATTTCCACGATTTCCTCCACAGTTTCGTAGATCGATTGGAGCCTGTTGGCAACGAATGTTCCAACAACTTTCTTGTCTGTTGCTCCTTTGACCCAACTGAGAGCGATTGTGGAATCTGTGAAGATGTTGCATTCCTTGATTGAGATGTTTCCAATGGTCAGGTGTTGAATGGTGGAGAGTGACGCAACTGTTCCCATTTTCAGAGCCTGCATCTCCAACTTTGGTATCGTCCACTTCTCCTTCAGCGGCTTGACCTTCGTCTTGGCGAACACCAAATGGATTCCCATCTCGTTGGCAACGAAAACAGCACAAGCAGCTGCTTCCTTTGAGGCGTCAGTGAACGTCACAATTCTGTTGTCTAGTGACTTACTGTAGACTTGTCGTGGTAACTCCTTGATGAATCCATTGATGTCTTCAACCAACTGTTTCCACTGGCTTTCATGAGTCTTGCTCAATGGTGTGTCCCAATCGTAGAGTTCTGTCCACAGCTCTCTTTGGAAGAGCTTGAGTGGTAGTAGCAGAGGTGCTAGCAGTCCCAATGGGTCATAGGTGCCTGCAATGGAGCTGGATACAGTTCTCCTCGAATTCTCTTGGATGTCTTCGAGTTTCACTCCCATTATTAGCATATCCTCCATTGTATTCCACGGGATTCCCAGGATCTTGGGTGTTACGTCTGCGGCTGTGTCTCCACTTGGAATTAGCTCACGAAGCGTCTGTGAATTCGTCGTGAACTCACGGAGATTCATTCCCATATCCGCGAACGTCTTCTTTGGATACTGGTACAACTCCAGAGCTTTGTGAGGATCTTCATCTGTAGTCATCAACAGGTTGTCCACATAGAGATTGTTCGACATCTCTCGAGCCATGTCTTGGTTGTCAATCGTAGAGAGGTGATGGTTGATTGTGGCTGCCAACAGAAAGGGACTCACATTCAATCCGAAGAGAACACGTGTGAACCGATAGATGACTATGTTCTCCTTGTCGAAATCCTTTGTGATGTCTTTCACCCAGAGTAGTCTTGTGGCGTCACGGTCATCCTCATGAAGGAATACTTGGAGAAAAGCCTTCTCAGCATCAGAAGTCACTGCTATCTTTCCAGATCGAAAACGTTGAAGTAGACCCACCAATTCTGGTAATATAGTTGGTCCTTGATTGATCTGATCATTGAGTGACGGTTTTCCTTTGAAGTGTGCCGATCCGTCGACGACTACACGGCATTTTGTCGTAGTCTTTGCTGGCGTGAGTACTGGTTGGTGTGGATTGAAGTGCACCAGTCGATCTCCTGTGTCTTCGTTCGGATCCACGATTTCCAGGATATTCTTGTCCAGCTGCTCCTTGAATACAGCGTCTACCATCATCAAGACGTCCTGTGAGTATTGTCTTCCTACACTCTTGAGTCTTTTTTCTGCGATGGCGTAGTTGTCGGGCAGCTCCTCTCGCTTCTCTTTGTACGGAAGTTTGACAAAATAAGACTTGCCTCTCTTCTCGACATTCTTTTTGAAGTGCTCCATTGTCGCCTTCTCCATCTCCAACTTCTCGTCCTCTAACGATCCAGTGAATTCATCTTGGCTCTTCATGGATGTGTCACGTTTCTGTTGGTCCTCGACTTGTTGGGCGTCATTTGTCACTGCGTCACTGATGGCTGAAAACAAGTACTTTCCATCAATGGAGGAGGCTTTCTTCAGGTCCCGAGGGCGTCCCAAAGGAGTGTTTCCAAATACAGTGTCTAGAAGTACCATTCCCGAGGGTAAACGTTCCATATTTCCTCTGAGAATCAATGGGACATAGTCATCTCCGATGATCATGTCAGGTTCCACGGATTCTTCAAAAGCGTCAGAGTTCATTTTGATGTTGTTCTTCAGGATATGGAGAAGATCTTCTTGTCGGAGTTTTGTCTTAGAGATTTTCCCAACCAACTTTTCCGAAACATAGGGACTTACTTCGAGTTCTTCATTTGTCGTTGGAATCCGAAGCGTCAGTCTTGTGAGCGGGAAGTTGCGTTGGAGAGCTTCTCCAGAATACGTCTTCACAGAAAAAGTTTCCGTTTGAATAATAGGAAGTTTCCATTTTGAAGCGAGTTGCTTCGAGATGAGGGTGATATCTGCTCCAGTATCAATCATCAAATTAATCCTTTGCCAATTTCTTGACTCTGGGTTATAAGCCTCGACGTTGATAGTAGGAATAGACGTTGTTCTCTCCTCTCGTTGAGATGGCGTAGTAGTGACCGCAGCAGTTCTTGTCTCTGTCACCTCCGCTTCTTGCACGCACTCTTCACTCTCCGCATTGACTTTTGCACTGGCTGCTACTGTTTTTGCTTGAGTTTTCTGTTGTGTATGCTTCTGCGTCTGGTTTCCTTTCTTCTGCTGCTGTGAGTCACCCTTCTTCTTCTCCTGACTGTTTGGACAGTTAGCATAGAAGTGACCCTTCTTGTCACATTTGTTGCAGATTCTGTTTGAACACTCAGCTGTTGTGTGGCCTTTTCGTTGGCATTGACCACATCTTCCACTGTTCTCCAGGAATGTTGTACGATCTTTGGGATTTGGCAGGGTTGGACAATCGGACAAGAAATGTTCTCCACTACAGTTCAAACATTTCCTCACTTTCTTCACTTCCTCCTTCTTGTCTGTGGAGGGCTTCTCGTTCCGAGAGTGTTGTTTCTTGTCCTTTCCATTCTTCTCATGAGTTTTCTTCGGTAGTCTCTCATGGAGTTCCTCGTCCCTGGTGATAATCGTGTTCACGTCATCCAGGAGTGTCTTGATCGTCCACTCTTCCTCTGGTCTATTGAGTTTTCTGGTGAATACGTCTTTCTGGACTTGGTATTTGAACTTCTCAATAATCAGATCACGTGTGAGTGGATTGTCGATCGATTTGTCGATTGCTATCATTTGGTTGGTGATAGCTTTGATTTTGTCGAGCAGCCTACGTTGATCCTTCACAGCTTCGCTTTTGGATTCTTCCTTCTTCAGCATACTCAGCAAATCAGATACAGCTTTCTTCTTGTTCCCGTACTTCTGCTTCAGGGCATCAAGAGCTGGTCGGTAGTTGGCGTCTGTCAGCTCAAACATTTCCAAATGTTCCTTTGGTTCACCTTCAAGGACGCTGAGCAGATGGTTGAATTTCAGCAAATCCGTCTTGTCCGATTTCCCGATGACTTCGTCGAATATCGTCATGAATCTCTCGAACTCCCATCTTTCTCCTTTGAACGGCTTGATCGTTGTTTGGTTGACATTGTTGGCTAATTGGATTCCCTTCAGGATCTCCACTAACGTCTCAGTAGCATTGTTTGGTGAGTCATTCGTAGTGTGTAGTAGCACCTCAGACGATGGTCGTATGCTACTTCGCACACTATGAATGCTCTCTGGTGACCGGGTTCTGTACTCCAACTTCTCCTGTCCTCTGTTCAGCTCGATCGAGAGATCGTCCGCCATTCCAGCCGCTTTCTCGTATGCATCGGCATACATCATTGCATATTTCTCGAATGCTTCTGTCTCTTCTTGTGTAGCTGGTGTCTCCTTTGTCGAATCGAGAAACGCTTTTTCCAGAAGATCCATATTTGCCTTTAGTCTTGCAGTTGTTGTCTCCATCTTCTGGATCTTCCTGTTCATCTCTTCGACGTGAGCTCCAAGTTCTTCAGTATTCATTGCTTGGTACTGTTCAACAAGAACTTTCGCCTCGTCGGACAATAAGTTGAGTGAGTTGGCCGCTTTTGTCACCTGTGTCTTTGCTGAAGTCAATGACATCTTCAAATCGTCTTCGGTGTTTCTTGTCAGTTGATTTGTCGATGCACCATGTGCGCAAAGTTGGTCTTGTAGGGTGGTAGAATGCTTTTTGGTATGTGAAGAGTCGACCTCAAACTCAAACTTGGGTAATTAAACCAGTTTATTTGAGGACTAAGAAATATAATATATAAACGGTTAAAACATAAGAGAGAAAAACTGGGTGGAAAATGTGGGACAAATCGTGGGGAAAAAGGATGGGAGAAGAAAACCGATAAAATGGATGATAAATGGAAAGAGCTCTCACACGAGCTCTTTTATATAAGTGTGGGGGCGTTGATAATGGAAACAAATGGAAAACAAAAAGGTGAATCATAGATAATGGATCCATGGGAAACAGACTGGGGCAAAGTATGAAAAGAATACTAAAACCAAAAGATTTAGTATAATCATCGGCCCCTCACACATCATAGCATTTACTGTATCTCTCTGAGATCCATACTATTTTCTTGCGCTTTCTCTACGTCTCAACGTCAGCTCTCTCCCGATAAGCGCGATAGCTGAACGCTCACGTGTTTACCCCTTGTGCATATTTTTTGTTCCTCTAGTTCTTTCTTTTCCTTCTGTGATTTAACATTTTTTCTACTGGTACTTCACCCATTTTCTCTAGTCTTCTCAACTCTTTAGACCGATTGGGTCATTCCCCCCCCCCCCCCCCCTATCCGACCAAAAACTTTTAAAAAATGTGCGTAGATTGCAAAAATCATTATGAAAATGCTCAAAAAGCACTCTAAAACCTCGCGAAATTTCTCCAAAACGGGCAAAAATCGCAGAAGTTGTATCCGGTGGCCGTGGCCGAGTTTCCCAAAAAAGGTGCGGTCCCATGCGCAAAAATTGGCTGTCGCACGACTGCAAAGAAGCTCATTGGCTGACTCCGACTCTTTTTTTGGGAAACTCGACCACGGCCACCGAATACTGCGATTTTCGCTCCTTCGGAGCAGTTTTTTTTTTGAGTTTTTAGAGAGATTTTCGAGCATTTCCATTACGATTTTTGGAATCTACGCACATTTTACGTAATTTGAAGCAATAAAATGTTCTTGTCGGACAGAATTTCGCTTCGAGACCCATATCAGACGGCGAGAGAGCATAAGATTCTAAGAAACTCTAGACATGGCTTATGTTGCCTTCTAGAAGTTTTCTTAGCTGTGAAAAGATATCATATGAAATTGAGAGACGCCAGACGTCACGTTGCCTTGAACAACCACGCGCTTCTCGCTATCAACCCGTGTTTTCCTTCTTCCTTCATTTTAAATTCTAACCGTGTTTTCAGGTCTGTGAGATCAAGATGAACGAAACTTCAAGTTCTAATCCTCTCGGAATACAACCCAAAGATGTCGAAAAATTGGAGTCCATCATTCTCGTTTGTGCGGTCGGTCATGCAGCGGTGTTGCTGCTTCACTCGCTTACCAAAGCAATTAGAAAGTATCTGAACAGGGGGGTAAGAGCTTTCGAATATGAACCAAAATCGACAATATATTTGTAGACATTGGAGTACGAGATACGCGAGCCATCCAGTTACCAAAAACTATCAGGCCGTCGGGAAATCACCGTCCTTCTTCTCTCGACTGTCTTCTCTCTTTATATGGTTCTCAAATGCTACACCTGGGGTTGCTGGATCTGGATTGCTATCGCATTTTTCATAGCAATTGCCAAGCTTTTCACTGAAGTCCAAACCATCATGATGTCCCTCATCCCAATCACCACTTTCCTATCCCACATGAGCAAATCCGGCTGGGAATGGTCGGAGCCAGTCACGGCAGCGGTTATAAGAGCCATCGGACGTTTTGTTGTACTCAAGGAGGTTGTGATGATAGTCTTGATTATTCTCACTTACCAATTTGTCCCAGAGCACATCATGCAAGTGATCTACGTCTATTTCGTAAGCATTTCAACTTTGAAGTCATTAATATTGAAGGAGGATTCCGGTCAGAAATTTTTATTGCCTTAAAATACGTAAAAAATTGTGTAGATTCCTAAAATCATAATGAAAATGCTCAAAAATCGCACTAAAGCGCCGAAAAATAGCCCCGAAATGAGCGAAAATCGCAGAAGTTGTTTGCGATGGCCGTGGCCGAGTTTCCAAAAAAAGGGGTGGAGCCGAGCGCAGTGATTGGCTGCCGCACGACTGCAGAGACGCTCAGTGGCTGACTACGCCCCTTTTTTGGCAAACTCGGCCACGGCCACCTCAAATAACTTCTGCAATTTTTGCTGATTTCGGAGCCAATTGTCGGGATTTCAGAGCAATTTTTGAGCATTTTCATTATGATTTTTGGAATCTACACACATTTTTGCATCAAAATATTTTGGTCGGATGCCTCCTTTAAGTAATGTTCAGGGCCTCCACCTATCCCTCCAATTCCTCCTCTTGCTCCCAATCACTCTGCAAGTCTGCCCCAATAGAAAACCATGGAAGTCAATGAGCTATTCCGAAAAAATGGCCTTCATGCAAGCTCTCAACTATTTTGTCTGCAAATTGGTAAGCAAAAAAAAACTCATATTATAGGAATTGCCAAAATTTCAGCCGATTCTAATCTCAGTTCTCTACGTTGTGGCAACACGCGGAAGCAATCATGGCATGGTAGGAGTTCTCTTATTCCAGAATCTTAACTTTTTTTTCTTCATTTCAGATCTTTGTCTTCTGGATCATCTTTGACATCTATATACTGCCCATCTGTGCCCACAACCTGGATCATTTTGTGCAGGCCTGGACAGTTTTGTGCTGGTGTATGACATTCAGAAAGAAAAATGTGAAGCCAATCATTTATGAGTCATTGGCCTGATAATTTAGACGGACGGCATGTTTTTTCTGTTTTTTTTTTAACCTTGGTGATAAATCTGTATATATTTCAAATTTCGAGGATTTCAAATTTTGAGGATGACCCAACTTTCAGATAGACAATGTTATCCTTCAAGTAGATTTGCGCTTTCAAACTACACACACGAATTCCAAAATTTGTTTGGCTGATCTATTGTACGCGGAATTGGAAAACCAAGATTTTTATCAAAAAACCCGAAACGTCAAATTTTGGATGCCCACTGTCACTTTTTCTTTCGTTGGCCAAGAACAAAATTTGACTTCCTGAGATGAAAAAGATAAGAGTCTCTCCCCTGAACTTCCACGGAACTTTTCCAGTTTTCAAACAGTCATTAATCTTTTTCCGCGCTTCGTAATAAGCCGGCATACACATTCGGATGGGTACACATTTTATGGGTGGTTCACGGAGAGATCTGGTACATTTTTCAGATGGAGATTTCTGTATTAAGCGGAAAATTTTGAGTACTTTCTTTTTGAAAAATTCCTAGACTCTGAAGTTCTGAGCATCTGAAACTGACAGCTTACGGATTTTGAAAATTTTAGATTTTCCTCTGAAAATCAACAAAACAAGGATCACAGCCCATTTTCCCCCCTCATCAAAATCCTATTTGACAAAAAATCGAAAACATTTCAAAGAACATTATCTCTAGCAGAATCTTCAAAAATTGTATGTTCTCCAACCTTCGATTCTTTAAAAAACATAGAACTCGATTTTTCTTATGGGAAAATAACAAACACAAAAAATTTTTAAGGAATCGAAAATCAGCAGGATCGTTTACAAAAATTTCGTCGTTTTTCAGAAAAAGTGTATGATGATGAGGATGAAGATGAAGACGAGGATGGAAACGTGATAATCTCAGAAGCTCAGAATCATCGATTTTTAAAACCCTAGTTTCCCAAAACTTCAACATTTCGAAATCTCAAAATTTCGATTACTCACAAAATTAGAATCTCACAATCCAGAATTTTTAGAATTTCAAGAATCAACCTTTTCATTTTTTTTCAAGCATTTTAGCATTTCAGAGTCCCAAAATTTTTTCATGCTCTCCCTGTCTGTTTTTCCGCCTGTCCGGATGTCCCCATATTACATCATCATTTGATTTGTCATGGCTGAACATCATAATATGGTTTTTGCACCCAGACGAATTCTGCCTTCTTCCACTTTCCGTATTCCAACGTCACCTGGAAGGCTAACAGGGAAGAGAAGGATATAAGGGCGACTCCATAACTGGACACCTTCCTCCCGCCACCGCCCTTTATCTGTTCCGTCCATCTCCCCGCTTTCCATTTTTCCAATATTTTCGGTTTCTTCTTCGAATCTCAACCTCCTTCACTTGGCGCAGAACATTTAGTTCATTTTGTCTCCTCTCCTTGGAAGACATGGATAATTTTTTACACCCCATGGCATATAGTCTGTTAAGTTTACGGAAGTACCGATATAAGCTGAATCCTGTGAGGTTATTCAAAATTACTGGTGTTCTGGGATTTTTGATTATTCTATTTTTACTATTATGCACATCAGTTTTCCGGCACAAGGAGGTGATAGTCGTGGCACCGAAGGAAGTAGTTTTATTGCAGCAGACCCATGCTTTTGTGCACTCTGCCTATTATTATCCGGTTTCAAAGTCGTGAGTTAAAAAAAAAAAATTTAAAATCGATATTCCCCAAGGGGAAACGCGCTCCATCGCCAACTTGGCTAAAATTTGAATTTTCAGCTTTTCCTTGAAAACATCGAAACATGTTTCGGTGGGTGCGTGGACTCCTCGTGAACAACTCGAGCTGCAGTCGAATTGTCCACGAGGAGTCCACGCACCCACCGAAACATGTCACACTTCAAAATTTTGAAAAATTGAAAAATTCCCTATTTTAGGACCTTCAATTTAGCTTTAACAAAAAGAAAAAATCTAGAAAACAGTAGAAAACCATTAATCCTTTCTATTTCCAGACTCGGAAACAATGCCATCGCCATCGTCACCACCATGAACAAGCGAACAGTCCCTGTTATCACAGACTATACTATAAAAGTTCATGGAAGTCATTTGAAAAAACGGATGACAAATGTAGCAACTTTGACGACGTTAGTTTTGCACATTATCCATACAATACAAAAAAATACCCACGATTTTTTTTTTCAGAGAACACCTCCTCAACGACCGATGTGACTACTCCCAAGTGCTGATCCAGTCAAACTTGTTCGCTGGAATGACAAAATTGGAAATCGAGTCGGAGGGAGTGTTGACGGAGGTAAGCACATTACTTAAAAATGCGAAATTTGAGAAAATATTCTTCAGATCCCATTCAAAATGCCAAAATACTCTGCACCAAAACCTGTGGTTTTCTGTGTTTCCCCGCAATTCGCTGCAGAGCAATGGCAAACTTTCTTGGCACAATTGCATATTTCGAAGAGGTGAGTTAGTACAAGAACCCCTTTTAAAATTCATTAGTAATACAGTAATACAGTAATACAGCAATACAGTAATACAGTAATACAGTAATACAGTAATACAGTAATACAGTAATACAGTAATACAGTAATACAGTAATACAGTAATACAGTTATACAGTATCACAGTATTACAGTAATACAGTAATACAGTAATACAGTAATACAGTAATACAGTAATACAGTATTACAGTAATACAGTAATACAGTAATACAGTAATACAGTAATACAGTAATACAGTGATACAGTAATACAGTAATACAGTGATACAGTAATACAGTAATACAGTATTACAGTAATACAGTAATACAGTAATACAGTAATACAGTAATACAGTAATACAGTAATACAGTGATACAGTAATACAGTAATACAGTAATACAGTAATACAGTAATACAGCAATACAGTAATACAGTAATACAGTGATACAGTAATACAGTAATACAGTATTACAGTAATACAGTAATACAGTAATACAGTAATACAGTAATACAGTGATACAGTAATACAGTAATACAGTAATACAGTAATACAGTGATACAGTAATACAGTAATACAGTAATACAGTATTACAGTAATACAGCAATACAGTAATACAGTAATACAGTGATACAGTAATACAGTAATACAGTATTACAGTAATACAGTAATACAGTAATACAGTAATACAGTAATACAGTGATACAGTAATACAGTAATACAGTAATACAGTATTACAGAATCACAGTCCCATTTTCCAGATATGGTGCTCACCTGCAACTCTACGTTGTCTCCATGGTCGAATCCTACTACAAACTCATCAAGGAATACGAAAAACTAGGCCTAGTCTCAATCGAACCATGGCTCACTATCAAGTTCCCTGTCACCGATGGTCCATATCTGGAGCCCAATAGAAATGTGGAGCTCCGAAATCAGGCAGCCGCTCACACCGATTGTATTCTGATGTATAAAGAAGCCGTCAGCTTCGTTGGGATTCTAGATATGGATGATATTTTGATCCCGATGAATGCCAACTCCTACTATGAAGAGTTCGAGAGGGAATACGGTGGAAGTTGGTTCATTAGTGCACTTCAATACGGAAAGGCGGATTTCGAAACGATTAAAGTGGCGGAGTTGGAGTCACAAAGTATCACGGATATTGTCAGGAATGCCAGAAGACTCCCCACAAAAGACCAAGGAAAATCATTTGTCCGTCCGGAGAGATTCAACTCATCATGGTCTCATTTTTCGAGAAATTCCGATAACAAACCGATGTATTGGACTCCGAACCAATCAGTACCACTTATGATGAGAAAGAAACCGATGAGACAAAACAACATTTTCCATTTGAAAAACCAGTATCTGACGAATTTGACCGATGTGAGGGATGGAGCCGTACCTTTGAATCCTGGGGACAATATTACACAGTTGATTAGTGAGCAACATTTGGCTGAAATTGATGCTGATATGAAAAGGTTAGTTCTTAACATTTTGAATATTTTGGATTGTGAGATCCTAATTTTGTGAGTAATCGAAATTTCGAGATGTTAAAGTTATGGGAAACTAGGATTCTGAAAATCGGTGATTCTGAGATTTTGAGAGTCACAGAACACTGAAAACTATCTATTATTCGCCATATTCTCCAAGGGGAAATGCGCCCCATCACAATCTTGGTTGAAATTTGAATTTTCAGCTTTCGCGCCGTTTTGAGCAGCGAAACATGTTTCGGTGGGTGTGTGGACTCCTCGTGAACAATTCGACTGCTGCCCGAGTTGTCCACGAGTAGTCCACGCACACACCGAAACATGTTTCGCTGCTCAAAACGACGCGAAAGCTGAAAATTCAAATTTCAGTCAACATTGCGAATATCGCTAATATAGTCGATAGGATATCAAACTACTAAACAAGTATATTTTTCCAGCATCCTTGCTCTCGAACCCATCGCCCAACTCTCCTCAACCCTACCCAAGGATGACTTCTACATGCCCATCATCTTCAAATGCTACAACGACTCCTTTTACCACCTCCGTGACACTCACACTCTCATGAACGACGTCACATGTGTCAACGCTTTTGATTGTGAACTTCCACAACGACCCGATATGCCTTGTACACATTCGGATGCTACTTATCACTCCGGACCGTCCATGTTCCCAATCACCTTTCATTGGGCTAGTGACGCATTCTTCACTAATGAAATCGGATGTTATCAGTAGAGCGTATTAGCTTTTTTTTCGTTTAGCTTTAAGTCAATGTCTCTGATTTTGGCCTTCACGCTTTTCCAGGTAGTTCTGTCTAGTAGTCTTCCCATTTTGTCTTTCAATTTTTTTTGTAAAAATCTCTAATTTTTCAAATAAATCGATTTGAAAATCATGTTAGGAATTTTCTAAACAGTTTTTCAGAAAGAGGAACAAAATGTATCCAAAAAATTTCTCGCTGGCATCTTTTTTTTCAATGGGAAAACCTGATTCACTTTTCCTTTTCAAGGAGAACTTCTTGTTTCCATTCCTGGACTCTCAAACGGAGATCCGAAAATGGAGATTAAAGGTGCACGGGGGGAAAAATGGATCCTCAATGGGGAAATCCAGTTTTTTAATGTTTTTTTGGTTCTAGTGGGGGAAAATGGAGTGTTTAGGATTAGAAAATGTGGAACACATTTTGAAGTCAACGAATTTCTAGGGACCTGGATCTGAAAGTTCAAACAACTTGGACCTATATATTAGCAATATGTCTCAAGGGGAAATGCGCTCCATCGCCAACTTGGCTGAAATCCGTTTTGAAAACAGCGAAACATGTTTTGGTGGGTGCGTGGACTCCTCGTGGACAATTCGACTGCTGCCCGAGTTGTCCACGAGAAGTCCACGCGCGGAAAACTAAAAATTCAAATTTCAGCCAAGTTAGCGATGGAGCGCGTTTCCCTTAGGGGAATATCGCTAATACTTGCAGAAACCTCAAAAACAAGAACACAAACTACAGTTCCACAATAATCGTAATAAAGAAAATTATGTCCGTACCGGAAATTGGACCAAAAAATTAATGCATTTTCTTATAACTAGACAGTCACCTGACTGGCATTGAGCCAACCTGCCATCTTTTTTTCGACTATACGATTTTTTGTCATAATAAGCTGCCTGGTTATCACGCTCTAGGTTTCTAGGCTTCTCATTTTTTGAACAAGTTTTTTTTCTCAATTTAACAGATTTTCAGGGATGATCGGGAAGGAATGGAGTGTTCTCCTGATGTGGATCCAGGACATTGCTGCTTGCATGTCCCTGGCAATCAACAGCTTCCTAATCATGATGATTTTGACAAAGTCACCACCTCAACTTGGAGCCTACAAGTATCTCATGATCTACATTTCGGTGTTTGAAATGTTCTACTCGATTCTGGATTTGATTATGGTTCCGGTAAGACCAATGGATCCAAACTTCTAGGTCTTTACGGAAGGCTAAATCTCAAAATCCTGTATTGTTATGTTTCAGGACTTCGAACATTCCAAGATCTTAAAAATCTTCAGTTTATGCGTCCTTGATCTACTTCACTTTTTCAGCAACACTTCTCTCATGGCCCCACCTTCCTGGTCATTGTTGAAACCAAGAACAAACTCCTCAACCCGACAGTCCTCCAAGCCCTTAACTCACTCTACTGGGGATGCTTCGGCGCGTCCATGGCTGTTTTTGCGGTTCACTTTGTCTACCGCTGGCTCGTCGTTACAGAGTTAGTCGTTTTGTTCCAAGCGGGACTCCGATTTCCTATCCTTCACAGGAATCGCCTCCTGAAGACCTTCAACGGTTGGAAAATCTGCTTCTGGTTCTCGATTCCCGTCTGGTACGGTGTCACCTGGGTGTGTACCGGGTACATCCTTTGCGGTCCTAATGAGAACACGTCGAGATTCATCAAGTGTGGAGAATGAGAATTTTTGAAGCCAATTGAAGGTTTTCAGGGACAACATCAAGGAAGTGTTGGGTTTGGAGCACAGTGATTACGTCTACTTGGGACCGTTTTTGTACGATAAGGATCAGAATGGGACGGATGTGGTGTATGTGGCACCGTTCATAGGATTGGGCATAATTTCAGGGACTATTGTGAGTTTGGGTCTTTGTAACAAATTTGCGGGATATCGGAATTTCAAAACAACGGGAAGTCGGAATGCCAAAGTTTAGGAATGTCGGATTGTAGACATTTTGGGTTGTCAGAACGGTGGAATTCCCAAAGACCCGACTTAGACATGTCGGTAGAGGCCCCTGAGCCCCAATTTGTCATGTTGTGTCGAATCGTATTGAGGTTTTGTGATTTTAGGGACCTGATGTCTTGAACGGGATTTCTTGGCGTCGCATTGCAGAATTGTCGTTATGTGGCTATGCCCAATTTCTCTATGTCCTAATTTCCTTGTCAACTCCCTCAAGATGAGAAGTCTCCAACGTCAACTGTTCTTCGCACTTGTCATCCAAACCCTCGTCCCCTTCCTCTTGATGCACATCCCAGTCGCCATGATGTTCGCATTTGTCTTCCTGGACATCGACTTAGGTGTATACAGCGCGATTGTCTCCATGACAATCGCGATCTACCCAGCCGTGGATCCGATTCCAACTCTGGTCATCGTTGAAAATTATCGGAAGACGATACTTTGTAAGATTCCGTCTAATTGTAGGATTAGAACTCAAAATATTGCAATTACAGATTGGATCTGCTGCTGCCCGAAACCAGTTCACATCCCTGGGCAAACCACAATCGAGCCCACTAGATTCACCACTCTTCCACCGTCAAATCAAAATCTTGATGACGAGGAGGATCAATAATATGTATCCTAAGAATATCTCGATCTTTGTTCATGTTTTAATGAACCATAAAATTTGCATGAATCATGCAAATTCACAACCGTTGAGACTGTTTTATGAGATGACCCACCATCAAAATGACATCAGAACTTTTTTATTCTTGTCAATATCCTAAAAGTCTTATCACTGACTCAATATGTTTATTTTTTTGACTAGAAAATTCAAATCTGTGCTTCTAAATGTCCAGATGTCTTCTTATCGAAATTGCGCCATGATGTCCTTAGCGGTCAACAGCTTCCTGATCATGATGATTTTGATAATTCAGTATCATCATTGCGTTGAAACAGGGACGTTGAGTTTTCAGAGACCATGACAAAATCAGTGTGCTCGAAGGCGAGCTTGTTTGGTATTTCAAAACAATTTTTAATTTTCTTGTCAAAATATGTCACAAAATCACACGGTTGCGTTCCAAGAACGCCAAAAGACGCTGAGAAAATATATGTGTATTTCTGTTTTTTTTTCTGTATTTCTGTTTTTTTTTTGAAACGTTGATTGAATCAAAATAGCTATCTCATTTTTCCGAGACTCCAGAAATCATACTGTAGGCTTGAATTCACCATAAATGCTTCCAAGTTATGTTATTTTAATGATCAATAGCTTTTTTGAAAGTTCAAATTTTAATAAATCAGATACAGTTTACAAAATTTTATCATGCAGTCCAACTTTAACATAAAAACTGGACGTTTTCGCAATTTTCGAAAAATCTGATTTTTTCAAACTTTTCAATGACAATTCACGGCTAAAATTGATGGGAAAAAATTTTTCAGAGTATATTTGACATGGCAAATCGATTGAAACGTATTTCGAAGCATTCCGGTGGCTAAAAATTATGTTGTGGTCTCTAAATGAATGCAATATTTTGATGACAAGTTTTTCTCACGTGTGGAAACCGTTCCTCGGCATACCCAGAATGGTTCTTGTTTTTGTTTTTGAAGATATGAAAACCGTGTGAACAATGATTTCGTTCTATCGGAATACAAAATTCTGACTTTATCCAAAGAGGTTTTTGAATTTAAAATTTGTATATTTCTCCGCAAGATGACCCCCAAGCCACCGAAATCCTTATTTGAAATCAACAAAAATGTGGAAATGTTGGTTTATGGCATAGTTTATTTGATATTTTCGGCTGGTACTTTTCCCTTGTTTTTTATCATCATCAAGGTTAGTAAGAGTTTTTCGAGTTTCCAATTATCTGGGAATTACAGGCTGTTCACTTGAAGAACAAAACAAGCTCGAATCTAACTTTCAAACTTATGAACGTCATAAATTTTTGTCAAGCTGGGGAAGCAGTCACTCATTTTACCACTGGAATTGCTCTTATTTTTCCAGTTCTTCATTCAAATGCAAACTATTTTGTGAATGTGATTTTTTGGACAATTGTTGAAAGAAACCCTCAAAAATATTTCAGGTCATGGGAAGTATCTTCAATGGGCTTTGGATCGGAGACTTCCCCATTATTGTCCTTCTTGCTGTTTGTCGCATTCTGGTATTCACAAATGTTATTGGGCTGAAGAAAATGCCGGTTTTGGTTAAACTTATTCTATTCGCGATCTGCTCATGGTCGATCTTTCTGATTGTTTACGGCGCTTACACTCAATACTTCGTATTTATAACTCCTGGCTGGGACTACGATTACAGTCTTCCAAATATTAAATTTTTCGATATCCAAGAAATCATCATAAGTTTCACTTGTCTCCCGCTTTCCTATATGGCATATATCTTCATGGCTTATTTGATTTACACGGTTAGTTTCGATTTTTGCCACTCGGAGTGCAATTATTTTCTACAGAAGAAAAATCTCTCGAGCAGTGTTCAATCTCGCAAAAATGAAATTCTAATTTTACTCCAATCTACTTTTGTCACCACATACATTACTATTATGATTCTAATTTAGCATCAAGCAATGTTCCCATTCATGGCATTCATTGACATGGGCAATGTGAAAATTCAGGCAGCTATGAATATGTGTCTGATACTTCATTGCTATGTAAACCCAATTCTGACATTGCTTTGTAACAAGTGAGCATAAAAATGACGACCATGGAAAACTGGGAAGTTTCAGATCGATTCGAAATGAATGTTTCCGTTCATCTCCTTCATCGATATGGGAAACAGGGCGATTCAAGCATTGATGAATCTGAGTTTGATACTTCATTGTTATGTTAATCCGATTTTGACACTGGTTTGTAACATGTGTGGATTTATAACGTTTTTGAAGACAGCTTCGATTATTGAAATTTTCAGAAACATTTGAAACGAACGATGGAGACGTTTTCAATGTCAAAGTGTATCTTATGGTTTACATGGAAAGCATTTAGATAACATTGTCGGACCTGCACCGCAGCATAGTGCTGTATCAGTACCGACTGGTCATTTAATCGAAATACAGTACCGGACAAAAAGCTCTGAACTTTTGGTGTTTTCAGTTTAAAAACGTCAAATTTGGAGGTCTGGGAAAGGATGTTAAGCTTGATCGTTTGATTTTAAACTTTTTGGGTGTATACATCAACTCTAGAACTCTATTTTTGTAGTTGGCAACTATTTTGTACGACCGCTTCTAGAAACGATATGGCTCGTGAAATGCAGAAGACCCTAAAATCGGTGAAAATTGCACATAAAGTGGGGGAATTTAGCATCGCCCCACTTTAAAGAGACACACCATTTTTAGAAGAGGTTGTACAAAAAAGTTGTCAACTACAAATATAGAGTTCTAGAGTTGATGTATACACCCAAAAAATTTCAAACCAAACAATCAAGTTTAACATCCTTTCCCAGACCCCCAAAGTTGACGTTTTTCAACTGAAAATACCAAAAGTTCATATCCTTTTGTCCGGTACTGTAGTGAACCCGATTTATTCAAGATCATAGCGAAATGACCAAAGGTTCTCTGACTGAAATTGGAAATCATGAGATGACAAACCAAAAAGTAACAAAATGACATCAGAACTTTTTCTATTCGTCAATATCCTAAAAGTCTTATCACTGACTAATCATGTCTATAGCTTTTGACTACAACATCCAGATGTCGTCTCATCGAAATTGCGTCCTGATGAATCAAGCTAATAAATCCCCGTCATTTTTTCAGAACTTTACACATCACAATTTTATTACTCGATGACACATAAAGTTAGTCAACTTTTTTTCTCTTCTTATCTAACTTCCTAGTTTGTGTAAACATACCCTGCCCAACAACTTTTTGCACGCCTTTCAGGGTTACAAGTATAAAAAATTTCCTTTCACTGGATTTTTTCTGTAGAAACTCAATTTCCAGTCATGAAATTCTGTTTTCTATTTTTTCTCTGCTCTGTGGTGGTTGGCCAAGAATTGATTCAACTAAGAGACCTTCTAGCAGATGGGCAAAAAAATGAGCTACCTAGGAACTATCCATATGGAATCTATATTTCTGCGACATCAGATTTACAAGATTTATTGGTGAATATCACTCTTGTAACTGAAGGTTTGAAGCAAATAAAGTGAGTTTTTAGGATATCTGGACATACAGGATTACAGACTATATTTTTTAGCCTGCTCGATCTAAAAAACTCTCAACTCGTTCAAAACACGGGTGAACTTCTTGCGTACCAAATTGACTATTTTTCCTATATCACAACTTCCCTTACAAGTTATGAGATGAAATTCTTATATGGTGTCATTTTCATTTCCACCACTAAACAGCTCCAGGATCGTAAGATTTTCCAAACCCAAACACGTTGCAATTCTCAAATTTTTCAGCAAATTTCCACGTGCGAGACGTTTCCGCTGCTCAAGCTCAGGGCCTTGTAGGCAGTGGCTTCCCAGACACCACAACTCTTTATCTCAATACCAATATGGCTGTGTATCCCTATAGAACCTCCATTATTAGTCACTGGAATCAACCTGCAAACACCAAAATCTTTATCTACGCTGGTGTCCCCACGGATACTGTAGAAGGAAAAATCTCTCACATTTTCTGTAATCCAATGATAACTGCAAGCTTTTTAAAATTTTTCTCTAATGTTGAAACTTTTTCACTATCATTGGCAGCGTTTTACATAAAGACGGTCGACGGCGGAACTGCTTTTGATATTCGTGCGGGAAATTGTGAGTTTGGGGACACTGTAATTCAACAAATTTCAATATTGCAGACCTGGTTGGGAACTCCACAACTGCCTTGACAACCACTGGATTTTATATGAAAAATGTGAATCGGACGGATGCTACTGTAACAATTTACACTATGAGAGAAGCTAACAAGTCTGGGACTACTGGTGCCAATGTAAGTTTGTCTGTCTGTTTCGGCAGATGTCCGAATCAGGCCAAATTAAGAAACTTTTCAAGATCTTCAGCTACCTAGGTACCGTACCGGCCATAATGATATTCGTTTTCGTCATTTTCAGTTGAAGAATGCTAACTTTGAGTGGCTGAAAAACTAATTCGAAGCAGTTATTTTTGTTGGAAAATTTGAGGGTATCTGAATCGAACCTTGAACTTCAATTTTGTAGCTGACAACTTTTTTGTATCTCTTCAATCAAAAAAGTTACGCACAGAAACCTAAAGCGATGCTAAAGTTTGCTCAATTTCAGAGCTAATTCTCGAAATTTTCGAGCTTTTTTTGACTAGCCATAACTTGGAAGAGCGGATTTTAACAAAAAAGTTGTCAACTACAAAATAAAAGTCCAAGATTTGATTAATACACTCTCAAATTTTCAAACAGAAGAAGCGACTATGAAACGTTTTTTCAGCTATCCGAAGTTGTCGATTTTCCACCGAAAATGACGAAAACGAATAACATTATGTATACCTCATTCATTTTTTTTTCTATATTTCAGGTCGTCGGAGCTCTCCCAAGAACCGACGGAAGAGTAAAACTCTCCGTGCTCGATGGCCGAGAGATACACTATGATGGAGAGGTGACGCCATCCAAAATTTCCTTCCCATGGAGCACCCCAAACATCGGAGAAGTTCTAGAAATTACATCCCTCGCTGGAGAGGCTGGATATTTTTATGTGCAGTACTTCGTGATGCGTTAGTTGTTTGAGAAAGAGTTTACTGTATTCCAGTTGTTTCCGTTTTCAGAAGGTAACCCAACTTTTGAAACTACTATAGCTCCTGGAGGGGAAACAGTGAATCCAAGTTTGCCAACGTTCCCTGGAGGTGTGGAGACTACTACGAAGTCGACGGCGAGTGCTCAATTTTTTATTGTGATCTTAACGTTGTTGGCGTGTTGTTTCCTTAACTGATTTGTAAAAAAATTGTAGAAATAAATCTTTTTCACTGTGACATAGACTGGAAAAGTGTTTTCATGAAATCATGCACAGTGGCAAACATGTTATTGAGCCTTCTATCGTCATTTTATGAAAATTGTGACTGAAAATTGGTGAATTTTGGGCATGACGATAGTGAGTAACATTTTTGCTTTTTTTGGTGTGCGTGTGTCTTGAAAATAAAATAAAAAACTTTTATTTGATTTGTTTAAGTTGTGTGACATGCTTTTGATCTTGTTCCTTCTACTCAAATCATTAGCTTTTTGTTGATTTTCTTAAGGTTCACAGTTTTGGATCCTCACACCAGTTTTTCGAAAAACCGTAACCAAGACCTGCAATATCATTTTCCAGACCATGAACAACTTATGGCCAGACTTTGTCAATTCCACTTGTCGCCAAAACTATTCCTTCTTCTGGACCGCAGACTACCTCCGTAATGCCTATCACTGTACCGCACTCATCTCTATCACACTATCCTTATTCACATTTTACGCCATCCTTAGAGTCACCCCTCCAAGATTGAAAAATATGAAGACTGTATTACTTATTGCTCATGTTTCAAGCACAAACTTAGATCTGATGTATACAGTATTCTCGGGACCTATGATGTTTGGTCCAAGCGCTGCAGGCGTCCCATTAGGGATGTTTGGCCCAATGGGGATTCCGGTGAAATGGCAAGCATATTGGGGCCAGGTGTCCATATTTTGTGAGTTGTCTTCTTTTCTCCATTGACATCATTAATAGAAATATCTTTCCTCTGAAAAACTATTATAGTTCTTAATTTCAGGCATGGGAATCTGCTTCATCATGTTGTATGAAAATCGACAAAGTCAAATCCAAGCGATAAAATTTAAGATCAAATCTAGAAAAGTTCGTCAAGTATACTTTGGTATGAATTATTTGATAGCTTCCACTGCGCTTTTGCCGTTTTATCTGGAAGACTCGGATCAAATTGACTTGAGGAAATATGTGTTGAAGGTAAGGAAGTCAATGTCGAAATTTTGGTGTTTCAAAATTTCGGAATGCCGAAACATTTTAAAGGAGGATTTTGGTCAAAAAGTTTTTTTTGCTTCAAGATATGTGAAATTTTGTGTTGATTCCGAATATGGCAGTGAAAACGCTCAAAACTTTTTCTAAAACCGTGGTAAATCGCTTCAAAATGACCATTTTTAGCCGAACGGTCTCCTGGGGCCATGGCCTAACTCCCGGAGTTTTCTCGGCCACCGCATTTTCAGATATTTTTCCACCATTTTTTCAGGTTTTTTTTTGTGAAAACCAAACGAGAAAGTGAAATAATAACAAAAATGTATGATTTTCACAAAAAAACCTGGTTTTCACAAAAAAAAACCTGAAAAAATGGCGAAAAAATCTGAAAATGCGGTGGCCGAGTCAGGTGGCCGAGAAAACTGTGAGAGTTAGGCCACGGTCCCAGGAGACCGTTCGACCAAAAAAGGGTTGTTTTGAAACGTATTTTCAAGGTTTTGGAGAAATTTTTGAGCGTTTTCATTATCATATTCGGAATCAGCACAGAATTTTACATATTTTGAAGCAAAAAATTGTGTGACCGGAATCCTCCGTTAGGATGTCAAACTATCCGATATTCAGATATCCAGATTTCCGAATTTCGAAAATCACAAATTTCTTAAAGGGGGAGTGAACTAATTAAAAAATTGAAGTTTTTTAGATGGATCGATGCAGAATTTATTTTAGGTTCAGAAACTCTCTTGGATTGTTCTCTGAAAATGGGTCATTCTCGAGATAATCGCAAAAAACAGGTTAAAAAAGTCAACGTAGAGTGATCAAATTTGCTTGCGAGTTTCACGTTGATCACCCTGGGATTTCCCCTAAAAAAATTTCATCACATTTGATCACCCTACGTTCATTTTTTTGACCTGTTTTTTGAGGATATCTCGAGAACGGAGCATTTTCAGACTGCCCTCCAAGAGAGTTTCCGAACCTAAAATGAATTCCGCATCGAACCATATAAAAATCTCCATATTTTTGGAATTAGTACACTCCCCCTTTAACTACCGGTTGTCTTTACGCCAATCCAATCATCATGTTTTAGCGAATCCCCTGCCCCACCATTGAATTCTACGACCCAAACGCCTATGTTTTTCTCAAAGGTGGCGAAATGTCTCCATTCATCTCCATCACATTTTCCTTAACTATCGTCATTATCCAAACCTTCTTTTTTGCTCTTCACACTTTCTACCACCTGATTTTCATTCGGGATTCGAATGTTTCAGATAGAGCAAAAAAGCTACAAAAAAGACTATTAGCCTATGTCTCCATACAGATTGCGATTCCTTTGATAGCTCTAACTGGGCCAGTACTATACACTCTATACTCGGATAAGGAGAATTATTATAATCAAGGTCAGCATTTGGCAATGGAGCATATTTGCCTCCAACCCCAATTTATACAAGTTTTAGCTTATAACAACAATGCAATGCTCATCATGTCATTTCACGGAATCTTCACCACCCTGTGCACTTTGTTGATCTACCAACCATACCGAGATTTGATCAAGAAAATTATAATTGGGAAAAAGGAGGATGAGAATAGAAGAACTTCTATGGCAACTGCAGAGTATATTGGGTACGGGAAAGGAGTTACTGTAGCAAAAGTGGAGCCACGTGTGGAGGATAATTGATTTTGAATATATATATATCTGTGTATCTGTTTGTCCACTTTGAATAAACGCTGACCTATATGAAATGAGCGATGAAAATCAAAAGTTCAAGTATTATACAACGAGGTATTTTGATGTTTCGAACTTTTGGCTTCATGCTCTGATCATGGCCGAGTTTGAAATTTTGCCAAAAAATTCTCAGTATTGGACACAAGAAAAAATAATTGTCCCTTTCTCTTCGAGAGAGAACATGACAACTAGTGACGCAGAGCACACAACATTTTTGGCGTTATTGAATAAATCTAGAACTTTGAATAAGAAAAAGCGGAGAACAAATTTGATTTCTTTCTTGCTTGACATAGCAATGAATGTTCAATATAAGTTTTTTTTTTCAGATTTTTGGCCCAAAAAGTTTTTTCGTTTGTTTCAAAATTGTTATGTTTATTGCTAAACTTTGAGAAAAATCTTACAAGGGGTTACTTGAAGTGTCAAGTTGAACTTTTTCTAGGAATTGGACCATAGACTATATTGACCGTGAGGATTCAAAATTTGCAATAAAAATTGGCGAAATGTTCACGTGACTCGAGTTATCAGTCATCAAAGTCTCAGCTAGTACTAACTTTGCTGATTTTTGACAACTCGTATCTTAGCTCCCAGGCATTTTTAGAAGGTCTAGTTTTTTGTGTTGAGCTCAAAATGATGCTTAAAATCTAATTATGTAAATAACTAAACATCGCCCCATTGGAACATGTAGAGATCGAAACTCTCCTATTTTTAATCTAAACTAGTTTTTGGAACCTAGATTATCTAACTGCAAACTTTATTCTGAGCTTGAAACAAAGAACTAGACCTTCTAAAAGTGCTTGGAAGCTAAGATATGAGTTGTCAAAAATCAGCAAAATTAGTACTAGCTGGGATTTTGATGGCTGATAACTCGAGTCACGTGAACATTTCGCCAATTTTTATTGCAGATTCTGAATCCTCACGGTCAATATAGTCTGTGGTCCGATTCCTAGAAAAAGTTCAACTCGACACCTCAAGTAACTCCCTTGAGAAATCAGTTTTTTCCGAATTCCAACAAATCTCATTTTCCAGACAATGAGCAATCTTTGGCCAGACTACGTGGAATCCCCTTGTCGTCAAAATTTCTCATTTTTCTGGACCACCGACTATCTCCGTAACGCCTATCACTGCACCGCTCTCATCTCCGTCACCCTATCCTTATTCACTTTTTACGCAATTCTTCGAGTCACCCCAGCAAGAATGAAGAATATGAAGACCGCACTGCTAGTGGCTCATATCACTAGCACAAACTTGGATCTGATGCTTACGGTGTTCTCGGCTCCCATGGTTTTCTTTCCCAGTGCTTCTGGGGTACCACTTGGGATATTCGGGTCGATAGGGGTTCCTGTGAAATGGCAAGCTTATTGGGCTCAGGTTTCCATATTTTGTAAGTTTGCTTTTTGAAGGTGCACCAAGATTTGTGCTCCATACTTCTCAAACTGCATCAAATAAGTTTTTTTGACAGGCATGGGTATCTGCTTCGTCATGTTGTATGAAAATCGACAAAGTCAAATTCCGACAATCAAGTTCAAGATCAAGTCTAGAAGAGTGCGTCAAGTGTACTATGCTTTAAATTATATTATGGGATTCATGGCGATTTTGCCGTTTTACCTAGAGGAGTCTGATCAAACCGAGTTGAGGAAATATGTATTAAAGGTGAGATATGATTCACTATTATAGATTTGATCATACACATACTGCCAATGTTAAAAGTATCGATGCTGATCATGAACTCCGGATGTCAAAAATTCGAGATCTTTGTATTCATATATCAGTGATATTCCCAAGGGGAAATGCGCTCCATCGCCAACTTGGCTGAAATTTTAATTTGCAGCTTTCCCACAGTTTTGAAAACAGCGAAACATGTTTTGGTGGGTGCGTGGACTCCTCGTGGACAACTCGGGCAGCAGTTGAATTGTCCACGATGAGTCCACACACCCACCAAAACATGATTGTATTTAAAACGGCAAGAAATACAGTGGCGAAAAATGGTGAGGGTACCTCCAATGTTTCGTGAATAACTTTGCGCAAAATGGTTCAATCAATTTGAAATTTTGTGTCATCGTTAATGAACAATTTTGAAAGCTAATTTCAGTTTTTCAAGACCCAGAAATTCTTGAGTTACGCCTACATTGAGAATGATCCTGAAGACACCACAAATTTCTGGGGCCTGAAAAACTGAAATTAGCTTTCAAAATTGTTCATTAACGATGACACAAAATTTCAAATTGATTGAACCATTTTGCGCAAAGTTATTCACGAAACATTGGAGGTACCCTCACCATTTTTCGCCACTGTATGAAAATTCAAAATTCAGTCAAGTTGGCGATAGAGCGCGTTTCCTCTTGGGGAATATCGCTAATACTGGTATTTGTTTTAGCGCATCCCATGCCCCACCATCGAATTCTACGACCTAAAAACTTATATTCTTCTAAAGGGTGGAGAAACAATTCCGTTTATTTCCATAACTGGAGCTCTGACATTAGTCATTTTTCAAGTATTTTTCTTCCTTTTGCATACTCTTTGGCATCTAGTACGTGTTTCCAATTCAAACACATCAGATACAACAAGATCACTGCAGAAAAAGCTGCTTGGTTATGTCTCTGTTCAGGTAAAGAATTAGAGGAATTTCTTCGAGACATATTTTGTTTTTCAGATTTCCATTCCTCTAATTGCGTTGTCCGGCCCTGTGATCTACTCTTTGTATGCCGACCAAAACAATTATTATAATCAAGGTTGGTTCTCAATGGAGCGCACTTGCTTCATTATAAAAATTTCAGCCTATAACAACAACGCGATGCTCCTCATGGCTTTTCACGGCATATTCTCCACGATTTGCACTCTTTTGATCTACCAACCTTATAGAGATTTGATTAAGAAAATAATAATTGGTAAAAAGGAGGATGAGGATAGAAGGACTTCCATGGCAACATCGAGTTATATTGGACATGGAAAGAGGTCGCAGAATGCTAGAATTATTTCACCGGTGGAAAATTCACTTTAAATCTCTTTGTTTCAAATATTTTTAAATAAAGTTTCGTTTTTGGAATTAGGATGCTAATGCAATACGGCAACACAAAATCAGGTGCAAGCGATTGAGTCAACGGTGGTGCCGAGTGCCGTGGAGAGTTGATTTGATTTTGGAAAACTTCACTTGAAAAAATGTTTTATTATTTTGAGATTCTATTAAAATTTATGAACTTTTGAACAGATTAGTTAGTCCGAAACACTTCCAAGTCTAACTGAAACCGGAGGTGGATTCGCTGTTGTTGCCCACATTTCACTGGGATTAAATCCATTCTGACCTTTTACCAAGTTGATCACAAACTCCCGATAAGGCTTGATAATGAACAGCGTGCAAGAATTGCTCAGAAATCCGTGAACAGCCATGAAGATCATGGAGAAGTTGTTGAGGGCTGGAAAAATTGATATGAGTCATACTTGTCCGGCTCCGGCGCGGTTCGGCTAGGTCATAGCCCAGTTCCATCCGAGGCCGGGACGTGCGGATCAGGTGCACATGGGCCTAAAAATGAACAATGGGTTACCTTGATTATAGTAGTCGTATCTATCCGCATATAAGGAATAGACAATAGGACCGACTAGGACAGTCCAGGGGATCGTCATCTGAAAAAAATCAGTTTGACAGTCTGCGAAATTTTGCTACCGTCATTTCGCCACAGTGACAATCTGCAACCGCGTCATTTCGAAACCAAAACATCCAGGATTTTTGCGGGAAGTTCACGTTAAAATCAAAACTTTTCTAAATTTAGACTGTAACCTGGAATATTTCACAAAACCCTCAATCCCATACTACCTTAATGAACGTAAAGTAGACTAGTTTATGGAGTTGCGAAACGACGGTTTGCGAAACGTCCGGTTTTGAAATGTCTTGGTTGCGAATCGTCGTGGTTGCGAAATGGACGTGAGTTGCGAAATGTCGTAGTTGCGAAACGACTAGTGGCAAAGTGTCCCGAAGCCCTTTTTACTCACCTGCATTGTAACATAGCTCAAAAACTTCCTTTGCAAAGCCTTGGTAGCCTCCGAAACATTTGCACCTTTGACAAAATTCAAGTGATACACCGTATGAACGGAGAAAAACAGTGTCTGGCTCAACACTATTACTAAACCCACGACCATTGATAAGAATGGCAGGAATTCTCCTCCTTTCAACAGGACCACTGTATTTTTGTCGTAAAATTCGATAGATGGACAAGGGATTCTTTTCAGTATAAATTTCCGGATCTCTAACTGGTTATCATCGTCAAGATAGAAAGGAAGGATATAGAGGAAGGCCAAAAAGTAATTGGTGGCAATAAATGCGATGCGAACTTTTTCACTGGATATCTTCAAGTTGCTGAGAGGAATTTGACTGTGACGGTTTTCGAGCAACATGATAAAGTTGATGGCCATAGCTTTAATTAACAAAAAGTTAACCCCTTCACTCAATCTTCAAATAACTCACTAACGATCGACGCTTGCCCAATATAAGCAACCCATTTCGAAGCAAACCCAAGAATCCTAAAAGCTCCCAATGGCAGACCAGCGGCTCCAGGGAAAAACATATAAGGGGCTCCATAAACCGTAAAACAGAGGTCTAGATTTGTGCTCCAAAAATGAGCAATCATCATTGGCACTTTCATATTTTTCATCTTCTTCGGGGTCACCCTAATAATAGTGTAGAATGTGAAAATTGACAAGGGGATGGTGAATAGCGCAGTGAAGTGGTACGTTGTTAGGAGGAAATCTCCAGAAGCGAAATAAGAATAATTTTGACGACATGGAGATTCCACGTAGTCCGGCCAGTAGACAACGGTCATCTGTGAAGCACTTGGGAGCAGAATACTAGATCAGAACCTTCAAAAATTGATTCATAAAGCACAAATAAAACGTGTATTTATGCAGGATGTCGGCAGAAAAGAGAAAACTTTTTTGATCTACATACACTAAAGGTTGTGCGTTTTTCGGAGAATGTGAATTTTGATCAGTAGTGACTGGCAGATAATTGAGTTTTTGAGCTTTTTGGAAACGTCTTACTTTGGTTTAATAGGGACAAACTATGGACTCTTGGCTTCATGACATTTCGCAACCAGTCGTTTCGCAACTACGACATTTAACAACGACGACATTTAACAACCACGACATTTCGCTACCGGTCATTTCGCCACCGCGACAATCCGCAACCACGTCATTTCGAAACCAAGAAATAAACGATTTTTGTGGAAATTTCACGTTAAAATCACAACTTTCCTAATTTAGACTGTACCAGGAATAGTTCACAATTCCCTCAATCCCATATAACCTTAATGAACATAAAGTGGACTAGTTTATTGAGTTGCGAAATGTCCAGTTTCGAAATGTCTTGGTTGTGGAATGTCTTGTTTTGCGAAACGGAAGTGAGTTGCGAATTGTCATAGTTGCGAAATGACTAGTAGCGAAATGTCCAGGAGACATCAGGAAGTCCGATTTTGAGAAAATATATTTCAAACGTCCAACAGTCTCGCGATTTCTTAATGTTTGGCCATCTTCTCTCTGGAATCCGAAAATCTGGACTTTTGAGTTTTAGATGAAAAATTTCTGGACCACCGAAAATTTAAAAGATCAACCAAAATCCAAGTTATTCTCTAGTTCTCAAAATCCTAGTCTATGTAGTTTCTTAGAATGTGTTACCAAAGAACCGCAGAAAACTGCTACTAGCTCCAAATTTGATTAACCCTCGAAACCTATTTCCAAAAAAAAATTGTCAATAAGTTTTCTGCGATTCCTTCCGTTGTAAGAGAACATTTCATGATCATTCTGTCTAGATTTTTTCTCTTATTTTTCATTTTTGACTTCTGAATTATGGTGATATACTTCAAAGACTATGTGGAATCTTCTTGTCGTGACAATTACACATATTTCGATTCTGGAGACTTCATGCTGACTTCTTATCACTTCATGGCACTTTTCACACTACCTCTATCCATTTTCACGTTTTACGTTATCATTAGAGTGACCCCTAGGAAAATGAAGAATATGAAAATCCCATTGATCGTTTCTCATGCATGGAGCACAAATTTGGATTTGTTTTTCACTGTCTTAGCAGCCCCATTTATGTTTTTTCCAAGTGCCTCTGGACTGCCATTGGGATTGTTTCCCTTCCTTGGGGTCCCCTCAAGATTTGTGGCGTATATGGGACAAGTGTCCATTGTGAGTAAGTTACTTCATTTTGGTGAAAATATCTTTTTATTAGTATATTTTAGTGATGGCCATCAACTTCATAATGTTGCTTGAAAACAGACATAGTCAAATTCCAATGATCAAGTTCAAAATCACTAATAACAACTTTCGAATGGCATTTTTCGCTACCAACTATATTCTTGCACTTTTATACATTTTGCCCTTTTATCTAGATGGTGCTGATCAGTTAGAGTTGAGGCAGTTTGTCTTCAAGGTAATCTAATTTTGTCAGAATTTTCAAAATTTGGAAAATCATTCCAGAGAATTCCCTGCCCCGTCGTTGAGTTTTACGACAAGAATACATTAGTCCTTTTGAAAGGGGGAGAATTTCTACCATTTTTATCGATTACCGGTGGATTGACTATTGTGTTGAGCCAAACATTGTTTTTCTCGATTCATACTGTATATCACTTGTATCGTGTTAAAAATGCGCATGTATCGGAGAACACGAAAAAGTTGCAGAAGAGATTTTTGAAATATGTTGCAATGCAGGTAAGTTTAAACGGACATAGCTTAAAAATGAAGTGAGTTATCTAATAGTTATCAACTATCAAAATAATAAGGACAATATTTTCTATCTTCTGTGAGTTGAAATTTGTTAATAGCTCTGTTAGTTCGGAAGTTATGGATGTTTTAACCCAGGTCACAAGTTACAATGAGAGACGCAGAGAAACGAGAGTTCACAAACTTTTAACATTCATAACTCAAAAATGGTAATTGCTAGATAAAAACTGCTAATTACCAAAATGACAAGCGCAAAATTTCCTACATTTCAGTAGTTGACAATTTTTTGATAACTCGTTTGGTTCTCTTGTTACACGCATTTGAAGTTGAGCTCTCACCATGAGAGACGCAGAGAAACGAGAGTGTCTCGTTGTCTGCGTCTCTAACGTAACCACACACTATATTTCTTCCTATTCCAGATGTCAATCCCCTGGACCGTCCTAACCGGTCCTATTGTCTACTCCCTCTACGCGGACCGCAACAACTACTATAATCAAGGTACTCTTTTTTTTCATTTTAAGCCCGTTTTATACCTGATTTCTTATCTAGCTTTCAACAACTTTTCAATGTTATCCATGGCTATTCACGGACTCCTAAGCAATTCCTGCACACTTTTTATTATCAAGCCCTATAGAGAGTTTGTGAAGAATTTGGTACAAGGAAATAACGCGTTCAACACAAGAGATATGTGGGGTGGGGCGGCTAATAATCCTCCTCAGGTGTCTGTGAGATTGGGAAGTGTGTCGGGTTGAATTTTTTTTTTTATAATAAACCATTTTAAAATAAAAATCTTTAAAAAATCCAAGACATCATATGTACTCTGTTACCGCCACCCTTAATCTCACTTTTTATCTTTCAACAAGTCTGAGGCTAACTTTCTGCTTTGCTCCAACGAAGTACCCAGATATTCTACTTTTGGTCTAAATTATATGTATGCAACGAGTCTGACTAATAAAATTATATACCCCCCCCCCCCGCCGAAAATGTGATTAGTTGAAAACACGTTTTCTCTGATTCATTGAATTTTGCGTACATACATATGTTTACATTCATTCAAAATTTTTCCTCGTAGAAAATGACCGTAGTCTACTGGCCAGACTATGTCGAATCCCCATGTCTTCAAAATTTCACCTACCTCGCCTCGTCCGAGTTCCTCCTAACCGCATATCACATCACCGCCCTTATCACAATCCCTCCAACCATCTTCACAATCTTTACCATAATTCGAGTGACCCCTGAGAAAATGAAGCATATGAAAATGCCAATGCTCATTGCTCAAGGCTGGAGCACAAATCTGGACTTGGTGACTACTGTCTACGGAGCGCCCATCATGTTTGCTCCATGTGCAGCTGGCGCCGGAATGGGCATTTTCACAGCGATGGGGTTATCGACAAAGTGGTTGGCGTATATGGGACAGGTTTCTATTTTAAGCAAGGTTTAAGAAAGATTTAATAAATAGAATATTGCTTTCAGTGATTGGAGTTAATCTCATCATGTTGCTTGAAAATCGACACAGTCAAATTTCATGGATCCGGTGGAAAATCACAAAGAGAAAGACTCGAATGCTCTATTTTCTGGGAAATTATATATTTGCGTTTGCAGTTGGACTACCTATTTTTCTAGAAGATACTGATCAATTGGAGATGAGGAAGTTTGCTCTAGCCGTGAGTCTTCACTTTTTGTTACAAATTTTTTAAACAAAATTTCAGAGAATGCCCTGCCCTTCCATTGATTTGTATCGCAAAGAAACGGTGGTAGTGCTCAAAGGTGGTGAGATTTCTGCTCTCATCTCCGCTAACTTGAGCTTATTGGGGATCATTATTCAAGTTTTATATTTCACAAGTCACACTGTGTACCACTTGATGTACGTGGAAAATGCTACTGTCACAAAAGCGACAAGAGCGTTGCAAAGGAAATTCTTGAGATATATTCTGTTACAAGTAGGTCGAATTTCCAATCTCGAAATCTAGGAGTGTCCAATTTTCAGATCAACATTCCGATGGTTGCACTAGCATTGCCCATAGTCTACACAATTTACTCTGGCAGCACAAATTATTATAATCAAGGTAGGGTTTTTCACGTGTAGATATGGACGATACTCTTATATTAGCGATATTCCCCAAGGGGCATCTCCAACTTGGCTGAAATTTGAATTTTCAGCTTTCTCGCCGTTTTCAAAACATCGAAACATGTTTTGGTGGGTGCGTGGACTCCTCGTGGACAACTCGGACAGCAGTCGAATCGTCCACGACGAGTCCATGCACCCACCAAAACATGTTTCGCTGTTTTCAAAACGGTGGGAAAGCTGAAAATTCTAATTTCGGCCAAGTTGGCGATAGAGCGCGTTTCTCCTTGGGGAATATCGCTAATATAATACTAAAAAATTTCTTCCAGTAGTCAACAATTTCGCTTATCTCGCTCTTGCATTCCATGGACCCCTGAGCACCTGTTGCACACTATTCATCATCCAACCATATCGAGAATTTGTGATAAGTTTATTGAAAGGAAACAGGGAATATGATCCAAATTCAATGTGGACGACTACAGTAAAGCCGGAGATTTCGGGGATGATGACCAGTGTTGTTAATTGATCTGTCGAACTTGTTGAAATAAAGTTTTTCAATTTTCAAAAAAAAGTAACTTGAAGGTGGTAGGACACCTCAAAAAATTTTGTCTCATAATTTGACAGTTGGGACACTAGGTGCGCTTTCCTATGTGTACCGCTACTAATCCGTTTTATAGTTTTTTGAATAAAGCAGTACTAACCAGGTTTTCAGTTCATTAAGTTATTGTATCAACCGAATTATCATAAATCTACGTCAGAAAACGGAAAATTTCCAAAACTTTTCAAGGAAATTTGAACCCAAAATAGGTTTAGACTAGAGAACAGAAACTGAAATTCTATCAATCACATTGAGGACATGTGTGCGTCTACACATGTACGTAAAAATTCTTGGGTTGGAAATTATGATTATTTGATTTGGTTTGGAGAAAAAATGGGCTCCAGAAGAAGGAAGCTGTGGTAGGTTGTCAGAATTTGAGTTTTTAGGTAAGACATTTTTGAATTGCTGATCTTTCTGAACTATAATTTTCTAAAATATTTTCTCCACGTGTTTTGTGTTTAACTATTAGCGATATTCCCCAAGGGGAAACATGCTCCATCGCAACTTGGCTGAAATTTGAATTTGCAGCTTTCCCGCCATTTTGAAAACAGCGAAACATGTTTCGATGGACTCCTCGTGGACAATTCGATTGCTGCCGAGTTGTCCACGAGGAGTCCACGCACCCACCAAAACATGTTTCGTTGTTTTCGAAACGGCGGGAAAGCTAAAAACTCAAATTTCTGCCAAGATGCGGTGGAGCGCGTTTTCAGTTGGGGAATATTTCTAATATGAAAGTGTTATTTTCAGTGTGAACCTCTGTATTTGAGAATCCAGATGACAATATTCTGGCCAGACTACGTCGTATCCACTTGCCGTCAAAATTCGACCTACTTCGCTTCATCAGACTTCCTCCTATCCGCCTATCACTTCACCGCCCTTTTCACCATCCCCCTTTCCATATTCACATTTTTGTCCATAATCCGAGTGACCCCCAGAAAAATGAAAAACATGAAAACGCCAATGCTCGTGACTCATGTTTGGAGCACAAATCTGGATCTGATGCTTGCAGTATACTCTGCGCCTTTGATGTTTTTTCCAAGCGCCGCTGGACTGCCAATGGGATTCCTTGGGACGTTGGGTGTAGCACCAAAATGGTTGGCCTACGTTGGACAGGTTTCAATAATCAGTGAGTTTTTATAGTGACCTGAATCGAGTTCGGAGTATCAAAATTTTGCAAATTTCAGTGATGGGCGTCAACTTTGTAGTGCTACTGGAAAATCGACACAGTCAAATTGAAACTATCAAGAATAGAATGAGGCGTCTGAAAACTCGCATGTTGTTTTTCGTAGCCAATTACATTGGAGCATTCTTGTTCATTCTACCATTTTATATAGAAGATACCAATCAAACTGAGCTGAGGAAACTAGTGTTGAAGGTTGGTTTTTTTACTTATTTGGCCTATTTTGGCCTAGAAAGCCCACATCGGCCCAACTATCTAAAATTTTCTTCTCAGAGAATCCCCTGCCCCTCTGTCGATTTCTACGAGAAAAACGCTTACATCCTCCTGCGAGGCGGAGAAATTCTTCCATTTCTATCCATCTCTGGTGGAATGGTCGTAATTGTTTTTCAAACGTTATTCTTTGCTGGCCATACTGTATACCACCTGAATTATGTGAAACATGCAAATGTGTCGGAGTCTACCAAAGCGTTGCAGAGGAAGTTTTTAAGCTATGTCGTCATGCAGGTTAGCTATCATTACAGGGCACTTGGAATATGCGCTCTACTGACAATTTTCAGGTTACCATACCGTGGATAGTGCTATGTAGTCCTATAATTTACTCACTGTTTGCTGACAGATACGACTATTACAATCAAAGTAAGTTTAAGGGGTCTGGCTATCTACAAATTTGTAAAAATATCCGTCTTGGTTTTCAGCCCTCAACAACTTTTCTATACTCCTAATGGCTAGTCATGGACTTCTTAGCACTTCCTGCACACTTTTCATCATTAAACCATATCGAGAATTCATCAAAAATATAATAAGAGGAAACCGGGAATATGATCCAAATGCGATGTGGGCAACTGCAGTGCCATCTACTCAAATTGAAGTCACTGCAAATTAAAATCGTCAGAACTTTCTCTATTGTGTTATTGAAAAAGTTGTGTTTTCACCCAATTGAATTCCCAGAGGACACTGGCGGAAAACTATGAGGGTCCCTTTACTTATTCGTTGATAACTTCGCTGAAATATGTTCAAATGTCTTGAAAATTTGTTTGTTGTTCACTGTCCGATCGCCTCCGGTTCCCACTAAATAGGAATAACTGCTAATTATCTAAAAATTTTCTGTCAATAACCGTCACTATAATTTGTATAATTTCTGGTTTTCCGTGCCCAGCACACCCACATAAAGTTCTTGATTTATAATTTCCTTGTCTGGCAAAAAAAAACTCTACGGTGAAATGATCAGAACGAGCTTTTTCGTCCCTAAAAATGTCCATAAACCTCTCAGAGTATTCGATTCTTGTAAAGTCTGATATTGAACAAACTGCAGTGTCGCTTATCATTTTCTCGGTGAGTTTTGAGACAAGTTTTTAGAAATAGACTCACAAAATGTGCTAAATTTTTAGATATCTTTCATCGGCTGTTTACTAAACTTGTTGGCTGGATTCACTGTTTTGAAAAGTCCAGTACTTAAAAACGCATTTGGAGCGCTATGCTTTAGTCATACAGTTGCAAACTTTGGAGTGCTTTTTGTGTTTCTCGTATGGGTGGCACCCACTACTTTTATGTAAGTATTAGCGATATTCCCCAAGGGGAAACGCGCTCCATCGCCAACTTGGCAGAAATTAGAATTTTCAGCTTTCCCGCTGTATTTTCTGTTTTCAAAACAGCGAAACATGTTTTGGTGGGTGCGTGGACCCCTCGTAGACAACTCGGGCAGCATTTGAATTGTTCACGAGGAGTCCACGCACCCACCAAAACATGTTTCGCTGTTTTGAAAACAGAAAATACAATGGGAAAGCTGATAATTCAAATTTCAAGCTGGCGATGGAGCGCGTGTCCCTTTGTGGAATATCGCCGATACACTCGAGAGAAATTTTGACTCTATGAGCTCGCAGGCAATACGAACACACTCATCTTTTCGCTGGCAAGATTCTTGGCCAAGTCACCATATTCTTCTGGAACGTCTGTGCTTATTCTCATTTGGTAATCTCCATTAATCGTTTCCTGGCTATCGCAATTCCTACCAGAGCTATTCATTTATTCAATTATCGTAACACGCGCACCATCATTGTGATTGTATGGTTAATGGGGTTTGTTTATGTTATTCCATACTTTTTTCAAGACACATGCGCTATTACGTATGATCCTGCTAGTTGGGTATGGGTATTCCCGGATACTCCATGTGGGCATGCTATCTCGACTTATACCGATTATTACTCAAGTGTCATCATATTTGTGATCATGAGCACTTTGGATCTTTGTACTTTTGTAAGGCTACTAGTTTTTCATAACATTCGGGCTCCAAGACATTTTGCAATCAGTCGTTTCGCAACCACAACATTTCGCAACCAAGACAATCCGCAACTACGTCATTTCGAAACCACGAAATCCACGATTTTTGTAGAAAGTTCAACTTCACAACTTTCCAAATGTAGGCTATAACCTGGAATAGTTAGCAATACCCTCAATACCACACAATGAAAGAATAGTGGACTAGTTCATAGAGTTGCAAAGCGACTGGTTGCAAAAAGTCCAGTTTCCAAATGTCTTGGATGCAAAATGTCATAGTTGCGAAATGACTAGTGATGGAATGTCCCTGATCCAACTTTAGAAGTGCTCTTTTCATTTCAGACTATGCTCATTCTTCACCACAGAAAATCCCAGTTAACCTCCGATAATGAAACCAAAAGACGACGTCGTATAGAGATTCGACTTTTTACCCAATCTTGCCTTCAAGGTGTTATATTCTTCTACAACGAATTCAACTTCTACTATGTGGTTACTCTGAGCTCGAACAAGTGGTTCGGCTTCATGACGTCGACGTTTGCCTGGGATCTCTGTCATTGCTTGGATGGGTATGTGGTGGTTTAGAACTCTTAATATTTTCTAGACCATATTTTTGAATTCCAGACTAGTTGTAATTGCGTTCCACTTCAAGAGAAGTCTGATTCGTAAAGAATCTCGACCCATTATTGCTGTCTCGGAGGCAAACAGTGGTTTTAGAAGAGGAAGAAATGTGTGAGCCCTAGTGGCACTAACAACATGAACATATGAAATATTTAGAGTGTGTTTTTTGAATATAAAACGATTTTCTATAGTCAGATTACTGTTTATTCAATTATCTCAAAGAAAGTACAATTCAAGAAATTAAGACATTTGCATGTTATTTTGTCTCATAGAGGTCTTTCTGATGAAGAAAAGAACTGGGACTTCTTGAGGGTACTGGTTGGAGAGGGACTGAATAGCTTGTCGCTGTTGAGCACCAGTTTGGGTTTGGTCGTTCAAGATAGATTCGAGTTGCGATTGGACCGAAGAAAGTTGGGAGATGATTTGAGTCGTGTTCTGGCTAGCTTGTTGCTCCATTTGTTGTTGTTGTTGGGTGTAGACCTGGTATTGGGTCTGCAATAGGAATTAAGGTTAGTATTGGCCTAGTAGATCCGAATTTGAGTTGCACTAGGCTGAGTCTAATGGAAGCTACATACACTTGGCCCACACTAGTCTCAGCCAAATTTCAACTCAAGCTTTAGTCTAACTTTGGCATAAACCCAAAAATGTTATCTTACCGAAAGATTGTTCGTCTGAGCCCACTGCTGCAATTGTTGATTCTTCTGCTGTTGAGTTAAATTTGAGTTCTTAGCGATTTGATAATAAGATCGCTGAATATTTCTTGGTTGGTCTCTCAAAAAGCTGGGTACTCCATACTGCCCGGCGAAAGCAATAGCAAGAATAGCAAAGACAACGAGAAGGGAATTCATGGTTTTTTTTCGCAGAAAACAGTTGATGATTTTCAAAAACTACCGTTAACCCTTTTATACTCTGAACCTTGTCAACAAAAAAGTAACAATTCGGAAGTGATGTCTGTACGACCAGAGAGCTTCGGTACTTTTTGTTTGCGCATCCCGTGTTCAAAGGTGCAATGAGTCATAACAAAAGATGACATTGGCAGTAGTACAGGTAGCAAAAGTACCGAAAATTGGAAGAGTTGAGTCACTTTTTTTGTAAAACTTTTAAAAAACTATAAACAGCATTTGGAAAAGAACTTTGGTCAATGCAACTTTGTTTGTAGGAAATGGGTATCCTAACAAAAATTGGCAGTTCAGAGCAAGGATGAGATACCGCAATGAGCCAAAATCAAAAAAATAACGCCTTCATTAAATTTTTCAAATAAATATAACTCTAACTAAAATTTGATTTTATCCCGCATTGACATCACCAGAAACTTCATAGCTGGAAATTTCATTGGTATTTTGAATTTGACCAAGCGGCTCTGACCTCACCAAAAATCATTCTAAAGTCTTGTGGTATGCTCAAAACTACAGACGTTTAGCATAATTATCCGATCAACTGGAAGAAGTTTTCATGCTGATTTTGAAAACTTCTGACCCATTTCAAACAGGAATAGTTCCTCCTTTCAAGTATTTCAGATTTCATATTTTTGAAGAATTTTCTAGCTCAAGTCTTTTTTGGCATTTTGAACTTTGAGTCATAACGAAGAGGAAAAATCAGAAAAATAACACAAGTCATAATTGAGTTTTTAACAAAAACCCAGCTGAGATCAGTCTCAAAAATCGAAAAATTTTCCCATTGCCCAGCAAAAACGATTTATCATTTCAAAGCTCCATATTCATATTTTACACAATTTTTTCGTAAATGGAAACCTGTACTCTCATTCAGATAAAATTCAAAATTTTTCAATTTACATATTTGACAGTGAACTACTTTTTGACACATCCATCTCAATTAACAGCACAATTGCTGGAAACATATAAAATTTGATGGTTGGTCGCCAAAAGTCCAAACAATCCCTTTCACCCTCTTTGTGCCAGAATTCTGCTCATACAACACACTGATCACATTTCTGCCAAAATTAGATTATTCAAATGTTTGCAAGTTTGGATACTGAGTATATTGCTTGTGTTCTGTCAAGTGTTTTTCTTTGACTACAAATCAATACTTTTCCTGGCAGACCAAAATTCATCTTCCAGATTCCACCAAACCTGAAAAATGCCCCCTGAAATCTACTGGCCAGACTACGTGGAATCCCCATGCCGTCAAAATCACACATACCTCGATTCCTCAGACTTCATGATAACCGCTTATCACACGACTGCCCTTATCACCATTCCCCTATCCATTTTCACATTTTTGACCATAATCCGAGTGACACCACGGAAAATGAAAAATATGAAAATTCCACTGTTGATTGCTCACTGTTGGGGGACAAACTTGGATTTGTTGTTATCTGTGAACTTGACGCCTGTAATGTACTATCCGACGGCTGCGGGGACCCCTAGAGGGTTACTGGGGTATATGGGAGTGGACCCAAAGTGGTGCGCTTACTTCAGTCAAGTTTCTATAATAAGTGAGTTTTGGTTTTTGAACCCAATTTGGCATCATGTTTAGGCTCTACTGGCTCCACTTGAATTCTGACCCAGGCTAAATTTGTCCTCCTCGAACTTATTTAGTCTTGGCCATACCATTCGGACCCATTAGGACGTAGTCAGGAAATTAAGACAGATTTATGCATGAAAACGCTCAAAAATTTCTCTAAAACCCTGAAAAATCGCTTCAAAACTACACTTTTTCCTCCAAACGGTCTCATGGGGCCGTGGCCTAACTACCGGAGTTTTCTCGGCCACCGCATTTTCAGATTTTTTTCACCATTTTTTCAGGTTTTTTGTGAAAACCAATTTCACTTTTTCGTCTGGTTTTCACAAAAACTGAGAAAAATGGTGAAAAAATCTGATAATGTGGTGGCCGAGAAAACTCCGGGAGTTAGGCCACGGCCTCATGAGACCGTTTGGAGGAAAAAGGGTAGTTTTGAAGCGATTTTTCAGGGTTTCAGAGAGATTTTTGAGCGTTTTCACTATCATATTCGGAATCAACACGACATTTTACATTTTTTGAAGCAAAAAATTGTATTACCTTAGTCCAAACCAGGCCTGACGAGGCCCATCTTGTCCCAGAATCAGTCTATTTTCTATTTTTTTTCAGTGATCGGTGTTAATTTCGTAATGCTCCTTGAAAATCGCCACAGTCAAATTACATGGATCAAGCTGAAAATCTCTAGACAAAAAACTCGACTAGCCTATTTTGGTGTGAACTATTTTTTGGCATTTTTTCTAATGCTCGCTTTTTACTTTGAGGAGTCCGATCAGTTAGAGTTACGGAAGTTTGTCTTGAAGGTGAGTGTTTTCTCCAGATCCCAATATCTCGAAATTTCCAGAGAATTCCCTGCCCCACTATTGACTTTTATGATAAGAACACGATTGTGTTGCTCAAGGGTGGAGAGCTTCTTCCATTCTTGTCTATCTCTGGTGGTTTATTATTAGTTGCTGTGCAGACTTTGTATTTTTCTATAACTACAGTATACCACTTGAATTATGTAAAGAATGCGAATGTATCAGAGTCCACCAAGGCTTTGCAGAAAAAGTTTTTGAGCTATGTCGCAATGCAGGTAAGGTTTGGAGACGCAGAGATATGAGAGTGTCTGACTTACTGCGTCAATCTTAGAGACGCCCACTTGTAACGGCTACAGTATCCTGGAATTTCAGGTCACTATCCCCTATACCTCTCTAGTATGTCCTATCCTATACTCCTTGTATGCCGATAAAAATGAATACTATAATCAAGGTATGCCAGTGTTTCTAGACTTCCAGATATCCTAATTTTCCATTTCAGCTCTGAACAACATCTCAATGGTCCTTATGGCTAGTCACGGACTGATGAGCACTATATGTACACTTTTCATCATTAAACCATATCGAGAATTTGTCAAAAATATCGTTATGGGAAACAAGGAATACGATCCAAAAAGTATGTGGGCATCAACGACGCATAAAAAAGTTTCAGTGGTGGTTGGAAGTGTATCTCAATGATTTTTCTTCTTATTTGAAAAATAAACTTTCAATATTTTGATCTTCTGCACTTTTTTTTGAATCACACATTCGAGGGACCATAATTAGATCAAAACGCAGGCTCAAAGTTCTGAGTCAATTTTTTTTTCGCGGAATCCATGGAAATAGTATGGGAGAAGAATGAAAGATCAAAATGTGGGCATTCGGTTTCTCTTGGAAAATTGGAAATAAATGCCTCTCCGTATGCGGAGTTGCACACAAATCAAATTATAGGCAACATTGATACATCGAAGATTAGACGTGTACTAGGTGCCCACTTGTAGTGAAGAAGGAAAAAGCGAGAATCGGCTCACTTTACATTTTTGGAGTTTTCAGAATTTTGTGCAGCTCATTACTTCATACCCCGTAAACATCATATACCCCATAAAGCCCATGACCTCATGACCCCATAGACCCCATGAACCCCATAGACCTCAAAACCCCATAGACCCCATAGACCCCATAGACCCCCATGAATCCCATAGACCCCAGAGATCCCATAAACCCCATATGTACCCCATAAACCCCATGACCCCATGACCCCTTGACCCCATGACCCCATACATATTTTCTGATTTGTTCAAGAACAGGATCTCTGTTTTTATGTGTTCCTGTGTTAACGTGTGAGCTAATCTCCTCCGGCAAACCAAATTTTCTAAAATTTCCTAGTTACGTAAACAGGAAAAAACAACTTTGACGCGTTTATTTTATTCTTGGATTTGATTTCAGTTTTCCCCGTTTTTTCATGTTTCAAAAATATTCTCCGCAAACTTATAGTTTTTAGAACATGGACTGGCCGGACTACAACGAATCGATTTCCGCTTGCCGTGAAAACTACACCTATTTTGGCTCTGCTGACTATCTCCGTAATGCCTATCACATTACCGCATTCTTCACCATCCCCATATCTCTATTCACTTTCTACGCAATACTCAAAGTAACTCCTAAAAGAATGCGTTCTATGAAAATGCCGTTGCTCATTGCTCATGCTTGGAGCACCAATCTGGACCTAATGTTCACCGTCTACTCTGCCCCCTACATATTTTTTCCGAGTGCTTCTGGAGTGCCTTTGGGGCTTCTAGGGGCCCTAGGGGTCGGTGTGAAATGGCAAAGTTATTGGGGACAGGTATCGGTCACTAGTAAGACAATATTTTGAAAAAAAATCATTAAATTACTTCGAAATTTCAGTGATGGGTGTCAATCTAGTTATGTTGTATGAGAATCGACAAAGTCAAATCACCACTATCAAATGGAAGTTCAAGCATAAGAATACTCGTCTAGCATATTATGCATTGAACTATCTTTTTACATTTACAGTAATGTTACCATTTTATCTGGACGATACGGATCAAGTAGAAATGAGGACACATGTTCTGGAGGTAAGAATTAGGGACAGTAAGTCGCAATGTCCAAATGTCTAGGTGTTCAGGTATCCTTATCTCCAGATGTCCAGATGTCCAGATGTCCAGATATCCAGATATCCAGATATCCAGATATCCAGATATCCAGATATCCAGATATCCAGATATCCAGATATCCAGATATCCAGATATCCAGATATCCAGATATCCAGATATCCAGATATCCAGATATCCAGATATCCAGATATCCAGATATGTAGATATCCAGATATCCAGATATCCAGATATCCAGATATCCAGATATCCAGATATGTAGATATCCAGATATCCAGATATCCAGATATGTAGACATCCAGATATCCAAATATCCAGATATCCAGATATCCAGATATCCAGATATCCAGATATCCAGATATCCAGATGTCCAGGTATCCAGATGTCTTGATGTCCAGATATCCAGATGTTCAGATATCCAGATGTCCAGGTATCCAGTTATCTTGATTTCCAGGTATCCTGATGTCCAGATATCCATATGTCCAGATGTCTAGAACTCCCGATCACCTCAAAAATAAAAATTTCCAGCGCATCCCCTGCCCCACCATCGAATTCTTCGACCCCAAAACCTATGTCCTTCTCAAAGGAGGAGAAGTTATCCCATTCTGGTCTATCACTATTGGCTTCTCCTTTGTCACCATTCAAGCATTCTTCTTTCTATTCCATACCATTTATCACCTGACCATGATGAAAAACGCAAAAATATCGGAGGCTACTAAAAACTTGCAGAAGAAATTTTTGGGCTATGTTTCGATACAGGTGAGTTATTAAATAATTTTCAGGGCTAATGCAGTTTTGAAATTCCAAACTTTCAGATCTCCATTCCATGGATCGCTATAGCGTTGCCAGTCGCCTACTCCATGTACGCTGATAAGACAAATTACTATAATCAAGGTAAGTCTGTGTGTCCGGATGTCCAGATGTCCACAGTTTGTTTTCAGCCTACAACAACAACGCAATGCTCATCATGGCAAATTATGGACTTTTGAGCACATGTTGCACTCTTTTCATCTATAAACCTTATCGGGATTTTGTCATTGATGTGTTAACCGGGAAAAGAGATGATAGGAAACAATCGATAACAGTCGTCACAAATTTGGGGTCCCGGGCTCCAAGTGTTTCGAATTAAAATTTTTTAAGTGGATTTTTTTAGTTTTTGGTTTTTATGCTGGTTCCCAAGTTTTTCTTGAGATTTTCTTTCTTTTTTTTTGGTGTTAATGAAGCTATTTTTCTAGAATTCAGTAGTTCTCTGCACAAGAATGCCCTTGGAACTCTGAAAAACGTGGTCTTACAAATTTCTACTAATAAGAAAAAGAGAAACTCCCACGATCCGACCATGAGCACAATGAGAAACTGCATTGATACATGCATAACACAAAAATACATGAAATCAGACGGAGCAATACTTTGTTAAAAATTAGGTCAATGCTCATTTTCAAAATTTTCGAAATTTCGTCATCAAATTCATGTCTCACCATCAGTCACAGTTGGTCAGTCATGAGATGACTACATCATCATACCTCACAAGAAAAGTTTTTCATGAAATTCTGAGAAATTTCGGTTTATAGCACAGTTAGTATTCTCTAGTTCTTTTCTATTTTCACGATTTTTTCACTGAGTTTTTTATAATCTTTAATGTTTGAAGGCTTAAGATTTACAGGGTGGGGAATAAGTATGGAGCCGGTCTGTAGTGAAGTTCATATGCATGAAAAAGCATTTCTAGATGTCGTGCTAATAAGAAATTTGAGACACATATAGTTTAAAATATTACTAAATACACTGCAAAGTTTCATGCAGAATGGTTAATCCTACGCAAAGTTATGACTGTTTAAAAATGTACGATATTTTGGTATTTTGCCGGGCTGGTACGCACAAAGTGCCACACTCAGTCAAAGGAAAATTGGTACCGTTTGAGTGGCTACAAGATTATGAAATTTTGATTTTGTGTCACTGTATATTTGGGCTTTTCAGCGACAAAAGAATTATTTGAAAATACTTCGCTACCGAGGTGTAGTAACGATCTTTGTGAAATACACAAATTTGACTGATTTTAACCGAAATCTCAATCAAGTCAAAGTGTAACAGGTGAATTTTTTGGCCAAAAAAACAGAGAATCTTCGTTTTTGTATAATGCATAAGTTTTGATGCACCATGACTTCGAAAAACGTAAATATTTTCAAAAACTCAAATTATTGGTAAATGAAACTGAAAAAGTCGATTAACATACTTCTATTAGAAAGGTTTTTCGCTATTGTAATGAAGTGCTATAGTATTGTAACTTATAATTTCATAAAGTTGAGTAATCAAACTAAATTTTCACAAAGTTTGAGCCCTCTAGTGCTATTCTGCTAAGAGCGGAACAGCCTTGTTTCTGAAAATAGGTCCATGTCTAGATGCGGCTATGGTCTCAGCTGTTTGTGTCTCTAACTTGGAGAAGAGTGGATCGTTTGCCAAAAAATTTTGGCGCAGATATTCTCAATATTTGCATATTATTACCACGAAGTTTCAAAAGAATATCTTTTAATTTACCTATTTGGCGATGTTTCAAAGTCGGCTCCATACTTATTCCCCACCCTGTACCTTCGCTTTGCTAAGCTTATTTTCAAAGTACCTTAGGTGCACACTAAGAGGATCAATAGAATCAAAAAGAGATTACTGGTGAAAAATTGATGTATCAAACATTACTAGGGTTCTGGGTTCTGGTCTAATCATTTTTGGCAACCTTTAAATTAAGAAGTTGTAATAAAAATTTTCTCTAACGAATTTTGGGTACAAATTTATTCAGTGTTTTTTTTTTCAGGAAAATGATAACCAACTTGGCCCACTACATCATTCCCAAAATATCTCTCATCCTTTCGTTAATCACAAATCCAGTATTTGTCTATCTTATTCATACCGAAAGATCTTTTCAATTTGGAAGTTATAAGTATCTTTTATACTTTTTCGCGTTGTACAACATGATGTCGGCATTGGGTGATACTATTGTACCTGTGGTGAGTTTAACAAGAAATTGGAATATGACCGAAATTGGCTTCAGTGTGTTTATTCTTATCGGTATGCTGCTGTATTCTTTGTGGTAGATGGCCCATTTTTTAATGTAAGTGCATGAAGCAATTTTATATTTTGAGTATCAACATTTTTATTTTAGAGGTCACGAGTCGGCGAATTCCTTGTTGCTGGGCGATGTGCTCTCATCGGAGGAACATATGGCGTTCTGAATTCTCACTTCGTTTATCGATTTTTATCTTTGAAAAACCATCACTTTGTGACCGAGTACTTTAACCCATGGGGTCTGATTTGTTCAGTATTATTAGTAGTTTTTCATTGGACCTCATGGGCAGTAATAGCAGATTTAACAATGCTCCCAGACCCCGAATCAAGAAATTACGTCAAAGAAGCTTTTGAAGAAATTTACGGGAGCTTAGAAAACTTAAGTATGAAGATCGCAGTTTTTTCGGTGAGCTCGTTTTCATCAATAGAGCAAATATACACTTTCTAAACTTTAGGAAGTCTCATCAGAAGTGAGGTTTCGTGCTTGGCTCGGTACCCTCTACCTCACTGTTATGTCATCATACTCTGTAACGTTATATTTTGTGTTGGGTTATAAGGTAAACCTTTTTTTCCAGAAATGTTCATTCTTCGAATTTACAGATAATGTCCAGCTTGAACCAAGGCCTAGCTCATATGAGTAATAAGACACTTCAAATGCAACGAAGATTATTTTGGGCACTCGCTATTCAAACAGCGATTCCGATATGTGTTAGCTTCATGCCTATGGTTTTGTGCTTGTATGGATCAGCGTTTAGGTTTAATTTTTTCAAGTATGTCTTTCTTTTTCGGCTCCCGGACATCTCGCCACTAGTCATTTCGCAACTACGACATTTCGCCACTTACGTCGATTTCGCAAACACGACGATTCGCAACCCAGACATTTTGAAACTGGACGTTTCGCAAAAAAGTCGTTTTGCAACTCTATAAACTAGTCCATTTTACGTTCATTAAGGTTGTATGGGATTGAGGGTATTGTGAACTATTCCAGGTTATAGTCTACATTTGAAAAATTGTAATCATAACGTGAAAATTTTACAAAATTCTTGGACTTCGTGGTTTTGAAATGGCGTGGTTGCGGTTTGTCGTGGTGGCAAAATGACCGATAGTTGCGAAATGTCGTAGTTGCAAAACGACTGGTTGTGAAATGTCCCGCAGCCACCTTTTTTGGTGCAATATGCTTTTGCCCCGAGCAGTAACATAGAGAAACATTTCAAAATTTCAGCTGGACAAGCTGGATGTCTGCCATCGCTGTCACATTTTTCCCATTTTTGGACCCCTTGGCTATTGCTATGTGTTTACCTGCTCTACGTCAGCGCATTTTTTGGCAATTCAGAATCGAAGCACATCAAAGTTCATTGAGTCGGATTTATAGTGGATCGAGACTTGGGAACTAGAGTATTTACCGTTTTTTCCAATTGTTGCCTCATTATTTTTGATAAAAAATATTCTTCAGACATTCGTTTCCTCGTTTTCATGTACCCATGGGAAAGCACTAAAAAATAGTCTTACTACTCTCCCACGATCTGACCATAAGCTCAAGAAAACACGAAAAATTGAATAAATGTTAAACTTTTGACAAGAAAGCCAAGACCAAAGCTCGTTTTCAAACTTTTCTCACAGTTGGCTGAGCCCGAATTTGGCTGGATCATACCCCACACGAAAACAAAATTCCGTGAAATTCCAAGTTTCGGTTCAACTCCCAATTTCAGTTTTTCGTTTCTTATTTTGACGATTTTTAATGTCTAAATGATGAGTTTATGGCTCAAAAAACATGCGTAGTACTTTTTGAGCATTTGCCCTATGTCTACATTTTTCTGAAACAACTTTTAAAGCAATTTTTTTTCAGAAAAATGTTCATCAACTGGGCGCACTTCATTGTCCCTAAAATCTCCTTGGGCCTTACTTTCATCGCAAATCCTGTATTCGTCTACCTTATCCATACGGAGCGCTCTTTTCAATTCGGAAGTTATAAATATCTTCTTTTCTTTTTTGCTATCTATAACCTCATTGCATCATTGGGAGATACAATAGTTCCAACGGTAAGTATTAGCGATATTCACCAAGGGAAAACGCGCTCCATCTCAACTTGGATGAAATTTAAATTTTCAGCTTTCCCGCCGTTTTGAAAACAGCGAAACATGTTTCGGTGGGTGCGTGGGCTCCTCGTGGACAACTCGGGCAGCAATCGAATTGTCCACGAGGAGTCCACGCACCCACCGAAACATGTTTCGCTGTTTTCCAAACGGCGGGAAAACTGAAAATTCAAATTTCAGCCGAGTTGGCGATGGAGCGCGTTTCCAATTGGGGAATATTGCTAATACAATAATACAACGAAAAAATTTCAAGTTTTTTTCAGTACGTTCACTCCTACCGCTATTCTGCTGTGTTTTTCATCCTTGATGGTCCATTTTCAAATGTTTGTTGTCAAATTTTGGCGGCAAAATTTCAAGATCAATTTTCTTCAGAAATCGCGCCTTGGCGAGTTCCTCGTCGCCGGTCGTTGCGCCTTGATTGGAGGCACCTATGGAGTTTTAAATTCTCACTTCGTTTATCGATATTTATCAATCCATTCTAATCATTTTGTGGCACAGTATTTCATGCCATATGGTCTAATTTGTTCTGTATCCTTGGTAGCACTTCACTGGGCAGGATGGGCATTTATAACAGATGCAACTATGCTAGCGGACACTGAATCTATTAGTTATGTCAAGAAAGCTTTTGAAGAAGTTTATGGGAGCTTGGAAAATTTGAGCATGAAAATTGCCATTTATTCGGTATCAATGGAGCGCACTTTCATTGAAAAAAGTGAGAATTTTTCAGGAAGCCTCCTCCGAAGTCGTCTACCGTTCATGGTGTGGCACCCTATTTGTCACTGTGTTATCTTCATATTCCGTGATTTTATATTTCGTCTTGGGTTACAAGGTACTTTTTTGATAGCTTTGAGAAAGTGAGACTCGGTGCTTGCGGACTTTTCAGGTTACCCAGCCCTTGAAAATTAGAAAAGTCCGCAAACACCAAGTCTTTTTCATTCCGACGATACTTATAATTTTGGCTCCGAGACATTTCGTAACCAGTCGTTTCGCAACTACGACATTTCGCATCTAACGTCAATTCCGCAACTACGAAATTTCGCTACCGGTAGTTTCGTCACCGCCATTTCAAAACCACGAAATCCAGAATTTTCGTAAAAAGTTCACGTTAAAATCACAACTTTTCAAATGAACCTGGAAAAGTTCACAATACCCTCAACCCCGTACAACCTTAATGAACGGAAAGTAGACCAGTTTATAGAGTTGCGAAACGTCCAGTTTTGAAATGTCTTAGTTGAGAATTGTCGCGGTTGCAAAATCGACCTGAGTTGCCAGACGTCGTAGTTGCGAAATGTCCCGAAGCCAAAATTTCATTCAAAAATCATTCAGATAATGCACAGTTTAAACCAAGAATTAGCTTATATGAGTCAAAAAACACTTCAAATGCAACGAAGGTTGTTTTGGGCCCTTACTATTCAAACAGCCATACCGATATGTGTTAGTTTCACTCCTACAATAGTCGTGTATACGGTATCAATATTTGGGATCAGTTTTTCAAGGTAAGCAAAACCGTGTAGTCCTCGTGGACAACTGCAAAGTTCAGAAACAGTAGTTTCAGCTGGACCAGTTGGATGTCTGCCATCGCTGTCACATTCTTCCCATTCTTGGACCCTTTGGCTATTATTATGTGTCTACCTGCACTACGTCGACGGATATTTGGGAGATTTTTTCAAATTGAACCAAGCCAGAGCTCGTTGAATCGAATTTATAGTGGATCTAGACATGGACACTAAATCATTTTTTGCAGTTGTCATTTTTTATTTTTACTTTTGAGATGGTCAAAAAATGAATTTCTTGAAAATCGGCCAGAGAACAAAAAAAAGCGCCACAATATACACGGAAGTGAGCCATGTGAACAAAATTTTATGAAAAGTGATCATATGCCCCTGAAAAGTTCCCACGCAGTCAGTATGCCCTGCTGATCTTGATTGAGTATGTAGACATGCGACGAGAATTTTCGAGAACTTTCACATCAGAGTACACTCAAAAATTATTTGATTTTTTTTTGGTTTTTGTGTATTTGAAGAAAATGATGATGTAGGCAAAATCATGCGTCTTTCGTACTTGAGTACACAACCTAAGATGGAGGATTAGGAGGATTAATCTCGGAAACAATGAATAGGATTTTTGCGTCATTTTTTTAGAGCTTGACCAAGTTTTTCGTCTTTTAGTTTGTCATGTGTTTCTCTTGCGTATTTTTTTATTTTTAGGTCAATTTATAGTCATTTTAATGCTCATATTCGTCTTTTTATTTTTTTCGTTTTTCTCGAATTTCAGTGTTTTTTTCAGGCTCTTCCCACTACACATGTTTATTAACTGGGGTCACTTTCTCATACCCAAAATATTCTCCATCTTATCCTTTATCACAAACCCCGTATTCGCTTACCTTATCCATACAGAGCGATCGTTTCAATTCGGAAGCTATGAATATCTTCTTTACTTTTTTGCCATCTTCAATATGACTGCTTCATTGGCGGATACATTGGTACCAGTGGTGAGTTATTTTGGTACATGGGGGTTCATAGTCTTTGTTTTTTTTTCTTATTTCATATGATCCATATAGTCTAAATTCTAGCAAATGTAGTCCAACATTTAGTTTGGCCCAGTTTTCACTTTCACAAAAAGTTACATATTTTCAGTGCGTCCACGCATACCGCTACGCAACTGTATTCTTCACCGTGGACGGTCCGTTTTCTGATGTAAGTTATATTCCGGCTACGCGACATTTCGAAACGAGAAACTTCGCAACTGTGACATTTTGCCACCCATATCTATTTCGCAACTGTGACGTTTTGCAACTAGCCACATCGCAACTGTGACCTTTCGTTGTCCTAGATTTTTGGATATAGTTGTGAAGTGACTGGTTGCGAATCGTCCAGTTGCGAAACATTAAAGTTGCGAAATTTCACAATTTCGAAATCGACGTGAGTTGCGAAATTTCACAATTTCGAAATCACATGAGTTGCAAAATGTCACAGTTTCGAAAAGGCTAAACGTCGCGGAGCCTATAATCCAGGTTTTTTCTCTTTACAGTAATTCTGGTCCCCCTTGGCACTCTCATACAGTAACCACAATTTTTATAGAAATCCCGCCTCGGCGAATTCCTCCTTTCCGGCCGCTGTGCATTCATCTCCGGCACCTATGGGATTCTCAACTCACATTTTATCTACCGGTTTTTATCTCTTCGCTACAATCATTTTGTCACCCAATACTTCAACCCTTACGGACTTGTTTGTTCAGTACTATTAGTCATCATTCACTGGTCAGCTTGGGTGATAGTTGCTGATTTTACAATGGTGGCAGATGCAGAATCGAGGAGTTATGTGAAAGAGTCGTTTGAGAAGGTTTACGGGAGCCTGGAGAAACTGAATATGAAAATTGTGATTTTTTCGGTAAGTTTTAAAGTTTCAATCAATGCGAGACTTCCCATCAAAATAGAATTTTCCAGGAAGTCTCCTCCGAAGTTATGATACGCTCTTGGTTTGGAACTCTCTTTGTCACAATCTTAGCGTCTTACTCCATCACCTTATACTTGGTTTTGGGTTATAAGGTAATTTCCAAATATTTTTAAACTTTTAAATTCGAAAATATTACAGATAATGTCCAGTTTGAGTAAAGGAGTGGCCTATATGAGTGATAGGACACTTCAAATGCAGAGGAGACTATTTTGGGCTCTCGCGATTCAAACAGCGATTCCGATATGTGTCAGTTTTGCGCCATGTGTGTTCGTGCTGTATGGTTCAGCGTTTAGGATTGATTTTTTGAGGTAAAAATGTGCAAAAATAGTGTTTTTTGGTTTGAAAGTGCGCTCAAATTAAGGGTTCCATTCGGTATTAGAAATTTAGCCACCGATGGAAAAGTGAATCGACGCTATTAGCGATATTCCCCAAAGGGAAACGCGCTCCATCGCAACCTGGCTGAAATTTGAATTTTTAGCCTTCCCGCCGTTTTGAAACAGCGAAACATGTTTCGGCGCGTGCGTGGACTCCTCGTGGACAATTCGACTGCTGCCCAAGTTGTCCACGAGGAGTCCGCGCACCCATCAAAACATGTTTCGCTGTTTCAAAACGGCGGGAAAGCTGAAAATTCAAAATTCAGCTAAGTATGCAATGGAGCGCGTTTTCCTTGCTAATAAGTCAGCATTTTTTGATTTTTTTGATTTTTTGATCTACCGTTTCCAAACATATTTTTTTTTAACTTTTTTGTTTCAGCTGGGTCAATTGGATGTCTTCCGTCGCCGTCTCATTTTTCCCATTCTTGGACCCCTTGGCGATCGCAATGTGTCTTCCCGCTCTTCGTCATAGGATATTTTGCAAATTTCGAATCAGCTTACCCCCTAGCTCAACGAATAGAGTTCATAGTAGTTCGAGGATTAGAAAACTTTCCTTTTTGGAAAAAATCACCAATTGAACTTTTGCGATTCTCACTCGTTATTAATTTGTGTGCTTTGTTCTCAAACTTATAATACAATGAACCTTGATAATCTGTGAACAATCAGAGCTGATCAAAAACAAGAATTAAGGGTCTTCCGGGACCTGTCTGAATATGAAAACGCTTGAGAATCTACATGAATATGTCATTAAAGCACACAGTTTATGTTTGATTAGCTTGCCCAATACATTTGAGATATTTTTTTTAAATATTTTTGAAGTCTTCCTCCAATTGCTATGACTAATGGTCTGTGAGCAAAATTTGAAAATATCAAGAAAAAAACCCTTTGCGTCAACTAACATTTTTCAAAAAACACGACTCATCACCATCTTATTCATAGGAGGTCCTGGGTTTTTGATCACTTCCGTTTTTCAACCAACAAGGGTTTTCTGATTTCTGATATTTTTTAGTAATAAGCGTTCAAGTTGTGACGTTTTGTGTTATCCTAGCATCCTTGGGGACCTGTCTGGACTCAAGAAAATTGGTATTAGATCAATTTTGTTCTGCCTAGAACAATGAGGCCAGAACACAGAGTTTCACATTTTCTAAGGATGAACAATGTGTTTTCGAGTCGTTTAAATTAACACTGTTCACCACCTCTGAATTTTGAAAGACGTTTCTAAAACAGTTTCACTTTTCAGAAAACGCTTTGGAAAATGCTCGTGAATTGGGCTCATTACCTGATCCCCAAAATGTTCTGCGTTCTCTCATTCATTGCAAATCCAGTCTTCGTCTATCTAATCTACACAGAAAAGTCATTCCAATTCGGGAGCTATAAGTATCTATTGTTCTTTTTCGCCGTTTTCAATGTGACTGCTTCATTGGCAGATACATTGGTACCAGTGGTAAGTTATTTGGGTCCATGGGTGTCCATAGTGTCTGTTTTTTTATTATTTTGTATGGTCCATATAATCTAGATTCTAGCAAATATAGTCGATCTAGTTCAACATTTAGTTTGGCCCAGTTTTCACTTCCACAAAAAATTACATATTTTCAGTGCGTCCACGCATACCGCTACGCAACTGTATTCTTCACCGTGGACGGTCCATTTTCAGCTGTAAGTGATTTATTGCAGTTCTCTCTGTTAAATTAGCGATATTCCCCAAAGTGAAACGCGCTCCGTCGCAACTTTGCTGAAATTTGAATCTTCAGCTTTCCCGCCGTTTTGAAAACAGAAAAACATGTTTTGGTGGGTGCATGGACTCCTCGTGAATAACTCGGGCAGCAGTCGAATTGTCCACGAGGAGTCCACGCTCCCACCAAAACATGTTTCGCTGTTTCAAAACGGCGGGAAAGCTGAAAATTCAAATTTCAGCCAATTTGGCGATGGGGCGCGTTTCCCTTTGGGAAATATCGCTAATAGCATTTGGGCGACAAAAATTTGAAGACCCATGCTCCAGCGCACTGAGCAAATGGAAGACAAAATCACTCTGATTTTTTAAAAACTCTTCCATTTGACCAAACGCATGAGGAGTGCAGTGGCGCGTAGATTTACTGATTTCTACGCCTGAAATTTCATGATCTTACAGAAACCATTTTTACAAAAACTAGTGTTATAGAAGAGGTTTTTGTGATTTTTTTTTTTCCTGATCTCAATTTATCTCCACTTTCAGAGATCCCGCTTTGGAGAATTTATGGTTGCTGGCCGGTGTGCCTTTATCTCAGGAACCTATGGAATCCTCAACTCCCATTTTGTTTACCGATTTCTTACCCTTTGCTACAGTAACTTTGTCAACGAGTACTTCAACCCTTGGGGCCTCATTTGCGCAATACTATGGGTGTTTTCTCATTGGCTAGTTTGGGCTTTAGTTGCTGACACTTTCATGGCGCCTACTCCATCGGCAAGTGGCTATGTTCAAAATTCATTCGAGAAAGTTTATGGTAACTTGGAGAAGTTGAACTACAAGATTGTCGTGTTTTCGGTAAGATTATCAATGGAGCGCACTTTCACCTCCAGCAAACTGTTTATTTTTTCTAGGAAGTACCTCCAGATGTCGTCTTTTGCTCATGGTTTGGAACGCTATTTGTCACAGTTTTAGCGTCATACTCACTCATGCTATACTTCGTGCTAGGCTATAAGGTATGTCAAAATACTATTTGGGAATGAGGGAAAATTTCAGATAATGTCTTATCTAAACCAAGGAATGTCCTATATGAGTAATAAGACACTTATAATGCAACGGAGACTGTTTTGGGCTCTCGCGATTCAAACTGCTATACCAATATGTGTTAGCTTTGCGCCGTGCACACTGGTTATGTTTGGATCCGCAATCAGAATTGATTTCATGAGGTAACATGTACATTTTTGTAATCATAGTCGTGTAGTCCTCGTGGACAACTCTTAACCAAGTTTAAAGCACTAATTTCAGCTGGGTCAACTGGATGTCTTCCATCGCTGTGTCCATGTTCCCTTTTCTAGACCCCTTCGCTATCGCAATGTGCCTTCCAGCGTTACGAAGAAGATTGTTCCACAAGTTTGGAGTCAATCTACCCCCGGCGTCATCGAATCAAATTCATAGTGTTCCGGTGACATGAAATACATGAATACCGCTGTCAATAAAAATTTTATGCAACAAACTCCAAGAGTCCCAACGTGTCTTACTTCCTCTTATCGAAAATCAAAATTAAGCAAAATTAGCCATCCCATCCAAAAAAAACATCCGTCATCCCTTTATTGGCTTTGGCTAATCCCAGTCCGTGCAGAGAAACCTTTAGAAACTTGAGTGTCCTTTAGTCATTTTCCTTTTCTGGATAGGGTCAGTAGCCGAACCCGGGGTATTATACAATGCACTAGTGAGCAAATTTCACTAATTAATTATCTCGCAGAAACGGACGGAGGTAAACACCAAAAACAAGAAAACATGAGAAAAATCTGTTTTGAGTTTTAATTATTAATGAAAAATGACAAAAACACTATGACAATAATACACGGTGTCCTCATAATTCAAAATGGGCATACTTTTCACTGAAATTTTGATTTCCGAATTTTGAGATTCTGGTAAATGGAGGAGCCTCCGAAATTCAGATTTCACACAATTTATTGACGAATTTCATTTTTTATTTAAGAGTTTTGCTAGAATTATCCTCAATCTTTATCACACTTGCACTCTTCCTCTTTAATGTTCTGTAGATCAAATAATCTTCCAATGCATATCCAACACTCTTGCTCACCGGTATAATAAGTCCAATATTAGGTACCAGTTTGGGAAAAATAAACATAGCAGTGATTGGAATTATGTCAAAAAAGAAGATAGTAGCGGCGTCAAGAAGTACTAGAAAATTTGCCCTCTCCATTTCTTTTAACTTTTTCTTGTTTTTTCCGTTGGCCAAAAGCAAAAGTTTGATGGCAATGGCAAGGGAGATTGAGCATGTGATTGAATGGATAACCTGCAAATAAATCTTTATCAGAGTACCTTAAGCCAGGATGTTTACCAATTCATGACTCGTATTATAATTCAGAAAACAAGAATTTAGAAGACACCCAAGAGAATAGCATCCGGAAGGAAATTTCAATTCAAACTGGCACAGTACCCACAAAATAAAGTTGTCCAAAATGGGATAGCACAATACTACAGTACCCAATAAAACGTTTGATACGGTCGACCTCTTTTGAAAATGAAATATTGGCAAAAATACCGCAAAAAATCTATCAAACACTATGATCAGGGCCAGGAAGGCTCTGGCGTTGGCTAGGTTTTGAACTGGCCACATTACGAGAAAATCCGTAACTTGATATGAGTGAGTGACGCTGGAAGGGTGAAAAAGTGCAATAAATATAATGAAGTAGCACAGAATTGCTGAAAGTTTACACAAGTTTTTGAAGGAGGACCTTTTCTCAATACATCCAATTTTGACAATTCCATCCAGAGCAAATCGGAAGTAGAACAGGGTCAAACCTGGATGTTTGGTGATTTTCTTGGAACTGAAAGATATCCATTTTTCAAAATTTGATGGCCTATGACTTACACAAAAATACAGTAGAGTAGACCAAAATCTATAGCCACCGTTATAGAAGACAGGAAAATATTAGCAAGCCGAATAAGGAATTCCAACATTTTTGACAAAAACTTCTGATTTCTCACCAAATTCTTCTCAGACAATATCGTGTTATGATATTTTTTTAGACTATTTTTGTCTTTGATGCTTCTTCTTTTTAACATAACCACGCCACCTAATTAGTTGGCCAAGTCACAGATGCAGATCCTCTTACTTGTTTGTTCTCATACACCCGAAGGGCCCCACAGTGAAAATAGGGTTATTATTTGAAATTTTCAAAATTGATATTTTTGAAAAATGAAAAGTACGGGCATTATCTCAGACAAATTTCCAGTCGATCTATGTAAGTTTTATCTGAATCGGTCCACTTAGAGTCGAGTTATGAAGTGGCACAAACAGACTCACAGAAGGAAATAGGTGATTGTTATTAGTAATGATATTCAGAGAACATGAGGAAGAAAAGGAAAAAAAGAACCTGGCACATTGTGATCACTGGAACAAAACTGGATTTCAGGAAAATAATAATAATTATTCTTATTTATTTACGATATTGTAATCGTGAAATCAGGAAATGATATATATATATAAATAATATATTTGAGAACATAACACAATTTGAGAACACACAATTTAAATGAAATTTACCTAATTTTTTCGAGAATTCTAACGACAGGACTTCACTGAATCGACAGAAATCGTCACTTTCTCCTTCTTGGTTTTCAGCGCCCTCCTACTAAAAAATATATAAACTGTAAGAACAACAGAAAGAAGAAAAACTTACAAAATGAGTAGTCCAAACTCTTTTTTAGAGAAGAAAAATAGTTCGATAGCGAGCAAAAAATGTTTTTGAAAGGAACAGTGATAGAGGAAAAATAGAACATGCGCATTAGTGCAAAAAACTCAATTACAAAAAGGAAAACAAATATTATAATTATATTTAGCACGTAAAATTGAATATAGGTATTCTTGACCCAATTGAGTTTCCTTTATTAGTTTTGCTTCGTGTTTCCGTTGTCTGTACTGATCATAAATAATCATAAATAAATTCTACAGTGGCATCGATGACATTCCTTGGGGCGTATGTTAGAAGTCCCCATCACTTATTACTCTGGTCTGACGAAATGAGGCCCGCGGCCTAAGATACTCCGGTGGCCGAACTCGCAAAATCGGAGCGAAAAGTACCGTAGTAGGCTAGTAAATCGACACGCGCAAGAGACGATTAACTATTAATTTGAATCTCGTCTCTCGCGCGTGTCGATTTACGAGCCTACTACGGTAGTTTTCGCTTCGATTTCGAGAGTTCGGCCACCGGAGAGTCTTAGGCCGCGGGCCTCATTTTGTCAGACCAGAATAATATGAAATAGATTCTACACTTCGGAAACCAGCTGCTGATGGATGCACAAAATGGGAATCGTAAGAAACGTGATTGAGAGAACTTGGCTTCCTTGCGTCCGCTCAGACGAATTTGAAAAAAAAATGACCTAAAATCACATCAGTTCAGGTACTGGACTCAGCTTCAGGCTCACTGATGGTGACTTCCATGCGTGAGTAGGATGTCAATTTGCTAGACTTTCTGAAACAATTTCAGGTCAATTGCAATCCATTGAACTCAGATCAGTGCTCCGGCACCTAACAATCAGAAAAAAGGTGATCTCAGGGTTTGTTTTCAGGACTCATACCTGTGTTACTCGCTTAAATCTGTTTGGTTTTGCGTTATTATGACTGATGTGATGCCTAATAACATTTCCAGTAAATTTCGTGGCAATCAGTTTACTTGAATTGGGGTGTCCTTATACTTATGTTACGGTTGCAAGTGCCCATTTCTCACACTTTGCCTCACTCGGTCAGTTTTTCAAATTAGGTCACCAAAATTCGCACTCTGGTGTAGTTTTAGATGCTGAACACGATTTTTATACAGACTTCTTCAAATATTAATCTTCCAGTTAGATAAGCGCGAATTCAGAGTGTCCATATATGTGCTTATGTTACGCACTCTATGTGCCAGCCAGCATAACGACGGAGACTGTTCTAAAAACTCGGAGTTAATTTTACTGCGGCATCATCTAATCAGATCGACGGCATCCCGGTCACCTGATAATCGATTAACATTCTAAACACAAATCATTTTGTCTGTTGTACTTCCAATAAAAATAACTGTCAATAAGAACGAACAGCACAAGACATGTTCCAAGAGTTCCCAGGTCTCCAAGGAGGGATAATTCTGTGTTTGAAAATAGAGTACGCAGTTATAAAGTTTATCAACAACTTCAGTCTTCCTACTACGAATTGCCAACGGCTCTTAAAAATAAAAATGTTCATAAACTGGCCACACTTTCTGATACCCAAAGTATTTTTCGCCCTTTCCTTCGTCGCAAATCCAGTGTTCACCTACCTCATCCATACCGAAAAATCCTTCCCATTCGGTGACTACAAATATCTTCTCTATTTTTTTGCCACATTTAACATGACATCGTCAGTAATTGATGTTTTGGTACCAATTGTGAGTGTTGGTTGAAAAATGTGGAAATATTCCGGTCAAAAATTAAAAAATATATATATTCCGGTCAAAATTTTTTTTGCTTCAAAATATGTAAAATTTTGTGCTGATTCCGAATATGATAGTAAAAACATTCAAACGTGTTTCTAAAATCCTGAAAATCGGTTCAAAACGACCCTTTTTCAGCCGAACGGTTTCCTGGGGCCGTGGCCTAACTCCGTTTTCTCGGCCACCAGACTCGGCCGCTACATTTCACTTTCTCGTTTGAATTTCACTAAAAAGATCTGAAAAATATGGTGAAAAAATCTGAAACTGCGGTGGTCGAGTCAGGTGGCCGAGAAAACTCCGGGAGTTAGGCCACGGCCCCAGGAGACCGTCCGTTCGACCGGAAAAGGGTCGGTTTAAAGCGATTTTTCAGGGTTTCAGAGAGATTTTTGAGCGTATTCACTATTACATTCGAAATCAGAATAAAATTTGACATATTTTGAAGAAAAACATTTTTTTGACCGGATTCTTCCTTTAAGCTTTCAGTGCGTGCATACCTTCCGCTATGCTACTATGGTGTTCATAGTTGGCGGCCCGTTTTTTGAGGTACGTACATAAGTAAGAGACTGGAAATTTGAATTAAAAATGTTTCAAGAAATCTCGTCTCGGAGAATTCTTGATTGCGGGCCGCTGTGCTTTTATTTCTGGAACCTATGGAATTCTCAACTCTCATTTCATTTTTCGATATATGATCTTACGACATAACAATTTCATGACCCAATATTTTAACCCATATGGTCTCGTTTGCGCTATATTATTAGTTGTATTTCATTGGTTGGTGTGGGTGATTCCAACAGATTGGGCGATGGATTCCGATGGTGAAATGAGGGAATATGTTAGAGAATCTTTTGAATCGACCTATGGGATTCTGGAGGGCTTGAATGTGAAAATTGTCATTTTTTCGGTAAGCCCGCGTGAGTCTATGCTTTCTTATTGCTTTCAGGAAGGGTCTCCTGACGTCGTTTTTCGATCATGGACAGGCACGCTCTTCGTGACGTTTTTGGCTTCATACTCCATAGTTTTATACTTTGTGCTTGGATACAAGGTAATGGTTACCACCCAGCAAAAACCGAAAATTTTCCAAACTTTCAGATCATATCATACTTGAATCAAAGCCTCAGTTTCATGAGCCCTAAAACCATCAAAATGCAGAAGCGTTTGTTCTGGGCACTATTTGTACAAACTGTAATCCCAATATGTGTTAGCTTCATGCCATGTACAGTATCCTTGTATGGATCCGCGCTTCGACTGGATTTCTTGAGCTCTGTCAATTATATGCCATCGATTGCAGTGTCAACATTTCCGTTTCTGGACCCCTTGGCTATCACCATGTGTCTTCCAGCGCTACGTAATCGATTGTTTCTGAAACTTGGAATTAAGATTTTCTCAAATCAAGTTTACAGTAATCCGAAGGTTTGAAGTGTTTTTTGTCACATTTTAGTTCATGAAATAAATCTTGTCATCTTTGATTACCAAACCGATGTCATGATGAGGCATCACAAAAAATACCACGAGTTTTGGTCTAGAGGGACCCTCTAGACAGGTTCCATGTGTATGTTTTTGAAGAAAACAGTCTGAGCAGGAGGTGGATCAGCCACAATCAGCTGACCCACGACATTCGTAATATCGTGTGTCATCCCACCTCCTGTCAGCATCACACTTTGTTTTTTTTTCAGTTTCCTTCTTGAAAAATGCACACTAGAGTCAAACTACGTTCTGTCCAAATACATATTAGAACTTCAAAGATTAAAAAACGTTACAAATGATGCTAGAGCATAATCTTTACTAATAACATTTGAAAACTATGTATGTTAGTTTATATGTTGGCGGCTGTAACTTTGTTCATTCTGAACCGATTTTCATGGAATTGCCACCAAAAGATCAGAAATTTTTATTAGTTGATGCCCATGTGTTTAGACTTTTTATATCTCAAAAATGGAGCAAGTTACAGCTCTTTTCGTGATATTTCAGTACAAATTTTAGAAAAATTGGAAACCGAAAATGTGTGTCAAGTCATAACTCGACTCAATGTTGACCGATTTTTTTGAAACTTTCACAGTTTGTTCCTGAATATTTGAGGATGATGCACGTCTATTTCGCTTTTCAAAATTTCCATTTTGACGTCTTCTGGAGCACTTTTTCTGTAGAACCATGCCAAATTTCCCATGCGCGGCGGGGGGAGCAGGCGCACACACAAGTGCGGTGGCCGACGCGGACCTCGATTGATGTCGGCTGCTTCCCCGCATGACCACCGCCGCCACGTGGCAAACAGCCGGTTCAATTACCCAAGTTTTGGGTAAACTTGGCGATGGGTAAAGGTTGATAGGTGAAATGATATATCATTGCGTTCGTCTCTTCACGAGGATTCAGAATATGAAGGAAAATTTTGAAAAAGTTGACTTTGAGAGAAGTTATGAAGCTTTGAAATCGCGAAAATCGTCACTACTACAGTTGATGGGATCATTCCACTTTAAAACTGTCTAAATAAAACTCTTCCCAATATAGCTGTGCTGAATAGAACTTCTAAAAATAGAACTGCTAAAAATTGCACTACGCATACAGTACCGGCCATAATGATATTTGTTTTCGTCATTTTCATTAAAATATCGTCTATTTTGGGCAGCTGGAAAAGTGATTTAAAGTCGCGTTTTCTGTTTGAAAATTAGAGAATGTATCAGTCAAACCATGAACTTTCATTTTGTAGTTAACCTCTTTTTTGTACAAGCCCGCTCTGCCAAAATTTGGGACGTCGAAAAAAAAACTAAAAAAATTCAGAGAATTAGCACTAAAACCGAGCAAAATTTGGCATTGTCGTAGGTTTCTGTTCGTAACTTTTTTAATTGCAGAGATACAAAAAAGTTGTCAACTACGAAATTGAAGTTCAAGGTTTGATTCATATACCGTCGAATTCTCAGACAAAAATAATTACTTTGAATTAATTTTTCAGTCACTCAAAAATGGCATGTTGATAGGTAGAGAAAAAAAAGTTGATAGGTAGAGAAAGACAGCTTCCTAAGAATGAGGCAAAGGCTCCATGAAACTCAAATAAGGGCCGAAGGCCCTATAAGAAAGTGCCAAAGGCTATGATTTTTGATAAGAAGGATAGCATGTATAGCAGAGAAGCTTTGATGAAAGATAAGAAGGACCGAAGTTCTTATTCAAAGGAGCCGAAGGCTCCCGGCCCGAAAAGTAAGCCAAGGCCAGGTGGTGGAGCCCCGAAGGGGCGAAAACCACCTGGTCTTGTTAACAACAAAAACCATAATGGAGTTTTTTACCTTTAACGTTTTTCGGTAAACTTCCGTCTATCAACAACGGAAATCATCCCTCTGAAGCTCCCCCGCGCTTCAATTTTGCAATTTTTCTTCTAGGCACATTTCTATAAAAAGCTCATCACCATGGCATTCATTCTGTTATTTATGTAATCTTGCAATTTTCTTTTTGCCATCTTTCACACCTATACCCGGAAATCTCAATTTTTGTGTTTTCTGTTTTCAGGTTTTCAGGTTCATGGTATAGTAATCTAAAATCTTTCTAGAATGGCAGAAACGTGACATTGTCCCCAAGAGACTGTGTCAGACTGTCTGACTGTCTAGAAGTCGATAACGTCACTCACTAATAATCAGAAAACAAGAAAAATGATGTTAGATGCATATCCCAGATATGATAACAACCGCTTAGACATTTTTGTAACTTTTTAGGTTAACGTGTAACAAGCCTAAACCTCTCATACACTTTCCTTTGTATTCACTTCCATCAGTAACTTCCGAACCAAATTTACTTTCCAGACTCCCCCCCCCCCCCAAAACTCCCCGAAAATGTTCATCAACTGGGCTCACTACGTTATCCCCAAAACGTTCTTCGCTCTCTCCTACATTGCGAACCCGGTGTTCATCTACCTAATCCATACCGAAAAGTCGTTCCAATTCGGGTGCTATCGTCATCTTCTTTACTTCTTCGCCGTGTTCAACATGATCGCATCGTTAGCGGATACACTGGTACCAGTGGTAAGTCAACTATTATATATTTCTAGTCTGTTGGCACACATTAAAGGCGCATGGACCTGTTCCTCGATATCTCGCCACGAATTGATCTGCTGCCACGTCAAAAAAAAATGCGGCTGTTCTGATCTCCAGTTCGCGCATTTTTTAAGACACGGGAGTAGATTAATTCGTGGCGAGAAATCGAGATAATCAAGTGCATGCGCCTTTAAAGTGTGTCAACAGACTGCAAATTTATAAAAGCATTGTGCTAAGCCAACAACCTCAACTTGCGTTTCAGTGCGTTCACACCTACCACTACGCCACACTGGTCTTCACTGTCGACGGGCCATTCTCAGAGGTACATAAGTCATTACATTAATGGCAAAAGCGACAACATCCGCAATAGCAAAAAATAGTTACAAACATCTTTCAGAGATCTCGTTTCGGTGAAGCCCTCGTTGCTTGCCGATGTGCATTCATCTCCGGTACCTACGGGATACTCAACGCTCACTTCATATATCGCTTCCTCTCCCTCCGCTACCATAATTTCGTCACCGAATTCTTCAAACCCTACGGTCTCATTGGCGCAATACTCTTGGTCTTCGTTCACTGGTTGTCATGGGCAATCGCCACGGACTTCGCAATGGGTCCAGTGGATGAGTCGAGGAAGTATGTCCAGAAATCTTTTGAGGATGCTTTTGGGACGAGTATGGGCAATGTGAACATCAAGGTGGCAGTGTTCTCGGTAAGTAATAAGGTTCCTTGTAGAAAACTGAAATATAATGGGATTGGGTTCCAGGAAGTGTCCTCAGATGTCATGTATCGGTCGTGGTTCGGGAACATCTTTGCAACAGTGGTATCTTCATACTCCACAGTGTTGTACTTCGTGCTAGGGTACAAGGTAAGTAACCTACTAAAATACTATTGGTTGATAGGACATGGAGTCCTGTTATACATTGTCACTATTATCCCGTAGTTCCACCTTTACTTTGTTGCAGATAATGTCCAGCCTAAACGCCGAAAACTTCCAAATGAGCCCGAAAACCCTTCAAATGCAAAAACGCCTGTTCTGGGCACTTGCTATCCAAACTGCCATCCCAATTTGTGTTAGCTTCATGCCATGTGCTCTGGCCCTATATGGATCAGCATTCAAACTAGACTTTGGGAGGTACGGACTCCCCACTGCCATATCAAAAAAAATTGTGTTTTAGATTCTCAAACATCTTCGCTACCATCGCCGTGTCCACATTCCCATTCTTCGACCCGCTGGCTATTATTATGTGCCTCCCGGCGTTGCGTCGGAGGTTGTTCGCAAAGTTCGGGATTCATCTTGACCCGAACTCATCGAATCAAGTTCAGAGTGTCCCGAAGATTTAATGGACGGCATTGGGGAACCATTTCATTCAGAATAACAATGTTAACTTCTGATACGCATTCTTTTAACATGTATTTATTCATCGCCAACCCAATTTTTTGCCAGCATTTTGAATTTTATGAAACTTTGCCCAGAATAAAGTGCACATATAACTTAGTACACGTTCAGAAAATCAGGGTATTTTGTGGGTTATTTTCGAGAAAAAAATTAAATTTCTCGAAAATTGTGACTTTTTGTTTGGCTATGACAACGGTACCTAATATTGTATAATTAGACTATCTCTCGCTCTCTGTACGTGAGCAAAAAGGGGGCGGAGCTTGGAGTGCGCCTATCGGGTAAGTCAAATACTGTGTGCCAAAAAGAGACCCTTTGAGGGGAAGATAAAGGGGGAGGAGGGGGATGTCCCGTGTGTAAACAAAAAATAGACCCACTTTTTTCTATTTTTATTTATTGATCTACCCGAGACTCTGTGGCCGCGAAAATGAGCCGTCCATCGACAGGTGGGATCACTGTCGCCTATTTTTCCCATTTCTTTTAGTTTTTGGCAACTTATTTATTGATTTTTGGGTCTGTACCAAATTCCAATAATTTCAGTCCTCCTTTTTATGTCCCCCTTTGTAGTCCTCATTCAGCGATTTTCATTTATTTCTTCTGGGTTTCGAGCAGTTTTCGGGTAAATTTTCGATTACTTGGGCGAGGATTCAGTCAATTTTCGTAATCATTTTGAGTTTTTCTGGATCTCTTGAAAGTGCTCGGTTCTTCAGTATCGGTTCCCTTTTCATTTCTCTCAATCCCAAGAATTTTCATAAAAACGTGCATTTTTCTTTTGATATTTCTCAGTCCTTATTATTGGTTAATAACCTCGTTCCTCGAATTGTAATGGTTTTTTTTTGAGGGTACAAAACACTCTACTTGGCCGTCCGCACCAGTGGGCAGTGGAGCAATCAGATGTGGATAAGGATATGTGAGTTTTTGGCTGGTTTATGGTTAGCGGACATCGTAAAAAAGCCTAGTCGTTCGTGAGATGGCCTAGCTTTCTGATCGAAGGAATTCTCGGCCATATGGTTTTAAAATGTCCCTAGCTGTCTTTGAGATTGCCCATTATCCAATTTTTACAATGTTTCATTTCAGAATCCGAAGAATCGAGACGAGCCAGGGCCGATGGATTGGGATGGTGGCCAGAGCGATGCGATGGATCGATCTCAGCGGTGCGATGGTGTTGGAGAAGTTGGAGGAGAAGGCTTGCAGCCTCGTTCGAGCACGAGATGTTGATGGTGGTGTGTGGACCCGGTTCGTGGGCACAAGTTGACGGGAGTTGATGTTGGGGGAGCAGACTCAATGTTCTGTCTTCTAGCAGTAAGGCTGCAGAAAAAAAATAGGTTTTCATAAAAATGGGTTCACATAAGGAAACTTATAGAAACTAGAAGCACCCTTATGAGAAAAAGTAGATAAACAAGAAAGAACACATTAAGGAAAGTACATGTTTCATTTTTGAGTCACTTTTTAGACTTGTCCGCTTCTGGATATCCGGTCTTTTCGGAGATTGTTCTCTAGCATGTGTACTTTCTTTTCTAGCATGTGAACTATCTTGTTCACTACTCGGGTACGGTTTTCACGCCCCCCCCCCCTAAATTCCAATACTCAAATGATTTTATATTTTCAGACCCTTTTCGGTTCTTACTTCCGCAGCCACCACTGGGATCTTCTGAGTGGTCGCGACGCAAGTCCGTGTATGGCTTTTCGAGGCCTAGTGACAGTGCGCTCATCTAGCGTACTGTAGTCTGCGGTGATAGGCTGGGAATTATGTCTAAAGAATTGTTTGGAGAAGTGTAAAAAAACGTTTTGGAAAAAAAAATAAGCGGTGTAGGCAATGGGCGCTGATTTTTAAATGCATGTATTATTGAATAAATGATGTTTACTCTTACAATACAAATGCGGTTCTTGTGTAAAAGATGGTGTCAAAATGTGGCAAAAAATGATGAGATGAAGTGTTATTGAAAGTGTGGTGTAAAACAGAATTCGGGGGGAGATTACAGTGTAAAAAAGGTTGAAATATGTGTTAAATGAAGTGAAAAATGGTTGAATGTGTAGTGTAAAAATGCAAAAAAAACGGATTGAGGAAGAAAAATACGGTGTGAAAGAGAGTTAAAATAAAAACTAACGGTGTAACAATCTGTAAATCTGGGAATCTGAGAGCTGTCCGTATTTTCATCCTTCACATTTTCACAACTTTCAGAATTCAAGACGTGTTTTTCAGTTTTTTTTGCTATCATGTCAAATCAAGTGCAGAGCATTCCGGGACATAATTTTGACAGAACGGCTTTTCGTCATTTTTCAGTTTAGGATGGTTCTTTCCCAGTTTCTCAAATAAATTTATGTTTTTTATTCTTGATTATAATTATGTACTGCTTTCACAAATGAAAACGGATCGAATGAAAAACAGGTGTGACCCCTCAAGGGACCTTCAAAGTGGTGGACACGATAGCTCTATCTAGCCATTTTCTAAGAATGAAAATCGTATAGTTGAATGGAGGCCTACGCATTTCTAGTGTTTTCGCGTGTTCCATTTCTCCCTAATTTTTGCTTTATTTCATATCACTGTTAATAACTCATTAGAACTGTTTAATAACTTTCCAGATTTCTCAACTTTACAATGTTCATTAACCTGGCTCACTACCTCATCCCAAAACTCTTTTTCATCCTCTCCTTCATCGCTAATCCCATTTTCATCCACTTGGTTGCCACGGAAAACAAGTTCCCGTTTGGAGACTATCAATATCTTCTCTACTTTTTCGCCGTGTTCAACATGATCTCGTCGATTGTGGATGTTTTGGCGCCAATTGTAAGTTACAGGGTCCGCCAAAATTACGTGTGCACAACTTTGACGCCATGGCGCTGCGCACTGACGCACTTTTGGTGCGCAATTTTTTAAAATTTTTATTAATTATTTCATTATTTATTAGTTTGCCAAGTTTCATCCCAATCGGTTATGTTTTAGGTAAATGACAGCGGCAAGTCCTCATCGTACTCTGATCGTCGACTTTTACAAGCGAGGTTTAAGCACAGGAGACATTTCTAAACGACTCGGAGTGCACCGAAACACGGTTTTCGCGACCATCCGTCGTTTCAACCAGCTTGGCCACCTCAAGGACCGTACGGGAAGAGGAAGACCGAGGACTGTAAGAACTCCAGCGAAAGTCAAGGCCGTCCGGGAGAAAGTCAGGCGAAATGCTCATCGTTCCATGAAAAAGATGTCAGATGACATGAATATCTCCTATACATCAATGAGGAGAATTGTCAGAAAAGAGCTGAAGATGACCTCTTATCGAGCAACAAAAGCTGCTATTCTATCCCAAGCCAATAAGGAGAAACGGCTCATCAAAGCGAAGCGCCTTCTCGCTGGCACGCGCAAAAAGGATCATCTTATCACCATCTGCTCGGACGAGAAACTCTCCAGTGTCGAGGCTGAATTTAATAGCCAAAACCACCGAGTGCTGGCCACAAATATTCAACAAGCAGCTGAGCGTGGTAAAACAATCCATCGAGCCTCTCATCCTGCGAGCATCATGGTTTTCGGAGCGGTTTGCTATGATGGGAAGTGTCCGCTTGTTTTCGTTGATAAAGGCGTGAAAATCAACCAAAAATACTACGTTGAGGAGATTCTGGAGAAGCATGTGCTACCGTGGGCTCAAAACCACTTCGGTCAGAAGAAATACATCTTCCAGCAAGATGGAGCGCCTGCTCATACCGCAAAAATGGCTCAACAGTGGTGCAAGGACCACTTCCCCGCCTTCATACCAAAGGACGAATGGCCGGCTTCGTCGCCTGATCTGAACCCGCTCGACTACTCCGTATGGGGAGTTCTGCAGAATAAGGTCTGCGCAAGACCTCATGCAAATATCGAGGCCCTGAAGAAGTCGTTGTCTGAGGAATGGGACAAATTATCCGTCGAATACCTGCGTGCCACCATTGATGCCTTCCCTCGACGACTTCGTGCCGTGGTCGCTGCCAAAGGAGGTAGAATCGAATAATTTTTGTTGAATTATGATTTCAAGCGTTGAAATATACTATCTGTTAAATTTCGTCTTAATCTCGCATCTACTTCTGGAGATAACGTCATCTACACTTGCACACGTAATTTTGGCGGACCCTGTAGAGTTCTTGGAGTTAGATCTGCAGGGTGTAACTTTTTTTCAGTACGTTTTCACTTATCGCTATGCTACAGTTGTCTTCATTGCTGATGGAGTGTTTGAGGAGGTTGGTTAGAGAAAGAGAGAGAGAGAGAGAGGGAGAGAGAGAGAGAGAGAGAGAGAGAGAGAGAGAGAGAGAGAGAGAGAGAGAGAGAGAGAGAGAGAGAGAGACGGAAAGAAACGAGAGTGTCTGCTTCTCTCCCCTCTCTCAAATCCTCACGCTCTATCTCTCTCACTTCATTCCAGAGATCCATCGTCGGCGACTTCATGGTAGCTGCCCGTATTGCGTTCATCGCTGGCACCTACGGTGTCCTCAACTCTCACTTCGTCTATCGATTCTTATCCCTTCGCTACAACTGGATCATCGTACAGTACTTCAACCCATACGGATTTGTTCTTGCCGTTTACTGGGTCTTGTTACATTGGGTTCTCTGGGAAATTATGAATTTCCATACCATGGCTTCGGTTCCGGAGTTGAGGGAGTATGTTCGAGGGGCTTTCGAAGAGAAGTTCGGTGTTAATATCGATGAGGTCAATATGAAAATGGCGGTGTTTGATGTGAGTTTTACAAAAAATGAGTGGAGGGGGGAGAGAGTTAAAGAGTATTATTAGCGATATTTCCGAAGGGGAAACGCGCTCCATGGCCAACTCAACTGAAATTTGAATTTTCAGCTTTCCCGCCGTTTTGAAAACAGCGAAACATGTTTTGGTGGGTGGGCGGACTCCTCGTGGACAATTCCACTGCGGACCGAGTTGTCCGCGAGGAGTCCACGCATCCACCAAAACATGTTTCGCTGCTCAACGGCGGGAAATCTGAAAATTCAAATTTCAGCAAAGTTGGCGATGGAGCGCGTTTCCCGTTGGGGAACATCGCTAATACATTTTTTCATAAGCCATTCCAGTTTTTCAGGAAGTCTCTTCTGACCTCATCACTCTCTCATGGATCGGCACCATATTTGAAACCGTTCTTGCTTCTTACTCGATCTTACTCTACCTAATCTTGGGCTATAAAATAATGTCGGGCCTCAACAAAGGCTTTACCACAATGAGTCATAGAACCCTTCAAATCCAGAAACGTCTGTTTTGGGCACTCACAATTCAAACTGTGATTCCGATTTGTGTGAGCTTTGCGCCGTGTGCTATAAGCTTGTATGGCACAGCGTTTCGATGGGATTTTTTAAGGTAATGGCTTACTGTGGGTGGGCAAGAATTTTACAGTAAAATTAATATTTCAGCTCCCTTAACTGGGTCTCCTCCGTCGCAATCTGCACATTCTCAGTTTTGGATCCATTGGCTATTATGTTATGTCTACCAGCTCTAAGAAATCGACTATTTTACATGATTGGAGTTGATTTGACAAAAATTTTCAATACGCAAGTTCAAAGTGTCGTCAGCTTCTGATTTTAAATTCGTTTAATTTTCTGACAAATAAACGTGTTTCCTTTTTTCATTAATTTAATTGAACAAGCCGGAAAACTTTGCACTACCCTTCCAAATTTCATCAGACTTTTACATGACTGCTGAAATTGGAGGAAAGGGGTTGCTCGTCAATCAAATTATGATTGATCAAATTTGGGTTCAATTTTTTCTGTGTTTCCTCCTCATAGAGGAAGAGAAGTAGACAGCATGTGCAAATTTATAAACTAACTCGATAAAACCCTGAAACGGAACTTTGCCCACCCCCAAATTTGACGTATGCAGGTGAAAGTTGGAGTTTGTGTATATCCTTATTTCAGCAGATCGAAGATTTTTGCGGACATTTTAGATACTTCCGTTAGGTTTCAAGAACCTAAAAATTGTTTGCTATGTTATGAACTGTTTTTCACCAGCCCCATGGTTCTATGTGTAAGTTTTTCTTTGTTTTCAAATTTCTGATTTACCATTTTCCTAGTTTTCCAGATTCGTAATGCACAGTGGTCACATCGTCAGTACTCCAATCTACATCATCTCTTTGTACGCATTATTTCGAGAAAAATCTCAATTCAATCTACCTCCCAATCTACCTCCGGCATCATCGAACCAAATTCATAGTGTTCCGGTGACATGAAATTTATTAACTTTTGTGAACTATCAGATTTATGGATACCACTGTCATTGAAAAGTTTATAGAATACAGTTCAAAAGTTTCAAAGTCTCTAAATGTTTCATAGTTCCTACCATCGAAAATAAAAATTAAACAAAATCACTTTCTTCATCATTGGCGATGAAAAAATTTCGTCAGTTTTTTTACAACATCAGTTTCTTCTTAGCTCTATTTCTGAAATCTAGCTTGCAATACGACATCAAACCAACAATTTTTTTTCGATTTTTGGCAAAATGTTTTTTGATCTACAAAAATTTTTTTGCCCGCGATATTTTTGTTTACTTTGTTTTTTAAAAAAATCATGTTTTTAAAAAAAAATCAATAAAATAAATACAATAAAAACAGCACAAATCATGTTCCAAGAGTTCCGAGGTCTTAAAGAAGGGATAGTTCTATGTATGTAAATATACAGTGCGTATTAGGCGAGTAACACAGGTGTGAGTCCTAAAAAAAACCCTGAGATCAACTGTTTCCTGATTGTTAGGTGCCAGAACGCTGATCTGAGTTCAATGTATTGCACTTGACCTAAAATGGTTTCACAAAATCTAGTGAAGATCACTTATCACTTTCCAAATCATTTGACACCCTACTCACGCTAAGAAGTCACCATCAGTGAGCCCCAGCTTTGCTGGTATTATATGTACAATGTATCAGTGAGAAAATTTCACTAATTCATATTCACTTTATTTTTCTTCTTCTGTATTTTTAACGCACTCGAGGCGTATTTTAAATAAATAAATAAAACAATTAATTATCTCGCAGAAACGGACGGAGGTAAACACCAAAAACAAGAAAACATGAGAAAAATCTGTTTTGAGTTTTAATTATTAATGAATAATGACAAAAACACTATGACAATAATACATGGGGTCCTCATAGTTCAAAATGAGCACACTTTTCACTGAAATTTTGATTTCCGAATTTTGAGATTCTGGTAAACGAAGGAGCCTCCGAAATTCGGATGTCACACAATTTATTGACGAATTTCATTTTTTTATTTAAGAGTTTTGCTAGAATTATCCTCAATCTTTATCACACTTGCACTCTTCCTCTTTAATGTTCTGTAGATCAAATAATCTTCCAATGCATATCCAACACTCTTGCTCACTGGTATAATGAGTCCAATATTAGGTACCAGTTTAGGAAAAATAAACATAGCAGTGATTGGGATTATGTCGAAAATGAAGATAGTAGCGGCGTCAAGAAGTACTAGAAAATTTGCCCTCTCCATTTCTTTTAACTTTTTCTTGTTTTTTCCGTTGGCCAAAAGCAAAAGTTTGATGGCAATGGCAAGGGAGATTGAGCATGTGATTGAATGGATAACCTGCAAATAAATCTTTATCAGAGTACCTTAAGCCAGGATGTTTACCAATTCATGACTCGTATTATAATTCAGAAAACAAGAATTTAGAAGACACCCAAGAGAATAGCATCCGGAAGGAAATTTCAATTCAAACTGGCACAGTACCCACAAAATAAAGTTGTCCAAAATGGGATAGCACAATACTACAGTACCCAATAAAACGTTTGATACGGTCGACCTCTTTTGAAAATGAAATATTGGCAAAAATACCGCAAAAAATCTATCAAACACTATGATCAGGGCCAGGAAGGCTCTGGCGTTGACTAGGTTTTGAACTGGCCACATTACGAGAAAATCCGTAACTTGATATGAGTGAGTGACGCTGGAAGGGTGAAAAAGTGCAATAAATATAATGAAGTAGCACAGAATTGCTGAAAGTTTACACAGGTTTTTGAAGGAGGACCTTTTCTCAATACATCCAATTTTGACAATTCCATCCAGAGCAAATCGGAAGTAGAACAGGGTCAAACCTGGATGTTTGGTGATTTTCTTGGAACTGAAAGATATCCATTTTTCAAAATTTGATGGCCTATGACTTACACAAAAATACAGTAGAGTAGACCAAAATCTATAGCCACTGTCATAGAAGACAGGAAAATATTACCAATCCGAACGAGGAAATCCAACATTTTCGACGAAAACTTCTGATTTCTCACCAAATTCTTCTCAGACAATATCGTGTTATGATTTTTTTTCAATATTTTTTTAGTCTTTGATGCTTCTTCTTTTTAACATAACCACGCCACCTAATTAGTTGGCCAAGTCACAGATGCAGATCCTCTTACTTGTTTGTTCTCATACACCCGAAGGGCCCCACAGTGAAAATAGGGTTAATATTTGAAATGTTCAAAATTGATATTTTTGAAAAATGAAAAGTACGGGCATTATCTCAGACAAATTTCCAGTCAATCTATGTAAACTTTATCTGAATCGGTCCACTTAGAGTCGAGTTATGAAGTGGCACAAACAGACTCACAGAAGGAAATAGGTGATTGTTATTAGTAATGATATTCAGAGAACATGAGGAAGAAAAGGAAAAAAAGAACCTGGCACATTGTGATCACTGGAACAAAACTGGATTTCAGGAAAACAATTCTTATTATTTTTCTTATTTATTCACGATATTGTAATCGTGAAATCAGGAAATTATATATAAATAATATTTGAGAACATAACACAATTTTAGAACACATAATTCAAATTAAATTCAACTTTTACAGGAATTCTGACGACAGGACTTCACTGATCCCATATAAGTCTCACTTTCTCCTTCTTGGTTTTCAGTGCCCTCCTACTAACGTTAAAATACATATTGAGAACAACAGAAAGAAGCAAAACTTACAAAATGTGTTCCCCACTCCTTTTTTAAAGGAGAAAAATAGTTCGATAGCGAGCAAAAAATGTTTTTGAAAGGAACAGTGATAGAGGAAAAATAGAACATGCGCATTAGTGCAAAAAACTCAATTACAAAAAGGAAAACAAATATTATAATTATATTTAGCACGTAAAATTGAATATAGGTATTCTTGACCCAATTGAGTTTCCTTTATTAGTTTTGCTTTGTGTTCCCGTTGTCTGTACTGATCATAAATAATCATAAATAAATTCTACAGTGGCATCGATGACATTCCTTGGGGCGTATGTTAGAAGTCCCCATCACTTATTACTCTGGTCTGACGAAATGAGGCCCGCGGCCTAAGATACTCCGGTGGCCGAACTCGCAAAATCGGAGCGAAAAGTACCGTAGTAGGCTAGTAAATCGACACGCGCAAGAGACGATTAACTATTAATTTGAATCTCGTCTCTCGCGCGTGTCGATTTACGAGCCTACTACGGTAGTTTTCGCTTCGATTTCGAGAGTTCGGCCACCGGAGAGTCTTAGGCCGCGGGCCTCATTTTGACGGATCAGAATAATATGAAATAGATTCTACACTTCGGAAACCAGCTGCTGATGGATGCACAAAATGGGAATCGGAAGAAACGTGATTGAGAGAACTTGGCTTCCTTGCGTCCACTCAGACGAATTTGAAAAAAAATGACCTAAAATCACATCAATTCAGGAACTGGACCCAGCTTCAGGCTCACTGATGGTGACTTCTATGCGTGAGTAGGATGTCAATTTGCTAGACTTTCTGAAACAATTTTAGGTCAATTGCAATCCATTGAACTCAGATCAGTGCTCTAGCACCTAAAAATCAGAAAAAATATAATCTCAGGGTTTGTTTCCAGGACTCATACCTGTGTTACTTGCTTAAATCTGCTTGGTTTTGCGTTATTATAACTGATGTGATGCCTAATAACATTTCCAGTAAATTTCGTGGCAATCAGTTTACTTGAATTGGGGTGTTCTTATACCTATGTTACGGTTGCAAGTGCCCATTTTTCACACTTTGCCTCACTTGGTCAGTTTTTCAAATTAGGTCACCAAAATTTGCACCCTAGTGTAGTTTTAGATGCTGAACACGATTTTTATATTGGATTCTTTAAATAGCAATTCTCCGGTATGTCAAGCGCGAATTCAGAGTGTACTTATGTTACGCACTCTATGTGCCAGCCAGCATAACGACGGAGACTGTTCTAAAAACTCGGAGTTAATTTTACTGCGGCATCATCTAATCAGATCGACGGCATCCCGGTCACCTGATAATCGATTAACATTCTAAACACAAATCATTTTGTCTGTTGTACTACCTATAAAGAGTACTGTCAATAAAAACGAACAGCACAAGACATGTTCCAAGAGTTCCGAGGTCTCCAAGGAGGGATAGTATGAAAATACATTACGCTGTTGTCGAGTAAAGTTATCAACAACTTCAGTCTTCCTACTTCAAATTGCCAACTGCTCTTAAAAATAAAAATGTTCATAAACTGGCCACACTTTCTGATACCAAAAGTATTCTTCGCCCTTTCTTTCGTCGCGAATCCAGTGTTCATCTACCTTATCCATACCGAAAAATCCTTCCAATTCGGTGACTACAAATATCTTCTCTATTTTTTCGCCACATTTAACATGACGTCATCAGTGATTGATGTTTTGATACCGATAGTGAGTGTTGTTTGAAAAATGTGGAAATATTCCGGTCAAAAATTAAAAAAAAAATATTCCGGTCAAAATTATTTGGCTCTATTCGACTTTACGGGCCCCAAGCAAAAGTTTGCGGGCCCCATAGAATTAACGGGCCCCATGAAAGTTAACGGGCCCCATAAAAATTAACGGGCCCCAAGCAAGGCACAAAAGAGAATCCGGGCCCCATAAAAATTAACGGGCCCCGAGCAAGGCACAAAAGAGTAAACGGGCCCCATAAAAGTAAACGGGCCCCAAGAAAGGTAGAAATCCAAGCAAGTGAAAACTCAGATTTTACCCGGAAAAAACGTGTTTTTCCACGTTTTTTTTTCAATTTTCATGTTTTCTAGATTCAAACAAGTTATTATTCAACACAAGTTTATTTGAAAAAAAAAAACAACAAAAACAAATAACAACAAAAAACCTTCCGTTTCTTCCAATTCCAATCCAATCGTGTCTCCTACAACTCTACCCGCCCCTCCCACTCCGGCACCGCGTCGGGCAGCTCCTACAATCTCTTATTTTCCTTTATCCGCTTCCCCCTCTGCCTCCAAGTCCGCTTCTGATCCGTCCGCCTCTGACAGTTCGTCACCTTCTAAAAAACTTTCTCAACAAGTCAGTTACCCTTCCTCCTCCACTAACTCCGCTTCGTCTTCCTCTTTTTCTTCTTCTTCTTCTTCTGGTTCTGCCACTCAGAAAAATCAGCCTCTCCAAGACAAAAAATCTGCCTCAAAGAGTTCGAAACAGCAAACTTCATCTGACTCCGTCTCGGCTCAGAGTGGGAAAAGGAAACTCCCTTCTGCTAATAATGAGGATTCGGCTCCTATGACGAGAAGCCAGTCTCAGAAAAAAGCCAAAAAAGCCAAAACATTTTAACCTGCTCTCCTTTTTCACCTTCCTCTCGTTTGCTTTGCGCTTCTTCTCATTTTTCTTCATCCTTTTATTGTACTCCTCCGCTTGTTTTCATTCTTATTTACTTTTTCTGGTTTATTTGCTTTTTTTCAAATAAACTTGTGTTGAATAATAACTTGTTTGAATCTAGAAAACATGAAAATTGAAAAAATAAACTTGGAAAAACACTTTTTCCGGCCAAAATCTGAGTTTTCACTTGCTCGGATTTCTACCTTCCTTGGGGCCCGTTAATTTTTATGGGGCCCGGATTCTCTTTTGTGCCTTGCTTGGGGCCCGTTAATTTTTTTGGGGCCCGGATTCTCTTTTGTGCCTTGCTTGGGGCCCGTTAATTTTTTTGGGGCCCGTTAACTTTCATGGGGCCCGTTAATTCTATGGGGCCCGCAAACTTTTGCTTGGGGCCCGTAAAGTCGAATAGAGCCAATTATTTTTGCTTCAAAATATGTAAAATTTTGTGCTGATTCCGAATATGATAGTGAAAATGCTCAAAAATCTCTTTAAAACCCTGAAACATCTCTTCAAAAATACCATTTTTCGGCCGAACGGTTTCCTGGGGCCGTGGCCTAACTCCCGCAATTTTCTCGGCCACCACATTTCACTTTTCTGTTTGAATTTCACTAAAAAGATCTGAAAAATATGGTGAAAAAATCTGAAAATGCGGTGGTCGAGTCAGGTGGCCGAGAAAACTCCGGGAGTTCCACGACCCCAGGAGACCGTCCGTTCGACCGGAAAAGGGTCGGTTTAAAGCGACTTTTCAGGGTTTCAGAGAGATTTTTGAGCGTATTCACTATTATATTCGAAATCAGAATAAAATTTGACATATTTTGAAGAAAAACATTTTTTGACCGGATTCCTCCTTTAAGCTTTCAGTGCGTGCACACCTTCCGCTATGCTACTATGGTGTTCATAGTTGGCGGCCCGTTTTTTGAGGTACGTACATAAGTAAGAGACTGGAAATTTGAATTAAAAATGTTTCAAGAAATCTCGTCTCGGAGAATTCTTGATTGCGGGCCGCTGTGCTTTTATTTCTGGAACCTATGGAATTCTCAACTCTCATTTCATTTTTCGTTATATGATCTTACGACATAACAATTTCATGACCCAATATTTTCACCCATATGGTCTCATTTGCGCTATATTATTAGTTGTATTTCATTGGTTGGTGTGGGTGATTCCAACAGATTGGGCGATGGATTCCGACGGTGAAATGAGGGAATATGTTAGAGAATCTTTCGAATCGACCTATGGGATTCTGGAGGGCTTGAATGTGAAAGCTGTCATTTTTGCGGTAAGCCCAAAAACTAAGCTGTGATTCTGCACTCATGTTGCCTTCAGGAAGCGTCTCCTGACGTCGTCTTTCGATCATGGGCTGGCACACTCTTTGTGACGTTTTTGGCTTCATACTCCATAGTTTTATACTTTGTGCTAGGATACAAGGTAATGCTAGGATACAAGGAGCCACCCAGCAACAACCAAAAATTTGCCGAGTTTTCAGATCATGTCATACTTGAATCAAGCCCTAAGCTTCATGAGCCCTAATACCATGAAAATGCAGAAGCGTTTGTTCTGGGCACTATTTGTACAAACTGTAATCCCAATATGTGTTAGCTTCATGCCATGTACAGTATCCTTGTATGGATCCGCACTTCGACTGGATTTCTTGAGCTCTGTCAATTATATGGCATCGATTGCAGTCTCTACATTTCCGTTCCTGGACCCCTTGGCTATCACCATGTGTCTTCCAGCGCTACGTAATCGATTGTTTCTGAAACTTGGATTTAAGATTTTCTCAAATCAAGTTCACAGTAATCCGAAGGTTTGAAGTGTTTTTTGTCGCATTTTAGTTCATGAAATAAATCTTGTCATCTTTGATTACCAAGCCGATGTCATGATGAGGCATCACAAATAATATCACGAGTTTTGATCTAGAGGGACCCTCTAGACAGGTTCCATGTGTATGTTTTCAAAGAAAACAGTCTGGGTAGGAGGTGGGTCAGCCACAATCAGCTGACCCATGACACCCATAATATTGTGTGTCATCCCACAGCTTGCTATGCCAGCATCTCACTTTGTTTTTTTTTTCAGTTTCTTTCTTGAAAAAAAAACAAACTACAGTCAGAAGACGTTTTGTCCAAATACATATTAGAACTTCAAAGATTAAAAAACGTTCCAAACGATGCTAGAGCATAGTCTTGTTAACAACAAAAACCATAATGATGTATTTCTTTGACCTGCATCTTTCGGTTAGCTTTTATCTTTAACAAAAAAATCATCCTTCTGAAGTCCCCAGTGCTTCAATTTTGCATTTTCACTACCAAGCACATTCTTGAAGTTAACATAACCATCATTTTCCAAAGAGCTCATCACCATGGCATTCATTCTGTTATTTATGTAATCTTGCAATTTTTCAAACATCGCCTTATTTTCGTGTTTTGTGTTTTCAGGTTCTCTATGGTATAGTAATCGAAGATCTTACTAGAATGGCAGAAACGTGACATGGTCCCCAAGAGACTGTGTCAGACTGTCTGACTGTCTAGGAGTGGGTAGCGTCACTCATAATCAGAAAACAAGAAAGATGATGTTAGACGTATATCCCAAATATGATGAGAACCATGATTGGTAGCAAATCGCTCAAGCCTATATATGTACAATTATTTTTGTAACTTTGTAGATTATGATTCTACATAACGTAACGATCATACGCTCTCATACACTTTCTTTCATATTCGCTTCCATCAATACGTTTCTAACCGAAATTGTTTTTCAGACTCCCTTCCTCAATCTCAACAGCCCCCAAAAATGTTCATCAACTGGGCTCACTACCTGATCCCTAAAACGTTCTTCGCCCTCTCCTACATCGCGAACCCGGTGTTCATCTACCTAATTCATACCGAGAAGTCATTCCAATTCGGATGCTATCGTCATCTTCTCTACTTCTTCGCCGTGTTCAACATGATCACATCGTTGGCGGATACACTGGTACCGGTGGTAAGTCAACTACTAAGTGGATCAGCTAGGCCGTGGTTATCTCTATCACACAGATATTATCGGACCGTCGTCCGTTGTTAGTTGGGTTTAAAGGCGCATGGAGTAATTTCAGACAATATCTCGTTAGGGCACGAAAAATGCGCCAGCGCCCGAGAAAGCGCATTTCGCGTTTAGCAGTCCAATATGATGATATATTTTCTGTGCCCCAACGAGATATCGTCTGAAATAATACCATACGCCTTTAAAAGCAACTGACAACGGACGGCGGCGCGATAAACCTATAACCTCGTTATGCGTTTCAGTGCGTTCACACCTACCACTACGCCACACTGGTCTTCACTGTCGACGGACCATTTTCAGAGGTAAGCCATCACCATTAGCAAAAAATCACAGACGGCAAAACAAAAACTTCAACGGAATTCGCCATCTTTCAGAGATCCCGCTTCGGTGAAGCCATGGTTGCTTGCCGATGTGCATTTATCTCGGGCACCTATGGAATACTCAACGCTCACTTTATGTACCGCTTCCTCTCCCTCCGCTACCATAATTTCGTCGCAGAATACTTCAAGCCCTACGGTCTCATTGGCTCAATACTCTTGGTCTTCGTTCACTGGCTATCATGGGCGATCGCCACGGACTTTGCAATGGGTCCAGTGGATGAGTCGAGGAAGTATGTCCAGAAATCGTTTGAGGATGCCTTTGGAGGGAGTATGGGTAATGTGAACATCAAGGTGGCAGTGTTCTCGGTAAGTAATAAGGTTCCTTGTAGAAAACTGAAATATAATAGGATTGGATTCCAGGAAGTGTCCTCAGATGTCATGTATCGGTCGTGGTTCGGGAACATCTTTGCAACAGTGGTGTCTTCATATTCCACAGTGTTGTACTTTGTGCTAGGGTACAAGGTAAGCAAGGGCGCTCTACTGACAAGCTAATGGTATAGGGCATGGAATTCTGTTAGTCATTGCCACTGTTGTCCTGAATCTCCTATGTAGTTCCACCTCAACTTTTTCCAGATAATGTCCAGCCTAAACGCCGAAAACTTCCAAATGAGCCCGAAAACCCTTCAAATGCAAAAACGCCTGTTCTGGGCACTTGCTGTCCAAACTGCTATTCCAATATGCGTCAGCTTCATGCCATGTGCTCTGGCCCTATATGGGTCTGCATTCAAAATAGACTTTGGGCGGTACGGACTCTTCACCTCCATATCAAAAAAAAATTGTGTTTCAGATTCTCAAACATCTTCGCCACCATCGCTGTGTCCACATTTCCATTCTTCGACCCGATGGCTATTATTATGTGTCTCCCGGCTTTACGTCGGCGGTTGTTCGCAAAGTTTGGAATTCATCTGGACTCGAACTCATCGAATCAAGTTCAGAGTGCCCCGAAGATTTAATTATTTGTGAATACTTTATACTTGTTTTGTGGGTCATTTATGTTCAATGTGCATAAATAAATTTAAATTTATAATTTCTCAATGAACCGTTACCTTTTCTTTGACCAAAGGACCACTAAGAACGCAAAGAACCATTTTTCTGGGACAGAGCCCTAATTTCTTCTATGTTTTGTATTTCCATTTTGAATAAATGTTATCAATAATATGTCTAGCCATCATGAAATAACAAGCATGACCTCCCGAGGGATCCTATGGGTAGCCATATTTCAGAGAAATGAAAAATAGCCATATTTCATTTCTCTGAAAGAATCGTATAGTTGAGGTCTGCTCGAGTTGTTCTCACCTTCCATAATTCTTATAAACCATACAAAATCAAACATTTTCCGAACGTCCCTACCTTCACAATGTTCATTAACCTGGCTCACTACCTCATCCCAAAACTCTTCTTCATCCTCTCCTTCATCGCAAACCCTATTTTCATCTACTTGGTTTCCACGGAAAACAAGTTCCCGTTTGGAGACTATCAATATCTTCTCTACTTTTTCGCCGTGTTCAACATGATCTCGTCAATTGTGGATGTGTTGGCGCCAATTGTAAGTTTGAGTTGTTGGAGTTAGATCTGCAGGGCGCTGCCTTTTTTCAGTACGTCTTCACTTATCGCTATGCTACGGTGGTCTTCATTGCAGATGGAGTTTTTGAAGAGGTTGGTTACAGAAAGAGAGAGAGAGTGCGTGAGAGAGAGAGAGAGAGAGAGAGAGAGAGAGAGAGAGAGAGAGAGAGAGAGACGGAGAGAAATTAGAGTGTCTGCTTCTCTACTCTCTCTCAATTCCCCACGCTCTCTCATTTTATTCCAGAGATCCCTCGTCGGCGACTTCATGGTAGCCGCCCGTATTGCATTCATCGTTGGCACCTACGGTGTCCTCAACTCTCACTTCGTCTATCGATTCTTGTCCCTTCGCTACAACTGGATCATCGTACAGTACTTCAACCCTTACGGTTTTGTTCTTGCCGTTTATTGGGTCTTGTTACATTGGCTTCTCTGGGAAATCGTGAATTTCCACACCATGGCTTCGGTTCCGGACTTGAGGGAGTATGTTCGAGGGGCTTTTGAGGAGAAGTTCGGGGTTAATATTGATGGGGTCAATATGAAAATGGCGGTGTTTGATGTAAGTTTTTGAAAATGAGTGGAGGGGGGAGAGAGTTAAAAAGTATTATCAGCGATATTTCCGAAGGGGAAACGCGCTCCATGGCCAACTTGGCTGAAATTTGAATTTTCCGCTTTCCCGCCTTTTTGAAAACAGCAAAACACGTTTTGGTGTGTGCGCTGACTCCTCGTGGACAATTCGACTGCTACCCGAGTTGTCCACGAGGAGTCCACGCATCCACCGCAACATGTTTCGCTGCTCAAAACGGCGGGAAAACTGAGAATTCAAATTTTGGCCAAGTTGGCAATGGAGCGCGTTTCCCCTAGGGGGAATCTCGTTAATAGACTTCTTTAAAACCCGTTAAAATTTTTCAGGAAGTCTCTTCTGACCTCATCAACCTCTCATGGATCGGCACCATATTCGAAACCGTTCTTGCATCCTATTCCATCTTACTCTACCTAATCCTGGGCTATAAAATAATGTCCGGACTAAACAAAGGCTTCACCACAATGAGTCATAGAACCCTTCAAATCCAAAAAAGACTGTTTTGGGCTCTCACTATTCAAACTGTGATTCCGATTTGTGTGAGCTTTGCGCCATGTGCTATAAGCTTGTACGGCACAGCGTTTCGATGGGATTTTTTGAAGTGAGGCTTACTGTAGCAAGTTTTTTACAGTAAAATTTTTATTTCAGCTCCCTTAACTGGGTCTCATCCGTTGCAATCTGCACATTCTCAGTTTTGGATCCGTTGGCTATTATACTATGTCTACCAGCTCTACGAAATCGACTATTTTACATGATTGGAGTGGACTTGGCCAAAGTTTTCAATACTCAAGTTCAAAGTGTTGTTAGCTTCTGATTTCAAATAATATTACTTTTCTGACAAATAAACTTGTTTCCTTCTTTCATTCATGTAATTGAACGAGCCGGAAAACTTTGCACTACCCCTTCAAAATTTCATCAGACTTTTATTGCCATGACTCAATTTTTGGGGGACTCTGTCAATCAAATTATGATTGATAGAATTTGGGTTCAACTTTTTTTTCTGTGTTTCCTCCTTGTGGAGGAAGAAAGAAGTCAACATGTGCAAATTTTTAAAATAATTCTATAATAACCTGAAACGGAACTGTGCCCACCCCCCCCCCCCCCCCCATTTGATTTTTGTGCAGGTGAGAGTTGGAGTTTGTGTATATCCTCATTTCTGGAAATCGACCATTTCTTTCTGATATTTTCAGACACTTCTGTTATTATTCTAGTGTCTATCGCGAAAAACAGAAAATTGGAAAATCTGACCATTTTATGAATTGCTCCTCACCCGCTCCATGGTTTTATGTGTAAGTTTTTTCCCTTGTTTTCAAATTTTTGATCTACCATTTCCCTAGAATTTCAGATTTGTAATGCACAGTGGTCACATCGTCAGTACCCCAATCTATATCATCTCTTTGTACGCCTTATTTCGGGAAAAATCTAAACTTTTTCAAACCTACAAATACTACATCATTGCTCATATTATTACGTAGGTACCTTTTTTTGAGAATTTTCTGTTGGAGCTCATTTGCAACGCATTTCAGTCTAGCAAGGAAATCCCAATTTTTTCAGAAATCTAACTTCGGAATTCTATGTGTCCTATATGTGGCTTCCTATGACCTATTTACCGTATGATGTATACCGTGCCACTGGGTGGCTGGCTCAGTGGGGTGTCAGTGGGATACTACAGTTTTATATCTTGGCGCAGTTTATAATTGGTGAGTTGAGTTTGCTCCTACACACATGAAAGCCCAGTTTTGACCTACTGTCACAGTTTTGATCTATCAAGACCTTTCTGTTTTTAATCTATTATTAGCGATATCCCCCAAAGGGAAACACGCTCAATCGCCAACTTGTCTGAAATTTGAATTTTTAGCTTTCCCGCCGTTTCAAAAACAGCGAAACATGTTTTGGTGGGTGCGTGGACTCCTCGTGGACGACTCGGGCAGCAGTCGAATTGCCCACTAGGAGTCCACGCACCCACCGAAACATGATTCGCTGTTTTCTAAACGGCGGGACAACTGAAAATTCAAATTTCAGCCAAGTTGGCGATGGAGCGCGTTTCCTCTTGGAAATATTGCTAATAGTGTCTTTTTTTGATCTACCAGTACTTCCAAATTTTTTCAGCCATCGGAGTATCCATCCTCGAAATGTTCCATCATCGCTTCAAAGTTGTTGTTCTGCATCGTGGTGGGAATTTGATTATGAAACTTCCTACTTATGGCCTCTACGTTTTTCGATTCATGGCTCTAGTGCATTTCTTAACAATAACATGGAGCACATTCGATGATGATACTATAAAATATCAAAATGAAAAAAAGGATGCGCTCTTTAGGGTAAGCATTCGTTCCAAAAATCGAAAAAATTCCAATTTTTTCCAATTTCGGAAAGTCCCGGACCTTCCTCAAGAACTAAGTTGTTACAATGTTTTTATACTTGCACCTGAAGATCCAATATTACTTTCTAACGTCGTTATATATGGAATCTTAGTGTGCCTGGGGTCTGTGGTGGGATTGAGTACAGTAATTTTTATCAACGTATTTTTGAATGCAGCAAGAAATTTATCAAAGGAGACTAAGAAGTTGCAGAGGATGCTGATTTTCAGTCTGTTGGCGCAGGTGAATTTTTTTCAGCGAAGAACATTTTCACATTTTTTTTCCAGGGAACAATCCACGTGGTTATGATAGTATCTCCAATTGTGATTCAAATTTATCAAATGATTTTTGGCATGAATGATAATAGTAAGTACCAACGTTTTCGACATTTTACTTATTGCGATTTTCAGATTTTTCCTGTCTGCTTCTATTATCTGTTGCGTACCACGGGTTGTTTTCCACTTGTGCCATGATAGCGTTCACTTTACCCCTTCGTCGCAAAATTTTCCGGTATTTGAGATGTTGTTCTGGAAGAGATCTCCCGCATTTGATAATTAGCCAAGTTGGACCATCCACAACTTTTATGGAGGCTTGATTTTCATTGTTTTCATTTTTAAACGGATTATAGCAATGTTGAAAACACTTCATACATTTTGGGTGACACGTCGTAGTCCCAATCGTCCACGAGGAGTACAAAAGGCAAAATGTACTACTTTTCTCTAGGCATGACTCACTATCTTGTTTATCATTACTATCAAGATAATAAACACTATTCCTCACATTAACCTTCAATTTTCCTAGTCACACGATACCGCTTCCTTTGATAGATATTTCATATAAAGTGATACGCATTTTTCACTATCTATTTCTTTTCTCTTTCCAAATGACAAACACTGGTTATGAAGGCGCCCCTTTCATTCGATACTATCGTCCTCAGAATACGTAAGTCGAAAAGTTTCTTCTCATGTGTTTTTGAGTTTTCAGGAGGACAAAAAGATCAAAGTATTTTCTTCTGGGGCTGATATTAAGTGCAATTTTGTGTATTATCGCTCTTGCATTGTCTCAAATAATTTGGGCGGGTTATGAAAATGTGGCCAAGTCAGATGGTAAGAAATATGAGTGCAAAAAGATATATAATTTTTTGCAATTTTCAGAGAGATGCGAGAAAAAGGTGGTGGGATTTTACAGGCTGAGTTATGGCGGAGAACTCACTGAATCTCAATTGTCAAAACTTACTCATGTTATTTTTTCTTCTTTTTGGTATTCGGAAAAAGATGACAAAATACAATTGGAGGATGAGCAAGATGAGCCAGTTTTCAAAACGGTAGTAGAGAGAGCGGGACGATTTGAGCTCATGAAAATGTTCAATGTGAAGGACCTCAATCCTGATGTGATTAGGAATAATAGAAAGTAAGCATAATAAAATTGCAAATTTCGTATATCTTCGTCAATTTCAGAGTTATCAGTAAAGCAATCACCAACTTCATTGAGACACATCAGTTGGACGGGGTCAACATCGAATGGCCAGATCCAAAATCAACATCAGGAAATGAAAATTTGATTCAATTATGCGAATCTGTAAGAGAGCATTTGAACGTTCTAGCGGAAACTTCTGGAAGAACACGCCCATATGTTATCAGTGTCCAATTTCCGCAAACCAAGTCAGCAATGGATTTCGAGAGACTCTTAAAGAGTGTTGACTTTTTGAATTTGGATATCTCTCATTATTACTGTTCTTGGTATAACACTGATCACAATCACTTGACCGGACCAGCATCTCCATTATTCTCTGGGCACTCAAATGATACGAAGCGAAATGTGGATGATACGATGAGACACTATAGCTGTGTGACGCAAAAACCTAATCGTCTAGTAATGATTTTCGCGTTTAGTGGGAGATATTGGAACAATGTGGTACCACCAAAGAATCCGAATGATGATTTCTGGATGGTTGCTGAAAAGATAAATGGTAGTGTTCATGGAGGTTGGTCGTGGTGGAGAAATATGAAGAAAAAAGGATGGGATTTATCATCAGCAAAATGGAATAGTGAATCTAAGACTTCTTACATCTGGGTGCCGGAGACAAGAACTCAGTATCACATCGAAGATGAAAGAAGTTTGAAGGAAAAAGTGAAGTATGCAATGGAGAAGAATATCGGAGGAGTTGGAGTCTGGAATACAAGTGAGGACGATGATGAAGATACGCTTTTGAATGTTTTTGCGGAGGGAGGATTGTGTCCGAGGAGAGATGATATATCGGTGAATTATTACTGTGATTGAGATGTATTGAAATGAAGAATTTAAAATTTGCATATTTTTGACTAAAACCCTCTCGAGGCAATAGTATTATCAAGCGATTTTCACCGAGAAGGAAAATAATTCAAAAATACTTTTCAACACAAAAGATCAAGCCAAAAAAAGTTTCTCAGAGAACGTGTCCTAAATCTCTTAAGACAAGACTCTAGTTTTATCATACCGGTAAACTGATGAACATTTATTGATAAAAATCTTCAATACATATCACAGTGATGATTTACTGTTATATCATCTCTCCTCGGACACAATCCTCCCTCCACAAAGACATTCAAAAGTGTATCTTCATCATCGTCCTCACTAGTATTCCAGATTCCAACTCCTCCGATATTCTTCTCCATTGTATACTTCACTTTTTCCTTTAAACTTCTTTTATCTTCAATGTGATACTGAGTTCTTGTCACCGGCTCCCAGATGTAAGAAGTCTTAGTTTCACTATTCCATTTTGCTGATGACAAATCCCATCCGTTTTTCTTCATGTCTCTCCACCACGACCAACCTCCATGAACAGTTCCATTTATCTTTTCCGCTACCATCCAGAAGTCATCATTCGGATTCTTTGGTGGTACCACATTGTTCCAATATCTCCCACTAAACGCGAAAATCATTACTAGACGATTAGGTTTTTGCGTCACACAGCTATAGTGTCTCATCGTATCATCCACATTTCGCTTCGTATCATTTGGGTGCCAAGAAAACAATGGAGATGTTGGGCCGGTCAAGTGATTGTGATCAGTGTTAAACCAAGCACAGTAATAATGAGAGATATCCAGATTCAAAAAGTCAACACTCTTCAAAAGTCTCTCGTAATCCATTGCTGACTTGGTTTGCGGAAATAGGACACAAATAACATAAGACCGTGTTCTTCCAGAAGTCTCCGCTAAAACGTTCAAATGCTCTCTTACAGATTCGCACAATTGGATCAAGTTTTCATTTTCTGATGATGAATTTGGATCTGGCCATTCGACGTTGACCCCGTCCAACTCATGTGTCTCAATGAAGTTGGTGATTGCTTTACTGATAAATCTGGAACTGACGAAAATATACAAAAATAATTATTTTATCATGCTTACTTTCCATTATTCCTAATCACATCAGGAGTAAGGTCCTTCACACTGATCATTTTCATGAGCTCAAATCGTCCCGCTCTCTTTACCACCACTTTGAAAACTGGTTCATTTTCATCATACTCCAATTGTATTTTGTTTTCTTCTTCCGAATACCAAAAAGAAGAGAAAATGACATGAGTAAGTTTTGATAGTTGAGATTCGGTAAGTTCTCCACCATAATTCAGCCGGTAAAATCCCACTACCTTTTTCTCGCATCTCTCTGAAAATTGCAAAATGTTTTATACTTTTTAGCACTGATTTTCCTTATTATCTGACTTGACCACTTTTTCATAACCTGCCCAGATTATGTGAGACAACGCAAGTGCAATAATACACAAAATTGCACTCAATATCAGCCCCAGAAGGAAGTACTTTGATCTTTCGGTCCTCCTAAAAAATCAGGAGCATATGAGAATTCTTTGAATCTTTTCGACTTACGTATTCTGAGGACGATAGTATCGAATGAAAGGGGTGCCTTCATAACCAGTGTTTGTCATTTGGAAAGAGAAAAGAAATAGATAGTGAAAAATGCGTGTCACTTTATATGAGATATCTATCAAAGGAAGCGATATCGTGTGACTAGGAAATTCGAAGGTTATGATAAGGAACAATATTTATCATCGTGCTAGTATAGATAAACAAGAAGGTGATTCATTTCCAGAGAAAAACTATAAATTTCGCTTTGTGTACTCCTCGTGGACAATTGGGAAGACGGCACGTCACCAAAAACGTACGCAGTGTTTTCAACAGAACAAAAATGGGTCGAAGAAAATGTATTAAAAATTTTTTCCGATTGATATACGAAGTTAAGGAATTTTCCACCTAGTAGTTGACATTTTTGTTGATCAATAAATAAGTAAAATGCAGGTTAAAAAAACTTACAGTGGGCTTGGTCGATGGAGAATTTTCTACCGGTCCGGCCGGCCCGGTTTTTTTAGGAACAAACATTTTCCAGTTATTTTTTGTTAATTTTTTCAAAAGCGTATCTTGACCGAATGGAAGCGACATTTGGAAACTCACTCGTTTTATTCAACATTGCTTCCAGATCTTGATGCCTAATCTAGATTACATTACTTCAAGTCATAACAGTATTTTGTGGGTTTATGCTTTTATTAAGAAATATTTTTCCGACCGGATATTTTTGATAAATAGAATAATGTATAAATGAACCAAAAAAACAATTATTCAGTGCAGTTATATTTAACCGATACATCATATTTCCGCGGGCACAATCCTCCCTTTGCCAAAACATTCAAAAGTGTGTCCTCCTCATCGTCCTCACTGGTTGACCAGACTCCAACTCCGCCAATATTCTTTTCTATTGCATACTTCACTTTTTCTCTCAAACTTCTTTCGTTCTCGAAGTGATACTGAGTTCTTGTCTTTGAGTCCCAGATGTATGGAGTTTTAGATTCATCGTTCCACGATGCCCGCGAAACGCTCCATCTTCTTTTCATCTCTCTCCACGGCAGAAAACTTCCTTCAACTGTCCCATTGATTTTTTCAGCAACCATCCATAGTGTATCCTTTGGTTCTTTTGGTGGTATCACTTTATTCCAATATCTCCCACTAAATGCCAACATCATTACTAGGCGACTTGGCTTTTTTGTGAGACAACTGTAATGGCGCAAAGTGTCATCCACATTTCCAATCATTTTGTGTCCAGAGTATAAGGGGGATGCAGGGCCAGTCAAATGATTCCATTCAGTTCGATACCAAGGCTCATAATAGTGGGTCACATCCAAGTTCAGAAAATCGACACTTTTCAGTAGTCGCTCAAAGTCGCCCACAGGCTTGGAATGTGGACATTGAAGGCTAATCACAAATGGGCGTGTTCTTCCTGAAGACTCCGCCAAGCGATTCAAATTTTCCCTGATCTTTTCGCAGAACTTTATCAAGTTCTCCCAATCCGCTGGTGTTGCTGGACTAACCCATTCAATATCGACACCGTCCAATTGATGAGTATCGATGAAGGAGGTTATAACTTCGCTGATCCGCCTGAAACTGACAAGAGTATAATTTTAAAAATGTGATTTTTTTACCTTCTATGATTTAAAATCATTTTTAAGTTGAGGCCTCTCATGCTGAACATTTTTATGAGCTCAAATCGCTTTGATTCTTCTAATGCCGCTTTGAAAACAGGCTCTTCTTTATCATTGCCATGTATTATTTTCTTTTCTTGCTCAGAATACAAGAATGAAGCAAATATCACATGCGTGAGTTTTGACAACTGAGTTTCCGTCAATTCTCCTTCATGCCACAAACGATAAAATCCAACAACCATTTTCTCACATATCTCTGAAATTATAGCTCGGTGATAGGTTTGTTTGAGAAAAACAGTTTACCTGTAGGCTTAATCGTGCTTCCATAGCCTTCCCAAACAATATGCGACAGGCCAAGGGCAGCGAAACAAATGAGTGTGCTTAGGAAAAATCCGAAGAAGAAGTATTTTGCTTTCCCGACCCTCCTGAAAACAAATAGATAAATATGGATTATATGAAATTTCATTACTTACCGATTCGAAGGACGATGATTTCGGATAAAAGGTGAACCTTCACAATCAGTACTAGTCATGTAAAAATATGGAGAGATAGACACACACTGGATAAAAGAAAGTATACCTTTATATAAGACAATTCCTTCCTTGATAAGATCTTATCAAGGAAAGAATCTTTATCTTGTGACTAAAATATCTGAAGGTTAATATAAGGAATATTGTTTATTATCTTGATAGTAAAGATAAACAAAATAATGAGTCATGACCAAAAAAAAGTTGTACATTTTGCCTTTTGTACTCCTCGTGGAAAATTGGGAAGAAGGCATGTCACCGAAAATGTATGCAGTTTTATCAACAGAGCGCGATAAAAACATCGCAATATTAGCTATAATCTGATTTGCACGGCGCCCTCGGGCTCGGATCGAGATAGGGCGCGCTTGCAGCAGGGTAAAGATAGCCCTCCTCATTTTACACACTCTCTCGTCCACAAAGCCAGTTTTTAGCCGTTTTCAGCCGAATTTGCGACTTTGTTTGGAATTTTTCTTATAAAATTTGCAAAGAATTGAAAAAGATTCAGTTTGATATAAAAATCAAATTTTTTCATAAAAATTTCATAAAAATTTGAATCTTATATCAAACTAAATCTTTTTCAATTCTTTGCAAGTTTTATAAGAAAAATTGCGAAAAAAGGTCGCTAATTCAACTGAAAACGGCAAAAAACTGGCTCTGCGGGCGAGAGAGTGTGTGAAACGAGGAGGGCTATCTCTATCCTGCTGCAAGCGCGTCCTATCTCGATTCGAGCCCGAGGGCGCCGTGATTTGTGAATATTAAGTCGAAAAGAGCAGTCTGTAGCAGTCTATCATGCCGTTGGCGTTTGCAAACTTTGGTTATCTTTGAGTCCTGTTATTTTACGTATTTTTTGTTTTACTTCTGTTCTTGGAACTAATTAGCGGTCTTTCCCACAAGCGTTTTTTTCTGTTCCGCTACTTCTTTTCGGGCTGCTGAGGAAGTGAAGTTCTGATTCTTGTGATTTCCCTTGTCCAAAGTTTTTAGCAAAGAATGGAACAATTCATAAAGTATGGTGGTGTTCAGTCCATCCCGTTGTATAACTGCAGGTAATTCATCATAGTGCTAGTGAACACCAAAATTATTTTGGCAAAATATTCACTTTACAGCGCCCACACTCCTGCAGAATGGACAAAAAGAGATGGGGTCCCTCGCCCAATTCTAGGTCTCGCAGAAGCCATCAGTGGATTTGTCATAGATTTGATCTGCGTTCCTATGCTCACCGTAATGTTAGAAATATCTTACTTCAAACTGTCTTGCTACAAGATCATGTCCCTCTTGGCAATAGTGGATATATTTTCCATCATCATCGGTTGTATGCTCACAGGATGGCTTGCTTATCACGGTGCCGTATTTTGCTCCTACCCTGAACTAATATTCCTGTGTGGTGTGTCTGCGAAAAGTCTATGGTGTTGCTCCTGCATTATTGCTCTGATTCTAGTGAGCAATCGGTTATGTGACCTACTTTTTCCGCGAGTTAGCAAATTTTTGTTCGATGGAAACCGAACGTTTTTCATTTTATTCTTGGCCATACTGTATGCCTTATACTTTGCATTCTTCAATACTCCAGTACTATTTACATCGAAACTTCATTCCTGGTTTTTCGACCCAATGATATTTGAAGGGAGAGGTTCGGACTATGAAAATATTCCCATTGTTTACAACAATTTTTTGGTGGTCTTTGTCACTTGTTTTTTGTATATTGTGTTTTGTTTTGTAGTAGGGTCAAAGTTGAAGAATGTGAAGACAAGCTCGGATTCTTTCAAAGCTGTAAGTATGGTTTTTTTTATTTTCTAAAAATCATATTTTTTCTTCAGAGCATTCAAATTCTCTTCCAATCTGCTTTGATATGTGCGGTTAACCTTTTGGCTTCGATGATCTATGTTAGTATGAATTACATCGAAGTTCCTGTTTGGCTAATTATCACTGGAAATTTCTCATGGCAACTTGGAAATTGTGCTCCAGTTATTATCTATTCGATGTTCAATACAACTATAAGAAATGGAGTCTTGAGGAAGTTTGGGATGAAGTGAGTGTGCTATCGCGCCGCCGTCTGTTGTCAGTTGAGTTTAAAGGCGCAAGGAGTAATTTCAGACGATATCTCGTTAGGCTCGAAAAATGCGCCATCGCCCGAGAAAGCGCACTTTGCGTCAATCAGTTCCTCGTAATATTAGGTTGGCCCGAAAGTTTTTGACCATACTTGTTTCGTCGTCTAACTTTCTTTGAAATGGAGTCAGAGGGAAACCGATTTAGTAGTGAATAATCAAGACTCTTGTATTGTCAGTCTTGATAATCTCCAGTATTGAAACCTCTCTCATAATGAATAGCAGGCTTGTCACCAGACCCGTACATTTTCATGGTTCAAACCATGTGAGTTCCACTGCTCATATCTTCATTCAGAACAAAGTTCCCGATAAGGTTCTATGATATGTTGATGTACCACTCTTTTTCATTGGATGACAGTTAAAATTAATAATTGAGAGACTACTAGATTAGAGATGTTGTTCAAAAACGATGAAAAACGGAAAAATGAGTTTTTTCGTTGAATTCTCGAGACTTGTTAGTGAAACTTTACTGACACAATTTTAGTATTATTTGAAACTTTTATGCAAAATTTCAGTCATATCAAAGCCGATTCATAGTTTTTAAATCAAAAAGTGTGTTTTTGGCTAATTTTGAGAAATCCTGCTTTTGCGTTCAAGTGTAGCTCCTACTGCTAAAACTGCACGCATTTGTCTGAATTTTTCAGAAAGAACAGTAATGATGTTTTTCTCTTTGCGTGTCAGTTTTTGAGTGATTACATCAATTTATGAAGAAACCCCAAGCACTCGAACATTGTTTATGTCCAAAATGACGGTTCGACATTTTCCGCTCATAACTTGATGCAAAAGTTAGGCACACCTATGAAAATATGGCGACAAATAACTCTATCTTAGTCCATTGTATCCCACAAAAAATTAATTCTAATCACTTACCCTTCTTCTCGCGCGGGGGGATTAATGTATGGTCAAAAACTTTCGGGCCAACCTAATATGATGCCACATTTTTGGTGCCCGACGAGATATCGTCTGAAATAACTCCATGCGCCTTTAAACCCAACTGACAACAGACGGCGGCGCGATAATATGTCTTTGCAACCATTTTGTATGTTACTTTCAGAAAACGTTGAATCCAAAAAAATCAATAAGCTTGTCAAAATCATCTGTTATTATTGTTAAAACTAATAATATCTGATTTTTGTGATGAGCAAATTTGAATGGACAAACATTTTTCACATTGTCCTGATCACAGTGTCCGCCATAATCTCACCTTTTGAGATTGGTGTTTTCATTAATTTCTTCATTAAAAAAGTTTCTAAAAGTTGCATATGCGAATAAATAAATCTGACATTTCATGAAGATTTCAATGCGAAAAAAGGAAAATTACAAGATTCGGATAAAAACTGTATTTAGCGGGACTTGGGTGCGCTTCTCCTAGCTAACAATTCTGAGCAGAGCGCGCATGTATCGCAGTTTACGTGGGATCACAGATTGGCGTAGGCTCCACTCGATTAAAAAATCTTAGGCCTGGAATCAAAATTGTAAAACCAAAGCGAAAATTTAATTCTTACGAGTTTTTCCTTTCCCCATCGTTAACTTCCACACGGCTTCCCGATATGGTCGATGCACAATGAGTAACGTAATACTTTCCAATAATCCATGCATGGCAATACCTACAATTGCAGCGTTCATCGTACTTTGATAGTATCCATAGAAAATCTCATTCATGAGTATCACACAGAAAATAATGAGAAACAACGTCATCGGAATCAGAGTTTGGATAGTGATACCCACTAAAAATTTTCGCTGATTTTTTTGAGTCTCCACAGAAATTGCATGAGATGGAGCAATACATAAATAGTATACTGTACATCCGACGTGGAATAGAATATGGAGGGTACCGTGAATAACAACAACTGGGAAATGGACTCGAATCGCAAAATGGAACACGTCCACATCGTCAAAAATAACTAAGACATCATTAGTGAAAAATTCTTTTGTTGGACAAGGTTCCAGGTCCAAACTCCTGATTTTTGCTGTTTCCTGATACGAAGGAATATACCAATAATACACCATAACAGATAAATTAATCAATAACAGCAGTCCGTAATAGCAAATTTTTGACGAGGTTCTTCGGATTCTGAACCGATTTCCAACGAGATGAGCACTCCGACGTTCGAATATGAAGACGTAGGATGATAACATAACAATTCCTGTGAAGCATCCAGTGGTAAACTGGGCAATGTTTGATACTCCTATCTTGCTGAACAGGCCAACGCAAATAACACTCCGATTGCGAAGAAGTATGTAAGGGGTGGAGAAAGTGCAGACTTGAATATCGAGCAACGTACAGCTGAAATTTTGTAGTTGGAAACCGAGAAAGAGCACAAAAAATGCGTCAGACTGCCGAAAGAGTTTCAAGGTATGAGAATCTAAACACGAGGTTTGCGTCAAGGCGCAAAATCAGCGCCAAGTCACTGAAATTTTGTTGGAACACAACGCGTCAAAGCATTCAAACTTGACCCACAAAAAATGATTCACCAACAATGGCGTTTTCATTGACTTCATCACATTTGGAGTTTTTGCTAATATAATATAAGCAGCAAGAATTTGAAACGGAAGTGCAAAAATCTGGCAAATATGACAGTAAAATGCCAAACCTTTCCCAGATGCCAAAAAACTATAAGTGATATCACAATTAGAGTAGTTAGTCGCATAATATACTTCGAGAGGAGAAGTCATATTGATATTCCACAAAAAGGAAATTTTCGGCCCTAGTTTAGGGACGCAATGACAGGTGAAAATAAAAGAGTACAAAATTGAAGGAATTCAAGAAAGATGGAAGCAGATGTAAAATTGTTCGACGTGGAAGACTTGGAGGAACCAATACGTCCAGTTGAGGAGGGCAGAAGGGCAGACCGACAGAATATTGTGAAACATCCGAAGGAATCCAATGCACCATTCTAGACAATTGCAGTTCTTGCTGTGCTTGGAACTGAGATCTTGTTGAAATGCCTAGAAGCTGAGATAATCGTCTTCAAAGTAACCACTAGAGGGCTCTTGGAACCACTTTAAAGGCTCATAACTCGCTTTGAAAAAATATATAGTCAACTTAATTGTGAGAACAATCCCCACAAAATAAAATAATTCTCTTCCGATTTTTCCCACCAGACCGACGGACCCCGGCCCGGGCCTGGCCGAGAAAATGTTTGCTTGCCCAGCCCGAGCACTCAAATCACAAGTATGACTTTTGATGATTCATGAGACCAAGAACTTTCCAAAACTGGTCCTGATCTTTTCCAATTTCGTTTACATGTCTCCCGGGTCTATTTTTGATTGGTCTTTTAACCCTTTTTAGATTGAAAAGCCATCCAATCAAAAGTTGATACCCTTTTCTCCGCACCCTTGTTTTGACCAAATGAGTCTAGCAAGTAAGTAGAGGCATATTTCTCTCATTGGAAACCTTCCTACAAAATATGGATGTTATGACAGATCTCAAATATTTCTTCGTAAGTCTTTGAGAAAAAATAGCATCGTGATATCTTGAATTTTCAGCTGCTCGCAGAAGTTCCTCCAGCTTCCAAAGGTATATTTTACTATGCTGTTATCATATTTTTTGTGTTATCCATCGTTGCCTCCACTATTCTTACAGGAGCATTTTTAGCGCTTTTGGTGCTGCTGTGGGATCATTTTAAGACGGTAAGATTTCAAATTTGAACTACTCTTTCAAAATTTGAAAACACGTTTTCAGATCAAATACTACTGGTTTTTGGCTCAGCTAACCATTTCTGTCTTTATCCTCTCCACATTAAACCTAATTGTTAACGCCCCCGCAACTATGTTCTCCTGGATAACAAGAGGCTTTGTGGCTTCCGAACTCTATGCAGCACTTTCCTATACAATGGACTACCTTCACTATGCAATATTGTTCTCGAACTTGATCATAGCAATCCAACGATTTTCGGTGTTTTTCTTCCGTCAATCCAGAGTTTTTGAGTCGTGAGACACCCACCCAAAAATCTTAATCAACACCAGTTTTCCAGTTATTTCATCTACTTCTGGCTCATTTTAATCTGGCTCATGCCATGCTCCATCATGTACGTCATGGTTTCAAATCAGTGCAAATACGTTTACACAACACAAGCTAAGCAATTTTTTTTTTTATGTGAAATTTCGAATGGTTTTGTGGACTTGCCTGAACCAACATGGATCAAGGCTATGGAATTGATTTTGCAGTTTGGGATTCCAATTTTCATATTTTTGATCTACTTGGCTATTTTAGTCAAAATTGTTGTGATGAAAAAGGCGGCTCTGAATAAGCAAGAAATGCGGGTTTTGATACAAGCGATAGTAGTTTTTGTTTTGTTTCAGGTAAGTTGAAGAGGTTGACATTTTTCAAAATGTGGTCTTAATTTCGGCTCCGAGACATTTCGCAACAAGTCGTTTCGAAACTACGACGTTTCGCAACTACAACATTTCGCTACTGGTCACGTGAAGTGGACTAGTTTATAGAGTTGCGAAACTACTGGTTGCGAGATATCCAGTTTCGAAATGTTTTGGTTGCGAATTGTCGCGGTTGCGAAATCGACGTGAGTTGCGAAATGTCGTAGTTGCGAAATGACTAATGGTGAAATGTCCCAGAGCCTTGATTTCAGATTTCTTCTACGATTTTCATCTATTGCCAAACTCATATTTTCGAGTTGTCCACTGCTTTCATCATCAAAAGACTTATCAACGCGGTAAACTTAATCCTAACACATTTTTCTATCGAAAAATAATTTTTTTAGTCAGAAATTTTTGCTGGCGCCGCCACACCATGCTTCTCTTTCTTTACTTCTAAGGAAATTCGAAAAATGCTTTCTACAAAAATCACTTCAATCAGCTCACAAGGAAAACCGAACACTATTGGAAGGAGGAAATCTACACTGGCGGAAATTGAAAGTTGAAATTTTTTTATTTTTGGTGGATAAAAATTTTTAGTGAATGAAAATCTGATTAAAAATTTAAAAAGTACAAGATATAAATTAATTGAAAATCTATGAAATTTTGAGTTCCCTTCTCCTCGAGGACTACAAAACCGTTGCAGAAACTTTAGAGATGACGTTTTTTTTAATCTTGGTCTCATGTTTTTCACGGTTTTCTCCCAATTGATTTTGACTCTTTGGATTAGATTAAAACACCTATTCTATAATAGTTTGATATAAAAGAAACACATTTTGTTCTAGTAACGGATACTATACGTTCGTTTTTGCTCCAGGAAAATGGACCCATGAAAATTTGTTTTTGTAAGTTTTTCCGCACAAAAACAACCAAAAGTTATCGCAATTTCAGTTCCTGGCAGAAGTGCCACCAGAGTCCAAAGGTTTCATTTATTATTCTGTTATCACTTTTTTCGTTGTTTCCATAATCGCATCTACAGTACTCACTGGAGGTTTTCTGGCTCTTTTGGTGCTATTATGGAATCAGTTCAAAACGGTGAGAAGCTTCAAACTTTGAATTCAAATTTCCCTCCACAAAATTGGTTTCAGATCAAGTACTACTGGTTCCTTGCCCAACTCACTATTTCTGTCTTCATTCTCTCTACACTAAATTCAGTTGTTAATGTTCCGGCAACAATGTTTTCATGGATTACAACTGAATTTGTATCTTCAGGTAACCTCGAAATTTAAAGGAGGACTCCGACCATTAACTTGTATTGCTTTAAATTACGAAAAAATGTGCGTAGATCGCAAAAATCATAATAAAAATTCTCAAAAAACACTCTAAATTCCGAAAATGGGTCCGATATGAGCTCAAAAATCGCAGAAGTTGTATCCGGTGGCCGTGGTCGAGTTTCCCGAAAAAGGGAAAGGGAAACTGAGAGCAGTGATTGGCTGCCGCACAACTGCAAAAACGCTCATTGGCTGACTCCGTCCCTTTTTTGAGAATCTCGGCCACGGCCACCGGATACAACTTCTGCGATTTTTGCTCATTTCGGAGCCATTTTTCGGGATTTTAGAGCGATTATTGAGCATTTTCATCATGATTTTTGCAATTTACCCACATTTTTACTTATTTTAAAGTAATAAATATTTTTAGTCGAAAGTCCCATTTTCAGATCTGTTTGCCGCACTTTCCTATACAATGGACTACCTTCATTACGCTATTCTGTTCTCAAATCTGGTCATAGCGATTCAACGATTTTCAGTGTTCTTTTTTCGACAATCTAGAGTTTTCGATTCGTGGGTGACATTTGAAAATTTCCAATTTACGTTACAATTTCAAGATTTTTCATCTACTTTTGGCTAGCTTTAATCTGGCTCTTGCCATGCTCCATTATGTACGTCATGGTCTCAAATCAGTGCAAATACATATTCACGGATATAGTAAAACACTTTTTTTCTAAAGTGCGAAATTTCAAAAGGGGTCGTTGATCTACCTGAACCTACATGGATTAAAGTCCTAGAACTGAGCTTGCAATTCGGAATCCCGTTAGTTATATTTTTGATCTACCTGGCCATTATATTCAAAATTGAGATAATGAAGAAAAATACATCTCTAAATAAGCAAGAAATGCGAGTTTTGGTTCAAGCAATAGTGATTTTTGTTTTGTTCCTGGTATATCAAAATTACCAAATTTTTAAAGAAATATATATTGTTCCAGGCATCTTCCACAATTTTCTTATACTGCCAAACAATATCTTTCAAATTGCCCACTGCTTTTATCATCAAAAGACTTATTAACGCGGTAACATTTTTTCAAACATGTTAATTTTTGAAAACTCAATTTTGCAGTCGGAAATATTTGCTGGAGCCGCTACACCATGCTTTTCATTTTTCTTATCCACAGAAATTCGAAAAATGTTATCCAACAAAATAACTTCTATTAGTTCCCGAGGCAAGCCTAACACTAGGGTCAGAAATTCTACTTTGGCGGAAATCGCTAACTAATTTTTTTTCATTTCTTCGAATAACAAGACTTGAAAGCTCAGCAAGATTCATTCAAAATGCAAAAAAAAGAAAATAATTAAGACAAAAAATGGGAAGGGCAGTTTTGAAATCGACTAGATTTAGATGAAAGTACCACAGCCTTATATACAAAAAATGGTGAGAAAATTTTTTTCAAAAGAAAAAGAAAAAACATTTTAGGGAAAATTGGAATTTTAGGAGGAAAAAATTAACAATCAAAGGAGAAAAATCAAGAAAAGGGCAGCAAAATTTTCGAGATTTTTCGAGCCTAGATGGTACAAGAAATCCTAAAAGGGCAGCAATTTTTAGAATCTCTTTTTGAAAACTTTGATTTCGAAAAATGAGACTTTGATAGGGCAGCAATCTATCAAAACTTCAAATTATTAGGATCAGATTCAACCAAAAATTTCCAAAAATTCCAAACAAAAAAGATCATAACTAGAAAGCTAAGGTACTAGAACAAGTAAAGCGTTTTTTTTATAATCAGAGAAATTGAGCGGGAAAATGATGGGCGGCAATTTGAAAAATTATGAGAAATTAGGGGGAAAATCAGCGGGATTTCAAAATTAAACAAAAAAATGAAAGAAAAATGACTATAGGAGCAAATTGGAGAAGGCACTTATGAGAAAGCATGTATTGAAAAAGACTACTCGTTTCCATGGTATCGATTTTGAAGATTGACTCATTTTGATTACTGTAGATGTATCGATAGATGACGATTGATTATGTGCATTTGAGAAGATATTGGGTGTGTTTAGCGACCTGAAAACGAGGAATTATTGCCAAGGGAGAGTGGGGTTAGCGGGGGAAAATGGAGATTTTTAGGTCGAGCTGGCTTTGGGGATTACCATCAAGCGGAAAGCTTAGAAATATAGAGAATTGAAACGTGCTCGGATAAAAATTTGGCATGAATAGAAGTGGATTGGTGAAAAAAATTGATGCCATGCGTTTGCATTTTTCATAATTTTTAGATAGATTTTTTCTCAGCAAGGTTTCAGCAGGTTTCGTCTCTTTTCTCTTTTTCTCCAGTTTCCAAAAAGACAGTTTGATCTACGCACTGAGAGTGAGCTTGGCTTGCGACGTGGCGGCTCCCTTATCGTTGCGGATGACAATCTGGTACTCGCCGGCGCTGTCCTGCGTGACGCGAGCCAACTCGAGGATGGCGCGTTTGCTGTCCCGAGAGATCTGAAAACAAGTTAGTTGGTTTGATGTAAATTTTTATTTAGATTCTTTTTGCAGTTGGAAATTTTTCGATAGCTCCAACTGGAACCGAGTTATGAGCGATTTAACGAGGTCAGAGACGCAGAGAAACAAGAGTTCTCTGCGTCTCTCGCTCTCTTACTTGCCACAAAACGAGAGAAGCAGATAGGTAGATACTCTCGCTTCTGTGCACTCTAACCCTCTCTTTTCTCACCTTGACATTATTCGACGCGGAGATTGGTTTTCCCTTGAATTGCCAGGTGACGCTTGGCTCCGGATTTCCATCAACCTCAGCGCTGAACTTCACAGTATGCCCTTGTCGGGCAGAGATGTCGGAGAGCTTTGCCAAAAAGTGTGGAGCATCTGCGGCGGCCTTATCCGTTGACTGATAAGCGGCAGATCCACCACGAGAGATCGTTGACTTGGCGATTCTTCCGGAGCGTGCTGGAAAGAGACATATGTCGTGGAACTGGTAGTTTGAGAGTACTCATGGTGAACAAATTTAGACTAAAACTTAGTACAAGAACGAAAAAATAAACTCACGAGTCAAGACAAGATTCGCCACTGACGACGCCTTTCCAGCTGGATTGCTAGCTTCCACCTTATACTCCGCCACATCTTCACTCTTGGCTCCAGATATCCTGAGGATGGCTTCTCCCTTGGATTGCGAGATCTCATACCCGTCGGAATGCTTGACTGGCTCGTTATTTCTGTACCACCGGATCGTTGGCTCTGGGAATCCGGAGAACTTGGCACTGAACTGAGCCCCTTTACCCTCGTCCACCACGATTGGTTGAATTTGGGAAGTGAATCTTGGTGCTTCGTAGCGTGGTCCCTCCTCGGCTCCCTTTCCGGTCTTCTGAAGGTTGACGTTGAGTCGGGCCTTGCACCGAGCTTCTCCTGCACCGTTCTTCGCCACGATCTCGTAAATACCAGCGTCAGTTGGTAGGATGCTGGCGAATTTGAGCTTGTAGGCTCCGCCCTCCTCGACGACCTGGAATCGGTCGTCGTTTGGAAGGGGTTGTCCGTCCTTGAACCATTGGATTGTTGGTTTAGGCTCTCCTCCGATCTGGCATGAGAATTCGGCTGGGCCGTTCTGTTGAATTCGGAGATCGTTGAGACGGGCGGTGAAGTCTGGGGCCTTTCCGGTGGTGGATGGTGGTGCTACGGTAAGGTTGGCGAGGGACTCGACGGTTCCGGCGGCGTTCTCAAGTCGGACGGTGTATTCTCCGGCGTGGGAGTTCTCGAGACGTCCGATATGGAGGCTCGAGCTTGTTGGGGTGGTCGTGATCTGAAACTTTTTGGTTATTATCATATGCAACACTAGCAATGTGTGGTAAGGCAATGTAAGTACGCCAGAACTGACGATAAAGAGATCTACATAGACAGTGGACCTACATACGTAAGCTACCCCAAAGTCTTTGGTCCTCGGTAAATATCTCCCATGCTCACCTGTGACCTGAACGTGCTCTTGATTTCCTTTCCATCCTTCAACCATGTGACCTTGATTGGTGCGGCTCCAGCGAACTCAATGACAAACTTGGCAGCCTTTCCGAGTTCTCCTTGGAGTGGCTTGAGTTGTTGGGACAGCGTTGGTGGTGCTTGCTTGGATTGTCCGATCTTGGTTGGTTGAGGCTGAAAAAGCAAGATTATTACAGGTCATAAGCACAACGTTTGTCGGAGAGAGGGCTTAAACTAGTGCTATTGCTATCAAAAAATGCATACAAGAGAAGACAACGACATTCAGAAGTATAGACAGACAAAACATTCTCAAAAGTTCAAGAAAACATGCCAACCCGAATCATATGAAATCCAATGACTCGCTCTCTCCGTGGACTCCTTGGACTATACTCCAACCGTTGCACTTGTAGAAATTCGTCAGCTCCTGTATCCACATTCAAGTACACCTAAACACAATCACATACAATAAGACAGAACAACAACAAGACACAAACATCAGAAGACGATGACTCCTTGTGCTCTCGATAGGCCTGATAGGTGACTCTTCCTTGGTGAGACGAGAAGGAAGACGTGTACTCTTCAGAAGCTCCCAAATCATGCGAAATGGAGGAGTGGGAGATTTCAGAAGTTGAAAAGTTGGAAGTGGAGGAGTTTTCAAATCGGGCGGTTTTCGAGGACTTGGAAATACTCTGCAAGAAACATTCAAAATGCAGACACACAATACAATCAGTTATTATGAAGTGCAAGCCAAACACATGTTAGTACATAGACGTATACAATACCTTGTTACTGATTCTGGTTTCCTCGATGACTGGCTTCACTACGGCTGGAGTCTCCTTAAGATCCTTCTCACGTTCCACGGTGAAGTGTTCACCCTTGGGTCCGGCCTTGGGGAGTTGTTGGGTCTGTAAAGGGGTGTTCACGATGCTTGTGGAGGAATTTGGGTTGTGAAGGGATTTGTGGTGCGATAAGCATGAAGTTAGGATGAATCTGGTCCATCCTAACTTTCTCAAAATAATAAAAACACTTCCACTCACCTTCAACTGTACTGTATCCTTATGCACAATTGGCTCCTCCTTCGGCTGTTCTGGTTTCTGTTGGATCTCCTTGATCTTGGCCTTCTCTGTGGTCAACTTCACTCGTTCTCCAGCTTCAAGATCCTTTCCTCTCGTTGGCTTAGCGGTCTTCAGCTTGACTTGATCTCTAGCAGGAACGTCCAACTCTGGTGGTGGTGTTGGCAACTTCTTGAATCGACCTTCATCGGCTCCTGGCAACTTGGACGCTCCCTCTTGTCCGGCCCAGTCTGGGCGTTCCCATCCGACTTCCTGTTGCTCTTTCTCCGGCACAGCCTTGAGGTTGACTCTCTCCATCTCTTCGACTGGTGGTTGATATTTCTCCACCTTTCCAGCCTTGAGGTTCACCGGCTCCAACTCCATTCCCTTGAATTGTGGCTTCTGGAGCTCCACATACGACAACTTGTTGTAGAATTGATCGTCGCGTGGGCGAGTGAACTTCTGAATGAGCTCTTGTGACTCAAGTGGCTCGATTGGACTTTGGGCTCTTTCCACATGCATGAGTTTTTGGGCGTCTGGTTTTGGAGCGGCTTCAAAGGCTGGTCCGAGGGATCCAAGGGTGTCGCGTTGCCATTGCAACTCACGCTCACGGAGCTCTTCGGATGTCTTGAAGTTGGCTGGACGGAGCTTGGCTTGTCTGAAGTCGTCGTTCTGGAAGATGTCGAGGGTGGCAGTGGAGATGGTTTCGCCTTCGGTGTTTCTAGCGATTGCCACGACTTCTCCGGCATCCGAGATTCTAGACTTGCTAACGGTGAGGTAGTGGAGTCCGTCAAAGTTGAGCTTGAAGCGATGTCCGTGAAGACATTGGTTCCCGTTGATGTACCAGGTAACCTTTGGTCTTGGATAACCTGTGACAGCGCACTCGAATCTTGCTGGTTGATTTTCGGTGACTTGAAGATTTCTGAGTGGGATCGTGAACTGTGGTGGTTGCTTCTGCTTTGGTTGCGCGGCGTTTCCTTGTTCACTCCAGTAGATGTTCTTATTATCCTTCTTCACACTGCTCACTCTCAATCCTTGTGGCATCTGGCTGTCAGTGATGACATGGGAAGCTCCTTGGCAAGCCAACTTGACGCTGATCATAGCTTGACCATGACGGTTAGTGGCCACACAGTGGTACTCTCCAGTGTCATCTGGAAGAGCGTAGAGGAGATCCAAGCAAGCAAATCCAAAGTCGAGGGTGGATCGGAAGCGATGTCCGAGGAGGACTGGTTTCTTATCCTTGAACCATTCGACCTTGAGGTATGGGTCGTTGATTGGGGCGACTTGGGTCTCGAAGCGACAGAATTCTCCTTCCAAGACTCCGATGTTCTGGAGTTGTGTGCGGAATTCTGGAGCACGCTTGTCGCTCTCATTGTAGATATCTTGGGCAGTAAGTTGAAGCTTAGCCTGGGAGTGTTGCTTGAAGTGAGATTCAAGGGAGTCTTGTTGGTTTCCATGGGTCTGGGAGGTGTAGTCGAGGGATGGTCTTGGAAGTACGGTAAGCTTGGTCTTGGATCTTGCCTCTCCCTTATCGTTAATGACCACCAACTCGTAGTCTCCATTGTCTTCTGGATAAGCGTAGAGGATGTCCAAGCTGACGAATCCGAACTCGAATGTTGGCTTGAAGCGTGAGGCTTCTGGAAGTGGAGCACCGTTTCTGAGCCATTCGACACGAAGACGTGGGTCGTTAATTGGGGTGACACGGCATTCAAGATGGATCGAATCTCCTTCAAGAATGTTTTCGACACTTTCGACGAGTTGTTGAACAACTTGTGGGGCGTCGATCTGGGTGGCAGACTCCACAGCGACTTGTCCGACAGAGGTGGCGGATCCCTTTGCGTTAGTGGCAACGCACTTGTACTCTCCGGCGTCAGCGGCAATGAGATGCTTGATGAGAAGTGTGGCAACTCCGAACTCGTTGGTGCAAGAGATACGGTTGGAGTATGGGATTGGATGTCCATTGTGCTCCCATTGAACTCTGAGGGTTGGGTCTCCAATTGGCTCCAAGACACAAACAAAGGCGGTGGCATCAGCCTCGTTGAGTTGTCCGAGGTCAGTAAGATCTTGAGAGAAAGTTGGTGCAGGGTAGTCCACAGCTGGGAGGTTGAGATCCTCCTTCGGTCTGTGGATCCAATCCTCAAGCTCAGTGATTCTCTCCTTGCGTTGAGCTGGGCTCTGCCATTCGTACGAGATACCTCCACCTCCGACGACCTTGATTTCAGTGGACACTTCATCGGAGCCGTGTTGGTTGGTGGCCTTGCAAGTCCAGGTTCCAGAGTCTTGTGGCTCGGCTGGGGTGAGTTGAAGCACCACAAATCCGAAATCGTGGATGACCTTCATTCTGTTAGTGTGCTTCACTGGTTGTCCGTTGTGGAACCATTCGATCTTCAGACGTGGATCGGCAACTGGGGTGACTTGACACTCAAGATGAGCTTGTTGTCCCTCTTGCAACTCTGGTGGTCCAGCAAGAGCAGAAGTGAACTTTGGTGGTCCATGATCAGCGTCTGGAGCATCTTCGCGTGCTGGTCTTGGTGCTTCGATCTCAGCGATTCTTCTTCCAGCGTTGGCCATTCTCTCTGGGAGCTGGGTAGCACTGATGATTCCTTCCTTTGGTGAGCAGGTGAGCTTGGTGGAGGTGACAGCCTCTCCAATTCTATTGACAGCGCGGCAGGTGTACTCTCCGTTGTCTTCTGGGTAGGTTGGGCTGATCTCAAGGACGACGTATCCGAAGCTGTTGATGGTCTTGATGCGGGATCCGTTCTTGAGTGGTCTTCCGTCATGATACCATTGGACTTGAAGTTGGTTATCATTCACTGGCTCATAGCGAGCAGTGAAGTGAGCACGGCCTCCTTCCTCAGTCTCCACTGGGGCAGAAAGTGGCTCGATGAACACTGGAGTAGCCTCCTTCAGTTCTTGCTCCACCTCCTCTGGACGTCTTCTGAGGTTGTCCTCCAGAATCTCAACTGCCTTGGCTTTCTGCTCATTTTGTGGTTGAAGAATGAGTCCGGAGCTCTCGGCGACTTGGAAGCTAGTGGATGTTGAGGCGTCTCCGTTGCGGTTAGAGACACGGAAAGTGTATTCTCCGGCGTCGTGTTTCAGAAGATGTAAGATATCCAAAACAGCGAAGCCGAAGTCGTGAACCATCTTGTAACGGTTAGAATGGAAGATTGGTTGACCATCCTTGAGCCATTCGACCTTGATGGATGGGTCGGCGACTGGGGTGAATTGAGTTTGAAGATGGGCACTTCCTCCTTCTTCGAGGGCTCCTTGGACTTGAAGAGCGTTGACGATGACTGGCGCTTCAAATTCTTGATCCGGACGCTCTTCTGGAGCTGGCTTTCCGGCTTCAATCTGTCGGATTCTATCGAGTGACTGTGGTTGAAGAGAGTCATGAAGGATGACTTCCTTTCCTTGAACCGAGATGGTAGCGGTCGAGGAAGCTTCTCCAGCAGCGTTCTTAGCCACACACTTCCACTCTCCTGAGTCTCTTGGCTCAGTTTGAGCGATATCCATGATGACCCATCCAAAATCGTTGATCATCTTAACACGAGACGACGCAGACATTGGTTGTCCGTTCAGGAACCAACTGATGGTAAGAGTTGGATCATCCACTGGCTCAACAGTAGCTTCGAAGTGAGCTGGCTGGGTCTCAACCAATTCTCCTGGAGCAGAAAGTTGTTGGATGAAGCGTGGTGGTCCCTTTGGTTCTGGGTCGGCTTCCTCGAGTTTTGGCTTTGGAGCCTCGATTTCTTGGATTCTCTTCCAGCTCTCCTGGTGTTGAACGTCTCCAAGGATAGCATCCTTTCCGTGGCACTTGAGAGTGGCAGATGACACAGCTTCTCCTTCTGGGTTCCAGATGCGGAGTTGGTAGATTCCCTCGTCTTCTGGGTAGGTGTAGGCAATGTCGAGAGTGCAGATTCCAAAGTCTTGTTGAATAGCGTACTTGGATCCATGAGCAAGTGGAACTCCGTTGCGAATCCATTGAACTTGCAGTCTTGGATCGTTAACTGGAGTGATGAGTGCCTCGAAGTGAACATGGTCTCCTTCATTACATTCCTTATCATCAATCTGAGTGTTGATGGCTGGATGATCGTAGACTGGTGCTGGTGCATCTGGCTCTGCCTCCTTTGGAGCTTCAAGAATTTGGATTCTCTTCCAGGACTCCTCATGACGAGTGTCTCCAAGAATTGGTCCGGTTCCGGCGACTCTAATAGAAGCAGTCGACACAGCTTCTCCTTCGCTGTTGGAGATAGTGAGGGTGTACACTCCGTTGTGGTCCTCGTTGACAGATGAGATATCCAAAGTGGCCCAACCAAGTTCGTGTTTGGTCTGAACCAGTTGAGAGGCTCCAAGTGGCTGTCCGTTCTTCTGCCAGACGGCCTTGAGCTCAGAATCTCTAGCTGGTTGGAAGGTGGCCTCCAAGTGAAGTGGCACCCCTTCTGGAACATTTTCAGCGGACTCGAGTTGAGTGATGAAGTTGGGCTTCTCCTTCTGGATGACTTCTTCAATCTCCTCAACAATCTTTGGAGCCTCGAGCTCTTGGATTCTCTCCCAGGAGACTGGATGTTGAGAATCATAAAGGATCTTTTCGTATCCGGCGGTGGTGACAGTAGCGGATGTAGAAGCCTCTCCATGAATGTTCCAGGCACGGCAGGTGTAGACTCCGGTGTCATTTGGAAGGACATGAACAATGGTGAGGATAGCATTTCCGAACTCAAGTTCTTGACGGAAACGATTGGCATTTCTGAGTGGAGTTCCATTGAGGAGCCATTCGATTTGAAGAGTTGGATCTCCGGACGGCTCGACGAGTCCGTGAAGAGTGACTGTTTGTCCTTCTCCAACATTCTCATAGTTCTCAAATCCTTGAACCCATTGTGGCTTCTCGAATTCTCTTTCCGGAGCATCAAGTCTGGCATACTTGTCAATAGCCTCCAACTCTTGAATTTTCTGAAGAGACACAGGATGAGAAGTATCCAAAAGAAGACCTTCGGATCCTTGCACTCCAACATTGGCACTAGTGACAGCATTTCCGCTCTCATTCCATGCCTTGCAAGAGTAGACTCCAGTGTGTCTAGCGTAGACTGGAGCGATTCTCAGTGAGACACATCCGAAATCGTTGCTAGTTGAAATCCAGTTAGACTCCATAAGCGGTTGATCATTGAAGAACCATTGAACACGAAGATTTGGATCATTGACTGGAACCAAGCGAGCCTCAAGAAGAGCCACGGATCCTTCTGGAAGATCTCCAACGGATTGAAGTGGTTGGACGAACGATGGCTTCTCGTAGACTGGTCCTTCTGGTTCGGCTCCTGGAGCTCTTGGAGCTTCGATCTCTTGGATTCTCTGCCATGACTGAGCGTGTTGGGTGTCTCCGAGGATAGCGGCTCTGGTGGTGCATGAGAGCTTTCCGGTGGTACGGTCTTCTCCTTCGGAGTTCTTGACAACAACAGAGTACTCTCCGGCATCTTCTCCAAGGGTGTATTGCAGATCGAGGGAAACCAATCCGAAGTCGTTTCTGAGGATTCTTCTGGAGGAAGCTGACAGAGGTTGTCCATTGAGATACCATTGTACTGCAGTTCTTGGATCAGAGAATGGAATGAATTGAGCTTCGAAGTGAGATGGTTGGCCTTCAACGACGCCGTCCAAGCTGTGAAGCTGGGTGACAAACTTTGGTGGTCCATGCTTGACATCCGGTGCTTCCTCTCCTGGAGCTCTTGGTGCCTCAATGAGTTGGATCTTCTGCCACGATTGCTCGTGTTGAGTGTTTCCAAGAATCGATGCGTTTCCGCTGACGGTGAGTTGAGCTTGAACCTCAGCCTCTCCCTTTGCATTGCTGGCTTTGACAGAGTAGACTCCAGTGTCTTCTGGAATAGTGTGAGCAATGTCCAGGGAAATGTATCCAAAGTCGGTGGTCAACTTGAATCTGTTGGAGTTTCTCAGTGGCTGGCCGTCCTTGAACCATTGGATTCTAAGGTTTGGATCCGTCTGTGGTGTGACCTTGGTTTGGAAGTGAGCCGGTTGGAACTCAATTCTTTCAAGGCTCTCAAGTGGCTCGATGAATTGTGGAGCATCATGCTCAGCATCAGGTTGCTCTGGAGCAGCGGCCTTTGGTGCCTCGAGGACTTGGATCTTCTGCCAACTCTCTGGATGTTGTGAGTCGGTATAGATGGTTCCACGTGGAAGCACGGTGAAGTTGGCGACAGTCTTGGCCTCTCCAAGGGCGTTTCTAGCAACGCACGCCCACTCTCCGGTGTCTTGAGCGAAAGCGTAGAGGATGTCAAGGGCGACGTATCCGAAATCGTGACGAGTACGGAAGCGATGTCCGTTAGCAAGTGGCTGTCCATTTTGGTACCATTGCACGGTTAGCTGGTTGTCGTTGGTGGGCTCCACTTGGCACTCCATATGGATTGGGACACCTTCTTGAAGCTCTCCGAGAGATGAGTTCAATGGAGTTGTGAATGTTGGTGCCTTCTTCTCCGGCTCATCATCAACAGCCTCCATCTTTGGACGGTTCTCGATCTCTTGCACTCGTTGCCAAGAAGCATCATGCATGGTGTCGAGAAGAAGAGACTTGGTCGCGGCGCACTTGACGGTGCACGATGTGGCAGCTTCTCCGAATGCAGAAACAGCCTTACAGGTGTAAACACCAGAGTCCTCTCCATAGAGCGCCAGGATGTCAAGGTTGACGTAGTCAAAGTTTCTAGCTGGCATGAATCGGGAAGCTTCTGGAAGTGGTTGTCCGTTGCGAGTCCAGGTAACTCTCATTGTTGGATCGTTAACAGGGATCAAACGGCACTCCAAGCGGATAGCCTGTCCCTCTTGAGCATCATCCTTGTCAGCCAAATTCTCGGTGAAGGTTGGTGGCTGGAAGGTGAGCTCTGGAGTTGGCTCACGCTCATCGACGCGGTTCTCGATCTCTTGGATCTTGACCCAGGAGGACTCGTGGTGAGTGTCGAGGTAGATGTTGCGACGGGACTTGCACTCGAGGAAGATATCGGTTGTAGCTTCTCCAATGAGGTTGGTAGCTTTGCAGGTGTATGTTCCGGTGTCTTCTGGATGGACGTGGAGGAACTCAAGACCAACATAACCGAAATCGTGGATGGTGCGGATGCGAGAACCGAACATGAGTGGCTTTCCATCATGGAACCATTCGATTCTGAGACTTGGATCATTGATAGGCTGAACCACACAATCCATGTGAACCGATTGTCCTTCTTTGAGTGGCTCAGTTGGTCCGGTGAGCTGTTGGGTGAACACTGGTGGCTGAGCTGGTCCATCATCGTCGGATGGCTTGGCTGGTTGAAGTTGCTCCATTTCGCGAATACGACGGAGCGACTCTGGATGAGCAGTGTCGGACAAGATGGACTTGAGACGGTCGACTTGGAATTCACATGACGTTTCGGCGCGTCCGGCGGAATTGTACACCGCCAAAGTGTACTTTCCGCTGTCCTCGGCAATGATGTAGTCGATATCGAGGGAGACAAAGCCGAAGTCGTTGAGGACACGGTATCTGCTCGAGGCCTTGAGTGGGTGTCCGTTGAAGAGCCATTCGTACTGAAAATTAAAAATGATCATGATGTGTTTTTGAGTATTTCTGTTGTTATATCCTTTTAAAAGGCACATTTTTTAACAAACATTATACAAAATGTAACTCTTGATGAGATCTTAAATTTATGATAATAGGTTTGAAATTTGCTCATCGTTTTTTGCATAAGAAATTCTATGTAATACCTCCTTTTTACATGAAAACATTGACAGAAAAACTCACTCTCAAAGAGTTATCATCAATTGGTGTGACCTGGGCTTCCAAATGAAGAGTCTGAGACTCATGAACCGAATCGATTGTTGGTGGCAAGGCCTTGACAATCTTTGGCAACTCCTTCTCCTTATCCGGAAGTGGCTCGGCACGTTGGATTGGAGCCTCGAGCTCGGCGATTCTTCCGAGAGAGTTGGGGTGGAACGAGTCGGTGAACTGAAAGACATATAACTTTGAAGTATCAAGTTACAAAAATGTCTAGTGGGATTTTTTAACTTGAGCCAACAACTTTTTTCAAAATCCCAAAATAAAATTTTAAATGCTTACATTTCCACCAGTGTGTCCACATTGGATGTCGACTGAAGATTGAGCTTCTCCAGCACGATTTCTGACGACGAGGGTGTAGGTACCATTGTCCTCTGGGTAGCAGTAGAGCATGTTGAGAGCAATGTAGCCAAAGTCTTGCGAGAGCACGAATCTGCTGGCCTTCATCAATGGCTGACCATTGACGAGCCATTCGTACTGAAAAATTGAACAGTTATTTTATGGAATGCTCAAGTCTTTTGATAAGGAAGGGGCGGAGCTTTGTTCTCAAATTTTGAATCAAAATTTTGAACCCTTATTAAATTTCAGTTTATCTCAATTTTTTTCAATTTCTGGTAATTACAAAAATCAAGTTCGTTTTGCCAAAACGCAAGATTTTAGTCATCTCAAAAACCAATATTTGCTCACTTTTTTCGTGTTTCTTTCTTTTTCGATTCCTTTTGTTTAACCTTGAACGCTTGCCAGTGTACGAAGGGTTGACCACACCCAATTAGAAAAAGTTTTCGAAATTTTTTTTTGGCGGTAGATTTGAATATTTGAAAAAATTGAAAACTTACTGTCAAAGTATTGTCGTCGGTTGGCGTGACTTGGGCTTCCAGGTAAACATTGTCACCTTCCATACACTGAATGGCTGGTCCCAGCTGCTTGACGAATGCTGGCGGCTGAAAATGAAAAAAATTTAAAGTTCGAATTTCAGATTTCAATTTTTTTTCAGTTTCAGAATTTCGGAAGTTCAGAAACTTAGAACATCCATTATAGATTTCAATTTTCGCACACTAAATTTCTCATTATAAAAATAACAAATAAAACTTCTGATTTCAAAAACCCGTCACTAACCTGTTGTGGAAGATCCGGAACCTCTTGTGGTGGTGGTCTTGGAGCCTCAATCTCCTGGATTCTTGCATAACTTCTCGGATGTTGTACGGCTCCGAGGATGGCATCTTTCGCTGAATTCGACAAATTTAACAATCCCATCCCATTCGATTTTTTCGGTTTTGCGCTTGCATTCGTTCTCAATATGTGTCCCATTCCACTAAGACTAGAAGAACTACTTGGAGCAGAGGGAACTGTGGGCTGCGGACCATAGTTGACCCCAAATACGTATCTATTGTTGTTAGAGGAGCTCATGGAAGTTTTGGAGCACTGTTGCCTAATAGTAGTGAATGGGCAGAGGGGGGAGAAAACAGTGCGAATGGGCGAGGAAAGTAGTAGAAGGCATTGGGTTACGCACGGGCGGTAGGAATCAAATAAGCTTAAAGTTCAACATAGTTTTACGGGAGCAGATGCTTGCTTATGAGAGAGCACTATGGGGAAGCGTAGGAGTTTTGGAAAGGGAAATGAGCATTTGATTTTTTCGGCATTAGTAATAAAATTGTTTAGTATTCCAAAAATTCCAAGAAGTTCCAAGAGAACTGTGTCTCGATTCTAAAATGTATCGCTTTTTGAATGCAATGCAAAAGTAAAGTTATCTAAAAAACCTTATTTGCTTTAAAATTTCCAGTGATTATGATTTTGGTGAGCCTAAAAAACTTACGTGCACATCTAATAGTAGCCACTGTCTCCGCCTGTCCCAGTGAGTTCTCAGCCCTACAAGTGTAAGTACCAGCATCCTGGGCATAGAATCCAAGAATATCCAGGGAAACAAATCCGAAATCATAGAAGGTACGGAAACGGTGTCCATGTGGAATTGGTTGGCCATCACGGAGCCAGGTGATCTTCAAGGTGTTATCGTTGATCGGGTTGACCTGGCATTCTAGATGGATCGGCTCGCCTTCCTCGATCTGGACAACAAAAAAGTGAAAACATTTTTTTCGGAATATGGAATCTTACATCTCCAAGATCAGCTTGAAGTGGGACAACGAATACTGGTGGTCCATCTGGTCCCTTGTCTTCGATCTCGACTCTACCATACTTATTCAAGTTCTCAAGATAGTTGATCTTGCCGAGAGATTCTTGATGTTGAGTCTCGGACATGATTTGACCGGCGGCTGAAATTTCCTCATGTATTGAACTTCTTCCCCAAAAGTACAAAACTTACGGATAACAGTGATCTGGCACTGGCGGATAGCTTCTCCAAGCATATTGCTAGCTCTAACAGAGTAAGTTCCACTATCCTCAGCGATGGCTCCCTTGATGTCCAGAGCAATGAATCCGAATTCGTGAAGGGTCTTAACACGACTTCCGGTGAGCAATGGGCGGCCATTGACGAACCATTCGATGACCATGGTTGGGTCGTTGACTGGAGTGACACGAAGGTCCACATGGATGTTCTCGTGCTCGTGGAGTTCGATGTCGGCGATGTCGGAGAGGAACTTTGGAGCGGCATCACAGGTGCGGTCCTCAACTTCAGCGATTCCTTGGCGGCGGTCTTGTTCGAGTTCCTGGAATGAGGATGATAATATATGTACTGGGTTTGGTAGTTTTTTCGTAATTTTTTCGTCTATATTTCAGTTCAAGGACCTCGCCAGGGTCCATCATTACCAAAGCCTTTTTCTTATTTTTTTTCTTGTTATGTATTTGTTGTCGAGAACTGGGAGGGCCCCTTATATTGCAATGGTTCTACTTTTCCTTTTCATCTAGCGATGCGCATGTTTTCGATTTCCGGTCATTATCACCCCCCCCCCCCTCCATTTCCCCAAATCAATCAACAAAACAATACTATATAAGGTGCGCAAAGTATATGCCTAAACAAACAAACGGCTCCCTCTAGCCGCATATTGACCCACTTAACCTCCCCTCTAAAAGTTGCGCCTTCTTTGTTTTCCCGCCAAAAGTTTCGCCCACAGCTAATCATTTGCAACTATGCTCACCACCGCCATTCCGCTTCTGCTCTTTTGCTCTTTTATTCATTGCTACCAATCCCATTCTCAACCTCGCCTATCCCAATACCGTATCCCTCATCTGAATCTTCCATTCACTGATGAGCCAAGATATTATGCTCCGGAAAGGGTGGTAGCGCCTCAGAAACAAAAAACTATTCCACTTTGTGAGTATTGGAAAATCCTAGGGGTGTATCGGGAGGAGTGCCAAACCGATGAGATATTGATGGATGATTATGAACAGAATAAGCAGCAGGAATCGTTTGAAAGTGAGTTTTTTTTTTTCAAAAAATAACTTTTTTTTCAAAAAAAAAGAAGGAAATTTTCAGTAGGTCTACCAGTTTGTCGTCTAAAGTTCCTTACTGCGTCATGTGTCAAGTCTGCCAAATGCCCATCCGGAACGGTGAGTGGGTGTGGGAAAACTGGAGCTGACTTATCAGAGCAATTGCTAAAAAAAGTACTAATACTTTTTCAAAAAAAACCCGCTTTCGAAATGTACAATTTTCATAAAAATCGACCCCCTGAAAGTTGAGATACAGCCAATTTGAAAAACAGAATTTGAAGCGCTTCCAAAGATTCGACTTATTCCAGGTCTGCCTAGATTTCTCCACTCAACGCTGCTGTCACCCGATGCCTGGCACTTGCCCAACTCCTACCCAACTTGGCTATAAGTGTATGGTGTACACTCCAATCAGCTGGTGCACTACTGACCAGGACTGCAAAGGCAAAAAGTGCTGCCCGACCGGATGTGATTATAATGTTTGTGTCTAATCTTATTTCTTTGAATTATGTATGTTTAATGTATTCTTACTGTGACTAGAATCTCAATATTGATCGTCAGTTGTTCTCATACCCTAATAATCTGTATTTTAAGGAAATCCTTACCTTGATTCTTTCAAGTCCCTCTGGATGATGTGGCTCCAAATAAAGTGTTTTCTCAGTGCCCACGACCAACTCCACGTCACTTCTAGCCTCTCCCAACTCGTTTCTGGCAACCAGGGTGTAGGTTCCAGAATCTTGAGGGTAAGCATAAAGCAAGTCAAGTGCCACATATCCAAAGTCGAACATTGGACGGAAGCGATGGGCGGCTGGTAGAGGATTTCCGTTGTGGTACCACTCGACAGTCATCTTCACATCGTTGGCTGGTTGGATTCTAGCCTCGAAGTGAACTGGCTCGTTCTCCATTACCTCAATCTTTCCGGTGAGCGGTCTGGCAAACTTGGGGGCCTCCAGGGAGTTGAACTCTTCTGGTCGGTCAACGGATTGTGGTCCAATATGGATTTGATGACTGTCAAGGTAGCCAATGATTGGAAGACTATCGGCGTGCTTGGAGTCAAGTTGGAGGGTGTCGATCCATACTGTAGTAAGCTCCGCGGACGATTGAGCTTGACCATGGGAGTTGAAGAGAACACAGGTGTAGACACCAGCATCCTCTGGGTAGGTAGGATGAAGGGAGAGGGATACGACTCCGAAGTTTTGGAAGATTTGAATCCTGTTGGCATTCGGAAGGGGTTGTCCATCCTTGAGCCATGAGACACGGAGAGATGGATCGTTGATTGGTTGAATGCGAGCCTCGAAGATGGATCTTCCAAGTTCCTGCTCACAATGGAAGGGCTTCAGCTGGGAGAGGAACTTTGGTGTGAGGTCTTGAGCCGAGTGAGCAAACTGAATCTCACGGACGTCATCGACATCCAATTGACGGTTTTGCTCAAACTGGTGGAGCTCGACTTTGGGGTGCACGATAATGGTCGCTTGGTTTTCAGCCTCGCCGAGTTGGTTGAAGGCGCGGCAAGAGTAGTAGCCACTGTCGTCCTTGGAAGTTTGTGGGATGTCCAGAGTGGCAAATCCATGGGACAAAGCTTGTCGGTATTTTTCGCTGTTTGGCAACTCCTTTCCATTGATCAACCAGACAACCTTTAAGTTCTGGTCATTGATTGGTGTCAACTTGGTTTCCAAATGGATTGGTTGTCCCTCGAAAATTTCCTGTGACCTCAAATCCGAATGGAAGTTTGGCAGATCCAATTGCACTCCAGCGGGAGCTGCAGCACCCTTGGACTGGTAGGTGGTTCCTCCGAACTGAGCTCCAGACTGTCCCTGCTGCTGTTGAATAAAGTTTCCATGTCCAACAACGGCGATGTTAGCGGCAACTCTGGCTTCTCCCAATGGATTGACTGCAACAATTGTGTACTCTCCTTGATCGAATACTGTAACTGGGTTGATCTCCAGAGCAGCAATTCCGAAGTCGGTGAGGGTGGCGATTCTGGAGGAGGCAAGGATAGCTTTTCCATTCAAAAGCCATGCGATCCTCAGGTTTGGATCGTCCACAGGGGTGTACTTGATTTCCAGTCTGGCAGATTGACCTTCAATCAGTTGTTGGGACTGGAGGGATCCTTCGAACTTTGGTGCTGACTTGGAAGCAGACACGTCTTGGAGTTGGTTCACAGGTGTCCTTGATCGCTCTACTTTGTCAACTTTTCGAAGTGTGATCATTTCTCTGTGGGCGGGACCTGTGAACTTTTGGCGGGAGTTCACGACTACTCGTCCTTTGAGTGTTGTGGTGCCGTGTTTGTTGGTGGCGTCACACCGGTACCATCCTCCCTCTTTGAGAGTGGCATTGTTGATGTGAAGGGTGGTCTCGTTGCCCTTGGTGTCGATGCTGAAAAAAAAAAATAAATTGAGTCCGTACAGTCGATTGAAGCCCCATGATCATGTCAACACTTTCAGTTCCCCTATAACTTACGCATAACTGCCACCCGATGAGATCGGTTCATTATCCTTGAACCACTTGAAGCTCACTCCCTCTCCTGCTGCCTTACAGTAGAGCTTCACAGAGTCCCCGTCATAAAGTGTTGTCGACTGGAATTTGCCAGTGAACTCTGGCGCTTCCGGTGACTTGGCTTCTGAAACAAACTTCAGGTATGCTTATTGAGAAAAATTAAAACTTACGGAGTACGTTCAATGAGAACCTGCTCTGGAACGATCCTCCATCATTTCTCGCCACCAACATGTACATGTCGGCGTCATGCGCGTCGACTTTCTCAATAATGAGTCTTCCGCTGCCATCCGGACCCGTCTCGACTTTGTACTTGCCACCCGACTGAATCACCGTTCCGTCTGACTTCTGCCATGTCAGTTGGGGTGTTGGTGTTCCGACTACCTTCGTGCTGAATGTTACTGTCTCGAAGGCCTTTGCTGCGACGGACTGTGGATGGACGAGGAATTGTGGTGGTCGCGCGTTCACGAGTGCTGCTCCGTGTTCATGCCCGCGTGCTGCTGATTGAGAGGATGGACCGCCGTTTGCTGCGTGTACGGCTGATCCATTCTTTGCTGAACCGTTTGCTGCTGACCCGTTGGCGGTTTTGGCGGAACCATTTGCTGCTTTTGGTCCGCCGTTCTGGAAAAAAGTTGCTATGTATATACATATACTATTTAGTTAGGGTTATGTAGAAGCTTGTTTAAAAATAGTGGCAAACTAACAAAAAAAAAATTTCTAGAAAACTTACGGTAACTTGTGTTGGTTGCTGCTGTCTGAATACCGGCATTGTGTTCTGATGATGTTCTCTGAGATGCTGCTGATATTGGTTAAAGTGGTGGAACGGGGGTTGTTGTTCCTGTTGTTGCTGCTGCTGATGATGATGTTGTTGGTGTTGATGTTGATGCTGTTGATAGAGTTGCTGCTCCTGAAACATAAAATTTCATTCGGAAAATTGATTCCCAACATCTGCACATGTCATGGTTTCCCTAGCTAAGGGATGTTTGGTCTAGATTGAGGGCAAATAATGCCCTAAATTAACAATTTTTAGAACTGTAACCAACAAAATTACTCAGAAGACCCCAATTATACACCAACCAGTGAGCCAACTTACTCTATCTAACTGCTGCTGTCTACGGTGTTGTTCGTAGAGGTTCTGATGGGATGGTACTTCTTGACGATGTTGATGTTGATGTTGTTGATGGTATTGTTGCTGCTGCTGGTGTTGTGGTCTGATCTGCGCGTAATGCGGTTCTTGATACTCGTCAGAAGCGTATTGAGGTCGATGGACAAGCTCGAAATCTTGCCAGGCTTGATGTGGTTGGTGGTGATGGTGCTGCTGCTGCTGATGGTGATGATGAACTGGCTCGTGTTGGGGGTACTGAAGGTGGTAAGGCTGAGTTTGCTGCTGTTGCCTTAACCGCTTCTCGTGCTCCAAACGACGACGTTCCTCCTCAAGTCGGGCTCTTTCCTCCTTCTCTGCCTTTTCGCGTTCGAAAAGCTCTTGCTGCTGAAAATATGATAGATGTATTGAGAACTGAAAAAATCTACCGTACCTGCTGCTGCCGCAATCGCTTCTCGTGCTCCAACTGCCGACGCTCCTCCTCCAATCGCTCACGTTCCGCTTTCTCGCGTTCGAAAAGCGCACGAAGACGGTCCTGCTCGTCACGGATGCGTCGTTGCTCGGCGGCGTTGGCGGCGTCGCGTTGTCTCTGTTGTGCGAGACTCGCCTCGACGAGCGCCTGCTGTTGTTTTTGTTGCTGCTGGCGATCGCGCTGCAAAAAAAAGAATTCACTGATATTTCATAATGTTTGGAGTCATTTTTTAGTGTATTGTCACTTTGTCATTTTGTGTGATGAAAGTGTGAAGTTATTTGGTCTGGGAGCAGCAGCAGCCCCGTTTGCGGGGGTGTCCCGAACGGAGGGCTCAAAAATCTCTGGACGAGTCTCGTTAAAACTATTAACCCAGAAGTAATGGTGATTGATATTCTTCACACTGGCAGATCATAAAATAGCGATAACTATTAGAAAAATTTTATGAGTTCGAGGACCAAAAGATCGAGATTTGGAAATCTGTGAGCTTTAGAACTAGAATCCTAGAACCTTAAAACTTTAGAATTTCTGGAATCGACCGTTGCAGAATCTCAGAATCTCAAAATATCTGGAGCCCAATTTTCAGAGAGAAGACTTTTGCTCAAACCAAAATTTTTGTTGACCACTATCTTCAAACTGCTTGTTTTTGATCTACCATTTTATTTTATTTCCCAGACCAATTACTTCATGTTTTTTCTCCTATCAACTTATTTAACGATCATCAAGTTTCCCTTCCCCTCGTCAATGGCAATGTCATAAAAAACCACTCCGAGTCTCAATATCCCAACAAAATCTCTGGCAAATTTGCACCTCCACTGGAATCATCATCTCATTTCTTTTCGTAACTTTACACTTGGGGAGCTCCCGACGGGGGCCCCATGGCACATTGTTATTATCCAATTGGCCAGAAAGTCAGTTGTGTTTGGTTGTCTCCGGGCGCAAAAAATGAAACAGAGTGAGGAAAACAAGAAACTGAGAGGGGAACCTATAGGTATCGGATGACGTGGTCAGTCGGGGAAGCGGGGAAAACAACATAAAGAGGATTTTGAAAATTTTTGAACTGAGAATTGTTGATCTACAATGAAAACAAGGTCTCATGAAACTCATGGATGCTAAAATTTTGGGAAAATCCAAAAAAAATCCCAAAATCAAGCCCTTACTCGAAAATCGTCGGAATTTTTTTCATTTTTGAAGCCAGTCAGCCATTTGAGCCTCTATGTACAGGCCTTATGAATAGAATTGGAAAATTTTTAAAGTCTCAAAATTTGACATTACAGTCTGTTTGTGTGTCTGTTTATCCAGATCTAAAATTTTACTGTATGTTACTGTAACACTTCAATTTTTTGAAATGTTGATTGTGTTACGATCGGATCCCATCTAGTCTAAGACCAACCACGAAAATTAAAAAAAAACTACAGTACTCACCTCTTGCTGCTCGCGGAGTTGATTTTCCTTGCGTCGTTCGTCCGGCACGTTCAAGGGGTAGACCTCGATGCGCGCTGAACTCTCGACCTGAAAAAACTTAGGGATTAATTGATTTGAAAAAAAGTAAGGATGTATGAAAACGTTTAAAATCTCAATGATGCTAATTCTTTTTAGTAAAGAGCATGATTTTCGAAAAATACAAATTTTCAGCTTGTTATGAGGGGTTCGTTATCGGTTTTAAGATTTTTCACCACATTCTTAAACTCTTCAAAACACTTCAAAATTTTTATGAATTAAAAAAAAATGGTTCAACCCTAAGTTTTGAAAAATGATCAATCGTTCCCCGTTCTGATCATTGAAACACTATACAGGAACATTTTCAAAAAGCATACATATATTAGAGAGGGAGAGGATGAGATAAGATGTCTGATCATATCTAATTGTGTGTGATGATGATGGGCCGAGAGCAAATAATCGGAAGAAAGAGGGATTGTGCAAGAATAGGAAAAATAAAGAAAAAAGAGGAAAAATGAAAGGAAAAGGGAGAAATGGAGAAAAAAGACAATGGATGTATTGATAATCAATAGACTTTGGGAAATTTTCAAAATTTGGAGATTCACAGATTATGAGATTCTGAAATTTTAAAATTTTGAGATTCTTCCAGATCCGATCTTTTCTGAAAACCAGGCAAAATATGGGATTAAAGGGCGGACTTCCTGATTCAACGTTTCCATACTTGCTAAATCTCGGTCCGGCCCGGCCCGGCCCGGCCCTGGCCCGGGCCGAGGGAAAATTTTGCCGGCCCGGCCCGGCCCGTCGTCCCGGGTAGGGAAAAATCGCTCAAAAAAACAATTTTTTTTTTTTGACAATTTTTCACGAAAAACTATCCAAAATTCATGGAAAAGTGTACAAATCCATGAAGTACAAGAAATATACAAAAAATCACGATTTTACTAAAAATTAACGAAAAAATCAAATTTTGCTCCAAAAATTGACCCTGAAAAATTTTCCTCCAAAAATCCGGGCCGGGCCGGGCCGGTTGAAATTCCTCCATCGGCCCGGCACGCGACATGTATGAAAAAATTTTCAAAAATCTTTCCTCAAAGAATACGGTAATTTTCTTAAAGAAATGATTCCATAAAAAATTTCAAAAAGTTCAATGTCTTCCTAGTATCCAGCCAATCTAAAACGATTCCGATTTCCAAAATTTTCAAAAAAAAAGGAAAACCGAGCTCAGGCCTAGGTGCAAAAAGATTCGGGCCAGCTCAAAACTACTGTCAGATCAAAAGTCAGAAATCTAGAGGAAAATATTTTTGTTTACTCATCCTATCTCCGAAGGCGATAAGAAGTAATGACAAAATGTCTGCTCTAAAAGTGGGCGGAGCCTAATCTAGAGGGATCCATCAAATCATCAGCTCCCAAACCCTTACTGCACCGGAAGGAAAGAAGCTTCAGGCATCCTAGAGGGATCCATCACTTTATCAGATTGTGGCTAGCGGTGCCAACCGATAAAAACAAAAAATAGGGATGAGTAGATCAAAAAAATAAAGCGGGAAAGGTGTGAAAGTTAGAAGCTTGGAAGCTCCTCCTGTGATGCCAATTGATGAGATGGCAGGAAGCAGAGGGACCGGGACCAGAAGATGAGAAATCCTGGGGCAAGCAACAACAAAAAGAGCTTGATCTTTTTTCTCGGTGTCTGCGTCTCCCATGAATCTCTATAGATCTCTATGGATCATCAAGGTAGGTGTCCGAGACTTTGGGGCTCTCTCTCTCTCCTGTTTATCTTCTTCTTCTTCCTTCTTCCCCCGCACCGCACCTTTTTGCTCCCCCACCACTTTTTTCCTCCACCGAGCTCCGATGCTCCGAACTCCTCTTCTCTCTGCGTATGTGCGCCAATTAGCACACTTTCTCTCATTCTCAACTCAAATCTATTGAGCCTCAAGAAATTGCTCAAGAGAGAAAAGATATTGCAACACACAATGACATCGGGAGCTCCGACGAGATGGAGCTCTTTTTCACATGTGGGAAATGATGATGGAGCAGGAGCAGAAGGGAGGCAGAGTCAAGGAACGGGCGAACAAGCTGATCCTACTGTAGGAGACGGGGGGGGGGACTTGGAGCAAGAAGCTCCAAGGGGAAAAAGTAGTTTTGGTGGAAGTGAAAAGTAGAAAAAAGTGGTTCTGTTGCAATAGTAATGTGCTTCTTGGATGAGGCAGTTGGGAAGGGAGAATGGGATTGGATCGGATGGACCCATACCAATATCAATACTCCGATACCAAGACAATAGAGCAAGGATCGGGAGAGAGAGCGAAGAAAAAGATTTGCAGGGATTGTTTTTTTTGGATTGAAGTAGAGCACGTATTCACCTTTTTTGCATGAAAAGAAACAATATTTTGTCAAAACGAACTTTTTCGATTGATTCTAAAAACTAACCAAATTTAGGCTCAGGGATTGCATTTTCTAAGATCTGATATTATTGGGAGGAGCCGAAAACTAAATTCCGTAGAAATTTAAAAAAAAATTAAATTTTCGAAGCTCTATGAGATTTCACTTTTTGTTTTATTGGGATTTGCAGAAAAAGGAATCATAAGTGAGGAATTACAGTACCGGCCATAATGATATTTGTTTTTGTCATTCTCAGTTGAAAAACGCCAACTTTGAGTGGCTGAAAAATTTATTCAAAGTAGTTATTTCTGCTTGAGAATTGGAGGGTATCTGAATCAAACTTTGAACTTTAGTTTTGTAGTTGACAAGTTTTTTGTATCTCTTCAATCAAAAAAGTTACGCACAGAAACCTATGGCGATGCCATATTTTGCTCGATTTCAGACTAATTCTCGAAATTTTTTGAGCTATTTTTTTTTTTGAAGGGTCATATCTTGGCAGAGCGGACTTTTACAGAAAAATTGTTAACTACAAAATGAAAGTTCAAAGTTTGATGGATACACTCTCAAATTTTCAATCAGAAAAAGCGACTTTGATTCACTTTTCCAGTTACCCAAAGTTGACGATTTTCTACTGAAAATGGCGTGAACGAATATCATTATGGCCGGTACTGTAATCGCATGATGGCCGGTACTTGGAATCGCCATAATTTCAAATTTTGAAAATCGAATCCTAGACTATCTTAGGTTCTCAGAAATCAGCCTATTCTAATTCTGAGGTCCGAAAAATAGAAAATAAAACATTTTGGGAACCAGAATATGAAATACGATAACATTTACTAATTTCAAGTTAGTCAGCAATATCTAAGGAATCCTTATCGAATTACGGTCAAACATAAGGAATCTTTCCTCTCTACTCCAAAAAAAATCTTCGAAAAAAAATGTAAGTGATAACGAAAAGCGCTAAGTAGTTTCGAAGAGAGACAATGAACCTCCGTTCCTCCTCTATTTTTTCCCATAAATCTCAACTTTCCTCCTTCTCTTCCTCCTCCCACACACACACAAAACTGTTTCATCACCATATATTTTTTTTCTTTCAAACTTTCTTTTTCTCTCTCTCTCTCTCGATTCTTCGATTTTTCTCCCCCATTCCGCCATTCCACATTCATTTTCAAGTGCTCTTTTTCTCTACTTTTTTCGGATTTGCTTAGCAAATATCTCCGAGAGAGAGAAACTGTCTCAGAGCTAGAGGAGATATCCCTTGAACTACGTGCACTATTGAGAGAGGGAAAAAGATTATTGATTTTTTTTTGAAAAAAAAGAGCGAGAAAAATATTTGGGAAAACTGTAAAAAAAGTAGAGTAGGAGGAATCATGGGAACGGTTTTAAAAGGGATGAAGGTAGTAGGATATGAGTCATATTTCAGAAACGAAAAGGGAAAATGGGAAATGTGAAACTTTTATGGGAATATTCAAATTTCTAGATTTTCTATGTATACTTGTGTTTTCTATGATGATGGTATAGCAAAACTTCAAAACCCTTATTTTTCAAAGCCCTAAATCTCAACATCTGAATTTCATGAGTTTTCGGAATCTCGAGTTTGCAAATTTTTTTTTCAGGAACTCAGAATCATATTCAAAGTTTCGCTTTCCATTTTACTTGTGTTCAATTTTTCCCAAATTTAACTCACCTTTCCGAAGCGATTCTCTGACACAACCGTGTATTCTCCAGCCTCCTCCGTCGTCACCATGGAAATCTTCAAAACAGCCATGGATCCCTTGTAAGTCATCTGCATGCGGGGATCGGAAACCTGGAGCGGTCGGCCGTTGAAGTGCCATTGGATCTGAAATTGAGGAAGATTCACATCCGATTTTCGAAGTATTTGGTCTTGGTCTTATTACTTTTGTTAGACCTTTCACGTTTTTTATTTCTTTCATAAGTTTCGGACCGAAATCCCAAACTTTGCTAACTGAAAACCAAAGCTCTAACTGATTTCTCTTTTTAAAAATGATTCAAAAGTTCAAATATTTTTCGAAAAAAAGAAACACTCACCCTCGGTTTCGGGTTTCCGACAATGTTAGCTTGCAAGATGGCATCTGTTCCTTCTGTTAGTCGGAGTCCTCGGAGAGGGGTCCGAATGATAGGCTTGGTTCCGACACCACGGGCATCGAGAGCAGAGAGTTCTGGCTCAGTTTCTGATTCCGAGATGGTCCAGTGCTGGAAATAGCAATAGTTAGATCATATGGATTTTTTGATTCTGCAGATTTCATGAATCCCAGGATCCTATGGAATCCAAGATCCTTTGCATTTCAGGAGCTTGTGGATCGCAAGTTTCCACGGACCCCATGGTTACCACAGGTCTCAAGTACAGTAATCCATAGATTCCTGGGACCTCAGGCCGGTCACAATTTTTTTATTTCAAAATATGTAAAATCTTGTGCTGATTCCAAATATGATAGTAAAAACGCTCAAAAATCTCTCTAAAACCCCAAAAAATTGTTCCAAAACTACCTTTTTTTGGCCAAACGGTCTCCTGGGGCCGTGGACTAACTCCCGGAATTTTCTCGGCCACCTGACTCGGCCGCCTCATTTTCAGATTTTTTGTGAAGATCATAAATTTTTGTTCTTATTTCACTATTTCGTATGGTTTTCACAAAAAAACTGAAAATGCGGTGGCCGAGTCAGGTGGCCGAAAAAACTCCGGGAGTTAGGCCACGGTCCCAGGAGACCGTTCGGCCGAAAAAGGGTAGTTTTGAAGCAATTTTTCAGGGTTTCAGTTTCTGAGCGTTTTCACTATCATATTCGGAATCAGCACAAAATTTTACATACTTTGAAGCAAAACAATTTTTGACCGGAATCCTCCTTTAAACTCACCATATCAACACTACCCTGATCCGTATCGTAACCCTGCTTCTGCATCTGTTTCTGTGCCACACTACTCGGTCTCAATGTCTGTGACAGTAATCCTTGTTTCCTATCCTTCGTCAACCTTGTCTGCTCATTAGAGAACCACCGATCATACTGTTCTCTTGGAAGCAACTGCGCTCCACTGATAGCCTCTCCATGAACATTGGTGGCTTTGATAGTGTACTCTCCGGCGTCATCATTGAACATCTGGGGGATGATCAAAGAGATAATTCCTGTTTTGGCGTCATGCTCGATTTTAGCACGATAGTTTGAGAGAGGTTTTCCATTTTTCATCCACTCAATGTTCGGTGGTGGAACAGCGATGACACGTCCTTCGAAAGTCACTCCTGCTCCAGGTTTCAGAGGTTGATGGCGGAGTTCCTTGAGGAAAATTGGAGCTGATGGACCAACAGGGGTCTGTGGAGGCGCTGGGGATCTGAAACCATCAACCTTGGAATTATCGAGTCTTCGGATTCAAAATTCAAAAGTTCCTATATTCCGAAAACTTACGCCACCGCAGACTTGGCTCCAGGAACAGGCGTCGGGGCTGGAGCACAAATGAGAATACATGTGGACTGCTTGGTACCAGCGGAGTTCGATGCTTGAGCGGTGAATCGACCACTGTCCGCTGCTTGGACTTGGGGAATGACGAGTCGGTGTTTGAGACCGTCTTCTTCGATCTGAAAAGTGGGGAAATTAGAGTAATAAGGTATTGAAATAAAAAGAAATACTGATGCATGCACACACGTTATAATTTTCCAAAAAAATACCAGACTTTGTAACGGTGCCTACAAATTATTAAATACATTTGAACACTTGAAACAACATTTTCACACTACTGTACTCCATTTTTTTCCGATCGAAACCGTCAATAAGCTAAGGAACTTCTGGTCGATACTGTCTTCCTTCGGACTTATTGCAATTTCTGCTAATACACATGGTACATTTCCCATACTGGTAGCATGACCATATGTATACGGGTACTAGAGTGCGTGTTACAGAGATTAGAACCATAATCGAAATTCTACTTTTTTCTTCCATTTCAGGTCTTAAACGATCAGAGCTGCCTCATAACACTGTATTTGTGCTAATTACCTTTTTCCACAATATCTATTTTCTCTGTTTTTTCGTTCAGGGATCGGGTCCTGTCATAATGACTACATAACAAGACATGATGTGGGCTTTACTGGTCTTATATGGTACCAATACGGTATAGGTCATTGGTCTGACTCTTTATATTGTACTTAATTTTTTTTCAAAAAAAAAAAACTCACTCGATAATCTGGGCACATGGACACATTATGTCCGTCTTTGAGCCATTTGATCGCCGGATCCGGATGACCTTCGAGTTGGCACTCCAGAATGATCGTCTCGCCAACTACTGCTCGCTTATCGGCGAGCGGCTGGAAAAAAATAATAAATTGAACTGTGAGAATCCGGATATATATTTGAGTGGTTAACTTATTGTATTAGCGATATTCCCGAAGGGGAAACGCGCTCCATCGCCAACTTGGCTTAAATTTGAATTTTCAGCTTTCCCGCCGTTTTGAAAACAGCGAAACATGTTTTGGCGGATGCGTGGACTCCTCGGGCAGCAGTCTAATTGTCCACGAGGAGTCCACGCACCCACCAAAACATTAAAAAAACAGAAAAATACGGCGGGAGAGCTGAACATTCAAATTTCAGCCAAGTTGGCGATGACGCGCGTTTCCTCTTGGAAAATATCGCTAATATGTGACTTTCTTTGAAAAGATGCTTATCAAGACTTCACCACTTTTTATCCTAGTTTTGAAGTTTTGAAAGGTTATTTTTCTCATTTTGGAAAAGGTTGTTTTTCTGTGTTTTTTTATATATCACTTGTGGGTCTAGATTCTACAAATCTAACATTTTTCAGAAAAAAAACTCACCCTAATAAAAGTCGGTGCAACCCGATTGGCGGCGTCTCGCTCGCCGAGCGGTTGCTTGAACGGCATACTACGGTTTTGTTAGTGACTCTCTTCTTTCGATTTGTTTTTTTGTTTAGTTCAGGCAGAGTTTTTCGATATTTGTACTTTCAGATGGAGATAATTTGGCCCATGCGCTGGAAACAACATAAATTAGGGAAAGCGTCTCTTAATTTCAGTTTCAAGAAAAATGGTAGAAAGAAATAATGAAAATGTTACAAAAGACAGATAAAAGATATGAATATTCATTTTCTAAACATATGGAAAACGGAGGATTTTCTCCCGAACGCACTCGAAATATGGGCAAAATAAATAGAAAATATAAGAATAGAGAGCCGGAGAAAACGGAGGAGAATCTTCAGAAAATAAGAGAAAAGGAGACAAAGAAACTCGAAATATCTCTCATCTTCAGTTTCGGAAGATCATGGATTATCATTAATATAAAGATTATTATAAGTGAAGAAAAACTATGACCTAGATTTTTGGCCATCAAAAGTTCAAAAATTAGGCCAGATACAAATCAAGGCTGTCAAGAGATGGTAAGGGGTTGCTTCAAAAAATCATGGCCTAGGAATGTCAGTTTTGGATTTCTAGACCATGTGGAATTCAGTTAGACTAAAGTTAAAGCTAATGCTCAGATTAGAAATTTCAGATTCTACTGTTGACGCTAAAAGATCAGTTGTTGGTTTTAGTTTAACAATATTAGCCTAGAAATGTCAAATTTGGATTTCTAGGCCACCAACAAGATTGTGCAAAACATGAAATATTCCAAAAAAAATCATTGATTTTCCTCGATTTCTCATTAGATTCTAACAACTGTCACTTTTTGTTTCTTAACAGTTTTTCTTGCCACACACACACACGTACACACACAAATACAAAAATCCCAAATCCTACACAATCCTAACAGTCTTTTTTTCTTCCTGCTGTCCTATTTGTCGAGCTCTCGATAAGAAAAAAATGAAGTAGATAAAGAGAGAAAAAATTCAACACCACCACCACCGCACTTTCTCACATACCAACACAGGTGGTGGTGGGGAAAATGGGAATAACAGATCAAAGGTGACATTTTGGTGTTCGGAATTTGAAATTTTTAGGTTTCATGAGAGCAGAAAGATCTCAAATTTTGAAAATGCAAAAGTTGAAATTAGAGAAATACTTGAAACTTCATATAATCGGAAATCTGGGATGACTGGTTTTACTGTCAAAATGAAATTGGATGCTATTTCAAGTCCAGAAGACGTCATAATTCTTACTTCTAAAGTTTTAGAAGTTTTTTCTTTAAGTTTTTCATTAAATTTCCTATCAATCCGTATAATTTTCATTAATATCGGTCAACTAGAAAGGGAGCAAAAAGGATTTGTGTCCAAGAAAATTTAGGAACAATTTTCTGAACAGATTTATAGAAGCCTATATTTCTGTCCACAGTGGTCCGATTTTTACAAAAATTGTACGAATTAAAAGCAAATTTCATGGAAATTATGATCGTGATTTGAGATTTTCTCATATTATAAATTCTGGCGTCTTCTACGCTCTTGAATTCAAAGTACGGTCTATTGCAGTAGTCGACCTACAGTACCGGCCATGATGATATTCGTTTTAGTCATTTTCAGTTGAAAAAGGTCAACTTTGAGTGGCTGAAAAACTAATTCAAAGTAGTTATTTCTGTTTGACACTTTGAAAGCATATGAATCAAACCTAGACCTTCAATTTTGTAGTTGACAACTTTTTTTGTATCTCTTCAATCAAAAAAATTACGCACAAAAATCCCCGGCGATCCGGAATTTCGCTCGATTTCAGTGCTAATTCTCGAAATTATTGCAGCTTTTTTTTTCGACCGGCCATATCTTGGCAGAGCGGACTTGTACAAAAAAGTTGTCAACTACAAAATGAAAGTTAATAGTTTGATTAATACACTTTCAAATTTTCAAACAGAAAAATCGACTTTGAATCTTATTTTCAGCTACCCAAAGTTGACGATTTTCCACTGAAAGTTATAAAAATGAATATCATTATGGCCGGTAAGGAACACTACTTTATAATCTGGGTCTCACTTTTTGCTGAACCAATTTGTATACATATCGAAAAAAAGTTTTAAAAGATATTTTTCAAGCTCAAGCTTTCGGAAATTTTGAAATACGGCACTCAATGGGCTCAAAAGAGTACGGAGAAACGAACAAAATGGACACGTCTTTTCAGCTCGCATTTTATTTCTGAGGGAACCAATTCTTATAAACAGTATTCTGATAGAACATTTGAAGGAATGAACCTCCAAAAAAATGCAAAGTAATTTTAAAATATCAAGATTCATACAGTTACAGTAATCTAGAAAACACAAAGTGCTTTTCACAAAACACGCAAATTTGTATTGTTGCACCTTTCCACTGTAGCTCTACCCCTCATTATAAACAACAACCCCTGCCAAAAACATTTATCAAAAAAGCAAATTTCCAAAAAAAAAACACAACAACAAAAAAATCAAAAGAGAGCACAAAGAGTATATCAACCTCTCCTCGGCGATACATACACATACAAATCTACAGAGAGAAAGAGATGGCACTCTCTCGGATAGTAGTAGTAGGTGGGAGAGAAGTTCTGACCCGATATGTGTGTCTGCGTCTCTTCTGATCCCAATGCTCTCTCGTCGCTTCGGGAGCCGCACATTCCGAGCCGGGGGCTCTGTTTCTCTCGAGACGGGAGCAACACGCTGTAAACCTAGAGAGAGGGAGAGGGGATCCCGACGGGAAGGATGTCTTGTGGAGAAGAAGAAGAAGAAGGAATTGAGATATGTGGAGATCGAGAAGGAGAGAGAGAGAGAGTGCGGTTTAGTAAACACTTCTTGTCTCTCTTTGAGAATGAGGATTTCTCTTGTTGCTCTGGGTGAGACAAGGAGCAGAAAAGAGTTGAAACATACAGAGAGAAACATGATTTTGGGTTTGCATGGGGGAACGGGAATAGGGAATTTTCAGAAGATCGGTAATGCTGAAGATCGGTGATTCTGAAAATTGGTGATTCTTTGGTTTTATGATTATGAAATTTTAACAATTTTTGAGTTCCTGACGTTTTTGAAGATTCGTCACCCTGTTTCAGTTTAGCTCAAACTTTCGGCTAAAATCCTCACACGTTTTACTTTTCTTAAAGCCGATTTTATTACTTTGGAAGACTTAAGGATGCATTAATCGGTTAGTAAGATAAAAATTTCAACGTTTTGATTTTCGAAAATAAATAACTGAATTTGTAGCAGAAGGGAGAATATACAATACCAGACAAAAAGCTATGAACTTTTGGTGTTTTCAGTTGAAAAACGTCAACTTTGGGGGTCTGGGAAAGGATGTTAAACTTGACCGTTTGATTTGAAACTTCTTGGGTGTATACATCAACTCTAGAACTCTATTTTTGTAGATGACAACTTTTTTGTTCGACCTTTTCTAGAAATGATATGGCTCGTGAAATGCAGAAGACCCTGAAATCGGTGAAAATTGCACTAAAAAGGTGGAAATTTAGCATCGCCCCACTTTAAAGGGACACAACATCTTTAGAAGAGGTCGTACAGAAAAAGTTGTCAACTACAAAAATAGAGTTCTAGAGTTGATGTATACACTCAAAAAGTTTCGAATCAAACGATCAAATTTAACATCCTTTCCCAAACCCCCAAAGTTGACGTTTTTCAACTGAAAACACCAAAAGTTCATAGCTTTTTGTCCGGTACTGTAATAAAGATTTTATCCTGGATCACGAAAATGTTTATAATCCTATCAAGAATATAAAATTTTAGATTAACACAAGATATTTTATTGATATTAAAAATGCATGGAATAATGAATCTTGAAGCCAATTATTAAGATGGATCCAAGTCAGTGCGAGCATATTTTGGACAGCAAATGTATCTCACTTGATTGTCCGAGTACCCCATCCTGCAGTATTCATAGATGTTTAGCATGTCTGAAAATTAACAAAATACGAATTTTCAAAAACCGATTTTTTCCACAAACCTCCAGTCGAACACATATCTGGGCACAGTTTCTTGATATGGAGAACTGCCTTCCTTTGGCAGAGTGTACGTACATGGTTTGGAGAATGTCCAGAAACTGTGTCGATGAGAAGAATAGAAAAAATGATGATAACGGATTTTCTGTTCATTCTGAGAACGAAAAGTGTGATCAAAATATGAGGAATCTAGCTTACTTTAAATTTTTGATCAAGTAAGTAGGGCTCCTCCCACATGGCCATAGATAAGCATGGTAAGCTTCTTAGGATGCGATATAAAAGGTTTAGAGGATTAGAAAAGTTTAACTGACAAAAACATCAGGAGAGAGAAGAGATGTTTGTTAAATGTTGATTTTTTGGCTCCGGGACATTTCGCCTCTAGTCATTTCGCAACTACGACATTTCGCATCTCACTTCGATTTTGCAACCGCGACAATTCGCAACCAAGACGTTTCGAAACTGGACGTTTCGCAACCAGTCGTTTCGCAACTCTATAAACTACTTCATTTCACGTTTGTTTAGGATTTATGGGATTTAGGGAAGTGTGAACTATTTCAGGTTTTAGTCTATATTTTCTACAAAAAAACCTGGATTTCGTAGTTTCGAAATGACGTGGTTGCGGATTGTCGCGGTGGCGAAATGACCGGTAGCGAAATGTCCTAGTTGCAAAATTGGCGTAAGTTGCGAAATGTTGTAGTTGCGGAACGGCTGGTTGCGAAATGTCTCGGAGCCAATTTTGGATTCGAATTTTGGTCACTGTGACATTTAGTTGAACATTCTTTTGAAATTCACTTGTAGATAATCCTATTCCAAATCAGTCCTTAGAATCAAACACCAATGTGTCCTTGATTTTGATCATTGACCTTTTTTCGAAATTTTCAAAAAAATTAGTTACAATTTTTTCAAAATCCTCACCTTTTCCGCCAGTCTACACATACACATAGTTCAAATTAAAACCACCATGTATTTTCTTTTTTTGTTTCCACCCACTTCACACGTATTTGAACAATTTACACTAATCACATCATCCTTTTCATCATGTGAAATTTTTTCGGGTTGAAAATTTAGGGTTGGTATATAAACTGAACATGGTTTTGTGTGAAAAACAGAATACGAAAAAGTTTAATCTGTGATTTTTTTTGGTTCAGAAACTGAATAATGGCGAGATTTTCGGGCAAAGTCGCAATTATCACAGGTTAGTCGGATACAGGTTAGATGGAAAATCTCAGAATCTCATTTCAGGCTCCTCCTCTGGAATTGGGCGCGCCACAGCTGTCCTCCTTGCCAAGGAGGGTGCGAAGGTTACAGTAACCGGACGGAATCCCGAAAAACTTCGGGATACTGTAAATGATATTCTGAAGAATGGAGGGAAATCTGAAGATATTAATCAAGTTATTGGAGATCTCACTGAAAACGATTGTCAAGCGGATTTGGTGAAAAGTACATTGGAGAGATTTGGAAAAATTGATATTTTGGTGAGGGCTTAATTTCGGTCAATATTCCCTACAAAACTTGGTTCAAAAATCACAAACAAGTGTCAAATATTCAGGTCAACAACGCCGGTGCCGCATTTGCCGATCCTTCTGGGAAAATTGGCATTGAGACGGATGTGGGCTTGTTTGATGACATGCTGAAGTTGAATTTGAGAAGGTGAGTTTTGCGAAACGACTGAACAATTATTTAAAAAATTATATGATTCTTTTAGTGTGATCGAATTGGTCCAAAAATGTCGTCCACATCTAATCGCTAGCAAGGGAGACATTGTCAATGTCTCATCTATCGCTGCGGGACCATCACCGGTAATTTTTGAGAATTTTGAGAAGGGTGAAGTGCAGTGGAGCGCAATAACAGCCGACAATGAAAATTGGCAGTAATAATGGCATTGGTTTCGTTAAATACCACAAAGCCTAAAAACGTTACATTGACCGTGTGCGGAAATATACTGTGCCGGCCATAATGATATTCGTTTTCATCATTTTCAGTTGAAAAACGCCAACTTTGAGTGACTGAGAAACTAATTCAAAGTAGTTATTTCTGTTTGAAATTTTGAGGGTATATGAATCAGACCTTGAACTTTAATTTTGTAGTTGACAACTTTTTTGTATCTCTTCAATCGAAAAAGTTACGCACAGAAACATACGGCTATGAAATTTTTTTCGATTCCTCGAAATATTTAAAGCTTTTTTTTCGACGGGCCATGTCTTTGCACAGCGGACTTGTCCAGAAAAGTTGTCAACTACAAAATGAAAGATCAAGGTTTGATCAATACACTCTCAAATTTTCAGACAGAAAAAATGACTTTGAATCACTTTTTCAGTTACCCAAAATTGACAATTTTCAACTGACAATTACGAAAACGAATATCATTAAGACATGTACTGTACATGGCAAGAGTTCCGTAATGTTGATTCCTACTAACCTTCTCAAAAGCACTTGCTGGCAATGGAACGTTTTAGTCTGTGTGGAACGTTAGAAAACCCGAATTTTCATGATTTTCTATCCTTGGAACCTCTTTTCCATTTCAACTTCCCTCCATTTCCAGTTCATCTACTACACCTACTACGGCATCGCCAAAGCCGGCTTGGACCAGCTCACTCGCTGCCTCTCCCTCCAGCTCATCGAACACGGAGTCCGCGTCAACTCCGTGAACCCTGGTCTCATCTCCACCAACTTTTTGTCAGCTGTCGGTATGCCTAATGACGCTGTCAAGAAGACCGAGGAGTACTACGCCAGCCAAAAAGATTGTATCCCAGCAGGACGTGCTGGGAAACCAGAGGAGATCGCCACGCTGATCGCTTTTTTGGCGGATAAGAAATCCAGTGATTTTATTATCGGACAGTGTATCGTCATCGATGGAGGAACCTCGTTGGCCCTCGGAATGCCAAGTCACGATTTGTCGAAGGTTCTATGAATCTGTGTTTTTTCACTTCCTAAAAAATCTGTTTTTTTTTTCACTTTAAAGCTACACCAAACCTACAAAACATGGAAAAATCGAAACTACACAAACCTACAAAACATGAAAAGGCTTAATACTGAATAAACGTTTTATCGCAGAAACCATACTTTTAAGTTGTTTTCGGACACGAGGTGCACGTTTCTTATCAGTTGAACGACACACTTCAATAAGGTATAAAAGAAAGACAAAAGGAAGACAGAAGACAGGGCATCATCAAGTTTTGTCTTGTATTGAAAAATGACAAGGTTCGAGGGTAAAGTGGCGCTTGTGACAGGTTAGTGAAGAACTTTAAAGGAGGAATCCGGTCAAAATCTTTTATTGCTTTAAAGTATGTAACAATGTGTGCTGATAGCGAATATCATAACGAAAATTCACAAAAATCGTTCTAACACCCCAAAAATCTGCTTTGAAAACGTTCTTTTTTGCCAAAATCGTATTGGCTGGGTGTGGCCGATCTCCGGGTTCTCTCGGCCACCTGTTCTCGGTCACAGCTTTTTTTCGCCAATTCGAGTCATTTTTTCTGGTTTTTTTTTGGCTGACGAAACTGGACTAAACGTTGATAATTGGACAAAAATTCATGAAAAATAAACAAAATTATCAACTTTTAATTTTTTTTCCAGTTTCAGCAAGAAAAAACCAGAAAAAACTTACTCAAATTGGCAAAAAAAGCGGTGGCTGAGAAAACTCCGGAGTTCGGCCACGGCCAGCCTATATAATTATGGCTAAAAATAACGTTTTCAAAGCGGATTTTCGGAGTGTTAGAACGATTTTTGTGAATTTTCGTTATGATATTCGGAATCAGCACACATTGTTACATATTTTAATGTAGTAAAATTTTTTGACCGGATTTCTCCTTTAAGATTTATGTTAGGGTGCTTATTTCGATTCATTCTAGGATCCTCCAACGGCATCGGCCGTGCTGCAGCAATCCTTTTCGCCCAAGAAGGTGCCAAAGTGACCATCACCGGAAGAAACACCCAACGCCTCGACGAAACCAAACAAGCGATTCTCAAATCTGGAATTCCGGAATCCCATGTTTTGGCAATCGCCGCTGATCTTGCCACCAAAGAAGGGCAAGACAAACTCATCAACGAGACTATCTACAAATTTGGGCGGCTTGATATCCTAGTGAACAATGCTGGAACGGCATTTCCGGATGCCGAGGGAAAAACTGGATTGGATCAAAATATCTCGAATCTTGACAAGGTTATGCAGATCAATTTGAGAAGTGTGGTCACTTTGACGCAGAAGGCCAAGAAGTACTTGATAGAAGCTAAGGGAGAAGTTGTGAATGTCTCGAGTATCGCTGGAGGACGACAAGCGGTGAGTCGACTAGCTGGACAAACAGACACACATGCTGATTTTCAGATGCCTGATGCAATGTATTATGCAATGTCAAAATCTGCTCTTGACCAGTTCACCAGATGTGCTTCTATTGCTCTCATCGAACACGGAGTTCGTGTGAACTCCGTGAGCCCTGGAGTGGTTATTACTGGAATTGGAGAGGCGATGGGTATGCCAGAAGGAACTTTTGAGAAAGTGAGTGACTTGGGTCATAAACGACCAATTAAAATGGATTTCAGATGGCTCAATTTTTGGAGTCACGCAAGGAATGCTTGCCTTGCCGCAAAGCTGCTGAACCCATTGACATTGCTAATATTATTGCCTTTTTGGCTGACCGTAAACTGTCTTCGTATATCATTGGACAATCTATTGTAGCTGATGGTGGATCCTCGCTGGTTATGGGAATGCAGGCTCATGATATGATGGATATTTTGACGACGTCCTAAATATGCATTAAATGGGATTGTTTAAGGTATTCTAGCCTACAAATCACTTCTCAATTCTCATTTTCTGTTTTTTGACCTGTAAACTTATATCAATTTTTTCTCATCTAACGTGATGACTACACCAAAGCCTACAACCTATAAGTGACTTGGATCGTATGTATCAAAACTGAATAAATTGGTATTATCATCTTCACAAACACAATACCTTTTTTCTCGCAAGTTTGTGTTTGTTTAACATTCGGACACGGAAAGGGCGGCGATGAGGGGAGGTCACAAAATAAGCAAAAGTATATAAGAAAGGAAAGGTAGACAGAGAGATAGCAGCATCAAAACTCAACTGTGAAGATGGCAAGGTTCAATGGAAAGGTTGCTATTGTTACAGGTTGGTTATCTTTGAGGAATTTTAAGGAAACTAACCGCTTACCGATCTAGACTAATCTGGAGAAATCAAAACGATTACACTGATTGTAAAGATACCTACATATATTATTATAATACAGTGCTAGGGAGTGTAATGTTAAAAGGATTACTGTCACCTAAGACCCTTCATCACCGAAATTGCAGGATCCTCCAGCGGCATCGGCCGTGCTGCTGCAATCCTTTTCGCCCAAGAAGGTGCCAAAGTGACCATCACCGGAAGAAACACCCAACGTCTTGAGGAAACTAAGCAAGCCATTCTTAAATCTGGAATCCCCGACTCCCATATTTTGGCTATAGCCGCTGACCTTGCATCTGAAGAAGGGCAAGACAAACTTATCAACGAAACAATCAACAAATTCGGACGGCTTGATATCCTAGTCAACAATGCTGGAACGGCATTTCCGGACGCTGAGGGGAAGACCGGGCTAGATCAAGATATTACAGATCTTGATAAGGTGATGAGGATCAACTTGAGAAGTGTGGTCACTTTGACGCAGAAGGCGAAAAAGTACTTGATAGAATCCAAGGGAGAGATTGTGAATGTCTCGAGTATTGCAGGAGGGCAACAGGCGGTAAGTTTCACTGCTAGGCTCACAGAACTCTTGACTGTTATCTGTTTTCAGATGCCTGATATGATGTACTATGCTATGTCAAAGTCAGCCCTTGACCAGTTCACTAGAAGTACCTCCATTGCTCTCATTGAACATGGAGTCCGTGTGAACTCCGTGAGCCCTGGGGTGGTTATTACTGGAATTGGAGAGGCTATTGGATTGCCAGCTGGTGCTTTTGAGAAGGTTAGTTTTAAGAAAACGGTATACGGTAATACCTATAAAACTAGTTATTTTAAATGGGAATAAGACGCTTTACTACATGGCATATTCGACCGTCCGTCGACCGACCGCCCGTCCGAAGGCCATAGGTTAGCGCGGACTGCTGTTAGTCAACTGTTATCGCATTTTAATATGGCAGCCCTTAAACCCGTGGGGAACAACTTATAGTTATGAGAAAACTACGTGAAATTTCTCTGTCTTTTTGAGTTATGTGTTACGGACCCGACATAAGATCTGACTGCAAACTACCTTGTTAACACCGACAAAGTTTTCAGATGGCCGCGTTCCACGAATCCCACAAGGAATGCCTCCCTACCAGAAAAGCCGGTCAACCCATCGACATTGCCAATATTATTGCTTTCCTGGCTGACCGCAATCTATCCTCGTATATCATCGGACAATCGATTGTTGCCGATGGCGGATCCTCGCTGATTATGGGAATGGCCGCTCATGATATGAAGGAAATCTTGACATCTTATTAATTGTAACATTTTGTTGTGATATGGTTGAATTTTCGGCGCAGTAATTTTTTTATTTTTTTTTTCGAATTATGGATTAAAAAACTGAAAATGTTTTGGAATAAATTTCATTGCTTTCCTGGTCTCTGTTCTTCTGACACCGATGCAAACATTATGCGAAAGACCCAAACACAACATAAAATAGTTTCTTATTTGCATAGTTACCAAAACCGTATTACCGGGAGGCATTATCATATTAAACGGTCACAAGAACTACACTTTTTTGGTCTTGTTTGTGTGACAGTAGGTTTGGACACGAATATCAAAGGGCGGTGTTATCAATTCAAGATAGGTTATGAGTATATAAACAAACGGACGGGAGACCATAAGTAGTTATTTTTTGGAAGAGTTTATTGTGAATATGAAAAGATTCGATGGGAAGGTCGCGTTGATTACAGGTAGGTGGTGTCAAAGATAGTTTGCTTATATTATTTATGTACATCTTGGGCCTTCTTTTTATACACAAAAAGACCCTAGCATCAGATATTTTAGACAGAATTCTCTTGTATGCCTGCAATTCTTATAGGATCCTCTCAAGACATTAATTGTAGAGTTACTGAGATTAACAGAGAGCTAGTGAGAAAACAATTACAAAGATTACTGTTGCCTCACGAACCATCACCACCAAAATTCCAGGCTCCTCTAGCGGCATCGGTCGTGCTGCGGCGATCCTTTTCGCCGAAGAAGGTGCCAAAGTGACCATCACCGGAAGAAACACCGAACGCCTCGAAGAAACCAAACAAATCATTCTCCACACTGGAATCCCGGAAGACCATGTTCTGGCAGTTGTCGCTGATCTTGCCACCGACGAAGGACAAGACAAGTTGATCAACGAGACTATCTACGCATTCGGTCACCTTGATATTCTGGTGAACAATGCTGGAACGGCATTCGTTGACTCCACTGGAAAAGTCGGATTGGATCAAGATGTCTCAGATCTTGATAAGGTCATGCAGATCAATTTGAGAAGTGTTGTCACTTTGACTCAAAAAGCCAAGGAGCATCTGATCAAAACTAGGGGAGAGATCATAAATGTTTCCAGTGTGGCTGGTGGACAGCAGGCGGTGAGTGACACAAAAATTCGAAAATTTGGAAACCACTGATCATAAACCTAACAATAAGTTTTGTCCATCAGCAAACAAGGTTACTAGTCAAAAAGTTTCAAAAAGTTCCGACGTAAGAGGATTACAAACTGAATTTTCGGGGTTTGCTGGCATCATAGAGAGACGACAAACATAGACCTAAACGCAAACAAAACAATTGAACAGTGCCCAGGACAAACAGACACACAGACCAATATTTTAATATTTTCAGATGCCCGACATGTTGTATTACGCCATGTCCAAGTCAGCTCTTGACCAGTTCACAAGAAGCACATCAATCGCCCTAATTGCTCATGGAGTCCGGGTGAACTCTGTGAGCCCTGGAGCAGTTATTACTGGAATTGATGAAGCCATGGGTATGCCAGCAGGGTCTTTTGAGAAGGTTAGTTTTATGAAAACGGTACGATAGTACCTACAAAGCTTGCTATTGGAGTGGGAATAGTGATTTGTACTACATGGTAGATTCGACCGTCCGTCGGCCGACCGTTGACCAACCGCCCGTGCGGAGCCATCGGTTGGCTCGGAAGGCTGTCAGTCGGTGGTCACCTCTTTTCGAGATGGCATCTTTAAACTCAGCAGCTAGAGAAACAATTTTTTTCGAAAGGCTGCCCAAACTCTTCGAAAGGCTGCCCAAACTACAGTAACATTTTTTCCAGATGGCCAAGTTCTGGGAGACCAAGAAGGAGTGTCTTCCAAATGGAAGAGTTGGCCAACCCATCGACATTGCCAATATTATTGCTTTTCTGGCTGACCGTAAGCTATCCTCGTATATCATTGGACAAACTATTGTGGCTGATGGAGGATCTATGTTGATTATGGGAATGGCCGCTCATGATATGAAGGAAATCTTGACATCTTCTTAACTGCTATTTTTGCTGATAAAGCAATAATAACAAAAAAGCTTGGATTCTGTATTGATAATGTTTCTTGTGTATAAATAATGCCAATAGTTGCAAATAAAGTGCTTTGAAATGAACATTGTCATTGGAGCGATATTTATGGTTACAAGCTTCATTTTGAAAATGCATGCTTCTCTGATAGCATGAGACTGTCACAGTTGGAAGATGAATGAAACTTTGCAACAATAGAACATTGGGAAAGCTAGATTTTCAAAAATAGTTGCGAAGCGGCTGGTTTCGAAACGTCACAGGTGATAAGTATTAAAATTGCGGTGAGTTGCGGAATGTCAAAGTCGAAATCGTACGTGGAAAAAACGTCTGGCTGCCTGAAAACAGCCAGATTACGGTTGAAGGAAATTGTTTTTTTTTTTTTGAAAAATCAAAAGAGAAAACTAATGATAAAATAGGGCTGTCCAAAAAACTTTCAACTTTGCCCAGCCCTCAAACTTCCTGAAACATTCACGCTAACGTGACCTCAAAATCATCGTCACAATTTTCTAGCTTCCCTTTTCCTCTACATCTTGCACTATCTCTTCTTTGATTTTTTGCACCCAACGTCACCGCTAACCATACTTATCACTCCTTTTCCGTATATAAGGAGCCCCCTTTTTTCGTTATCAATGTATAATTTCTGGTCTTCATCAGTTGAAGAGCACAAGGATCAGCATTGATTTTTCTTGACTTTTTGGTGTTGTTTTCTCATTTTTTCCCTGTTTTTTTTAGATTTACTCTCCTGATTTTTCACTTTTTTAATGTTGCACATTTCAGAATGCTGCGAACTACCGTAATCCTTTTGTCTCTAATTTCCCTATCCAGATCGGATCTTCTGTTTCCTTACCCTTTGGCAGATGATTTGATCTACTATACGGCTCAAGGTGAAGCTGGTAGAAGCAATGATTCGATGTGCTCAAATGTGCAGTTGAATTATTGTCAGGTACCTTTTTGAACCATAAGGTAGATCAAAAACTGATTTTTTCTACAGTACCAATTCAACCAGGCTATTGGGTTGATGAACGATTCGATAAATTATAGAAATGGAACCATTATTTTCAACACAGTCAATCAATTTTTGAGCGCCAATGTGACAGAGTTTCATAGAATTTGCAGGTTGGCTGGTTTCTGAGATACTGAACCAAACATTTTTTTCAGAGCCCGCTCCAATTTCCATGCCTGCTTGGGACAGTCCTACTATTCCTGCTTGAATCTTCATACTCGTTTGGATTCTAACGATACCTCTTATGCTAATGGTAACGTCATCTGAAATTCGGGATATGAAAATTTTCAAAATTTCAGCCTTCGACTACGTCAGAACCTTCAGAGGACTCGAGTGGATTTGTGGAGGAGGATTCCGAGGTAAGTTAAATTTCAAAATTTCGGAAGCTATTAGCGATGTTCCCCAGGGGGAAACGCGCTCCATCGCCAACTTGGCTGAAGTTTGAATTTTCAGCTTTCCCGCTGTTTAGAAAACAGCGAAACATGTTTTGTTGGTGCGTGGACTCCTCGTGGACAAATCAGGCAGCAGTCGAATGGTCCACGAGGACTCCACGCACCCACCAAAACATGTTTCGCTGTTTCCAAAACAGCGGGAATGCTAAAAATTCAAATTTCAGCCAAGTTGGCAATGGACCGCGTTTCCCCTTGGGAAACATAGCTAATATGAATCCTGAATTCTCCTACTAAACTGGGACCCTTGAATTCCCCTAACTTTCAGAAGTCATCAACCAATTCGACTGTTTCAACGGACTCACTACCACTAATTCTTATCAAAATTGCATGAACACATTTGACCATACAGTATCTACGAGTAACTTCTGCCCGTAAGTCAGATTTTTCGATAGAGCGCATTTTCATTTTTCAATTTTTCAGAGCCATCCAAACAACCAGCATGTGCCTGAATGACGTCTTCAAAAACGCTTGCGGAGACCCGACCGTAAGTTTTTGAAGAATCGAGGAATCTGATTTTTGAGAATCTTGGAATTTCTAATTTCAGGCCGGACACTATGGATGTGAGAATTTCCGTTTCACTTTCGATCATGCTTGCCCACAATTGAGATGTCATGTGAATAATTGACGTTGAGTAATTGTTTTTTCAAAAAATAGTAATAAATCATGTCTGCATCAAATTATTAAAATATACGAGGTCCTCCACGAAATATATCACAGATTTTTCCCCCAAAAAAAATTTCTCATGATATCACAAATTGAATGAAGTTTGAGCTCTGTTTAGACTCTAATCTTTAGAGTGAAAGCAACAAGACTTTCTCTATAATTAGGGGGAATTGAGTGGTTTTGAGTGAAAAATTTCTCTCTCCCTTTCGGAAAGATTTTTTGCTTTTCACATTTTTCTATTTATCAAATGAAATTTCTTACGATTCTCCTTTTTCTCCCCGTTTTCGCAGCTCCTGAATTCGCAGACGACTTGAAAAAAGTGACGGATCATTTTGAGTGTGGTAAGATTAATGGGGAGGCTCGTATTTCATATCATTTTCCAGACCCCCTATGCATCTTTAATCACTCTGAAATCACCTCATCGACTATTGGGTTTTTCCCAAAATGTGAAAGAGTTTGTGGAGTTTTGATATTTAATGAGAATTTGGATCTAGAAGAAGAAGATATCAAAGAAGCTTTCAGTTCAATGATCGTTCTTCACGGAGGGATTACTGTAGAAAAAACTCAGTTGAGAAGTTTGAACCTTTTCAATGTGGACAACATGTTCGATGAGTTTAGTATCTTCTGCGAGACTTGTGAGTGATTTTCATTTCTCTTTATCATTTTCGAAATATTTCTTCAGACGGAGTCTTTATAAAAAACAATGCCAAGCTGCAAAACATTGACACCGTGTTAAAATTCTATCTCTACGGAAACGATGACGGTTATGAGTGTGACTTTCGAATAGAATACAATGAACAGCTCAACGTAAACATCCTGAATGCCCCTTCCGTTTTGCACTATGATGTGAGAGCCAACTGGAATTTAGGAGATTCAAGTAAGTTGAGGGGTACATGATGATGCGAACAGTATACATAGTTTCGCCCTTACCAGACCGGGCTGATTCGGGCTTTTCGCGGGCCCTCATTATGTGCAAAAAGATTAGCAAGCAGCTGGAATTATTAAAGGAAGGATTTGACCAAAAAAGTTTTATTGCTTTAAAATATGTAAAAATGTGTGCTGAACGATAATGTACTCCAAATGTCCTACCTGTTTTGGGCTGTGTCTAGGCTCAAAAGAATAACCATAAAAAGTTATTATTTGGAGTAAAACCGTTTTTGTACCCTGTTAGTAGTTTTCGAGATAATCGACTTTTCCCAAAAATTTGCAATTTTTCAATAAATGAAATTCAAACATTCATAACTTTAGTAGTTGTGCTTGGATTTTTACAAACTAAAATGCATTGTATAGATAAACTATTGTAATTTACCCTTTTTAAACATTCAGTACTAATTCATTGTGAAAATTGACGATTTATCAAAAAATTACAAAAAAAATTTTTTTTATCAAATTTATTTTTCATATTTGGCTGGTTACCCCTATAGTTCTTAATGGTTTTTCACTAAATCAAACATGCTCTATCATTTTAAGATAAATTTAGAAAATGTGCAACTTCGAGAAAATTTTTATGAGTTTCTTGGAACTTGGGTACTTTTTCTTTTTATTCAATTATTGATTTTTGAAAATCGATAACATTGAAAACTTTACAGATTCATATTTTTCAATAGTTTATCTATACAATGCATTTTAGTTTGTAAAAATCCAAGCACAACTACTAAAGTTATGAATGTTTGAATTTCATTTATTGAAAAATTGCAAATTTTTGGAAAAAGTCGATTATCTCGAAAACTACTATCAGGGTACAAAAACGGTTTTACTTTAAATAATAACTTTTTATGCTTATTCTTTTGAGCCTAGACACAGCCCAAAACAGGTAGGACATTTGGAGTACATTACCGTTGAGTCCAAATATCCTAACGAAAAAGCACAAAAATTGCTCTAAACCCCCGAAAATCTGCTCAGAAAGGGTCATTTTCTGCGAGAAACTTCCTAAGGCAGTCGTGGCCGAACTGGAATCATCCATCAGACTCGGCTACCTCGTTTTTTGACGATAACAGCCGGATTTTTTCATAATTTCCCAGGCAATTTCAGCAACAAAAATTTTGAAAATGAGCTGGTATTATTAAAAAACGAGATGACGGAGTCTGATGGAAGAGTCCAGTTGGCTACGGCTGCCTGAGGCAGCTTCCGGCAGAAAATGACCCTTTCTAAGCGGATTTTCGGGGTTTTTGAGCATACTTTGTGTTTTCTCGTTGTGATATTCGAACTCAGCAATTTTTGGACGGATTCCTCCTTTAAGAAACTCCCGCGATTCTTAAATTTACAGTATGCCGTCAGGATGAAGCCACCACTTTGCGATCTATCCAACACAAGTATTGCAACTTTCTTCATGGCGGACTTCGTCTCAAGAATATCGACGACGCCGAAGAATATTGGCCATTGAATACGGTGGACGGCATCTATGGACCAGTTATAATCGAGAACACTGGTTTGGAAGATTTGTCGTCTTTGATGAGAGGGGTGAAAACGATTAGAACAAATGTTTTGAGAGTAGACGAACCAGCGTTTATCAATCTGAAAAATAATCCAAAGATGAAGAGACTCAATGTGGACTCATTGGATGTGAGAAGACTTGGGGGAAAAATGCTTTTAACTTTCTTTTTCTTTTTTCTAGGAAATCACTGGAAATCGAATAGTAAACTTGGAGAATCTACACCCAGATTTTTGCTTGACTCTCCATGATATGAGCCTATTCCTAAGACATCGTATTATTTTCATACACCTCGACGCAAAGTACTGTAGTTTGGAAGAAGGAGACGAAGAAGAGGAAAACAAGTGTTACAGTTCAAATTTTGAGGTTTGGCCTGACCATTGTGGGCACACTTTTGGAGATGTAATCATAAAAGCTGGTGATGAAAAGTACATGGAAAAGTTTGGAGGGTTGAAATGGATATTTGGCAAACTAATAATAAATGGCACGGAACTTGAAGAATTGAACTTTTTGAGCAACTTGCAGATTATTGCTGCGTTGGATGGTAAGAAAATTTTTGCTTCAAAATATGTCAAATTTTGTGCTGATTCCGAATATAATAGTAAAAACGCTAGAAATCTCTCTAAAACCCTGAAAAACGCTTCAAAACGACCCTTTTTCGGCCGAACGGTCTCCTGGGGCCGTGGCCTAACTCCCGGAGTTTTCTCGGCTACCTGACTCGGCCACCGCATCTTCATATTTTTCTTACCATTTTTTCAGGTTGTTTCTTCTTGAAAACCAGGTTCTTCAATGAAAATCATACATTTTTTTTGTTGTTTCACTGTTTCGTTTGATTTTCACAAAAAAAAACAACTTGAAAAAATGGTGAAAAAAATCTGAATATGCGGTGGCCGAGAAAACTCCAGGAGTTAGGCCACGTCCCCAGGAGACCGTTCAGCCGGAAAAGGGTCGTTTTTAAGAGAATTCCTCCGAGTTTTAGAGAGATTTTTGGCCGTTTTCACTATTATTTTCAAGCACAAAATTTGACATATTTTGAAGCAAACAATTTTTTAACAATTTTTAGAAATCCTCCTTTAAAGGCGCATGGAGTTATTTAAGGCGATATCCCGTTAGAGCACGAAAAATATGTCAGCGGTTATCGTAATATTCTGACCCACTTTTCGTGCTTTAACACGATTGTGTTTCAAACAGTTCCATCCGCCTTTAAGTGCAACTGACAACAGACGGCAGCGCGATAATTTTGTGAAAAAATTTTACATTTTTCAGAATCCCCGCCTATTCAAATCATCGGTAACCTGAAACTCAAAAGTGCTAAACTGCCAAAACTGGAGGTATTGCTTTTCATTTTTGCTTCATTCCAAATTCCATATATTTCAGGACATAATAACCAAGAGCTCCCAGTACGTACTACTCAAAAATAATCACCCGGAGCTTTCTGAAAATTACATGGATTTGTTTTCTGAGGATTTTCAAAATAGGATCCATTACATTGATGAGCAGATTGTTCCACTGAGAGTTGTTGCTTCTGGAATTGGAAGAATTGGTTTTTGGATTGGAATTGCTTTCTCTGGTTTACTGCAACATATTTTGATATTTTCAGTCAAAGTTTGATAATTTATAATTTTGGATAAGGAAACACATTTCTACATAAAAGTCATGATTTTTCAATCCACATGAAATCATTTTTCCAGAATTTGCTCCCGATCATTTTTCGCAACTGCAACTAATCATTTACGCGAAATTTCGAAACTTGCGACGATTTCGTAACTACGCCGGTTTGCGATCAAGACATTTCAAAACTGGACGTTTCGCAACCAGCCATTTCGCAACTTTATAAACTTTTTTTTGCGTTCGATTTTCTACTTGATATCTTGGTTTTATGAACTTTTATAAAGTTTTTTAATAAAAATATGTAAAAAAAAGCTCCATGCTCTTTCAAAATTGTCGAATCCGTTAGAGAGAAAATGCAACTTTCATATTTTGTAGCTAGAAAGTTAAAGTGATTTCATTGTCAAATTATAGATGACCAAAGTCCTTGATCATAATTCCCGCGAATAACCAAAAAATTGCTGCCGCCCAAAGTCCAATTTTTCCAACTCCCGATGCTCCAGTCTCATCGGGACCACTCTCAGTGGAACAACATCCTGTTGCCGCTCTAAGTGGCACAATATACTCGCTCGTGTAGTTGATCCAGGATTGAAAATTCTGAGAAAATAAATCCATGTAATTTTCAGAGAGCTCCGGGTGATTATTCTCGAGTAGCACGTATTGGGGCCCCTTGGTTATTAGGCTCTGAAACAGTTGAAATTTGAAGAAAAAAACGATAACACGATAATGAGAACAAGACCTTCAACTTCAGCAATTTAGCACTTTTGAGCTTCAAGTTCCCGATGATTTGAATTGGCGGGTATTCTGAAAATTCGGAGTATTTTTCACTTTGAAGGAGGAATCCGCTCAATTTTTTGTGGCTGTAAAATATGTAACATTTTGTGCTGATTTCGAATATGATAGTGAAAATGCTCAAAAATATTTCTAAAACTCTGAAAGATCGCTTCGAAACGATCCTTTTTTGGCCGAACGGTCTCCTGGGGCCGTGACCTAACTCCCGGAGTTTTCTCGGCCACCTGGCTCGGCAACCACATTTTCAGATTTTTTCACCATTTTTTCAGGTTTTTAAGTAAAAACCAGGTTTTTTTTTGTGAAAACCAATCGAAAAAGTGAAATAACAACAAAAAATGCTGATTTTCACAAAAAAACCTGGTAATCACATAAAATCCTGAAAAAATGGTGAAAAAACGGTGCCCGAGTCAGGTGGCCGAGAAAACTCTGGGAGTTAGGCCACGGCCCCAGGAGACCGTTCGGCCGAGAAAGGGTCGTTTTGAAGCGATTTTTCAGGGTTTTAGAGAGATTTTTGAGCGCTTTCACTATTATATTCGGAATCAGCACAAAATGTTACATAGTTTGAAGCAAAAAAATTTTGACCGGAATCCTCCTTTAAAAAACAAAATCACCATCCAACGCTGCAATGTGCTGCAAATTGCTCAAAAAACTGAAATCCTCCAGTTTCGTATTATTGACAATGAGCTTTCCAAACAGATAGGCAAGCTTCTTTAATTTGCTCACATAGTGTTCCTGGCCAGATTCTATTATCAAATCTCTAAACAAATAAATACAATCGGAAGGCAATTCTTCCAAAGATGAAGAATTGCAATATTTTCTATCAATTAATAGAAGTTGTTCTTCTTGACAATAACCAGCGACATGGAGATTTATGAAAAATGTGCCATATTTCAAAAAACGTCGCATTTCTTCGTAAGTCAGACAGAACTCGGGATGGAGATTTTCGAAGTTGACAATTCGATTACCACGGAACTTCTAAAAATACTGAACATTTTTGATCTCCGTTTACTCCTCTCCACTTACAAGCAAATCATACGTGCCAAGTGTTCTCATCTCTAGATTATTCCTGATATTTATAAACGCAGGCTCGTCCTTTTTGAGAACATCCGCTTGAAGCCATTTCAGACTACTCAAAATTGTCAAATCTTTCAAGCTTGTATTCTCCACAATAAGCGGTCCGAACAGTTGACGTAGCGATCGGATGGAGTAAAGTTCGCGGTCATCCTGAATGCCGTTGAGTCGAAGTCCACCAAACATGTTAGCACAAGTTTTGTATTCCATTGAGTTGAGTGTGACGATTTCGTCTTGGCGGCATACTGAAAAAAGTTAAGGGAGGATTTCGATCAATAAAAAATTTTTTGCTCAAAACTATGTAAAATTTTGTGCTGATTTCGAATATGATAGTGAAAACGCTCTAAAATCTTTCTAAAATCCTGAAAAATCGCTTCAAAACGACCCTTTTTGGCCGAAATGTCTCCTGGGGCCGTGGCCTAACTCTCGGAGTTTTCTCGGCAACCGCATTTTCATATTTTTTCACCATTTAAACGAAAAAGTGAAGTAACAACAAAAATTCTTGATTTTCACAATAAAAAACCAAACAAATTTTCGACCGGAATCATCCTTTAAATAACCTTCGTGTTCCGAATTGAAAAGTTGCAGGTTTTCGGAAAAAAAATGAAATTACAGCCATGCCCGGGCCTTGTAGTACACAGGACCCGTATCAACTAACAAAAAATTTTATTCCAACATGTATTTTTTTTGGGAGCTTCAACGTCTCGATTGACAAAGATTCACAACTTGAAAATGGTTATTATTGCGAAACCAGAAACTTGATTTTCGTGCTCAAGAGGTCCGAAAATACCAGGGTACCAAGTTTCAAAAAGTTTTTAAAAAGTTGCGGTCTTTTAAATGAACTCCCTTGTACAGAAACTGACGACATTTGAAGCCCAAAAAATCGTGAATAACCAATTTTTACGATTACACTACACCACATTTTTTCAACAAAAAAAACAATCTGCTCGTGTTATTTAAAAAAATGCACTCATTTCTATCCAGGAGATTCCAATTCGCTCTGATATCATAATGACCTTTCATTTTCGATCGGTCGTACAAAATCTCCGTATCCAAATTTGCGCTGTTCTCCACTCGAAAGTCACACTCGTTATTGTTGTTATCTCCATATAGATAGAATCTTAGAATGGCATTAATATTTCGAAGATTTTTATTGTTCTTAATAACAAACCCATCTTAAAATGTGATTTTTTCAGGAATGCGGAGTTCTCTAAACTTACACAACTCGCAAAACACACTAAACTGTCCTTTGTTAACATTGAAAAAGTTGAGATTTCTCAATTGGGTATTTTCGATTCTGATGCCTCCTGAGAGAAAACTCACCGAACGGAAGGCTTCTTTGAGTTTAGATTCATTCAAGTCCAAATTCTCGTTCATTATTAATATTCCACAAACTCTTTGACATTTTGGGAAAAATTCTATAGTTGCTGAAGTGACTTCAGAGTGATTAAAGATACATTGAGGATCTGGAAAAAATAGAAAAATATGATAAACCGACCTACCCAATAATCTTACCACACTCAAAATGATCCGTAACATTTTTCAAGTCTTCTGCGAACTCAGCAGCTACGGAAATTGGGAGAAACAGAAAAATAGCTAACATTTTCATCGAATGAAAGTGAATAGGTCAGAAACTCGTTTTTGAAAGAAAAATTTTTTTGAGAAAAATTTTTAAAGCACCGCCCACTCAACTCCCCATAATTATAGAGAGCGATTTGTTGCTTTTGCTTTCAGTAAAACTCAAACTTATTCCTATTCTGACATCATGAGAACTTTTTGGATTTTTCTTCAAATTTTGATATATTCAGTGACTGATCTTGGGATCGAAGCATACTACAAAACGGATATAAGACTTGTCGCTCGACATTATGCATGCGGTAAGCTTAAAGGAGGATTCCGGTCAGAAATTTTTATTGCTTTGAAACATGTAAAAATTTGTGCTGATTCGGAATATGATTGTGAAAACGCTTGAAAATCTTCTAAAACTCTAAAAAATCGCTTAAAAACGACCCATTTTCATCCGAACGGTCTCCTGGGGCCGTGGCCTAACTCTCGGAGTTTTCTCGGCCACCTGACTCGGCCACCGCATTTTTAGTTTTTTCACCATTTTTCAGGTGTTTTTGTGAAAACCAAACGAAAAAGTGAAATAACAACAAAAATTATGATTTTCACAAAATAACTTGAAAATGGTGAAAAAATCTGAAAATGTGGTGGCCGAGTCAGGTGGCCGCGAAACCTCCGGGAGTGGCCACGGCCCCAGGAGACCGTTCGGCCAAAAAAGAGTAGTTTTAAAGCGATTTTTTAGAGTTTTAGAAAGATTTTTGAGCGATTTCACAATCATTTTCGGAATCAGCACAAAATTTTAAATATTTTGAAGCAATCAACATTTTTTTATCAAATTCCTCGTTTAACATTTTCAATACCTTTGATCCACCAAGTCTCAGATTCCCGATGTCTGTTCAATCACCTAGAAATCAGCTCAAAAACCATTGAATCTTTCCCAAAATGTGAAGCTGTTTGTGGATTGCTAACATTCAATTCTAACACTGATTTGACGGAGGCTCAATTGAAAGAGGCTTTTAAGAGTATGAAGACTTTGAAAGGAGGAATCAAGGTTGAGGATTCGAATTTGGAGAATTTATCGTTTTTCGGATTTGAAGATGGCACTGAGGATTTTGAACTTGATTGTCGTTTTTGTAAGTATTAGCGATATTCCCCAAGAGGAAACGCGCGCAATCGCAATTTTGGCTGAAATTTGAATTTTCAGCGTTCCCGCCGTTTTGAAAACAGCGAAACATGTCTCGGTGGGTGCGTGGACTCCTCGTGGACAACTCGACTGCTGTCCGAGTAGTCCACGAGGAGTCCACGCACCCACCGAAACATGTTTCGCTGCTCAAAACGGCGGGAAAGCTGAAAATTCAAATTTCAGCCGATATTGCGATGGAGCGCGTTTCCTCTTGGGGAATATCGTTAATAGCTGCTAACTATTTTTTGAAGATTCCATAACTCATTTTTCTGATTTCAGTCGGCCTCACTATCAAAAACAACTCGCTTCTTACCGATGTTCAAATTCTGACAAAGTTTAAATTTCTTCGAACGAAAAAAAGAGAATGCCCGATTCGCATTGAGCACAACCAACAACTATCGCTGTTTTCTGCTAATGGAAGTCTATGCGATTCGGGACATTTGACTACAGTAATCGATATGCGGACTTTAGGAAATCTCAAGGATTGCGGTAGCGTTATCATTATTCCGTTACTGCAATGTTTGTTTTTTCTCAGAGTGTCCCGGGAATATGATCACTTCTGAAACCATGAGCCAGTTTGCTGAATGCGATGTATTTTTTGGTGGCCTCGAAATTTCTGGCATCAATGAAAATTCGAAATTACCAAAAATCACCCAGATTCGAGGACCCCTTACTATCCACAATACGGATTTGAAAGACTTGAGTTTCTTGGAAAATCTAGATTTGCATACATTTTACGAGGGAACATTAGCACTCGACATCAAGGATAATATCGAACTGACGCGGCTTGGTTTTTCATTGTCTACGGTGGGAGAGCGGGAATTTCAAAATAAGTGATTTTTTTCAGGAGTACCCTATAAGGAAAAATCCTTACATAGTGGCAAATATGGAAAACTTGCACCCAGATTTCTGTGTGACTCCTCTGGAAATGGCATTTTTTCTCGAATCTCACTTCAAATTCAAGAATATCGTGGGAAAATTTTGCGAGCGCAATGATTTCTGCAAGTTTGAAAGTATGAAGACTCTTGGCAACGGATGTACTCATATTCTGGGAGACTTAATCATAGAATCTGGAGATGAAGTCTTTGTGGAAAAGTTGAAGGAATTGACGCATTTATTTGGAGGGATTCACATAAAGAATACCAAACTTGAAAATATTGAATTTTTGTCGAAACTCAAGTACATTGCGTATTTGGAAAGTTCATTAATGATTCATGTCGAGGGCAACAAGAAAATGGAAAATTTTGAGCTTCCAGCGATTGAGGTGAGTCTTGGAAACTTTAAAGGATCCGACCAAAAATTTGTATTGCTTTAAAATACGTTAAAATGTACGTAGTTTCCAAAAATTATAATGAAGATGTTCAAAAAACGCTCTAAAACCCGAAAAAATGGCACCGAAATGAGCAAAAATCGCAGAAGTTGTATCCGGTGGCCGTGGCCGAGTTTTTCAAAAAAAAAAGGGCGGAGTCAACCAATGAGCGTTTTTGCAGTCGTGCGGCAGACAATCGGCTATGCCCATTTTTTGGGAAACTCGGCCACGGTCACCATATACAACTTCTGCGAGTTTCGCTCATTTCGGAGCCATTTTGCCGGATTTTAGAGCTATAAATCAATACAAACTTTTGGTCGGCGTCCTATTAAATAAGAAATTCCTAATTTTTAGCACATTATTGGAAAAGGACAACCATATGGGATTGTGGAGGAAAAACTGATGTCCTCGGTATTGAACTGGAATAGTCTGCCTTCTGGTGATGGGAATTTTGTTGATTTCAATGGTAAGACGGTGTACTTGGAATACGGTTTTGGGAAACCATATCGTGTAAGCTCGCAAATCCTTGGGATCCCGGCTCCGAGACATTTCGCAACTAGTCATTTCGCAACCACGCCAATTCGCAATCGAGACATTTCAAAACTGGACGTTTCGCAACCAGTCTATTCGCAACTTTATGAACTTGCCTTCTTCACGTTCACTTAGAATGTGCGTGGTTTTGAGTGACCTGTGGTGAAATGTCGTAGTTGCGAAATGACTAGTTGCGAAATTTCTCGGAACCAGGATCCCGTAGAGAAATAGTAGCGAGACGCAGAGTTTTCTCTGATTTCTCACTGGAGCGCGCTTCCTACCCTGTGACCCTGTGAAATCCTCATTTTTTAGGTTGCTGGGGTGACCGACTACACATAATCGGACCGAAATACTATGAAAAGTGTCATCACCTTGATCATGGACTCATCATTAAAGATGCGAATGTTTCATCCGATATTTATAAACTGAATATCGGTTGGATCGTCGGAGAAATCGAAGTTACCAATACCAATCTGCGAAACTTGTCGTTCTTCAAATTGGGAGATATTGGTGTTAAGGGCGGAAACTTGCAACGTCAGTTTTTGATCGATATTCATCATAATTCAAAGATGACTAGATTGGGATGGACTGTAGATGATGTAAGTTGCAGGACCGATTCTTAGGGTACTGTAATAAGTTAGAGAAATAGTCAGAATACAGTAGGTATCAGTAACAGTCCATGTTTTGTCAGTGGACATTCCGCAACCAGTCGTTTCGCAACTCACGTCATTTTCACAACTACGACATTTCGCAACCAGTCTTTTTGCAACTACGACATTTCGCAACCACGCCACTTCGAAACCACAAAATCAATGATATTTGTAGAAATTTCACGGTAAAATCACAACTTTTCAAAATTAGACGACAACCGGGAATGGTTCAAAACACCCTCAATCCCATACAACCTTAATGAACGTAAAGTGGACTAGTTAATAAAGTTGCGAAACGTCCAGTTTCAAAATGTCTTGGTTGCGAATTGTCGCGGTTGCGAAATTGACGTGAGTTGCGAAATGTCGTAGTTGCGAAATGTCCCGGAGTCAGAAATTGCGACTCAGTGTTTGTACTATGTCAATTTACGAGTCGCAGTTTTTTATTTCGATAATTCTCAAAAATCAAGCTTTCAGGGTGACCTATCTGTAAATGTGATCTCGAAACCGCTCCTAATAAACTTGGAGAAAAACCATCCCGATTTTTGTTTGGCAGTCAGTGAAATGAGGATTTTCCTAGACCACGGGCCAAAATTTCGATATCTGGATGCGAGAATCTGTGACAAAGATGAGCCGAATTCAATAGAAAAAACTTGCCGATACAAAGGAATGAGTCCACTGCAAAACTATTGTGACTCTTTAATCGGCGATGTTTTGATAGAGAGTGGCGATGAAAATCATGCGCAAAAATTGAGAACAGTTTCAGTGATATTTGGATCGCTGACAATACGGAATACGAATTTGGCTGATTTGGACTTTTTAGTAGTGAGGCATGTTGTGAATTTCAATAGTGAGTTTGTCTAGGGACTCCTTTAAGAGACTCAAGAATCATAGAAAAGCTTATTTTTTTCAGAAAACCTTGCGACAATCAGAATCTCAAACAATACGAAACTGAAGAAACTTTCTTCTGAAAAAAGTTGGACCGGCTTTGTTCAAACTGGAGTAGGTTTTTAAACGATTTTTTTTTCGTAAAGACACTTTCAGTCACAAAAAAATTCCAGGAAATCATATCCAGTGGTCCAAATACAATGATTATCGATGGAGTTGAATTGTTCGAAAGCACAAAACAGTGTATGGAATTTCAAGTGTTATCAGCAGCCAATATCACTTATAATGGAGGCAATTGTCGTGAGTTCATGCGACACCACGCCATTTCGCAACCAGTCGTTTCGTAACTTCGTTCTTTCGCAACTTATGGCGATTTCGCAACCACGAAGCACTTGATATTTCGCAACCAGCCGTTTCGCAACTCAATGAACTGGTACATTTCACCTTGATTCCGGTTTTGTGTGACAAATGACTTGGTTGCGAAACTGACTTGAGTTGCGAAATGTCCTAGTTGCGATATGGCTGATTGCGATATGTTGAGCCGCGAAAATGGAGCCGTTTATGCAGTATATTTTTCAGGAATGATTGATCAAGAAGAGGGCAATGCATAGTTTTTTTTCGCTCATAAGTTGTTTTGATTTCTTGATTTCTGAATAAAGTTTTAAAGTTTGTTCAAAAGTGTTTGTTGCTTGTTCATGGAAAACAAAGATCAAAAAAAGTTTTCACAAGTAAAGTTTGAAGCTCCGCCCTTTCAACACTATAATTATCGCCTTCTCTTTGCTCAAACTTCTTCATTTTCTTCCATTTTTCATATTGATTTTTTCATGGAATTCATCTTATTTTCGTTACTTTTTTGGACCTGTTTTTGTGTCGAGGCACACTTCGATGCTGACTTGAGACTATTGAAACGGCATTCTTCTTGCGGTAAAATGTCTCTAATTTTTGATTTTCCGATCTTTTTTCAGACCCTCAATGCACATTCAGTCAACCTGAAATTAGTTCGAAAAACATTGAGTTCTTCCCAAAATGTAGTGTTATTTGTGGGATTTTGATATTCAATTCTAACACTGATTTGTCGGAATCTCAATTGAAAGAGACATTTTTGAATGTAACGACATTGAATGGAGGAATCAGAATCGAGAATTCAAGTTTTGTGAATTTGTCGTTTTTTGGACCCGACTTAGAAGTCATTGCGGATGAGTTTAATATCGATTGTGGTTATTGTGAGTTTATTTTTGTTGTTGTTTTGGAAAAACTAAAGTGTTTCACAACTGGGTATTATATGTTTAGATATTCACTAGTTGCGAAATGTGCAGTTATGAAACGTCCGGTTTCAAAACGTCCAGTTATGAAACGCCCGCTTGCAAAACGTCCAGTTATGAAACGTCCGGTTGCAAAACGTCCGGTTATGAAACGTCCGGTTGCAAAACGTCCAGTTATGAAACGTCCGGTTGCAAAACCCTCAGTTGCAAAGCGCCCAAAACTTAGGCAGCCACACCGTACGGTTTCACACCGACCGTAGGTTTGGTACGGTACGGTTTGTAGTTGCGAAACGTCCGGTTGTCAAACGTACGGTTGCAAGGCATCCCATATGCAGTTGCAAAACGTCTAGCTGCCATGAACTCGGTTGCAAAACGTCTAGTTGCTATAAACTCGGTTGCGAAACGTCCAGTTACAAATTGTCTAGTTTCCAAATGTCTCAAAAATGTTTACCTTATTCTAGTCGGCATTCATATCAAGAACAATTCAAATCTCACTGACGTCATGAAGCTCTCCGAGTGGAAATTCAAAAATCCTGATTGCCCAATTCGAATTGAAAATAATCAACAACTAATGTTGGAAGCCCCTTATGGAAGTCTGTGTGACTTTGGGTATTTGTCTACAGTAGCGGACATCCGGACAAATGGAAATTTAAAAGATTGTGGTAAGAAATTTTTGGAGTTACCATTTGAAAAATTTTTTTTTGCAGAAAGCCCTGAAATCATTTCCGATGGATTGAAAATTTCCAATACCACTGTATTATCGGAGTTCACAATAATAACTCATATACGAGGACCCATTATAGTTGAAAATACAGATCTAGAAAATTTGAGCCTTCTAGAGAATCTTGAGTCTCATAAAGTCAGAGAGGGTACTGTTGCCTTGGATGTCAAAAACAATTTGAAGATGACAAGACTTGGGATTTCATTGGCTACGGTAATAAAATAGGCGTGAATTTAAAATACATAATTTCAATTTTCAGAGTTTCCTCAGTCCTCCAACTGCAAATTTTGAAAACTTGCACCCTGATTTTTGTGTAACTATTCCAGAAATGACATTTTTCCTACAATCCCAGTTCAAGTTCAAGAATTTTCATGGAAAATTTTGTGTAAATCAAGTTTTGAAAAATCTGTGCACCTTCAAATCTATGAAGACACTTGAAAGTGAATGCTCTCGAATTCTGGGAGACTTGATTATAGAATCCGGCGACGAAGGATATGTTGGAAAATTAAAAAGTGTCACTCATTTATTCGGACGGGTTTTCATATGGAATACTACTCTGAAAAATTCGGATTTTTTGTCTCAACTACAGTATATTGCTTATTTGGGAAGTCAACCATTGATTTGGGTCGAGGGGAACAAGAACATGAAGAAATTTTCCCTTCCAGTGCTGACGGTATATCAAAACCAAAAATGTCTTTTTTTGAGAAAAAAATTTCAGCACACTATCACCAATAGAGACGCGTATGGGATTCTGTGGAAAAATAATAAAAATCTAAAATTGGACGTCAAAAAACATTTCATCCGATTTTATAATGAAACGCGTAAGTGTCCATTTGCAGGACTACATTTTTTTAAATCGACTTTAAGGCTGCCCTGGCGACAAAATTTTCCAACTCGAAATGGATTTCTACAAAAACTGCCAAACTCTAGAAAACGGACTAATACTAACGGATACTGTTACTTTGCCAGATTTCGAAAATGTGCAAGTTTTCAAAGGACAACTCGAAATTTCAAATACCAATCTAGAGAATGTCTCGGTTTTGAGAAGCTTGAGAGAATGGCAATGGGATCCAAACCTGAACAGTGGAAAGATAAGCATCAATATTCACAATAACCCAAATATGACGCGATTGGGGTGGGGAGGCTTGGAGGTAAGCTTGGCCATTAAATTGGTATATCTCAGAAACCATCAAAGTTATCAAAAAATTGTCAATGGCAAAATTGTTCAGCGTAAAATTTTACACATTTTTGTAGTGTAAAGCATTTTGATAGCTCTCCCCATTTTGGAGATATGCGCGATCTTGACGCATTTTTGGTGTCTGGGCGCATTTTTGGTGTCTTGGCGAATATCGGGTGAGTTGACGCATTTCTAGTGCGTTGGAGCGTTTCTGGTGCAATGACGAATTTTTGGTGTATTGGCGCGTTTCGGGTGAGTTCACACCTTTCTAGTGTCTTGACGCATTTTCGGTGCCATGACGCATTTTTAGTGTCTTTGCGCGTTTCGGGTAGTTTGACGCATTTTTAGTGCCTTGACATTTTTTTCGTGCCATGATACATTTTTGGTGTCTTGGCGCGTTTCGGGTGAGTTGACGCATTTCTAGTGCCTTGACGCGTTTCTGGTGCCATGACGCATTTTTGTTTCTTGGTGCGTTTCGGGTGAGTCGACGCATTTCTAGTGACTTGGGGCCTATATTTGATATTTGAAGCCTATATTTGATATTTGCATATTTGAAGCTATCAAAAAAGATTCAACTACAAAATTGTGTCAAATTTTTTGCTATGAAATTTTGCAGTGAACATTTTTTTGATATCTCTGTCACTTTCTTGAGATGTGATCACTCAAGCAAAATTTTTTTCAGAAAATCTCCTCCACAGGCGACTTCACCATAAATTTTGAAAAAAATCACCGCGACTTCTGCCTCCAGATCAAAGAAATGGAAACTTTTATTGATAATAATGCGAAATTTCTCAACTTGGAAGCGAAACGATGCGATTTCAATCCCGAAGAGTATTTTTTCCTGTTTTGTCGGTTTGATTCATGGGAGACGTTACATGACTCGTGTGTCACTCTAGTTGGAGATGTCGTAATAGATTACGGTGACGAAAAGTATATAACGAAGTTACACACGCTTGGAGTTATTCATGGATCTCTGACTATTCAGAATACGAATTTAACGGACATAAACATCTTACAGTATCTTGTGAATGTGATCAACTTGAGTGGTGAGTTGGTTTTGTGAATTTAAAGAAAAACAACAACTATTTTAAAGAAAACCCTCCCATCAAAATTTCAAACAACACGAATTTGAGAAACATCAATGCGCTGCATCCGGAAGTAAGCTTCGTAGTATATTTTTTGTAGTATACTTTTTTCAGAAAATCATTTCCCGAGGCGTCAACACTATTGTAATAGATGGAGATGGAATTTTCAACTCTACTGTAGATTGTATAATGTTTCAGGAGAAGATAGGAACTACTGTGACATATAATGAAAAAAGTTGTCGTAAGTTGCAAATTTATTCTCGAAAAAAATCAAGTTTTTATTTCTCAGTGGCGATTAGCGGAGGGAGAGGCATTGGAAAGCAATTATGGTCATTGATTTCGATTTTCGTTATTTTTCGAATTCTCGTTTAATGCAAGTTAAAGTGATTGGAACAGAAATAGCACAGAAATCTTGTTAAAAAACCAAACCCCGAAGTAAAAAAATATATATTCGCGATATTTCAAAAAGGGAAACGCGCTCCATCGAAATTTGCTCGTGTTCAAATTCCCGCGCTTCTCGGTGTACTCCTCGAGGACAACCCGTCTAAATTAATTAAAGTGGGTTGTCCTCGAGAAGTACACCGAGAAGCGCGGGAATTTGAACACGAGCAAATTTCGATGGAGCGCGTTTCCCTTTTTGAAATATCGCTAATATTTGATAATGAATTCAAACGTCAAATATAGAATTTGAGAAACATTCTTGGTATTTGTTTTCTATAGAAGCTGTTTTTTTCAGAGAAATTTTGGATCCGGAACAACTCCAGGAATCTGAATTTGTGAAAAATTTTCGAATCAAAGATCTTTCTTACTGCAAAAATTATTTTTCACTACCTCTTCCTCATACAATTTTGCATCAGATTCCGAGAATTTACATACGAATTTTTTGTATAAAAAGAAGTTACCTCAAACCAAAATAATCACAAAAAAATGTCTGTCAAATTCTACGTTGGTCTTGCCTCGTTTCTCATCTCCCTCTCATCCATAATCCTGAATCTTCTCATCTTTTTCCCAACTTTCCGCCTGGCTTTTATTGCCAAAAGAAGTTCAGTCTACATCATTGCGTTCTTCAATATCATTTCCGACCTGACTCAACTGAGTATCATCTGCTTCTATCTCTCCATCAGCATTATGGAAGACGTAAGTGCTCAGGTTACTATATGGGTAATGTATGTATATAAAGGTTATTTTCAGAGCTACATATTTGTGGGAGATAGAGAGAGCACTCTTGGTGTCATATTAGGAACGATTTGGCTAACTGCGTGGTATTTTGACGGGCTTATACAACCAATCATGGCTGTTAATCGGTGAGAGAATTGAACTTTTTGTTTTTGTCTGGAGGACTGGCGCACCTTTGGTTGACGCCTTTCTAGTGTCTTGACGCATTTTTGGTGCCATGACGCATTGTTGGTGTCTTGACGCATTTCCAGTGTCTTGACGTATTTTCGGCGCCATGATGCTTTTTTGTGTCTTGGCGCGTTTCGGGTGAGTTGATGCATTTTTAGTGCGTTGGCGCATTTTTGGTGCCATGACGCATTTTTGGAGTCTTGGCGCGTTTAGGGTGAGTGGACGCAATGCTATTGCCTTGACGCATTTCTAGTTTCTTGGCGCATTTCTGGTCTCTACTAATCACCCTGTGAGGTTTCTGGGAACAAAAACACTGTTTCAGACTCTGCATAATAACCCTGAAGAATTACGACATTTTCACATTCAAGTCCACCATCTCCATCTTCATCGCCCTCATCGCCATCACCACATCTCTTTCCGTTTCTGGCCAATATTTTTATCCATGCTGCACGTAAGTCGGAAACTTTGCTCCATTGAACTAATGGTCAATACCCAGATTCGTCTTTGATCACAAGCTTGTGTCATTTCTATTCGTTCCACATGACGGTTTGTTTGACTACACCTATAAACAGTGTTTGGTGATTAACTGCATCTCTATTATTCCTTCAACGATTTGCTACGGTTCCGTATTTATTTCCATTCGGAATGCACAAAAAGACGCGACAAAATTGAAAGGAGGAAGTCACTCGAAACAGAATAACAAGGACGTCAAGTATGACTATAAAAATGAATTCGAAGCTTATTATCAATGGAGCACATTTTCAGATACCTCATGCAGTTCTTCTTTATTTCCGTGTTCTACCTCCTTGTGGTCATATCATTCGAAGTCCTTCCACGTGTCGTTCCCGCTGGAGTCGTTGAGTGGTTTTGGAGTGTCGCTCTTCTCATGATTCTGAATGCCACATCAAACTCAGTGATTTTCTTATTATGCAATAAGGAGATTCAGAATGCGTTGAGGTTTCCGTGGAAGAAGAATCTTCGAAGTGGATCCATTTTCTCCACTACTAACGCTACAAGAGCTTCAATTTTGTCAGTGCGACATTCGATTCAAGCATGAAATATTTTTTCCGTTAACTTTATTCAAAATGTTGAATTTTTTGGTAAATAAAGATTGATACATCTTGATACATTAAGGGAGGATTCCGGTTCAAAATTTTTTCTGCTTAAAAATATGTATAATTTTGTGCTGATTCCGAATATGATAGTGAAAACGCTCAAAAATCTCTCTGAAACCCTGAAAGATCGCTTCAAAACTACAATTATCGGCCGAATGGTCTCCTGGGTTCGTGGCCTAACACCCGAAGTTTTCTCGGCCACCTCACTCAGCCACCACATTTTCAGAAAACCAGGTTTTTTTGTGAAAATCATAAATTTTTGTTGTTTTTTCATTTTTTCGTTTGGTGTTTACAAAAAAACCCGAAAAAATGGTGAAAAAATATCTGAAAATGCGGTGGCCGAGTCAGGTGGCCGAGAAAACTCCAGGAGTTAGGCCACGGCCCCAGGAGACCGTTCGGCCGAAAAAGGGTCGTTTGGAAGCGATTTTTCAAGATTTTAGAAAAATGTTTGAGCGTTTTCACTATCATATTCGGAATTAGCACAAAATTTTACATATTTTGAAGCAATAAAAATTTTTGACCGGTATCCTTCTTTAAAACAAAATCACATTTTCCGGTTCACAAAATTTTGAAAATTTACTTATATAGTTGCTTTTGGCGCCAAAAATAGTGCTACAAGATCAAAAATTGTGACGTACTCTAAAAACTTTATCTAATTTTGGGCATGCTCTTCTGAAAAATGACTACGCATACATCTGTGTTAACTTGATTTTGAGGTGGGTTTTTGTTCCCGTTCTGCAGAAAAAAAGAGAAATTAGTTTTATTTCCGTTTTCAACAGAAAAGGAGATTGTGATATTTTGTGATGTCTGAGTTCCCATTGAAGGTTTTTGAGCAAAAAATATTGATAACAGGAAATGATGAGAGCGCAGAGAAACTAGAGTGTTTGCTAGTCTGCGCTCTCTCCCTTTTATCTTCTCTCTAATTGTGCCTTGCCAAATTTTTGATTGAGGTTATCTCAAGAACCGTAATAGTTATTAAAAAGTTGTAAACTACAAAAATATAGGAAATTTTTTGCTCTACATTTTTGTAGTTTACAACTTTTTGATATCAGTTACTGTTTTTAAGATATAGCCAGTTTTCTGAATAAGTCTTTTTTTTGAAGCTAGAGTGCTCGTAATTCCCTGTTCCTATTGAACTTTTTTCTCCATAAACTGAACCTATTGAAACTTAAAATCCAAGTTCAGGTGGGTGTTTGAGGATTACCTATTATCGAAAAACAGACGTCATTTTTCGTATCCAGGTCAAATCCGTGATTTTAGATTTTTATTGTTCTTTGGCACGCTGGTGGTTTTCCATAGTGACAGACACTTGAAATTAAGGGAAAAATAGACGGTTGAACAGAGAACGCATGTCTAAACGAAAAATAAGCAATAAGGAAATAAAAATATCAGAAAACAAACCTGTTGTTTTCCTATAAATTTTAACTTTTATGGTCTGATTTTCACACTATATCCAGTTCCTTGTCTGACTAATTTTTTCCTCTTTATCACAGTTCATGTACTTGATGTCTAGTGGAATGTGGGAAAGTTCCTTGGGAAAGTCGTGGGAAAACCTATACCAAAACCCAAAAAGACAAAGGACTCAACTTTTTGATTACATCCGGCACACTCCCATGATTTTGTGAACTTGTTTCTGTCTAGTTTTAATTGAAAAAAATTGGAATAAAAAACTATGTAGATGATGTCGAAAAGATTTTTTTCATTTTTTGTGCTAGTCTTAAAAGGTCTCGAAATTGTGTTTCTGTTCTAGTTTTTAAGACTATTTGACCTATTTTATAATTTTATTTTTTGTCCCAATCTGCCCCAAATTTCCACTTGCCATCAAATTTACCAAAATGTCTGTTTTTGATTTTCAAAAGACCAATTTCGATATTTTTGTTATGACCAAATGGCTGTGATATTTTTCATTTTTTTTATTGTTTTTCTAGGAAAGTTAGTAAAAAGTTGTGCACAAAAAATCGAAGAAAAATGGGTACAAAATCTTGCTATGGTTTAGTTTTTTGCTATCGTTATTTTTGAGTCATTTTGTGATAAACTACACTCTTTTCTGTAAAAAAAAATAAGATGCTTGATGCTGAAAAATCGGATCCTCGACGTTTCGTAACCAGTCATTTTGCAACTGCGAAGTTTCGCAACTCACGTCAATTTCGCAACTACGACATTTCACTACCAATAATTCCGCAACCACGTCATTTCGAAACCACGAAATCCAGGGTTTATGTAGAAAGTTCACATTAAGTTCACAATTTTTCAAATGTAGACTATAACCTGGAATAGTTCACAATACCCTCAATCCCATACAATCTTGATGGACGTAAAGTGAAATAGTTTATAGAGTTGTAAAACGACTGGTTGCGAAACGTCCTGTTTCGAAATGGAGTTGTGGCAAACTGCCGCGGTTACATCATGGCCTTGAGTTGCGAAATGTTGTAGTTGCGAAATGGCTAGTGGCGAAATGTCCCGGAGCCTATTTTTTTGTCCGGAAAGTGTGAAAATCATTCGAAAACTTCAGCTCATTCCTAATTCTTGAAAAGCCAAAATTTCAGAGATCTTCCAAATTTTTTTCAAAAAAAAAAAAGTTTCCCATGATCCATGAACTTGGCTGACCAAATCCTAATAGTTTTCTGTACCCTTTTCTGTGATCGAACAAGATTTTTTCACCAAAAATTTCCCAACTTTCTCATTCCATCAAAACTAGACAGAAACTCACGAAAAACCGTGAGAGACTCTGATGTAAGCAAAAAGTCCAGGAAACTCAATTTTCATGATTTTTGGTTTAGGGGTTTTCCCAAGAAAATTTTTGAATCTAGGACATAAAAACGAGTCCTTGAAAATTTTGGGAAATCAAAATTCTTCTGATGAAATTTCGATTTACAGCACGGATTTCGAAAGTTAGACATATTTATGAAAATTTTTCTCGAATCATCATTCTCTCGAAAAACAATCAAATCCTGTTTTTCTGAAATGCCTTTTCATTCAAAAAGAGATTTTCAAATTTTTGAAAATTTCAGTTCCTCGTCTTTTCTTTTCAATTCTGACTCATTTTTCTTGCATTTCCTCACTTCTGAATCATTTCCATTTTTCCCATTTTTTCTTCATTTTTCGGTCCACGCCGAGTCCAAAAAGTTAATCTAGACATCTCACCGGGTCCCCATTATTCCTTGATATTTTTCTCAAATTTATATAAATTCTCCTCATTTTGCTTACGCATTTTAATCCTCCGATCCACGCTCGTAGTAACCCATTCTTTTCATTATCTTGCTCATCGTCATAATCCCACCCGTCAATGAATGAAAGAAAAAATTTCGATTCAAAAAAAAATACTATTATGTCGAAATCTCAAAAAAAAATGTGATATAACAGATAATAGAGGATTTCATTTTCAGCCTAATCCCACCTCCGGTCTACGGTAGGCGGTATTTGGAGCCAGATATAAAAAGAGGAGAAGATCTCGGATTTCTCACTCATATTCTTTCTCACAAGTCAGATTGTGCTGATCTAAGGCTGAGCAATGGAATGGCTGATTGCTGCAAGAGGAGATGTCAACTCGATCTACAATTTCAATTGCAGGTTAGTTTCTAGATGTGTCTCTGGATGTCCAGATGTCCAAGGATTTGTAGGTCGGGGTACTGTAGTAATTACCAAAGGGTACTGTAGTAAGGACCAAGGTTAGGGTACTGTAGAAAGGACCAAAATAACGGACCAATTCTTAGGGTACTGTAATAAGCTAGAGCAATAGTCAGTTTACAGTAATTATCAGTTATGTACAGTCCATGTTTTGTCAGTAGGAGTTACCATTGTGGCTCTGAGACATTTCACAACCAGTCTTTTCGCAACTTGCGTCAATTTCGCAACTATGACATTTCGCTACCGGTCATTTCGCAACCACGTCATTTCGCAAAAAGTCGTTTCGCAACTACGACATTTCGAAACCAGTCGTTTCGCAACTGCGACATTTGACAACCAGTCATTTCGCAACCAGTTTTTTCGCAACCACGCCATTCCAAAACCACAAAATCGAGGATTTTTGTAGAAAGTTCACAGTTAAGTTAAAAAATCACAATTTTTCGAATGATGAGTATAACCTGGAATAGTTCACAATACCCTCCATCCCAAACGACCTTATTGAACGTAAAGTGGAAAAGTTTATAAAGTTGCGAAACGACTGGTTGCGAAACGTCCAGTTTCGCAATGTCTTTCGGAATGACGCGGTTGCGAAACCGACATGAGTTGCGAAATGACTAGTGGCGAAATGTCCCGGAGTCACCAATATTCTCAATTTATCCATTTTTCTTGGTCGCTCATTTCGAGAATTTCCATTAGTACTGTAAAACTTTGAATATTCAGTTTGAAGTTGGTTTCTAATGTTTTCTTACCGATATTCTCGCAATTCTAGATTTTTTTGGAGTTTCAGAAACCCTCAAAACCTCAGAACCACAAAATCCAATTTCAGTGACAAGTATGCCACCCCTGAGGAGTTCACCCTCAAGGATGGGACCCCTCGTCCCATCCTTGGCTATATCGATCTCCTCTACGGAACCATCATCATGCTGTTGTACGTTCCGTGTCTATGTGTGATGCTTCAAAAGGAGAACATACGACTTTCGTGCTTCAAAATCATGTTCTTACTTGGTTTCGTGGATTTGTGTGCTATTGGTGGGTACTGTAACGCGAGAACCTCAAGAGCAGTCAATTTTTCAAAAGTAGTCCACCTTAAAGGAGGATTCCGGTCAAAAATTTGTATCGCGTTAAACTACGTAAAAAATGTATGTAGAATCCGAAAATCATAAAGAAAATGCTCAAAAATCGCTCAAAACCCCCGAAAAATGACTCCAAAATGAGCAAAAAACAAGCGAATAGTCTCCGGCGGCCGTGGCCGAGTTCCCCAAAAAAGGGGCGGAGTCAGCCAATGTGCGCCATTGCAACTACGGACGCGAGCGCTGTGATTGGCTGCCGGCAATCCTCCTTTGAATATTTTTCCTAATTAATAGCTTTATACACCTCTTATGCCTGCAAAATCATAATCAAATCATTCCAGGCGTCAACTCGGTTACCACTGGAATCCTCCTCATCGAGGGTGCAGTCTACTGCTCCCACCCGTTCGCAATCTTTGTCACCGGAGCCCTGGGACTTGGCCTCTGGTGTGCCGCATGTATGATTTGCCTAATCCTTGTGCTCAATCGTGTCATGGACATCCTCTTCCCAACTCTTGTCAAAAAATACTTCTCTGGATCCCGGACCACCATGGTGCTCATGATTCCAGTTGCTTACGGTCTTTACTTCACTTTCCTTACCCCTCCACTTCTCTTCACTTCCAAGTACCAAGCCTGGTTCTTCGACCCTTTCATCTATGCGGGTATGTTAATTAAGTCTGGCTCACTAACAGTAATCCATACAGTAACCCTTACAGTAACCTTACAGTAACCCTTACAGACAGTAACCTTTAAAAATATGCAATTTCAGACAAGACCCTCGAGTACCAAAACTACCCACATACCGCTAACAACTTGTTCATCGTGGTCGCCACTTGCGGTCTGTATGGATATTTTTGTGCCGCTATTGCGAAGCAGTTCCGGAAGAGAGTGGAGTCAACCAATAAAAGATCCCATACTCAGGTTAGTTGGTACAAGGTTGTAAGATGAGGGCTCCGGGACATTTCACAACTAGTCATTTCGCAACCACGACAATTTGCAACCAAGACATTTCGAAACTGGATGCTTCGCAACTCTGTAAACTAGTTCACTTTAGGTTCATTAAGGTTGTATGGAAGTAAGGAGTTTCTGAACTATTCCAGGTTATAGTCCACAATTGAAAAGTTGTGATTTTAACGTGAACTTTCTACAAAAGTCCTGGATTTCGTGGTTTCGAAATGACGTGGTTGCGGATTGTCGCTGTGGCGAAATGACCGGTAGCAAAACGTCATAGTCGCGAAATTGACGTAAGTTGCGAAATGTTGTAGTTGCGAAACGACTGGTTGCGAAAAGTCTCGGAGCCCAAATTATGGGTGGTCCTATAATAAGTCAGGGTAATGAACGATAAGTTAGGATTTTTGAAGGTTTACTTCAGTCACAGCATAAGCCGAACAACCCAAATGTTTCCTACTTCCAGATCTTCCTCCAATCCACCCTCATCTGCTTGGTCAACTTCGTCGCCGCCATGATCTACGTCTACATGCAATTCTTCCCGGTCGCCGATTTCGTTATCGTCATCGGTCACATTTCCTGGCAACTCGGACATGGATGCCCAGCTTTCATCTACTTGTTCATGAATACCACTATCCGTAGTGGTGTTTCCAGAATGTTCCGTTTGAAGGTATGTAGTTGAGAGGACCTTTTCTAGAAGCCCAATTTCAAAACAGCGAAACATGTTTTGGTGGGTGCGTGAACAAAATCGGCCAGCACTCGAATTGTCCACGAGGAGTCCACGCAACCACCAAAACATGTTTCGCTGTGTTGAAAATAGAATAATACGGCGGGAAAGCTGAAAATTCAAATTTCAGCCAAGTTGGCGATGGAGCGCGTTTCCCCTTGAGAGAATATCGCTAATAACTCATTCAACTTTTTATTTCAGCGCTCCTACGTCCACACCAAGACTGCTACCGTATCCACTCTTGGAACCCACGGACACGGACACGGACACGGTCATGGACATAGTCATCCAAGCGCGCACCACTCCAGCTCGATTCACTAATAATTTTTCTTTTTTGAATTTTCGATTTTCTTTTTCTATCTGATCTCACCAATACTTTCTGATCTTCAAAACACATACATTACCTTGTAAAACTACTCCACTCGATTAGAATAAAGACTTTTTAGCCAAGTTCTGGTGTCTGTTTGTCTGGATGTCCAGATTCTGACTGCTTGTCGTCCTACTAATTTTTCGGCTCCGGGACATTTCGACACCAGTCATTTTGCAACTACGACATTTCGCAACTTATGTCGACTTCGCAACCACGACAACTCGCAACCAAGACATTTTGAAACTGGACGTTTCGCAACCACTCGTTTTGCAACTCTATACACTAGTCCACTTTACGTTTATTAAGGTTGTATGGAATTAAGGGTATTGTGATCTATTCCAGGTTAAAGTCTACTTTTAAAAAATGCTGATTTCATAGTGAACTTTCTACAAAAATCCTGGATTTTGTGGTTCGAAGTGACGTGGTTGCGGATCGTTGCGGTGGCGAAACGAAATGACCGGTAACAAAACGTCGTAGTTGCAAAATGTCGTAGTTGCGAAACGACTGGTTGCGAAATGTCTCGGAGCCAATTTTTCGAGGGTCATCTTTAAGATACTAGTCTTCATCTAACCCACTTTGGCCGCTCCTGGTCTGTCCGGATGCCCACATTCCGGCGCCTCGTAATCCCACGTCTTCTATTTGTCATCTTCATCTACCTTCTGACCAGGCCCATGATCATCCTTCAAACACTTTTTGATCTCTAAAGTCACAAAAGTTTTGTGTTTCTTTTTCTCTTTTCCGAAACTATTTCGCGGTAGTCATTCGGTGTCCTTTTGATTTCACGGTTGAAAACAAACAAGAAAAATCATCATGTTAAACATAGTACTAGACACACAAACACAAATGGGCGGGGCTTCGCGGGGGGTATATAAACTGGTAGGGACAGGTCAGAAAGTTGTGCTTCCTTTTGCTGACTTTGGGTTTTTGTAACATAGCAGCAGGCAATTTATCAATTTTCAGAAAAAAAAACAGAAATGCCCCGCTTCTCTGAAAAAACCGTTATCGTCACTGGATCTTCTAATGGTATTGGTAGAGTTGTCGCTCTCCAGTTTGCAGTGGATGGCGCTAATGTTACAATCACTGGAAGAAACTCCGATCGTCTTGAGGAAACTAAACAACTTCTTCTAAAGTCTGGAGTTTGTGAGAAGGCTATAAATTCTGTTGTGGCTGATGTGACCATGCCGGAAGGACAGGATCTGTTGATCAAGACCACGCTGGACAAATTTGGAAAGATTGATATTTTGGTGGGTTTTTTTCTGTGGACATCTGGATATATGAATACTTAGTGTAAGGCATCTGGATACTCACCAGAAAGGAAATGGGCATCATGATATTAGCGATATTCCCGAAGAGGAAACGCGCTCCAGCGCCAACTTAGCTGAAATTTGAATATTCAGCTTTCCCGCCATTTTGAAAACAGCGAAACATGTTTTGGTTGGTGCGTGGACTCCTCGTGGACAACTCGGGCAGCAGTCGAATTGTCCACTAGGAGTCCACGCACCCACCGAAACATGTTTCGTTGTTTTCAAAACGGCGGGAAAGCTGAAAATTCAAATTTCAACCAAGTTGGCGATGAAGCGCGTTTCCCCTTGAGGAATTATTTATTTATTTATTTTCCAGATCAATAACGCTGGAGCTGCTATCTCTGACGCCAATGGCACTACCGGTACCGACCAAAGCATGGAATCCTACCACAAAAACTTCCAACTCAACCTTCAAGCCGTAGTTGAGATGACCAGAAAAGTCAAACCTCATTTGATAGAAACCAAAGGAGAAATCGTCAATGTTTCCAGTATCGCAGGAGGACCACATGCAGTATGTACCCTAAAGAAAGTGTGCCCTAATGAAAATATTTTCAGCAACCGGGCTTCCCGTACTATTCCATGGCAAAAGCAGCACTGGATCAGTACACTAGGAGTATTGCAATCGACTTGATTCAATATGGGATCCGTGTGAATTCAGTTAGTCCTGGTGTGGTGGCAACTGGATTTATTGGAGCTATGGGTTTGGAGGATCAGGCGTCAAAGAAGGTGAGAAGGTTTTCACGTCACTAAAAGGTCCATTGGCGTCAAATCTGATGCGAGGTCCGCAGCCAAAATTATTTTTGTTTTGTTAAAGGAGAAACCCGGTCAAAAATTTTTATTGCTTTAAAATATGTAACAATGTGTGCTGATTCCGAATATCATAAAGAAAATTCACAAAAATCGTTCTGACACTCCGAAAATCCGCTTTGAAAACGTCATTTTTGGCCAAAATTGTATTTGCTGGCCGTGGCTAAACTCCCGAGTTTGCCTGATCTCAGCCACCGCTTTTTTTTTGCCAATTTGAGTCTTTTTTCTGGTTTTTTTTGTTGCTAAAACTGAAACTGAAAAGTTGATAATTCAACAAAAGTTCATGAAAAATAAACTTTAAATCCAGTTTCAACCGAAAAAACCAGAAAAAATGGCTCACATTGGCGAAAAAAGCGGTGGTCGAGAAAACTCCGGGAGTTAGGCCACGGCCCGCCAATACAATTTTGGCAAAAAATGATATTTTCGAAGCGGATTTTTGGTCTGTTAGAACGATTTTTGTGAATTTTCCTTATGATATTCAGAATCAGCACACATTGTTACATATTTTAAAGCAATACAAATTTTTGACCGGATTCCTCCTTTAATTCAAAAAAAAACTGACACGCAGAATTCGATATTTTTGAATTGACTTTGAATTTTTGAATTGACTTTGAATTTTGAATTGAAATGCCTACAAGTTTTTTTCAGTTCTACGACTACCTGGCTAAGGATAAAAATTCCATTCCTGCAATGGTGGCTGGTCAACCTGAGGACATTGCCAACATTATAACATTTTTAGCAGACCGAAAATTATCATCCTATATTATTGGACAGTCTATTGTAGCTGATGGTGGCACCACACTAATGTTGGGCATTGATTTTACCAATGCTATGCAGTAACTCTTTCTATTATACTGTATGTATGTACTTATACTGAACTATGTATGGACCAAATCGAAAAATGAAAGAAATACTTTATTCGAACTCTTGAAAATGAAAATGCATTAAAAGAAAATTAGCACTGGAACTTGACATCCCTGACTCTCTGAGATAGATTTTCCACATCTTCCTTCAGCTCCCGGAATGACGAGTGGCTAAAAGACTGCTCACGCTTGATTTGGCCAACCTGTGACCGACGTTGCTCGACATACTGTACCTGCTCCCTTTTCACTTCCCTCAGCACCTGTCTAACCCCAAACTGAACTTCGGTATCCTCGGAAATACTCTCCAACCTTCGCAAGTCTGCTTGCACACTTTTTGGCAATTCTTCCTTGCTATGAATCATCATATGAGGCACCAGAGAAACGTTATCCTTGAAAAATCGGTGAATCCAATTGGAACATCTGTTCAAGCGAGATTCAAGGTCACTGATTTTCTGGTTAGCAAAATCAACTTTGTCAGTTAGCCTGGAAAAAGTCGCCGGAACATTGATCAAGTCAAAATCGCTAGTTGGTTCAGGAGTGCGGCTTCTGGATTCCGGTTCGTAGTCCAGAAACCTAGATTCTGATTCTGATCCCGGGAGAATAATAGATTCATCAGGACTCTTCAGTTTCTCTTCAAGCTCCCTCCTCACTCTCCACTTGATTTCTTCCTCCATTTTTCTGGAGTTCTCATCCCAAATTTTCCGTCGCAGCCTATCCTCCAACGATCGATTTCTCTCCGCCTCACCCATCCGTAAGTCTTGAATAATTCTCTCCTGATTCTGAATTTTTCTATCTCGTTGATGAAGTTCTTGCTGGAGGTTTCGAATTTGTTGGTGTAGTTGAGCGGGGGTTTGGAAATAGTTTCTTGAACCAGGGGCTCCGGTGTGGGTCATGGTTTAAGATGAGGCCTGCAAAATTACGAATTTAAAAAGATTAGATAAGACATGATTTTCTAGCAAAACCATTAAAAATCAAAAAATAAGGAAAACATCAATATTTCTTCGAAACACAGTAGCCATTGACGAACGGGTCTCTGTGCGCTGTCTGTTTGAAGGATGGGTATTCATCGATTTTCTGGGCAACTCTGGATTACTCTCCCATGACTAATAATTAAAGGCAGCTGCAGATTAACAATGAGTGACAGTTCAATTGTTCATATATTATAATATTTCTTATTGTGGTCATGTGACGACGTTTTTGTCGAGTTTTTTTTTTCCATACCGGCCATAATGATATGCCGTTTTCCTTTTTTCAGTGCAAAAAAGTCAAGTTTGGGTGTCTGAAAAAGAGGTTTGGAGCTGTCCCTTTGGCATGGAAATACGGGAGTATATTGATTGTAAATAAAGTTGCAATTTTGTAGTTGACAACTGTTGTCCAGCAACTTTTTCTAAAGAGATACGCTCATTAAAAAAGTACCCTATTTTTCTCACAATTTGCACTGAAAAATGTCGAATTTTAAAGTTGCTGCGCGCCACCGTGATTATCTGTCTTGAACAGAATGACACAGAAAAGTTGTCAACTACAAAAATGAAGCCTTATTTACAATCAATATACTCTCTTATTTTCGTACTGAAAGGACCACTTCGAACTACTTTTTCAGACACCCAAACTTGACGTTTTTGCACTGAAAATGGATGAACGGCATATCATTATGGCCGGTACTGTATGTATGTTGAAAAAAATCATTGTTATTTTTGGCGACACAAATCAGCCAATAATTTTGAAATTTGTGCGTTCTCTTTTCTATTATCTTTGGAGGTTATCACGTAATTGAGCCATAAAACTTCATATGCGCCGAGGACGTCGCTGCTTTCGATTTAATTCGAGTAACGGATGTCAGATTTTTCCGTGTTCAGGTATGCTCTTCAACAATAGAATTACAGCTAAATTTTTATTACACAAATATAAAATCACATCATTCCTGTCTTTTTGATTAATCATTATATGGCATCCAATCAGCGGGAACATAGCTGAAAAATATTCTTACTTTTAGTTTTTCAAAAATTCTTTGAGGATAACTCACTCCCACGAAAACACTCGCATTTGAAGTCTTCGGGTTACATTATCATCATATTTACAAGTCAAAGAAACGTTGTAAGGCACATCTAAAATGTCTGGCGAAGCTCCTACATGATTTCCGGATAACTGGAAAAAGAACGGATTCAATTGAAAAAAGTTTAAAACGTACATTTTCATTTCCAATCCTCTCCCCATTCAATAATCCCATTCGAATGTCACCCCACTGATAGAGTGCCGTATTAACGACGTTCATTGGACCTGAAGAATAGAACCATTTTGTTTCTAAAACCAATTTTCAAGGATAGAAGAGGAAATTTTTTGAATTGAAAAATCAGTGATTGTGAGAAAATAAAACTCTGTAACAATTTCAATGTCCTTACCTTCGTCTTGAATAGTCATTGCAACCCAGTAATTGCTAGAACAAGGAATATTCATCACTGGAAGCAATATAACTTGGCCATCGGAACATTGTGGATTTGCAGTATAGATGAGATATGGGAAGTAGATAGTAGGAACAGTGTAAAGTGGCATGAACTGAAAAACGAATAGGAAAAAACCTGTTCATACAGTACCGGACAAAAAGATATGAACTTTTGATATTTTCAGTTGAAAAACGTCAACTTTGGGAGGTCTGGGAAAGGATGTTATACTAGATCGTTTGATCTGAAAATTTTTGGGTGCATACATCAACTCTAGAACTCTATTTTTGTAGTTGACAACTTTTTTGTACGGCCTTTTCTAAAGTTGTTGTGTCTCTTTAAAATGGTGCGATGCTAAATTTCCGCATTTTTAGTGCAATTTTCACCGATTTTAGAGTCTTCTGCATTTCACGATCCATATCATCTCTAAAAGAGGTCGTACAAAAAAGTTGTCAACTACAAAACTAGAGTTCTAGAGTTGATGTATACTTCCAGAAAGTTTCAAATTAAACGGTCAAATTTAACATCCTTTCTTAGACCCCCAAAGTTGACGTTTTTCAACAAAAAACACCAAAAGTTCATATCTTTTTGTCCGGTACTGTATGTAGAAGCTTACAGTCATCATTTCACTATCGGTGTTGAAAGCGCAAAATCCATTGGTTTTCGAAGCAAGAAAATTCAAGGTCTCAGGATGAGAACCTCCTGACCAGTCATAACTTGCGAAGATTGTAAGAGTGACATGATATTGGCGAAGTTTCGAAACCAATTGAGTAATCTCAGTTTCGTTTGGGTATCGTTTCACCAAAATGATCAAGTTTGAGCCACAAATCGGAATATTCTTGACATCTAAATATCTGTCAATCATATTCAAAACATCGCTTCCCGTATTTCTGTTGCCAAATCCAAGAGATGAGTCTGGCTGGTGTGCCATTATAGAGGAATTCACATTTCTGAAACGAATGATAATACTCGTCAGTGTACCAGCTAGCGAGTGTTAAAATAATAAAAAAAAGATGGTGTTCACTCACGTAATCTTGTCATGAAAAACAAAATCCTCCTTGTTCCGAACATCAAATCTAATGTTTCCAAACATCACATAATGCGGAGAAACCCTATCGGTAAAAAAATAATTCCAGAATCTGTTCACCAAATCTGCATCAAAATCATTGGAGTAAGCGAAGATCAGTGTTGTTGGTGTACTTGGATTACAAAACGAGTTATCTGAAACAGGAACGTTTTGCATGGAATTCTTGAGGGCTTTTCAGTTTTTTATGTTTTTTCTGGTGTGGCCTGGTGTGGTGTGGTGTGGATCCTGAAATGTTGTCATTATCTGGTGGGGGGGGGGGGGGGGGGGGAGAATACGAGAGGTGTTTCGGTGGGAATTCAGCTCTTATCAACACTATTTATGCCGATTTCTTATCGGAAACCGTTTCAGTGTCTTTCGTGACACTCCGCGCTTTGCACAGCTTTTTACGTCATTTTCGAGTAGGAAACGACAATTTGAAGGAACCCTATTTTTCCTATTTTTCTCCATGTTCGATTTCAAAAATGGTAAGAGGTAACATTTTGAAAATGTGTTCATAAGAAAGATCGTGTTTTGTTTAGTATAATCGAAAAAAATATTTAAAAAAATATTTTCATTTTGTAATAAAAACATACGTTCCAAAAAGACAACCAAAAAGTCGAAAAATTCAATTTTTGCACTCCATTTGTGAAGAGTCTTGTGTGTGAAATAATCAGTTGTGAAACGTCGAGTTGCCAGTTGCCAAACGTCCAGTTACTAAAAACTGACTTTTATTCAAATTACCATAATTCCTTAACTTATGCATTTTCCATCTATCTGTGTGTCTGTTTGTCCAGTTTTGCTATAATCCGCTCACCCCAAAAATAACCACTATTCTAGTTTCCTAGACAGCTTATCATATACTTTTCTTCTCAAATTTTTTTTTGATAGTTGACCTCTTCAAGACTGATTAAAATAGACATTACCCCCTCCCTGACTCTGTCTGCTCTCTGTGCTCGATGGAATGTTTTTATCAACTGATAACACTTCAAAAATGCTCCAAATTTAGACACGTGGTGTCTATTTTTACGAGTTTTCCCTCTTCTTACCAGTCATGCCATCATATCACACCTTTGCACTTGCCCTCTTAGTTTTCAGTCGTGATTTTTTTGGTCAGAATGGTCCTGTGACTCACCTCGCCAGTGCATTTCTATAAAAGGGTCACTAGACAGGGGTATGGTAGGTCAAAACTAAAAAAATGCGACTTTTATTCTTATCACTTTCTGTTCTATCTTTGCTATTCCATTGGAGCAATTGCGCTCCATTGGACTCATGCACCAGAGTAGACACCTGCAGTAAATGTGTCAACTCTACTGATGGGTTTGGTTACAAGTGCCAATGGTGCTCCACGAGCAACTCTTGTGCTTCTGAGCAGACTACTGTAGCTAGTTGTCATGTGGATGACTGGACATTAGACAAGTACAACTGTCCAATTGATGTCTCAAATGTCAAGTGAGTATCTCTGTGTGTCGGTGTGTCCGGATGTCTTTTGTATTTCAGGTACGACGAGGACTTCATGAGAAAAACTGTACTTCCTATGATCGCTGCTACACATGCTCCAAGTAATCAGAAAGTATGATTTTTGGATTTTAGGCGATTTTTTTTAATTTCAAGTTTTCAGCTTTCTCTGTCCCTTGGAACATGTTTTGGGGAGGACGACCAGATTGAAGTTATCAATTCTTATGAGATATTTTGTGATGAAACTGAAATTGTGAGTTTGAAAGATATAAGAGAGGGTGAGAGACGCAGGCAAGGAGACACTCTCGCTTCTCTGCGTCTCTCAAGGGACTCATATCTACAAAGACAAACTCTGCGACATTTCGAAACCGCGACATTTCGAACCCGCAAGATTTCGAAACTGTGACATCTCGAAACCGCGAAATTTTGAAACCGCGACATCTCGAAACCACGACATTTTGAAACCGCTACATCTGGAAACCGCGACATTTCAAAACCGCAAAATTCTGAAACCGCGACATCTCGAAAACGCGATATTTTGAAAACGCGGCATTCCGAAATCGCGACGTTTCGAAACCGCGACATTTCGAAACCGTGACATCTCAAAACCGCGATATTTCGAAACCGCGACATTTCGAAACCGCGAAATTTTGAAACCGCGACATCTCAAAACCGCGATATTTCGAAACCGCGACATTTCGAAACCGCGACATTTCGAAACCGCGACATTCTGCATTGCGTCCTCCAACGGAAATGACGCATATCTTCTATTAATGCATCAAAAAATTTTATGATGCACCACTCTACCTTCAAAAACTAAAAATAATAGCAGTCAAAACAAACTACACCGCAAAATACAGAAAAACAACACCTCATCATTTTTTTTTGCAGACCACTTGTTTTGCGTACAGTGCTTATCTAAAGGATCGGAACGCAATGGTTCTGGTGTTCCGTGGCACCACCACCCTCTTCCAACTCATCGACGAAGGCATCTCGTTTTTCTTGCACCCCAAAATCCAGTTCAATGTCACCAAGGGAGTCGTGGATGGGTACTACCTCAACGCGTTCTATGCTCTTTGGAATAAGGGAATGAAGGATGATGTGGAGAAGATTCTAGAAGAAAAAGATGATGTCAAAGTTTGGTTCTTTGGACACTCCTTGGGGGGTGGTCTAGCCTCGATCGCGTCATCTTATGTGGCCAAGACGTATAGTCTAGAAGCGTCAAGAATAAAGTTGGTGACTTTCGGAATGCCAAGGATTGGAGATATCGACTTGGCAGAGGCTCATGATGAGTTGGTCCCAGATTCTTGGAGGATTGAACATAGCAAAGATCCCATCCCGGCACTTCCACCAAGAACTTTTCCGGATGACATTGATAAGGGCTCGTTTCATCATAACACAGAGGTAAGAAAAAGGGTCCGGGACATTTCGAAACTAGTCATTTTGCAACTACGACAGTTCACAACCAAGACATTTTGAAACTAGACGTTTTGCAACCAGTCATTTCGCAACTCTATAAACAAGTCCACTTTACGTTCATTGTATGGGATTAAGGAGATTGTGAACTATTCCAGGTTAAAATCTACTTTTGAAAAGTTGGGATTTTAACTTGAACTTTGTAAGAAGTTTCTGAATTTCGTGGTTTTGAAATGACATAGTTGCGAAACGACTGGTTGCGAAATGTCACGGAGCCAAGACAAATTGGACCTCAAACTTCTATTCTATTTTTTTTTTCATTCTTAGATTTGGTACCCTCATGGAATGGCTTTGGGCGCGAATTTCGAAATTGGATCCCGCCCGGATACGGTGGTTGGTCGAAGTGTGTTCCCGTTCAATATCGAGGATCATTTCACTTATTTCAATGTGTACCTGGAGTCCTGGTATAGGACTGGGTGCATGAAGGAGGAGAATTTGTGATTTTTAACCTTTTATTTTTTTAGGCAGTACAATTTCAACGGGTTATTGTAATGTTGTCTTATGTAATATTGTTATGTTTATTTTTGTGAATTTGATTTTTAGAGAAAAGTTGATTTCGATTGTTGTTGACGACTCAATGAACATATCACAAGTTTTATATAATCACTGAAGTCGTGTCCAGTTTCGAAATGTCTTGGTTGCAAAATGGATGTAAGTTGCGAAAGGTCGTAGTTGCGAAATGGCTATTGGCACAACGTCCCGGTGCCAGACAAACAGGCAGAACAATTACTTTAAAAAATTAGTTTCCCCGTGAAACCTTACTTCTCTTTTCCTGACCTGTGAAATCTATCAAAAAATGTAAGGTTGTCCAATTCAAAAATCTCTTTATTCCTCGATAAAACGCACACAAAATTGCTTCTAAAAACACTCTCGATAACAACAAAAACTAGAGAGAATGACTAACAGAAGGCCAAGATCGACGATTGTACCAGGACGGGTGAGTTGTATAGGGATCTACGGCTCCGAGACATTCCGCAACTAGTCATTTCGCAACTACGACATTTTGCAACTCACATCCATTTCGCAACTACGAAATTTCGTTATCGGTCATTTCGCAACCGCGACAATCCACAACCACGTCGTTTCGAAACCACGAAATCCAGGATACTTGTAAAAGGTTCATGTTAAAATCACAACATGTTAAAGTAAGCGGTTGCGAAATCGACGTGAGTTGTGAAATGTCGTAGTTGCGAAACGACTGGTTGCGAAATGTCTCAGAGCTAGTCTATCTATCTGTGAAGTCATTTTTCTCAAGAAACAGGAAAATTTTCAGATCCTGATCCCTCGAATGATCTACGCGCAGGCGGGCATCCGCGACGACGACAGTTATCTCGACGAGCCGACTATCAGATCGCAAAGATCCATGAGAGGATCCAACAGATCCATGGGTTCCATCAGATCCATCACCTCCAGAAGATCCATCGCATCCGTGGTCGGTTCTAGAAGATCCATGGGATCCGCCAGATCCACCGGATCGTTGAGAAGAAGTCGTGGTCGGGAGGCGTTGGATGAGATGGCAGATGATCAGCCGATTTTTGACGATTTCGATGCTCCGGCTCCAGAATTTAGGAGTCCGAGAAACGTGGTGGATCCAGAAGTGGATGAGATGGCAGAAGAGGTCGACGACGTGGTGATGGAGGTCAGAGTTAAGGAGGAAGTCGAAGTCGTCATGGCTGCCGATGACGTGGAAGACGAAAACCCTCCAGCTCGCCCAGGTAAATTTGTCTCTCTTGTTATTCGGCTCCGAGACATTTCGCAACTCATGTCAATTTTGCAACTGCGAAATTTTGCAACCAGTCGTTTCGCAACCATGACCTTCCGCTACCGGTCATTTCGCAACCGCGACAATCCGCAACCACGTCATCTCGAAACCACAAAAACCGGGATTTTCGTAGAAAGTTTACGTTGAAATCACAACTTTTCAAAAATAGACTACAACCTGGAATAGTTCACCATTCCCTCAATCTCATACGACCTTATGTGAAGTGAACTAGTTTATAGAGTTGCGAAACGTCTAGTTTCAAAATGCCTCGGTTGCGAATTGGCGCGGTTGCGAAATGTCTTGGTTGCAAAATGTCACAGTTGCGAAATGACGAGTTACGAAATGTCCCGTAGCCTGTTTTTCCCGAGCTCCAAAATTATTTTCCAGAAGTCTCATTTGCCATCAAAAATCGCCCAAAACGTAATCGCCACCCGCCGACCCGTTGGTGGCTTCTGGAGAGACCGAAATACGATTGGGACAAAGGATTCATTGGAATGGAGAAACTGTCGAATTATGAAGATCCGGCGGAGAGATCTAGAAAATCTACTACTACTAGAAAAAGAGCCGCCAAGAGAAGTGCACCGGAGAAGAAAAGTGAGAAGAAGAGTGTCAAGAGTAAGAAGAGCACCACCAAGAAGAGCGCCAAGAAGAGCACCAAGAAGAGTGATAAGAGCACCGTAACCAAGAATACTGTCAAGAAGGCTAGAAAGTGAACTAGAAGAATTGAATAAATTAAGAGTTGTGTAATGTCTTGGTTTTTTTTGGTAGAAATAGTTTTGATGGCTCCGAGACATTTCGAAACTAGCTATTTCGCAACTACGACATTTCGCAACTTGCGCCAATTTCGCAACTACGACATTTCGCAACCAGTCGTTTCACAAACACGAAATTTCGCAACTCAGTTCTATTTCGAAACTATGACATTTCGCAACCAGTTATTTCGCCACCGCGACAACCCGCAACTACGTCATTTCAAAACCACGGAATCCAGAATTTTTGTAGAAAGTTCACGTTAAAATAACAACTTTTTTAAATGTAGACCTGGAATAACCTGGAATAGTTCACAATACCCTCAATCCCTTACAACCTAATTGAACGTAAAGTGGACTAGTTTATAAAGTTACGAAACGACCGGTTGCGAAACGTCCAGTTTCGAAATGTCTTGGTTTCAAATCGTCGCGGTTGCAAAATGTCGTAGTTGCGAAATGACTAGTAGCGGAATGCCCCGGAGCCCCTAGAACAGTTGCCGAGGTCCACCTCTTTGAAAAGAGTAAATGCTGCGGCCTGCGATTCAGAAAATCAACTATAACTCAAGAACCAATAAAGTTTTTGAAAAGTTGTCAACTACAAAATTGACTACCATCAAATTTTACACATTTCTGTAGTTTATCATTTTTTGATACATATAACGCATTCCGAGTTACGCCCCTCTCAAAGACGCAACTCTACCCCAGTCCGAGCGGATTGGAGAAAAACTACTGTATCTCAAGAAACAGTAAAGTTATCAAAAAAGTGTCAACTACAAAATTGACCAACATAAAATTTTACACATTTTTGTAGTTTACCACTTTTTGATGCCTAGGCCGGTTCTCGAGATACACCCCTTTGAAAGTTTGTGCGAGACGCAGACAAGCAGATACTCCCACTTCTCTGCGTCTCTTTTCTCTCTTCTCTGTCATTCTCAGTTTTTCTGATTTCTAAAATCACAAAATACGATTTTCTGTGATTTTTCTTGTGATTTGATTTCTCTTCACCTCAGTTTTATGACCCGTATCACTTGCTGACTCACTCTGATTTACCATAATCAAACATTGAGAAATGCAATGCAAAAAATTTGCCCTCGGAATTTTTTTCTATTTGCGCAATCATTTCATCTAACACCCAGTGCATACATATAAAAGAACTTGGAAGTTTCGAAATTTTTGAATTCCCAAGATTTTCGGAAATGGCTGCTTATTACAGTCCTTATAACAATGGTGTGGTCACCTCACAACCCTATCCACAACAACCGCCACCAGTGATAGTGTGAGTTTTTTTTTTCAAATTTCGCAATTCACGTCGATTTCGCAACCATGGCATTTAGCAACTAGACATTTCGCAACCAGACATTTCGCAACTTTGTAAGGTAGTCCAGTTTTCATTCATATAGGCTACATGTCATAAACCAATCCAGATTGTCATCTACTTTTGACTAGGTGCGAAATGATGTGGTTGCGAATTGTCGCGATTGCGAAATGACTGGTTGCGAAATGTCTCAGTTGCGAAATGACGTCGTTGCGAAACGTCGGGGTGGCAAATTCTCAATAGAGCGCACTTTCAACTAATCTTATCCAGTAATTTCATTCTCATAAAAGCTGCTCAACAGTGCACATTTTTCAAAATCACAGAAGAATTGCGAATCCTCAATAGAGCGCATTTTCAGCGTTCAACCCCAACCCGACCACTGTCATCACCATCATGAGCCGTCTTGTTGTGAAAGCTGTTTAGCCTGTTGTCTGTGTTGCGCATGTTTTTCATGGTTATGCTCATGTTGTGAGCATTGTTGTCATCATGATTAGGAGGACATCTGGAATTTTCGGCTCCGAGACATTTCGCAACTAGTCACTTCGCAACTCACAACGATTTCGTAACCACGACGATTTGCAACCAAGACACTTTGAAACTGGTCGTTTCGCATCTTTAGAAACTTGACTTCTTCAAGTTCATTTTGGCTTTGTGTATTTGAAATTTCGCGAAATGTCGCAGTTTCGAAATGACTAGTTCCGCAATGTCTCGGAGCCAAATTTTCTCTCAATTTGGTTCAAATGATACTCTAATATTTTTGAAAATGAATATTTGATACTAATTCTCAATAGAGCGCATTTTCCAATAATCATCATTGGAGAGCATTTTCACAATAAAATTCTCAATGGAGCGCACTTCCTTAGGAATTTTAATAGAGCTCATTTTCTTCGAATATTCTCAATGGAGCGCATTTCCTAAGGAATTTTCAATAGAGCGCATTTTCTTCGGATTTTCTTATTTGTACGCATTTTCTTCGCATTTCCTCAATAGAGCGCATTTTCTTCAACTTTCGATCCCCCAATTGCTACTTGTAAAATAATATCCAATATATATGATGTGTGTGTGTGTATGTCTGTAGTGCTAGAGATAGTTCAATTGTACAAATATTTGCACTGTCCATCCCCCTCCCCAATTCTATAGAAAAATGAAGAATAGAGAACAGAACAAAGAGCGTACAAAAAGGAACTAAAAAGAGAGAGAGGGGGGGGGGGTGCAATAAGCCAGAGAACAGCAACATTTTCGGGCCTTGCGCGACATTTCGAAACCAGACATTTGGAAACCAGACATCTAGAAACCTCGACATCTCTAAACCACGACACTTTGAAACCAGACATTTTGAAACCGCGACGTTTCGAAACCGCGACATCTCGAAACTACGGCATTTCGAAACCACGACATCTCAAAACCTTGAGATTTCGAAACCGCGACATTTCGAAACCGTGCCGTTTCGAAACCGATGTAGGAGCTCATCTTTGTATGTCATTTTTCGATCATTTTCTGTGTAGAAATGCGACAAAAAAGAAATTATAATACTTCATTTTCTCGAAAAACTCGAAAAAAGCGTGTAAAAATGCATCAGAAAGCGGGGAAAAGGGGGAACAAGTGAAATAGAGGGGAGAAGAAGAAAGCCACCAAAAAAACGAAGGGAACCCATAATAGAAAAATTCAATCATATCAAAAATCACTATAAATTTCTTAAATTATACATTAAAAAAGCCATAATTAATTAAATAAATATCACAATTAACAACAAAAAAGAAGGCGGAAAAATTGGATTTTGAGTAAAAAATGGAGGGAGAAGAAGAAGAAAATCTTTGGGATTTTTTAAGGACTTTTGGGGGGAAGACAATAAAAAAATTTATTTGGATTTTTCAATACCCGGATATGTACACAATTATGATAAAGGGAAATGGGAGAAAAATGGGGTCAAAATAGATTTTAGGCCATTTTTCGCCGAGTTTAGCTCGCTTGATAGTACTCTTTCCACACGAATTTCTGTCGTTCGTTGTCTTCAGTACACGTCTGAAGGGTGACGTCGGAGCCCGATTCGGAGATGGTGATGCACATTCGCTTCGTGTTGTGCTGGATTTGTTGGGTGTTCTGGAAAATTGAGGGGAAAATTGGTGGGTTTTTTGAAAATTTGAGGCGTTTTGAGGTCGAAATTCAAGTTTTCTGGCTCAAAATGCCCTATTTTCACTCAAAATGCAGTTTTTTTTTGGTCAAATTCTCTGATTTTTTGGTTTAAATCATTGGTTTTGGGCCTAAAATCATGATTTTTGGCTCAAAATTTTTGGTTTTCGGGCGAAAATAGACGATTTTTGGCTCAAAAATCATGTTTTTTGAACGAAAATTGACCGTTTTTACTTCAAATTCAATAATTTTTGGGTCAAAATTCATGATTTTCCTGATTCGGGACCCCTTTCAAAAGTGGGCGGAGCCTCATTTTCATAGGATCCGCCCACTTTCAGGGGTTGATTTTCATGATTTTTAGCTCAAAATTGGCGATTTTCACTCTAAATTTGATGAATTTTTAGCAAAATTAGAGGAAAATCGCTCATTTTTGGCCGAAAATTGACCCAAAAAAACTCCAATTTTGACTCCAAAACCCATCAATTTTGATCTAGAAATCGTAAAAATTGGGACCCCTAAAAGTGGGCGGAGCCTAAATTGCATAAGCTCCGCCCACTATTAGGGGTCATTTTTTACGCATTTTGGCTCAAAATTTGTCTTTTTTGCTCAAAATCTTGATTTTTAGCCGAATTTTGACACATTTTCATGATTTTTGGCTCAATTTCCGAGATTTTGGGGTCAATTTTTTCGGCTCAATTTAGTTCAAATTTTTTGGCTCAAAACCCTTACCCTATCATAAACCCAATTTCCATTGACCGTTCCCTTCACACAGTGATTCGCTTGAATGCGAATTCCGTTCGCCGTCAAACACCACTCTCCCTGTGCCATTTGTCCTTGGACATTCAATCTTATCAGTTGATTTCCACCGTATCCATGACATCCAGATGCTCCGAGGGGTCCCGGAATACCGCCCATTCGATCCAAACACTTCCCCGTCGCCGGATTTCTCGCCTCTCCCCAAACATCGTTCGGTGGGAGCAGCGGATACTCATGGAGCACATCATAGGCAACATTCTCCATGTACCATTTGAACGATTTGCATTGGAGCTTATCGCGAAGTGCCAGTTGAGCGGAGATGTCTCCCGGGTTGACATGGGCGGCCTGGGGTTCACGGGTTAGGTAGTACTTTGAGTAGTCGTCCATCCACGTCTTCACAACTCGCATCATGTTCTGCAAAAATCGGAATTTTTGGGAGGGAAAATTTGGGAAAAAAGGCCTAATTTAGGCTTAATTTAAGCTAATTTTAGGCTTAGGCTTAGGCTAACTTAGCCCTTCTATAGCATCCGGTCAAAATTTTTTTGCTCAAAAATACGTAAAAATGTGCGTAGATACCAAAAATTATAATAAAAATGCTCAAAAATCGCTCCAAACCCCCGAAAAATGACTTCAAAATGAGCAAAAATCGCAGAAGTTGTATCTGGTGGCCGTGGCCGAGTTTTCCAAAAAAAGGGGCGGAGCCAAGGGCAGTGATTGGCTGCCCCACGACTGCAAAGACGCTTATTGGCTGACTCCGCCCATTTTTTGGAAAACTCGGCCACGGCCACCAGATACAACTTCTGCGATTTTTGCTCATTTTGAAGTCATTTTTCGGGGTTTTGGAGCGATTTTTGAGCATTTTTATTATAATTTTCGTAATCTACACACTTTTTAACGTATTTTTAAGCAGGAAAAATTCTCAGTGGGCCGTTAGTAAAAACATAACGAAAAATCGAAGAATTCAATTTTTTGAAATTTGAAAAATCGAAAATTTTGAAGAAAATTGAGAAATTTCAAAGTACTGTAACTCAGTCGAAAATGGTCAGAATTTGATGAAAAATAAATGAAAAGATTCAAAATTTTGTGGATTTTCAGATTCTAAGCATTAGAATCTGAAAATTCAAAAAATTCTGAATATTTTCATATATTTTTCATCAAATTCTGACCATTTTTGGAATAGTTACAGTACTTTGAAATTTCTCATTCTTCTCCAAAATTTTCGATTTTTTTTTCAAATTTTTTCGATCAAAAGAAACTTTAAAGCAATACAAATTTTTGGTCGGATTCCTCCTTCAAAGTCATTTTTGGTAGTTTTAGGCCAATTTTTTTCGCATTTTTCAAGCCTAAGTAGTTTTTTTGTATATTGAATTCATCACTTTCGTATCTTTGTTGAATTCATCACTTTTCTATCTTTGTTGAATTCATTACTTTCGTATCTTCGTTGAATTCATTACTTTCGTATCTTTGTTGAATTCATCACTTTTCTATCTTTGTTGAATTCATTACTTTCGTATCTTTGTTGAATTCATTACTTTCGTATCTTTGTTGAATTCATAACTTTTCTATCTTTGTTGAGTTCATCACTTTTTATCTTTGTTGAATTCATTACTTTCGTAGCTTTGTTGAATTCGTTACTCTCGTATCTTTGTTGCCCATAGCCATCTGGGCTCATTTTTCGCATTTTCAAGTCTAAAAACTCACAATAGAAATCACAGGTTTTCCCGAGAACTTTCCAAATCCATACGGCATATGACTACGGTAGACATGTCCAACATGAGAGCACGGCACAAAAACGATACCCCCTCCACACTGCCAAATCTTAAAGCTCAACTCATACTGTTCTCCACCCCAAATTTGAAGTCCCTCATCATAATATCCAAGTTCTTTGAACCACAATCGATTGATTGCAAATAGACCACCAGCGTGCGTGGGCGAGCGGAACGGCTGACTATTATACTTTCGATGGCGGGCCTCTCTTTCCGTAATTTGCGTCTCCTTGTACAGTAATCCCCACTCGAAAATGCCCGAATGATGAGCATTCGGACTACCGTAAACACTACGGTATTCCCACGAATTCGAGTCGATTCCATCGATTACTGGTACTGTCATCACCTTGCGATTCCGCTTAATTGGAGCCAGGAGGGGTGGGAGCCAATTCGTGTTGACTTCACAGTGAGCATCCAAAAAGAGCACAACTTCTCCGGTTGAATGTTTGGCTCCGATGCTCCGCGCGTTGATTAGACCTTCGCGTTGCTCCGTGCGGACTACGATCACTTTTCCGTTGAAACGAGTGACATATTTGTCGAGTTTCTCTTTGAGGTGCGCTGAAAAATTGAAGGGTTTTTGGGAGTTTGAAATTCAAAATTTGTGCATTTTTGCGTCAGCGTGTTAGAAAACGAAAATTGCGGACCAGGCATCAGATTTGACGCGCAAACGATTTTTGGCCGGAAATCGCGATTTTTAGGTCAAAAATAGTGATTTTTGGGTCGAAATTTATGGTCTTAGAGCCTAAATTCGTAATATTTGTGTCGAAATTCATGATTTTTGAGTCAAAAATCACGATTTTTTAATGTTTTTTGGGCTGAAAATCGCGATTTTTTGGTTGAAAATAGTGGATTTTCGGTTCGAAATTCATGATTTTTAGGTGAAAAATAGTGTATTTCGACTCAAAAATCATGATTTTTTATCGGAATTCAAATTTTGTGCATTTTTGCGTCAGCGGGTCAGAAAATGACAGTTGCGGACCAGGCATCAGATTTGACGCGGAAATGTTTTTTGAGTCGAATTTTATATGATTTTTGGGCCGAAATTTATGATTTTTGGGTCAAAAATAGTGGATTTCGACTCAAAAATCATGATTTTTCGGTGAAAAATAGTCAATTTCGACCCAAAAATCATGATTTTACATCGGAATTCACATTTTGTGTATTTTTGCGTCAGCGTGTTAGAAAATGACGAATACGGACCAGGCATCAGATTTGACGCGCAAAACATTTTTGAGAAGAATTTCATGATTTTTGGATAAAAATGTATAATTTTTGGGTCAAAATTCATGATTTTTGGGTCAAATTTTATGATTTTTAGATAAAAAATGGTGATATCTGGGTTGAATTTCATGTTTTTTGAGGCAAAATTTACGATTTTTTGGTCAATAATAGTGATTTCTAGGTTAAAAATAACGAATTTCAGGCGAAAATGTTGTATTTTCAACTTAAAATTGATGATTTTCAAAATTTGCATCTCCAAAAAGTGGGCGGAGCCTAGATCTCATAAGCTCCGCCCACTTTTAGGGGTCAATTTTCATGATGTTTGTGGTCAAAATTCTTGATTTTGCTTTGAAATAGATTATTTTTAGACCGAAATTCATGATTTTTGTCATAAATTTGGTTGTTTTTGGGTCCAAAATAGCAAATTTTAGGCCAAAATCCAGTGTTTCTAAGCCAAAATTGATAATTTTCCAGATTTGTATCCCCAGAAAGTGGGCGGAGCCTAGATTTCATAAGCTCCGCCCACTTTTAGGGGTCAATTTTCATGATTTTTGGATCAAAATTTATGTTTTTTGGATCAAAATTTATGTTTTTGGTCCGAAATTCATAATTTTTGGGTCAAAAATGATCGAAAATTCATCTTCCTGGGTCAATTTTAGGACATTTCTCCGCTTTTAGGGGTAGTTTTTGGCGCCAAATTCAAATTTTCTGCTCAAATTTAACTATTTTTGAAACTCACGCTTATCCGAGTCATCATCGACCATCACAATTTGCTCAATGAGCTCTGGAGGGGATCTCAGCAATACAGAATGTACAGTTCTCAACAGCGGGGTCCATCCTTCGTTATGAAAAACGATGACGACGGATACGGTAGGCAGCTGCTCCGGATAATCCCAGTGTTTGCACTCTTTCGGTCGAATGTCCGGAATCGTTCGATTCATCGAAATCATATCGGAGACGTAGGTGTTGAAGCCGAATTCCTTCTCGGCCGCCCGTCCCGCCGCCATTCCTTCCTCATCTGTTACGGGCACAGGCCGCCCGTGTTCTCCTGGCTGATTTGAGGGAATTTCGGGGGTTTTTGGCTCATAATTTCCGAGTTCACCGTCACGGAATATGGTATTCGGATCGGGTCCACCGGGCAACTCTTTGTTGGTTAACTCGTCGAAATCGTCGAATTTTTGGGCGGCACTGTTGGAATCGATTGAGGAGAAGGACTGGAAAACAAACTTTTTTTTGTAAAAATGGGGGGAAATTTGAAAAAAAATTTTTTTCAAAAAAATTTTTTTTAGTACCTAAAAAACATGAAAATTCCCAAAAATCACCCTTAAAATGCTCTAAAATCACTCCGAAACCCCGAAAATTGACTCCAAAATGAGCAAAAACCTTAAAAATCGCTCTAGTCAAGATTTTCTAAAAAGGGGGCGGAGCCGCGCCCCTTTTTTGAGAATCTTGACTAGAGACAAATTTTGAGGGTTTTTGCTCATTTCAAAGTTGATTTTCGGAGTTTTAGAGTGATTGTAGAGCATTTTTAGGGTGATTTTTGAAAGTTTCACACATTTTTATTGTCTCTTCAAAAAAACGTCGGCAAGAGGCGGGGTTTAGAAGCCACGCCCCTTCTCACGTTTCTATTCAAAAATTAAAATTTCAGTTGTACGTGAGAAAGGGGCGTGTCTAATTTTTGAAAATCCACGTCATTTCTTCCCGACGTTTTTTTGAAGAGACAATAGGTATTTTGAAAAAAATTGAATTTTTTGTGAAATTTTTTTTTTGATTTTTGGGTGTTTTAGGTTGAAATTCAACGTTTTTCGCTGTTTTTCAGTTGATTTTAAGCTTAAAACTGAGGAAAAAATGGTTTTTAAGCCAAATAATTGGATTTTGGAAAAAATCGCAAAAAAAAATTTTTGAAAAAAAAAAAAAACATTTTTAGAGTATTTTTGGATGTTTTTAGGTCGAATTTCACCGTTTTTTACGTTTTTTTGGTCAAATTTGAGCTTAAAATTGTGGAAAAATGGATTTTTAGACAAAAAATTGGATTTTCAAAAAAAATTCGACTTTTTTTTTTTTTTTTTGAAAAAATCAGTTTCAGACTATTTTGGGGTGTTTCTAGCTCAAATTTCGATGTTTTAAACGATTTTTCGGTCAATTTTCGCTCAAAAATAGGGAGATATGTTGATTTTCAGCACAAAAAGTAAAAATTTTCCAAAATTCAAAACTTTCAAAAAAAAATTTTTTTTGGAAAAATCTTTTTTTGAGCATTTTGGGGTGTTTCTAGATTAAAGTTCGATGTTTTTTACGACTTTTTAGTCAATTTTGAGCCCAAAAACCGTCTAAACAGCGATTTTCGGTCCAAAATGGTCATTTTGAAAAAATCGAAAATTCAAAAAAATTTTCTTTTTTTTTAATTTTTTGCGATTTCAAGGTGCTATTTCCATCTGAATAAACTAATTTTTCCCTTCAAAAACTTGTTTTAATCCAAAATTTCCAAAAAATCCTCACCTTTCCCTGATTATTATACACAAAACCGAACAACACCAACACCCCTAAACATATGTATGTCGTCACTCGGCATCCTCTGAAACGTACAAAATTGCTTTTCTACAAAAAAAAATTTCTCCAAAACCTCTGCCTCCACAATCTCTGCAGCTGGAGTTTTTTCCTCGCGATCATCATTTTTTCCGGTTAGTTTAAACCCTAAAAATCACCTATTTATACTGGTTTTTTCAAATTTTTCAATAAAAATTCGAAAATTTCAGCGAAAATTAAGCTAAAGAGCCAAAAATGAGCACATTGGCTATTTGGGGAAACCGTATTCCAACACCTCAACGCGTTGGCAATCGAAGCTCCGCCCACTTTTGCAACCGTGCGGCACGGTTTTTGGCAAGGTGCGCCGCATGGTTTCGGCACAACGACACTCCGAAATAACGCAGCGATTACTTTTTTTGATGCCATTTTTTTTTGGATTTTCGGAGGGTTTTTCGGAAATAATTGACCCATTTTCAAGGCAAATTGAATAGTTTTTAGGTCAATTCGAATGATGAAAATTCCTCTCGTCGCACTTCGGAAAGCGTCATCGACGGCGATGGCTGCCGCTGTGGAAAGTGAGAAAAAAGAAGAAAAAACGGAAAAATAGGAGAAACGAAGGGAAATGATGGTTCTGGACGATTTTGGAGTCAAAAAATCGAATTTTCAGCTCAAAATTTGCCATTTTCGACCAAAATTTGCCCGGAAAACATGAAAAACCTGGAAAAATCGGCAAAATTCAAAAACTAAGGTTTTTCCTCGAAAGCAGGGGAATTTGAAATTTTTCGTGTGTTTTAGAGTGAAAATAACGAATTTTGAGCTCAAAATTTGGTATTTTCGACCTAAAATTGCCCGGAAAACATGAAAACTCAAAGGAAAATCAAAAAATCAGACAATTTCAACTCGAAATCCGAATTTTTGGGATTTCATGATTTTCAATGTTTTTCAGTAGATTTGACTATATTTTGGACTGAAAAATGCGATTTTTGGACATTTTTAAGGTCCAGAAACCCCAAAAATGATGAATTTTTGACTAAAACTCATGAATTTTCGCCCGAAATGCCGAAAACTGAAAAATCCGTGATTTTTTTCGTTTTTTAGCAATTTTGGGTAGATTTTGGCACTGTTCGAGCAGAAAAATGCGATTTTTCGACACTTTTTCGGTCGGTAAACCCTACAAATCACGATTTTTCATCCGAAAACACTAAAAATCGCAAAAATTCAAAAAATTTGAAGTTCACCTCAAAGTCCCCAATTTTGAGTTTTTTACCATTTTCGATCAATTTTGGCACTTTTCGAGGTGAAAAATGCGATTTTTCGACATTTTTGAGGTCCAAAACCCTAAAAGTCATGAATTTTCGTCAATTTTTCAAACATTTGACCAAAAACCAAATTTCATGATTTTTAGGCGATTTTATTGAATTTTGACCATTTTCGGTCAATTTTGGCACTTTTTGAGCTGAAAAATGCAATTTTTCGACGTTTTTGAGGTCTAGAGACACCAAAAATCATCATTTTTTGTCCGAAAACACTGAAAATCGCAAAAAAATTGAAAAAATGAGAATTTCCTAAAAGTCCCCTATTTTGAATTTTTTGACCATTTTAGGTCAATTTTTGCATTTTTTGAGCTGAAAAATACGATTTTTTGGTATTTTTCACCTCTGGAAACCCTAAAAGTCATGAATTTTCGAATTTTTGACCTAAATCCAGATTTCGTGATTTTTAGGCGATTTTAATGGATTTGTGGTGGATTTTGACACTTTTCGAGGTGAAAAATGCGATTTTTCGGCATTTTTGATGCACAAAACCTTCGAAAACTATCCATTTTCAACGAAAACTCAAATTTTTCAAAAAAAATTTTTTTTTCAAAATTTCCAGCGATCCCCCCACCAGTGCTCTCCTCGGAATTCTTCGATCACATTCGTCACCAAGTGTACGGAGACTCCAAAAAAGTCGACAAAATCGTGATGACAGTGTCGTTGACGGACGAAACCATGACGAAAGTGCTCATCAATCGGAACGTCTCCACACCGGCACACTGCTTTAATCGTGAGTTTCAGAAGAAAATATGATTTTTTGGGGTTTTAGAGGTGAAAAATTGAATTTTTTAGCTAAAAATTGGTCAAAAACCCAGGATTTTATGATGGAAATGGTGTATTTGTCTCAAAATGCTTCAAAAGGTCAAAAATAGCAGAAAAAACATGATTTAGGGTCATTTTGAGTCGAAAAATCTGATTTTTGAGTTAAAATTGGTCCAAAAACAAGGATTTCATGGTGGAAATGATGTTTTTGAAGCGTTTTGAGTCGAAAATAGCCGAAAAACATGATTTAGAGGCATTCCTAGTGAAAAAGTGCCAAGACACCCAAAAAGTCCAAATTTTTAGCCCAAAACTTTGTCATTTTGACCTCAAGAAACGCAAAAATCATGATTTTCATGCCAAAAATGGCGATTTTGTGTTAAAATTCATCCAAAATTGTTCGCAAAATGTCAAATTTTGGGGGATTTTTCAAAAAGTTAACCTAAAAATAGAAATTATGCTCAAAAATCTTCCTAAAATGTCAAAAATGTCGAAAAATTGTGATTCTAGTCCTCCAAAACCTCGAAAAGTTCAAAATGTGTGCCTAAAAATCACGATTTTGACCTGAAAATTGTCATAAAACCATGATTTTCATGTCAAAAATCCAATTTTTCAGTCAAAATTTGGCTAAAAGTCATAAAAATTCGTTCGAAATTCAACTTTCCCACCAAAAACATCTTGAAAAATGTCCATTTTTCGCCCAAAAACCTTCAAAAACGTGATTTGTCCCCGCAAAACCCCAAAAACCTCAAATGTCATGCCAAAAATAGTCATTTTGACCCCAAAAAATCGTTAAATCCGTGCTTTTTATGCAAAAAATTAAGTTTTTAGACCGAAATATGGTCACAGCTCTCCAAAAAATGACTATTTTCAGCTCGAAATTCGAATTTCCCGCTCAAGAAGACCATCAAAAACTCAAATATTCGGCACTCCGACATTTCGCAACCAGCCATTTCGCAACCGCGACATTTCGTAACGAAAAACGAGCTAGTTTGTATAGTTGCGAAATGACCAGTTGCGAAATGTCGCAGTTGCGAAATGTCCTAGTTGCAAAACGTCTGGGTACCAAATCTTCGACAGAAAAAAACGTCCGAAAATTCACATTTTCGACAGCCCGACGCTTCGCAACCAGTCATTTCGCAACCGCGACATTTCGCAACTCACGTCGATTTTGCAACCTAAAACGGACATGTTTGTATAGTTGCGAAATGTCGTGGTTGCGGAATAGCATGGTTACGAAATCGACACGAGTTGCGAAACGTCCTGGTTGCGAAATTACTGGTTGCGAAACGTCCTGGTTGCGAAATGGCGTCGGGGTGCCAATTTTCCACCAAAAAACCTCCCAAAAATTCAAATTTCCCGCCTAAACCATCCCCATTTTCCAGACGTCTCAAAGCAATTCGCCGACGACGCCGTTCTCTGCGAAGTGACCCCCACGGTGGGCGGAGCCTATTTCTCGAGTGTCAATCAGCCGCTCGTCGATCAGGCGGAAATTCAAAAAATCGGAATCGACACTCGCGAGCATCTGAATTTGGTCAATGAAGCCTATTGGAGATCCTGTTCTCTCGTCACTGCCGCTTTTCTGAAGGAGGCGTTGAATTTAGAAGATTTGGATTTTGGATTCAGGGGCACCGAGGAGAGTGTTGCTGATGGATTTTTCTCGGTTACTGTCAAGGGGCTTGATGGGAATGTGTTCACATCGGTTAGTAGAGAAAATGGCGATTTTTAGGCTTAAAATGAGCTATTTTTTATGAATTTAGCTTGAAAATGACCTAAAATGGACTAATTTTGCATGAAAATGGACTTTTTTCCTAGAAAAAACGTCTTTTTAGGCTGAAAATGACCAATTTTCGATGAATTTCGGCTCAAAATCACCTATTTTTGATGAAAAAATCGATTTTCAAATAGAAATTTTTGATTAAAACTTGCTAAATTTGGCAAAAATAGTCCATTTTTCTTTAAAAATTTGACTGAAAAGTCATGATTTCACCTGAAAACCACCGATTTTGATCCGAAAATCAAAAATTTAGAATAAAAATGTGTCATTTTGATTATAAAATTGTGAATTTTTAACCAAAAATCCTATGTTTCTGCCAGAAATCATCAATTTTTAGTCAAAAATCAATGATTTTGAAGCCAAAATCATAGATTTAGCTCCAAAATCCATGAATCTTGACCCAAAAATCAACTATTTCGGCCTAAAATTCCAAATTTTGAGCCGAAAATCATCATTTTTACAAAAAAAAGTATAATTTGAGCCAAAAATGGCTACTTTTAAGCCGAAATGTATGAATTTTCGACTCAAAATCATCCGTTTTGACCTAAAAAATTATAAAATTCGACCGGAAAACCCCTAATTTAGACCCAAAAATCATGAATTTGATCTGAAAATTAAGCATTTTGGGTCGAAAAACCCAAAATTTTGGCCTGAAATTATCAATTTGGACCTAAAAATCAATGCTTTTGAAGCCAAAATCATAGATTTAGCTCCAAAATCCATGAATCTTGACCCAAAAAATCTACAATTTCGGCCTTAAATTCCAAATTTTGGGCCAATAATCATCAATTTTTAGTCTAAAACACTGATTTTGATATGAAAATTATTGTTTTTGAGCTAAAAATCATCCGTTTTAGCCTAAAAATAATGAAATTTGACCGGAAACCCCGAATTTTGACTCAAAATTCATGAATTTTGTGCCAAAATTCGTAGATTTTGTGCCAAAATTCGTAGATTTTGTGCCAAAATCATGCATTTTTTGTCAAAAAACCTCGAAATTTCGGCCTAAAATCGTCAATTTTGAACAAAAATGGCTCCACGACGTTTCGCAACCAGTCATTTCGCAACTCACGTCGATTTCGCAACTCAAGTCAATTCCGCAACTAGACATTCCGCAATTCACGCCATTCCGGAACCATGCCATTTCGTAACTGGACATTTCGCAACTCAAGTCAATCCGCAAACACGACATTGTGCAACCATCCCATTTCACAACCAGCAAGTTGGTTGCGAAATGACGCGGTTGCGAAATGGCTGGTTGCGGAATTGACTTGAGTTGCAAAATGTCGTGGTTGCGAAATCGACGTCAGTTGTGAAACGTCGTAGTTGCGAAAATCATGAATTTTCCCTCAATTTTTCCCAAAAAAATCGCATTTTTCCAGGACGAACTAAACACAATCAATCGATTCGGCAAGACGTTCATCCGCGAGGAGAAGCCTCTCGAAGTGCTCCATCTGCCCAAATCCGTCTCAGAAGAAACTGGAATTCGTGGAGACCATCTCGTCAGAATCGGTCAGAACGTCTTCGCAACAGAAGGACCCGTCATCCGATCCACCCGTCAAATTGGCCGCTTCTCGATTCTCAAATCCAAACTGACGTCTTCTGGAAAGTCTTCAGATGTCGTTGTGGGCGGAGTCTCGATTCCCTACGGCCAACCGACGTCTTCGTACTCGTGGAGTCTCATTGCCAAGAATGCTATGAATAAATTTAGTGCTAAAAATTTTTAGGTTTTTGTGATTTTTTTTAAATATTTTTTTGCTTGAAAACCCATCGTTTGTATGCTAGAATAGTTAGATTTTCGTCCGTTTTTTGTTATTTTCTTTTTTCTGTTATTTTTCTTCCTTCCAAAATTCATCATAAAGACATCTCAAATTGATTACTGTATTTGCTTGCAAATGACATACTCCTGCTTCAAAGAACACGGATAATCCATCCAGACACCACGTGAATAGGTACCAAGGTCCGATCCACTATTCACAACCGAGAGAGTCATCTGAAAAAAAAAATTGAAAATTTAGGATATTTTGCAACCAAGTCGTTTCGCAACCACGACATTTGAAAACTGTTCACATCGAAACTGGGCATTTTTCAAACCACGACTTTTTGGGACTAGACATTTGGCAACTAACCCGTTTTGCTGCTGGACATTTCGTAACCATGACATTTAGCAACTACGACATATCGCAACTCACATTGATTTCAGAAACTAGACATTCCGTAACCAAGGCGTTTCAAGATCCAGACGTTTAAAAACTAGACATTTTGGAACTTCGCCAAATAACCAAGTCAATTCACAATCATCAAGTTCAGGTTTATGTGATTGGAACATTTGTGAAACGTTGTTGTATTTCTAGTTACGTAGTTGCGAAATGGATGTGAATTACAGTTATGGAATGATCAGATGTCAAACGGTGCAATTGAAAAATGTTATAGTTGCAAAAGTTGCCAAATGTCCTTGTTGCAAAACGACTAGTTGCAAAAGCGACATGAGTTGCGAAATGTCGTAGTTGGGAATCTTTCTATTTGCGAAAATTAAAGTTGCGAAATGACTCGAGAAAATAGAAAAAATAGACTTGAAAATCGGTCATATATTTCGAATTATATGGGCCATAAGCGGTCTCATCAGGCGAAAAATTTCCAAAAAATGTTGTGATTTTTTATTTTTTTAGAAGGGTCCTATCATTTTGACGCGTTCGTCGAAAAAGTGACTTGGTGAGCACAATTTGCTCCGAAACAGCTCTTTTTGAAGCGTACTGTATTTTTTTTTTGAGAGATCGCCACGGCTGAGTTGCCGTATCTTAGACCAGAAACTGTCTTCTATTCAGATCACCATATCACTTACCACATTACAGTATTTTGTATAATTCGTTCCCTGTGCTTGATTCGGTTTCCCTGGAGCCCAATTCGCATAGGACGACGAATCTCCTATCCAAGCTTGATTCATGATAGTACTGTCGTTGTTGGTGCTGAAGGCCACTGAAAATACAAAAACAGTCTAAGCCAGTAACTGAAAAAGATACTTCTCATGGCTTCGTTCATATTGAAATCTGTGATCACAGCCATCTCACCACCAAAAAGTTGACATCCTTTTGCAGCAGTGGCAAAGTTTGCGGTGCCTTTGACGATCTGAAAAATGTATATGTTTTCCTAGTGAATGCTCCAACTGGGACAAAATTTGTCCGTCCGCCGACCGCCCGAATCTCATCCGAACAGCTTGTATTACGTCGGTGTGCGTCGCGTACCGTTACCGGAAAGGTTTCGGACAGAGGGCTGACAGAACAGACAAAAATTCAAAAACTGGAAACCTTATTACTCTCATACACCTATTCCTTACCCCATAACACTCTCCATTGTAGCTGGTCCAAAACTTGTCGCATTCTCGTGAGCAGTCCTTGTTGTAGGTTGTAGTTCTAGGCGAAGTTATCCCGGTTGTGGTTGGTGTACTGGTTGTACCAGGGTTAATGGTGATGGTGGTGATAGTTGGAGCTGTGGTTGTTGGTACAGTAGTAGTGGTAGGCTCTGTTGTCGTGATGGTAGTGGTTGGTACGGTAGTCGTAGTTGTAACAGTAGTTGTGGTAGGTGTTGTTGTGGTAGATGTGATCGTCGTTGTTGGTGGTTTTGTTGGATCCGGAATCAGGCTACATGTCTTCTTTATATACTTCTCACCAATTATTGCTGGAATTTCAAATCAGTACGACTGGAAGGCTTTGGCGACAGGAAGGCTGATACAAAATTGACTTAAGCAACAAAGAATCCTAGGTTGGCATTGCTTTATTGAGATTCTTTGCCGTTTTTTCAGCACGAAGATATGGTTGAAGGCACTCACATGTATTCGGATCATATTTACACAAAGCAACGGATCCAGCCTGCTCAGAACAGAGCCTCATGTCGTCGTACTGTCCAGGGACATAGTCAACTTCCAAGAAACAATAGTCTTCTTCCCACAACTGAAGCGAAACCGGTCACTTATATGTATTGACAAGTAAGGTACATGACCATGCGAGTTGAACGTCGCTCAAACTTTGCCTATAGGTCCCAAAATCTGCTTTAAAAAATAGCGAATCCTCACGTGACCTTAAGTATGAGCCATCAATCCCCCAGCCAGTATAGTTCATTATTGAAGACTCATAACTTACCTCGTAGGCATTTAGAGTTCCTACAAATTTCTACGATCTGAGTCTTCAAAAATGAACTATATTGGTACTGGCTGGGGTTTGACGGCTCATAACTTAGCTCACGTGAAGATTCGCTATTTTTCAATACAAATTTGAGACTACATGCTCGACATTACCTATAGGTGAGATTTGAGAAAAAAATTCAACACGCATGGCCATGTACCTCCCTTATTAGAAAACTCACAGTCACACAACTATACTCAGCGTATTCCGACATTGGGTAGCCCGGTTGCCACCACAGAAAGTCGGCAGGAGTTCCGTCAGTCCAAATGTAGGTGACATTGTCGCACTGAAACTGAGGAAGTGATTATGTTTCAGAAACAGTGTGCATACATCTCTTCGTAGTCCGATCCATGCATCCATGTAGTTGCCTTTCTTGTTTCGGAATTGTGCTGAAACCATGAAATGCGCATTTTTAGTGGTGACTCCTGATATTTTTTCAAGATCATTGGGATCGAGTCTACATACTTAAATGAGGAATCTGACCATATTTTTTTTGCTCAAAAATATGTAAAAATATGTGTTGATTCCGATTATCATAATGAAAATTCACAAAAAAGCTCTAAAACCCTGACAATCCGCTTGGAAAAGATCGTTTTTGGCAGAAGTTGTATTAGGCGGCCGTGACCGATCTCCGGAGTTTTCTCGGCCATTTATTTTTCCATCTTTTTTTTCTGGTTTTTTTTAAACCAAAATAAAAAGCTGAATCTAGTGCCAGAAGACGTAGCCAGCAATGCTCAAAAAAATCAGTACTAACCATTCAACCACCTGCTCTCCGCTTCACTATGAATCGATGCCAGATGTGCTCCTGCTCTCTGATTCCAACAGTACTCTTCACCACTGTACCAATCCACATCATACTTCGACACCTTGTAGCACATCCCGTTCTCCGAATATGGTGTCCATCCAGAGGCACATGGTGCTGTTCCCACTGTATCGGATAGGGAAAATAAACTGGATGAAGAGTCCGCCAGTTGAGTGCTAGAAGATCCAAATTGGGATTGGAGCACCGATCGTAAAAATTCTGAATGGGTGAAAGTCAGTTAAACGTAAAAAAAATAAACTAACCATCTCCACCAGCACCATGCTTTCCTCTCATACTCTTATGGTTGTCTTGCAAGAACTTCGATACCATAGCTTTTTTGCTAGCTTTTTCTTCAGAATCCGATAACAAGCATACACTGCCACACAATAAAGAAATACAGAGAACGGTAGTCAACCCATTCATTTTTGCAGAATGAATGAAACGACCACCTCCCATGATTTCAAGAGTGAGAGTACAAATGATCAATCTGTGATTATCCGTATTGAAACAGGAGGAAGGATTTCACATGTTAGAGTTCATTACTTTTTGTGTATAGTTTCAATCATCGGTGGTCAAATACTTTGATCGGGCACAAACTTTGGAAAATCAAAACTTTGGTAGAAATATTTTCTAGTTGGTAGATCTCGAACAGAGATCATCATTTGAGAACAATCGGAGTTTTTGGTTTTGAAGGATTTTGGCGCGTATTTTTAGAGGGCTCTATCTTTTCCAGAATAGACACATGGAGTCTTATTTTGATAATTTGATGGATTATCTGATGAAAACAAATCTATTTTATGGAATTACTGTTGGTATGCCAAACAAAGGTTTAATCTGGAAAAAGTCGAAAAATCATAATTTTTGAATAAGAAGGATTTTTGAGTGTCGCTTGTCGGAGACCCCCTAGTCGGCATTTCGGAACCCTAGTCTGCACTTTCCGGCGCACACTTTGCGAGTTTTCCAACTTGTCATCTAGACATGAAAATGAGAAGTTTTATGGAATACAATTCTTAACATGTGCCAATCTGTCACTTATCGCTTAGCCCACGGTTTCCCGATATCTGAAACACTACATTGCGCCTCATAAAGATAGGACTCCCCCCTCCCAAAACAAGGTTCCGAAAAAAAGGAAACTGAAAAAAATTATGAAAATTCTATTAATGCAGTTTTATTCAGTACCTCAAATAACGTAGGTGCTCAAATTTTCAGTCAGATTGAGCATGTTTGGAGCAAGTTGTGCTCAAAAGTCACTTTTGTGACCGCGTCATAAAGAGAGGATCCTAGTTTTTCTTAAAACAGCAATCTAGGCGTTATTTTGAACGGAAACCATCACAAAAAATTCTCCGAATAAAGTTGAGATTTTTTGAATTTCAGGGGGTTCTATTTTTATGACGCGGTCGAAAATAGTGACTATTGAGCACAATCTGCTCCAAAGATGTTCAATCGGACTGAAAGTTTCAGACTCTAGGTTGTTTGAGATGCTCAACAAACCTACTTTTACAGAATTTTTATAATTATCTTCATTATTCCTGTATATTGCTTTGGAATGGGGGGGGGGGGGGTCCTATCTTTATGACGCACACTGTAGTATCGTGCATATCGTCTTGTAGATAGTGACGAGTTCTACATTCTCCAAATCTATTATAGACAAGACTCAATAGGAGTGCTTATAAAAGAAAAACTCAGTTCCAGATTTGAATTATCCTCCCATAAATTTCTAGTGATCCGGATGTCTATGACGTGTGAATCAACACGTTCCAAGACCGGTTCTTACCACAAGACGCCTACCTATCTAGACAACTTCAAGCTTTTCGTCGTATTGTTCGTTCTTTCCTTTCCTCCTAATTACTGATTACATCACCACCACAAAACGCAATCATCTTCATGATAAAAGAACGTCCTAATGACTCATCAATCCCCCTCTCACATCATCTTTTCTCACAGGCAAAAGCTAAGCTTCTCCCTCTCCTCATCTCTACGTCTCCATAATCTCCCATACTCTCTCACCACCCCCAAAACTTGAATCCCCGCGGATATAGTGTGTGCGCCAGTGGAGGGTGTCATGCATCGTTGCCCAGATTGCCTGTATGTCACCCCAACCATAACCATAGGAGGAGAAAAGAGGACTGCATCCGGCCCCTTCGCTTTTCACCTCTCTCCCCTCAGGGCTACCACCATCACTTTTATTTTCAAACAACTTTCTCGATATGATACTCTTACTTTTATCTCTTGTCGTCGGATGGGTTCATGGTCAGGTTGGTTTTCGTTTTTTGTTTTTTTTTTTTGGCCGGATGTTCATTTATGATTTCAGTTTATAGAACATGGACATCCAACCATTCTTGTCACTTTTGAGACCCGAGAACATGAGGAGTATGGCTGAGTTGGCGACAGAGTTGAGCTCGATGGCATCTAATAATATGAAGGAGAACGAGAGGGATGTTCAGTGAGTTTTTATTTTATTTTTCCTGTATCTCGAGAACCAAAATAGATAGAAAAAAGTAGCAAACTACAGAAATATGCAAATTTTTATGCTGATTATTTTTGCAGTTATTAATTTTTTTTAGCGTTACCGGTTCTCTAGAGAGACGCAGAGAAAAGAGAGTACTCTCGTTGTCTGCATCTCTCTGGAGCGCAGGCCATATTTGAGCACGCGTAACTTTAGTAAGAAAAAAGATAGCACGATTTTGTAAAATACAAAATATGTAAAATTTTGTGGTGAGCATTTTTGTAGTTTACAACTTTTTGCTATTTCCAACGGCTGAGAAGTTACTTGCGTTTTAAGTGAACACATTGCATGGAGAGACGCAGAGAAAATAGAGTGCTCTCGTTGTCTGCATCTCTCACCACCATTCGTTGTGTTCAAAACACCGTATATCAGGAACCGTTACACTTATGAAAAAGTTGCTAACTGCAAAAAAATGTAAAATTTTATGTTGATTATTTTACAGTTGACCACTTTTTGATAACTTTATTAGTTCTTAAGATAAATGACATAAAAAGGCATTCCCAGATTTTTAACTTTTTTTGTTTTTCCAACTACCATATCTTTGCTGCCGTTCGAGTTATAACAGTTCCAAAAAATATATATTTTGTAAAACTTTATAGTAAATAGTTTTGCAATTAAACATTTTCAAAAAATTCACGAACCTGCAAAAAATTCAAGTTCCAAAATTTCTTATCATTTTCCCCCATTCTCTCTCTCGACAGTTTTCCTCCTTGAGGATTGTCTTGAGACTATGAGACTACGGGAGGGTATTAATCCTAAACCTGTCCACTATCCACAACAATGAAACACCACCAAAAGTACAAAAACTTCGTTGAAAACTTGATGAATGTGAGAAACTTGTAGGAGGACGATAGCCGCACCGAAGCCACCGACACCCGAACAAAGACCGTCACAGATGATTGGTGGAGGTGAGAGAGAAACTGGTTCGAAATCCGAGAATAGAGATTAGAATTTTTGTCTGTCTGTGTGTCTAGGAAATCTCAGAATCCCCCAAAAATTGGGACTTGAAATAACATCTTTCAGCCATCCAAAACCTCGCCTTCCAAGGCCGTAATGCTTTCCTGGATGCTCTTGACAAAATGGGAAACCCGAATGTTAATCCAACACCACCACCACCTTCATCAACATTTCCAACCCTTCCACCCATCACCTTCGGAACCCCATCCCCACCTCCAACACCACCAACACCACCTCCAATGACCATGCCATCAATCTTCGGAATCTCCTCCTCTCAATCTCAGGATTCCTCTCACAGAGACAACACCTTCGATACAGGCGGTCGAGATGTGCTGGGCGTCCGCGAGTTCAAGAAAAACGTGGCGATGGGTGAGAAGATTCGAGAGATTCGGTATGCTGAACCAATCGGCGACGCCGTGGAGAGTGGTGTTGCTGAAGTGCAAGCGGCTGCTCCGATTGAAATTGCTGCTCCTGCATCGTCTTCGGCGTCGGCATCTGCAGCTGCTGCTCCGACTTTACCAAGGCCACCACCACCAGTAAGTCAATGTAAAAAAGCTTTGTTACTCAAGAACGGTTGAAGCAATCAAAAAGTTGTAAAATGCAAAAATGTGTAAAATTTTGTGCTGAGCATTTATTTAGCTTGCAGCTAAATGATAGCTTCATTGGTTTTTGAGATATAGCCGTATTTCTAAAGCGTGCCAGAGAGATGCAGAGAAACGAGGATTCTTTCATTGTCTGCGTCTCGCCTCACTGCTTCGGGTGTGTCAGGCAGAGTATCTCTGTAACAGCTGGAATCAAGAAAAAGTCTTAAACTGCAAAAATATGTAAAATTCCATGCTGTTAATTTTAGGAAATTACAACTTTTTGATAACTTTACTGATTCTTGAGATATTATCATATTTTTGCCAGAGAAACGCTCTCGTTGTCTGAGTCCCGCTCAATTTTTTAAGCTTCCTATCTCTGTAACCATTGAAGCTACCAAAAAGTTGTCGACAACAAACCTGTGTCAAATTTTATGCTGATCATTTTTGTAGTTAACAACTTTTTGATAGCTTTATTGGTTCTTGAGATATAGCCGTATTTCTATAGTGTGCCTGAAAGACGCAGAGAAACGAGAGAACTCTCATTGTCTGCGTCTCCCCTTGCAAACAGCGTGAGCACTCCGGTGATCATGACAGTGTATCTCAGAAACCGTTTAAGATTTCAAAAAGTTGACAACTACAAAAATGTGTGGAATTTTACTTTTTGTGGTTGACAACTTTTCGATATCTTCTCAAAGAATAGTTGTTGCTCTTCCAGACCAACTCCTTCGACGGCTCACCATTCATGCAAATCGCTCGCCGTTTCCTCCAAGTCGGCACTGGCACCTCTCCCCAATCAAACGGAGGAAAACCCGAACCCCTGCCCCAAATTGGAATTCAAGACCTCGTCCCCAACGCTGACAGTAACTTCGGCCTTCCACGTGGCAAAGGATGCCTCCCATTCATCTCGGAATTCATGCAAATCGTCTATGGAAAATGTCAAGATCAAGCCGACGAGAAAACGTTTGACGCATGGGGTGAAGAGTTGCGAAGAGCGATCATGACCGGTGAGATAGATCTTCTGAAGGCGTCACAGGAGACGTGTCGGCGAGGAGCTGAAAGGCAACAGTGTGATTCTCTACGGGAAGCAGTTGCCACGTGCGACGTTATTGCTAGTTTGGAGATTGGAACACAGCTCCAGAGGGCTATGAAGAGGTGTGAAGAGGTGTCTGGGATGATGGATCAGTCGCCGGCAGCGGTATTAGGACAGTTGAACAACTTGATCAGTGGAGAAGTGGCTCAGGGATTTTTGAATAACTTTTTGAAAAACGGATAATTTTTTGGTATTAGTTTAGATAGTTTGTGTGTACATACTGTTTTCTTTTTATTTTGTAACTTTAATTAATAATAAATTATTTTTCTCTATTGCAGTCATATGTATTAACCATATGTATTAACCAGAACCATATGTATTATCTGTTTATCTTTTCGCTATGTTTCAATGTAACAAACTAGCTATGTATGTTCCATTCATCACTTTCGCTTTTGAAATCTGCTAATGCATTACTTTTTTTTTGATTTTTTGGTTTGTTGACTTGATCCATCAACTGGAAATGATTGGTAATTGAGTGATGGTAGGGGGAAATGAAAACTACATAGTGCATATTTTTGCTTTTTGCGCAACGATTTTTGAGGGATTTTTCAGTATTTTTTTTCAGTATAATTGTGTTATTAGTATTTGGTTGCAGACCTGGCATCAGATCTAAAAAACGGACAGTACCGGCCATAATGATATTCGTTTTCATAAATTTCAGTTGAAAAACGCCAACATTGAGTGGCTGAAAAACTAATTCAACGTAGTTATTTCTGTTCAAAAATTTGAGGGCATATGAATCAATCCTTGAACTTCAATTTTTTCGACGATGCCAAATTTTGCTCGATTTCGGTACTAATTCTCAAAATTTTTAAGCTTTTTTCGACGTGCCATATCTTGGCAGAGCGAACTTGTACAAAAATGTCGTCGACTACAAAATAAAAGTTCAAAGTTTGATTAATCCACTCTCAAATTTTCAAATAGGAAAAGCGACTTTGAATTACTTTTTCAGCTACCCAAAGTTGACGTTTTTCCACAGAAAATGACGAAAACAAATATCATTATGGCCGATACTGTATCTTTAAACACCGTATTGAGTTTAGGAGTCAAAAGGAAACTAAAATAGATCTCTTTTGACAAAAAAAACATATGCCAACACGGATCAGATTTTTTTTTCCACTATGACACATTGGCATATTCGTAAGGACAATTTTCTTACAAAAATTCATTCCAATCACAATCACAATCATACAAGTACACACGATTAAAAAATCTTAGGAGCCTCTTCTTTAGTCCATTGCTTTGTCCAGTGCTCAATACTTGCAAACTCTCGCGGGCTTCGGCTTGAACCACTCCTTATTATCATCCAAAAAAACTTTGGCGTGCTCCATGGCATTTTTTTCAGAATAACTTTTATCGACCCAAGGAATCGGCTCCTTCTTCTGCTTAGCCAACTTTTCCATCCAGTGCTGAATGATTCTCTCGATGAAATAGGCGACTTTGTTGGTGTTGCTGTCGGTCACCGCAAGACAGTAGTTCAGGATTTGTTTCATCTGAAAATGGTGAAATTGGCAATGGTGCGCAGTAGAATTTGACCTACCTTCTTATCAGCCAACTTGTCCGGATGCTTGTACTGTCCCAAAAACTCATACTTCATCTTTGCCATCTGCATATGGGTCAGCGGTTCTGGGCTTTTGTGTGCCACCCATTTTAGGGGTTTCTGAAAATTCACTTTTTTTTCAAACCGTTATAACTCAAAAACCAATAAAGTTAGCAGAAAGTCGTCAACTATAAAAATGTTCAGCATAAAATTTTACACATTTTTGTAGTTAACAACTTTTTGATAACTAAGATGGCTTTTAAGTTACAAGCGTTCAAAGGCAACGCCCTAAAATGAGGAGGGCGCGAGACGCAGACAACGAAACACTCTGGCTTCTCTGCGTCTCCTCCCTCTTCTCACTAACCTTCTCATTCAACACCCGTGCACACACATAGAACCACGACTCATAGTCATCAGCGGGTCCCTTGACCATTCGCAAATGCTGTCTTCGAGACATGTACGGTCTCATATGAAGTTTCGGAAGACGTTTCGGTTTACGTCGTCTTGAAGTGTCCTCCGGAAAGATTGGTTTCTTCTCGCGGAGACTTTGGCGGGTTCGAGCAAATTCAAAGTTTGTGAACGCCATAATTCTCTGATCTCTGACCAGGAATGAAAAGTTCGATGGACTGATTGCCAGATGGGAGTAGCCAGCCTGGAATTGAGGGTTTGCTAAAGTTTGAAATTGTATATCTCGAGAACCGTTAAAGATATCGAAACGTTGTCAGCTGCAAAATTTTTCAGCGTCAAATTTTACAAATTTTTGTAGTCAACAACATTTTGATAGCTATGAGGGTTCACGAGATATGAAGCCAAAAACACCAGTCGACGAGAGAACTTTCGTTTCTCTGCGTCTTTCTATCTCTCCTCACCTTGTGCAAATCCTTGACACAGTAGAACGTCTGCTGAATGATATGGACACACCATGGCATGTCCAGTTGTTTCACCTCTCGAAGACAATCTTCCAATGTGTAGAATTTTACAGGGTACTCTATTCCAGGTTCATATCTTTCCACCCTCGGCTGGAAATTTTTTTGTTGTTGTTCTGGAAAACATTGTAAGATTTTTTAGTACCGGTTTGAACGTCTTCATGCGAGTAGTCACCAAACATTGAAGATTCTGAAACTGCCCGTAGTACAGTACTCGAACCGTGTTTGGAGATCTGAGATAGGCGAGTTTGGCGAGGATTTTCGCGTCTTTCTGGAATAAGAAAGTTTGAAGCTGGATATCTTTACTGCCGCTGTAGGTATGAAAAAGTTTTCAACTACAAATATGTGTAAAATTTTATACTCATTATTTTTGCAATTGACAACTTTTTGATACCTTTATTGGTTCTCCAAATAATAGCCGTTTTCTAGGCTCCGAGACATTTCACAACCAGTCGTTTCGCAACTAGGACATTTAGCAAATCACGTCAATTTCGCAACTACGTCATTTCGAAACCACGAAATCCAGAATTTTTGTAGAACGTTCACGTGAATATCACAACTTTTTTAAATGTAGACTAAAACCTGGAATAGTTCACAATACCCTCAATCCCATACGACCTTCATCAATGTAAAGTGGACTAGTTCATAGAGTGGCTTAACGACTGGTTTCGAAACGTCCAGTTTCGAAACGTCTTGGTTGCGAATTGTCGTGGTTACAAAATCAACGTGAGTTGAGAAATGTCCTAGTTGCGAAATGACTAGTGGCAAAATGTCCCGGAGCCGTATTCTAACTTGTAATGTACCCGAATTGAGGTATGGCTTTTTGGGCGAGTATATACTTTTTGGAAACTACACAAAAATGTAAGATTTTCTACCAAAGGAATTTTGCTCCTTTTGCGATCTGTCCGAGAAAATCGTGTTTTTAATTTTTAGTCATGAAAAGTGAGTCGACCAACTGTAAACTATTGTAACTTTTTTCAAACTCAACGGATTTTTAGAATCTAAACTGCATCTTATTGCCAAATAAATACCCTTTCTGAATATTAAAATAATTTTATCAAATCTCATTTTTAAAAATAGTTATTACTAAAAAACGAACAAAACAATTTTGATGACTTGTGCATAAAAAAAGCTTCAACCGTACATTTTTTGTGAAACTGGTTTAAAATGATAGGAAATGTCCAGTTTGATATAAAAACTATGTTTTTTCACCGGGGCATGCCGTGTGTCAATGTTTTTAAAAAGGTCGAAAAATTGATTTTTTGTGATTTTTTCACTCAACTGCAATTTTCAGTATGAGCTTCTACTGAGGTTTTGATTGATAATTACAATATCAAATAATCCTTTTTTATGGGCTTTCAAACAAGCTATTGTTCAAAAAATTCTGATAAGTTTGAAGCATTTTATAGTCGGTCTAATCTTGCAACCTGATTTGACTGGGAGGGAGATATTTGAGAAAAATGAAAATCACGGTAGAAACCTCAAACTTGTTTCATTTTGTAGGAAATGCAATATATTGACAAGTTATCAACTACAACTTTTCTCTAGCTCTCCTCTGTAACTCAAAAACTGCGGAAACCTCTGAATTCCAAAATCGCAGACGACGAATGGAAAACTTGGAAATTTTGTTGGAAGTTGAATAACTAGAGAAAAGTTGTAGTTGATAATTTGTCAATATATTGCATTCCCTACAAAATGAAACAAGTTTGAGGTTTCTACCGTGATTTTCATTTTTCTCAAATATCTCCCTCCCAGTCAAATCAGGTTGCAAGATTAGACCGACTATAAAATGCTTCAAACTTATCAGAATTTTTTGAACAATAGCTTGTTTGAAAGCCCATAAAAAAGGATTATTTGATATTGTAATTATCAATCAAAACCTCAGTAGAAGCTCATACTGAAAATTGCAGTTGAGTGAAAAAATCACAAAAAATCAATTTTTCGACCTTTTTAAAAACATTGACACACGGCATGCCCCGGTGAAAAAACATAGTTTTTATATCAAACTGGACATTTCCTATCATTTTAAACCAGTTTCACAAAAAATGTACGGTTGAAGCTTTTTTTATGCACAAGTCATCAAAATTGTTTTGTTCGTTTTTTAGTAATAACTATTTTTAAAAATGAGATGTGATAAAATTATTTTAATATTCAGAAAGGGTATTTATTTGGCAATAAGATGCAGTTTAGATTCTAAAAATCCGTTGAGTTTGAAAAAAGTTACAATAGTTTACAGTTGGTCGACTCACTTTTCATGACTAAAAATTAAAAACACGATTTTCTCGGACAGATCGCAAAAGGAGCAAAATTCCTTTGGTAGAAAATCTTACATTTTTGTGTAGTTTCCAAAAAGTATATACTCGCCCAAAAAGCCATACCTCAATTCGGGTACATTACAAGTAAGGTGGCTCTCGCTGTCTGCGCCTCTCATTACAGTTCCCAATCTTTCAGACGTTATATCTCGTGAACTATCAGAGCTATTAAAAAGTTGTCAATAACAAAAGTGTGCAAAATTTTAAGCTCAACATTTTTGCAGTTGACAACGTTTTGCTATCTTTCATTCTTTTCCAATTATCTCTCCAAAACTCACCGATCCAGTCTTATCGTCAATCAATTGTGCTTGCCAACGCAATTCGGCACTTGCCTGGTCTGAATGATCAACATAGTGAATTTTGCAGGCTACGCGTCCATACTCGCCAACCACATTTTCTCTCAAACGAAGGCTGCAAGAATATAAGGATAGTAGCGAGATAGAGGGGAGAGAGAGAGAGAGAGAGGGTGCTGAGAAACGGGCTCCGGGACATTTCGCCACTAGTCATTTCGAAACTTACCTCGGTTTTGCAACCGTGCCTATTCGCAACCAAGACATTTCGAAACTGGACGTTTTGCAACCAGTCGTTTCGCAACTCTTCAAACTAGTCCACTTTAGGTTCATTTAGGCTGTTTTGAATTGAGGGTATTGTGAACTTTCTACAAAAATCCTAGATTTCGTGGTTTCGAAATGATGTGGTTGCGGATTGTCGCGGTTGCAGAATGGCCGATAGCAAAATGTCGTAGTTGCGAAACGACGGGTTGCGAAATGACTCGAAGCCGAGAAACGAGACCGTCTGCGTATCTCACTCTCTTATCGCTCCAATTTTACGCGCCTATATCTCTAGAACCATCACAGTTATCAAAAAGTTTAAACTATGAACACTTGTAAAATTCAATTTTCTACATTTTTTTAGTTTACAACTTTTTTCTAGCTCTGCCACCCCCCGAGATAAACACTCAAAACCAAACTCACATCACATTGTTGAACTGAACCCTTGCATCATTTTTAACAGAGCAATGAATTTCTTCATTCTTCATCTCCACCAAAGGGACTGGCACTTTCAACGGATACTTGTTAACATATTCCACACGTTTTGATGGTACCACTTTTGGTTTTGGCTCCTTTTTGGGTGTCGTTACAGTAACCTGCTTCTTGCTCGCTTTCTTATCCTTCTTAAAATGACAGTAACGCCACTTCTCAAGATTTTTCTTCTTGGCTTTCATTTCCAGATGACGTCGATATCTCATATACTTCTTCCGTTGATGACGTGCACGACGCCAACACTTTTTCAGATGACGAATCGCTTTTCGTTTCGGAGAACAGATCATGGCGCGGTTACGGTAGAATTTTTGAAGGATGCGGATTCGACGCATTCTCAATTCTGCGAGACGTTGGATGATTTGCTCTTTGGTCATTTTCTTCTTGGCCAGTGCCTGAATTATGGAATCTTAGACCTTCAGAATCTCAATTCTCACCTTCGTTTTCCGCTCTTCTGTCCCATAGAGATGTCTTTTGATCCTGTGTCTTCTCCGCTCATTCTTCTTCTTTCTCAATCTCTTCCGTTTTCTCATCTTCTTCCGTCTTTCCATCTTTGCTTTCGATTCAGCGGATGCAGCAGAAGATTTGGACTTTTTGGATTTTGAGCTTCTCAACTTCTTTATACGCCTCTTCTTATTCCTCTTGAACTTGCGACGAGCATGACGCCATCTGGCCTTGCCTTTCGTCCCTTTTGGGTATCTGCATCGACGTCTTCTACGACGACGACGGCGTGGAATGTAGCCTAGAAATTGTAGTGAATTTGAAGTTTTTTGTAGTTTTCAAAATTTTTCTATCTCTTCTGGTTCTTGAGATAATCGCCTTCAAAGTATTTGTGCTCTCTCGATGCAAAGGGTTAACTTAAAACGCAAATAACTTCTCAGCCGTTTGGAATATCAAAAAGTTGTAAACTACAAAAATGTTCAGCACAAAATTTTACACATTTTGCATTTTACAAAATTGTGCTAGCTCTTTTCTTACTTAAGTTACGCGCTCTCAAACATTGCCCGCGCTCCAAAGAGACGCAGACAACTAGACACTCTCATTTCTCTGCGCCTCCTTGCTCTCTCACCTGGCAACGTTTGAATCTCCACGTACATATTTCTTCTCAACCGATGCTAGGATTTGAATTCAGAAATAAACTCTTGTGACGGGGGGAAAACTTTATTTGGGGGAAAAAGTTTCGTGGAAAAAAAAATTTCCAGAAAATTCGAGAAAAAATAGGAAAATGGGGCGGGGCACACGGGAAAGAATAGGGAAAGTTTTTATGAGTTCGGTTCGGTTTGACGCGGGAAAATGTTGAAATTTGAAAAAATGCAAACAAAGAAAATAAATACAATTGAGGTGACCCGTATGCCTAGTGAAGTAGGTGGAAGGAAGAAAAATTAGAAAAAAAAATTAGAAAAATGAAAGACTCCAATTTGGGCCATTTGGATAATTGCACTGGGACAGAATTAAAAAAATGACGAAGATGTGAAAAATGGGCTCCGAGACATTTCACAACCAGTCGTTTCGCAACTACGCCACTTTGCAACTCAAGGCAATTTTGCAACTGCGACAATTCGCAACCACGTCAATTTCGCATCTACGACGTTTCGCAACCACGTCATTTCGAAACCACGAGATCCAAGATTATTGTAGAATGTTCATGTTAAAATCCCAACTTTTCAAATGTAGACTACAACCTGGAATGGTTCACAATAACCTCAATCCCATTCAACCATAATGAAAGGACGGTGGACTAGTTTATAGAGTTGCGAAACGTCCAGTTTCGAAATGTCTTGGTTGCGAATTGTCGAGGTTGCGAAATTACTGGTTGCGAAATGTCCCGGAGCCGAAAAATGAGATGAAGAATTGAAAAATTTCAAAAATCTCAGATTTGAGAATTCCTATTTGTGAGCATATTCATTTTTGGCTAAATTATTCAATTTCCGCCTCAACTTCTTCTATCTTTCCCGTCAATAACTTTTCCAACTTCAGCGTCGGGATCTCTCCACAATTTTTCAAAAAATGCAGACACGATCCTCGAACCGCCCATGTGAACTGCTGCCAGTCGGATTTCCTCCACATTTCTACCCGAATTTCCTCCTCGTTTTCAAGTTGTGTCACTCGAATCTCGTTACCACAATCTGTTAGGGTTACCATTTTGTGCTGAAATGAAAATAGAATGTCCTGAAGATTTCGGATTTTCAAAACTCACATTTTTAGCATTATTCTCAAAACAGTACTCCCCAGACTTTCTCGCATTGAATGTGAATACCAAATCTGAATCCGTTGCTATTTGTAGGAGAGCAGCGATACTGGATCCATCGTTCAGATGAAAATCTGCTGATGATGTGGAGGTGTGTGTGCTACCACTGACAGAGGAGGAAGAGGAATCTTCTTCTTTCTGAAAAAAGTTGATTTTAAAAACATTTGGTTGGTTTGAAAGTGTCGAATCTCCAAAGGTTCAAGAGTTAACAAAAAGTTGTCAACAGTGATTTTGTTTAAAATTAAATTTCCAACATTTTTGTCGTTGACAAATTTTTGATAGCTCTGATGGCTCACGAGAGATAATGTCTTAAAGATCAAGAACTGTAATGAGAGGCGCAGACAGCAAGGGTCATTTTAGAAAGCGGCTTTTATCTTGGGAACCAACGAAGGTATCAAATAGTTGTCAACTGCAAAAATAATGAGTATAAAATTTCACACATTTTTGTAGTTGAAAACTTTTTGATATCTATGACGGCAGTAAAGGTATCCAGCATCAAACTTTATTGTTCTATAACGGTTCTGGAGTTACGGTGTCTGATGGAGAGAAGAGACGCAGACAACGAGAGGGTTTCTCTGCGTCTTCAGGAAAACAACTGTAACTTGAGAACCAATTAAATTATAAAAAAGTTGTTAACTGTAACATTGTTAAAAATTGAATTTTACACATTTTTGTAGTTGACCATTTTTCAATAGCATTAACGGTTCGTGAGTTATGGTGCATTAAACAAAAGGAGCGTTGGTGAGATTCTCTCCTCCTACTTACTATTAGGAAAACAACTGTATATCAAGAACCAATTGAGCTATCAAAAAACTGTCAATTGTAAAAATGTTAAGCATAAAATTTTACACCTTTTTATAGTTGTTCACTTTTTGCTAACTCTAACGACTCTCGTGAGAGACGCAGACAACGAGAAGGCCATCGTTTTCCTTTGTCTCACCCGCCTTACGTTAGGAAAACAACTGTATCTCAAGAAGCAACAAAGTTATCAAAAAGCTACCAATTACAAAAATAATGACCACAAAATGTTCTACATTTTTGTAGTTGACAACTTTTCAAGAGCTCTTTTGGTTCTGAAGATACAAGTCTAGAAACTTTAGGGTCCCTGAAAAACAGTCCGCTCTCCGAGTCCGCTTTAGAAAAAGGAGAGACGCAGACAACTAGACACTCTCGCTTCTCTGCACTCTCTCTAAATCCCATACTATTTTTGTAACAACTTACCACATGATAATTGCTGCTTAATTTGCTCAAAAACACAGAGTCACTGGTAAGACTTTCGTTTTCGTTGGATGCGTTTCCTTCCTGAAAATTTTCTAGTTTTGGAGAAAAATTTTGAGAACAGTACGATCACCAATGCGGTTCCGGGACATTTCAAAACCGGTCATTTCGCAACAACGACATTTTGCAACTCAAGTATATTTCGCAACCGCGATAATTCGCAACCAAGAAATGTCAAAACTGGACGTTTCGCAACCAGTCGTTTCGCAACTCCATAAACTAGTCCACTTCCCCTTCATTAAGGTTGTATGCGATTGAAGGTGTTGTGTACTATTCCAGGTTATAGTCTACATTTGGAAAAATGTAATTTTAAAGTGAACTTTTTACAAAAATCGTGGATTTCGTGGTTGCGAAATGACCGGTAGCGAAAGTTCGTAGTTGCGAAATGACCGGTAGCGAAAAGTCGTAGTTGCAAAATTGACGTGAGTTGCGAAACGTCGTAGTTGCGAAACGACTGGTTGCGGAATGTCTCGGTTCCCGCCTTACCAAAGAATTCGCCGATGGCGATGTGCTCGAGTTGGAGTACTGTTTTGCCTGCTCTATGAGTGCCGTCAAAAAATCATCTGGAGCTGACATCTTGATTTCCGCGGTGGCAAACGGATTGAATCCAAATGGTGATGGTTGGGAGAGAGCTTTTAGGAAGAGGTCTTCTGGCTGAAAATTTTGAACTTCAAATTTTTTTTTTGAATTTTCAAAAAATTTTCTCTATCCCCAAGTTCCCTGACTGTCCATTTTCTAATTGCCCATTTTCCAAATTATCCCAAAATCTGGGTCACTCCTAAAACCTAAACCAGTCTCTTTCCTTCCTTTTCACCTAATTTTTGTTCCGCAAAAACAAACTTTTACCCCCCCCCCCCCCAAATAGTGGATCACGGATATATCATTTTTGTACAGAAATGTCTGGTGTCTCTCTCATTTTTCCATACTATTTTTTTCTGGCAGGAAAATGAAAATGAAAAGAAAAACATGTTTGAATGTATGGGACACAACTTGTGACCTAGAAATCACTGAGAGAAATTCGCATTAATTTTTACATTTCTATTCCCCAATTCGTTTTTCCGCGCGCGAGGGCGCCGCGGAAAGTAGAAAGAGAAATAGTTCGAGAAAATGAGAGACGCAGAGAATCACATTTTCAAACATTTTTATTTAAAAGAGGGATACTGGGTGGGGAAAAGTAGCTTTTATTGTACACACACACTGTGAGAATTTGTATGCATCCTAAAAAAAGATGGGCGAAGAAGAAATTCAGAATCCAGTTTTTGGTTTTTTTTTTGTGAAGAATGATGGGATTTATAATTTTCTATGTGTAAACTAGACAGTCGGACAGATTTGGAAAACGGAATTTACATTTTTGTCCACAAGAGGAAACGCGCTCCATCGTCAACTTGGCTGAAATTTGAATTTCCAGCTTTCCCGCCGTTTTGAAAACAGCGAAACATGTTTCGGTGGGTGCGTGGACTCCTCGTGGACAATTCAACTGCAGCCCGAGTTGTCCACAAGGAGTCCACGCACCCACCGAAACATGTTTCTTTTTGTTTCTTTTTTTCAAAACGGCGGGAAAGCTGGAAATTCAAATTTCAGTCAAGTTGGCAATGGAGCGCGTTTCCCCTTGGGGAATATCGCTAATGATGGATGTGACAATCAAAAAAAAGTTCAAAGTGGAATCTAGAAGAAACTAGAATTCTAATACAGTTGAGACTAACAGGATCGTCAATTCCAGATTCTTCAAAAAAAAACATTACCAACCTGCTTCTTGACCCTCGGCGCATAGTTAGCTGGAGCCTGTGAATTGATTTTTTCCTCACATATCGCCCATAGTCCGCCGGGTCCTGAAATTCAAAAACTATTTTCCAAATTTGGTAAAACTTGAATAAGGGTCATTGAGAGCTTCAAAATGAGCTCCCCATTTGAAAATTTTCAAACTTTTGGGTCTCAACAGGAAAATTACAGTAGTCTTACAGTAATCTGCTACAGTAATCTTCAAAAGTTTCAAAATTTAGATTCAACTTCTAAAGAGTTTTGAAATCAGCCCAAATTTTGAGAAATTGAGAAATTCGAGTTTTTGATTGGTCACCAATGAATTCATTTCAGGGCTCTTGACACATGAATTCAAATTTGTTTTTAAATTTTGATCTACCTACAGTCAAAAAGGTCAAATTTGATCTACCTATTTATTTTGATCTACCTACTTCAATTTTGATCTACCCACCTGTGTCATGTTTTCTCTTCAAATGAAACTTCATCGTTGTGGGACTCCTATCATTCGTGACCCAGTGACAAAATCGACACCTCACCCCTGCCAAACCATGTGTGCGGAGGTCCGTGAAGAATTCCCAAACCTGAAGATCAAATGGGTTACGGTACTTTTTTCGAAAAGTGTATGCAATTTGTCGTGAGGTATAGTGTACTGTACAAAAGGCTCCGGGACATTTCGCAACTACGACGTTTCGCAACCGCGACAATTCGCAACTCCCGTCGATTTTGCAACCGCGACAATTCGCAACTAAAAAATTTCGAAACTGCACGTTTCGCAACTCTATAAACTAGTCCATTTTACGTTCATTAGGGTTGCATGGGATTGAGGAAATTGTGAACTATTCCAGGTTATAGTCTAAATTTGAAAAATTGGGATTTTAAGGGAACTTTTAACAAAAATCCTGGATATAGAGGTTTCGAAATGTCGTAGTTGCGAAATTTACTAAAGTTGCGAAACGGCGTAGTTCCGAAACGACTGGTTGCGAAATGTCTCGGAGCCGTACAAGATTTGACGACAATTCCCACCAAAAGTTTTAAAAAAACTCACTGGATTACTCTTTTTCCTCCCGGCATTCCTGGGATTCGGAATATTTGGAGCCGGCGCCAGACCTGTCCTCATGATACTGTCCGGGATTACTGTAGTAGTTGTTGTCATCATTTTGGCATAAGAATTAGAGAGGAGATGGCTAGAAGAAACTTAGGAGTGGTTAGAGGGATAGAGTTGGAAAATGTATATAAACGGATGAAAATTATGAGAAAAAATTGGGGAATAGATTGAGGAGAAAGTCAAACGTGAACGTGAAAAATTGAAAACAGCGAAACATGTTTCGGTGGGTGCGTGGACTCCTCGTGAACAATTCTATTGCTGCCCGAGTTGTCCACGAGGAGTCCACGCACCGACCGAAACATGTTTCGCTGTGTGCAAAACGGCGGGAAGGCTAAAAATTCAAATTTCAGCCTAATTGCGATGGAGCGCGTTTCCTCAAGGGGAATATCGCTAATAGTGGGGAATAAGAAAAATGTGGAAAATGGGAAAAATTGAAAATTAAGGAAGATTTAGAATTCGAAGAATCGAGATTTCTTGGGATTTTGAATCTTGACGGATTCTGATTTCCGTGAGTTAGCAGGATACTAAAAAAAAAAATTCCAAAAAAAGTTTTCAAAAATAACAAAAATGATTCGGATTTCTCTGACCTAGATTTGAACTGAGTGATGCTGATTCAAACCGGTTTTTTTCAAGTTTTATAGAATTCGAAACCCCAATTTTGACTTTGGAGAAATCGAAGTTTCTGAAGTACTAGAAGCAGAATCTTCAAAATCCAAAAACAAAAATTTCGACAATATTCCCAAAAATTCGTTTTTTTTTGCGGAAAAATCCGAAAAAAGGGGTTTGAGAAGGAGAATGCAACAGAGAAATCGAAATCGAAAACTGACCCAATTTTTTGGTTCTCCGAAAATAGAGTGTCCACAGTACTTGTGTCTGCGTCTATTATAGAGTGTACTGTTTTTGTATTGTGGAAAAAATTGGAAACAGAAGACTTTTTTGGGATTTGGATTTGGGATTTCAACAAATTCGAAGAATCTGATTTTTCGAGATTCAAGAATTATATTAGCAATATATCCCAATGTGAAACGCGCTCCATCGCATAATTGGCTGAAATTCGAATTTTCAGCTTTCCCGCCGTTTTGAAAACAGCGAAACATGTTTCGGTGGGTGCGTGGACTCCTCGTGGACAACTCGGGTACCAGTCGAATTGTCCACGAGGAGTCTACGCGCCCACCAAAACATGTTTCGTTGTTTCAAAACGGCGGGAAAGCTGAATATTCAAATTTCAGACAATTATGCGATGGAGCGCGTTTTCCTTGGGGAATATCGCTAATAAGGATTTCAAGATTCTGAGGGCCCTCAAAACTAAAACGGAAAAAAGAAAAGATTTTCAAAATTCCACTACCTCCGGATTTTTCTCCTCCCATTTTTTCCCAAAAAAGATTTTTGAATTGTGGAAAAATTTTCTCGAATTGAATTGATTTTAGAAAAAAGAGGAAAAATGTGAAAAGAGGAGGAATACAAATTCGCCTTTAGGCGGAATTCAGGAATTTACGAATTCGAAAATTTCGCGCGAAAGGATTTGAGGCTTTTCAGGAGAAAACGAGGGGCTAAAAAAACACGATGGAAAACTTTCACAGCAGGATTCAGAAGATTTGAGGAAGAATTGGTAATCGTCGAAAATAGAAAATGGAAATTTTGGAGAAAAGGAAAAATAGGATTTGCATAATTTTTGGTTTGGTAAAAATTGAGGAAACATGAAATTTTTCTAGGGAAGAAGGTCTTGAAATGTCGGAATTTCAAAATTTTAGAAATTCCTAAAAAAGAACCCAAAAATCTAAAATGCAAAATTTAAAACTCCGCCCACTTTTTTTGACTTCGGATTTTGGAATCAAAAGCTTTCGAATGCTAAACTTTTTCTACTTTTTATACAAGAAGAATTCCAGCATTTTTAATTGAAATTAATGAGGTTTTTCGTTATTAAACAAACTTTCAACCATGTCAGAATGTCAGGAAAAAAGTGAAAAGTTTTCCATAAATCATGTAAATTTCACTTTTTTGTCTGACATCTAGGCATGGGGAATAATTATGGTAAAGAAGAAAAAAATGAAAAGATTCAAAGTTTTGACATTCTGAAATAAGTGAAAAATTTTTGAAATAAGTGATTTCAGACGAAAATTTCGTAAAATTTAGGCCAGGAAATATCAAAAAATCCTGAAATTTAGATTCTTAAAATTTGAAATTTACAAAATTTCAATGTGAAATTTGTCGAAAAAAATAACTTTTTGAAATCGAAAAGGTTCTGAAATTCAGAATAATGTTGAAATTTTTAAAAAAATCAGAGAACAGAAACATAAAGTTAGAAAAAGGGCTCCGGTACATTTAGCCACTAGTCATTTCGCAACTACGACATTTCGCAACTCACGTCAATTTCGTAACCAAGACAATTCGCAACCAAGAAATTTCGAAACTGGACGTTTCGCAACCAGTCGTTTCGGAACTCTATGAACTAGCCCATCTTCCGTTCATTAAGATTGTATGGGATTAAGGGTGTTGTTAACTATTCTAGGTTATAGTCTACATTTTTAAAGTTGTGATTTTAACGTGAACTTTCTACGAAAACCCTATATTTCGTGGTTTTGAAATGGCGTGGTTGCGGATTGTCGTGATTGGGAAACGACCGGTTGCGGAACGTCATAGTTGCAAAAATGACGTGAGTTGCGAAACGACTGGTTGCGAAATGTCTCGGAGCCTAAATTTTGGTAAAATTGTGATATGTGTAAACCCCAACAAGAAAATTTGTAAAGTCAAAACCAAATCAAAAGTCTCAAAAATCTCAAAATCTCCAAAACCTAACCGCAAAAAAAATTATTCAGAAACGGAAATCAAAAAATTTGGAATTCCTCATATTACATAAATACACAGCTTCCTCTCCCCCCTCCCTCAAGCCGTCTCCAATCTCCCGCGACGCCGGCCGAAAAAAAGTGGAAAAAAGTGGGCGGAGCCTATTGTGGATTTTAGAAAAGAAGACATTGAGGGGAAGGGAGAAAAAGGAGATGGATTACTGACCGGTTTTGTGGTTTTTGAGATGGAAATGGATGAGAAAAGGGAAGGAAAGTTTTTTTCGGGTGAAGCTTCTTCTTCCCTTTTTGAAGCAATGGAAAATCACAGAAAAGCGAAAATCGGAACGAAGCCAGCAGCCCAAATTATGGTAAAACGATTTGATTTTCGGAGAGAGACAGCTTTTGAGGGGAGTGGAAAATGGAAAATAAGAATAGGAGGTGGAATTTTAAAAACGGAGGAGAAGAGGGGAGTGGAAAAATTTGAAAACGAAAGAAAATGGAGATGAAATAGGGGGGAGAAGATTTTGATCGATGAGAATTTGAGATTTGAGATTTTGTCTGGATATTTTGAACAGCAGAGGGGGGGGGGGAAGTTGTACAGTTACAGTAATCGGTCGGGAAGTCCATTCGGTGGTTGCGAAATGACTAGTTGCGAAACGTCAAGGTATCGCGGACGGACGACTGCCGAACAATGGGCTCCGGGACAGTTCCCAACCAAGATATTTCGCAACTACGACATTTCGCAACCAGTCGATTTGCAACTACGACATTTCGCTACTGGTCATTTCGCCACCGCGACAATCTGCCACCACGCCAATTCGAAACCATGAGATCCAGGATTTTTGTACAAAGTTCACGTTAAAATCACAACTTTTCAAATGTAGACTATAACCTGGAATAGTTCACAATACCCTCAATCCCATACAACCTTCATGAACAACAAGTAGACTAGTTCATAGAGTTCCGAAACGACTGGTTGCAAAACGTCCTGTTTCGAAATGTCCTGGTTGCGAATTGTCGTGGTTGCGATATCGACGTAAGTTGCGAAATGTCATCGTTGCGAAATGACTAGTTGCGAAATGTCCCGGAGTCGGCAAAAACTTTTAATTCATTTTTTGCCATTTCTCCGAAAACAGGTAAAGCATATGATGAATACAAGGCCATAAGGACCGGAACGCTAGCCGGGGAATCAAGGGAGAAATGACGTCATTATTGCGAAAAAAATTGAAAATATAAAAACATAGAAAGCTTGAGACTAGCCTAGTAAGTTTTCAATTAGTCATACCCTAATATTTGACCTTGATCTTGAGGGGAGATTTTGCTATTAGCAATATTCCCCAAGGGAAAACGCGGTCCATCGCCAACTTGGCTGAAATTTGAACTTTCAGCTTTCCCACCGTTTTGAAAACAGTGAAACATGTTTTGTGAGGTGCGTGGACTCCTTGTGGACAACTCGGGCAGTAGACGAATTGTCCACGAGGAGTCCACATACCCAGCAAAACATGTTTCGCTTTTTCAAAACGGCTGGAACGCTGAGAATTCAAATTTCAGCAAAGTTGGCGATGGAGCGCGTTTCCCCTTGGGGAATATCGCTAATAGTTTCCTAAAAGGTGGTTCTAGAATTTTCAGGAGACCCTAAAATTTCCTACTGTAACATCTGGTCGTCCAAAAAATGTGTTTTACAAAAACAAGCCTTATTAGCCACAATTCACTATACGGAACTTTGCATAACTGGAATTCTTAATCCAAATAAGAAAACAACGAAGGTCTAGAATTCCCAAAAAACTAAAACTAGGCCATGGCCTAGATATCCAAAATCTGGAAAATTAGGCCATTTAGAATTAGAACCAAAAATACTACTCGAGGATTTGGCTTCTAGGCATTTCGCGACCAGTTCTTTCACCACCGCGACAATCCGCAACCACGTCATTTCGAAACCACGAAATCCAGGATTTTTGCAGAAAGTTCCCGTAAAAATCGCAACTTTTCAAATGTAGACTACAACCTGGAATAGTTCACAATACCCTCATTCCCATACAACCTGAATAAAAGTAATGTGGACTTGTTCATAGAGTTGCGAAACGGCTGGTTGCAAGACGTCCAGTTTCGAAATGTCGTAGTGGCAAATTGTCGCTGTTGCGAAATCGGCGTGAGTTGCGAAATGTCGTAGTTGCGAAATGACCAGTGACGAAAGCTACTCTTTCTGTCCAAATTACCCCCAACTTTTTTAGGTCATCCTTATTTTCATCCTGAATCCCAAATCCAATTGTATCCATACAAAAAAAGTGGAATTCAACAAATTGACCTGGAAAAAATAACCACCCCCCACTATTCACCACAGTAAAGAGGAAAAAGTAGTGAAAGTAAAAAAGGGAATTGAACGATGCGGTCATTCGCTTTTCGACGACCACCATCACCGATGGATTGTGTGGATGGATCCACAGAGAGAGGGACAGCCGCGAAAATTTATATTTCCGAATTTAATTGTACCTAATGTGATGGATGACTGGGGATTTCGGGGGGGAGGAAAGGGGGGGGGGGTACTAGGTGGATACAGGATACTTGTAGGATGAGGGTATTTTGGGGGAGAAGAGAGAAAAACTTTTTTGACAGAAAGGGGGGGGGGGGGGTAGCAATTTCGAAATGCGGATGGTCATGGATCTGGTATTTCAAGTTTGGAAAATTAGAAATTGTATATTCGGAAAAAAAACTGGGAATTCTTTAAAAAAACTGCCATGAACCCAATTTGGGTCACTGTGGACAAGCCTTATGTGTAAGAAAGTTTAAAGGAGGACTTTTGAAGGAGAACCAAAAATTTTTATTGCTTTAAAAAACGTAAAAATGAGTCTAGATTCCGAAAATCATAATGAAAATGCTTAGAAATTGCTCTAAAACGCCGAAAAATGGCTCCTAAATGAGCAAAAATCGCAGAAGTTGTATCCGGTGGCCGTGGCCGAGTTTCCCAAAAAAGGGACGGAGCGGAGCATAGTGATTGGCTGCCACACGACAGCAAAGACGCTCATTGGCTGACTCCGCCTCTTTTTCGGGAAACTCGGCCACGGCCATCGGATACAACTTCTGCGATTTTTGAGCTTATTTCGAAGCCATTTTTCGTCACCCTTCTTATTCAATGTTACTGTCTTTGGACGTTTGTAACTCAAGAGCCACTAAAGCTATCAAAAAATTGTTAACTACAAAAATGTGTAAAATTTTATGCTCAACATTTTTGCCGTCTTGCATCCTCCTCATTTTAAAGTGTTGCCTTTGAACGCTTGTAACTGAAAAACCACCACAGTTATCGAAAAGTTGTCAACTACAAAAATGTGTAACATTTTATGTTAAGTATTTTTGCAATTGACAACTTTTTGATAACTATGATGGTTCTTGAGATACAATTGTTTTTCTAGAGTGGACCATAGAAACACAGAGAAACAAGATCATTGTTCTAAACACCATATCTCAAAAATCATTACAGTTATCAAAAAGTTGTAAATTACAAAAATGTGTAGAATTTTATGCTGATTACATTTGCAGTTAACAACTTTTTGATAGCTTTATTGGTTCTTGAGATATACCTAGTTTTCTGGGGTTGGTCGAAGAGACGCAGAGAAACGAGAGCACTCTCGTTGTCTGCGTCTCTCACCACTGCTTCTAATCGACTTGTTATTTTTATTTTTGGAACGGAGAGATCTAGAACAGTTCCTTAAAAAAGCAAGAATTCCAAAAGATGAAAATTGTGGTCTCACCACGGAAATTTGAAAAAAACATGCTCTGAAAACAGTAACCCAAATTCAAATAAAACAATTTTCTAAACACTATCAAAACGATAAACGTCCAATATCTCTCTATTCCCAAAAACTAGGACATCCTCTCTTTTCATTTCCTAAAATAAGGGTGTCATGAAAAAGAAGAAACAAGGAAATTAGGTTGTCTTTTTCTCCTTTTTTTCTCGGAGAAAAATCAAGGAAAAGTGGTTGTATTCTGTCCTCCCGGGGAAACACTTCTCTCTTCATTTTTCGTATTCTTTGAGTACACTGATAAGCGGGGAAAAAATCAAGAGAGAAAGACGAAATGGTCAAATTTGGTTTGGCAACAATAAAATATTAAATTTTTCGAGTCAAATTTTTTTTCCGAGAAAAATTTCCGAATTGAAATGTTTCCAAACTAAAATTTGAAGATAGCGAGAGAAGGAGACACACATTTTGAATTTGGGATTTTTTTTTTGGAAAAGTCACGAATTTGATAATTTTTCGGAGGGTAAGGGTAAGGGTCTGATAATGATAATAAAATTTAAATTTTGATATATATGTTTTTTAATTATTAGCGATATTCCCCAAGGGGAAACGCGCTCCATCGGCAACTTGGCTGAAATTTGAATTTTAAGCTTTCCCGCCGTTTTGAAACAGCGAAACATGTTTTAGTGGGTGCGTGGACTCCTCGTGGACAATTCGACTACTGCCCGAGTTGTCCACGAGGAGTCCACGCACCCGCCAAAACATGTTTCGCTGTTTCAAAACGGCGGGAAAACTGTAAATTCAAATTTCAGCCAAGTTGGCGATGGAGCGCGTTTCCCCTTGAGGAATATCGCAAATGCAAAATTTTTGAAATTCCAGGAAAATTTTGTCAGAAATTCTGAAATTGAGAGAAGTCTGAATTTCGAAAAAGGAGGGACCCAAAAACTCAAAACTGGGAGAGAAAAATAGATACCGAATCTTCTCTTTCCAAAAAAAAAAAAACTAAAATGTTGTGTGTGGTCCCAAAAACTAAAAACTTTCATATTTTTCTCGGTAAACAATTTGGGGGGGGGGGGGGGGGGGGAGGGACCTTCAAAAGAGAAAAACAGACATTTTTCAAAAAAAAAACTAAAAACTGGACCCAAATTTTTTTTCAAAAGGAGAAAGGAGCCAAGCCAAAAATTTTGTATGTATGAAATTCTTTCTTTTTCTCAAAGAAAACTTTCCAAGAGGGGGTGCCCCCCCCTTCCCTCCTCCAATTCAATTACTTGAAAAGAGGCTCCATTTTTGGTGGAAAATAGTGTGAACATTTGAGAGACGCAGAGAAGGAATAAAAATGAAAATGAAGTGTGTCCCCCCAAAAAATTTTTTTTTTCGTTGAGAAGTTTTTATGATGCTTCTCCTTCTTCTCCAGAAAACTTCTCGAGATGAATTCAAAGTTTTTCGACATAAAGAGTTTCGGATGGAGCACAAAAATTGGGCTCCGAGACATTTCGCAACCAGTCGTTTCGCAACTACGACATTTCGCAACTCATGTCAATTTCGCATCTAGGACATTTCGCTACCGGAGATTTATAGAGTTGCGAAACGACCGGTTGCGAAACGACTGGTTGCGAAACTTCCAGTTTCGAAATGTCTAGGTTGCGAAATCGACGTGAGTTGCGAAATGTTCTAGTTGCGAACTGACTAGTGGCGAAACATCCCTGAGTCAAAAATGGGAGCAAAATTCTCGAAATTGAAGGGGGGAAGTGGTACCAAAAAATCATAATTTTTTGAAATTTCAACTATGTTGCAAATGTGCTCCATCGACAAAGTTCACAGTTTCCATAGAGCGCACTTGCAGTATAAACCAAAATTTTGTCCGCCGTCGTCCAAATAAAAAGAACAATGTAGAAATCAGCGAGGAATAGACATCAGGTGAAATGGATACAGTATTTGGGGAAGAGTGGGCGGAGCCTCAAAAGTGGGTGGAGTTTCAATTTCTGTTTGTCCAGATATCCGCGACATTCCAGCCAACGAATGTTTTTGCAGTCGTTATGCAGCCAATCACTGTGCTCGACTCCGCCCCTTTTTTGGGAAACTCGGCCACGGCCACCGGATACAATTTCTGCGATTTTTGAGCTCATTTCGGAGCAATTTCTGAGAGTTTTATAACAATTTTCGAGCATTTTCATTATGATTTTTGGAATCTACATACATTTTTACATATTGTAAAGCAATAAAAGTTTTTGGTCGGATTCCTCCTTTAAAGAAACCCAAAAAAAGTTCATTTCCTCTTCCCAAATTTCTGTTTTCTCTCTAAAAATCAGGTTCTCATTATATAATACACCATACATTGAATGTTTCCTGCTGTTGTCTGCTTGTCTTATGTCACTAGCCAAAAAACTGAAATTACACCCTAGAAAACTTAATATGGATATATATGTATTAGTGAGAAAAGGAGGAAGAAATGAGAGGAATAAGAGATCGGCAAAAACGATTAGAAAATCAGCGATGGAGGAGATCCTTAGAGATTTTTTGGGTTGAAAAGTGCGGGACCTTTGTTCGTGGCTCTGGGACATTTCGCAACCACGTCAATTTTGCAACCGAGACATTTCGCAACCAGTCGTTTCGCAACTCTAAAAACTAGTCCACTTTACGTTCATTAAGGTTGTATGGGATTGAGGGCATTGAGAACTATTCCAGGTTACAGTCCACATTTGAAAAGTTGGGATTTTAACCTGAACTTTCTAAAAAAATGCTGGATTTTGTGGTTTCGAAATGACATGGTTGCGGAATGTCGTAGTTGCAAAATGACGTAGTTACGAAATGACGTAGTTGCGAAATTGACGTAAGTTGCGAAACGACTGGTTGCAAAATGTCTCGGAGCCCATAGTTTAGCCGCCGTCGTCCGTACGCAGTACCCCGACGTTTCGCAACTACGACATTTCGCAACTCACATTAATTTTGCAACCGCGACAATTCACCACCAAGACATTTTGAAACTGGACATTTCGCAACCAGCCATTTCGCAACTATAGAAATGTCCGCGGGACCCCGACATTTCGCAACCACGCCATTTGGCAACCACCAAACCATGATTGGTTAATGATATCCGTAATCACATGAAGCCTATACGAATGAAAACTGAACTACTTTACAAAGTTGCAAAATATCGTAGTTGTGAAACGACTGGTTGCGAAATGTCTTGGTTGCGAAATGTCTTGATTGCTAATTGCCGCGGTTGCGAAATGTCGTAGTTTCGAAATTTCTTGGTTGCGAAATGTACCAAAAACCGTAACCGAACGAGTTTCGATGGGACAGCGGACGGACGACGATCGGCATGGTTACGAAATGCCTGGCTGCGAAGTGGCTAGTTGCGAAACGTCGGAGTGCCGGAAAGACGATTTTTTGGACGAACTTTTTTGCGAAATGATTCAAATTCTTTGCATGATTTTATAAAATTTATTACCAAAAAGACAAAGTTTGAAAAAAAAGTGGGGGGGGGGGGGGGTTCAACAATGAAAAAGTGATAATTTGAGCACAAAGTTTAAAAAAGGGACACAATAAAAAAGGTGGTAACAATTTAAAAAACAATGAAAAAAGCAACAACAACAAGTTCAAACTGAAAAATTCTCGAATAGTGAAAATGCGCTCTATTGACAAATATCTACTAAAAGTTGCCATAGAGCGCACTTGCATCATTTTTAGCGAAAATTCGAAAATAATTTCAGTTTTTGAATGGGTAAAAACAGATTTTTTTGAAGAAAAAGAAAACGGGAACGTTGTGGAAGAAGTCAGTGGGAAAATGAGGAAGAAAAAGTGGGCGGAGCTTCTGAAGAGGGGGGGGGGGACCATTATCCGACCTCCATATCCTCGTCGTCGTCATCGTTGCCGTCGTTCTGGAACAAAAAAAATTAGACATTTTTTATTAGCGATATTCCTCAAGGGAAAACGCGCTCCATCGCTAACTTGGCTGAAATTTGAATTTTCAGCTTTCCCGCCGTTTTGAAACACCGAAACATGTTTCGGTGGGGGCGTGGACTCCTCGTGGACAATTAGACTGCTGCCCGAGTTGTCCACGAGGAGTCCACGCACCCACCAAAACATGTTTCGCTGTTTTCAAAACGGCGGCAAAGCTGAAAATTCAAATTTTAGCCAAGTTGGCGATGGAGCGCGTTTCCCCTTGAGGAATATCGCTGATAATTTTTGATATTTTCTGTGAGTCCAGATGTCCTAGGCCACGTCCACTTTTTGAAGGGGGTCCCTTTTGGAGTGAAAAAGTGCGATTTTCGTCGATTATTTAGCCACATTTGACTTAAAACACGTCAAAATAACCAAAAAATGACTAAAAATGGTCAAAAATGAATCTAAAATGACCCAAAAATGGTCGAAAACGATATGAAATGACTAAAAACCGCTCCAAAATTGTCTAAAAGAAGTCTAAATTGACCGGAATTGACCCAAAAAAGATCGACTGAGATCCGAAAGAGGTCCAACATGAATAAAAAATAGTCCAAAGTTATCAAAAATGACCCTGAATTTGTCAAAAATTGATCAAAATGATCCAACAGAGGTCCAAAATTACCGAAAAACAGTCAATTCAGCTCTAAAACCACGAAAAACATATTAAAAATGAGCCAAAATCGTGTAAAATACGGTATCCTGCTCGTTTTGAAGGCAATTCTAGTGGTTTTAGAGCTAATTTTACTGTTTTCCGGTGATTTTTGACCACTTTTGGATCATTTTGGACCATTTTTGATTAATTTTGGGTCATTTTTAATAACTTTGGACTATTTTTGATTTATTTTGGACCTCTTTGGACCACTTTTGGGTCAACTTGGGTCTATTTCGACTACTTTTAGATCATTTTGGACCGGTTTTTAGTCATTTTTTATCGTTTTCGATAATTTTTGAGTCATTTTGGACCAATTTTGACAAATCTTAGGTCATTTTTGATAACTTTGGACTGTTTTTTAGTCATTTTGGATAGTTTTCGAAACATTTTTGGGTCATTTTTGGTCATTTGGTCCATTTTTAGGTCGTTTTGGATGATTTTCAACCATGTTTTGTCCTTTTTCGGTTATTTTAACGTGTTTTGGGTTGAAATTGACTGAAAAATCGTCAAAAGCCCCAATTTTTTACTCAAAAATTGGCCGAAAAAGTGGGCGTGGCCTCATTTTTGATCGATATCCATTGATTCTGGTCTAGTTTTTGGTCGAAAATCTTGATTTTTGGGCAATTTGAGGTCGTTTAGGCCCGTTTTCGATCAATTTCAGAAGATGTTTAGATGATTTAGCGTTGAAAATCTCGTTTTTTGGGCCATTTGAAGTCATTTCGGGTTGAGTTTAAGACCATTTTCGAGCGTTTTTGAAGCATTTTGAGTCGTTTTTGGTCGTTTTTGACTCATTTTAGCTCATTTTTCGTGTAATTTTCCCCTCAGACACTCACATCAGACCCATCTCCACTACTTCCACCATCCTCATCCTCATCGTCGTCATCACTATCGGCATCGTCCATTTCACTGTCCTCATCATCATCGTCATCGTCGTCTTCTTCCTGATTCTCTCCCTCTTCATCGTCCTTCAACTCCTTATCCTCCCACCAATCGTCCTCACTGCTCTCACCGTCATCGTCAGATGCGATTGTGTCGAAATCTTCCGAATCCGAGTCGAGGTCTGCAAAAATTTGGAGAGTTTAAGGGAAAAATAGGGAAAAAATGATGAAAAACAGTGGAAAAATGAGATTTTTAGCCTAAAATTCAAAATTTTTGAGTCAAAATTCATAATTTTAGGCCAATTTTAATAATTTTAACTCGAAATTTATGTGTTTTTGCTCGAAATGTATGATTTTTAGCTCAAATTTCATGATTTCCGAGTCCTAATGAGCGATTTTTGAGCCGAATTTCATGATTTTCGGACCGTATTGGTGAAAATTTGGTAAAAATGGGGGAAAACTATGGAAAAATGAAACTTTTAGCTTGAAATTTATGTTTTTCGACTCGAAAATCAAGATTTTTAGCCTAAAATTCACAATTCTCATGATTTTTGGACAATTTTAGGGCGAAATTCAGGATTTTGGGATCGGAATTCGTGCTTTTTTGTAGAAATTCATCATTTCCGGGTCGAAATCGATCATTTTTAGCTCGAAATCCATATTTTTCGGCTAAAAATCCATCATTTTCGGCTCAGAACTTATGATTTAAGGCCGATTTTCATGTTTTTTCGGGTCAAATTTAGGTCAAAACTGTCCATTTTTACGATTTTTAGGTCATTTTTGTTCGAAAATCATGCTTTTTCGGTTAGAATAGTCAGTTTTTCACGATTTTTAGATCATTTTCAAGCTAAAAATCGATTTTTTCGCTGAAAAACGCACCATTATTGAAGACAACAAGCGGCTGTTGCACAATGACCACATTATTCGTTCGTCTCTTTATCAAATCGGCAATTGTCGATATTTTCCCGTGAAGAGCCAACAATTCCTTATGATGTCCGACACGAGAGCGAAGCCATCCGATTAAACCGCCGATTTCTTTCTCCAAATTTGGCAGAGAGCTCAGAAATGGCATATGGATTGAGAATGCGATTTGAGCCCATCGAATCGTTGGACGAATGCTGGAAAAATGAGAAAATTTGGGTCAAAATAAGGCTAAAATAGCTGAAAAGGCATAAAAAATGGGGAAATTGAGTCGAAAATGCGATTTTCAAGCCCAGACAGGGCGAAATTAACTTAAAATTGGCTAAAAATGCAAAAATTGGGGTCTAAAACCCTCAGAAATGAACAAATAGTCCATTTTTGGTGCAAAAATGGTCAAATGTGACCAATTTTGAGCTGAAAAAGTGGATTTTTGGGTTCAAAATGGCTCAAAAATTGCATTTTCTGGCCGATTTTGATGAGAAAAAATTGAAAACTAGTCGAAATTCAGCTATTTTTAAGCTAAAATATATATTTTCACTAATAATTCGTCCAAAAATCGTCTTTAATCGCCTATTTTCACTTGAAAAAGTGGGTTTTTGACCAGAAATTAGTGCTAAAATCCAATTTTTCGGCTTAAAATTGACTCAAAATGACGATTTTTGATCAAATTATGCGTTAAAATGCGATTTTCAGCTTAAAATTGGTTAAAAATGACTAATTCTGAGCTGAAAATCGCATTTTAATGCATAATTTGGTCCGAAAATCGTCATTTCGAGCCAAGAAATTGAATTTCAGGACTATTTTTCGTCAGAAACCCAATTTTCCAAGTTAAAATAAGCGATTAAAGACAAATTATGAGTGAAAATATCGGTTTTCAGCTCAAAAATAGCCGATTTCCGACGAATTTTCAATTTTTCCAAGTCAATCGGCGGAAAATACGATTTTTGAGCCCAAAAACCACTTTTTCAACTCAAAATTGACCGAAATTCACGATTTTTCGACTATTTTGAGCCTGGAAACCGGATTTTGGATTAGAAAACTCACTCAGCCGCGTTTCTCGTCTTCAAACGAGATTCGATGATTTTGAGAAGTGGCAAGACTTGCATGGGTTGGAGATCACGGAGAGTCGCCTGCAAATATCGAAATTTCATCATTTTTAAAGTTAAAAATGCTATTTTTGACATTTTTGAGGTGAGAAATGCTCAAAATCTCGATTTTTCAGCACGAAAATCGGATTTTTGGGCTCCAGAAGCTTCGTGAAGTCTTCTGGACCATTCATTTGGCTCATTTTTCGTCGTTTTTCGGTCATTTTTGGGTCATTTTTGACGATTTTCGGCTCAAAACACGCCTTTTCCTTTGAAACTGAGTCTATACTAACATGAATAATTTCCGTGCTCATAATTCTTATGACAGCGTCGATTTTCGTGGCATCGTTCGCCATAATTCCCTGAGTGAGCAGAACACATTGAGATCCACCGGCCGGTCCATTTCCACCACTTTTCGTCTTTTTCACATCGGAATTCGGTCTGAAAATTGAAAAAATGGATTTTCAGCCATAAATTAGTGATTTTTGGTCGATTTTGACCAATTTTGGCCTATAAAATCGGTTTTTAGGCTGAAAAAGGTAAAATTTTCCGCTTTTCCGGGTCAAAAAACCGCGAGAAATCCAAAAATTTAGGTTCCAACGCACTTTGTTGCCTCCTTTTCACGATCTCCGAGCGGTTTATCGGACTCGCTGAGACGCGGCTTCCCGTTGCGTTGAACGACACCGTTCATATGGTGTTTCTTTCCATTTGGCATCTCTTCAGTTTCCATCTCCACTACTTTTTCTGGAGTCTTCTCCGCCTTCTCCGACACCACTGTAACGTTGGCGGCGTTCGATTTTCTCGCCTTCTTCTCACGCGCCATGTTTTCTCCCCTGAAAATGGTGAAAAATGAGTTCAGCACCATCGGAAATGGATTTAGAATGGAAAATTAGTTTAGGAAGTCCCAGGAACTCTTCACAATTTTTTTCGAAAAGTCAAATTGGCAAAAATCAGCCAAAATTAGCATTTTTAAAGAATTTTTGACGATAAATCTGTTAAAAATCGAATTTTACACCAAATTTGACTCTCAAAACTTCAAAATTCCCTTCAAAAACCTCCAAAAAATCCTAGAAAACCTCTTGGAAAATCAAAAAATTAGTGCAAAAAAAATTTTGCACGAGAAACGCGTCAGGTGCACGGAAAGCGGGTCAGCAGTCGTTGTGCGCACAACGTGGCAACTTGGGCGGGAAACTCGATAATTTGAATTTTACAACATATTTTTTCGATTTTTCGGGGATTTTTCGTTGATTTTTCTGGATTTTACTCGATTTTTCGCGAGAATAAATCACTTTTGATGTTTTGCGTCGATTTTACGTAGCTTGTTGTCTAAAAAACAGACATTTTGAACCATAAATCGCATAGATTTATGGGTTTCTCGATCTTTTGGATTTTCGACATATTTTGTGCGATCTTGACCGATTTCCAACCGAAAATCATGAATTTTGAGCTAAAAATGATGAATTTTGACTCAAAAATCACGAATTTTAACCCATAAATTGCCAAATTTGACTCCAAATGGCCAAAAATAGGGTTTGACGTGCCTTTTGCGCTTTTAGTCGATTTTACGAGTTTCAAGTGATTTTAAGCCGAAAATCATCTATTTCTGGCTAAAAATAACGAATTTCGACCTGAAGTTTACGATTTTTGACCCTAAAATCGCAAAATTCGGCTCCAAAATAGGGTTAGACGTGTTTTTGGCCCGTTTGATCGGTTTTAGAAGTTGAATGGTGGAAATTAGTGAGTTTGAGTCGAAAATCATCAATTTCGGGCTAAAAATAACGAATTTTGAGCCAAAAATCGTCAATTTTAAGCCAAAAATCATGTTTTTTAGTCGTTTTATCATTTTTCTTCAATTTTTTTCTCAAATTCCCTCCCAAAATTCCCCAATTTTTCTTTCAGAATGTCTCAAAACAACACTACCAATCAAAGCTCATTCACAGCTCGCTGCGCTCTGTTCGCATCGCCCATCGACTCATCAGTGGTGCCGAAAAAGAAGAAAATGGCGGCTCAAGGGGCGCCCCCAAAAGCTCCAATTTTCACCGAAGCCGATGCTCCAGAAGTTCCAGAATCGTCAAAATCGTCGAAAATGGCTCCAGAATCGTCTAGAAAGGCTCCAGAAGCTTCGAGAGCTCCAGAATCCCCAGTGACGCCAAAACGTCAAAAAATGGCTCCAGAAGCGTCAACTCTTGCTCCAGAATCTTCAGAAGACGTCAACGACGTCTACAAGGCTCCAGAATCCTCAGAATCCGCTCCAGATGACGTCGAGCCAATGGAAATCGACACCACCTACATGCCGTCTCCACAGAAGGCCACGCCGGCGCGGAATTCTCAAAATTTGCCAGTTTTCGCGTCTCCAGAAGCCGCTCCAGAAGACCTGGACGGTACCACACCATGCGAAAAATCCACAACTCCAAAAAGTCGAAAATCGTCGCGAAAATCGATGCCAACACCCGGAAAACGTCTTTTCATGACGAGTAAGGATACGGAGAACGAGGAACGAAAAGCCGATGATACGACGAGAATCGAGCTGCTGATGGCGCAAAGTCCCGAGCAGATACCGCAGGCGGTGAAGAATTTGGTGCTGGATCAGAAGGAGGTGCGAAATTTAGAGGAAAATCGTGTTTTTCGACCAAAATATCCCAAAAATTACATTTTTTTGACCCGAAGTAACCTAAAAATCGTCATTTTTGGTCAATTTTGACCTGGAAAATCAAGTTTTCGATCCAAAATACCCCCAAAAATCGTTATTTTCGACCCAAAATATCTCAAAAATCACGTCTTTTCGACCAGAAGTAACCCAAAAATTTTGATTTTTGGTCAATTTCGACCCGGAAAGTTGAGTTTTCGGTCAATTTAACCTAGAAAATCACATTTTTTCACCCGAAATAACCCAAAAATCGTATTTTTCAACCTAAAATACCCCAAAAATCAAATTTTTTGACCCAAAATACCCCCAAAAATTGTCATTTTCGACCTAAAATATCTCAAAAATCACATTTTTCGACCCGAAATAACCCAAAAATCGTTATTTTCGACCCGAAATACCCTAAAAACCGTTATTTTCGACCTAAAATAACCCAAAAATCGTCATTTTTGGTCAATTTTGACCCGGAAAATTGAATTTTCGGTCAATTTAACCTAGAAAATTGCATTTTTCGGCCCGGAATATTCCAAAAATCGTCATTTTTGGACGATTTTGACCTAAACAGTTGCTTTCGTGGACCAAAACCAACCAAAAATCAAATTTTGGCTAATTTTCAGGCTCTTTTGACCCAGAAAATCGGATTTTAGACCCAAAATTACTCCAAAAATCGTTATTTTTCATCAATTTTCACCTTTTTTCAGCCAAAAATGCGTCTTTTCAGCTCAAAATTGACCATTTTTGGCCCAAAAACATATTTCCTAGGTTGAAATTGACCGAAAATTACGATTTGCAGACTATTTTTGTCCTAAAAATCCAATTTCCCGACTTGAAATCAGGCGAAAATGTCAATTTTTGGACAAAATATCCCCTAAAACGTTGATTTTCGAGTCAAAAAAAAACCAAAAATCACGATTTTTCGCCTTATTTTGCTCGGGAAATCCATTTTTTGGAGTTGAAATCGACCAAAAATGACGATTTTTGACAGATTTTAGGCAAAAAATGTCGATTTTTGGACTATTTTCGGGGCAAAATTGACCTAAATTCGATTTTCCGAGTCAAATCCAAATTGACGATTTTTGGACAAATTTGAACCCAAAAATTGTATTTCCAGAGTCAAAATCAGCCAAAAATGCCTGTTTCTAGATTAAATTCATCTCAAAATTCGATTTTCTAGACTGAAATAGGCCCAAAAAGCGTATTTCTGGATCAATTTTTGTTTAAAAATTCAGTTTTTCGAGTCAAAATAGAACAAGAACAGTGATTTTTGGAGTGATTTTGGCTGAAAATTCGATTTTTTAGGGAAAAATTGGTCCAAATCGACGGTTTTTGGACTAATTTTGGGCCAAAAATTGAATTTTCCGGATCAAAATCGGCTAAAATTGAAGATTTTGGGGCTAATTTTGGTCAAAAAATTGAATTTCCAGGGTCGAAAATGGCCAAAAATGATGAATTTAGACTAATTTTAGGCGAAAATTGTCGATTTTTCGACTGTTTTTATATCAAAATGGCCAAAAACACCAATTTTTAGTCTGTATTTGGCTCAGAAACTCAATTTTCCAGGTTAAATTGACAGAAAATCCAATTTCCCGGGTCAAAATCAACTAAAAATTTCAAATTTTGGACTAATTTCAACTTAAATTTTTGACTTTCTAGGTCAAAATCGCTTCAAAATGACGATTTTTAAACTAATTTTAGCTGAAAAATTCAATTTTCACTCTATTTTTTCAATTCCAGATGTGCACCTATGGTCGTCAAGTGAAACAAGAGATCGCCGACATTCAAGCAGTCAAGGCTTCCCGCGAAACGATGCTGAAACAAGCCACCGACATCGTCAGCACCGCCCATCTCTCGTCCACTCACATCATTCCGTTGGCTCCATTAGATCTGACGAGAAGTCGAAAAGAAGAGGACCCGCAGGATACTGTACACCGCCTGTACGGTAGTTTTCTGGCGATTACCGAGGAGGGTGGAGAGACGAGAAAGGCGAAAAAAGAGTGGGAGGCGGCGAAACGGGAGCAGCAGGAGTTGGTAAGGATGGGGAAAGTGATCGAAAATCGCTGAAAATGCTCAAAAATCGTCTTTTTCAGCTAATTTTGACCCTAGAAATCTAAAATTTGAGGATAAAAAGTGCTGAAAACACCAAAAAAGGCTCCAAAATCACTATTTTTTAGCTAATTTTGACTGAAAAAAGGTTGAAAAATCGACTTTTTTGGTCAATTTCGACCCCGAAAATCAAAAATTTGAAGCTAAAAACGTGCTGAAAACACAGAAAATGGCTCCAAAATTACTATTTTAAGCTAATTTTGACTCGAAATAGGTCAAAATTCATTTTTTTCAGTCATTTTCGACTCTGGAAATCCAATTTTTGTCCCAAAATTAGTCCAAAAAACCGTCAATTTTAGTCAATTTTGACTCTTTTACACGAAAATCACTATTTTTGGTCAATTTCGATTCAAATAAGGTCTAAAAATCATCATTTTCGGTCAATTTCGACCCTAGAAATCCGATTTTTGGCTCAAAATTAGTCCGAATACGGTCAGTTTGGACCAATTTTGACTCGCAAATCGACATTTTTCGACCTAAAATCAGTGAAATTCATCATTTTAGGTCAATTTTGACCCTAGAAATCCAATTTTTGGCTCAAACTTAGTCCAGAAGCCGTTAATTTGGACCAATTTCGACTCGGAAAATCGAATTTTTGATCCAAAATTCACCCAAAAACCACTATTTTCGGCCAATTTCAACTTAGAAATTCAGATATCTGACCTAAAATGAGTCGAAATTCATCATTTTCGCCTGATTTTGACCCTGAAAATCCAATTTTTGAGTCCAAATTAGTCCAAAAACCATCAATTCGGATCAATTTTGACTCGGAAAATCGAATTTTTGAACTAAAATCAATGGAAAATCGACATTTTTGGTCAATTTCAACCCTGGAAATCCTATTTTTGGGTCCAAAATTAGTCAAAAACCCGTCAATTTGGTCCAATTTCGACTCGGAAAGTCGAATTTTTGGTATAGAATCAGTGAAAAATCGAAATTTCTCGCCTAAAATCGTCCAAAAACCGTCAATTTGGGCCAATTTTGACTTGGAAAATTGAATTTTTAATCTGAAAAGAGTTAGAAAATCGTCATTTTGGCCCTAAAAATTGAATTTTCTGCCGAAATCACTCCACAAATCGCTGTTTTTGATCTATTTTGACTCGAAAAATTGAATTTTTAAGCAAAAGTTAATCCAAAAATACGCTTTTTGGGCCTATTTCAGTCTAGAAAATCGAATTTTGAGTTGATTTTTGTCTAGGAACAGGAATTTTTGGATGATTTTGACCATGGAAATCAATTTTTTGGGTCCAAATTAGTCCAAAACCTCTCAATTTGGACTAATTTCGACTCGGAAAATCGACATTTTTTGTCAGTTTCGACCTCAAAATCGTCCAAAAATCGACATTTTTCGCTTGAAATAAGTCAAAAATCGTAATTTCTGGTCAATTTAGAAGAAGAAAATTTAATTTTCTGCCAAAAAATAAGCTGATATTCCAATTTTTCGACCTAAAATCCAATATTTCGATTCGAAATCGACCAAAAATCCTGATTTCTGGACTATTTCGAGCTCAAAAATTCAATTTTCTAAGTCAAAATCGACTGGAATTGTCGATTTTTCAACCGATTTTGGGCAAAAAATGCCGATTTTTGGACTATTTCGAGCTCAAAAATTCAATTTTCTCGATCAAAATCGACCAAAAAATTCGATTTCCCACCTAAAAATCCACCCAAAATCCCTATTTCTCATCAAAAAACCCCCAAATTTTTTCCAGAAATCCCAACTATCGGCTCTCGAGGAGTTGGCCATTGAAAACGAGACGGGACACGCGGAGCACATTGAAAATGTCAAACAACTCCACGAGGACTACAAAAAGTACGACGAGGAATTTGCGAAATTGGCCGAGCTCCATGCACAAATCAGCAAACCATTTTCGATTTTTGGACTCTAAATTTTTTTTTGTGAAAAAATTTTTTTTTTGTAAAAAAAAATTCATTTATTATTGCTGAATGAGTTCAAAAAAATCTACTTGTCGAAGAAAAAAATGCTATTATTATTACTGAGATCCTATTTTTTTCGTCTTTTGGTCCAATAAATTTCGATTATTTTTTGGGTTTCTTGAAATTTTTGAAAAAAAAATTTTGGCGCCAAAAAAAGAAAGATCTTTGGTAGATCAAATTTTTTGGCGCCAATTTTTCGGGGTCATCGTAGATCATCTTCCTCCTCTTCTTGTCCCTTTTTCGGCTCAGATTTCACCGCCATTCCCATCAGTTTTCCACTGATTCCACCGTCACGAAGATTCTGGAAGACGACGTCGCCGTTGGAGCGGAAACAGGAGAATGGCATCTCGCGGAGGGGGTTTAGACCCGCCTGGAATAGAAAAAATTGGCGGGAAATTTGAAATTTTGAAGAAAAAATGAGAAGAAATTTGAAACTTTCAAGGTGAGAAAAATTTGGCGCCAATTTTGGTAGATCATTTGGTAGATCAAGTTTTTTGGCGCCAAATTTTCCGGACATCGTAGATCATCTTCCTAGATCTGTACTGTATTGGACGCACTCTACTGCAATCTCGATTCCCGCCCTTTTTCCAGCACTGGTAGATCAAGAAGCAGAGCAAAAAGTTTTGATTTACCAATGCTAAAAATTGGCGGGAAATTTGAAATTTTGAGTTGAGAGACTAATTTTGACCCCCCAAAAATTGGATTTCCATGGTCAAAATCTTCCAAAAAGGCCTGTTTCTAAGACTAAATTCAACTCAAAATTCGATTTTCTAGACTGAAATAAGACCAAAAAGCGTATTTTTGGATCAAATTTTAATTGAAAAATTCAATTTTTCGAGTCAAAATAGACCAGGAAGAGCGATTTTTGGAGTGATTTTGGCTGGAAATTCGATTTTTAGGCCAAAAATTGGCTAAAATTGACTATTTTCATTGTCATTTTAGATCAAAAATTCAACTTTTCAAGTCAAAATCGACTGAAATTGATGATTTCTGACCGATTTTAGGCGAAAAATTTCGAGTTTTGGACTATTTTTGGGTCAAAATTGACCAAAAATTTAATTTTCCTTGTCAAAATTGGTCCAAATTGACTGTTTTTGGACTAATTTTGGGCCAAAAATTGGATTTCCGGGGTAATGATGTATTTAGAATAGATATATGGGATAAAATTTGAACTTTTTGAGTTAAGAATAACTACTGTAGTCACTTTGTAGACAGATTTTTTAAAGGAATTTTCGGCTAAGTAGATTATTGAAGGTTTTTAGGCCTAAAAAACTAGATAAACTTCAATTTTTTGGAGAATTTTGAGTTTGTAACTTTGAATTTCACGACTTCAAACTTCAGAAGTTTCAACATTTCATTATCACTTACCTTCGCAAAAATGGCTTGTGAAGCCACAGCAGTGGCTACAGTAGCCACATAATCACATCCCTCATTCACAGCATTCTCCAGACTCATCTCCACAAGCTTCCGGCCGACTCCTTTTCTGGAAATCTTCTTTTTTTGTGCATAAAAATCGCAGCCCACCAACCAAAGCGCGCGCCCTTCCTATACGTCTTGCCGCCCAGACAGATAGCCTGCGCGCGTGGCGCAGGTGGGAGCGCGCCTGCTTGAGTAATGAAGGTCGGCGGTTCAAACCCCACTGACTTCAAATCTCTTTTTTCTCTTTTTTAAAAGTTTACTCACCCTTGGCAAGCCTTGGAGACACAGAGCACATCGATTTTGAAGATTTTCCGCGAGCTTCCGGATAAGAAAAACAAGTTCTGCTCCATAACGCCAACAAATGCCGCCAGCTTATTCGCATTTTCCTTCTGGTACCCTCCCTTTGAGATTTCCAAAGAGTAGTCTTGATGGGGATCAAAATCGATAGATTCAGAAGGAATTTCATGAATTTCCTTAATAGCATTCAGGCAAACTGCAACAACTTCTGGGCCTTCGAAAACCACTATGGAGCTTTTTTCGTCTTCAAGACCGCCCATGGTGAGGTCGACGAAGAAGTCAGCGACGTCTTCTTCGGAGCAAGATAACGAAGTGGTGATGGGCTCCGTGAGCCTAAAATGGTCCATAAGGAACTTATGGACCACATCCTTATGGTCTAGGGAGCCAACTTTGAACTCCAAATCTGGCATGTTTCCAGTGGTTTTTGGAGGAATATGGGGTATATAGAGTATGTAGAGAGCAGAAAAAAGTGTACTAGAGGAAGAACGGGAAGTGTAAGGCCCCTCTGGAGCTCTGCTTTTCTCTAGCACCCTCTTCCTAACAACACGGCTACATTTGCATTTCCGAGACACCCCCTTCCCAAGTATTGACATTTTCCTTTTTCCCCTTTCCTTCTGCTCCCTTTTCATCTTTTTTCCCCGTCTTCTAAACCCCCGGAGCACGTCTTCAAGCACTTTTCTCAATGGAGCGCGATTAAAATGCGCGGCTGGCGGACGAGGTTTCGCAAATGGAAGAGGAGCGGGAGCCGCGACGCGCCGCACGCGACGCCGCGAAAATTCTTTCGAGAAGCCATGGAATTTTCTGGGGATGCGAAATTTTGGAGGACTTTCCGAGGGATTTCTCCATTTTTTTGAATTCTCTTGTTTTTTGAAATTTTTGTAAATAAATTCTAAGCATTTTGAGCTTAAAATCATAGAAATTGACCGAGAGTAAGCCAATTTTAGGGCATTTTCAAAATTTGAATTTTTGAAAATTCATAATGTTTCTAGTTCACTGTGTTCCCATAAAAATTTGAAGCATTTTGAGCCTAAAATCACGAAAATAGAGCCAGAAATAACTGATTTTGGGCCATTTTTCGATTTTGGAAAATTCGAAAATTCTGGAAGAAATTTTGAATTGTCTTCGGGATTTTTTGAAATTTCCGGGTTATTTTGATTCCTGAATTTTTTCTGAGCAAATTCTACACATTTTGAGCTCAAAATCATGAAAATTGAACCAAAATTGACCGATTTTGGGCTATTTTTGAATTTTGAACATTTGAAAATTTTTCTTTTTTGATTTTTCCAGTTTTCGCTGTGAAATTTGACGCATTTTGAACCTAAAATCGTGAAAATTGACCCAGAATTAACAGATTTTAGGTCATTTTCATCATTTAGAACCTTCTTTAACCGTTTCAACCCTATTTTGACTCTCAAATCCTCATTGTTCGCCCATTTTCACTCCTAAAACCCTAATTTTTCTCACTTTCAGTAGAAAAAATGATGCGCCCACCGATCATTCTGCTCAAGGACGGCACTGAGAACAAGCAGGGAAAGGGACAGATCGTTTCCAACATCAACGCTTGCATGGTAAGTTTTGAGGCTGAAAAGGAATGACGAGGCGATCAGCGCCTTTCAGAACCGTTTAGGCTCGATTTTCATAGTTTTTCGGCTATTTTTGATGTTTTTGGACATAAATTCATGATTTTTTAACTAAATTCGACGATTTTCAGCTCAAAATGCATCATTTTGACATTAAAATTCACGATTTTCGAGCTAGTAAGCTCCAGAAGACGTATGAACGAATCTAGAGGAGTCTAGCTCGAAAATCGTGAATATTGACTCAAAAATAGCCGGAAAACGACGAAAACTGAGCTAGGATGATCCAAAAGACGTCTAGACCGGTCTTAAAGACTCTGGAGCATTCTAGACCGAAAATTGTAAGAATTGACTCAAAAATAGCCAGAAAACGACAAAAATTAAGTCTGAAAGTTTCAGAAGACGTTTTGACATCTTCTAGAGCCTCCTGGCTCAATGTTCGTTGTTCTCCGGCTATTTTAGGGTCAATTTTCACGATTTTTGGCTTAGAATCCCTCCAGAATCTTCCCGAATCGTCCAAACGTCTTCTGCAGCTTCCTAGCTCAAATTTCGTCGTTTTTTGACTATTTTTGAGTCAATTCTCAGGATTTTTCGTCTAGAATCTTCTAAACTCGTTCAGACATCTCCTGGAGCTTACTGAGTCGAAAATCGTGAATTTCGAGCCAAAATGACGAATTTTTCGTTAAAATCGTGAATTTTAAGCCAAAAATAGCTCTTTTGGCTCAATTTTCACGATTTTCGGTCTAAAATTGTGCAAAAATGCGCTAAAATCCGTTTTTTCCAGCACAAATTCATGCAAAAATGCGCTAAAATCCGTTTTTTTCGGACCAAATTTCTTCTAAAATGCTCCAAACCATGTAAATTGAGCCAGCATGCTCCAGAAGACGTCAGAGGAGCTCTAGACTGAAAAAAGTGGATATTAACCCAAAAATACCCTGAAAATGACAAAAAACAAGTCACGAATGTCCAGAAAACGTCAAAATAGTCCAAAGTAGTCTTAAAATCCGTTTTTCCAGCTCAAAATGCGCCAAAACCCCTCAAAATCCTCCCATTTCTTGCAGGTAGTCGCCGACAGTGTCCGCACAACTCTTGGCCCACGCGGTCTCGACAAACTCATCGTCGACAGTAAGGGACACACGACCATCTCCAATGACGGAGCGACGATTCTCCGCCTTCTCGACATCGTCTTCCCGGCCGCCTCCACAATGGTCGATATCGCCCGTTCGCAAGACGCCGAAGTCGGCGACGGCACCACGTCCGTCGTCATTTTGGCAGCCGAGATTCTGAAGCAAATGAAGCCGTTCATCGAGGACGGTGTCCATCCGCAACTCTTGATTCGTGCCATTGGAAAAGCTTGCGAGAAGACGTTGAAAGAGTTGGAGGGACTCGAGATTAAGATTTCTGGAGAGGCGGAGCTCCGTGAGATGCTCGTCAAGTGTGCTGCTACTACGTTGAGCAGTAAGCTGGTCAGCCAGGAACGTCAGTTCTTTGCTAATATGATTGTGGACGCTGTCAACACGTTGGACGCTCACTTGCCGCTGAACATGATCGGAATTAAGAAGGTCAACGGTGGAAACTTGCATGTGAGTTTGAAGAGGAGTTTGGAGCTACAGGAGGCCTTGAAAAGCTCGAAAATTGGCTTGAAATGACCCAGAAAGCCTCTAAATTTTCGGAAAATGCTTCAAAAGATGGTTAACAATGCGTCATAGCGCCTCCTAAAGCTTTCTAGGCAAAAATCAATGGTTTGAGTGGATTTTGGCTTGAAAAACGACGAAAATGACTGAAAATGAGCCAGAGAACCTTCAAACACGGAAAATCTTGCATAAGACTTGAAATGACCTAGAGATTCTAGACGAAAAATCGTCAAAATTTACTCAAAAATAGTCAAAAAACGGTAAAATTCAAGCGAGAAAGCTCCAGAAGAAGTCCACACAGCCCTGAAAGACTCTGGCAGATTTTTGGCCAAAAATAGTGAAAAAAGACAAAAAAATATCCGAAAAACCATGAAAACTAAGCCAGTAAGCTCCAGAAGACGCTAATACGTCTTCTGCTCCTTTCTGGCCTGATTTTCATCGGTTTTCGGCTATTTTTGATATTTTTGCTCCAAAATTGTCAATTTTTGCACTAAAATTGATGATTTTCCACCTAAAATAGACGATTTTTAGCTCAAAATGCACGATTTTTGAGCCAGAAATCTCCAGAAGACGTCTGAACGAATCTAGACGATTTTAGACGAAAAATCGGGAGAATTGACTCGAAAATGGTTAAAAACGACGAAATTTGAGCTAGGAAGCTCCAGAAGACGTCTAGACAGCCTTGAAAGAGTCTGAAAGGTTCTAGGCCAAAAATTGTGAAAATTGACTCAAAAATAACTGAAAATCACGAAAACTATGGATTTTGACTTGAAATTGAGGGTAAAATGGTTAAAAATGCCCCGTAGCTTCCTGAAACCGGAAAATCATGGATTTCGAAGTATTTTGAGAGTTCTAGAGCTGAAATTCCATGATTTTGACTAAAAATGCTCAAAAACTTGTTTAGAATCCAAATTTTACGTAGAAAAAGCTGGAAAATCGCTGTAAAATCATGAAAATTGAGCCAGAAAGCTTCAGAAGACGTTTTGATGGTTCTGATAGAAGTCTGCACGATTCTAGACGAAAAATCGTGAAAATTGACTCAAAAATGGTCGAAAAACAACGAAAATCAAGCCGGAAAGGTTCCGAAGACGTTTCAATGTCTTCTGAAGCTTCCTGTCTCTGTTTTCGTCGTTTTGCGGCTATTTTTGAGTCAATTTTTACAATTTTTGGTCTAGAATCCCTCCAGAATCTCTTCAGAACGTTCCAGGTGTCTTCTGGAGCTTCTTGGCTCAGTTTTCGTGGTTTTACGGCTATTTTTGAGTCAATTTTCACAATTTTTGGCCGAGAATCCCTCCAAAATCTTTCTGAATCGTCCAGACGTCTTCTGAAGCTTCCTGGCTCAATTTTCGTTGTTTTTTGTCTATTTTTGAGTAAATTCTCACGATTTTTCGTTTAGAATCGTCTAGACTCGTTCAGACGTCTTCTGGAGCTCATTAGCTCGAAAATCGTGATTTTTGAGCCAAAATAGTGCATTTTGAGCTAAAAATCGTCCACAAACACCAATTTTAGGTAAAAAATTGTCAATTGCAAGCCAAAAAACACGAATTTCAACCAAAAAAACCAACAATTTTTCCAGGAATCCCGTCTCATCAAAGGAGTCGCGTTCCAAAAAGCGTTCAGCTACGCCGGCTTCGAAATGCAACCCAAGAAGTACGCCAACGTCAAAGTCGCCCTTCTCAACGTCGAGTTGGAGCTGAAAGCGGAGAAGGAGAACGCCGAGATGCGCCTAACGAACGTCTCGGACTTCCAAGCGGTCGTCGACGCCGAATGGAACATTCTCTACGATAAACTTCAGAAGATTCAAGATTCTGGAGCCAACGTCGTCCTCTCCAAGCTTCCGATTGGAGACGTCGCCACTCAATGGTTCGCCGACCGCGACATGTTCTGCGCTGGTCGAATTCCCCAGGACGATCTCGACCGCCTGATGTCCGCCTGCGGTGGAAGTGTCCTCACTACAGTATCCCAAATCGAGGATTCCGTTCTCGGAAAGTGCGGCAAGTTCTACGAGCAACAAGTCGGCTCGGAGCGCTACAACTTCTTCGAGGAGTGCTCCAAAGCGCAAGCGTGCACTTTGTTGCTCCGTGGTGGAGCCGAGCAGTTCATTGCCGAGACCGAGAGATCGCTTCATGACGCCATTATGATTGTTCGTCGTGCCAAGAAGAACGATTCGATTGTCGCTGGAGGGGGTGCTATCGAGATGGAGCTGAGCCGATTGATTCGTGATCATGCTAAGACCATTGAGGGCAAGGATCAGGCTTTCTGGATGGCCTATGCTCAGGCTTTCGAGGTGATTAGAAGCCTCAAAAACGCCAAAAAATCGCTCAATTTTAAGCAAAAAATCAACATTTTTGACCAATTTTGACCCGGAAATCGTTATTTCTAGCCCATTTTGACCGAGGAAATCGGTTTTTCTGTCAAAAATCATCTTAAAATGGTCAATTTTAACCCTAAAATCGAGATTTGCACCTAAATTAGTCCAAAAATCGTTATTTCTAGTCTATTTCAACCTGGAAAATCGATTTATCGATCTAAAATCGTCTAAAAATGGTCGATTTGGGCCTTGGAAATCCAATTTTTGACCCAAAATCAGTCCAAAACTGTCAATTTGGACCAATTTTGACTGGGAAAATCGAATTTTTGGTCTAAAATCTGTTAAAAATCGAAATTTTCGATCAGTTTTCAGCGAAAAATAGTAGAAAAAATAAACATTTTTCGCTTAAAAACGATCAAAATAGTCAATTTTAGTCGAGTTTGACTTGGAAAATTGAATTTTTGAACTGAAATGAGTTTGAAAATCGTCAATTTTGGTCGATTTTTGCTCTAGAAAATCGTATTTTCAGCCAAAATCACTCCGAAAATCGTTGTTTTTAGTCTATTTTGACTCGAAAAATTAAATTTTTGAACAAAATTCGATCCAAAAAATACGATTTTTGGGCTTATTTCAGTCTAGAAAATCGCATTTTGAGTTGAACTTAGGCTAGAAACAGGCATTTTTTCAACATTTCGTCATTTTTCAGATGATTCCACGCCAACTCTGTCAAAACGCCGGACTCGACGCATTGGATGTGTTGAACAAGTTGAGACATCGTCACGCTCAGGGCGAGAAATGGGCCGGAATCGACATTCATCGCGAGGCCGTCGGAGACAATCTCGCCGCCTGTGTCTGGGAGCCAAGTCTTGTCAAGAGGGTACGGTTTGTTTGGGGGCTCAAGCTCCGCCCACCTTTTGTGTAAATTACGAAAATTGCACCGAAAAAGCTAAAAAGGGGGCTCTAAAACCGCAAAAGTTGTTCCTAAACGTCTAAAACCTCAAAAAAGTGCTTTTAATTGAGCCAAAAAACGCAAAGTTTTCCCCTATAGGAGATTCTCTAGAAAAAAGGGCGGAGTCAGCTCTCTGATAAGCTCCGCCCCTTTTTTGGAGATCTCGGCAGGGGGGCAACTTTTGAGTTGTTTTGCTCATTTTGGAGCTATTTTTCAAGATTCGAGAGCGATTTTTAAGCATTTTCAGCAAGATTTTGAACGTCTAGGCTCCTTTTTTGGAACGGACCCCCCCCCCTTTTAAGCTCCGCCCCTTTCTAGCATATTGCCCTCAAGCCCCGCCCACTTTATCGCAGGGGCTGCTTAGCACCGCCCACTTAGTCAGAGGGGCCCTTTAGCCCCGCCCACTTCATAACAGAGTCCCGAAGCGCCGCCCCCCCCCCCCGTCTTCTGAAGCTCCGCCTCTTTATATCACAGGATGTTTAAGCTCCGCCCACTTTTCGCCCGGCCCCCTTAGCTCCGCCTCTTTATAGTGCAGGATATTTTGGCCCCGCCCACTTTTTCCCCAGGTCCCAAAGGCAGGAATGGTTACCGAGAGATCCTGAGACTCCGCCCCCCCCCCCCCCCCCCCCCATCTTAGGCTCCGCCCACTTTTCCCGAATTTCTCAAAAACTCCAAAATTGCCTTCTTTAGCGTGATTCGGAGGTCCCCCTTCTAGGTTCCGCCCACTTTTCAAAAATTCCATTTCTCTATCTTGGAATCAACGGAAATAAAAATGTGTCAGGATTCCGAATATCACAATGAAAAAGATGGAAAATCGCTGCGACATTTCGAAAATTGGCTTTTTAGGGGCTCCAGGGGTCCCCCATATAGGCGCCGCCCACTTTTCAAAATTTGATTTTTCCGAATTTTTTGGGCATTAACGGATGTAAAATGTGTTAGGATTCTGAATATCACAATGAAAAAGATACTCGAAACTCCCAAAAATTGGCTTGGGGTCCCCCATTTTAGGCTCCGCCCACTCTCCCCCAGAAATCTGAAATTCATTTTTTTCAGAACACAACCCCCCCCCCCCCCCCCTTAAGCTCCGCCCACTTTTCCTGAAATCTGAAATCCATGTTTTTTCCAGAACGCCATCACCGCAGCCACCGAAGCCGCCTGCCTGGTTCTGTCCATCGATCAGACCGTCAAAAATCCACGTACCCAATCGGGAGGCGCCATGCCAGGACTTCCACAACAGATGTAGACGTGACGTCTTCTGAATTTCTAAATTTTTGAAATTTCCAATTTTTTTGAAAATTTTGTTCTTCCCCCCTTTGTTTTCGGTCCCCCTTTCTTCTATACACAAAGCGACTCTCTCTCTTAAACGTTCTCAACACCTTACAAAAAATCTGCTTCTTTCGCAAAAACTTTAAAAAATTTCCCCATTTTTGAATTTCCCGGCTTGTTTTCCATTTACCGCCTCCCCGTTAATCACCCCGTTTTTCTTGCTTTTGTTAAAATTTTCATTTTTCAAATCCTTTTTTTTGTTTGAATTGTTTAAGCATGTTTAAGCCCCGCCCACATATTGATAAAGACCCCCTTTTTCGACAAATTTTCCAAAAAAAAGTTTCCAAAAAAGTGGGCGAAGCCTAGGAGACCCCCTTTCTCAACGGAAATCGCTACAGTTTTGGCGCCAAATTGGAAATTGGTAGATCAAGAAAAACCCGATCTGTCAGAGCGCATTTGCTCCGTTTTTACACGGGAAAATCATCATTTTCGCCAAATTGCCAATAGAGCGCATTTGCTTCACATTGGATTTTTGGCGCCAAATCCAAAAATCGGTAGATCAAAATATTTTATTAGAGCGCTTTCGCCACTCACTTTTTGCGGTACAATTTTAGACTAGTAGATCAAAACAGCCTAATTGTCACTAGAGCGCATTTACTGCATTTTCGGTTTTTGGCGCCAATTTTTAGTTTGGTTGATCAAAAGTGATAGTGAGGCTCAGTAGAGCGCATTTGCTTCATTTCGACTGAAGAGCCAAATTGCAATCAGAGCGCATATGCTCAAGTTTTGGCGCCAAATCCAAACATCGGTAGATCAAGGCTCAAGTTGTCATTAGAGCGCTGTTGCTTCATTTGTGTCGTTTTTTTTGGCGCCAAATTTGAATTTTGTAGATCAAAACATCCTAAATATCTCAATGGAGCGCATTTGCTCCAGAGCTTTAGATCATTTTTTTCCAAAAAATTTTTTTTTTTGAAAAGTGGGCGGAGCCTATTGGGACCCCTTTTTCGAGCGAAAATCGGCGAATTTTATTCGAAAAAAAACAGCAAATTACCGGAGAAAAAAGACAACGAGAAGCGAAGGAAGAAGGGAGGAAAGCGGTGGTCAATCAAACGGAGAGGGGAATACCGGCTTTGAGAAGGGGGGGGGGGGGGGCGTGGCCTAAAAAAGGGGCGTGGCCTATTTTAGAGGAAATAAGTGAAATTAGGGGGTCATTAAAATCATTAAAGGGAGGCAGTGTGAGGGGTAAAATAAATGGAAAATTAGGGAGAAAAATTAAGAAAAATTGAGCATTATTAGAAGAGAAATTTTGAATTATATAAAATAGAGATAATAGAGAAAATTAGAAATTAGGTGAAAATTTTTTTTTGAAAAAAAAATTTTTTAGAATTTTTTTTCAAAAATTTTTTTTAAAAATTAGACACTATTCTTAAGTGGGACTTGATCGTTATGAAGGGCCCTCTCGCGATCGGCCACATTGTACTGGTCGGCTTTGTAGGAGGCACACCGTTGGCAGACGAAAATGATGATGAAGAGGAGGATGAGGATGATGAGAATGATGGCCAGCGGAAGCATCCAACCGTAGTTGTCTGGAAAAACAAAAAAATTGGTGAAAATTAGACGAAAAATGAGCAATTTTGAGCCAAAAATGATGAATTTTGAAAAAGGGGACCGACTCCGCCCACTTTTCAAAATTCATCATTTTTGAACTTTTTTCGATATTTTTTGGCATCCATAGGTGTAAAAATAGGCGTAGATTTTGAAAAACACTACGAAAAATCTCGAAAATCGCTTTGAAATACCAAAAATGGGGTCCCCAAAAAAGAGGGCGGAGTCAGCCAATCGGACCCTATTTTAACGGTTTTAGAGCGACTTTTGTGCTTTTTCATTGTGATATTCGGATTCTACGCACATTTTTACATATTTTTAAGCAAAAAAAAAACGAAAAATGAGTGAAAAATTTTTCAAAGGGGTCCCCCTTTTAGGCTCCGCCCACTTTTTCCAAACGTAGATTTTCTCAACATTTTTTGGCATCGACGGATGTGAAAATTTGATTAGAGTTCAAAAATCCCATTGAAAAATCTCGAAAATCACTCTAAAACCTCGAAAATCTGCTTTTTAGGGGATCCGGGGGTCCCCAATTAGGCTCCGCCCACTTTTTCCAACTTCGATTTTTTCAAAAATTTTGACATCGCCGGATGTCAAAACTTGCTTAGATTTTAAAAATTGCAATGATAACTCTCAAAAATAGCTTTAAAACATCGAAAATTGGCTTTTTAGAGTGATCCGGGGTCCGACAAATAGGCTCCGCCCACTTTTTCCAAACATCGACTTCTTCAAAATTTTGGACATCAACAGATGTAAAAATGTGCCAGGATTCCGAATATCACCATAAAAAATCTCAAAAATCGCTCTAAAACTTCGAAAATTGACTTCTTTAGGGTGATCCGGGGGTCCCCCTTTTAGGCTCCGCCCACTTTTAGAAAATGTGATTTTTCTTAATTTTTTGGCATCTAAGGGTGTAAAAATGTGTCAGGATTCCGAAAATCGCAATGAAAAATCTCGAAAATAGCATTAAAATTTCGAAATTGGCTTTTTAGACTGATCCAGGGGTCCCCAGTTAGGCTCCGCCCCCTTTTTTCAAACTTCGATCTTTTTCAAAATTTTTGGCATTGACGGGTGTCAAAATCTGCGTAGTTTCCAAAAATCATAATGAAAATGCTCAAAAATCACTGGAAACACCCGAAAATTGGCTATTTTAGGGGATCCGAGGGGTCCGCCAAATAGGCTCCGCCCACTTTTTCCAAGCTTTGATTTCTTCTAAATTTTTGGCGTCGACAAATGTAAAAATTTGCGTAGTTTTCAAAAATCACAATAAAAAAGCTCAAAAATTTCGTTAAAACTTCGAAAAGTGGCTTTTTAGAGTGCTCCGGGGGTCCCCCTTTTAGGCTCCGCACTTTTCAAAAATGTGATTTCTCTAAAATTTTTTGGGTATCAACGGATGTAAAAATGTGTTAGGATTCCAAATGTCACAATAAAAACTCTTGAAAATCACTGGAAACTCCCGAAAATTGGCTTTAAAGGGGGGTCCCTTTTTTAGGCTCCGCCCACTTTTTCTTGCTCAATTTCGGTCATTTTCGGCCGTTTTTCTTCAAATTTTTCGCAATTTTTTCTCACCTCCAATCTTCAACTCTTGTACCAACTTCACCACGAATTGCTGTTCTTCTCCATCAATTTGAACCGGGAACTGATTGGTTCCCTCGCATCGATAGGTGCCCGCATCCTCTTCGGTCACTTTATCAATCGACAGTACTCCGTTAGTCTTATCGAACGACACACGCCCCTCGAGCTCCAGTGGGAAGTCATTACGGTACCAAATCACATTTGGCTCCGGATAACCGATGATTGGGCATGGAATACGGGCGGTCGTGTCCGGCGAGGCGTAGATTGCTTTGGCCTGGAGAATTGAAAATTTTTGGCGGGAAAAATTGGAAAATTTTGAAAGAGAGAGTCTTTTTTACAATTTTTTATGAAAATTAGACGAAAAATAAGCAATTTTGAGCCAAAAATGATGAATTTTGAAAAAGGGGGCCCACCGACTCCGCCCACTTTTAAATATCTCATTTTTCTCAAATTTTTGCATATTTTTTGGTATCAATAGATGTAAAAATAGGCGTAGATTTCAAAAATCGCTACGAAAAATCTCGAAAATCACTTTGAAATACCGAAAATGTGGTCCCCAAAAAAAGTGGGCGGAGCCAACCAATCGGACCCCATTTTCGAGGTTTTGGAGCAATTTTTGAGACGTTTCATGGTGAAATACGGATTCTACGCACATTTTTACATATTTTGAAGCAAGAAAATTTTTTTCGAAAATTTTTCAAGGGGTCCCCCTTTTAGGCTCCGCCCACTTTTCCAAACTTTGATTTTGGAACTTTTTTCGATTTTTTGGTAACAATAGATGTAAAAACGGGCGTAGATTTCAGATACCATGATGAAAATGCTCAAAAATCATTTTGAAACCTCGAAAAACTTCGAAAATTGTCTCAAAAATGAGCTCAAAAAAGCGGGCGGAGCCAGCCAATCGGTCCCCTTTTTTGAGGTTTTGGCGTAATTTTCGAGCTGTTTAATGATGAAATTTGGATTCTACACACATTTTTACCGCTTTTGAACTAAAAAAATTTCGAAAATTTCGAAATTTTTTCTAGAGGGGTCCCCCTTTTAGGCTCCGCCCACTTTTCGAGTTTTTACTCTAAAATTGGTCAATTTTTTATCAGAATTTGCTCAAGAAACTCACCACAACAGTAGACGGCTCATTCTGATTCGGCGACTTGGACAGTGGCCACGATTCGTTGTTCTTCACCACGGGGTGTGCTGAAAAAAAAAATTTTGAAAAAAATTTTTTTTTTGAATATTTGAAGAAGGGTGTTTCAAAACACATAAAATGTGCATAGATTCCGAAATTCACCATAAAAATACTCAAAAATCGCTTTAAACCCTCGAAAAATGGGGCCCGATTGGCTGACTCCGCCCACTTTTTGGGGACCCCTTTTTCGGCGTTTTAGAGCGATTTTTGAGCATTTTCATTATGATTTTTGGAATTTACGCAAGATTTTACTTTTATTGATACAAAAAAATCGAAAAAAAAAAGTTTTTTTTAAGTTTGAAAAAGTGGGCGGAGTCGGGGTCCCCCTTTTTCGAAATTCATCATTTTTGGCTCAAAATTGGTCATTTTTTCACGATTTTTCGATTTTTTCGCGTCTATCTGTGCCTCCAGATGTCCAGATGTCCATTTTTTATCCAAAAAACTCACAATAAGCGAACATATTTCCGGTGATTATCTGATTATCCGGCACTTTCACCTCACACCGATACTTTCCGGCGGCGTCGGCTTTCGATTGTCCAAAGTGGAGATAAGCCTTATTATCCTGTCCAATATCTGCTGGGAACTCTTTTTTATCGCGGATTCTGACGAATCTCGCCCACGTCGGCTTGTAGTGAATCGTTCCCTCGCGTACTTGGCACCTGGAAAAACTCTCAATAGAGCGCGTTTTCGTCACGTTTTTGGCGCCAATTTTCGAGTTGGTAGATCAAAACGGATATTGAGTCTCGATAGAGCGAATTTGCTTCGCTTTGGCACAAAAATGGTCAATTTTGAGCCAAATTGAGCCAATTGTCCTTAGAGCGCATTTCCAGCTCCTTTTTGGCGCCAAATTGAGAGTCGGTAGATCAAAACTGATAGTGAGTCTCAATAGAGCACATTTGCTTCATTTTGGCACAAGAATTGTCAATTTAGCTCAAGTTTGAGCCAAATTGAGCCAATTATCATTAGAGCGCATTTCCTGCTCTTTTTTGGCGCCAAAATGAACATTGGTAGATCAAAACTGATAATGAGTTTCAATAGAGCGAATTTCCTTAATTTCGAATTTCCTTCGAATGGTCAATTTGGCTCATTTTTGAGCCAAATCGCCATTTGGGCGCTTTTGCTTCATTTTTCGTATATTTTGGAGCCAATTTTTTATTTGGTAGATCAAAACTGGTAGTGAGTCTCAATAGAGCGCGTTTGCTCCGCTTTAACACGGAAAAAATCGCCATTTTTGCTCAATTTTTGCCAAGTTGTCATTAGAGCGCATTCGCTTCCTATTTCGTTATTTGGAGCCAAATTCATGTTTAGTAGATCAAAACGGCTGAATTCTCAATAGAGCGCATTTGCTTCGTTTTTACACGGAAAAATGCTCATTTTTGTTCAGATTTTGTAAAACTGTCATTAGGGCGCTCTTGCTTTATGGTCGTCTTTTTTGGTGCCAAATTAAGAATCGGTAGATCAAGAAAACCCGAACCGTCAATAGAGCGTATCTGCTTCGTTTTTTCCGGGAAAACTTGCCATTTTTGCTGAATTTTGAGACAAATTGAGTATATTGTCAATAGAGCGCAATTTTCTGCGTTTTTGGCGCCAAAATGAACTTTGGTAGATCAAAACGGCTGATTTCTCAATAGAGCGTGTTTGGTCGATTTTTTTGAAGCTAGGTTGTCATTAGAGCGCATTTTCTCCACCCTTCATTTTTTGGCACCAAATCTGAAAAATCGGTAGATCAAAAAATGCTCACCACAAGTATCCAGTGACCTGTCGATCCGGATCGATATCCGTGGAGAAGAGTGTCTCTCCATGAATCACCGTCTGCAAATTGCCCATGGCGATGAAACGGTTGCTGGTGGCAGCGTGGGCGGGGCCTGGGATGACATCTGGAAAAATTATCAATGGAGCGCGTTTGTTAGAATTCAAATTTTGGATATTGTCAGTGGAGCGCACTTGCTATTTTTTTTTGTTGAAAATTTAGCTATAGAGCGCATTTGCACTAAGTTGTCAATAGAGCGCATTTTCGACATAGAAATGTGCCAATAGAGCTTTTTCTTCGAATTTTAGCATCAGAGCGCATTTGCTTTTTATCAATAGAGCGCATTTGCTTACACAGTGCAAATAATACGGCCAGAAGTGCCGTGATGGTGGTGGTGGTGCCACGTAGCATCATTTTTCGTTCAGTTTGGGGTCTCGAATCGGCGTTTTTGAATATTCGAATTTTTTCTGGCGATTCTGGAAAAAATTTGAGAGTTTTTAGGGGGAAAAATGAAGGGAAAATGAGCGAAAATTGAAAAAAAAATGAGCGAAAATTGGACGAAAAATCGAGAAAAAAATGAGAAAAAGGAGAGAATTATGAGAGTTTTAGGACAAAAATTAGAAGATTTGAGCCTGGGAAAGCTCGAAAAAACTCCAAAAAAATGGTGGGAATTTCAAATGTTCAAAAAAAAATTTTTTTTTGAAATTTTTTTTGAAATTTTGGAGTTTCTAGGCCTAAAATATGACATTTTAAAACGAAAAATTGACTAAAATTGACCTTAAACCTATCGGAAATCACCAAAAATGGGATTTTTTCCAATTTTTTATATTTCAGCTGAAAATTTCGAATTTTCAGGGAAAATCACTGAAAATCACTGAAAATCTTTGCAAATTCGATTTCTAAACCAATTTTAGACCAAAAAATCGAGAAATTTGACCCCGAAAACCTAAAAAATCGTCGAAAATTGACAGAAAATTCGAAAAAATGGGCAAAAATTGACTGGAAAAAATGTCAGAAAAGCTGCTACGTGGCGAAACTCGGTCGCGGGAATTCAAATTTTTCAAATTTCCAGGTGAAAAATTTGCGATTTTCTCTATAAATTCAAGGTTTAGGAGTGAAATATAGTGAAAAATCGTTAAAATCAGGAAAAATTAACCCAGAAATCACAAAAAAATAGCGAAAAATGACCTATAAATCTTCGAAAACGGCCGAGCAATTTTTAATTTTTTTTTCCAGAAATTGTAAAATTCAAAATTTTCGAAGGTTCTGGTATGCTAGTAATTCTATTATTGCTTTCTTTCCTTAAAAAATTCCGAAAAAATAGACAAAAACGGACCTTGGCGTCAAATCTGATGCCAGGTCCGCAAAGGTGACACACTGACGCAAAAATGCAGAAAAATGGCTAAAAATTAACAGAATTTTCAAAAAATCAAAAATTTTTGCTGACTCAACTGATCAGAGAACTCTAAGGAAGTCGAAAATTTTGTTTTCCCCCACTTTTTCTCTCATAGTCAGCTCCAAATATTACAGTGATAAGGTTGCTCCCCAAAAATGGACAGAAACAGATAGTATAGTATTTCGAGAGACGCAGAGAATCCAAAGAGAGGTAAAAATGTGATGATGGTGGTGGAAAAGCATACACACAAACATTTGAAAAAAAATGTAAAAAAGCAAATAGTGGTTGAAGGAAAGGAAGAAGAAAAAAGTAATATGTAATATGTACATTGGGGAGGTAAACTGTATGGGTGGAAAAAAAGAAGGTTTAGGGAAAAAGAGGGGGGAACTCGAAAATGTTATGAGAATGCGTTGGAATTCTCAGAGAGTTCTCAGAGATAATTCATGGGAAGTCTTCGGGAAAAATTTGAAAATTTTTGAAAAATTTGAAAATCAAAAAACACTTCTTGGATCTTGCAAATGCGCTCTGTTGACAACTTTAACGATTTGTAGATCACAGTCCGGTAGAGCGCGTTTGCTAGGCATCGGGACTGCAAGATTGGCAGGCTTCAGGACATTTCGCCACTGGTCATTTCGCAACTACGACATGTCGCAACTTACGTCAATCTTGCAACCGCGACAATTTGCAAACAAGACATTTCGCAACTGGACGTTTCGCAACCAGTCGTTTCGCAACTCTTTAAACTAGTCAACTTTACGTTCATTAAGGTTGTATGGGAGGAAGGGTATTGTGAACTATTCCAGATTATAGTCTAAATTTGAAAAGTTCTGACTTTGGTGGAAACTCTTTACAAAACTCCTGGAATTTGTGGTTTCGAAATGACGTGGTTGCGGATTGTGTAGTTGCGAAATGTCGTAGTTGCGAAATTGACGTGGTTGCGGATTGTCGCGATAACGAAGTGACCGGTAGGAAAATATCGTAGTTGCGAAAATGTAGTGAGTTGTGAAATGTCGTAGTTGCGAAACGACTGGTTGCGAAATGTCTCGGAGCCGATTGGCAATTGATACTTCAAAAAAAAGTTTCAAACTAGCCAAAAAATTTAAACCAACAAACCGAGGTTCTTCTCACCCCCTGACTCAACTAATAAAATATACAAAAAATGCCAAAAGGGGGGGGGGTCAAACATTATTTGGACTGACTGACACAATAAGAAACTAGACAAACTCTCCTCTAAACTTAACAAAAAAAAGAACCGACAAAGAGCAAACGACCACAATAAGAAGACAGAAAAAGAGAAGAGCACATAGCAATTTTGCGTGTGAAGGGCAAATCGAACGGGCAGAAATGAAAACATGGACAAAAAAAGGAATAAAAAAGAGAAGAGGAGGAGGAGGAGGAGAGGAGAACCCAAAAAAGTTTTATTACTGCATAGGGCTCAAAGGGAGAGAGAGGGAGAGGGGGGGGGGGATGGAGGGAGCATAGTTAAAAAAAAAGAAACTGAAATGAAATGAGATAAAATGAAGAAAAATGAAGAAAAATGAACTGAAATAGAGAAAAAGAAAAAGCCAAAGGGTCATAAACTCAAAGGACGGCATTAAAATTTGAAATAGACTCAACTCAAGGTTCAAGGGTACAAGGGACTAGAAGGTTGAAATATGGGGAGCGTCATGGGAAGTCGTGGAATCACTTTTATATGTATACATAGAAGTTGGAGCAGATGAGAAAGTTAGGCCATGGTCAGAGTTGATATGTTCGCTGACATTTGGTGGCCTAGAAAATTCACCAAAAAAAAAATTCACCACCTGCCCATGACTGCGAAGATGCTCATTGGCTCGCTCCACCCCTTTTTGGAAAACTCGGCCACGGCCACCGGATACAACTCCTTGCGATATTTGAGCTCATTTCGGAGCCATTTTACGGGTTTTTAGAGCAAATTCTAGGATCTTTCATTATGATTTTTGCAATCTACGCGCATTTTTACGTACTTTAAAGCAATAAAATTTTTTCGAGCGGATTCCTGCTTAAATTTTTTTTTCAAATTCTTTTAAGAATTTGAAAAAAAATTTCAAAATTTCAAAAAATTTTGAAAATCCTTAGTATCCGACATAATCAATTTTCGAACTTTCTGTCTAATACAGGGTTCAACTGACATTTCCACTAAACTTTCGTGGCCTAGAATTCTCGTCAGTGGAAAACATAGGTCATGAGATTAGCGAATGTTGGAGCATTTTCTAAAAAAACCCACGAAAAGTTCCATCATAAACCTAGTAGAGGGTACGTTCATCATCGTGACTTTACTCACGTGACCTAGAAATTTCCACAGTGCAAAAAGTTAGGCCACCAACTTAAAGAACCTCACGTTCATTTCCTAACTGCAGCTCCAGATTCCTAACTCACCTAATTTTTTCAGCTTAATTTTTTCCGATAAAATGGCAACGACTACCCTTTTCTTCCAACATGGCCTAGAAACCCCGAACGTCTAAAAACTAGGCCACCTTGAACCTCGCTCAACCCTAGAAACAAGACTCTCAAAACATAGCCCTATGTTATCACAACAGTTGTCTATGATGTCTTTGACTGACTCAACCAAATCCTATTTCCGGATCCAACTTTCGGCGCCAAATTCAAATAAAAAACCACAGAGCTCCGAAGCCAATAAAAATCAGTCCCCCCTCCCCTGTTCCCCTGTTTCTTAACGTTCATCTAATTGCTAATGCGTTTAAAACGACTAGTCGTCGTTTTAATGGGCTCCATTTTTCAAACGGAGCAATTAGATTGGCGAAATTTTTTTGGAAAAAGAGAAATGGGCTCAATTTCCGTTTGTCTCTGTGTATGGGGAATCAGAAATCAAATTTCTCCTATTTCGAAGTCTCCCAATTTTTCGCTATTTTCTATTTTCTTGGCGGGAGGTGAAAAGGGGAAATGAGATAAGAATCTTCAAAGAAGAAGTGAGACACCCTTACTCAAGGTTTATGTCTCACATTTTCCTATAGATGAATCAGAAAAGAAAAGGAATGAAAATATTTACGTTTGAGACAAGAATCTCTCCTTGGATTCCTACAACAACGGTGATTGTAGTTGTAGTAGTCGTTGTCGAGATACTAGAATCCAGAGAAGAAGACAAAACGAAGAAGCATATGCATTTCTGATGAGGCTCGAGAAGCGTAAATATGAACGAAAAAATTGGAGTCAAAAGATAAAAGTGAAAAAAGTGGTTATGAAAACTTAATGAAGGTGAAAGTAAAGCCGCAAGGAACACCGAAGTTCTGATGTACGAAAATAGAGTTTATAGAGTTGCGAAACAACTGGTTGCGAAATGTCCGGTTTCGAAATGTCTTTTTTTGCAAATTGATGCGGTTGCGAAATTGGGACATTTCGCCACTAGTCATTTAGCAACTACGCCGTTTTGCAACTCACGTCGATTTTGCAACCCTGACAATTCGCAACTAACACATTTCGAAAGTAGACGTTTCGCAACTCTATAATCTAGTCTATTGAGGGTATTGTGAACTGTTCCAGGTTATAGTCTAAATTTGAAAAGTTGTGATTTAAACGGGAACTTTTTACAAAAACCCTGGATTTCGTGGTTTCGAAATGACGTGGTTGCGGATTGTCGCGGTGGCGAAATGACCGGTAGCGAAATGTTGTAGTTGCGAAATTGACGTAGTTGCGAAACGACTGGTTCCGAAATGTCTCGTAGTCGCTGATTTTTGTTTCAAAAAGTCACAAAAGATGGTATTCCGAGGTAGCTGGATGACCTGCCCACGATTGACAAACTATTGTTGCCAAGATCATCACAACGGATACCGTATCATTGTGGAAAATATTATCTTCGGTTACCTTTTTTACTTCCTCAATCTAAATAAAGCAAAAAGAGTCTTCTCTCTGTTCTCTGAGTCAGAGTAATTAGCCTTGCAAAAATGGAAAGTGCTCCCTGGAGACTTAAACTTTGTCAGACTGAATAAGCAAAGGTTCATCAGAAAGAAAAACAACGAAAACAACAACAAAATTTCTAAAAAAACGTACGGAAAGTTCTGGAACTTCCCAAGAACGAAGGCTTAACGTTAGAAAGGCAAGTCTTGAGTGTTCTTGAACACTGGAGCCAATTTTTTTGGCTCGAGAACATTCACCACTCTGGGTGCCTCATCCCAGATCAGAAGAAGATCCGGAAGAAATCCGAGTGACGTTCAAAAAATCCAGTCAGAAAAGTCAAGAACGTCAGGAAATCCGGCAAGAAAAGAAAAACAACAACAAGACAACACAGGGAAGATTGACACATGAGATGAACAGCGGGGAGAAGAAGAAGAAAAAGAAGACGTCAACGATTACACCATATTTTTTATTCATGATGCATGAATGAGGAGAGAGGAAAAAAAAACGAGGAGAAAAAAGGAACATGACACTGCTCTGATATGGACAGAATCTTTGAGAAGAAGGAGCATCGTTCAGAAGGATGTATGGATCGAAAATCGGGAAATTTTTCTGATATCCGAGGTCTGTGATCTGGGAAAATTTGCTCTACGACACTCTCAGATGTTTTTTATATACTGCAGATCTATTCTCACTAATAATTTTTTGTTGCTAAAAAGTTTCGCGGTAGTCTGTGTGTCGCACATCATAGAAAGGGAATTTTTTAGAGATTCGAAAAGTTTTTTTTCAAAAACTTTAGTATCGCCGGCAGGACCGAGCTGTCCCCCGAAATGAGCAAAAATAAAGCACTTTTTACGCCAAAAACGGAGGTTGCCATAAATAAAACCTCGGAAAATTTGAAACACAATTTTTTTCGATAAAGGAGGTATTCAACCTAAAATTTTTTTGCTTTAAAGTACGTAAAAAGTGTGCTTAGAACCCAAAAATCATAATGGAAACTCTCAAAAATCGCTATAAAACCCCTAAAACTGGCTCTGAAATGAGCAAAAATCGTAGAAGTTGTATCCGTTGGCCGTGGCCGAGTTTCCCAAAAAAGGGCGGAGCCGAGCGCAACGATTGGCTGCCGCACGATTGCAAAGACACTCGTTAGCTGACTCCGCCCCTTTTTCGGGAAAACTCGGCCACGGCCACCGGATACAACTTCTGTGCTCATTTCGGAGCCATTTTTCTCCGTTTCAAAGGCGATTTTTGAGCATTTTAATTATGATATTTGGAGTTTAAACACATTTTTACATCGTTTAATGCAATTAAAATTCTTGGTCGGAGTCATCTTTTATACTGTATTCTACAATCAGACCGTCGTTGCTAAATTCAATTCAGAAGTGACTGTTCGAAAGTTGAGCAAATAAAAAAAAATCTGGGGGTAACTCTCCAAAAATCTCTTCAACAATCTCTTCAGGAAAAGAAAAAAGGAAAAACAAACCAACAACTCCTTCTTAATCCTCCTAGTTCCTCTCAAGTCAAGCATTGAAGCTCCAAAACGGCAAAAACTGAAAAAAACGCAGAGAAGAACGAACGTCGACGAGGGAAACGAAGACAAGAAAAACATCCATAATCTTCTTCTCTTCTCCATTTTTATTTATGATTTTTCTTCCTATTTTTCTAGTTTTTTTAGAAGTAAACTAGGCCAATTTCATCGCAGTCAAGGAAAAAGTTCCGGGAAGATTGAAGGAACTTTTAGGCCAAAAACAGGAACATGGATTTTTTAGGGAGGTTGTCATAATTTGAATCAGGACACTTGGCAACCGGCCATTTCGCAACTGTGACAGTTCGCCACACGTTGCATTTTTAATTTGAGAAATTTTTGAAATTTTTCGCTGTAAAGGAACTCAGGCGTGGCAAAATGTCACAGTTGCGAAATGACCGGTTGCGAAGTGTCGCGGAGCCAATACACTAAGAAAAGTATTGAAGAAGAATAAAAATAAAAGAAGTTACTCCCTCGCCCAAAATGGGAAAATGGAAACTATGTGTCAATGTCTCGTCTAAAACTCCCTCACTGGTGCCTTATGCTCCATGTGTGCTCTTTTTCTCTTGCTATGTGTCCATACGGAGCAAAAGCAAAAATGTAGCAAAAAAGTGGCCATTTTTGAGTTGTTGTCTCTATGTGTATGTGTGTCTCTATGTGTTAGTAGGGTGCCAAGACATGTAGGAGCAGTGAGACAAATCTGTGCTTTTTCTTCTGGAGCTGCTCACTTTTTTGATTGAGGAAACTTAGGAGGAGCGAAAAAGAAAAAAGAAAACAAAGATATCATGTTTCATATTGTTGAAAAAAATTGAAAAAATGGCTGGGAAAGTCTGGAAAAGTGAGAAAAAGAGTATTATGGAAGCTGACGTTCTAGGGGCTCGTGGAGCAGACGAAAAAGGAAAAAAATCCGAAAAAAAACTTTTTTCCTCAAATCTGCCTCCGGGACATTTCGTCACTAGTCATTTCGCAACTACGACATTTCGCAACTCACGTCAATTTCGCAACTGCAAAATTTTATTACCGGTCATTTCGCCACTTCGACACTCCACAACCACGTCATTTCAAAACCACGAAATTCAGGATTTTCGTAGAAAGGTTTGCGAAACTACTGGTTGCGAAACGTCTAGTTTCGAAATGTCTTGGTTGCGAATTGTCGCGGTTGCGGAATCGACGTAAGTTGCGAAATGTCCTAGTTGCGAAACGACTGGTTGCGAAATGTCTCTGAGCCCTCATTTTTCGTCTGAAACGGGCAGATCGGTCTAGAAAAATCGAGAATTTTTCGGATTTTCTCAGACCAATTTTCGCTTTTTCATAGTCTAGAAGTCAACCAAAAATGAGCCATTTCCGTAAAAAAAGCCAAAGACTGAGGGCTCTGAAAACTTCAAATAGTGAGAAATTCAAGACCCCTATTCTGAGGGGGGAATCGGCTTTAGTCGGTAGAGGAAATCCGATCTCGGTGGTGCCAAAATCCCGCCTAAAGGCGATTTTTTCCTTTTTCATTTTCTGGTGAGATTTTTGGGACTGAAGAGCACCACCAAAAAGAAAAAGAGCACAAAAGATTGAGTTGAGCCTTCTTCATTTTTTTTTTTTGGTTTTGAGAAGTTCTCAATCCCTGGAGGTTTTGATTTTTGGATATGGTGGAAGGGGTGGGGGCACCTAGTTTTGGAGGGCGGAAAAAGTTTTAGGAAGATTTATGACAAGAGGGTGGTTTTTTTTAAGGAAACAAGGACGGATTATGAAATAAAAAAGGAGAAAATTCAGGAAAAATTTAGTTTTAGAAAAAATAATAAATTTTCCGGTTCAAAAGTTGAGGGAAAACTTCTCAATGGTTAGACAAAATGGAGCAATTGAGTCAGAGTTAGTGGGTTTAGAGGAGGAAACTTGGGAGCAATTGTTGGTTAGGAGGAGGGGGGGGGGGGGGGGAATAAAAAAGAGAACAAGAACCAAAAAAATTTCAAGAAAAAAAAACTGGCGAATGGAGAATCGAAAGGACATACTGACTTTTGATTTTTTGAAATTTCAAGAAATTAGAAAACATCTGATAGTCTTGGGTTTGTCATCATGGCGTTGAACCAACTACAGAAGTAGAAGAGCATTTTTTAGTATATTAACGATATTTCCCAAGAGGAAACGCGCTCCATCGCATACTTAGCTGAAATTTGAATTTTCAGCTTTTCCGCCGTTTTGAAACAGCGAAACATGTTTTGGTGGGTGCGTGGACTCCTCGTGGACAACTCGGGCAGCAGTCGAATTGTTCACGAAGAGTCCACACATCGAAACATGTTTCGCTGTTTTCAAAACGGCGGGAAAGCTGAACATTCAAATTTCAGCAAAGTTGGCGATGGAGCGTGTTTCCCCTTGGGGAATATTGCTAATAACAAAAATAGGGGGTAAACATCTTCTAAAGACTGTCTAGAAGACGTTCTATATAAAAAAGGGAAAATAAGAAAAAGGTGCAAAAACGACTCTTAGAAAAAAAACAACACCTTTTTTCTTTTCAGGCTTCTTCTTCTTCCTTTTTTCCATTTTTTACTCCTCCTTTTTTCTTCAAGTTGTATAGAAAGAGAATAAGAAGACGTTCGGAAAAGAAGGAGTGATTCAGAATCCAGAAGCATCAGAAAAAGGAGAGAAGGGGAGGGAAAAAGAAACAACAAAATGATGTTTGCTGTGTTCCTTGAAAAATGAAAATGTTGGAGGAAAAAAGTACTGTAGTCGGTGTTGTTTGACAAATATAGAGATGTAGCATAGATGTACATATGTACGGATGTTTTATTTTTTGAAGTGGAAGTTTGGAAATGTACGATTTTTTAGTGTAGATTTTAATACTGAAAAGGAGGAGCAGACTAGGATTGAGTCATGATCTGCAACATGAGATAGGATAAAAATATGAGTAATAGTTTTTTGGTTTGTAGTATTAGCGATATTCCCCAAGGGGAAACGCGCTCCATCGCCAACTTGGCTGAAATGTGAATTTTCAGCTTTCCCACCGTTTTGAAAACAGCGAAACATGTTTTGGTTGGTGCGTGGACTCCTCGTGGACAACTCAGGCAACAATCGAGTTGTCCACGAGGAGTCCACGCACCCACCGAAACTTGTTTCGCTGTTTCCAAAACGGCGGGAAAGCTGAAAATTCAAATTTCAGCCAAGTTGGCGATGGAGCGCGTTTCCCCTTGTGGAATATCGCTAATATAAAGAAAATAAATATATGGAAGACAGATATTAAAAAAAGTCTTGGTTGGAGATCTGATGGAAAATGATGGAAGGGGGATATTTGGATGGAATTTGAAAATCTCCTAGAATCCTAAGACAACAATGTCTCGGAATCTCAGAGGTCAGAATTTTGCCACCATCTCAAAAACCAAATCTATAAATCCATCAAGTGCTCCTTCAATGAAAGGTTATCAATCTTATTCTTCTTCTTGACAATTTCAATATATATTTCGGTTTTCGGAACATGACAAGTAAAACAGAAGACGACTAAGACCGATGACTCCGAGAAGGACAGCTGACTGACAATTGAGAAGAACAAAAAAAGATGCAAAAAAAATCTCAAGTTCTTTTCTCTTCTGTTTTTTGCTTCGAGCTCTATTTTTTTGAGTGAGTAGGTGAGATGTGCTGATGCTCAATGAGCAGAGAAATGGGATTTGTGTGGGGGGAAAGAGAGAGAAACAGAGAAAAGAGGAACTTTTGACGAAAAAGGAGACGAAGGGATTTTGAAGAAGACGTCATTTTGTTCTGAACTCAGAATTTTTTATCATGGGAAAAAAGAGAAGAGGGATTGAGGCAAAGTTCATTTTGGGGAAGTTTTGGGGGCTCCGCCCACTTTTTGATTTTTTGACTTTTCTGCAAATTTTACGCTGTGCAGATTAAAAAAACCACCATGAGAATGCTCAAAAATATTTTTAAAACCTCGAAAAAGATTGAAAATTGGCTCAAAAATGAGCCCAAAAAGTGGGCGGAGCCAGTCGATCGGACCCCATTTTCGAGGTCTTTTAGCATTTTTTGAGCTGTTTCATGATAGAATTCCAATTCTACACACATTTTAGCACATTTTGAACTAAACAATTTCTCATTTTTGAAATTTTCTCTAGAGGGGTCCTCCTTAGGCTCCGCCCACTTTTTGGTTTTTCGAATTTTTCTGCAATTTTTTGATGCAAGAAATGTCAAAAAATAGGTGCAGACTTTGAAAATCACTATGAAAATGCTCAAAAATTTACATAAAACTTCGAAAAGTTCGATTTTACTCCATTGCTGTTGTGAAAATATCTAGATCGAAAATCGAAAGTAAATAATCTTCTCAATTCCCCATCGGCCTAATTAGTAAGTGCATACAGACACCGTCTAATCAAAAGTGATAACCAAAATTTGTAGGACACCAAAGATCAAATTTTCATTGAGACAACATACATATTGCCACGACGGACAGTTGAAGGAGGAGGGGGGGGGGGGGGGGGGGGGGGTATCCCCTCAAGGCCACGCCCATCGGCTTGGCATGGTGCCAAGATCTGTCGGTCGGAAGCAGAATGGAGGGGTCTCACAATCAGAAGGTGCAAAAGGATGTTGAAACTTTTGATCTACTGAGCAGTTTTTGATCTACTCAACTGACTAATAGTGAACAATAAGATATTTTTGTATTAGCGACATTCCCCATGGGGAAACGCGCTCCATCGCCAACTTGGCTGAAATTTGAATTTTCAGCTTTCCCGCCGTATTTTTCTGTTTTCAAAACAGCAAAACATGTTTTGGTAGGGGCGTGGACTCCTCGTGGACAAATCGGGCAGCAGTCGAATTGTCCACGAGGAGTCCACGCACCTATCAAAACATGTTTCGCTGTTTTGAAAACAGAAAAATACGCCGGGAAAGCTGAAAATTCAAATTTCGGCCAAGTATGCGATGGAGGGCGTTTTCCATTGGGAATGTCGCTAATATATTTTGAAAAATGACCCAAAAAACGTAACCAAAAACCTATTGAAAATAAAAATCATATAACAAAACTTGTCAAGCGAACAACACCTCGAAAACCTATACAAAAATCACCTGTCCCCAAAAAAAAACCCCCTCTAATTTTCGATTTCAAAATCGCCATTCCCCAACTTCAAATGAAGCGAAAAAACGATGGTCGACTATCTCACTGTTCTCCCCCATTGCCAATTGAACTTGTCACTTTTAGTTGAAACGTTCAAATTCGAATTGAATCGTATAGAACTGACAAGAGGGGGGGGGGGGTTGGGTGTCAGATGTAATGTGTTGGGTCAGTGGGGGCAGTATCTACAAAGACAATAGCCCAAAAATACAGTAGAAGATGAAGAGACGCAGAGAAAGGTTAACCTTTCTCCCATCTTTCGAATGTAAAGAGGAAAGTGAATACCAACACATGCAGAGAGAGAGACGGAAAAAATGGTATATGCAGATGTGTTGCTAATGGCGCCGCGCGTGTACTGAATGACGAATGTGGGAGAGAGAGGGAGAGAGAGAGAGAAAGGGCGCCAAAATGAGGAAGGAGAACAATGGTGGATGGGGAAATTTGAATTTGGCGGTGAGGGAAGGGATTATGGGCTCGGAGACATTTCGCAACCACGCCATTTCGAAACCACAAAATCCAGGATGTTTGTAGAAAGTTCCCGTTAAAAATCACAACTTTTCAAATATAGACTATAACCTGGAATAGTTCACAATACCCTCAATCCCATACAACTTTGATGAATGTGAAGTGGACTAGTTTAAAGAGTTGCAAAACGACTGGTTGCGAATTGTCGTAGTTGCGACTAGTGACGAAATGTCTCGGAGCCGGATTATGGGGACCTAGGAGTTGATGACAATGGTTCAGAATCTAGGACCCCGAACTTCTGGAATCTCAAAAAGTGCAGATTTGGGAATATTGTGATAAAGGGTTACTATCTCCTCAGAATCGAGAATACGGTATGAAGATCAGGCTGTAGATCTCAGAAATATCAGAGTCTGGGACAGTAATAAATGGGGAATAATGGAGTTTCAGGGAATCTAGAAGTTACTCGATTTAGATTTCAAAAACTTCAAGTTTCAAAAAAGTGGACTTTTTTCGCATCAGCTAATTTTGTGAGTGAATCTCTCTGAGAAAAGTGGGCGGAGCTTCCCAGCTCAACATAAAGAGTATTTGAGATCAGAGGGACCGCAAGATGACCTTGTCTAGACTTCGGATCTTGACAGCATACCGAAAAATTACGGATTCGATGTTTTGATTTTTGACTATGTTATGTTTGTCGGGAAGCTTTCATATCCCAATCGCCTTAGATTTTGAATTTTGGATCTGGTCAAAAGGTTGACTCTGATCATCCAGAGGCGCGAGAAAGTGGGCGGAGCTTCGGAGCTTGAAATTTGAAGATTCACACAAATGTCAGGAAGCTTTGAATCTTTAAAAAACTCTAATGGGTCAGGATTACAATTTTTCATACAGTCACTCCCAAAAAAACTACAAAATAATTCTCAAAATTTCGGGTACCCCGAATACCAGCACCCCGACGTTTCGCAATTTGTCATTTCGCAACTGCGACATTTCGCAACTGACGTCGATTTTGCCACCGACATCAATTTCACAACCTCGACATTTCGCAACTAGACATTCTGCAACCAGTCATTTCGCAACTTTGTAAAGTAGTTCAGTTTTCATTCGTATTAGCTATACGTCATTACGGATATCATAACCCAATCCAGGTTGTCATCTAACTTCCACAGAAGTCGATTTGAACGTGAATTTAATATTATGAATGTGGATTTGGTGGCTGCGAAATGGCTGGTTGCGAAATGTCGGAGTTACGAAATGACTGGTTGCAAAATGTTGTGGTTGCAAGATGACGTGGTTGCGAAACGTCGGGGTGCCCGAATGCCTTATCCTAGCAAGCAGTTGTGTCTGTCTATGCGCCTGTATGTCCGAATGTCCGCAAAGTTTTCTACATGCAACAATTCACCAAGGCGCCCCCTACTGGGCCGCCAGGTGTTTCGGAGAAGAAGGATTAGGAGTGACGGTGACAATACAGACAATACGGGGACGGACGACCTTTTCAAAAAAAAAAAAGAAAAAGTAGAAAAAAGATATTTTCGCAGTTTTTTTCTCCCTGGGAAACTCTAGTACATATTGCGTTTTTGAACGCAACAGATGCCAAAAAAAAGAGAAAATGTTTATTTTCGGAGAAAAAAAATCACAACAAAAAAAATGTTTGGGGAGGAAAAATTAGTGGGGGTGACTCATTTCCACTGAATAGTGGTCAGAAAAAAAAAGAAGAACAAGAGTCATAGAGTGTGTACAAACAGGTGCAAAAATTATGAAATCGTTGAAATTTTCGCGAATTTTTTTTCAGGAATTTCGAAATTTTCAGTTTTAGGGATCAAATTTTTTTTCTATTTTTTGCACTACATATTTCGAAACATGTAAAGGATCGGAAAACTATGAATAGATGGATTTCGAAATTTCAAAAGGATTGAGAAAATCGAAAGAAAAACTAGAATAGGCTAATTTCAATGGGATAATTACCGAATTGAGGATTTCTCCTAGAAGACAGTCTCGGCGGGAAATTCGAATTTCAAAATTGGTCTCTGGGATGAATTTCTACTAAGAACCATACAACAGAAATTGAGAAATTGAGAAATTTCGAGAAGAACCAAAGTTAATTGAAACTTTTTTCTTGTTCTTGTAAAAAAAACCACTGGCTGATGGGATGAAATTCCGAAAAAACAGAAGAGAAGAAAAATTGGAAGAAGAGAAGAAAATGAGTCATTGGGAAAGGAGAAATTGAAACGAAAAAGAAAAAATGCTTGGGAATCGGCAAAATATTTTGTTTTATGAAGTTTATTTGAATTTGAGTGAAAAAAAGGATAAAAATTATAACGAAAATTATGCTAAAATGCTCCAAAATTCCAAGGATTTAACGTCCGGGGCCCGACGTTTCGCAACCAGACATATCGCAACCAATCATTTCGCAACTCACGTCGGTTTCGCAACAACGTCAATTTCGCAACCACAACATTTCGCAACCGCGACAATCCGCAACCACGTCATTTCGCAACCACCAAATTCACATGCATAATAGTACGTTCACGTTCAAATCTTTTTTTGGAAAGTAGATGACAACCTGGAATGGTTTATGATATCCGTAATCACATGTGGCCTACATGAATAAAAACTTTACTACTTTGCAAAGTTGCAAAATGGCTGGTTGCGAAACGTCTTGGTGACGAATTGTCCCGGTTGCGAAATCGACCTCATTTGCAAAATTTCGTAGTTGCGAAATGTCGATGTTGCGAATTGACTAATTGAGAAACCTCGCAGTTGCGGAATGGCTAATTACAAAACGCCGGGGTTCCGGGATTTCTGAAGTTCAGAATTTCAAAGTTTTAGAACAGTTTTTTTCGGTTTCAAATACCACTTCAGCCAAGTCAATACCACCACTTTTGCGTTTATTTTACCCACCATCATTTAGCAGAAAAATTAATAACAAGTCGTTTATTTTTTTCAGTCTCCTATTAACTTCAGTTCATCTTCAGATGCCACTCCCGATGAGGGTTGATGTTTCATTCAAGAATCGCCGCCGTTTTTTTCTCGGGGTGAAAGTGAAAATTGAGAGAAAAAAAAGAGAGATATTTTTTCGTCCAATCTAAATGAAGATATATTAGTTTCGACCTTCTGAAGAAATAGAGAGAAAAAAGAAGATAGACATCAAAAAAGTTTAATGATGTGTGAAAGAATAGTCTTTCAAGAATTGGATTTTTCAAAAAATTAAAAAAAAAATTAACAAAAAAATTTTCAAGAATTTTTCAGAAAAATATAATAAATGTAAAAATTTTGTGTTACTCTAGAAAGTCTGAGGATTCACAAAAACCATCTAAAATTTTTTTTGATATAGACACAGATAAATAATAACGGTTCGAAAATTTCAAAATCCGCACCATCACCTCATGCAAAAATCACCATTCTTCTCAACCAAAATTTTACACTATTCACTTGTCTTTCAAAATTTTCTCAAGAACCCCCCCCCCCTTTCCTCTTCTTATTCATGATGATAAACACATGTGTGTCTTGCTATTCGGTTTCTATCAGATACGAAGATTTTGTATGCGAGAAGAGAAATGAAATTGAGATGATGATGATGATAGGGAGGGGGAGGGCCCCACCTGAATAATTAAGAAACATACATTACACGAGATTCAATGTGAAAATTAATGACATGGAAAGAGATGAAATTTGATGGAAGGGGATCTAATGGATTCGACTGGGAAGAAAAAACACAACCATGGGCTCCGGGACATTTCGCCACTAGTTATTTCGCAACTACGACATACAGCAACTCACGCCCATCTTGCAACCGCAACAATTCGAAACCAAGACATTTCGAAACTGGACGTTTTGCAACCAGTCGTTTCGCAACTGCGACATTTCGTAACCACCAAATCCAAATGCATAATAATAAGTTCCCGTTCAAATCTATTTTTTTGGAAACTAGATGACAACCTGGATAGGTTTATGATATCCGTAATGACATTTAGCCTATATGAATGAAAACTGAACTACTTTACGAAGTTGCAAAATGACTGGTTGTGAAATGGCTAGTTGCGGTATGTCTTGTTTGCGAAATATAGCATTTGCGACATGACTAGTTGCTAAACGTCGCAGTTCCGATACTGGGGGATGCCGGTATTCGGGGTACCGGAGATTTCGTAGTTTTTTTTTGACGTGACTGTACGAATTCTTCTTCGGCGTTTCAGTAATTCTTCGTTTTGGACCTGACATCAGAGATTTCAGGTTTCGATGCTCCGCCCACTTTCTCGAATTGTCCCGGTGGCAAAATGACTATTTTACAAAGTTGCGAAACGACTGGTTGCGAAATGTCTCGGAGCCAAAAAATGAAACTCTGAATAACATCAAAGGAGAAGTAACCAAGGACAACAAAAAATTAACTAAAAATCAAAAGAAAAACCAAGTTAAACGAAGAAAGGTCTGCAATGCTGCCTCGACGGTTGTCATCGGGATACTCCACTCTTCCTCCATCCCATTGAATTTTTGATCTTCCTCCTCTACCAACGCCAACTCGTTTTTCACCAACTCCACCATTGGGAATAGTACAATAGATTTGATAAGATTCAGGAACTCCGTGACTTCCATCGAACCAGGTTGAGCTTCAGATTTTCGGACCACTTCTAGATGCATACGAGCCATAATACCAATAAGGTTAATTGAGAAGTCCACGAGTTCGATTGTTTTGTTTTTCACTATCATCAGGCAGTTGATTTGCTTATTTGCTCTTTTGAGCCATGTGTTTGATTTACAGCGGAAAGCTAAATGAGAGATGTTCTTGGCGAGTTGGAGAGCATCGATGGTCTTGGTGATCGTTTGTGGTGGTGTATGAGGATGGACAGCTGCTGAAGGAGATGACAACTCCATAAGATTGGAATCCAGAAGATCAACGATTGGCATAGACGATTTCTTCGTATTGAAAACCAAAGTCGCGATTGATGGTGGCTCCGGCGTTTCAGAATTCAACTTTGTAGTTGTTGCATCCATTGTCACACGCACTACTTTTGGACTACTTTTCTCGGAGATGGCATCGTTTTTATTGGGAATCTGATGAGCATGGATGGTTTCAGAGGATGTTTCAGAAATGTCGGTTACTGTAGATTGTGCCATTCCCGAAGTGCCCGTAATTTTAGGTACATCATTCCGAACCAGCAGCTCCAAATCATCCATGATGTCCTCCTCAATCGCATCGATTGCTTTTCGTTTAGAATTGCCGGCTTTGGTGCAACTTCCTTTTTCGGGAAAACATTGATCGATTATCGTCTGAATCTCAGATCTCTCTTCCTCGGTTCTGAAAAGAGTCGAGGTGATTGGCTGTCCCGCTGGATTCCAAGCCGCAAAGAATCTGGCTCGAAAATGGCCACGAAATGAGCAGAAAAACGTAGAAGTTGTATCCGGTGGCCGTGGCCGAGTTTCCCAAAAAAAAGACGCGGAGTCGGCCAATGAGCGTTTTTGCAGTCGTACGGCAGCCAATTACTGCGCTCGGCTCTACCCCTTTTTGGAGCAAAACTCGGCCACGGCCACCGGATACAACTTCGGCGTTTTTTGGTCATTTCGGAGCCATTTTTATGGGTTTTAAAGCAATTTTTGTGCGTTTTCATTGTGATTTTTGAAATCTACAGACATTTTTAAGTTTATCGAAACAATAAAATCTTTGGGTATAAAAATGTCTCCTTCAAATCAAGGAATAATAAAAACTCACATTGTTTTCCTGCACTGCGCGAACACTTCTTGTGGATGCTTCACTCTATAATGATAGTTGACGTTCCACGAATGAATGAACGTGGTGGGGCAGATAGCGCAAGTATAGCTGAAATTGATGAACGTTTTGAAACACTTCGTGCTCCGAAAAAAAACCCACGGTCTGATGCTGGAGTGAGTGAGTGCATGGTGAGTTTTATTTGATGCCCTTTCAAGAGATATCATCTTATTACAAAGTTCACACTTTTTCCGGTACTTTCTAATTTCATCTCTCCATTCAAGAGGAAAGCATTCCTTGGCTTTTAACTGAACTAGTGCTTTCTCCTCATCGGTTCTGCAAAAAATTGAAGATACTGTAGTTTGGCGTCATTGAAGGAAAATAAAGTATACCAAAAATTTTTATTGTCGAAAATTAACATTTAACAAACTTACAGTGTAATATTCCGAAACGGCACAAATATTTCCTGTTTATGGTTTCTCGAAAAGTGGCGGTTTGCGTGCGAATTACTGAAATTTCTGCGACACACCACACATTGATATCTGAAATTTTCGAATAAATTAAAAAAAAGTCATATGGAAACTTATTATACTCACTTTTTTATCTTCAAATGAGTCTCTGCGTGCCGATGTTGTAAACGATATATTTTTATGCTTTTTCCACAAAGTTTGCATGGTTGCCTAGCTGTTCCCGCTCTCTCCTCATTTTCTGGTAGGTCAACAGTATCGACGTCTAGTCCTTCTGATATTGACAAATCATCTGCATCTGTTAAAGAGTCTTCATTGTCGCCGTAGCTGAAAATGACATGATAATGTGTAATGAAACCAAGATCAAAATTTTTGCAATATCTGCAAACAGTAATCTGGGACAAAACCGGGTTCAGGTCGGACTTACGCAGCTTTTTTAGAGATCGGTTTGATTTCGTGAGCAATCGAAGCTTCCGTTTCTTTAGGTTGTGCCATTCCCAGAGTGTCCATAGCCTCCGGTGCATCATGCCGGACTGTCAACTCCAAATTTTTCGCGTTATCTTCCTCCACCACTTTCATCGGATTACTTGCTTTTCTTTCTTGCTCGTTGATTTTAGTATAACGCTTTTTCTCAGGAAAACATTCCTCAGTTTTTGCTTCAATGAGAGCGTTCTCTTCTTTGGTTCTGCAAAAATTGAATTCCGTAACATTTGGTGTAAGAAAAACTGCTCGATTCTGTCGGAGAATTCTGCCGACCACCAAGCTCAACTATGACATTCAATTTTGGCTCCGAGACAATTCGCAACCAGTCGTTTCGCAACTACGAAATCTTGCTCTCGGTCATTTCGCCACCGCGACAATCCGCAACCACGTCATTTCGAAACCACAAAATCCAGGATTTTTGTACAAAAATTCACGTTAAAATCACAACTTTTCAAATGTAGATTATAACCTGGTTTAGTTCACAATACCCTCAATCCCATACAACCTTAATGTAAAAAGGACTAGTTTAAAGAGTTGCGAAACGACCAGTTTTGAAATGTCTCGGTTGCGAATTTTTGCAATTGCGAAATGGATGTTATTCAAAACAAGACTAGTTTAGTATGCCCATGTTTTTTTCACAAATGGTTGTTCGCCTGTTCTCAGTGAGTAAAAAGCTTTTTTCTGCACATAAAACACTTATGCATAGCTGAAATTGTTGAGTTCAATAACACATGTACTAAATTCTTGCCTAGGAAAACATTTATAGACTTTCAATAATATTCTAGAATTCTCGTCTTCGGTTCTGCAGAACAGTGTCACTTCTAAAGTGTTAATCCTAAAACTTACATTCTTCTAACGAACGGCACAAAGACGGCATTTGGATGAATGGTGAAAAAATGTGTCTTTGCATTGCAGCACTGAATAAAAGAGGATTGGCACACATAGCATGTATACCTGGAATTGATGAATATATTAGAGCAGTTAGAAGAAAGCTTACGGTCTGATGCTGCTCAAATGAGTGAGTGCATGATCAGTGTAATTTTTAGAGATGTATTTGAGGCAAATTCGACATTTCTGGTGACATGGTTTCTTAGAATTTGCAAGTTCCGACTCCATATGTGTATCTTCCTGAAGCTCTACGTCTTCATCGTTGCGCTGATCAATATTTTCCTGTGAATGGACTTCGATTTTCAGCGGTGTCGCACTTTTCTTCCGCATTTACCCTACAAAATTGATAATTTTCAATTTTTTGTCAGTTTATTAGGAATGAAAAAACACAAAGGCAACACGACAAAACTTTGAATAAAAATTACTCAGATTCAAATTCAAAACAAAACATATCAAGTACACCGCGGACTAGTTTCTGTTCGGCCTTGCACCAGACCTAGGCCACATTCAAATTTTTCTCTAAAACTCTCTTATCTCCATCATAGGGAGACAGTATCGTTTACTCAAAGGGCAAAGGAACATTGATCGCGCAGTTTTGAACGTAGACACATTAACATTCGTTTATTTCAAAAAGTCAGTACCAATGTTCTTTCAAAAACCGAAAAAATATATCTCTTTCTCACCTTTTCCTGATCTCATCTATAGTTGTCTTAGTTGTATATTATCAGAGAATAAACTAGTATTGGAAACCACTGAGTCACCAAAGACAAATTGAAATCGATCATCATCAGTTTGAAATAAAAAAGTGGCAATGTTTGTTTATTGTGAAAATGTTTCGAATAATTGGGCATTATGAGCCTAACAACAAGTATTATTACAAAATGAGAACCAAAGTAACAAAGTAGCACAACAGCAGCAAAAAAGGGGAACAAGATTAAAATGTTTTCTAAAAATCAAAAAAAGCAAGTTAAACGGAGGAATATCTGCAATGCTGCCTCGACGGTTGTCATCGGGATACTCAACTCTTCTTCCATTTCTTTGAATTTTCGGCTTTCCTCCTCTACTAACGCCAACTCGTTTCCCACCAACTCCACCATTGAGAAAAGAATAATCGATCTGATAAGATTCAAGAACTCTGTGACATCCATCGAACCAGGTTGAGCTTCAGATTTTCGGACCACTGAACGATGAACGCGTTCCAAAATAGCTTTGAGGGCGCATGAAACATCAAAAAGTTCGATGAGCTCACTTTTTCCTTTGAGTTGCTCTATTTGCTTTTTTGCCTTTTCAAGCCACGTCTGAGAGTTACAACTGAATGCCATTTGAGCGATTAATTTGGCGAATTGGAGGGCATCGATCGTTTTGGACGGGGTTCGAGTTTCAGGAGTAAGATGAACGGCTTCAGAAACTGTCTCCATATTTCCATCTTGAAAAGCATAGACAGTCTGAAGTTCTGACGAGGCACCATGTTTTGGAGGTTTGATGGGATCACAATCTTGATTAGTAGTTATTTGTGCCAGCGTAGGCAGAACTGGAAACGTGGCCGTCACGATTTCAGGTGTTGCTAGAGCTTCAAAAAATGATGTCTCTGCACGTTCCGCTGAACGATTCTCTGTTTCACCGACATCCTCTTGCAGTTCTCCGTCTTCCTTGATACAAACTGCAGCCCTCTGGTGTTCTAATTGCTCCGACTCCTCATCGATGTCATTTTTCAAAACCGCGATTTGGTCGTCTACTCTCGGAACATGATCTGATTGCACTGGAACCTCCTCCAATATCATAGGTTCTTCCATCGATTCGTGGACAGCCATGTTTTCCTCTTCTGTTCTAGGAATCGAGGATTCAGTTGATTCGGTAACTGGATCTGGTGGACCGTGGTTATTTTCTATGTCGTCATGAATCGAGAACCTCTGAACCGTTAGAGGTGCCGTGGAATGAATTGCCTCGGTTCGCGAAGATGGTGGTCCCAGTAATAGTGTGATTGTGATTTCTTCCCAATGTTCTGTATTTTCCGTCTGATCCTTTCTTCTTACATCTTGAGACACAAACGACTGCTCCCTCTGAACTGACAGGTTTTGCTCCATTTCTGCTCCGTAATCATTGGCACATCCAAAAACAAGCGGGGAATTCACTTGACAGATCTTGTTGATTGCATCAGTGATTGCAGCATGAATAGTTTCGGATAATGTAGATGCGTTTTTCGCCGACGAAATTTGGTCTTCTGCTCTCGGAACCTCATTTGATTGCCCTTGAACTTCATCTATCATCATAGTTTCATCAACAGTTTCTTGAAGTGCTTCTCCTTCCTCTACTCCAGAAATTGAATTTGGTGAACCGTTGTCATATTCGAACCAATCATGTATCGGAAATTTTTGATCATTTTGAGATTTCGTCGAATGAATAGCTTCGGTATCTGAAGACAGTGGTTCAACATCGGATGCGAAGTCTTCCAAATTCATTGGTATAACTTCTTCTTCTTCTTCTTGCTTCTCTGAGAAGTTTCTATTCTCTGGAGATCTGTAAAAAATAAACTCTGACAAATTTGGATTTTCGTAAAACTTACGGAGCCGGGGCATTTACTTTTACGATGGTCTCGATTTCCTCGGAGATTCCATATGTTTCCATTGTTTCTGATGCCATCAGTGAATCAAAAGTTGTTACTGTTGCAATAGTCAAGACATCTGTAGTATCACATGCACTTCTCCGAACTAGAAGGTCCACTTTTTCTGCAGGTTCTGTTGGTTCCAGTGAATGTTTCTTTGTTTCATCAACATATCCTTGCAATGAGCTGTCTTCCTTCCCTGTTCTTTGTGCTGAAGATTCCATTGACTGGGCAACTTTCTTTGGTGAACCGTGGTCATTTGCTGTCTCGACATGAATTGGGTGCTTCTCGACCATTGGAGATGTCGTGGGATGGATATCTTCAGAAATCGAGGACGGGGTTTCAAGAAATGTCGTGAAATCATCAAAATGCTCGGCCGGTTTTGCAGTTCCTGTCGGCTGCGCACCATGCATAGACTGGTCCTGCTTCATTGCTGTTATGTTGTGGAATGGGGATCTGTAAATAAGCAACTGTAAACTGTGACGAAATGGGGGTTTTGTAGAACTTACGTTACGCAAGCACTGATTGCTTTGGTTTTATCTGAAACATCAGACGCTTGGCTAACTTCAGCTGAAGTGTCAGTGACTCTAGGTTGTGCCATTTCAAACGTGTCCATAGTCTCTGAAGTACTCTGCTGGTCTGAAAGCTCCAAAATTTTCACGTTTTTTGCTTTATTCGTTTCCAATGAATCACTTGACTGATCATTATTCATTATTAGGTTCTCCTCCATCACAGTTTGGTGAGAACGATCAAATTCAAAGACTTCGGAAGTATTCAATTTTTGGCGCTTCGTTGACGGTTTTTCACTCACTCGTGGCCTGTAAATGATAAACTGTAACAAGATTTGGTTTTTCGTAAAACTTACAATGTTGAGTCATGAGCTTTTTTGATCGTCTTATATTCATGCAACACTTCAAGTGTCTTAACAGTTCCAGATGATCGAAGAGCTTCTAAAATTGAGGTTTCTGCGAAGTCTTTGCAGGACGAAGCATCTGTAATCACGACATCTGTAGCCGAAGCATCTGTAGCCTCAGCATCTGTTGCCTCATAAACTGCCTTTCTTTTTCGATCTCTTTCTTGAAGACATATTTTGCGATAAGGAAAACATTTCTCAATCTTGAAACGAATCCGATTATCTTGATTTTTAGTTCTGCATGCATACCTGAAGCGTTGAACATAGTAAAAATCCTTATTCACGGAAAACTCACGATTGAATGCTTGGCAAATGAGTTAGTGCATGCTCAATGCATTGAGAAGAGCTCGCAACATCGATTAACTGAAAGCAAAGTTCGCATTTCTGATGACATGGTTGGTCAGTAGTGATTCGACTTTTTGAATTCGTTGCTGAGTCTTGTTTGGAAACATTTTCAGTGTCTTCTCCGTTCGATTCATTCTGTAGATCTCTGGCGTTTTGTTTTTGATCATTAATCCGAGGGAAACTTCTTTGCGGCAAATATAGTTTTCTGGTCATTGAATGAATTTTTTCTTGTTCTCTCTGGACTCTGAAAAAGTTGAGGATTTATTTCAAATCTACGAAAAACTGTCTACAACTGAGTGAGAAATGCGGGAGACCAGTTTTCTCCACTAGACTGTTCTCTAAGTTTGTTAGATGCCCAAATGATATTTTTTCCGTTTTTTTGTGGGAAATTGCGATTAGAATTTTATAGGGTGTTTCAACCATTTTTCGTACGAAACCTAAAAATACCTTTAATTTTCCCCTCAGTCTCCTTGTGATGGAATCCTAAAAGGTGATAGAAAGAGTAAAAAGTAAAGAAGAAAGTGAGGAGGGAAGAAGGGGTCACCTTCTCCCAGAACTTAACGAGAGATAGAATGTGTGCGTAATAGAGAGTAAGACTGGGGCGAACACACAAAAGAGTAAGAAGAATGAGGAGAGGACAGTTATGATAGGGGAGAAGAAGTACAGGCTTCTTCTTTCTCACCAAAGGGAGGAGGAAAAAGATAGAATGAAACACAGGAGAGGTTGCTTCTGAAGGAGTGTGGCCGAGGGCGTTGTGCTGTCTGCCCATGTCTCCAAAGGTAGTCGCATAGTATACAAAAGGAGGAGAAGATGAGAACAGTGCTCTCATCTTCCCGCGAGAGGAATCTAGGCGGAGAGACAGTAGGGGAATTGAAAGAGAGTGTTAGTTGTGCTAGTTGTGTGACTCAGAAGGTGTTCACCAGGCCTGGTCGGATTCGAAAAATCGAGTTCTCGTATTCTTCCGATTTTCCGGGTTTTCTTTTCGGAAAATTTTTCAGAAAAAAAGTCGGAAATTTTTATAAATCGTCAAATCTGGGCAAAAAATTAAAATTTTCCTTGAAAAAATCGGAACAAATTTCGAGAAGTTGATTTTCCGGAAAAATAATCAACTGTGAACTGTGACAAAATTGGGTGTTTATGGAACTTACGTTGAAGAACTGATCTCCCTGGTATTATCTGAATCTTGAGAAGCTTGGCGAACTTCAGAAGATGGTGGATCGTCTGAAGTGTCAGTAACTCTAGGTTGTGCCAATTCCAACGTGTCCATAGTCTCTAGAGTACTCTGGCAGACTGGCATCTCCATAATGTTCCCGTTGTTTGCCCGAATCGTTTTCAACAAATCTCTTGACTGATCACTATTCATTATCAGGTTCTCCTCCACTACAGCTTGGTGAGAACGTTCGAATTCGAAGCCTTCCGAAATGTCACGTTTTTGGCGCTTTGCTGACGGTTTTTCATTATCTTGTGGTCTGTAAATGATGAACTGTAACAAGCTAAGGTTTTTAAAATAAAAACATACAAAGTCGAGTCATGAGCTTTTTTGGTCGCCGTATATTCATGCAACACTTCAAGTGTCTTCACAGTTCCAAATGATGGCAGAGCTTCTAAAATTGATGTTTCTGCGAAGTGTTCGCAGGACGAAGCATCTGTGTCCACAACATCTGTAGCCGAAGCATCTGTAGCCGCAGCATCTGCCTTTCTCTTTCTATCTCTTTCTTGAAGACATATTTTGCGATAAGGAAAACATGTCTCGATCGCTAAAAAAATCCGATCATCTTGATTTTTAGTTCTGCATGCATACCTGAAACGATGAACATAGAGAAAATCCTTATTCACGGAAAACTCACGACGGAATGCATTGCAAGTGAGTTAGTGCATGCTCAAAACATTGAGAAAAGCTAGCAACATCGATTAACTGAAAGCAAAGTTCGCATTTCTGATGACATGGTTGGTCACTAGTGACTCGACTTTTTGAGTTCGTTGCTGAGTCTTGTTTTGAAAAACTTTCAGTGTCTTCTCCGTTTGATTTTTCAATGTCATTCTGTAGATCTTTGGCGTTTTGTTTTTGAACATTAGTCCTAGTTCGAGAGAAACTGCTTTGCGGAAAATATGGTTTTCTGGTCATTGAATGAATTTTGTCTTGCTCGCTCTGGTTTCTGTAAATGTTGAGTATATTTTACAAGAGACTTATTATGGAAATGAAGAGCGATTCCATGAGAAACTTGAGCGAATTCAGACTGCATCACTGCATCTATTGCTCAAGTTTCTCATGGAATGCCTCTTAAAACTCACATTGTTTTTTTCCCTTGAAGATTTAATCCATTTTCGCACCGCTCACATCGATACCTGAAGCATTATACTATGCATATTAAAGGTTTCTGTGTTTCCTTGTTTCATAGAAGTTGTTTCAAGGCTGTCGTACAAAAATTACAAAAGCTTTCTCATTTTTCCAGACACTGAGGATTTTTGAGTAGCAGCCTAAAAACCGTGAAAATGCTGCAGCGTTTGAAGTCCGTCTTTTAAAAGTTACAGCCTCAAAACTTCACATAAAAACTGAGATACACTTACCATGAGCAAGTGACATTGAACATTTCGAAACAAGTAATGCACTTCCTAAGACTGCATATTTTCTCACTGGCGGCCGGTGTTGCTATTGTCATATAGGACTTTTGAGCTTGTCGGTTCAACGTCTCTGCGTAATCGAGTGTGCTCTCAACTTTTCTTTTTTGAACAGACGATATCGGTGGACAAAACTTGGGTTGATTGAGATCATCTCTGAAAATGATCCCATTGAATTCTTGGTAAAAAAACGTTGAAAGCGTACTTACATAGACAAGAGCATTTGATCAGTTTCTGACGAATTGTGAAATGCATCAGAATTTTTTCTTGTTTTTTCAACTCTCTCAATCGTGTCTCTCGAGTTCTCCCTGCCGTTATGTGCACTTTTTTCAGCTTCGGACAACTCAAATCTGCATCTACCATCTGGTGTCGTCTTTAGGCACTTTTGAGCTAGTTGACTCAATTTCTCGTCGTTATAAAGGGTGAGTGTGTTTTCGATTTCGATTTTTCTATTCCGAATTTGCGCCGTCCTTGAAGTTGATGATTTTCCGTAACCTTCTGAAAATTGTATCCCCGAATTCGAAGACCGAAACGTGGCCATTTGTTTTCGGAGTTGTCTGAAAATGAACGAATAGGAAATAATGGTCACGAAAGGAAATAATGGTTAAAAAATATCTTTTGTCGGCACCACTAATACTGCAAAATTTTTGATAATGTTTTAACTACCAAAAATAAAACAAAACTATTGAAACTTTTAGATAAATTAGACAAATATTATGAGCTACATTAATTTACAAAAATATTTAAGAGATACACAGGGACTAGTTTTTGCGTGGCCGTCCCTGGTGTAGTTGTCTCGGACAAGAAGAAGAGGCAAGTGTTTGGGAGAGAGTGACTGACGCAGGGAAAGACCTTTCGTCACTGCTGTGCAGTCATTGTGGCTCCCAGAAATTCCGAAATTTATGTTTTCGCAACCAAGAGACTCGTGACATTTGGAAAATTTTGAAAAATTCGATAATAAATTAATCAACATGTGGCGAACCTTTGGAGTTGCGAATTTGTCAGTTTTGAAAATTCGGAGAGCCGTTAATGCAAAATATTGGTTTTCTTATAGAATATGGCTCTTGTTATTTATTTATTCACTTTTAGGAAAATTGCTAAAAAATAAAAAGTCTTTTCAACTTGAACACAAACATTATGTACATGAGATGAACAAGTGAAAATTGAACAATCTGGAAAAGTTCAGCTTGATGGAAAGATATTGAAGATAATCTGATAGATAGAAGGAAGGTTGTAAATTTGCATTGAAAAGTGAAAGTTGAACATTGAATATCATGAATGAGGTATGAACATAGTAACGGACGGTAACATGAATCAACCAATAACCAGAGAAATTGTTATCTAAAAATCGAAAGACAAAGTTAAGCGAAGAAACGTCTGCAATGCTGCCTCGACGGTTTTCATAGGGATACTCCACTCTTCCTCCATTTGTTTGAACTTTTTCTCTTCCTCTTCCACCAACGCTACCTCCTTCTTCATAAACTCCTCCTGTTGTGCCGGCCGGCCTATTGGCCGTCGCCACAAGCTTTTCGAATTCTAGATGAATCTACTATATCCGCCTTCAGCGAATATGTCATCTAGATTCGTACTATTTATTCCCTTTTTTCCATTTATTCCATCTTTCCCAATTGCATCATTATCGAAAACCCGATTTGAATTCCCTCCGAAATGAGCGCATCGCAAGCGCGCCCCAGCGACACTGCCGGGTCTCGCCGCGACAGCAGCGAAATCGAGGTTTTCTCGGCCTAAATTTGGCCGCCCACAAGCAGTCTAGTCGTTTTCCTCACGACGATCGGTCGTATGTTGTAGTTTTCACGAATTTCTTCAATTTTACGTCATTTTCCGAGGCAACGTCCCGGAAAATACCGATTTCAATAGACTTTTGGCCTAAATAGAGCTATTCGGTGTAGATAATCTGCTTTATCTGTGATTTTAGAGTAATTTATCCGCTGGAAACTCCGCTCCGTTTACCTCCGCTAAATTTCTTACATTTATCCGCTAATTACTTGTGTATAATCTCAAAATAGCGAATAAATGGGTCACTGATATCAATTGTGTTAATCGTTGCATGCTTATCCGCTTATCCGCTAATTCCGTTACTTTCCGTCTTCTCTTTACAATCTCGTTCGTATTACACACACACTCGGTAGTTTTCCCTTATGAGAGCGCTCATAAGAAGGTGTGGGATAGAGATACCGACAATCTCAATGACCCCCTCAACATGGTGCATCGACCAGTTCTAAACCGGTGAAAATATCCGCGTTTGGGACCGGTCGAACCCTGTCGGACCGTTTGTGTGTGTTTTTCGCTCGAAAAAATTGTTTAGAGAAAAAATTTTGGTGAAAGCAGCGGTTTTGGCGTGCGGAAAGCTTGTCACGAGTCAGTGTACCTAAAAAATTTAAAAAATTTAATTAAATTTAGTGCTAAATCGGTTAGATATGCTCTGCCGAGGAAGCAGCCTGGAAATTGGGTACGCCCCGATCCGTGGCGCCAAAATTATAAAATATCCGCTCTTTCGTGCTGAAATGGTTAGATACGCTCTGCCATGGAAGCAGCCTAGATGAACAGGTACGCCCTGTTCCGTGGCGCAAAATTTCTCTAAAAATCCGCTCATCAGACATGCACTGGTGTTGGGGATGGGGAAAATCCCTGAAAGACCAGCGAAACCCCGGGAATGCCCCACGAGGACACCCCGGGAACGCAGGCTACCTCCCACGCTCGTGGCGAATTTACGTAATTCGCCTAGATAGCTAACGGAGGTATTTTCCATCCGCTTCGTGGTAGAAATTTGAGTTCACCCCTCTTTTTCTTCGGAAATCGAGGGGCAACAGTGTAAAATCGCTGGAATTCGAATTTCCCGCGCGGGAAAAGTTTCTCGGGCATAATTGCGGCCTTTGACGAAATAGCAAAATTGCACTTTTCCCGGCGAAGCCATCGCCAATTTTTCAAAAAGACCAGCGAAAACCCCGGGAATACCCATGAGGACACCCCGGGAACGCTGGCTACCCCCCACGCTCGTGGCGAATTTATGAAATTTGCCTAGATAGCCGCCGGAGGTATTTTCTACCCGATTCGTGGTGAAATTTATCGATTTCACCCTTCCTTTTCTTCGGAAATCGAAGGGCAACAGCGAAAATCGCTGGAATTCGATTTATTTTTGCGCGGAAACTACGGTACACAATTGCGGACTCGGTGAACCTCACAGGCGCCGGCCTAAAATCCAATTTTGGGTTATCCGCTATGTTGCTCATGCTTAGTTTCTGACGCAATTTTCGCCAAATTTTTCTTGAATTTTGTTATAAAATGCATCGAAATCGATAATTATGACATTTATTCAGGGAAAATCCGCGAATCACCACCATCACCAACGACAAAACCGAAAAATCATCGGAAATGAGTAACCCAGCACGTCGAACGTCGGAAATCCACCGGAAACGTTGTCGAAATCCGCTGAAGGTGCCATATCCGCTCTGAGGTTTGTTTTGGAGAATTTTGGGTAGAAAAATTCCAGAAAAATTGGAAAAAAATCAGGGAAATTCTCCATGAAATCAGTGAGAAATTTACGGCGAGCGTTTTCAAGTAAAAAATGCTAAAATTTTGACGAATTTTGTGCCAGAAAATTTCGTAAAATCACGAAATCATGCGGAAAACTCTGAAAGCTTCCTAATTTTTGTCAAAAATCAACCGAAAAATAGTGGAACTCCACAATTTCGGAAAAATCGAATTTTCGAGCAAAAAAGTGCTGGGAAATCTGTAAATTCTCTGTCTGAAAAGGCGAATTTTGTGTTTTCTAGCCTCCGAGGCCTATGAAGACGTCAATTTTCTCCCCAGTAGGCCGGAGGATCATCGGAACCCCGGGAACGCCCTTTGCAGACGAAATTTTGGTCGTAAACATGCTCTATTGAGAAGGTTTTACACGCGGCGCGGTCGCGTCGCGTGCGTCAAAATTTTCGAAAATTAATTGAAAATTAAGTAATTTTCGTTGATTTTGGCCTAAAATCATTCCTTTTAGAAGCTTTTCGACACGATTTTTCGCTCAAATTCCGTTCAATCACTAGTAAAAATAGCTCAAAAATTCGAATTATTGATTTTTTTCGTGAAAATAGACAAAAATCGTTCATTTCACTAATTTGTGTTAAATTTCAGCGCAAAGCGATGGAAACACGCACGCCGAACATCGACACCCGCTCGAAACGTCCTAAAAACTCATCCGCTAAGGAAGACTACATCCGCTCATCAAGAATTGAGCTTGGAAACACGTCATCCGCTTGCATGGAGAGTCGTATGTAATAAGAGAAGTCGATGTGAGGTAAAAATTAGTTGAAACGAAGCGATGTCTAAAATTCTGTACTTTCAGCCGCTCTAAAGCCAAGGAAGGAGTACTGTCATAAGATGACAAAGAAGGGGGACCGACCCCACTTCACCGCTCTACTAGCCAAGGCCAGCAGCAAAGCATGAGCAATAAAGCTGAAGGTATAGAATAATTCACGTTGACAAAAAATTAATGAATGCTTAATTCAGAGCACGAAGAGTCGTCGTTGACCACTATCCGCTTCGAATCAGCCAGTATCCGCTACAGCCACACCAGCTCAACGGAAGGCCAGTGAACAAGCAGAAGGAAGGATCTTCGAAGACGAACGTGAAATCCGCTCCTCACACATACGTGAGTAATAAGGCACTCTGGCTAGCAACCAATAAAGGGTTTTCAGAACACAAACACCGCTCATTCTGTGACACGTTCACCATCCGCTACTCGACCGAATGCTCACTTGAGAGCAGGCGATAAGCCACGATGAAGAAGAGCAAGGTGAGAGTGAAGACTAAAAGACTTCGGAAAACGATAGTTTCGCTTCAGACCGACATAAGAAAAGAGAAGGTCGTTCAGCAGAAGGCAGAACCACGCTACAACACAGTAGAAGGTCAACGTCATCCGCTGTCAACACTACACACCTTTGATCTATGATCCTCGGACACGAACGTCACTACTCTATCCGCTGACTATACAGTCTCACTACACCGATCGTTCCGATTTCCCCTGTTACACTACCCGCTCACATATACATCCGCTTTCAAGTAAATATTGCTTACTAAAGTCCATATGTAAACCCATCCTCTTTACTCCTTACCGAGTTCTTGACTCTGATATACTTATATGTCTCAGATACTCTTGTGGATGTTGGACTGGATAGGGTGTTGGTAGAAGTAGGTGCTAGCCTAAAAATTCGTCAGAAAAAGGCATAAAACCAAAAAATTTTTGTGCTAAACTGGTATGGTACGCCCAGCCAGCCAAAGCAGCCTAGAGAATGGGTATTTCCCATTCCGTGGCATTAAAATTTAAAATCCGCTGAACTGGCATGGTACGCCCAGCCAGGAAAGCAGTCTGGAGAATGGGTACGCCCCATTCCGACGACACACTAATCCGCTCAAGTGGTAAGACACGCTCTGCCACCGAAGCAAGTCTCGGTCGGGTACCTCCCTTCCTCGAACACCATCCGCTGGTATGGTCAGACAAGTCCTGTCCTCGAAGTGGTTGGAAGAAGTTCGAGAAGGTAGTGGTCCCGTCCGTAGAAGACTCAAGTGGTAAGGTACGTCCTACCAGAGTCGAAAAAGTTGACTGAAGAGCCACGATGCTCCGGTCAACGCAGTGTCCAAGAGAATGAGCTCGAAACACATCCGCTCGCTTTTGGCAACGTAGTGTTGCCTGGATGTGAAAAATGAGAGTGAAACTCCGGATGACACTGCAAAGCACTAAGACTACCCTCGGATAGGCTAGTAACGCATTACTCAGAGTGCGTGAAAGTCAGGGATGTCTAGTTGGATAAGACCTTCAAGGATTGTGAAGCAGTAGAAATACTGTTGTAGATCAACCTTGCGATCCAACGAACATAACAGTGGTTAAAAAGGGAACCTTCCTTGACCAGGCGGCAAACATACTTGCTGTTGTTATGTCAACTCAAAGTGCTGTAACGGTGACGTTAAAGCGCGCCAACGGCTCATCAGCCAAGTAGTTGTCCAGGACAACTGATGTATCAAAAGCGAGTCGCCAACTCGTGATTGACTCATGAAGCATCATCCGCTCAGAGTATCACTGGCTACGTTCTCCTGCCTAGCAAGAGAATGCAAACCCAAAGTTCGGTTATGCCAGACCATTGTCTACTGATCATAGACTTTGGGATATGATGAGAGGAATGATGTGGAGTGGATGCAACACTTGCGCAACCAGAATTCGGTAGGCAAACCGAAGTCCGGGACTAGCCCAGTAAAGTGTGTGCATTAGTCGAGACGATAACGGCAGCTGATACAGTCTGAAAGCGTGCTCGAGCTCGAGTCACAATATAACATCGACAGCAATACTTTGAAGCGACATTGACAAGTATCAATAATCCGCTAGTATTAAGTTGATATGTTTTTGAGAGAGAGCACGGGAAGTAGACCTCTGGGTCGGTTGAAGGTCAAAGACCCGACGACCCAGTAACACGCTTCAGCCGGCTAAAAAGCCTTAAAAACGTTGAAAAGAAGTAGTCAGTTCGAAAATTCTGAATGCCATCTTCTACCACCAAAGCCCTTACGTTCGAGAGCAAAATCGGTCAAGCATCAGGAAATTAAGTAAAACTTTATTCCAGAATGCAAGATGGACAAAGTCCTAAAACCGATACAGAGAGTTGTGTCATCTCGGTCGAATACATCCGCTCCCAATCCAACTCGTCTACAAGTGGCCCTTCTTCATGAAAGAAGACGTTCACAAGATGAGAGGAATTGTGAAGATGTTTGACGTTCTAAGTTGAAGGGAAGATCCACAGGACCCCTCATCGGCACTTAACCGAGACCAACATCCGCTGTACACTCCGAACGTTCCATTATCCGCTTACCTTCATTCAATTGATGAGTTACGGAATGGAGACTCAATCGAGAGAGCTACCAAACGGTAAGTTAAATCTCAGCGACTTCTGAAACGTCATACACATGACTTCAGATGGTACTTCAACTTCATCCGCTGTTGAGAAGACGAGACGTGGGAAGCCATGAATCAGGCTATCATCCGCTAAAAGTCCTCATCAGCCCGAAGAACCACACAGTCCTTTGATGAACACTGCCAACTGGATCCGCTCTCCATTTGAGATCAAGAACGGCTTCAACAGTCAGTCGGTGAGAAATCCCACACGAAAGCACTATCTAATAAACCACGAGTTTCAGATCACTGCTAATCACCGTGCGGAAATCTCAAGAAGGCAAAAGAGGAAGGATACCCTAGCACAAGCCAAGACGTATACCACTCAAGCCAAGACCAACCGACTCAGGTAAATAATACACTATGAGCAAACCAATAGCGAAAAAATGTCTTTCAGGACTACGTTCCAACGACATCCGCTTCATTGAACCAACCACCCGCTCAGACATGGAAACTCCAGTCGTGGAAGGAGACAAATAAGTCGAACTAATAATAACTTTTACCCGCTTAATTGTTGTTGTTTATCCGCTTGTTTGTCATCCGCTATTCAGTCTTAGACTGTGGTTCAATGAATAAATTTGGTTCATATTTAAAACGTGTATTGCCTGTTGACTGTCCTTAAAGAAAGGTCGAATAAAGACAAAGATGCAATCAGAATAATAAAGTCATAACTAAAAAGACTACTGAAATTCAACGGGCTTATACAGCCACCTCTCTGCAAAGACAGACTCACTTAACAACATTGATACTCCTGAGTCAGAAAGTCCCCCAGAGTTCGAACTCTCACCGAGAGACTGTCTGCCCAATTGCGGGAGTGCACAGACAAGAAAGGCAGATCGGGAGTGGTCATGAACTGTCATGACCTAGAACCCGCATGAGAGCCAGAACGTGAGGGACCTGGAACAGATGAACTCAGATGTCATCTGCCGTAGTCGGGGAGAGACAGTTGCGAGAAGGGACTGCCTCGAGCAACTAAGTGCACCGCTCTTAGGTTATATACCTACACGGAATCCCTACGTGCTCTCGACTACGGGGATCCCCCGAAATACCAGACCCACGATACTCGATTATCAGAACAAGAACACTGCTCTCAAGCAAAGTTCCCACTGTCAATATCTGAGATATCAAGTCTAGCGTTGCCACAAAGGCAGTAGTGAACAACACTAGCAAAAAGTTATATGATACCGTGTATCATCCAGCCCAGGTACTCAGCAGACGTATGGTATTGGAAGTTATCCGCTCCAATAGTGCAAAGCCATTACTGACGCAGAGCCAGGCACCCGCTGAAACTTGACCCCATGCGGACCGCACATCCGCTCAAAGGCAAGTGGAAGCAAAAATGTTCCATAGCGGACACTACGAGACCAAACCCTATCCAGTCTGAATACATGAGAGTATCGTATCCACGTGGCGATCCTCAGTATTCTCTACTTCAACCGTTCCTTGTTGCAGTTACTGGTAGTTTTGTTGTCAATTGACAAGTGCCCTCTCGTTCAAGATGTCTGCTTCGAATGGCCATTCTAGCCGTTCACCCTCTGTGAATGATGGCGAGACGCGTGACCTTAGTCACACTCTCAGCCACAATGATGGCAACGGGAATCTTGGCCACGGCCGAGTTCCTGTTCAGAGTCAAAGTCCAAATCGTATCATCCGCTCTTCCCTTGGATTATCGGTGGTCGGTCCGACGAAGACTCTGATCCGCAAAACAGCGGCGGATGCCCAAACACTCCTCAAAATCAACGAGGCAGCTGTTGAGTACTACCTCGGAAACCCCGATGAGTACACCAAGGAAAATTTCGAGGAGTCCGACAAACATCTGTCGAATATCCAAGAGACACTTCATAAGCTCACGAGCATTGAAGGACTCATCGACCGAACCTTGGAGATCCCGGAGATGAAAGCATCACCGAAATGGGATCAATACCGTCAGGAGTTTGACGCGTACTACAAGGTGTTCCAGATCAACGAGTGCATTGCACAGTTAGGATCCGCTATGGTCACCTTGGAAGACGTGTTGTCTCCTCATGGATTTAAAAAGACCCGCTTTATCCCTAAGAACCTAGTTCTCCCAGTCTTCGAACCAGCCTCTGAGCAAGGTGAAGAGAAGGAAGGGCAGGAGCCAACATCCGCTCCGACACAACATCCGCTTCCACCTCAAGAAGGGGAAATGGTAACCGTGGACCCTCAAATCTCTCCGCCGAGCATCCAAGTCTCCAACCGTTCTATGCAATGGGACATGGGAGATCTGGATTCGAACATTGCTACAAAGATTAGCGAGTTCAACAGACAACTGGTCCAGGAGAACAAAAGGCTTTCGGAAAGGTTGGCAGCTAAAGAGAAAGCTCATGAAAAGGCTCTCGCTGAACAAGCTGCTGAAATGAGTGCAAACGTTGTGCATGCAAACTCCTTAGGCCAAGAGCTTATGAGAGTGCGCATGGAGTGCGCCAAGCAATCGGCGATTGAGGAAGAGGCTTACATGTCTTCGCATGTTTCAGTAAAATCTGAAGCGCTCCCAGGAGCAACGCCTCAATCGATCTCGACATCCGCTTCCGCTAACCGCAAACGTAACCCGCTCGGAGTAGGATTTCAGACAGCATCAGCTCCACAGCCAACATCCGCTACTCTTGACCAAAAGGTCGATCCAAATTCGATCACTCTCTCTCGTATCCTCACCACCATGGAGTTCCTCTCGGATGCTCAAGCAAAAGCTGAAGCCGATGCCAGAGCCAGAGAGGACCACATTCTGGAAAATGTTAACCGTCAATCGGAACACTTGGTGAGAGAAGTGACGTCTTGGGTCGAATCCAAACTCGCGAACTCAACTCCTAAGAGTCAGAACCCGCTCAAAGACCAATCCGCTAAGGATAACGAGAGCAACAAATCTGAATCGGAGTATGGAAAGTATGAGAACTATGACGGCGAACTAGAAACATCTAGTGACGAAGAAGGTGGCAGCTCTTGTCACTCCACTGTCCCGCTCAAGTCTCAGAAATCCAAAAAGATTCAGATCCCATCCGCTACGTATGGAAAGTTGAAACTTGACACTGTCTTGAAACTTCTTCCCAAATACGACGGATCTGACGACTGGGAGGAGTTCCGAGATAAATTTGTCCATGATATCATGTGCAGAGATGAGTTGAGTCCCAATCAGAAGTACAGCATCCTGAAAGACCACTTGGTTGGAAAGGCTAAAAGCTGCTTCGTTACATCTAAGGACTACATGAGAGCTATCCAGATGACATTCCAGTCTCTTGAGACTGTATACGGCCCAGCGAACACGAAGAACAAGCTTCTTCAAAAGTTCAATAAGCTGAAGGTTGACCATGTGAACCCAGACCAGATGCGTTTGGATATGGCCAAAATCAGTGGTGTCCGTATGCAGCTCCAAGAAAAGGGCATTCCAGCCGATGATGACAGAATCACCAAAGGTCTAGCCAGCAAGCTTCCGCATCATTTGCGTAAAGGAGCCATCAAGATGCTTCATGCTAATGGTGACAAGACTACGGTTGACGACATTATCAGCAGAGCCCGACGGGATATCGGATTGTACGAGCTGGAGCAAGAGATCGATGAGCTTGTGGTTCAACCACCTGCAAACGAGCTCAACTCCTTCGCTACAATCAATCTCATGCAGACTCACAAAAACTCATCCGCTGGAAAACAGAGCAGTAACTCGAAAAGAGCACCCGCTACTTACGATCCGTCGAAAGTCAGAGCGACGTACGTTGACCCACACACGAAAAAACAGCTCCCAGGCTACTACGCCCGTGGAGAAGGAGTCATTCTCAAAGTTATTGATCGAACATTCCCATTCGACAATGAAGAGAAAGGATTACGTTGCCAGTCATGCGACGGTCCACATAGTGCTCTCCGCTGTCCAGACGATGCCGAAACATTCAGAAGCAAGTGCGAAAAGAAACGCCTTTGCCCAATCTGTCTGTCCAAACGGCACTCGATCAAAGACTGCAAGTCAACGTACAAATGCGTGTACTGCTCCGGTATGCATCACTCAGGTGGTTGCCCTGAGAAGGCTCATTACCGCGACGTCAAAAACTATCCGGATAACGCGCCAGAGAGACAAACTCTTTTTCGCGAAAACAAGTTCAGAAACCGCTCCAAGTAATCACAACGGCATGTTGGCCGACGTAAAGTCAAATGTAGACTGGCCAACTACAAGATCCGCTATTACAGATGAGCTCAACTCTGATAACTTGTTAAATCCGCTTAGTCCGCTCGTTGAGGTAAATGCCCCAAGGCATAACCGCTCTGATGAACCGCTATCCGCTAGCAATACCCGCTCTGTTAATCCAGCTGAAACCGGCACATCCACTATCATGGAAGCAAAAAATATAAATATTCCAATATGCGAGATCGGAACCGAAAGAAAACTGTCGATCAAACAGTATACCAAATACGTGTCTCGAGCAGCTCCACCTCACCAGGTGTCAATGGCCAAAGATCGCGAATCCGCTGACAGCAATTTATCCTTTGTCCTCCTAACCACGGCTAACGGTACACGTCTGCTAGGTCTGGTAGATTCAGGAGCGTCATTAACTCTCATTCGTGAATCTAAAGCCTCAGAGCTAAAGCTGAAAGTCCTAAGACAAACGAAACTGACGATCGTAGGTTTCGGTTCCATGGTCCGCTCAAAATCAAATATTTATGAATTACCACTGGCTTCTCAAGGTGAATCCGCTCTGACCTTTATGGCTACGGGTTCTCCAGCCATTCCATATACCCGCTACCACGCTCCATCATGGTCTGATACAGACTTGAAGGATTTGCAAGATAATGGTATTGACATGTCTCAAGTGCCGTCATCCGCTGAATTCGATTGGGAGAAGATCGACATGATCGTGGGGAATGACTTCATTTCCTGGGCAAATGCTCAACCTTCTACCCAACGATATATCCTGAAATCAGGACGAACAGTGGAGAAGACTCCGATAGGTATAATTGTCCACCCTGAACCACCGAGGCAATTTATACTATCTAACTATCCGCTTGAAGCAGTACAGCATGTCAACCACGCAAATATCCTTCTTGACTATCAAGAACCGGAGAGCGAGTTCAACAGATTGAATCTCAACATTGAACAGTTGTGGAGAACCGAGAACATCGGAATGGAAGACATTCCGACCTCGGACGACGGAAAAAGATCCGCTCACGAACTGCTGGAAGAGTTCAACAGAACCGCCCGGTACGATGCTGACGGAAATCTTGAAGTCGCTCTGCCGTTCAACGGTAAAGAGATCAATCTGAAGGACAATAAAGGTGTAGCTATGAAAAGGCTGCAGAGTTTAGATAAAACTCTGAAACCTAGAGAAGACCAGATGAAAATCTATAACCAAATTTTTGTTGATCATCTATCCGCTAATTACATCGAAAAAGTAACCGATGAGATGCTAGCTGAGCCCTACCCACAATACATCATTCCACACCATGCTGTGTTGAAGGAGGAATCTGAGACCACCAAGGTTCGAATCGTATTTGATGCGTCGTCCCATGATGCCAGATCTCCCTCCCTGAATGATTGCCTGCACGCAGGAACAAACATGATCAATCGGATCTTTGGAATTCTCTCGAGAACCCGCTTTTATCGATATCTCATTGTAGCAGATATCGAGAAAGCGTTCCACCAAGTGAGACTCCAAAAAGAATTCCGTAATTGTACCATGTTCATGTGGTTAAAGGACATCACTAAACCCGCTACCCCGGACAACATCCAGTTGTATCGGTTTACGCGCATCCCATTCGGTGTATCAGCAAGTCCATTCCTGTTGGCCGCGTACATCGTTCACTATTTGGATCACTATCCTCATACATTGAACGAAGCCATCAAGGAAAATATCTACGTTGACAATTGTTTGTTTTATACAAACAATCGCGACGAGATTCCCGAAATCATCAAGAACGCTAGAGAAGTATTCACCAATATGGGAATGAATCTACGCGAATTCACTATCAATGATAGGGATATAATGGACTCAATACCACCCGCTATCCGCTCAAGTAAGACAGCCATCAAGCTGCTAGGATATACCTGGGATTCGGTAGCTGATACCTTTTCGGTGAAACTAGCGAAGATAGACATTGATCACCCAACAAAGAGACAGGTTGCCTCAAAATTCGCTGAAACTTACGATCCGCTAGGACTAATAACTCCAGCGCAAGTAGGTAGTAAACGAATTGTTCAACAATGCTGGAAAGTTGATCTTGCCTGGAACAAAAAGATACCCGCTGAAGCTCTGAAGAACTGGAAAACCTGGAAATCTGGATTCTCAGATAAACAGATCACAGTACAGAGACAAGTCACAACAGATTATGACTACTCTGAATTCCATCTTCTGATGTTCTCAGACGCTTCACAGGATCTATACGGAACGGCAGCATATGCATGCTTCGTTTACCCAGACAAACCTCCAGTAATCCGCTTGATCACCAGCAAGAACAAAATTCGACCTGTGAAAAACTCAGAGAATTGGACGATCCCTAAAATGGAGTTGGCAGGTCTCACTTGCTCATCCAATCTAGCATCCGCTTTAGTTGATGTTCTCAAATTCAATATCCGCTCTATCCATCTGTTTAGTGACAGCTCAGTAGCACTGTTCTGGACTCTTGGCAATGTGATGACCCGAGTATGGGTGAATAATCGACGCCTATGCATGCAAGCTAACAAAGCTGAAATGCTAAGTTGTGGCATCGAGACAACGTTCCATCACTGCCCTACTAAAGAGAACCCAGCTGATCTTCTTACGAGAGGACTGAGTACGTCTAAACTGAAGGAGAGCAAGTTTTGGTTTGAAGGACCCAACTTTGTAACAAAAAAGCCGGAAGATTGGCCATGCATGATTGAGGGTACAGTAACTTGTCCTGCGGAACTTCGTGAACAAGCTTACGCCGAGATCATTGATCCGGAAAAGAAAAAGTCGAAAGCTAAGAAAGCTAAGAAGTCCAAAGGCCAAGCTACTCCTGATCCATCCGCTACAGTAATGACTACGGTCATAGCGACTCCAAAATCGGTCATTCCCTATGAGGCAACCAACTCTCTTCCAAAATTATGTCGTATCATGCGGTTAGTTCTGCGAGCATTTACGTCTAAATGGAAGAATAGAGCCAACAACTCTAAGCTGATGAACACATTCTTATCGTCAGACTCTCGGATCCACCAGGAACGAGTAGCAAGACAGTGGATCATTCGTGAACACTACAGTGATTCAGAAGCTAGAGGGTTCATTCCCTTTAAAGACAATTTGCCAAAAACAACTGACAGCGATGGGCTAATGAGAGTCAGAAGATCAATCCGCTCACCAGTTCTTCCACAGGAAGCAGAGCGACCGATCCTGATCCATAACCAACATCCGCTTGCCGCTCTCATAACAAGAGAGACTCACATCCAAAACGGTCACTTACCGGAATCGTACACAAGAGCAGTTCTTCGAACCAAATACTGGATTCCTAAGGATGCATCAGTGGTTCAGAAGACAGTGTCACAGTGTGTCACGTGCAAACGAGTTAACGGTTATCCATACAGTTATCCGTACGCCGAGACTTTACCCGCTGTTAGAACAACCCCATCGAAACCGTTCGCCCACGTTGGCCTCGATTACATGGGGCCGCTCGAGTACCAAAAGGATGATGGCAAACAGATTGGTAAAGCCTATATCCTGATTTACACTTGTCTTACCACCAGAGGTGCAGTATTGAAGGTGATTCCGGACGCCACGGCTCAAAGTTATGTCATGACATTGAAAATGATATTTAACGAAGTCGGAGTGCCGTCTAGTATCTACTCTGACAATGCTGAAACTTTCACCCTTGGAGGCAAAGTGATAAATCAAGATATTATCCGCTCTGAGTCAAGTAATTCGTTGACTTCGTACCTAGCCTCCGAAGGCATCACTATGAAAACTATCACTCCGATGGCTCCGTGGCAGGGAGGCATCTATGAGAGGGTAGTTGGATTGGTGAAGCGACAACTCCAGAAAGTTGCGGGTGCGAAGCTCTACGACTACTTCTCATTGCAATACATCGTGTCAGGATGTCAGAGTATGGTAAACAACCGACCACTCATAGCACACTCACGTAGCCCTGGTGATATGATCGCCTTGCGTCCTATTGATTTTCAGTATCCAGGAGTCTTGACAGACATTCCAGTGGAGTCCAACGGACCCTTCCCTACAAGTAGTACGGAAGCCAGTCTACGGGCACATTTGGAGAGTTTGGATAAGGCGCTGGAGAAACTGTGGTCAATATGGTCCATTGGATATCTTACATTGTTAAGAGACGCAATGCATCAACACAAGAGATGCTCAACGTTACTACCCGCTGTAGGAGATGTGGTTACGGTTGTGACCAAACTAGTCAAGAAACATAAATGGCCACTAGCAATCATTGTGCAAGTAATCGAGTCTAAAAGAGATGGAGAAATCCGCTCAGCAGTGATCCGCTGTAAGGGCAAGCTTTATGTCCGAGCCGTCTGTCAACTTGTGCCTCTTGAAATTAATGCACTGAACCGCCGAGGGAGGCAAACAAGGACAGAATCCGCTCAGGCGAAGATAGGCGAGCCAAACTTACCGTCACCCGCTATTCTCGATGAAAACATCCGCTATTCGCCCGAATTGTTTCCCGCTAGTACTCTGCCAAACATCGCAGAACTATCAAATAAATCCGCTATAAATATTCCATTAAGCGAAACCGCTAAAAATTTAACACCAATTGGAGAAAGTGGAAATTTGGAAAATGACATAGAGCTTGAAGATCCGGTAGAGCTGTGTGACCATACCGGACCACGCTTATATCAAGATCCAAGCACGGGTGAAGAGGATCCGGTAGAGCTGTGTGACCATACCGGACCAGGTCCATATCAAGTGAAGGATCCGGTAGAGCTGTGTGACCATACCGGACCCAGTTCATATCGAGATCCAAACTTGGTAGTACCTGAGATGATTACAAATCATGATGCTTTACGATTTCAAGGTCGTTCCAGAGATTACCTTCCTCGGAAATCCAAGAGACCTGATATCAATTATGCATTATCCGCTCAAGTCCTCAGATCTCTGTCACATCCCTCGCCCCGGGAATGTTGTGCCGGCCGGCCTATTGGCCGTCGCCACAAGCTTTTCGAATTCTAGATGAATCTACTATATCCGCCTTCAGCGAATATGTCATCTAGATTCGTACTATTTATTCCCTTTTTTCCATTTATTCCATCTTTCCCAATTGCATCATTATCGAAAACCCGATTTGAATTCCCTCCGAAATGAGCGCATCGCAAGCGCGCCCCAGCGACACTGCCGGGTCTCGCCGCGACAGCAGCGAAATCGAGGTTTTCTCGGCCTAAATTTGGCCGCCCACAAGCAGTCTAGTCGTTTTCCTCACGACGATCGGTCGTATGTTGTAGTTTTCACGAATTTCTTCAATTTTACGTCATTTTCCGAGGCAACGTCCCGGAAAATACCGATTTCAATAGACTTTTGGCCTAAATAGAGCTATTCGGTGTAGATAATCTGCTTTATCTGTGATTTTAGAGTAATTTATCCGCTGGAAACTCCGCTCCGTTTACCTCCGCTAAATTTCTTACATTTATCCGCTAATTACTTGTGTATAATCTCAAAATAGCGAATAAATGGGTCACTGATATCAATTGTGTTAATCGTTGCATGCTTATCCGCTTATCCGCTAATTCCGTTACTTTCCGTCTTCTCTTTACAATCTCGTTCGTATTACACACACACTCGGTAGTTTTCCCTTATGAGAGCGCTCATAAGAAGGTGTGGGATAGAGATACCGACAATCTCAATGACCCCCTCAACACCTCCAGCGGATAAAGGATAATAGATCTAATAAGGTTCAAGAACTCCGTAACTGACATCGAATCATTCAGAGCTTCAGATTTTTGTACTTTTTCTTCATTAACATGGGTCATAACAGTTTTGAGGGCGTCTGACAGCGCAAAATGTTCGATGACCTCATTTTCCCCGTTTAGTCTCTTGATTTGCTTGTTTGCATTCTCACGCCATGTCTTCGATTTACAGCTGTATGCCATTTGAGCGATGAGTTTGGCGAATTTGAGAGATTCGATAGCTTGAGGTGGGGTTAGGGCTCTATGAGTGACGTGAACAGCTGGGAGAGGCTCTTCAAACCGCGCCCCTGCTTCACCGGCAGCAGATTTAGTACAGGAGATTTGTTTCACTGCAGCAGATCCTATAGATTCGACATCCTGCGTTTTTCTCTCTGCGTCCGCTTCAAGCTCGCCAAGAGATGGGACACTCTTGATCGTTCGAGAAGTCAGAACGGGAGCGGGAGTTGACACATCGTGTGTTTTTTGAACATTGAAAGTTGTTGCCATTTCTCCTGGCTCCATTAAATGGTTCGCTGTTTGATCATCAGCTTCATGATGTTCTCCGTCTTCCTTTATTGAAATTGCGGACGTGGTGATGGAATTTTCCGTCGAGTTTTCTGATACCTTTAACGCTTTGTCTATGTCGTTTTTTGTCATCGAAATCTCGTTTTCAATTCTCGGAGTTGATGGGTCCTCTTCTTCAACCATCACTTTGTCGATAGTTTCTTGAAGTGTTTCATCTTCCTGTCCAGTTTCAGAAACGAAAGATTCCGTTGATCTAGTAGCATGATTGACTGTTTCGTTGTCATGTTCAATCCCATCATGAAACGGAAAGCTCTGGCCAGTTTGAGATCTTTTGGAATGAATCGATTCGGTCTTCGACGACAGCGGTTCAAGTGCTTCTGCTGATTCCGCCTGATCATTTCTCACAGCTTGAGATTCTGTTGACTGCTTAGTTTGCATTGACAGGTTCTGCTCCATTACTGCTCCAACATTATCTGATCCGAAGTCTTCCGAATTCGTCGAAATTCCTTCTTCTTCGCGCTTTGCTGAGAAGGCTGCATATTCTAGAGATCTGTAAAAATAGAACTGTGACGCTTTTCGCTTGAGGCGTTTGTGCAACTTACGGAGTTGGGGAAATGTCTTCTCCAGTCAGCTCAGTTTTAACGGAGGTTCCATGAGTTTCTATGGCTTTGGATAGCATCAGATCATCAGAATTTGGTGTGAAGCCAAATTGCTCGGAATTCGCTTCTTTCAAGTGCTCTATCGGTTCATCTGGTATCTCTGAAGTTGGTTCATCTGGTATCTCTGAAGTTGGTTCATCTGGTATCTCTGAAGTAGCGCCAGATGTTGGCGGTACGATGGTATCGGAATCTCGAAGAGAATTGCTTGAAGTAAACGCGGCCGTCGAAATATTCGGTGTAGTTTGAATTTGGAAAGCTGTGTTAACTTCAGGTTTTGTTGGCTCCATTAAAAGATGATTTGTCTCATTGACATCTTCTTGGTGTTCTTCACCATCCTTGACGATAGGTGCTTTCGCTGTTTCAAATTGCTCCGTTGCGTCCTCTACGACATTTTCCGTAGCCAAAAACGTGTCTTTTGATCTTGGAACCTGAGTTGATTGGTCTGGAACCTCTTCTGGTATCGTAGTTTCATCGGCAGTTTCTTGAAGTGTCTTGTTTTCATCTGTTGTAGAAATTGAACAGTCAGTTGGTCTGGAGGCTTTTGTTGACTTGAAGTGATCTTTCCCAATTTCGTCTTTTGATTTTGTTGGAACATCTACTATACGGTTTTTACGAGATCTGTAAACTTCGGACTACAACAAGTTTGAGTTTTTGTAAAACTTACGCATGCGGTTTTTTCGAAATTGATTTTGTATTATTCTCGTTTTTCTGAATTGGCTGGTTCTGCCGCCCTTCAACATCTGAATTCAGCGACTTATCTATTTTTCGGCGCTTTGCTAATCTGTAAAAAATAAAATTTGACAAATTTTGGTTCTCATATAACTTACACAGCGGGGGCACATCCATCACTGTTTGCTTTGACATCTTCAAGAGTTTTAGTAGCTTCAGACGGTTGGTTGGCTTTTCTCTTTTTCCTTGTTTTTTGACACAATTTCCAATAAGGGAAGCATGTTTCTTTCTTCACACGAATCTCTTCTTTCTCTTCGTCGGTTCTGTAAAAAATCAAATGTTGTACAGTTTAGTTTTAGTGCAACACTACTTTCTCTATAGCAGGGCTGTCGTACAGCCCACTCCCCGACATTTCGAAACTGACATTTTCGAAATCGAGAGATTTCGCACCTCACGTGGAATTCGATACCACGATATTTTGAGACTGCGAGAATTTGTAACTGGCAGTTCCCAAACTGTTCGTTTTGTAATCTAATTTTGAAACGGGTGTTTTCATGCTCATTTTTGGGTAGCCGAACCATTTCGTTCCGTTTTTCACTGACATCCGGCCGCCAAGACAGACAGCCTTGCTCCATACTGGACCTTGAAGCCTAGTAAAACCTCTAAATCTTATAAGTTTTGAAAAAGTGCTCATTTTGAGCTCAAACGAGAGAAATATAATTGGGGGTTTCAAAAGTTTTTACAGTAACTTGTCAGAAATTTAGAAAAAGTCAAAGAGCTCACAGTTCTCTCTTTTTGATCGGCACATCAGTTTGGTCTGGATGACGAGCCGAAACATGCTTTTTGGCTGGGTAAGATCGACTGAACTCGTTCCCGCACACAGGACAGGAAAATCTGGAATCCGTTAATATGTTGAAAAAAAACAAATGTGATCACAGGATACTCACCGTTTGATGTTCAGGTGAGAAAGTATATGATCAGTACAAAAAACGACATTGATTACTTTAGAGCATCCTTCGCATTTCTGCTTGTTTGAATGCTCAGTGCTCCTTGGACTCTCAGGTTCCGGTGTTGAGTCTGGTTTTGATATACTTTTTGAAATCTCTCCATCACATGCATCAAACGTTTCCTGTGTGTTTTTAAGTTTGTCTTGTTCTTGATTGCTTGTTTGAAAACAAATTTCTTGCGAAGAAGAAAGTTGTCTGTTCCTTGAATAATCTTGATCTCGATCTCCATCAGGATTTATGAGATTATATGTTTCCTCAGTGGTCGCTAGAATTGGTGTCGTCTTGAGACATTTTTGAGCGAGGCGACTTAAATTCTCGTCGTTATCAAGAGTAAATGTGCCCTCGATTTTTCTTTTCCGAACTGGCGCAGGCTTTGAAGTTGATAAATTTTTGTAATTTTCTGGAAATTGTATCCCCGAATTCGGCGTCCAAAACGTAGCTATAGGTTGACGGCGTTGTCTAAAAATGAACGAATAGGAAAATGTGGTTAAAAACGTTTTGTAGCAATCTGTTTTATTTCCACAAAAACGCAAAAATTTTCATGCATACTCACTTGGATATGAGAATGTGATCCATTTCTGACGAACTGTAATATCTCTCAGAATTTTCTGTCTTTCTGTCAACGATTTGACCTCCGTTTTTTGAGTTTTCAATTGTGTCCAATGCGCTCTTCTGAGTTCCAAACAGTTTGTCAAACACATTGTCTGTGGTTTTTGCGTATTCTGGGAAGCATTTTTCCACTTGCGAGGATATATCGCATTTTTCCATATAGGTCCTGCGAAAGAATCGGGTTATTGTTGGCTTGCAGTCGGAAAACTTACATTCTATTCAAGAACGGCACAAACTCTTTCTCTGGATGATTAAGTGCAAAATGCTCTCCAGCACTACACGAGTGGGCAAAATTCTTCATACATACAAGACATTGAAATCTGAAAATTGGATGAAAAATTATTCGTGAAGCTTGATAAGATCCATGTTTTTCAACTTACGGTTTCAGCTCCAAATGTTCGGTTGCATGCCCAGCAGGAGCCTTGGGGCAACAGAAAAAGACGAATTTGGCGCAAATTTTGCATTTGATGGGGATTTTTTCTCTACTAATTTTGCAGCATTTGGTTTTTTCAGATTCTGCACAAGAGGCGTCATCTGACGCTGTGATGTCTTGTGTTGGACACGGCGATTTTTCATGTTTTGTTTCAGAGCTCGAAGAAGTTTCTTTGGATTCTGCACAAGGGGCGTCATCTGAATTTGCGGTTTCTTGTTTGAGGGAAGGCGACTCTTGTTGTTTCGACTCAGAATTCGAACACGAGGCTTCAGAATTTGAAACCGATTTCGTCGCCACCTGTTTTGACTCAGAATTCGCTACTGGAGGCCTCAAAATCCGTTTCAAATGCGGGAAACATTCGATGATCTTCAAATGACCACGATTTTGTTCTTCTTCGGTCCTGCAAAAAACTAGTTGCTTGGATTTTTTGAGATTTTGAAAGATTGCACTCTAAGTAATTGAAAACTAACATTATCCTTTTGAATAGTTGAAACTGGTCATGCGGATGCATAGTTGCATAATGCTCTTTGACAGTAGTCCCGTGAAGAAATTTTTCTTGGCACACATGACATTGAAATCTGAAAATAGTATTTTAAAGGAGGAATCCACTCAAAATTTTTTTTTGCTTTAAAAGATGTAATAATGTGTGCTGATTGCGAATATCATAACAAAAATTTACAAAAATCATTCTAAAACCCCGAAAATCCGCTTTGAAAACGTCATTTTTAATGTGAATCGCATTGGGCGGCCGTGGAAGAACTCAGGAGTTTTCTCGGCCACCTGCTCTCTTCCATCGCCTTTTTTTGCCAATTTGAGTGATTTTTTCTTGTTTTTTTCGACTGAAACTGGCTTAAACATTTATTTTTCATGATTTTTTATTGAATTATCAACTTTTAAGCCGGTTTCAGTCGAAAAAACAAGAAAAAATCACTCAAATTGGCAAAAAAAAGCGATGGAAGAGAGCAGGTGGCCGAGAAAACTCCTGAGTTCTTCCACGGCCGCCCAATGCGATTCACATTAAAAATGACGTTTTCAAAGCGGATTTTCGGGGTTTTAGAATGATTTTTGTGAATGTTTGTTATGATATTCGCAATCAGCACACATTATTACATCTTTTAAAGCAAAAAAAAATTTTGAGTGGATTCCTCCTTTAAATCGAAAAATATTCGTTGAGACCAATTTTCTACTAAAAGTATGTACGTCTGTCTTGCGAGAAAAAATAGGCTTTTCCAAGTATTTTTTCACAAAATCCAGAAATTTCAAACTCAGGGTGCAAAAAATTGCTTTTTTACAAGCTCAGTGTGCAGAAAAATCAGCAAAATGAGTAAAACTGTGTGTACACTCTAAAAATTATTAAAACAACGCTCGAAAATTGCTCTAAAACCCCAAAAAATGGCTCCGAGATGATAAAAAAACGCAGAAGTTGTAGCTGGTGGCCGTGGCCGAGTTTCCCAAAAAAGAGGCGGAGTCAGCCAATGAGCGTCTTTTTAGTCTTGCGGCAGGCAATCATTGCCCTCGACTCCGCCCCTTTTTGGGAAATTTTTGAACATTTTCGTATACTTTCCTGTTGGATTTTAGCTTTTGATATTTCTGTCGAAACCAGCAAAATGACCGAATTTCAAAGTTAAAATCATGGAGTTTGGGACAAAATTTGAAAAATATCGATATTTTCGAAAACCGTTTTTAGGGTAAAATCGGCTTCTCAGATAAAACTCTAAAAGAAAACTCACGGTTTGATGCCCGAATGGCCAAGAGAATGAAACAACAGATCCATAAGATTATTGTCATCCATTTTCTTCGAACAAACTTGGCATATCTGAGATTTTTCTTCCTTTGCTGTGCTTGGACTCTTTATATCAGCCATTGTTTTTTGAGGAGTGGTTTATTTTTCAAATCGTCTACGCTGAAAAGAAAGGTTAACACTCCGCTCGATAATTATTTTAACAGAAAACTCACAGAAACCCGTCTATTCTGTGAAAATATCGAGTTTCGTCGGCATTTATCCTGCAAAATGTATACATGTAATAATCTATGATTTTTATTTAAATTAATAGAGAAAAATTATCAAAAGTTTCCAGAAAAAATAGACAAATATGATGTACAGAATGCGTTCAAATCAAAATCAATATAAAATGGACGAGGTTTCCATGACGGCGAGGAGCGCGCGTAGTCCTCTTGGACAAGAAGAAGGGGGAAGGTGTGTGTGGGGGGTGAACAGAGGAAAATAATGGTTCATAGTTCCTCAATGTTGCAAATTCTGAGAATTTTTTCATTTTTTTCATTTTTTTTCATTTTTTTTTTCATTTTTTTTTCATTTTTTTCATTTTTTTTCATTTTTTTCATTTTTTTCATTTTTTTTTCATTTTTTTTTCATTTTTTTATTTTTTTTTCATTTTTTTTCATTTTTTTTATTTATTCGTTTATTTTTTATCAGACTGATAAGTTATTGGAACACTAGATATTTTTCAAACTCGAAAATATACATTAAGTATGAGATCTTTGAATCAGATCGTTAGCAAAAAAATTTAGATCATATTTCAATCAAAATCAAGAGTTAATCGAAGAAAATTTTCCAAAGTGGCATTTATGACTTCCATCGAAATGTTCCATGTTTCCTCCGGCATATCCAACTTTCGAGTTTCCTCCCCGATCGTTGCCAACTCTATCTCCATCAATTCGATGCCGAACGGGAGCACCATGGTAATTCTGAGAAGATTCAGAAATTCTCGAAGGTTAATCGACTTGACTTGAGAAAATCTAGCAGCTTTTTCTCGGATAACACGACCCAAAACACCTTCCAGGGTCCATGAAAAGTTCTCCTTCTTGATGATCTTATCTTTCTCGGCAAGTTTTTCGATCCGCTTCTTTGCCTTGTTGAACCATTCCTGGGAGTCACAACCAAAAGACATGGCTAGGATCCCACGGGCTAGCTGAAGAGCGGATATAGTTTTATCCGGTTCATCAGGGTCCAGTATTGCAATATGGTCCTCATCAGCTACCTTGGTGAACGGGAAGCACTCTTTTACTTTAAGACGAATTTGGTTAGCCTCCTCCATGGTGCTGCAAGAATTATGTATGATATTTATTGAGAACCTCATAAAATGGTGGTTGAAGCAGGAAGCTTTTAGGTTTTTTCTTCATGGGTTTTCGTAGAAACTCACCTTGTAAGTACGAATGGCTCAAAATTGACATGAGGATGCTCGCTTGCATAATGGGCCAGGGCACGGTCCCCTCGGGAGAATGTGGTGTGACACGCACGGCACTTGTATCTGAAAATCACATAATTTAAGATTGTATCCCTCTCTAATAGTTGGACCCTTCTATTATTCAACCTTTAAATTAGGATGACGAAATTTCAAAAAGTAGCTGTGCTCAATATCTTGAAGTAGTAGGCAGGATATTTCGCAATGTGCGTGGCCAACTTTGAATTAGGAACCGGTTGTGACAATTTTCAGCAACACCGAAAACTGAGAAAAAGCTAAATTTGACCTCATATTAGGGCTTACTATTAAAGCATCTCCGGTACACACGATTTTCACTCACGGTCTGATTCTCAAATGGTTTATAGCATGTCGAAATCGATCCCGAAAATGAGTGCAATCGATGGTCTTGAAGCAAAGTGCACATTCCATTTCTTGCTCAGCGACAACATTGCTCTTGATTTCCTCCGCTGATTCTGTCCCAGATCGACTCTCTGACTCCAAGTCCTTCCTCATTTCCTGCTTCAAAGCCTCCTCGTATTCCTGGTGAACATACTTTTGTGGAGTGGCACTTTTCCTTTTCCGAACATTAATAATACGTTGGGTGGGGTTTGACGAAGATTGATCTACTTCAGGGGTCGAACAAGAAATGCTCATCCATCCATGTTCAGATGATTTTTGTTCAAACTTTTTGTCCTGATACTCCGTCGGTGCAACTAATGACACAACTGCTTCAGAAACCTTATGAAATTTCAATCGACGTGCAGTAGGGAAGCATTCATTGAGCTTTGCTTGAATCTGCTCTTGATCTTCCATGGACCTGCAAAAGATATGTAAAGTATTACCTTAGAATCTGGGCAGAATGAAGTGAAATAAAAGGTTAGCCTTGAATAAAGACAAATTCTGAATAAGGATTAATCCATTTTGTTATGAAAGGTAGCCCCACTAATGGAAACTGACTCACATTACGTAACGAAACTGTTTACATGTCTCGCGTCGATGCCAAGCGAAAAAATGAGTCTTGACAGCGTCAGCTCTGGTGAAACTCATTGAGCATATGGAGCACTTGTACCTGCAATTAAACTAATTTTAATCTAATAGAAACGTAATATAAAAAAGTAACAATATTCATAAACTTTTTCAGACTTTTCCCAAAGGAACTTTTCAGATTTCCATCAAGTGCACTTTTTTCAATTGAACTTATCGTCTATTTCTTGCCATAATTACGTTGGAAGAACCATTTTTCACATACTTGCCCGGCTCATTAAAAATTTAGCTGGCCCGGGTGGAAAAAATTTATGCTAGACATTTTTTTTCAGAAAATTTTTGAAAATTATCGAAAAAATCACTGAAATTTTTTTAAGATACTCAATGTATACCTAAAATACGTTTTTGGAAAAATACTGACTATGAAAAAATTTTGCTCCCAAAAATCCGACCATGCCGGGCCAGTAGAAAATTCTCTATCGGGCCGGGCCGGCCCGCGACATGTCTGCTTTTTCTAACTCTGTTCCAGAAAATGAACTCACGGTTTGATGGCCAAATGCCGCATCACATGGCGCGTTCGATTCGATGTTCCCATGAGGACCACCTTACAAACTTCACATTTGTTCCCACTTTTTTGTCTTTGGTCTTCCACTTCCGAATCCAACAAAAGTCGCTCCACACCCGCTGAAGTTGTAACTTCTATGTCTTCGCATTTCACTTCCACTGATAAAGTGCTCAGCGGATTCTCGATTATATCTGGCAACTCTGGAGACTCCGATTTCACATTGTGTAGAACATCCAATACTATTCCTTGTTCCAATTGCAAACGTTTCACCTCCCGTGCGTTGGGGAAGCATTCCATTAGTTTCACCGATTCCTTATCGTTCTCTGTTGTGGTTCTGAAGAAAAACGAGGTAAAAAAGAATTCGAAATATTTCGAAAACTTACAATTTGTACTGAAAATTTGATTCAAAATATGACTTGGGATAAGTTGGATGCTTGCTAACAAAATGACGGAGTGCATCGCTTTTCTTGAGGTTGCGGCTAGGGCACAATGGACAGTAATACCTGAAAAGGTTTTTTTGACACAAGGACGTTTTATAACTGTTAATTTTGCAACTGAATGTTTCACAACCGGCCAGTCCATCGCAAATTGGCTGAAATTTGAATTTTCGGGAAAGCTGAAAATTCAAATTTCAGCCCAATTTGCGATGGAGCGCGTTTCCCCTTGGGGAATATCGCTAATAGGATATCCCTTGTATTACAAAGCTCAAAGTCTATCATGAGTTGGACAGAAAAAGGGGAAATTTTCAAAGTTGCGAAATGACAAGTTGCGAAACGTCCCGTAGCTAATTTGTAAAATATTCGTAAAAAGTATGATCAAAAGCTCACGGTTTAATGTTCAAATGAGAACGTGCATGTTTCTTTCGGTCGTAAGGGCACTTGTAGTATTTAGCACAAATCGAACATTTGTCCTGCTCCTTATGTTTACTTGCTATCTCTGGTTCTGAACCGGAATTGAAATTACCGGGATCAATTGAAGTCAATTCCGAAGATTCCATCGTCTTGAAACGTCTGAAAATTTTTCATATTTTTCTGAGGAGTTCGGGCCAGAAAATTAACAAATTTTTTGAACACTTTCTCGTACAATTTGTTGTTAAAACCCTAAAAAAATCTTGTGAGAAATGAGTTCTCAAATCGGTATTTTCAAGGAAAAAAAGTAAAAACGCTCCACAAAACGAAAACATGACGAAATAGGGAAAATAAGCCTCCCAGCAGGGACATGAGCAGGCGCAGTCAAGACCACGTGCTCTGGACGTCTCCTGCCGAGATCATGAGAAAAAAGGGGCGCAGAGCCACCAATTTGGAACTCTCTCGCCTTCTGCGCCTCTTTTGGCTGGCGCTTGTGTAGTCCTCGTGAAGAAGGGAGGCGCGGGGCCAAGGCACTCATTTTGTTCTCCGCCTTTCTTTGCACATGCGTTTTTGCCTCTCCAGTGGGACGAGGATTCCAAGAAGACATTTCATATTAACAAACACAACAGGACTGCAGCTGGAACGCGGGAACGCACCAAAAGTGCGTCAATGTACAATATTGGCATTAAAACACCCAAGGATATCATACGGCAGACCGCTGATGGCCATTTGAAATTCTTATTTTTTCCACCGATTTTCTTAACAAAAATATAATCTTATTTCTAGAAAAAAACTTGGTGATTCTTTTCCCTATTTTCAGTTTGCAAAACTCGGCGGCTGCACAGCTGCACAGTTCATGAGGACTTGACCCTAGTACGATTTTTATCTAAATGCTGAGAAAATGAATATTTCAAAGCCAAAATTTTAAACATGATCGGAATAGATTTTTCGGAATGACGCATGACGGGAAGCGATAGACGGAGTTCCGCACACCTTTGTTGCAATAGCGGTTTTTTTTAAATTTTACAGATGATAGAGTGAGGAGATAGATCACAGGAATTGTTGAAACAATCTGTTTACATTTTAACCAGAACATCTCCTCTTGTAAAAGCATTTGTGAATTCGAAATATCCCTTTTCTCAGATATCGAACAATGTGTGTCTCATTCCATAAGGCCAAAATGACATTTCGCGACTCCGTACGTCGACTGCGTCTACTTTTTTAGTTTCACCTGTCAGTAAGTCCTTGAACTAGGGTCAACAATTTCCTATATCCGAGTGTCAACATGCGCTCACCTCTTGAAGTATATTATGCGACTAACTATTCTAATTGTGATATCACGTATAGTTTTTTGGCTTCTGGGGAAGGTTTGGCATTTTACTGTCATGTGTGTCAGATTTTTGCACTTCCGTTTCAAATTCTTGCTGCTTATATTATATTAACAAAGACTCCAATTGTGATGAAATCAATGAAAACACCGTTGTTGGTAAATCATTTTTGGTAAGTGAAGTTTGAGTGCTTTGAGGCGCATTTCTAGTGATTTGACGCAATTACAGTTCTTTTCTTTTCTTTCAATCACAGTATTTCAGCTGTACACTGGTTGATATTCAAGTCTGCACCCTCTCTACCCCGTATATACTCCTTCGCAATCTCAGTGCTATTACGGTTGGCCTATTCAGCAAGATAGGAGTACCTATCATTGCCCAGTTGTCCTCTGGAATCATTACAGCATTGGTTGTGATTTCATCCTACGTCTTCATATTCGAGAATCGAAGTGCTCAACTCATTGAGAATCGCTTCAGAATGCGGAGAACTTCATTAAGAGCTTGCTATCACGGGTTGCTTCTTCTTATTAATTTATCTGTCTCTGTGTATTATTAGAATGTGCCTTCGGATCAGGAAACTGCAAAAATCAGGAGTTTGGACCTAGAACCTTGTCCAACAAAAGAGTTTCTCACCAATGATGTTTTGGTTCTTTGTGATGATATGGACGTGTTCCATTTCGCAGTTCGGATCCATTTTCCAATTTTAGTCATTAACGTTATCCTTCATATTCTTTTCCACGTCTGCTGTACCGTATACTATTTATATGTCGCTCCATCTCATGCAATTTCCGTGGAAACTCAAAAAAATCAGCGAAAATTTTTAGTAGGCATCACTATCCAGACTCTGATTCCCATGATTTTATCGCTCATGCTTGTAGTTTTGACACGCATGACGGACATGTTTCATAGATATCATCAAAGTACGATGAACGCTACAATGGTAGGGTTTGCCATGCATGGATTTGTGGAAAGTATTACGTTGCTTATTGTGCATCGGCCGTATCGGGAAGCCGTTTGGAAATTAGTGACGGGGAAACAGAAAAATCGTAAGAATTGAATTTTAACTTTGGTTTTACAATCTTGATTCCAGGTCCAAGAATTTTTCATCAAGTGGAGCAAGTGCGTGGTGTTTCAAATTTGTCATCTAGCTGACGCAATCTCAATTTGTTTGAAATAAAGTCTTCCTTCAAATCCGGTTCTCATTCTTCAAAGCGCACACAAAACAAATTTACACAATGGTCAGCTGTATGAGCAGCAGCGTTTTCGAAAATGTACAGAGACTTTCATGTCAACCTAATAAATGAAACTTTGACTAAAAATAATTTCGACTATTGAGAAATTAATTTTTTTTTTCAAAATAAAACCCGGCTATTTTTTTTCAAAAGGAGCTACAAGCTTTCAAAGTGGCCTCCACCACTAGTGGTAACACCGAAAAAGATTAACTCAGCTACTAGGCACTTCTAGAAGGCCTTAGTTTCACTGGAATATTTCAAATTGACTATAGAATCATATTCTACAGCAAACTCAAAAATATTTTCGGAACCCAAAACTTTCTCCGGATGATGCACAATATTCTGTAGGTCTGGTCTTCTCAAGTGGACGTATTGGTTCCATCAAGTATTTCACATCGAACATTTTTACACCTGCTTCCATCTTACTTGAATTTCCTCAATTTTGTACTCTTTTATTCTCACCTGTCATTGAGTCCCGAAGCTAATCCTGATACTTTCCATTTTTGGGATATCAACATGAGCTCACATCTTGAAGTATATTATGCAACTAACTATTCTAATTGTGATATTACTTATAGTTTTTTGGCTTCTGCGGAAGGTTTGGCATTTTACTGTCATGTTTGTCAGATACTTGCACTTCCGTTTCAAATTCTTGCTGCTTATATTATTTTAACAAAGACTCCAAATGTGATGAAGTCTATGAAAATGCCATTGTTGGTAAATCATTTTTGGTGGGTGATGTTTGAGTGCTTTGAGGCGTTGTGTTCCAACGAAATTTCAGTGAATTAGCGCAGTTTTGATGCCTTGGCGTTAATTTCGTGTCTGGGCGCGATTCTCGGTCTTGAAGCTGCGTCGGCAATCTGACGCATTTCTAGGGCCTTGACGCAATTGCAGCTCCATCTCGTTTTTCAATCGCAGTATTTCAGCTGTACACTTCTCGATATTCAAGTCTGCACACTGTCCATCCCCTACATACTTCTTCGCAATTTCAGTAGTATTTGCGTTGGCCTGTTCAGCAAGATAGGAATAACAAACATCGTCATGTGGAGATTTGGATTCTTTACAGGAATTGTTATTTTTTCATCCTACGTCTTCTTATTCGAATGCCGAAGTGCTCATCTCGTTGAGAATCGGTTCAGAATCCGAAGAACCCCATCGAAAATTTGCTATCACGGATTGGTTCTTCTGATAAATTTATCTGTCTTGGTGTATTTTTGGTGTGTGCCTTCGGATCAGAAAAGCGCGAAAATTAGGAGTTTGGACTTAGAACCTTGTCCAACAAAAGAATTTTTCACCAATGATGTTTTAGTTGTATTCGATGATGTGGACTTGTTCCATTTCGCGATTTGGATCCATTGTCCAGTCTTAGTTATTCACGGCACCCTTCACATTTTATTCCACGTCTGCTGTACCGTATACTATTTATATATCGCTCCATCTCACGCAATTTCCGTAGAGACTCAAAAAAATCAGCGGAAATTTTTAGTCGGTATCACTATCCAGACTTTGATTCCCATGACGTTGTTGTTTATTCTTTTCTGTGTGACACTCATGACGAATATGTTCAATGGATACTATCAAAGTACGATGAACGCTGCAATTGTAGGTGTTGCCATGCATGGATTAATGGAAAGTACTACGTTGCTTATTGTGCATCGACCATATAGGGAAGCCGTTTGGAAATTAGCGACAGGAAAAGGAAAACATCGTGAGCATTAAATTTTCTCTTTGTTTATACAATTTTGACTCCAGGTCCAAGAATTTTCCATCAAGTGGAGCAAGTGCGTGGTGTTTCGAATTTGTCATCTAGCTGACTCAATTTCAAATAGTTTGAAATAAAGTCTTCCTTCAAATCTTGTCATTCTCACGTTCTCAATTCAAAACGGTCAAAATGATATTTGTTCGTGGTTAGGGCTAGTTCTTTTTGTATGAAAATTCGGGAGTATATTCACAATAAATAGAGCTTCAATTTTGTGGTTAACAACTTTTTCGTACCATTTGGGTATTTAACCAATATTCACATCGGCGCGCGACAAGTTCAATTTCGACAGTGCAAAATTGTGAAAAAAATCGAGATTCCTTTCTTAAAATGAGCGTATATCTCCAGGAAAAGTTGCTAGACAAAAGTTTTCAACTACAAAATCGAAGCCCTGTTTAACATCAATATGATCCATCTCTTTCATTCAAATATGATTACACCTAACCATTTTTCAACTGAAAATGACAAAAAACGAATATCATAATGGCCGGTATTGTAGATGATTTTGTTTCTTATTTTATAGATTTCGGCTTCCTTCTTTGTTCTTTTGTGTCACACATTTGATCCGCAACAGAATGATCGTTTCATGCGGCACTGTTAGCTAGGATACCTTCGACTATTGAAAATTTGATTCCAATATGAAATCCGGCAATAATTTTTTCCAAAGCGAGTTATATTTTTTTTTTCAATCGTTGATTTTGTCAAGCATTGCAAGAACTGTAATTGTCTAGAATGGTACACTGAGTTCCTCCGGATGATGCAAAATATTCTGCGGTTCTGCTCTTTTGGTCTTCTCAAGTGGACGTATTGGTTCCTTCAAGTTTTTCACATCGAACATTTTTACACCTGCTTCCATCTTACTTGCATTTCCTCAATTTTGTACTCTCTTATTTTCACCTGTCATTGAGTCCCTAAACTAGCTCCAACAGTTTCCCTTTTTGGAATATCAACATGACCTCTCCTCTCGAAGTATATTATGCAACTAACTATTCTAATTGTGATATTACTTATAGTTTTTTGGCTTCTGCGGAAGGTTTGGCATTTTACTGTCATGTTTGTCAGATCTTTGCACTTCCGTTTCAAATTCTTGCTGCTTATATTATATTAACAAAGACTCCAAATGTGATGAAGGCAATGAAAATGCCGTTGTTGGTAAATCATTTTTGGTGGGTGAAGTTAAAGTGCTCTGACGCGTTGTTTGCTAACAGGGATTTGGCGCTGTTTTGGAGCCTTGACGCGAATATCGTGTCTCAGCGCAATTCTCGTGCCTTTAAGCTCTTTCGGTAGTCTGACGCATTTCTAGTGCCTTGACCCAATTTCAGTTTTTTTCTTTTCTTTCAATCCCTGTATTTCAGCTGTACCCTACTCGATATTCATATCTGCACCCTCTCCACCCCCTACATTTTCCTTCCCAATCTCAGTGGTTTTACCGTTGGCCTGTTCAGCAAGATAGGAGTACGAAACATTGTCCAGTTGTTCTCCGAAATGTTCACAGCAGTTGTTATGTTTTCATCCTACGTCTTTATATTTGAAAATCGAAGTGCTCAACTCGATGGAAATCGCTTCAGAATGCGAAGAACCTCATTAAGAGTTTGCTATCATGGATTGGTTCTTCTCATCAATTCATCTGTTATGGTGTACTTTTGGTATATACCTTCGGATCAGGAAACTGCAAAACTCCGGGTATTGGACCTAGAACCTTGTCCAACAAAAGAATTTTTCACTAATGATGTCTTAGTTGTTTTCAATGATATGAGAGTGTACTATCTCGTGGCTCGTATCTATATTCCAGCTCAAGGTATTCACGTTATCCTTCACATTCTATTTCACGTCAGCTGTACCGTATACTATTTATATATCGGTCCAACTCACGCAATTTCCGTAGAGACTCAAAAAAATCAGCGAAAATTTTTAGTCAGTATCACTATCCAAACTCTGGTCCCCATGATGTTGATGCTTATTCTTTTCTGTATGACACTCATGAATGAGATGTTTTATGGATACCATCAAAGTACGATGAACGCAGCAATCGTTGGTGTTGCTATGCATGGATTAGTGGAAAGTATTACGTTGCTCATTGTGCATCGGCCATATCGGGAAGCCGTTTGGAAATTAGCGACGAGAAAAGTGAAAAACCGTAAGAATTGAATTTTAACTTTGATTTTACAATCTTGATTCCAGGTATGAACATTTTTCATCGAGTGGAGCCTTCGCCAATCTTTGATTCCACGTAAACTTCGATACATGTGCGCTCTGCAGAGAATTTGTTATCTAGGTCAAGCAATCTCAAGTTATGCTGAATAAAGTGTACTTCTTGCCATTTTCCTATTCTCACATTAAACATCTTCTAAAATACCAGCAATTTTTAGAAGTTATCATTATTATTAAAGAAATTTGTGAAGACACAGAAAAGAAACGAATAATCATTCATTAATTCAAATTACAACCTTCCGAAAATTCTTTCTAAAATGGGAAGTACCCAATATGCCCAGCTAATTTTTTTCTGACATCTAACTGGAATTTTTTCACAATTTTTGACAATTACACCCTAATCCATCCGTTTCTAACTCGGCTCATCATCCTCGGTAATATCCTCCGGCGGCATAGTGGTTTTCCTTTTGCGATGATTCGGAATGGAGGAAGCAAGATCTTCAGGTAGTATATCACTTCCGATCGGTTCAGAATTCACAGACGCTCTAGTTGATTTGGAGCTCTTTGTTCGTCTCTGTCTTCTCTGTTTGCTCGGCCAGAATTTCACGTTCGGGAAGCATTTATCAATCATCAAGTCTAATTCGTCTTGGATTTCTTGAGTGCTGCAACAAGGCGAAAGACATAGAATTGATTACTGAAACCTGATAAGACAGGCAATTTTTGGAATGAATTTTCCGTGTCACTAACAAAGTCAATGAATGTTCCAAATATTTATGTCGTTTTCACAGCTTTCAGCACTAAAAATCTTCGAAAGTGCGCTTGAAAACTCAAACTTTTGTTGAAAAACTTGAACATGTCCAGTTACTTATTGAGAACTCGACGCTTCAAAAAATATACCAGAACTCTCTAATAGGCCGTCACTAAAATGGACTCATCGAAATATAGACCGGCATACAAGTCAATTAGAGAAAATACAGTAAGTGATTTTTCATCATCATGGGTCCCGGAAAAGCGGAACCTTTTTGTTTACTCACACTTCATTCTCAGGCAACTGATCATCATGATCTGGATGATTCTTCGTGAAATGAGCTCTGAATCCTCTTGGGTGATTGAACCTTTCGCCACACACACCGCATCGGTACCTGAAACACCATCATCATTACTAATAACAATCACCAATTCTGTGTGTATTATGGTGATCTGAGTAAATGTCAGCGCTGGCCGAAGATCCTACAACTCGGCCACCGCGACCACCCACCTCGAAAAAGCGACACACATGACCGTAATTTCACTCACGTTTTTCCATTTTATCTCGGTTTTTTTTTGTAATTTTTCTTGAAAATTTCACAAAAATCACAAGTTAACAGTACTTAGATGTCATATGACCAAAAACCGTCTGAAAGCTGAGAAAAACAGAAAAAATAGTTTTGAAAATTGGCTAGGTTCCTTTAGATTAATTTTGATTTTTCGTGGTGAGACATCGCTGGCGCGAAAATTTGGCATCGTCGGCCCCGATTGCCATAATATGAATGTTTGTCGCGCATCATAACTTAACGTTAACTTTCAGTGGACTGTCTTGGGTGAAACTTATATAGATCAACTTGAGATTTGTCGGAGATAATATCTCAAGTTTGAAAATTAAAAAAAATTACCCCCCTTCACTGTTTACTGTGTTAGTAAAACTGAAATGAAACTGATAGTCTCAGAAGTAAGCGGATGCCAGGAGGTTAGAGAGGGGGGGGGGGGGGGGGGGGAAACCGCCTGGTGTTTAGAAAATAGTGAATTGCCCTGACTCGAATGCAAAAGTCAGTCAAATCCCGGCATCCGAGATCGAGTTGTGAACAAAAGATAACTCACAGCTTAAAATGCGGCAAGTGGTATGTGAGTGCATGTTGTTCCCGATGTCCCCGGCGGTTGACTTCTATGTGACATATTGTACACTGTTGCCTCACATTTGAGGATGAGCAGTTCGGTACCGTAGTCACAGGTTTTGGAGTCTCTTTGAAAAAATTTGTCCGTGGTATCTTTGGAAAAGGGCTCACATAGACGCCGTTTCTGAAATTGACTGAATGTTTGGAAAAGGCATGAACCTTACATTGATAATAAGCTTTTGATAGCATTGAGTTTTTCCGTTCTGCTAGAAGTTTTCTTAGGGCAGTTTTTCTCGTCAATGTTTTCCGGTGGCTCACTGTCAGCTTCTTCCTGGATAGTTACTTCGGAAATTTCTACGTTGGGAAAGCACTGCTTCATCTTTTTCATTATTTCGTTTTTCATATCACTTCCCCTGAAAATAGTAGCTTAAGAGAGGATTCCGATAAAAAGATTTGTATTGCTTAAAACTATGTAAGAATGTGCGTAGATTTCGAAAATCATACTTGCTAAATCTCGGCCCGTCCGAGAGAAAATTTTGTCGGCCCAGCACCGGCCGGTCGGCCCGGGTAGTGAAAAATTGTTGAAAAAAAAAAATTTTTTTTGACAATTTTTCACGAAAAACTATCCAAAATTCATGGAAAAATGGAAAAAAATCCATGAAGTACAAGAAATATACAAAAAATCACGATTTTACTAAAAATTGACAAAAAATCAAATTTTGCTACAAAAAATTGACTTTGAAGAATTTTGCCCCCGAAAATCCCGGCCGAGCGGGTAAAAATTCCTCCACCGGGCCGGCCCGCGACATGTATGCCGAAAATCATAATGAAAATGCTCAAAAATCGCCCTGAAACCCCTAAAATGCTCTACAACTTCTGCGCTTTTTGAGCTCCTGTCGAAGCCGTTTTTCGGAGTTTTGGAACAATTTTTGAGCGGTTTCATCATGATTTTCGGAATCTACACACATTTTTACATATTTTAAAGCAATATAAATTTTTGACCGGAATCCTACTTTAATATAGAACCATCTTTGACTCACATTTCAACTATAAACGGCTCAACCGCGCAACCGTTATGATAGCGTTCAAAATGGCTCGGAGCAAAACCGGCCTGGTTGAAATGAATCAAGCATATTGGACATTTGTACCTGAAGTTTTGGATTTACTTGATACATAGCTTTGTAAAAACAACATACGGTTTAAAATTGGGTGTATGAAAAAGTGTATGTTGAAATAAATCCTCTGACTCCCAATTATAGAACTTTCTCCAGCAGCGAACACATTGCGGAGTTATTTCTGGTTGCGAGCACATCACTGGTTCGACGTGTGGGAAGTACTTAGCAAGTCTTGATAGAAGCTTATCAATGTCTTCTTGAGTCCTGGAAATTTCAACCTTCGTTGGAGTCAACAGGAAACAAAGTACTCACATCAAAAGTTTGTAATACGTTTCAGAGCAATCAGTCGCCATTTCCGGATGTTTCTTATTCAAATGGCGAACCATATCGTCCTTCCGATTTTTATCACATTCGCACAATGTACATTTGTATCTGAAATTTTGACTCTTTTTTGGAACCCGCCCAAAAAATTGTATTGCTTAAAAACAAGTAAAAATGTGTGCTGAGTCCAAATGTCATAATGAAAATTCACAAAATCTCTCTAAAACCCGAAAATCCAATTGGAAAATGCCGCTTTTTGGCTGGAGTTGTATTAGACGACCGTGACCGAATTCTGCAGTTTTCTCGGCCACCTCATTCTCAACCACCTCCTTTTTGGCGATTCGAGCCTATTTTCTTTTTTTTTTTAATACTAAAACTAAGATAATTTTTGGCCTCAATTTCAGCTTTAGTCGAAAAAACTAGAAAAAAATTGCTCAATTATGAGAACGCTGACATGGCATTAGCTTGAAGTGTTAAATCGGGTTTTGGCCAATCGATAGAGCACAAAAGTTTAGAAAATAAAATTAGCACTAAACATTGGCGAAATAAGCACAAAAAATTAAAGAAAGGTACTCTAAGTGCTAATTTTTGGAGATTTTGGCCTTTATCTTTTGAAAGAGTGATTTTCAGATAAAGGTCCAAGAGAATTAGTTGATCTCTCAGAAATTCTACGTCGGATAATATCAAAATCAACAAAATTTTGAAATTAGTGTACTCCCCCTGTAAGAAACTTACGGTCTAAGGTTCATATGCCAGATCGCATGACGTTCTCGGTCAAAAGTGGTTGCATAGTGCTTGGAGCAATCTGTGCACCGGTATTTCTCTTTTCTCTTCACATTTGGGAATTCGGTTTCTTCACTCGATTCACAATCAAAATCAGAAAAAGAATTTCGAGCCAATTCAGAAACAGAATCCAATATGACATCTTCTTCTTCTTCTTCTTCTTCAGGGATGTTACGAGTTTCCGAAGATCCCGCTTCACCGCTGAAAACAATTTTTGTAAAATCTAGGGTGTCCAAACAAAAAGGAAAAACTCACACAGCTGACATCGACTCTTCCATAGAAATTATTTCAAATTTTCTATCGATTCACTCTGAAAAATAATTTCGAATCGGTTTCTCAAATAAAAAACACGAAAAAGAACAGCGAAGAAATAAAAACAGGGCGAACTTTCTATTGATCATGCAACCCTTGCAAAAATTCACATGTGCAGACCTCGCAGAAAGTGACCAATTCATCATTTTGCCCCTGCGTCTCTACACAGTTACTTTTCTCTCCCTTGTATGGGAGGCTCGTTTGTTATCTTGAGGAAAGAGAAACTGCCGGGCGCATTGACCAGACCCTTCGTCCATCGTTCTCTTCTCCTTCTTTTTCTCCTTCTCCCAATTGTTGTCTTTCATTTACGGCTGTTGAAGGCAACCCATCTTCTCTTCGACGGACAGCTGCTACACATGTCGTACTGACCAATGAGCCCTACATTCGACATTTATTACTTTGAAAAATTTATTCAGTTACGCATTATTGGTCTGAAAAATGAGAAGATAAACGAGAAGCAAATCTAGAGATCGCAAAAAACTGTTTTGCAAAAGAGTGCAAGAATCAGAACACAATAGTTAGCCGAAGAAAGCTCTCTAGAGCAGTCTCGATGGTTCCCTTCCGTATTCTCCACACCACTCCCATTCCTTTGAGTCTATCTGTATTTCATCCATTTCTGCCTTTAACATCACTAACTCCTCAGCCAGCAGCTTCTTGTCCAGTGAAAATACAACCCATGCGCAAGTGAGATTCAGAAACTCTCGAAGACGCATCGATTCTTCTGTCCATGGTACTTCGATGGCTTTTTCAAAATGAACTAGTTGCACAATGCTTGTCAGCGTCCAGACAAAGTCCAGTTTCCGGATAGTGTTGTGTTGTCCTGTCAGCATTTCCACTTGCTTCTTTGCTTTCTCGTACCATGTGTTTGAATTGCAGGCATCGGATAATTGCGCTAATTTTTCAGCTAGGTAATAAACATAAATGAATTGTGGTGGATTTCCATAGGGTCGTTCAACGCGAGAAGGTTCGGTTGCTATCTCCACATTCATTATCAGTTCATCTTCACGTTCAGCAAAATATTGCGAATATTCGACAAAAACTGCATCTCCTGGGCGTGCTTCTACATTCATGGCAGGTTCATTCATATGTTTTAGAATTGGCTGATTCTGACCATTATTGATATTCATGTGATAAGGACGTTCTTGATCCGCTACTGGTTCATATTTCACCAGGGGTACACTTACATCAAGTGCTGCTTCGTATGGGTGTTTTTAAATAAGCTGTTCTGGTTCACTTTTAGCGAAAACTTTAGGTTCGACTCGCCCATACGTTTTTGAACTGGTAGAGTGCTGTCATACAATTATCACATTCCTCTTCACACAAAAACCGAAAATCAAGACGTCACAAAGAATTCAGAATTTCACCTGTTTTCTGAAAGTCGAAAGAAAACTATCAGCATTTAGCTTGGTTATCACACTTTGACACGCCATATTTCAATTTTCAGTTGTATTATGTCAAATTCGAGTACTGATGAAAAAATCGATTGGGTGTACGCGTTGTTAGTGGTTGAACAATTCAACGGTAGTGGTCTGTTTTTCGTAAATTTTGTTTTGAAATTCTTTATCGCGCCACTCTACATCTATATCTATCGTGAGAACCGGGAAAAAGAGCGTGAGACGTCAGTGTATCCAATTGTCAATTACTTCTATTATGTCACATGCTCAACCTTTGTATATTCAGTGGTGAGTGCAGTTATATGGCCACTTTTCTCTCGATTCTTGCCTCAAAGTTTCCATACGGTTATCATATTATTTTACGGTGTTGGTGCTGTACTGGAAAACAACGTGCAATCAAGTAACATTGTTTTATTATTGCTATCTGTTCAACGATTTGCATTGTACTTTGTGCCCGCGTCTCAGAAATTTTTCGACGTCAAAGAGAGAACAATGAAATTTATAACATACGGTTTGCTAATAATCTCCCAACTACCTCGTACCATTTTTTATGTATGGGGCTGGCACCTAAAACTCGAATATATATTGATTGTAAGTGTGGCACATTTTAATATAAAGACATGTTTTTTTTCAGACTGAAAATGTAATATATTATGTGTTGATTGTGATTTCAACGCTTTTACATGTTCCAGTTATTATTAGTCTCCGACAGCAATCCCATCTTGTGTTTGTTGCAAAGAACAAACCGCACATGTACATTTTTTTTTCAAACGGTGTCGACATGTTTTATCAAAACGGTATGTAGACTCAATAACACATGGTCCAAAAAGTCGTTTAGGCCTGTCTTCTTCACTCGGCCGTTATTATTTATACAAGATTTCGCATCCCGTCGGTAGTGGACGAAGTAAGTGTTGTGACCCATTAACGAATGTGACCTGAATAGCCTGAAATAAAAGAGGCGCCATAATATAGAAAATTTGCAGAATACTGAGCTTATATATTTTCAAGGATTCAACCATGCTGGGTCTGTCCTTGTTGTGCCTTTGTCATATGTAATGTGCAACAAGCGAAACGTGGAGATGTTAAGAAAAAACTGGTCGGTCAAAAAATTGTTCAAGATTTTTGTGTCCTGTGGTTTTTCGGCGGCCAGCGTTGCTCCGGAGCTACCACTATCTGTAATCAACCATTCGAGAACTATGGATGCATAATTAATTACCAGAATGGCTGCGCCATCCTCTAATTTCAAAAATTTTATTCTGCTCCCCGTGAACTTTCTTCTCTAACTGTCTGTTGATAAATACCGGGATTGCTGTTTTTGACGTCTTCTGACCCTATTTCTCAAAGCCACGCCTAAAAAAGTAGAAGGGCAATATCTTCAAAAAATTTCTGATCAACACATATAATTTTGAACGAAATCGGTTCAGAAGGGACTGAGCTAGAGCCGGTGGAATAATTTTGACACCAACGGACAGACAGAATTTGCTCTTTAATAATAGTAAGATGGAAATATTAACAAAAATTAAGAAGTCATGAAAATTATTCCCCCCCCCCCCAATGTAGTTTTCCGGAAAATGACAAGATTTGAATGTACACTTCATTCAGCATTGCTTGGGATTTCTTCGCCTACATAACGAATTCTGAGCAGAGCGCACATGTTGAACAGTTTACGTGGGATCAGGTTCCACTCGATGACAAATTCGTGGACCTGGAATAAAAATTGTATAACCAAATTTCGAAGTTTAATTTTTACGATTTTTCTCTTTCCCCGTCGCTAATTTCCAAACGGCTTCCCGATATGGTCGATGCACAATGAGCAACGTAATACTTTCCACTAAACCGTGCATGGCGAGGCCTATAACTGCAGCGTTCATCATACTTTGATAGTATCCATCGAACGTTTCCGTCATGAGTGTTATACAGAAAAGAATAAGCAACAACGCCATAGGAATCAGAGTTTGGATAGTGATACCGACCAAAAATTTTCGCTGAAATTTTCGAGTCTCCACAGAAATTGTGTGAGATGGAGCGATATATAAATAGTATACGGTACATCCGACGTGGAAAAGAAAGTGAAGGTTAACGTGAATAGATAAAACTGGGCAATGGATGTAAGATGCAAAATCTAGCACGTCCACTTCAAAAATAACTAAGACATCATTAGTGAAAAATTCTTTTGTTGGACAAGATTCTAGGTCCAAACTCTTGATTTTTGCACTTTCTTGATCCGAAGGGACAAACCAACCATAGACAAAGACAGATAAATTAAAAAGAAGAAGCAATCCGTGATAGCAAACTCTACATGAGGTTCTTCGCATTCTGAACCGATTCTCGATGAGTTGAGCACTTCGACATTCGAATATGAAGACGTAGGAGGAAATCATAACAAATACAGAAAACACTCCAAAGCCTAACTGGACGATATTTGGTACTCCTATCTTGCTAAAGAGGCCAACGGTAAACCCACTGAGATTGCGAAGAAGTAGGTACGGTGTGGAGAGGGTGCAGACTTGGATATCAAGCAGGGTACAGCTGAAATACCGTAATTAGAAGACGAGAGAGAGAGAGAGCAAGTCACTGAAATTTTGCTAAAAGACAACGCGTCAAAGTACTCAAACTTCACCCACCAAAAATGATTTACCAACAATGGCATTTTCATTGATTTCATCACGTTTGGAGTCTTTGCTATTATAATATAAGCAGCAAGAATTTGAAACGGAAGTGCAAAAATCTGGCAAATATGACAGTAGAATGCCAAACCTTCCGCAGAAGCAAGAAAACTATAAGTGATATCACAATTAGAGTAGTTAGTCGCATAATATACTTCAAGAGGAGAGGGCATCTTGATTCTTCGAAAATGGAACAAAAATCGGCCTTACAAGGGAGGTGTTCTTTATATAGGGGTGGAGATTTTTTTGCAAGTTTGCTCATTTGTTCTAGTCGACACGCTGGAAAACATGGTGATGTTTTCTGATCCCCAATAGTTGCATGCGTGATAAAAATCGACTCTGAAAGCATTTCGAGCACTAAAAATGATCAGAAAATGCAATTATGTTTTTGCTCTGCAACGTTTTTTCTATGTTGTTTGATGCCAAAACTCCTAAAATGACTCTTTACTTCTTAGGATTCAATTTGAAGCGTTTCTAAAAAATTTTTTTTGGAACTTTTCCATGGGTGCCACCGGGGTCATCGAATTTTCGAAAAAAAATTGAAACAGCAGAAAAACGAGTTTTATCTCATTTCAGAAAAATGTTTTGCATTCTAGTACATTAGACCACCAGTAGTCACTATCCGGAGATGATGTAAGACCGGCCCAACATAAACCGTGCAGTTCGCGAAATTCGGTTCAAAAATTTCAAAAAAAATTTCAAAAAATTTTATCAGAGAATGAGTCAATAATAATCAAAAAACAATAGTTAACCGAAGAAAGCTCCCTAGAGCAGTCTCGATTGTTCCCTTCCGTATTCTCCACACCACTTCCATTCCTTCGAGTCTATCCATTTCATTTATTTCCGCCTTGAGCATCATCAATTCCTCTGCCATCAACTCCTGGCCCAGTGAATAAACTACACAAGATCGAATAAGATTCAGAAACTCTCGAAGTCGCATCGATTCTTCTGTCCAAGGCACATCGATGGATTTTTCTCGATGAACTAGTTGCACAACACCTCTGAGGACCCAGCTGAAGTCCGATTTTCTGATAGTGTTGTGCTGTCCTGTCAGCATCTGTATTGGTTTTTTGCGTTCTCGTACCATGTGTTTGAATTGCAGGCATCGGATAATTGTGCTATTTTTTCAGCGAGATAATATGCATAAATGAATTTTGGTGGTGTTCCATTGGCTAGTTCGACGCAAGAAGGTTCTGTCGGTGTTTTCACATTCGTTATCAGTTCATTTTCACGTTCAGCGAAGTATTGCTTTTATGGTTCACATTCGACAAAAACTGCATCTCCGGGACGTGCTTCTACATTCCTGACCGGTTCTTTCATAAGTTCTAGAATTGGCGGATTCTGACCATTGTTGACGATCACTTGATAAGGACGTTCTTGATCTGCTACTGGCTCATATTTCACCAGGGGCACACTCATATCAAGTGCTGCTCCATATGGTTGTTTTGAAATGAGCTCTACTGATTCACTTTTGACAACAACGTCGACATGCTCAACCATACGTTCTTGGACTGTTAGGGTGTTGTCATACAATGGTTCACTATTGATAACAGCTTTAGTGTCTCCAGTATACTCTTGAAAAACAAAGTATTCTTGAATTTCAGTCAGTTCGTTTTTAACAACAACTGCGTTTTCCATTGGTATTATTGCAATTTGCTCTGTTTCATATGGGTGTTCTTGAAGAAGTTGCTCCTGCACCTCAACTTTAGCTTCGGCAAGCTCATCCATACGTTTAAGAACTGTTGGATCCTGGTAGCACGTCGCTTCGCAACTGATAACAGATGTAGTGCCCACAGACTTCCTAACAGTATGCTCTGCACTATACGAACTTTCCTGAATATCGACGTAGCCGGGAAGCGGAAGAGGGAGTTCCGCTCATTTCTGCTGCAATAGTAAGCGTAATATTCGGATCAAAGGTTACGAAATTGCGCTGCTTCAACCCTTGTTCGCTTCACTCTTATCAAGGGATAACTTTCACATTTGAAAAGTTTACAGTTGATAGAGTGAGGTGATAGAGCAAAGGAATTATTGAAAAAATGCTATTGTTTAACCAGAATATCTCCTCATGTAGCGGTTTTTGTGGATTCGAAACAGCCTTCTCTTAGTTATCGAATAAAGTGCATTTTATTCTTTAAGGCCAAATTTCTATTTCGCGATTCCTTATGCTGGCTCCGTCTACTTTTTTATTTTCACCTGTCATTGAGTCCGTGAACTAAGGCCAGCAATTTCCTTTTTTGGAATACCAACATGAGCTCACCTCTTGAAGTATATTATGCGACTAACTACTCTAATTGTGATATCACCTATAGTTTTTTGGCATCTGCGAAAGGTTTGGCATTTTACTGTCATGTTTGCCAGATTTTTGCACTTCCGTTTCAAATTCTTGCTGCTTATATTATATTAGCAAAAACTCCAAATGTGATGAAATCAATGAAAATGCCGTTGTTGGTAAATCATTTATGGTGGGTGAAGTTTGAGTGCTTTGCCGCGTTGTGTTCTAACGAAATTTCAGTGACTTGGCATAGCTTTGCCGCCCTGACGCTAATTTTGTGTCTCAGCGCAAGGCTCATGTCTTGAAGCTTTTCGGTGGTCTGACGCGTTTCCAGTGATCTTTCACGTCTTTTAATCACAGGATTTCAGCTGTACCCTACTCGACATTCAAGTCTGCACCCTGTCCACCCCCTACTTTCTTCTTCGAAATCTCAGTGGTTTTACCGTTGGCCTGTTCAGCAAGATAGGAGTCCCAAACATTGTTCAGTTGTGCTCTGGATTCTTTGCAGGAATTGTGATGATTTCATCCTACGTCTTCATATTTGAACGTCGAAGTGCTCATCTCGCTGAAAATCGGTTCAGAATCCAAAGAACCTCATCGAAAATTTGCTATCACGGATTGGTTCTTCTAATTAATTTATCTGTAGTGGTGTATTATTGGTATGTGCCTTCGGATCAGGAAAGTTCAAAAATCAGGAGTTTGGACCTAGAACCTTGTCCAACAAGAGAATTTTTCACCAATAATATTCTAGTTATTTTTGATGATATGGACGTTTTCCATTTCGTAATGCGAATCCATTTTCCAGTTTTATTCATTCACGTTTTCCTTCACATTCTTTTCCACGTCGGCTGTACCATATACTATATATATGTATCTCCATCTCACGCGATTTCCGTGGACACTCAAAACTTTCAGCGAAAATTTTTAATCGGTATCACTATCCAGACTGTGCTTCTCATGGTGTTGTTCCTTATTCTTTTCTGGGTGACATTTATGACGGATATATTCAATATATACTATCAAAGTACGATGAACGCTGCAGTTGTAGGGTTTGCCATGCATGGATTATTGGAAAGTATTACGTTGCTCATGGTGCATCGGCCATATCGGGAAGCCGTTTGGAAATTAGTAGCGGGGAAAGAAAAAAATCGTAAGAAACAAATGTTCACTTCGGTTATACAATTTTGATTCCAGGCCTAAGAATTTCTTATCGAGTGGAGCCTACGCCAATCTTTGATCCTACATAAGCTGCAATACATGTCTACGTGAACGTCTACGTAAACTGCGGTGCGCTGTGCTCAGAATTTGTTATGTAGGCAAAGCAATCCCAAGTCATGAATAAAGTGTACATTTGAATCTTGTCATTTTCCTATTACGGAGATAAGATGAAAAGAGATGAAAAATACAATTAAAACATTAGTTAACCAAAGAATGCTCTCTAGAGCAGTCTCGATGGTTCCCTACCGCATTCTCCACATCACTCCAATTCCTTCGAATCTATCCACCTCGTTCATTTCCGCATCACCCTGACGGCCCAGCTGAAGTCCGATTCTCTGATAGTGCTGTGTTGTCCTGTCAGCATTTCCACTTGCTTCTTTGCTTTTTCGTACCATATGTTTGAATTGCAGGCATCAGATACATAATTGCGCTAATTTTTCAGGATAAGAAACAACCCCGCAGCCAAAAAACGCTTATTCGCTGACACAAAATGCATGAACTTTTTGTCCAGATTTTATGTTTAGCATATTATAAATCAGGCTAATTTGGAGAGCTCACAGATTAGAAATAAGTAAGGGCAAAGTTGAAATTTCTTCACAAAGTGACTTCTGAGTTCTTATTTGACAATGTATTGCACTTCAAAAACATACATTTATTTTCCAAAAAACATCGTAATTTGATCATTTCACTTTCACTTACAACTGCTACATCGTTCCCATTTCTAGATTCACCTGCCGTCCGCCGGTCGCCACTTTTGTAGAAGATTTACACGGACAGCATACTATTTGGAGAAGTTTTCTTGATTTGAACGCGTTCCATAACTCTTGCACGTTGCGCCGATTACAGCCCAAATAGGTGAGTTGCATAACGATTGGAGTGAGAGAAACATTCCAGGTTTTACACACGGACATTGTCTGAAAAGTATAGGAGCAGATGAAAAATGTGGAGAGGAACAAAGCTACCGGAAAAAATCCAATTTCTGAAACGAAGTATACCGCTGGGATCATAGTCTGAAACATTTTAATCAATCGAAAATAGGGCCGAAAAATAGATATTTGACATTTTGAACACCTGTACCTTGCATCTGGTCAATTTTCGAGCAAATCGCCAAGAACTCTTTTCTTATCTATAACTTTTTGAATCGATTCGGCTTTGTTCCAGTTTCTCGCACCCATGGGTTGGGTCTTGGGACGCTTGAATTGGGTCCCGGGACCCAAGACTGTCTTATTGCGCCGGGTGCGGCGCTTACAAAAATTGAAATTTACGTTGAAACTTTCAAAATTTTGAAAACTTCAACTGATACGTGAAAATCCTCCCGCTATCATGCGGCGTTGGCTTACCTACAGTCTTTGTTTTCACGATAGGTCTTGAGAAAAAACTCCGAAGTCTCGAATCCTGGCACCCAACGAGAATTAGAATCAAATGAAAATTGATCTGCTTTCAGAACAGCTCACCACTACTGCCGCCGGAGTTTCCTCCATAAACACGAGGTACGAGAATTTTTTCAAAACTTACACATTTCGCAAGAGCCAACGCGACCAGTTGCCATAAAACATATCTTTGCGGATGGTTTAACTGAGCTGATGCCAAATGTGCAAACTTTCGAATATTCCAAAAAACTGGAATATAAAGTAGGGCAGATACGATGCATATAGTATTTATGGCCATGTAGTATATCTGAAAAGAATCGTAAAGTTGTTAATTTTAAAGCTAATTTCTCACAAAATGATAAACGCCATTATCACTATCGATCAAGGTCAATATTACCGATACGAACAGCACGAGTCCATATGTTCCCCAAGTTATCGATTTCATAGTTTTACCGGAAAAACTCCAAAATTTCTCCGAGTTTGGGAAGAAATATAGAGAGAATCTTTGAGTAGCCAATAGGGATAACATCAGTTGATTAACATCCTCTATGAGAGTGCCCATAAGAAAGCAGGCCACAACAATGCAAATTGCTATGGTTGTGAAAATAAGACCGCCTTTCATCCCGTCTTGATTGATTAAGAAGAAGAATGCAACGAAGAAGTAGGCATATCCAATGCCGAACTTCCACATCATACTGTAATAATGTTCGACAACCACAAAGATCGGCGTGTTTTGGTCTCTCTCTCGGTTTGACTTGAAGACGTGCATGTAAAACGGGAGAATCATGAAGAATACAATAACGAAAATGTACTCAGCGACGGCTATAGAATAGTCAATATAGTAAAGGTCTAACGTAGTTGAATTTGTGCTGTTTCTTAGGTCTTCTTCGAAATTGAGAAACGGAATTCGCATGGTGAGTTTGGGAGAAAACTGAAAAAGCAAGTTTTCTGGCACGTTTCTTAGTTTCGTTTATCAGAACAGGTGAAATTCTAAAATTTTCCTTTGCTTCATCCTACTTTTACCCTTTGTTAACGAGTGATGTGGCTGATTCTTGTTTCACAAAAACCAAAAATCTAGATTTTTACAAAGATTAATTGCTCCGTCGTTGTTTTCAGTGTTTCCAAGATGAAGTTGGAGTTGATACCTGATTCCAGGGTCTAGACGGGCAGCGTAAAAATCGAATTCTCCCAAAATTATATATAGGTCGATCATAAATTCTATGAGGATGATGCCCCTCTATTTTTTAGACGTGAATTTAAGAAATGAGGTCGACAGGCGTCAAAAACCATTCTGGTTAGTTGAAAAAATGTAAGCCGTTTTTGAGTATATGACATTTCTGAAATGATTTTCTATAATACGGATGTTACGAAGAGATTTGAGAGAAGTTTAATGAAATTTGGTCCAATTATGTCTAAAGTTGGACTTACCAGGGACCGACTGAAATACTGAAAACCTAAAATGATTAGAACACTGAATTTTCAGCCATTGCCGCTTACGCCTTCGACTTCCGCGAGCACTCTGGAAAAGCAGTGACCACTTTCATCAACGTCACTTACTAGGGATTTGAGGAGTATCCTACTTCTGACTCTGTTACCGTCGCCGAGAAAATGCGAACCATCAAAGCGGTGATCTCACACATCTGGAAAAAGGAAGGAAATGAAAATCTAGTCTACCAGGACGAGTTTGATATCATTTCATAAATAGCTTTGTTCTCTCACTGCTGTTTTTGTTAAACAAATGTCAAATCTTGACTTTCAAGCAGGGTTTCACTAGAATATTTCAAATTGACTGTAGATTCATATTCTGCACCTAACTCAAAAATATTCTCAAGACACAAAACTAGGAAGATTTGCTTAATATGACCGTTAATTTCGTCAAGCATTGCAAGAACTGCAATTGTCTAGAATGCTGCATTGGGTGTTGCATAATGTTCTGTCGGTTTGCTCTTGTGTCTTCTCCAATGGATGTATTACTTCTCCCAAGTCTCTCATATCAAACAGTTTTGCAGCTGCTTTCATTTAACTTGAATTTCCTCAATTTTGTACTCTTTTTTTTCATCTGCCTTTGCTTCTCTCCTATCAAGGGATAAATTTGAAAATTCAACATTTTCACATTTCACAGTTGATAGAGTGAGGAGAGAGAGCACAGGAATTGTTGAAACAATGCTACTGTATAATTTTTAACCAGAATATCTCCTCTGGTAGAGGTACTTATGGATCTGAAATATCCCTTTCTCAGTTATAGAATAAAACTCATTCTATAAGGGCAAATCGACATTTCGCTACTCTCCTTACGACGGCTGCGTCTACTCATTTATTTCCACCTGTCATTGCGTCCCGAAGCTAACGCCGATACTTTCCCTTTTTGGAGTATCAATATGAGCTCACCTCTTGAAGTATATTATGCGATTAACTACTCTAATTGTGATACCACTTATAGTTTTTTTGCTTCTGGGGAAGGTTTGGCATTTTACTGTCATGTTTGTCAGATTTTTGCACTTCCGTTTCAAATTCTTGCTGCTTATATTATATTAGCAAAGACTCCAAATGTGATGAAGTCAATGAAAACGCCATTGTTGGTAAATCATTTTTGGTGGGTGATGTTTGAGTGCTTTGATGCGTTGTGTTCCAACGAAATTTCAGAGATTTGGCGCAGTTTTGGGGCCGTGACGCGAATCTCGTGTCGTCTCGGCACGATTCTCGTGTCTGAAGCTCTTTCGGCGGTCTGACGCATTTCCAGTACTCTTTCTCGTCTAACTACAGTATTTCAGCTGTACCTTATTCGATATTCAAGTCTGCACACTCTCCACCCCGTATCTACTTCTTCGCAATCTCAGTGCTAGTACCGTTGGCCTGTTCAGCAAGATAGGAGTACCAAACATCGTCCAGTTGTGCTCTGGATTCTTCGCAGGAATTGTTATGATTTCATCCTACGTCTTCATATTCGAACGTCGAAGTGCTCAACTCGTTGGAAATCGGTTCAGAATCCGGAGAACCTCATCGAACATTTGCTATCACGGATTGGTTCTTTTGATTAATTCATCTATCATGTTGTATTTTTGGTCCATGCCTCTGGATCAGGAAAGTGCAAAAATCAGGAGTTTGAACCTAGAACCTTGTCCAACAAAAGATTTTTTTGCCAATGATGTCTTAGTTGTTTTTAATGGCGTGGACGTGTTCCATTTCGCAGTTCGGATCCATTTGCCAGTTATTGTTATTCACGTTACCCTTCACATTATTTTCCACGTCGGATGTACCGTATACTATTTATATTTTGCTCCATCTCATGCGATTTCTGTGGAAACTCAAAAAAATCAGCGAACATTTCTAGTCGGAGTCACTTTCCAGACTCTGATTCCCATGGCGTTGTTGCTTATTTTTTTCTGCATATCACTCATGGCGGATATATTCTATGGATACCATCAAAGTACGATGAACGCTGGAATTGTAGTTATTGCCATGCATGGATTTTTGGAAAGTATTACGGTTCTCATTGTGCATCGACCATATAGGAAAGCCGTTTGGAAGTTAGTGGCGAGGAAAGTGAAAATTCGTAAGAATTGAATTTTAACTTTGGTTATACAATTTTGATTCCAGGTCCAAGAATTTTTCATCATGTGGAGCAAGTGCGTGGTGTCTCAAATTTGTCATCTAGCTGACGCAATCTCAAATTATTTGAAATAAAGTTTTCCTTCAAATCTTATCATTTTCAAGTTTAAGTGAAAATGTACGAATTTTGTCGAACCAGTCGCCAATCTGTTCGGTCGGCGGTCGGCCGAAGGTCGGTAGTTCGTAGGCGGTCAGTAGGCGGTCGACGGTCGGTCTATCGATGGTCGGTCTGTAGGTGGCCGGTGGTCGGTCGGCGGAGAGCGATTGTCGACCGATCGAAATGGAACTTCTAATTGGTATCACCAATTGTGGTTGGACTGTTAATCGAAGGAGTTTTATCTGATAAAATGGACTCCTAGCTGCAATAAAGCAAAATAATAATGCAAAATATTTACCTTTTTCTCACGGTCCATTTTCATTTTCACATTTTGAAAATCTTGTTAATGCTAACAAGTTGTGAGTCCAAAATAAAAAAAAACACCCGTTTCCAAGCATTTCTAATGAAATTTCAAAATCCCTGACTCCGCTTGAAGCCTTGCTAATCTCGGATATCCGGTGTGAGCTCCTTCATCTTCTTCTTCTTCAATTTTTATATATTATCCCATTCCCTCATCAAACCACACCAACTCCGTCATCACCACCACCATCATGTTAAGCGGGGAGTGTCATCAAGAAGTATTCTCAAGAAAACATATCTTCAAGAGTCCCAAAACTCATATAAATATGCATATATTTATAATTTGACACGCAATCCATGTGCACACGCAAAATGGGGGCCCCTTTTGCCTTCCTCTTCATTCCGAAAAACTTTAGTTTTTGCCTCTTCCCCCCCCCCCCCCTTTTCTCTTTATTTTTAGTTGTCCTGGCAACCAAAATCTCCTCCTGCCCCCAGAGTCCCCCTTTTCTCTAGTAGTTCCCGTCGTCCACTTATATTTCTTCCAGAAGAAGGACACCTTTTCGTCCCCTCCTATTCATGCGCCAAACAATTGGACTCTCTCTCTATTTTTCTCTTTCTCTCTTTGTGTACACTTCAGTTAAAGAGTTCGCTTTTTTTCTCAGTTCACTAGTCAGAAAGTTGTATGTTTGGTTCCAGAAGGGTGCACTTTTTGATATGCTTATTCGAGCGTTTTTTTTTGTTGGAAGCTGAACCTAATTAGGTTGTATTCTATTGGGGATTATCTAGGTTTATCCATGAAAGTTTGAATGAGTAAAATAGCCAAAAAACTTGAAGATCGTAGTAGTTTGCACTAGTCTCAATGTGTGATCCTAAAAATATACTGAAAATTGACAAAAAAAGGTCTATTAGCAATATTCCCTGAGGGGAAACGCGCTCCATCGCCAGGCTGAAATCAGAATTTTCAGCTTTGCCGCCGTTTTGAAACAGCGAAACATCTTTTGGTGGGTGCGTGGACTTTTCGTGGACAACTCGGGCAGCACTCGAATTGTCCACAAGGAGCCCACGCACTCATCAAAACATGTTTCGCTGTTTTCAAAACGGCGGGAAATCTGAAAATTCAAATTTCAGCCATGTAGGCGATGAAGCGCGTTTCCTTTCGGAAAATATCGCTAACATTTTTTTTGGAGTCCTTGTGGACAATTTCATTCTATTTTGATAACATTTTACCGATTTTTTGCATTTTTTATTTCCAATTTTCCCCCACTTTCCAGGTACACCTAACCGCCCAATCCCAGTGATGAACATGTCGTTAATAGAAGCGCTAGATGGACACCACTACGACATGATACAGAAGATTTTGGAGGAAAATCCAGTAAGTTTTTGGAGGAAAATCCTTCATTTTCATCCCACTAAGTTTTGTTCTTTGGTTCCCAAGATTGCGAAAAAAGCAAATCTTACATCACCCAAGATTATGTATATATTTTTCCCATTTTCATGTGATTTGGTAATCGCAGCTCAGCTCGTGAGCCCTCGCGAGCTCTCATGCTCCCGAGGGGACTAACGTATAATTATATACCTGGTGTTGGTGTCTTTTGATTTTGAGAGGCTGTGAGTGACAGCAGATGAATTTTCAATGTTTTCGTGTGAAAAATTGCGGCTTTGAGGAGATCTGAAAAATAAAAAAGTCGCGAGGGAATTGTACTAGGTGATGAAAAAAAAAATTTCTATAAAAACTGGTCTTGGATAATCTTTCAGTACTAACCCAAGCCTAAATGTTAACGATGTTTTACCCCGACGATGCTGTTACCCCCATAAAAAATGCCCTCGGCTACCTGTATTCCTAACAATCTTGAAAAAGTCATGAGTCTACAGTATCCTGTGACAGAAGTTCAGTCACTAAACTTTTGTGTAAACTTCCGTTCTTATTCCTAACCACAAAAACAATATCTGGTCATTTTACAATACTTGAGCATGACAAATCACTTTCCCAAATAACAGCAAAAGTTTTGATATATTTGTCAACAGCGCCCTAATCCTTAACTCTTGAGCTCAACATTTCCCCGTACTAGGACTTGATGAAAAAATAATCATTGCGTGGGCGTTGAGAGAGCATTAATTATTCATAAACCGCTATTAGTCGAATTCCTTCGGGAGGAAAAACAGAATGGATAAAATGTCAGGTGCTTTTTGGTTGTTTGTATACTAGAAAGAAGCAAGGTTTAGTGGAGTTGTAGGATCTTAGATGGTGTAAAGAACAGAAATTGTTGATATGGACAGAAAAAAAACAAGGGTAGCGTCCGGAAGGTGCCTTTATATTATTCGCGCAATTCCCCAAGGGGAAAGACGCTTCATCGCCAACATTGCTGAAATTTGAATTTTCAGCTTTCCCGCCGTATTTTTCTGTTTTGAAAACAGCGAAACATGTTTCGGTGGGTGCGTGGACTTCTCGTGGACAATTCGACCGCTGCCCAAGTTGTCCACGCACCCACCAAAACATGTTTCTCTGTTTTGAAAACAGAAAAAGTGCTGGGAAAGCTGAAAATTCAAATTTCAGCCATGTTGGCGATGGAGCGCGTTTCTACCAGGGGAATATCGATAATATATGTATACAAAATCTTATTCAAACCGGTTCACGGGTAGTTCAATCATTGGAAATGACGGACAGAAACTTTCCAAGAATTTTTTAAATCCTATTAGTAAAAATTGAAATAAACAATTTTTTTAATCTGGAAAAAAGTAACAAAACGCACAACCAAACACAACATTCTTACCTTAATTCAATCTTCCAGGACGAAGTCCGTCATCGAAACGAGGAAGACAAAGTGGCCCTCCACTATGCTGCGTCTGAAGGCGACCTCAACTCCTTGAAACTCATTTTTCTAGCAGACCGAACCCTAGTGGACGCCAGGGACGGTACAAAGTAACACCCACGCCAAATTTTTTACACTTTTAAGTTTTTCTCAATTCAGACAAACCCCTCTATTATGTGCCGTCATGTCAGGACGAATTGAGAATGCCGAGTTTTTGGCTAACAATGGAGCTGATGTTCATGCAGTGGACGAGAATGGAAGGAATGCGATACATTGGGCGGTGGTCTGTGGGCAGTTGGATAGTTTAAACTGGGCCATAGCAAAGAATGTTGACCTAGAAGCGCACGACTATGATCAAGAATGTACCCCGCTGCACTATGCTACATGCAACGAGGATACGCCACCCGAAGTGTCACAAGCTATTATTGTAACTCTTCTCAAACACGGTGCCAAGCCGAACCCAGTGGACTCTGATAACCGCACCCCTATACATTGGTGCTCCAGCAACGGAAATCTGGATGCCATTAAGGCCCTGTACAACTCAGGGGGAGATCTGACATGGAGGGACAGGCAAAATCTTAACGTGCTGCATTGTGCGGCTAGCCACGGGTACCATGAAGTCATAGAGTATGTAATACAGACTGTAGATAAGCCGATGGTAGATGAAGTTGATAAAGCTGGACACTCCCCACTGTTCTATGCGATTTCCTTTGGACATTATGAAGCTGCACTGAAGCTACTACAGAACAAAGCTAACCCGAACCACCAGGATCAGCGACTGGCTACTGCTGCTCATAGTGCAGCATCGAAAGGACAGATGAGGATGTTGAAGCTACTTCGGAACTACAACGCCTCCTTCGATATTCAGAATTATCGGGGAGACTTGCCGTTTCATGAGGCAGTGATCGCAGGGAGTAAGGATGTCGTCGAATGGTTGTTGGCAGTGGATGAGACGGTGTTGGATACCCCAAATCATACGGGAAGGACAGCGTTACACTTGGCGTCTTCTGTAGGGAATCTGGAGATGGTGATACTGTTGTGTACGAAGAAGTGCTATGTGGATCCGCTGTGTACTAGGGAGGTTAGTGGAGAGTAAACTTTTGGCTATGGTTCCGTTTTTTTGGACCGGTTCTTAAAGGGGGAATCCGGTTAGAAATTGTTATTGCTTTAACGTACGTAAAAATGTGTGTAGATTCCAAAAATCATAATGAAAATGCAGAAAAATCGCTCTAAAACCTCGAAAAATGGCTTCGAAATCAGCAAAAACAAAAAAAAGGTCTCCGGCGGCCGTGGCCAAGTTTCCCAAAAAAGGGGCGGAGTCTGAGAATGAGTGAATAGCAATGGTATTAAAGACGCGAACGCTGTGATTGGCTGCTCGTAAATTTCAATGGCGCTCATTGGCTGACTCCGCCCCTTTTTTGGAAAACTCGGCCACGGTCGACGGAGACCATTCGCATGGATGTTGCTCATTTTGGAGCTCATTTTCAGGGGTTCAGAGTGCTTTTTGATCATTTTCGTTACGATTTTTAGAATCTACGATCAAAGAAAATACTCAGTTACAGTTCTTGGATGACACCATATCAACGCTTTTCCACTTTTCAGAACGAAATCTTCACCCCTCTCGACTTGGCCATCCGACAACGTCATGACGCCGTCGTGGAATACCTGTCCAAGTTGTGCCGTGCTAGAAAATCTAGCGAGTTCTCAGCAGCTGAAATCGAGGATTGGAAGAGAAACTTTGAAGCGATGATAGCGGAGGCAAAGAAAAGGAGAAATGAGATTCTAGCAGCGCAGAAGGCACAGAGGAGGCCTTCCACCAGTGAAGGCGTCGCGGCAAGTGATAGGAAGAAACGGGAAATCGCTGATGTTGGGGTTAATACATCGGTAAGTTTAGATCCTTGTACAATGAAATATATTGTAACATGTTCCAGCAACGAAGCATCAAGTCCGCCGACTCCACTACTGTAAAACGAAAATACTCCAAGTCAACATCAGTAACCAATCTCATGGAAGTGCCATCGGTACCCAAACAAGAATTGGAAGCCCTTCAAGAAGCTCTAGCTAATGGACACAAAAATGAGCATGATGAGGATCTAGAAAATATGGATATGCTAGATATTGATGAGGAGTTTGAGGTAAGCTTTCATTTCCAGGTACATTTCAGTAAGGTCGGTCAACGTAGAGTAGCTCACCTTCGAGCAACTAGGTATTCTCAAGCCGCATCACATGGCTTCATTTCAGAACCTTCCCCCAATCTCGGACCTATCCGAGTCTAGTACCTCAACCGAGTCCGACCACCCTGAAACAGACACCGAGAGAAGTGATAGTGAGGATGATGATGATGATGATAATGTTAGAAAAGTAACGGTGCAAGAAGTCAAAGCGGCGGCATCTGCTGAGAATAAGAAGACCAAAAAGGAAGTGAGGATAGTGACAGCGAGCAATGGGAACAAGGTAAGTGAAAATATTTGTTGAGGCTGCTACTCGGCCATTAGAATGAGGGCATGAAAATCTTTTATCCCTATAGTGAGGCCAATCAGAAAATAAAGACCCTGATGGATCTACATATTATCGCGTCACCGTCCGTTGTTTGTTAGTCGGCTTTAAAGGCGCATGGAGTTATTTCAGACGATATCTCGTTAGGGCACAAAAAACAACGCACTTTGCATGACCTAACGAGTTATCGCCTCGAATAACTCTATGCGCCTTTAATAGAGGATTCCGGTCAAAAATTGTTTTGCTTCAAAATATGTACAATTTTGTGCTGATTCCGAATATGATAGTGGAAACGCTCAAAAATTTCTTTAAAACTCTGAAAAACAACCTTTTTCTGCCGACCGGTCTCCTGGGTTGTGACCTAACTCCCGGAGTTTTCTCGGCCACCGCATTTTCAGATTTTTTTTCACCATTTTTCCAGGTTTTTTGTGAAAATCATACATTTTTGTTTTTTTATTCACTTTTTCGTTTGGTTTTCACAAAGAAAAACTTGAAAAATGGAGAAAAATAATCTGAAAATGCGGTGGCCGAGACAGGTGGCCGAGAAAACTTCGGGAGTTAGGCCACGGCCCCGAGAGACCGTTCGGCCGAAAAAGGGTCATTTTGAAGCGATTTTTCAGGGTTTTAGAGAGATTTTTGAGCGTTTTCACTATTATATTCGGAATCAGCACAAAATTTCACATGTTTCGGAGCAAAAAAAATTGTTGATCGGAATCCTCCTTCAAGTTATACAACGTACTTACAACTCGGCTCCTGGGCTCACAGGTTAGAAAACATTAGGTTGAGTTATGATATCTTAATTAAGCCACAACCTTACAATATCTTGACCATACCCTTGGGGTGTGAGATATGCTCCGTCAACGATTATAACATTTTTAATTAAAAATTTAGGAGGATGCTGAAAATAGTCGCGGAACAGTAGTGATGCGGGTGAGGAGAGAACCAGAGATTGGAAGTGATGGTGGTGACGTGGATATTTATGATGATGGTGAAGAGCATCCAAGTGATGATGAGGAGAAGAGGAGGAAGGCGAAGGAAGCAGGTAAGAGATGAATGGAGTACGGTAGACTTCGGGAAATCTGGAAACTTGGCTCCGCGACTCTTCGCTATTTTGACATTTTGCAACTGCGACGCTTCGCAACTGTGACGTTTCGCAACTACTGACGAAGTATCGCGGAGCTTTTTAAGTGGGCGTGGCCTAAACACTACGATATCGTGTTTTGCGAATTTCATGCTTCTAGGGGTAGTTTTAGGTGCCGAATTCGATTTTCCCAACAAATTTAACCCGAAAAAAATCCAAAATTCAAAGATAATCGATCTTTCCAGGCTCCCCCATATCCACACGCCGATACATCCACGAGAGGGCCATATTCCAAGAGTTGACTCATTTGAAGCGTATGCAGATACAGTATGGAAAGGTAGTGAACGCACGAAAGAACGCTAAACGACTCTTACGAAACTACTACCACCCAACTGAACAGGTGACCTCCTGAAAACGAGAAAGTTTACATAGTATTATACATTTGGTAGATCATTATCCCTATGTAGTTCCTGTTCGGTGGAGCGCGGTTGTGTTTTTCAATTTACCTATTTCACATTTTTATTTTTGCTGTTGTGGTTGTGTCGGGCATGTACTTTTTTGGCTGCACTAAAAAAATTTGATGGTCCCCGGATTTCAGGTACAAGAAAAGGTCTTGGTCAAATCGCTGATTTCGAATTTCTGCAAAATGCACAATTTAGATATAAGGAATTTCAAGTTTACGAGTTTTTATGCTTGGGAAAAGTTTTTGTATGGTGAGATTTTAATGGAATTTTTTTCTCAGAGCATACTATACAAACAATTTTCAGATGCATTATCTGAGCAACTGAAGGTGATCTACCTAGATGAAAGGGAAAGGTTAGCATCAACGCAGGCAGATCTGAAACCAACGGCTTCGTTGAAGTTGAATAAGTTTGGTGAGTTGCGGATTCAAACTTGGAATTCCCGCTCATCCCCTTAAAGGAGGATTCTGGTCAAAAATTGTTTTGCTTCAAAATATGAAAAATATTGTGCTGATGAAAAATGATTGTGAAAATGCTCAAAAATCTACAACAGAAATGTATAATTTTCGCATAAAATAACCTGGTTTACAAAAAAAAACCTGAAAAATTGTGAAAATAATCTGAAAATGCGGTGGCCGAGAAAACTCTGGGAGTTAGGCCACGGCTCCCGGAGACCGTTCGGCCAAAAAAGGGTCGTTTTGAAGCAATTTTTCATGGTTTTAGGGAAATTTTGAGCGTCTTCACCATCATATTCGGAATCAGCACAAAATTTTACATATTTTTGGGCAAAAAAATTTTGACCGAAATCCTCCTTTAACAAAAATTCCAGATTCCAAAATCCGAAACAGCGTACCTATTGCGGATAGGTACCACGACATGCAACGCATTTACACCCATGCGGCTATTTCCGGAAAATCTCCAAAATCACACTCAAAATCACGAAACGTCGGCAAAACGAACAGCACAACTCAAGTATCTGGAAAGCGGTGCGACTGTCTTGACAAGCATAAACATCTGTTTCTCTAATCCATCCAAAAATTTCAGAATTATCAAACCGTGGTACTGACCCTGTGTATCTATAATTATATAGTGGTGGAGATTGTGTGTAGTTATTGTGAGAGAGAGAGAGATGCACCTCCTGATTTTGATCTACTCATATTTTTCTTATTCTACATACACAATGACCCCGATCTGACTATGCACAATGGAGATTTACATATCTTTTTCATTTTTATTTATTTTGTAATACTTTATATTTTTGTATTTATGATAAATTATTTTGGTCTAGTTAATAAATGCATAGAAAAAAAACCTGATCTTTGTGTGTAGTATGATTCTCTAGTCAGACCGGATCTATTAAAACAATTTGTTACGATTTTAGAATAAAATTCAAAATTTTTCACATATGCATTATCTGAAAAAATCTCCGACACAAAGCATAAAAAGGGAAGAGGAACAAAAAGTGATTTATTACACTTCATCTTTTGATTTTTCAGGTCCGGGACGTTTCGCAACTACGACATTTTGCAACTCACGCCCATTTTGCAACCACGACAATTGGGAACCAAGACATTTCGAAACTGGTCATTTCGCAACTGCGACATTTCGCAACTACGACAATTCGCAACTCAGACATATCGCAACTTACGTCGATTTCGCAACTGCCACAATTTCCAACCAAGACATTTCGAAACTGGACGTTTCGTAACCAACAACTCTATAAACTAGTCCTCTTTCCGTTCATTAAGGCTGTATGAGATTGAGGGATATTGTGAACTATTCCAGGTTATGATCTACATTTGAAAAGTTGGGATTTTAACATGAACTTTCTACAATGATCCTGGATTTTGTGGTTTCGAAATGGCGTGGTTGCGGATTGTCGCGGTGGCGAAATGACCGGTAGCGAAATGTCGTAGTAGCGAAATTAACGTAAGTTGCGAAATTGACGATAGCTGTCGTAGACGACGAGCAAAATATCAGAGAAGACTGTTTCTACGAAGATGATTCATATTGTTTTATAATGATGTATGTTTTATAATAACGGCTCCTATAAAAGGAACCGAAGAACGTATTATATATTCAATCATTCTCTTTACCATTCTCAAACTTTCTTCTTTCGTCTGAATAAACTGTCTAGCTTATCAATCTTGTTCTATTCCTATTCTATATTCATTTTGGCTCCTACCAACACCAAGGGACCAAAATCGACATGGTGACCCAGGCAGGGCTCAAGTGGACCCCTGCGACGACAATTGGGACAAGTAAAACGACGAATCGCAGAAAAATTGGAGGAAGACCTCGTCAAGAAAGATCATATCGCCCTCTATACCAAAGATGAGTTGAACGACGTTCTTATAGATCTCTCGGACCTCATCGATCACTTGTCCCACAATCTTCGTCGTCTTCATTCACTTGAAGACCAATGGCTCGGACTTGTCAAACTACATCCAACGGAAAACGAAGCCCGTACCACCTACTTCCGCAAATATGGCGACTACCGCTCCTTATTCGATACTACCCCAAAACGTTTGGAAGAACTTCAACTCCTCTATTCCTTCGGAAAAGAACGACTCTCAACCATAGACCCAACAAATGCAGACGACTACCCAGACGCGGACACCAACACCTCAGCTCCAATGGAAAAGGATGCTCAACTCACCAGTCAACCAACAGCGGAACCTTCAACCACCACACCAATCTCGACTACCACCACCATGCCTACCACCACCGTACCAGACCAAGGACAAACACTACCCATACAGATGAGTCAACTATTGAATCTCAGCTCCCTCAAAGTTCAACTTCCCCAAATGACTCTCCCCCAGTTCTCTGGAGACATTGAAAAGTACATCGAGTTCAAGGAATCGTTTGAATCTGTTATGAACCACCTCCAACTTGACGATCTTACCAGACTCCACTACTTGAAATCTTCTCTCCGTGGTGAACCAGCCGACTTACTTCGAAGCCTCCCCCTCACTCAATCCAATTTTCCCATTGCTATGAAAACCCTTGAAGATCAGTACGGAGGACTCACTCGACTCAAACACGCCTTGCTGCTGAAACTTCGAAAACTCCCGGACCTTTCTACAAACTCGGACCCAATGGATCTTCAACACTTCATCATTCAAGCGGGAATGATCTTCGATCAATTGTGCTCAATGGGCTTCGACATCGACAACATTTCAACCTCAGACATCATCGAATCAAAACTTCCAAAGCGGATCATTCACAAACTCTATCAACACACTTCACTGAATTCGTCACCTGCTCAATTCAAGGATCCACCAATGCAATCAAACTTCTATATAATCAAAAAGAAGTAATGGAGAATTGCACGAGCACCTGCGGAAGAAAGAAGAATGCCTTCTTCATCAATGGATCATTGGACACAATTTCAACCTTCGAAAGGGTGAAATCTCAGCTCGGTCACGTTCATGAAATCCTTCCAGCCAATTCGTACTTGGACGATATTGGCTCAGCATTCAAAGAAGTTTGGAACTTCATTCAATCGGCTTGGAACTGGATCGTGGATGGAATTTGTGGATGGCTCGACAATTGGATCGTTATCATGGTCATTTGTGTAGTCATCATCATCTTCCTTCGGCGTCGGGAGTGTCGTAGACGACGAGCAAAATATCAGAGAAGACTGTTTCTACGAAGATGATTCATATTGTTTTATAATGATGTATGTTTTATAATAACGGCTCCTATAAAAGGAACCGAAGAACGTATTATATATTCAATCATTCTCTTTACCATTCTCAAACTTTCTTCTTTCGTCTGAATAAACTGTCTAGCTTATCAATCTTGTTCTATTCCTATTCTATATTCATTTTGGCTCCTACCAACACCAAGGGACCAAAATCGACAATAGCTGCGAAATGTCTTAGTTGCGAAATGTCATAGTTGCGAAACGACTGGTTGCGAAATGTCTCGGGGCCAATTTTTCGTATTTTCAGATTCTCATTTATGCATTAGAAGACATTTAGAACTGAGAAATAGAGACTTTATTTCAGAAAAATAGAAAATTCACAAAAGGAAAAAGTACCAGTATCAAAATTATTCAATAATTTGAGATTCGTTTCTAAAAGCACAATCGAGAAGTTCTCTCGGGAACCGATTGAAAATTCCCGGTGAAATTTCTTCACAATGAATCATGCGTCGATCGTATACATATTTAACACGCTTCGCCACTGCCAGGGTTAACCGTTTTTCGAAATTATTTTCGAGACGAGTCTCAACAATACTTCCACTGTAGAACTCTCGCCAATTGCTGTTTAGTTTCTTCTCGTCGACGGAGCGGTAGTGTCTGGAATAAAGAATAGTGGCACATATATGTAGATGAAAAATAGAAGAATTCGATTCCCTTTTAATCGGTCAAAATATGTAAAAATGTGCATAGATTGCAAAAATCATAATGAAAATGCTCTAAAATCGCTCTGAAACCCCGAAAAATGGATCCAAAATGAACAAAAAATGAAGCGAATGGTCTCCGGCGGCCGTGGCCGAATTTCCCAAAAAAAGTGCGGAGTCAGCCAATGAGCGCCATTGCAATTATGGCCGCGAGCACTGTGATTGGCTACCCGCAAACTGCCATAGCGCTCATTGGCTGACTCCGCCCTTTTTTTTGGGCCACGGCCGCTGGAGACCATTCGCGTCATTTTGGTTCATTTCGGAGCGCATTTTGAGGGTTTTCGAGCAATTTTTGAGCGTTTTCATTATGATTTTCGGAATCTACGCACATTTTTACATATTTCAAGGCATTAGACATTTTTGACCGGAATCCCTCTTTAATAAATATACTTTTTGTTATTCGAACCTACATATGTATGAAATCCAAGTTGTTGAAAGAAAGTAGGCAGATAGATGACTAACTGGGATTCCGAGACATTTCGCAACTAGTTATTTTCGCAACTGCGACGTTTCGCAACTCTCGTCAATTTTGCAACTAAAACAATTCACTACAGATTATTTCACCACCGCGACAATCCGCAACTCAACTCAATCACATACTCTCAATTACACATAGCCTAAATGGAAGTGAAGAAGACAAGTTTATGAAGTTGCGAAACGACTGGTTGCGAAACGTCCAGTTTCGAAATGTCTTGATGGCGAATTGTCGTGGATGCAAAATAGACGTGAGTTGCAAAACGTCGCAGTTGCGAAATGACTAGTTGCGAAATGTCTCGGAGCCTTTTCAGGGGATGCTCATGAAGGTAACATTTTTGATAAAGTGTGATTTTGAACACGTTCCTTTTCAATACGGTCTCCACTAATACTCACCTAAAATAAGCGAATCTCTTCGGCACCGACATTATCTTCGTCCCATCCAACTGCGCCACCGACCAATGATAGAACAGTAACGCAACCTTCTCTGGTCTTATTATCCCTTTTAAATTGTACCAAATCGTTTCAGTGGTCTGATTGTATTTCAAGAATGTCATCTGGTTTATGAGCTCTTGTTGATTCTTAAACTTTGCCGGGAAATCTTCATATTTCAATACTCGATTCGAGCTGAGACTGATTTCCGAGAAAACCGGTGGGATGGATCTGGAAGATTTTGATATAAGACCATTGTGAGCCCAACAATTGTAAAACGAGGAGGAGTACCTCAAATAATGAACAAAGTTGCCAGGGCCAGTGTAGATAAGTCGCTCATCAATGTCCATGTTGACCACCCATTTCGAATGGAATCGACTTCGATAGTGGCATTCCTGAAAATTTTGGTTTTGCTAAACTATTTTTCAGAGATTTCTCATTTCCAAAAAAATAAGTCGAAACTTACATGAGTCTGAATCAAATGAAACATCCATCCAACTTTGATATACTCCAGAATATATTTGGTCGATTCTGCCAAACCCATTCTTTCGTAGTCATCGATGATTCTTCTATCGTATTCATTCATATTGAATAGTGTAAAATAGAACATGGTGGTTCCCAATAAGCGATAATGTTCCACATATTCGATGACTTCTAGCCATTTACTCTCCTCACCATAAAGGGGACCAACACAGACGGCGAGCTCGTGGACTGGTTCTGGAAAGAAACATTTTTTCTGTTGAGGGTATTTACTTTGGACCGACAGAAAGGGACGACTCTTTTAGAGACTCCGAGACATTTCGCAACCAGTCATTTCGCAACTAGCCATTTAGCAACTGCGACATTTCACCACAGATCATTTTGCCACCGCGACAATCCGCAACTACGTCGTTTCGAGACCACGAAATTCAGAACTTTTGTAAAAAGTTCACGTGTACTCTCAACCACACACCCTAAATGAACGGGAAGAAGGCAAGTTTATAAAGTTGCAAAACGTCCAGTTTCGAAATGTCTTGGTTGCGAAATCGACGTTCACGTTAATATTACAACTTTTAAAATGTACACCTGGAATAGTTCACATTACTCTCAACCCCATACAACCTAAAGTGGACTAGTTTATAGAGTTGCGAAACGACTGGTTGCGAAACGTCCAGTTTTGAAATGTCTTGGTTGCGAAATCGACGTGAGTTGCGAAATGTCGCCGTTGCGAAATGACTAGTTGCAAAACGTCTCGGACCTTTGAAAGAAGCTTTAGGTCATGGTATGCTCTTGTGATTATCTGATAAATTTTACCTTCATTAAAAAAAACAACTTACGGTCATAAACCCTATTAATCAACGGAATCGGATCTTGTGGAATCTCGTGTTTATGGAAAGCAATACTGACATATTCGGCACCAGCTCTTCTCGGACACGACACAATTGTCAGTGGCATGACATATGAATTGAATCGAGTTGAGTTGAGTTCTTGGCGATTGCAGTCATAGTAGATGCATGTGACGCCTCTTCTGAAGAAAAGAGATTTTGAATAATGGGTCCTGAGCAGTCGAAATCAGCGTATTTGTTGGAGTCCGGGCCGGGCCGATAGAGCGTTTTCTACTAGCTCGGCCCAGCCCGGCCCGGCACGGATCGGTCGTATTTTAGGCATACATTGAGTATTTTGTAAAATATTCAGTGATTTTTTCGATAATTTTCAAAAGTTTTCTGAAAAACAACTTTTTTCTAGCTCAAATTTTCCCACCCGGGCCGACCGGGCGATTCAGAAACACAACATTTTAGATAACTCACGTATAAGTATGGAACGCGCTAATCGCTATGGAAATTTGATCTGGGTACACAAACGCTGACAGAAGACGTGGCTCGGCATCGAGTAGGTCGTACTGAAAATGCAACTTTTTTTTCTGGAATTCTCCTCAAAAGATACATGTTGTTGAATTTTAATCCGCCGCCATGAGTTGAATTTCGAGGAGTATGGGATCGAGTTGGTGGTCTTCAAGTTCCAATCGGGGACTTCGCATTTGTTGTATTCGATTGGGCTGGAATAATAACAATGAGATATGAAAAAGTACTACACTATCAGACTTCCCGGAAGACTCTTCCAGATGCTTGGAAATCCGGCCCCGGGACATTTTGCCACTAGTCATTTCGCAACTACGACATTTCGCAACTCACGTCGATTTCGCAACCGCGATGATTCGCAACCAAGGAATTTCAAAACTAGACATTTCGCAACCAGTCGTTTCGCAACTCTGTGAACTATGTAGTCCACTTTACGTTCATTAAGGTTGCATGGGATTGAGGGTATTGTGAACTATTCCAGGTTATAGTCTACATTTGAAAAGTTGTGATCTTAACGTGAACTTTCTACAAAAATCCTGGACTTCGTGGTTTCGAAATGACGTGGTTGCGGATTGTCGCGGCGGGGAAATTATCGGTAGCGAAATGTCGTAGTTTCGAAATCGACGTCAGTTGCGAAATGTCGTAGTTGCGAAACGACTGGTTGCGAAATGACTTGATGCCGGAAATCCGGGAAAACAAAGCATAAATCCAAAAAAATCTTACCTAAACGGAGGTGGCCCCTCGAAAGCCACCAAAAACGAGTCCACACTATCACTATCATCAATTGTCAGCGAATCACCTTGTAAGTAAATCAACCAAGTAAAAAACACAACCAAAATCAAAATCAATAGTTTTCGACGGCTCGCTCGTCGCATCTCCATGGGCGTCTCTGTTGAAAATTTTGTCGATGACTGTGTCCTTTTTGCCCAGCTAAATCTCTCTTTTTCTTCGTCTCCTTCTTCACCTTAGCGCCAACCGAGTGGGAGATAGGGATCTGTGGAACGGGAAAATCGGAGGGAAAAAAGAAGTCTAAGGCGATCGGAAAGTGCCGTTGAGGAAGCTTCATTTTGTTCCGATAAAAGAGTGGAGAGTGGTCAGAGAAAAATAATTTTGGAGGAAAAAGGAAAAACGGCCCTGGGGACGTTTCGCAACTAGTCATTTCGCAACTACGACGTTTTGGAACTCACATATATATTGCAGCAGCACCAGTTTGCAACCAAGACATTTTGAAACTGGACGTTTGGCAACCAGTCGTTTTGCAACTTTATTAACTAGTCCACTTTACGTTCATTGAAGTTTTATGGGATTGAGGATATTGTGAACCATTCCAGATTGCAGTCTACATTTGAAAAGTTGTGATTTTTCTGTGTACTTTCTACAAAATTCCTGGATTTTGTGGTTTTGAAATGACGTGGTTGTGGATTGTCGCGGTGGCGAAATGACCGGTAGCGAAATGTCGTAGTTGCGCAATTGACGTGAGTTGCGAAATGTCGTAGTTGCGAAACAAATGGTTGCGAAATGTCTCGGAGCCGTTTTAAGATTTGAGGCCTGATGTACTCCTCGTGAACAATTTTGAATTGTCTATGTGAAGTCCACGAGGAGTCCACGAGACCTCAAAATCTGAAATTAAAACTGCCGGAAATTTAAATTTCAGTGATGTTCGCAACGGAGCGCGAGTGACGTTAAGCATATTGTTTTCATACCTCCGACCATAGTACTGTATTTTACAAAAAAAGTTCCTCAATGTTCGCAAACATTTCTTTTTCCAGAAAAAGTGCAACAAAACTCCATTCTACCCTTAACTTTCTCCTCTTCCTCCCTCCTCGTGGTCAAGAAACTCCAAGTTTTTTGTGTCCCTCTCCGCTCTACCTTTCTTTCACGAGATAGCAATCTCCTGGAAAGTGAAGCCTGAAGAATCCGATGGCGTATGCCTGTGTGTGTTGAAAATATCCGAAAAGTGGCAATGAAGTCTCTTTTTGTTCCGCTAGGAAGACACAATTTGGATTGATCTTCAGATTTCCGAAGCGAACGATGTTTGAAGGTATAGGGGACGGGAGGGAAGAGATGACGTAGATATTCAGGTTTTCCTATTTTTTGTTCTAGGGAGTTATGAAGATATACAGAAATGAAAATGATAAAAATTCAGATCCTTACTTTAGGTTTATCATGGAATTCGAAAAACGGCATATTAGATCTTCTGGTCTTTGAACATCGAGAAGTCTCGACCGCTATTCAATCGAAAAACAAGGTTAAAGGTGGATTCCGGTCAAAAAAAAATTTTGCTTCAAAATATGTAAAATTTTGTGCTGATTCCGAAAATGATACTGAAAACGCTAGAAAATTTCTTTAAAACCCTGAAAATCGCTTCAAAGCGACCCTTTTTTGGCCGAACGGTCTCCTGGGGCTGTGGTCTAGAGTTTTCTCGGCCACCTGACTCGGACACAGCATTTTCAGATTTTTTTACAAATTTTCAAGTTTTTTTTAGTTGTTGTGAAAATCAAACGAAAAAGTGAAAAAACAACAAAAATGGCACATTGACGCAAAAACTAAAAAACCACTTCCGAAAAGACTGAAAGGAGAAATCCGACGAAAAATTGTTATTGCTTCAAAAAACGTAAAAATGTGCGTAAATTTCAAAAATCATAATGAAAATGCTCAAAAATCGCTCTAAAATCTCTAAAAATGACTCCGAAATGAGCAAAAATCGCAGAAGTTGTATCCGGTGGCCGTGGCCGAGTTTCCCAAAAAAGGGGGCGGAACCGAGCGCAGTGATTTGCTGCCGCACGACTGAAAAGATGCTCAATGACTGTCTCCGCCCCCTTTTTGGAAACTCGGCCACGACCACCAGATACAACTTCTGCGATTTTTGCTCAATTTGAAGCCATTTTGCAGGGTTTTAGAGCGATTTTTGAGCATTCTAACAGTGCCGGGACATCAATTTTCAAAGCGGTTATCAGCGGAATTTTCTGCAATTTTTGCGTCGGCGTGTCCGCTAACTTTTGTTGCAGACCAGACCGTGCACCAGATTTGACGAAATTGTGCATTTTCATTATATTTATTTTAGGTCCGATTTTCGATTAATTCTTCAAAATCCAATCCTCCAAATGGACCCCCATTTCCAGGAACATGTGTGTGTCATTCCTGGCTATAAACAATGAAAATATCCCTTCTCCCAATATTTGATTTTTATTTCCTCCTCTACTCCCCCCTTATGTTCCAATTTCCTTTCCAGACTCTGTTTTCAGACTAGTTTTTTTTTGACTGACTGACTCATACCCGTACATTTGTTCCTCTTCTCGTTTTAGTTGTTTCCTCCTTTTGTCTAGTTTTTTTTTTGGTTTATTTCCTATTATGAATGCATGGACACGAGAAGAAGTCATGTTGAGGGGGGTGTACCCTCAATTCAGTATAGTCCGGCCTTTTTCATTCATTTTTTATATTTGTGAGGAGCTGTCTTCCGGGAAGACATAAGAAATGATAGAAAATGGTTGATGATGGTAAAGGATGATCCTATTTTGGTCAGAAGATAGGGTTTATTTCTGACTCCGAGACATTTCGCCACTAGTCATTTGGCAACCGCGACGATTCGCAACCAAGACATTTCGAAACTGAACGTTTCGCAACCAGTCGTTTCGCAACTCTATAAACTAGTCTACTTTACGATCATTGAGGTTGTATGGGATTGAGGGTATTGTGAACTGTTCCAGGTCTCTCAACATTTGAAAAAGTCTACATTTGAAAAGTTGTGATTTTAACGTGAACTTTCTACGAAAATCCTGGATTTCGTGGTTTCGAAATGACATGGTTGCGGATTGTCGCGGTGGCGAAATGACCGGTAGTGAAATGTCGTAGTTGTGGAATCGACGTGAGTTGCGAAATGCCGTAGTTGCGAAACGACTGGTTGCAAAATGTCTCGTTCTGGGATACTGAATATCTTGATATTCCTAATTCTAAATAAATTTGGAATTTCAAAGTTTTGAGTCTTCCGTGTTTTCAGATCAAGACCCAGAGACGGTATCAATTTCCATAGATCATGCTTTTTGAAAATGTTACTTTTTCCTAACAAGGATTTTTTAGAAATTAAAAAAATGTTCTCCTTAATTCTGACTGATTCTCCAATTATTCTGCAAAAAACTAGTCTCTAGTTTGCTCTTCCCTATCCACTTGACACCAAGATCCAATTCATTCGAAACCATTATCCGATAAAATCCATTTTCTCTTTTTGATATCTCTCAAGAATATCAAGTGCCCCGAGCCTATATACCCATCACTTATCTTTTATCACACCTTTTCCCATTTTTTCTATCCCTTTCTCCTCCTTTTCCTTTTATTTTTCTTTTCCCCTTCGATTGTTTGTCAATAAAAACCGAGAGAGAAAAAAGGTGTCACAAAACTGAAGACCACACGATAGGCGACAACGAGGAACACATGGTTGTTGGCGGTTACTTTTTGATGGTCACTTTGGATAACATTCTGTTGTCTTTTCGTATGTTTTAGGACTATTTTTCATAGATTTTTGGGTATTAGAGGTCTGTTTTTTTTGTTTTTGAATCGTGTTTATCGCTTTTGAGACAAGGTCATTTTTGTTTGTGGAATTGGTTAGGGTAAAAATGCAATTTATAAGAAAAAAAAAACTAATTGAGTTGGGAATTCGTGACCATAATTATTGTCTTAGTATTAGCGATATTCCCCAAGGGGAAACGCGCTCCATCGCGAACTTGGCTGAAATTTGAATTTTCAGCTTTCCCGCCGTTTTCAAAACATCGAAACATGTTTTGGTGGGTGCGTGGGCTTCTCGTGAACAATTCGACTGCTGCCCGAGTTGTCCACGAGGAGTCCACGCACCCACCAAAACATGTTTCGCTGTTTTCAAAACGGCGGGAAAGCTGAAAGTTCAAATTTCAGACAGATTGGCGATGGAGCGCGTTTCTCCTTGGGGAAAATTGCCAATAACTTACTTTCCCTACTTTAATTATCCTTGTTTGATCTTACGACCTCGGTCCCCGGAAATCTAGAAATTTGATTCTAAGAATCCCCTTCTTCACACAAGAATCTGACCCTATAGTACGACTCCTTCTTCCCCTCTACTTCCTCCTTCCACCTCCTTAGTTCCTGTCTTGTCTCCCTATTTTGTACATCTTTTTCTACATCTTCAGGCACCCTAATTTGTGCTCCAACTGCTGTCACTACACTTATCTTCTCAGTGTCTTCATGTACATTTCGTCCTTTGAACCCCTACTATTAGGTTTCCGAGACATTTCGCAACCAGTCGTTTCGAAACTCACCTCCATTTCGCAAAAGCGACTATTCGCAATTAAGACATTTTGAAACTGAACGTTTCGCTACCGGTCATTTCGCCACCGCGACAATCCACAACCAGGTCATTTCGAAACCACAAAATCCAGGATTTCTGTAGAAAGTTCACGTTAAAATCAAATTTTTTCAAATCTAGACTACAACCTGGAATAGTTCACAACACCCTCAATCCCATGTAACCTTAATGAACGTAAAATGGACTAGTTTATAGAGTTGTGAAATGTCGTAGTTGCAAAACGTCCAGTTTCGAAGTTTCTTGGTTGCAAACTGTCGTGGTTGCGAAATGAACGTGAATTGCGAAATGTCGTAGTTGCGAAATGACTAGTTGCGATGTGTCCCAGAGCCAAATGAACAGTGTTTCACTTTTTCTCCAGAAAAAAAGGAAAATCTTCATGCAAGTTATTCCATCTCCTTCTTTTTTGCAGCCTTTGTTCAAAATTTCACTGCATTTCTCTCTTTTTCTTTGCTGTGCAATAGATACAAAACATCGTCTGAATGACTAATTCCAGTTTGTAGAAATTTTAGTTGGTCAGAATTGCAGAAAAAATCTGTGATTCTGAAGATCTTTGAAATTTTTTATGACTTCTGAATTTCAAAGATTTTGAGATTCTGTAATTAGGAGGCATAGAAGTCTCCATACATATTTATGATATTTTGAAGTTGTTCATAATTCCAAAACTCATATTTTCCATCTAATTTTCATCGAAAGTTTATTCAAAATGAAATAATTCTATGACTGTTCTTCAGACTCAACAAAACTAGGAATAAATAAATACGAGAAAGTTATGAAACTCTTATTTTATTGCTCCATCTCTTCTCCTTCTCTTCCAATTCTCATCCATTCTTCATCCACTTTTATTGTCTTTTTTGTCCTCATTCTTATGTTCCTCCTTCTCCTCTTTCATCTTTTTACATAACATCAGTTTCTATGTATTTTTTAGAGAACTACATATATAACATTTTCTAAAAAATTATGGTATTCTCTATGCATTTTATAATAGAAACAACTGTTAAAAAACTCCCGTAGAATTGAAAATTATTGATACTTATTAGCGATATTCCACAAGGGGAAACGCGCGCCATCGCCAACCTGGCTGAAATTTGAATTTTCAGTTTTCCCACCGTTTTGAAAACAGCGAAACATGTTTTGGTGGATGCGTGGACTCCTCGTGGACAGCTCGGGCAGCAGTCGAATTGTTCACGAGGAGTCCACGCACCCACCAAAACATGTTTCGCTGTTTTCAAAACGGCGGGAAAGCTGAAAATTCAAATTTCAGCCAAGTTGGCGATGGAGCGCGTTTTCCTTTGGGAGACTAGATTTCAGAAAATATCTCTCAAAAATCATGTTTATCTGTCTTTTCACAAAAAGTCTTTCAAAAACCTTTTGTTCCTTGTTTCCCAAGGACTAAAGATTTCCTGTTTTAGGACAAAACTACTTTTTTATTCTCTTTAATTATCCAATTTTGTTAGTTTTTGCTTGTGTCCAGAATTAGTATGCACATAGGTGCATACCAATTAGGGAATCCAAGAAAAAACACAAACACAAATAACAATTTTTTCTGGGGAAAAGTTGGAGAAGTCTCAGATTTTTGAATAGGCTTTCCTTGACTGACGGCCCCGAGACATTTCGCAACTCACGTCAATTTTGCAACTACGACATTTCGCTACCGGTCATTTCGCTACCGGTCATTTCGCAACCACAAACCACAAAATCCAGGATATTTGTGGAAAGTTCACGTTAAAATCGCGACTTTTCAAATGTAGACTATAACCTGGAATAGTTCACAATACGCTCAACCGCATGAATGTAAAGTAGACTAGTTTATTGAGTTGCGAAACGTCCGGTTTTGAAATGTCTTGGTTGCGATTCGTCGTGGTTGCGAATTGTCGTGGTTGCGACATGGACGTGAGTTGCGAATTGTCGTGGTTGCGAAATGTCTTGGTTGCGAAACGTTCTCCCCGAATAACGGTCGAAGGATTTCTCAATTTTCAGAATCAAATGTCTAATTTTTCGATCCCCCTTTCTTCTCGAGGGCACTTGTTATTCAACTCTCGCTCCTATTATATAATTGATGTTTACGCTTAAAGTTTCCTTCTGCTCCAAGCGTCGGCGTCAGTCGTCATCATTGAAAATTGGCATGTCTCTAGACAAGTATATCATTTTGATCTGTTGCAATCTTAGTTCAATTTTTCCAGCTCATTACTTTTCGATCCCTTCAAGTCATACAGTTTTTTCTCAACTTCATAGCCTTTCACGTCACATACAACATTCCCCGTATGACAAAACTCTGTATGTGTAGGCGGGGGGTGACGGAAATTAGCTCATATTATGAGGTTGTACATCGGAAACGGATAGTCGGTCACGGGGCGGAGGAGCAAGAAGGCAGAAGACAGTATGTGTACGTAGACAGTGACCACCGGAAATTAGTCTAGATTAACACTGAGAGCCTGATTTTTTGGTTTTTTGCCTTACTTTGAAAGGTTCACAATACAGCCCATGTACCTGAACTTGTTTATCAGCTTTCCTGGCTCTGAGACATTTCGCAACTAGCCACATCGCAACTGTGACGTTTCGCAACTCATGTCTATTTTGCAACTGTGACGTTTCGCAACCAGGACATTTCGAAACTGTGACCTTTCGCAACTTTCATTTCCGAATCTTTGAGAATCCACAAATTGATAGACGAGGTCACGTTAAACACAAAATAAACTTTTGGAAATGGGTGATATCATGAATGGGTAACAACAACATGCTGTTACTGGTATCCTAGATTTTAGGAAATAGTTAGGAAGTGACTGGTTGCGAATCATCCAGTTGTGAAATGCCCCAGTTTTTAAAGTGACCGTGGCGAAACGTCGCCGAGCCATTTGGAATCTTCTGGGCCTATCTAGATCTATCTAGCCTTAATTTCAATTCTAGCCTCTCTAGATCAAACCTTCATCATGACATCACCTCCACTAGAAAAATCTAGAAAAAGTCATAAAAAATCATCCCCGATTCCCATGGATGCCACCCACGGTATCCATGAAACAACGCGTTGCCCCGAGTGAGCGAATGCCCGAATTCGCCTCTTGAAACTCTTCTTCATTCTCAAAAAATTTTTCCATTCTGACTGTGAGTCCTGTATTCCTACTTTCTGTGTGACTACTATCCTGAAAATACGGACTAGAGATGGGTTGGTGGTCGAATTGGAATCCGTAAGTCTTGGGAGATGGAGTCTTGTTAGAGTAGTCATTACGGAAATAGAGCAACCACGAGGTGCTTCAGGATATAAAAATGGTTTTCATTCATTAAGTAATTTTTCCTGCGAGGATGCCGATATCCAAGTTTCTAGGTTAGGCTACAATAGGCTATTAGCGATTTTCCCCAAGAGGAAACCCGCTCCATCGCCAACTTGGCTGAAATTTGAATTTTCAGCTTTCCCGCCGTTATGAAAACAGCGAAACATGTTTTGCTGGGTGCGTGGACTTCTTGTGGACAATTCGACTGCTGCCCGAATTGTTCACGATGAGTCCACGCACCCACCAAAACATGTTTCGCTGTTTTCAAAACGGCGGGAGAGCTGAAAATTCGAATTTCTGCCAAGTTCGCGATGGAGCGCGTTTCCTCTTGGGGAATATCGCTAATACATTGTCAAATAGTGTTTTCCCTTCTAGTACTTTCCTTATCCAGCACCCCCTTAACATGCTCCACCCACTATAGAATATTCCCTAGCTTGTACCCAGGTCACTGACCTAGTACGTCACCTCTCAACCCCTTTCCTTTCTTTCTAATTTTAACTTCTCCTCGTGGTCATCAGCGCCATCATCATCATTAAAACCTGTAATCCCCTTCTCTGGAAGTGTGAAGAAGTGAATTTACGTCACGAGAGCAACAGCAGACAACATTCAAAAAATTGAATACTTCTTCTATGTATGTGTCACCACCCGTTTTTCAGTTCTTCTCCCGACAAACAGATACACTTCTTTTTTTTTGCTCCAACTCTTCTTTCTTGTCCACGAGACAAAATTTTTTGCGCTCGGTTTTCCATATTTTCGCATCTTCTTCAAGTTTTTTTTTCCTTTGACAATAGTCGTCGAGCCAACGCGCCGACGACAACGTCGGACGACGAAAACGACATCTAATTGACATATTCGCAAGTTTTCCTCGTCGGCGCATCTTCGAGTTTTTTTCACTGCTCTTTTTTTCCCAGTACCCCATATTCAACTCTCCACTTTTGACCCACTTTTGGGTACTAATTTGTGCTTGTACCCCCACGCCTTAATGGGGTAATTGAGAGAATGAGTGCACTCTGAAATTGGCTTGGAAGAAGTGAAGGATGGGTGAACTTTTGCACCAAGACATTTTGCAGAAAAATGGCAGAAAAGGGAAGGGTGTGCAAATTTTTCGGCCTCATTAATTAAGTTGGAAGAAAGAGAAATTTTTTGGAGAGTATAAAAACAACTAACCTCCGCATAGAGCTTGAATAAGTGGTAAGTTGGTTGGTATTTTTTGTAGACCCTGGCTAAGCTCACTTAAGATTATTCAGACTTCAATTAGGCTTGTATCAGGCTTATTTAGGTTGCCCTGACCTTAACGTTAGATTATGTTTACCATGTGGGTCCGTAGTCTTGTCAAGGACGAATTAGGGCTCCGAGACATTTCGCAACTGCGACATTTCGCAACTCACGTCATTTTTGCAACTACGACAATTCACTACAGATCATTTCACCACCGCGACAATCCGCAACAACGTCATTTCGAAGCCACGAAATTCAGAATTTTTGTAAAAAGTTCACGTTGAAAGCAAAAATATTCAAATGTAGATGAAATCCTAGAGTCGTTTATACTACTCTCAATCACACACAACCTAAATGAACGCAAAGAAAAAAGGTTCATGAAGTTGCGAAACGACTGGTTGCAAGACGTCCAGTTTCGAAATGTCTTGGTTGCAAATTGTCGTGGTTGCAAAATAGACTTGAGTTGCAAAATGTCGCAGTTGCGAAATGACTAGTTGCGAAGTGTCTCGGAGCCCGAATTAGACAGAATCTGGACGAACAAATTTCGTCCAAATTCTTCTCGTCCGAGCAGATAATCATACTTTTATCTCCATAGAACACATTGAAAAAAAAACAGGAAAATCAGTCTAGATAGTCAACATTTTCATAAAAAAAGAACATGATTCATGGGTGTTGGTTACAGCACGAACACTAAGATTTTATTGAGTATTGTTGTCTGATGAATAGGTCTTACTCTTGTTAATGAGCCTTATTGAATTCAGGCATGCTGAAGGTGTCCTAATGATTTCCTTTTTTTCTGTGTTCGCGTAATGCTCACTAAGATCTGGCCGAGTCACACTAACCAAGATCAGTCAAAACTTCAAAAACCAGACCAAAATAGTTTTTTGTGGCTCTCTCACCACTGGTTCCTATCATGGTCTAGGTTGATTGTTGCCAGTTTTGCATTTGACACCATCCCTACATTGAAGGATGATTCTCGTCGAAAACTTTCTTTTAATAAGTAAAAATGTGCGTAGATTCCGAAATCCATAACGAAATGCTCAAAAATCGCACTAAAACTGTAAAATTTAGCTCAGAAATGAGTAGGAATGACACGAAAAGAACACGGCCAATGAGCGTCAAAAATTGTTCTAATACATATCCCGAATAATGACTCCGAAATGAGCAAAAATCGCAGATGTTGTATTCGGTGGCCGTGGCCGAGTTTCCCTACAAAGGGGCTGAGCCAAGCGCAGTAAATGGCTACCGCACGGCTGCAAAGACCCTCATTGGCAAACTCCGCAATTTTTTTTTGGGAAACTCGGCCACGGCCACCAGATACAACTTCTGTAATTTTTGCTCATTTCGGAGCCATTTTTTGGGATTTTGAGCGATTTTTGAGCATTTTCAAAAAAAAAATCATGGATTGTAAGACGTTGATCTTAACAAAGGTGATCCCAAAATTTCTCAAACAAATGGTTAGTGTTTTATCGAAAATTATTTTTCATGTTTCATTGTTATCCTAAATCAATCTTTCCCACACCATCACGTCACCATCCAAATTCCTTAGATCCTATTCCCCCTTCCACTCATTCCCACGCCTTTTTGTATATCCCTGTCCAACATTATGACCTCCATATCTAGAAAACAAATTGTATTTTTTCTCACACTTCCCAAAATTCGAATATCCTTAACAAGATTCTCATGACCTTTACTTTTCTTGTTCCCCAAATCTTCTCAAATTTTGCCTCTCACTTCTCATTTTCAACACGTCTCACTTTCCGTCTTGTCCGTCGGTGCCACTTTCTTCTCAAATTCCCTAGTTACTTTTGAATTATGCTAATTTCAGATTGAATATATGTACATGTACATGCACACACAGACACACTCAATGAGTGGGCGTGTATACAATATGCCCCAATGCTCATTCTTTCATTTCGTCATGTTACGGTTACGATTCTTTTGAAATACTGTTTTTGCACTTTCTGAAAAGATTACTGTTTTTTCTTTTCACAACTAGGAAAACTTTTAGGAGTTCAATGATAAAAACTGTACATTGAAAGAAAGAGAGAGAGAGAGAGAGAGAGAGAGAGAGAGAGAGAGAGAGAGAGAGAGAGAGAGAGACGCAGAGAAACGAGAATGCCTGCTTGTCTGCGTCAGCACATAATTATAAAACGTCATATCTCAAGAACCAGCATAGCTAGAAATATGATTTTACTATTAAAATGTGGGAAATTTTATGCACAACATAATTGTAGTTGACAACTTTTTTATATCTGTAAAGGCGAATGAGATACAGTATCCCTTATCTCTTTATCTGGTCAGTGAGAGCCGGCGAGAAACAAGAGTAATTTTGAACTTTCAAAACCGCAACCTTCTCAATGACTAACACTGGACCTTGGCTCAGACATTTTAAATTTTTTCGAAAACCAGGTCAACACTGATGCAATTTTTTCTCATTTTTCTCACAGTGTTAAATGCTGTGACCGAGAATTTAAAAACTAGGCCACACGGACTCTTAGTCCAAATGTTTCTCTAAGAATCCAGAACCAGCCAAACTAGTCCACTAGGAGTCCTTTGTCCTGGAGCTGTCTGGTGGCCTAGAAATCCAACACCATGAAAGTTAGTCCCCCTCACTTCGCCTCTTTCTCGTGGCCTAGGAATCCAGAACTAGTCCACCACTAGTCCTTTGTTCTGGAACTACCAGACGGACTAGAAATCCAACTCCATAAAAGTTAGTCCCCCTTCAGACTTCCTACGTGATCGTCTTGCTCACCGTACCCCTCACCGCCTATAACTACCTCCTCCAATTACCCTTAATTGCTCTCCATACTCCCTTTTCAACAATAATTATTTTTCATCATCATCTTCATCTTCTTCTCCGAAAAGTTTCCCCTCCAAACTCCCACTCTTCTCTTCTCTGCTCATATAAAATGACGAAGCTCTTCTCTCTCTCTCCTCCCCACCACACCGGATGGAATAGCGATAGAAAAACAGAAGAAGAGTATGGAGGAAATATAAAGTTTTTATATTCCCAGTGCCTTATATCGCTCGTAAACTTTTTTTTCTCTCTTGCTTTCCTATCTTCTCTTTCACTTTTTGGCTTACCGGTAGAGCGGAGGAGTTCTTACTTCTCAAAAAAAGGTTTTCTTGAAAAGGGCGCAAAAAGGGGCGGGGCATATACGGGAGGAAAGCAGAACATTTTGCAGTGAGAAGGGAATAGGAAGAAGAAGAAGAAGAGGGAGGGGAAGTGATATAGTCAATTCAGTGTCCCCCCTTAGTCTCTCTGTCTCTTCGAAGCAAAGCGAAGCGTGTGTTGGGCGCCGTGTATTCCTAGACGAATTTATTCCAATTTCCGCATTAGGTTTTGTCTGGTTGGACAAAAAGTTCAGAAGAAGAAGATGCCGGGATGTTTTGGGTGAGTCAGATTTTTTTGGCTGGTGGGATGCATATGAGTAACGTTTGATTTTTTCTTGTCTTGATCTTCTCTATACTTGCTGATATTTGGCTCTGTTTTCAAGTTTCCGATTCCTGAAAAGTTTGATTTTTCAACTAGGCGAATTTTCGTATGTTTCATGGCATAACTTTGGAGCCAGTGGTTCCTTTTTTTTTGAAAAATATACCAAACGATAGGAAATTTGTTGTAGATCAAAATTGGGAATATTGTTCGATCTGAACAAATGTTACCTTCAACAAGTTTCGTGTTTTAAAAGTTCTGACTGAGTCTAGATATGTTTTAGGCTCCGAGACATTTTGCAACTCACTTCCATTTCGGAACCACGACATTTCGCTACCGGTCATTTCGCCACAGCGACAATCCGCAAACACGTCATTTCGAAACCACGACGTTCAGGATTTTTGTAGAAAGTTCACGTTAAAATCACAACTTTTCAAATGTAGACTATAACCTGGAATAGTTCACATTACCCTCATTCCCATTCAACCCTAATGTACGCAAAGTGGACTAGTTCGTAGAGTTGCGAAACGTCCAGTTTCGAAATGTCTTGGTTGCGAAACGTCTTGGGTTCGAAATCGATATGAGCTACGAAATGGTGTATTTGCGAAATGACTAGTGGCGAAATGTCCCGGAGCCATGTTTTAGGGCATAGCTCAAGAAGCAGTGGTCCAAATTTTAGGAAAAGTATAAGGATCAATAGGAAATTTTGTACTGATTGATTTTGTAACTCTCTTGAATCTGAAACTCTGGATCCAGTGAACCGATTTTCTCGAAGAATATACCGATGGGCAGAATTTTTTTGCTTATCATGAGAATTTAGGTTTCTGCACAAAAATCTTAGTGAGCCGGCGCGCCCCGACGTATCGCTGGTTTTTCTAATGAGAAAGTGAAACAGATTTGAAATATTCCAGGTTCTCTTTTTTAGATATGATAACTTGTATGTACCTGCGCCTGGGTATGAAAGAATAATATGTAAGCGCTTTAGTAATGGATTTCAGTCTCAAAAATCTGAATTTCTGACACCTCAAGTTCCATTCCGTATCCCCAAAAGGTTCCTCATCATTGATGAACGAACAATTGTCCATCTGTTTTTCTGTTCGTCTGGATGTCCTTGATGGCTACTTACTGATGTCTGCACATCCTGTGATGTTTCAGGCTCCGCCCCCCCCCCCCCCCCCTCCCCACTTCAGTTAGTTTGGTCCCGTTCTCATGATCCATACTTTTTTTTCAAATATCTCTATAACTAAGATTCTGAATGCCATCAAGACTTCCTAGACTAATACCTTTGAATTCTCATCTTTCCTTCGTTCGACTATCGCACCCTCTCCAACTTGCTTCTTTGTTTGCAGATTTTCTGGCTGTCTCAAATATTGTATCATTAGGGGAAAATCTCACATGTATACAAAGACAAATTCCTTCTAACAAGACAACAAAAATCTTCTCTAGATGTATCACCATACACTCATCCCTTCCCTCTTCTCCTCTTCAAGGCTCCTCGCCCTTAAAATTGAACCAATTAAGGACCAATTATCATGTGTCTTTCCTCTGAGCGTTGTTCTTGAGCACACACATCCACTCACATTCATTTTCACTGACTAGCCAAACTTATATGGAGATGATGTGTCTTATGCTCCAACGATATTTTTAGATTTTTTTCAACTAGAAAGACAAAAAAACGAAACAAGAGGAGGAGGAGGAGCACACACAACACAACGAAAAACGAAAAACATGCTCATTAAAAACGGAGGGAAAGGGGGGAAAACAAAACATCTGAAATTTATATGCATACTTCGTTATTGTGGTTGTGGTTGGTGGTGGCTTGGTTGAGAAGAAGTTTTGGTTTTTGTTAAAATTTTTTGTGCAAGTGAAATAGGCTCAGCTAGATCTTTAAAGGAGGAATCCGACCAAAAATTTTAATTCAAAAGACGTTAAAAAAGGGCGTAGATTCCGCTCTAAAATCACTCTAAAATCCCGAAAAATGGCTCCAAAGTGAGCAAAAATCGCAGAAATTGTATCCGATGGCCGTGGCCGAGTTTCCCAAAAAAGGGGCGGAGTCAGCCAATGAGCGTTTTTGCAGTCGTGCGGCAGCCAATCACTCCGCTCGGCTCCGCCTCTTTTTTAGGAAACTCGTCCACGGCCACCGGATACAACTTCTGCGATTTTCGCTCATTTTGGAGCCATTTTTCGGGATTTTTTGAGCATTTTCATTATGATTTTTGCAAGCTACGCTCATTTTTACGTACTTTGAAACAATGAAAATTTTTGGTTGGACGAGACTTTACTCCATGAGACTTAAATAGATTTCTGATACAGTAAGCCTTTTTTTATTGATACCTTACTACAATAATTTGCCAAAGTGTTCCTAGATTGGAAAGTGTTTTTTGTTTGATCGACTAACGAACTACAAATACTTTTTTGTGCACTGTACTGTTAAACAAAAACAGTAAAGGAACATATACATTTGTTTTACTGGTATGCCATGGGATTCATGATAATTAAAAAAGTTCCTCTGAAATAGATAGAAACAAAGTAGTACTGAAAACGCCCACGACAGTACTATGTGCTACACTGAAAACATTAGCATATTAGCGATATTCCCCAAGGGAAAACGCGCTCCATTGCCAACTTGGTTAAAATTGGAATTTTCAGCTTTCCCGCCATTTTAAAACAGCGACACATGTTTCGGTGGATGCGTGGACTCCTCGTGGACAACTCGGGCAGCATTCGAATTGTTCACGAGGAATCCACGCACCGACCAAAATATGTTTCGCTGTTTTCAAAACGGCGGGAAAGCTGAAAGTTCAAATTTCAGCCAATCTGGCGATGGAGCGCATATGTACAATGCCTACAGTTTTCTTCGTAGCAATTTTTCTAGAGTCCTCATTTTTCCGCTTTTTGATCCCTCGACCTTCGAAACGATGTTACCCAACTTTGATGGTTTTCGACCTGTTAGACTTGGTACCACATTTTAAACGGGATAAGCTGTTTGTGGCCAACTTTTGGGGGCAATAGGATAATCAGCTTCGGCACTTTACTTTTGACCAAAAATGTTTTGTGACCCTTTTTGGTTCCTGGTCATATGGATGTCGATGACCATGAAAGTTTCTCTGGGCATCTCTTCAAACTCAAGTCGCTGTATCTCACTAACCGTTTGAGATACAAAAAATTTGTCAACTACAAAAATAATAAGCACAGAACTCCCTACATTTTGGTAGCAAAACCATGTTTCTAGGTTCATTAGTTTTCAAGCGACTACTTCCTAATCACTAGAAGAGACGCAGAGAATGAGAGAACTCTCGCTTCTCTGCGTCTCCAGGCTCTGTATCTCCCTAACCGTTTGAAATACAAAAATGTTGTCAACTGTTCAAACGATCAGCACATAATTTCCTATCATTTGGTTTAATCATATATGTTTTAACACTATGGTTCTACAGTTATATTCCTTCAAAGTTAAATCAGGATTCTGACAAAAAATGTTTAGTGCTTAAAATATGTAACAATGTGTGCTGATTTCGAATATCATAATAAAACTTCACAAAAATTGCTCTTAAACCCCGAAAATCCGCTTGGAAACTATCATTTTTGGCAGAAGTTATATTAGACTGCCAAGACCGAATTCCAGAGTTTTCTCGGCCTCTCATTCTCAGCCACCTTGGCGATTTGAGCCATTTTTTTCTGGGTTTCTCTGTTGAAACTGAAACATTTTTGCAATTTTTATTTGAGTCTTAGCAGAAAAACCTAGGAAAAAATGGCTCAAAAAATATGTGACCGAGAAAACTCCGGAGTTCGGCCGCGACCGCCTTATACAACTTCTGCCAATATGGTACTTTCTAAATAAATTTTCGGGAGTTTAGAACAATTTTTGTGAACTTTCGATATGATATTCGTAATCAGCAAACATTTTTACATATTTTTAAGCAAAAAAAAAACAAGTTTGGTCGAGTTTCTCCTTTAAAGAGAGACTGTAAGGAGAGACTCAGACAAGCAGACACTCTGATTTCTCAGCTCCCTACCCTCAAATAGAACTTCTACCTCATGGACCCACACTTCCTATTTCTCTTTCTACTATGCTCCAGCCAGCAGCAGCAACCCATTTCTCCCGCCTAATTCTAATTCCTTCCGCTTTGCTGAATACCAATCCTTATTTTCCCGCCGCCGACCGACCGACCGCTCCTCCTTTCCATTCCTCACCACTTTTTCTGACTCTCTCTCTCTCATTCTTTTGCTCATTTATTCACATTAAATGATGCATAGAGAGAAAGAAAATAAGAGCAAAGAGCTCTGGAGAGCTCGAAGAGCACCGGGGATGGCGGCGAAAACTGGCAAAATAACAATTCATTATCTCTAGTAACCAGGAAGAATATATCTGAAAATATTGGGGCTTCTTGTTGAGATTTTGTGCATTGTGCATTGGCTTTATGGTGTTTCTATGAACATCCTTCAGTGGGGTACACTTGCACTCACATCACTAGATGTCACACAAATATTATGTATAAAAATGGCGCGGATCTGAGGGCATAACATCTTCTAAGCCCCTCTTGGAGAGGATTTTCAGTATTTGCCAGAGATAGAGCTAGTAGCACCCAAAGTCATAACATACATCAGTAGAAGATTTTAAGAGCAGCTGGAGCCGTTTCACTGAATTTTGAAGTTTGAAGTGGTCCAAAAGACGATGAAGCTCAAAATTTTGAAACTTTCAAAATAGGATTTTACCCAAAAATATTCCTTTTTGAATTATATAATTTTCATTCAAATGTGTCAGGTGGTTTTTCAGTTATGATTGTTTGAAAATACGAAAAATCTGTTTTCTTCTGAATTTGCAGACTTAAAAGTTAGGTCGATTTTTGTTCAATGTTCCAATAACTTGTTTCAAGTAGATCATTTTCGCTTTTTCCTAATCCTAGGCCATTTTTGATGGACAGATCCTGTCAGACCAAAAATACAGGATTTGTCATCTAGATTTTCTCCCTGTTCTGGTGACATACAGTTTTATGGACTAGTTTTCAAAGTTTTGGGTTTTTAGGCCATCAAGTTTTGAGCATTGGGGTATAAATTATTTGTGATTTTTCTATTTTCACGACTTCATGACCTAGATTTCCAATATTGAAGATTCTAGACCACAAAACATCCCAAAATTAGTTTGAGGCTAGAGTGCAGAGATAGGAGAGGCTCTGAGACATTTCGCAACCAGTCGTTTCGCAACTTCGACATTTCGCAACTTCCGTCAATCACGCAACTACAACATTTTGCTTCTGTTCATTTCGTCACCGCGACAATCCGCAACTACGTCATTTCGAAACCATGAAGTCAAGGATTTTCATGGAAAATTTAAGTCATAATCAAAATTTTTCAAATATAGACAATAACCTGGAATAGCTTACAATATCCTCAATCCCATACAACCTTAATGAACGTAAAGTGGACTTGTTTATAGAGTTGTGAAACAGCTGGTTACGAAACGTCCAGTTTCGAAATTTCTTGGTTGCAAATTGTCGCGGTTGTGAAATCGACGTGAGTTGCGGAATGTCGTAGTTGCAAAATGACTAGTGGCGAAATGTCTCGGAGCCCGTTTCTGGTGGACGCTACAGAAAAGTTGTAAACTGCAAAAATGATGAACAAAAGATTTCACTCATTTTGGTAGTAAAATCATTGTTCTAGCTTTATTGCTTCTTGAGATGTGTCGTTTTCAAACTATGATGTGAGTGAGAGACGCAGAGAAGCAGACACTTTCGTTTCTCTGCGTCTCGTTTCTTGCTCTCCAACTTTCCAAGGTCTCTAAAGACCTAAGCCAAAATTTTTCCGTCCCGGTATTTTGGGATTTTGAACACAAACTTGCAACCATATTCCGAACCCATATCCAAAGGGTCCTGTTTTTTTCAAAATTTTTCTTTTTTTCTCTAAACCTCTCCTGGTTCCCTAACTCTTTTCTAGTTTTGAACCCCCTGAAGAAGGCAAAAATAGCATGTTCCAGTTCACAAGAAGAAACTCTTTCCCCTCGCGTTTTTTTATTTTTCTTCATGCCGCTTATGCTCACCATAGAGTCCCCCCCCCCCTTTCCCCATTTGAAGAGTAAAGATGAATCTGAAGATGTTGGAAAAAGGAGAAGAAGGAAAAGTGGAGAGGATTTGGTGGGGTGTCCTCCTCCTTTTCTACTACTCCCCTTTTTTCTCCTTTTTTCCCAAAACATGTCAGTGTAGTCAGATTAGTGAAGTAGAGGGGACGAGGAGGAGGATGGGCACGGCGAGGGCCCCTCTATTGTTGAGGAGAGCAGAAACTTGCAATTTTTCTTCGTGCTCCAGCTACTTTTTTCTTTTGAGCTCCTTAGTTTTTGTTTTATGATTATTAGTTGGTTGGTTGGAGAAGTTGGCTGGTTTCTTTTTTTGGTTCTATTTTCTATAGGCTTTGAAGGTTTTGAAGCCTTGAAAATCTAGTTCTGCCCAAGTTGGGTTTTCAAAATCACAAAAATTTTGAATTTTTGAAATATTTACTTTTCTGAATTTTTATTTCCTCCGATCATGTGTGAGGATCGAAAAAAGCATAAAATTTTCTAAGTTCTCCGGTTTTACAAAATCTTTGAAATCTTTAAACATCAAACATTTTGGAACCCAATTAACTGAAATTTTTGGGCTTAAAACAGTTTGAGGATATAGAATTTTGAAAAAAAAACTGGAAATGGAACGCAAAATTCTGCTCTCCAAGATTCCGGAACCTTTTTTGAATTTGGAAACTTCAACTTGGGGATTCTGATTTTCAAGGAATTAGAATCTCGAGTATTTGGAGCCAAAGTATTCCGATTTCTCTATAATCTGAGAATTTAGACAGGTCTACAGTACCGGCCATAATGATATTTGTTTTCGTCATTTTCAGTGGAAAATCGTCAACTTTGAGTAGCTGAAAAAATGATTCAAAGTTGCTTTTTCTGTTTGAAAAATTGAAAGTGTATTAATCAAACCTTGAGCTTGCATTGTGTAGTTGACAATTTTTCTGTAACGCTCTGCCAAGATATGTTGAAAAAAAAAGTTTAAAAAATTTCGATTATCAGAACTGAAATCGAGCAAAATTCGGCATCGCCGTAGGTTTCTGAGCGTAACTTTTTTCATTGAAGAGATACAAAAAAGTTGTCAACTACAAAATTAAAGTTCAAGGTTTGATTCAGATATCCTCAAATTTTCAAACAGAAATAACTACTTTGAATTCGTTTTTCAACCAATCAAAGTTGGCGTTTTCCAACTGAAAACGACGAAAACTACAAATTCCAACTTCTAAAAAACTTGAATTTTTCCCAAAATGTCATTAGATTTTTTCGAGAAACTCACCCCAGGTTCTTCCAGATTTTTCTAGGCTCTCCATTTTCCCGCATTTCCCTCCGCCCACATCTTCATTCATTTTCCCAGGAACTTATTATTCACCTCATCTTTCGAGTTTTCTCTGAAATTCTTCGTCTTCTCTCCTATAAAACTCTTCTCTTACTTCAATTCCACATTTTCCATATTCTTCTTGCTCCTCACTCCTGAATCTACTACACTCATTTTCTTCTCTAGTTTTCTGTCTAATGACGTTTGAAATTGAGAGCTTCTCCTTCTCTTTTTTCTCTTTTTTCCCTGCTCTGGATCCCATTTATAAACAAAAATTTCCACTCCTCAAGTTCTGTGTACTGACTTTTGTTTAGCAACATTTGACTGCCTGGGTTTTCAAAGTCCAAAAATCTTGAGTTCTGGATCTAGATATATTCTGGTTCTGGTTAAGACTCACTTTTGGAAAAGTTTGCAACATTTCTCGATTTTTCAAGATTGTGAAATTTCTCATTTCTTCTTCAACTTCAACATTTTCCATACCAAAATTCAGAACATCCGGATTAATTTCATATTGCTCATTATCATTATTTTTCCCCTCTTTTATGATTTGATGATTAACGGAAACAAAATAAGAGAATATCAGAAAAATCTAATGATGATGTGTTCGTTCTCTCATTTATAAGGAAGTAAATCTGTGGGCGTTAGGGGGGTTATTTTCCAGAATTTGCAAAGGGTTCTTGCAAAAATTATGAAGACGTTACCATGGGAAAGATGACGTCGAGAAGAGGAACAAAGCGTCCAAAAAATATAGTATTTGGGGGTATTTTTGGAAAATGAAGACTTTGCATATTAGCGATATTCCCCAAGGGAAAACGCGCTCTATCGCCAACTTGGCTGAAATTTTAATTTTCAGCTTTCAAAAAAACAGCGAAACATGTTTTGGTGGGAGCGTGGACTCCACGTGGATAATTCGACTGCTGCCCTAGTTGTCCACGAGGAGTCCACGCACCCACCGAAACATGTTTCGCTGTTTTGGAAACGGCGGGAAAGCTGAAAATTCAAATTTCAGCCAAGTTGGCGATGGAGCGCGTTTCCCCTTGGAGAATATCGCAAATACCATTTTTGAATGTTTTGAAAATTTTGGGATTTGAAATCGGAAAAAAAAAATCTCGGAATCTCCAATTTTGCCAAACTCCCGAGTTTCAAAAAAAAGGAAGATGTCTATGTGAATTTCAATTTTTGATCATCTCTCTATTTCCAAATTCACAATCCATTAATACATATTATCACTTCCATAATCTTGTTCGTAATCTTTTTTTCATCCGTTATTATCTTCATTGTACATAATCTACTATGCATATAATGAGGGGACTTATTGTGGAAAATTCAAACTTCTATTTCAAGAATTCGATTACTTTTTTGAGAAACTAGACTTTTTTGAATGGTCAGAATTTTGAGTAATAACAAAAATTAAAGCTGATAAGACTTTTCTATATTTTTCGAACAATCACCATCAATCTGTTGAGTTCAGTCGAGTTCAAATTTACAATTTTTTGAAAATGAATCCAAATCTTGTCTATAATTTTTGGAAATTCGAAGCGGCGGGTTTGAACTCGAACAGTTAACGTTTGCCAATTTTCGAGATCTATGAAAATTTGAATTCTCAGTTCTAAAGAGCCGGGTTTTTTAAGATTTGGTGCATTTTATGATCTTGGATCCTAAAGATTCTAGAGGTCCTAAGATCCTAGGGGTTCTGAGATCCTAAGGATCTTATGAGCGATATTCCCCCATGGAAACACGCTTCATCGCCAAATTGACTGAAATTTGAATTTTCAGCTTTCCCCCCGTTTTGAAAACAGCGAAACATGTTTTGGTGGGTGCGTGGACTCCTCGTGAACAACCCGGGCAGCAGTCGAACTGTCCACGAGGAGTCCACGCTCCCACCGAAACATGTTTCGTTGTTTACAAAACGGCGGGAAAGCTAAAAATTCAAATTTCAGCCAAGTTGGCAATGGAGCGCGTTTACCCTTGGGGAATATCGCTGATAAGATCATATGAATCCTTAAATCCTGAAGATCTTATGAATCCTAAGAATCTATAGATCCCAAGACCCTAAGAACTCTAAAAAACCAAAGATCCCAAGATTCTATGGATCCTAAAGATTCTAAGGATCTTAAGGATCCTAAAACTCCAAAAGATCCTAAAGATCTTAGGGTATCAATGAACCCTAATATCCTAAGATCCAGTAGCCCTTGAGACTACAGCTCCCTCAAACCCTGAGCCCCAAAAATCTTTGATTTTTGAACATTCCTCCCATTCCAAAAATGACGTATCCCCTTTTTCTTACCTCGCTCGAGAAATGGGACTCTCCTCCATGTCTCCTCCTCCTCCTCTTCCAAAAAAAAAAAACAAGAATCGCTCACCGTTCATATTTCAAGAACTCCTCTCTCTCTCTCTTTCTCTATCCCATGGGTGTCCTTCTCCTTCTCACTCACCCATCTCCCGTACATGTCCATATGTCCGCCCACACACGCCAAAAAATTCTCTAACCACTCTCCTATTTTTCCATACTATTTCTCCGCGGATAGCCCGAGCAGTTATTTTGCGACATCTACACACACATATACATAGACAGCTCCTCTCAAAAACAGCCTTCTTCTTCTTTTTCTTGTCCAGTCCCCCCCCCCCCCCTGACGGCTTCTTCACGTCTTCTGAATTTTTTTCTCCTCCTTCTTCTTCTTCTTCACGTCTTCTAGTCCCTCTATATCCATACACACACTTTTTTCTTCTAGCTCCTTATAAATCCGCGCGTGCTCTGCGCCAGAGAAAGAAAAAGCTTTTCTCTCCAACTCTTTATACTTCTTCTTCTTCTTCTCCTGAGAAGAAGAAAAAGAAGAAACCCGATTGGCTAGAAAAAAGCGACTAAATAGGGCTAGGGAAGAGAAAAAAACAACAAGCAAAAAACTTTTTACTTCTTTCCCCTTCTCTCGTTATTCTTCCTCTACTTCTTACTTTTTTTCTGTACTGGCCTATACATATTTTTCTTATTGTTCTTCTCTCTGACGACACCAAGTAACATTCTTTTTTGTGTATTCAATTATTATATATAGTTGGGATTGGCTCCAAAAAAGTTTGTGCTCCAAAAAAGTTGCTTGTAAGTTCCTCCTTCCCCAAGGGACTAGGAAACCCGGATTTTTAAATTTTTGCAGTTTGGCTATATTATAGTTTATCATCTTGGGTTGTGTTGTCAGTATGATTGCGGCAATCGTTCGGCTCTGCTCACGGTATACAGTATTAGAAGTGGTGGTCTAATTTTTTAATAGTTGCAAAAGTTAGGCCATCAAAAACATTGCATAGAGCAATGACATAAGTCTGAATGTGGTGGTGGCCTAACTTTTCAATAAATGTAGAAGTTAGGCCACCAGAAGAAAACCTGGCCTAAATTTCCCATTTGGGAAAGTTAGGCCAGCAATTTTTCGTTTTTTTTCCAACACCAACTTCTTCAGCTCTCTGTTTTTTCTTGACTGTCGCTATTCTGCCCCTTTTTACATGGCCTAACTTTTTCACTATGCAAAAGTTAGGCCAGTCAATTACCTCTTGGCAATATCTTCGATATGGCCTAGGTTTTGCAGGCTGAAAATGTTTGGTCACGCAAATTTTTTTTGAAACTTTATCATAAGTTCCACTTCTACCAGCTCCTTTTTTGTGCACTCTTGTGGCCTAATTTTCCCGAAATTGGAAAAGTTAGGCCACCAACATTTTTTCTTTAACTAGTCCTCGATGCATCGGCGTACACACAATTATAGGATTTCCGTTTTTCTTCAGTGGCCTAATTTTTCAGGTTGAGAAAAGTTAAGTTTTAACGTTTCAGTATACTCTCTGCCATCCTTAAGACCTCCCTTTTTTTGGAGAAAAAGTTAGGTCATCTTTCATTTTTCTCAAATTTCTCGCACATTTTTTTCTGATTCAGTTCCTCTCTTTCAATCTGTTTTGGTCGTCTGAAACCCACGTGGCCGAACTCTCTCTGGTTTCGAAACTTCGGCCATCTGTAAATGTCCTCTTCTGTTTTCATCTCTTGGCTATCACACTGATTTCCGCTATCTGACCTAACTTTTGCACATTTCAAAAGTTAGGCCATGATTTGTCCGTCCTGAAAACTGGCTCCGAGACATTTCGCAACCAGTCGTTTCGCAACCACGACATTTCGCAACTCACGTCAATTTCGCAACTATGAAATATCGCAACCGGTCATTTCGAAACCACAAAATCCGGAACTTTTGTAGAAATTTCACGTTAAAATCACAAATTTTCAAATGTAGACTATAACCTGGAATAGTTCACAATACCCTCAATCCCATAAAACCTTAATGAACGTAAAGTGGACTAGTTTATAGAGTTTTGAAATGACTGGTTACGAAACATCCAGTTTCGAAATGTCTTGGTTGCGAAATGTCCCGGAGCCTGAAAACTCTATGTTTCACCACACCAATGGCTTAACTTTCAGAAGTTCGACCACCAATTTTCCTCACTTTTGCAGTATTCCACTTTTTACCTTCTCATTAGTTACTGTACAATCTCTTCTTCTTGGCCTAATTTCTGCAACCTTCAAAAGTTAGGCCACCATTTATCTTTTTGTGGCCTAACTTTCTCACATCCAGTAGCTGGGTCGTCACTTCTTGTCCGTCCTACGAAAGTTCGGCCAATAACTTTCTTAACTCCTCTTCCACCTCACTATCTCTATCCCACCTTGTCCTGAAGTCTCATTTTCCAAGCCACATCAATCCTATCCTATATGTATCCAAAACTTCTTTATCCCCAAAATATTATTTTTCTTTTTAGAATGGCGGTGTTCAAAAAGCTGCGCAAGAACAAGGACAAGAGCTTGCCACTGCCAGAGCCAGAAGCCGTCAAGCCATTGGACAAGAGAGTTGGAATCGAGTCGTACAGGTACATATTTCAATTGATAATTTGAAAAAAAAATTGATGAAAAACAAAAAGCTCAATCTGAAAAAATGTCAGAAAAAAGTCTAGTCCAAGACCTCCCTTCTTGGACCAGGTGCAAAAATTTGATTATTTTTATAATTTCTGATATTTCAATCATTCAACCATCAAGGTTTCTGACATGTTACATTTTGACAGCAGGTGTCTAAATCATGAATGACACCTGAAAATTGAGTCAAAATGTGAAAAACGACGTAGGAAATAGAAGAGGTCAAAAATTAGAAGTTTTCAAATTCTGAGATTCTAGAATGAACATTTTCAGAGACTTCTTCACATTGAAAAACTGGTGGAAGTCGGTGGACCGAAAGCGTGTTGAGGCCTCGGGTTGCATGTTCAGCAAGTGAGCTTTTTTCTGAATTTTTTTGAAAAATATTAGCGGAACTTTTATGATAGGCTATTAGCGATATTCCCAAAGGGGAAACGCACTCCATCGCCAACTTGGCTGAATTTTGAATTTTCGGCTTTCCCGCTGTTTTGAAAACATCAAAACATGTTTCGGTGGGTGCGTGGACTCCTCGTGGACAATTCGACTGCTGCCCGAGTGGTCCACAATAAGTCCATGCGCCAACCAAAACATGTTTCGCTGTTTTCAGAACGGCGGGAAAGCTGAAAATTTAAATTTCAGCCAAGTTGGCGATGGAGCGCGTTTCTCCCAAAGGAGAAACGCGCTAATAGCAAGTTTTTAATTTCCAAGTTTCGCTCCTCCCTATTCCCTGTAACTTTTAAGTTCATATTTTTCTCGTAGATCAAAAAAAAAATTTTCCAATCCCCACGTGTGCATACGCATACACACTTGGTGTATACCACATGGTGCAGTGCACCCTCTCTCTTTTCCTAATGTCATCTGATTCTGAGAAAAAACTACAAACTAGATTTCTAGTTTTCTATCCAGGAGCAATGAGCAGAAATAGGGATGGTGAGAATTGGATTTGAACTTTTTAAAAATTAGTAAACACATTTTTCCTACGTTGTTGCCATAGTTAATTATAAGAATTCCCAAGTCCATGTGTACTCCAGAATTCCCAAATTCTAAATTCAGAAGACGTCAAATATTGTTATGAATTAGAGTTCAGAATCCAATTCGTAGCAAGCGTGGGAGACTCAGACACGTTGATACTTTTGATCTCCATTCTTGACCAGAATAGAGATCATTGGGAGCAGGTTGAGCAGAACAGAAGGAAATGAAAAAACTGATTTTTTGAACTTAGTCTGACCGGATATAATAAGCTGAAAATGTCTGAAAATTGGGTTACCTTTGAGGCCATAGCTGAAAATGTTGAGCACAAATTGAGCACTTCATAAGTTCTAGAATATGGGGAAATATACATACGTCTGAATGTGAAGAATCTAGATCCCTCACAACACAGAATTCCAAGATTTGCTCAACTAGATATGGTTGTTGCTCCCCCCCCCCCCCCCATGAGCATCGTGGGAATTCATGTGTAGGTGGACATACATGTATACACACCAAAATTCATGTTGTGTACCATGAAAACACAAGAATTAGGAAATAGTCACGTTCCTTCGACTTTGATTCAAACTCATTCAAATGTATTAAAGTGGAGCCTACCTGGGAATACATAGCACTGTTTCTTTGATCCTTGGAATCAGATATGCGGATCTTCGAAAGGTGGCCGACCACGGACCGTCCACCGACCATTTACCAAACGGTCCAGACATTTATGAGCTGTAACCCCAACACAGTAATGGATCCCTTTAGAGGCGTGGCAATTGACAGCAGAACTACCATGGTCCCATTTAGAGGAGCAGAGATTGGTCGGTTAGCTCGTTAAAGGAAAATTCCATTCAAATATTTTTTTGCTTCAAAGTATGTAAAATTTTGTGCTGATTCCGAAAATGATAGTGAAAACGCTCAAAAATCTATCTAAAACCTTGAAAAATCGCTTCAAAACAAAATTTTTTCAGCCGAACGGTCTCCTGGTTCCGTGGCCTAACTCCCGGTGTTTTCTCGGTCATCTGACTCGGCCACCGCATTTTCAGATTTTTTTCACCATTTTTACAGGTCTTTTTCGTGAAAACCAAACGAAAAAGTGAAATAACAACAAAAATGTATGATTTTCAAAAAAAACCTGAAAAAATGGTGGGGCCGAGTCAGATGGCCGAGAAAACTCCGCGAGTTAGGCCACGGCCCCAGGAGACCGTTCGGCTGAAAAAGGGTCGTTTTGAAGCAATTTTTTAGGGTTTTAGAGAGATTTTTGAGCGTTTTCACTATCACATTCGGAATCAGCACAAAATTTTACATATTTTGAAGCAAAAAAATTTTTGACCAGAATCCTCCTTTAAAGGATCCAAGCACTGGAAAGCTCACAATTTAAAATATAGAAGTCTTATTTCTCTGAAACCAACTTTAATAACGCTTTCAGTGCCCTAAGCCCCGTCACCCAAGTTTACGGTAATTTTAAGAAAGTCCCCCATTCGTTTTTTCCACTAGTACACTTTCCGTATCCCGTATACGTAGTACTAGTAATCCCATAACCTATTCTCTTAAAAAAAACCCCCCCCCCCCTCATCAAAAAAGCCATCATCACATCTTCTCACACGCACAACCCAATATCCAACCGGTTGACAAAACGACAACAATAAATCCGGAGAACACAGGGAAAAATCCGAGGAAAATCCGTGGAAAAAGACGAAGAAGAAGAAGGCAGAAGACGTCGGTTTCCAATGGAGACGTTGTCGTCTTCGTCTTGCCTATGTATTACGTAATCAACGGGAAAAAGGGGACACCATATGCATATGGCTAGGTAAAGGGGGCGGGGTCTAACTTCTCTTGCTTCGTCGAACTCTCTCTCACTTTCCAAGCAAGCACATGAGCCAAGTGAAAGGGAGGGGGAGCACACACACACACTCAGTATTAGCCCTATTCAGGATTCATAGGCCCCCTCTTGTAGATCCTTCTGAATCCTCCTATATTATCCCTAACACGTCTCTTCTGAATCCATGGGAAGTGGCGCGTCGAAGGCGCCCGCCGAGAAGCCGAAGCCCCCGGAACCGGCGCAACCGGCCGCCGAGACGCCCCAGTTGGACGTTCGGCTACCGTACCCGCATTTTCGAGAACTTTTTACGATGAAGAACTTTTGGAAGACGGTGCGGAGGAATGAGAAGGATTGTGGAAAGGTTATGCTTGCGAAGTAAGGATAATTAGGGGGTTTGGGGGTGATAAACTTTTGGGTTGATTATAGGGTTTGGGGGGGGGGGGGGGTGGTAATAGGTACTTATCCAATAGAGTCTAGTGGTAAGGCCTTATAAGGCAGTGAACAAAAATTTGATTTTTTTTTTTTGAAAATTTGTTGCTTTCGTTGTCCTAGAGGGTCCCCGTTTGTCTAATTTTCTTAAAATTTCACAAAACTTTTTTTTTCAAATTCCACTTATAGTATTTTCCCTGAAGACTAGACCTTGTGTATGTCTTATTAGCAATATTCCCCAATGGGAAACGCGCTCCATCGCCAACTTGGCTAAAATTTGAATTTTCAGCTTTCCCGCCGTTTTGAAAACAACGAAACATGTTTTGGTGGGTGTGTGGACTCCTCGTGGACAACTCGGGCAGCAGTCGAATTGTCCACGAGGAGTCCATGCACCCACCGAAACATGTTTCGCTGTTTCAAAACGGCGGGAAAGCTGAAAATTCAAATTTCAGCCAAGTTGGCGATGGAGCGCGTTTCCCCTTGGGGAATATCGCTAATATTTTCCCTGAAGACTAGATCTTGAGTATGTTTTATGTCACTAGAATGTACTTTTGTGAGAATAGAATTTTCACAATTTCTCAAGAAAAAATAGTGATCAATTGATTCCCTAGACACCCTTGTATGACGAATTTCACTGATTGATCACGATTTTCTGGTCTAGTGAGTTGAATTTAAAAATTTCAACTTTTTTTTTGAGTTTTGATTTTCTGAAATTTGGAGATTTTGTTGAAACTTTGATATCCCAATTCCTGGATGTTTACGGTTTCCTAAAGATCTGAAAATGACAAAATGACTAGAAAATGTGTTGTTTGGTCAAGAGAAATTATGAGAAAACGCATGGCATTTTTTGTCAACTTTTGTTTTTTGTCTACATCTGAAAATAGAGAAAACGGTTCTCAGGATATTTGTGATTTTTAAATCCCGAATTTCTGAAATTTCTGTTTTTCTGCTCGTTCCTAAATACTTCTGACTCCTCATTTTTCTAGTTTTTGTACTTCCTGATTGATAATATTCTCCTCCATTTTTTTCCAATTTTTTGATCTACCAGAGATCCCCAACAAACGGAAATTTGAACATTTTTGCTCTTCGTCAGGAAATTCAACTGTCTAGGACACCCCAAGTTTCCGTTCTGTCTGAAAAAAAACCTGCATATTTTCCAATCAATTTCCTGTCTTTTGGGCTCCACATAGAGCCAAAAACCCGGAAATTGGGGGTAGTCAAAGGACAACCATGAATCAGCATTCGATCAATAATTAAAGGTTGTTTACTAGAACTAGTGCTGAGCAATATTGAGGGGGAGAGGGGAAATATGAAGTTAAATTTAGGGTCTAATTTGGTTAGTAGGGGTCCAAAAATAGAAAAAAAATATGATGGACTAAAAGTGTAGGTGGAAGTTTTTGAAGTTAGAAATTTTAAGCTGAGCAATCTTACAGTTGAGCTGAGCAATTTCTTAGAATGAGCAATCCCAGATATGGGAGGACAAAGTGAGCAAACTTAAGCTGAGGAATATTAAAGGAGGATTCCGGTCAAAAATTTTTTTGCTTCAAAATATGTAAAAAAAAATTTTTGATTCCGAAAATGATAGTGAAAACGCTCACAAATCTTTCTAAAACCCTGAAAAATTGCTTCAAAACTACTTTTTTTCAGCCGAACGGTCTCTTTGGGACGTGGCCTAACTCCCGGAGTTTTCTAGGCCACCTGACTCGGCCACCGCATTTTTAGATTTTTTCACCATTTTTTCAGGTTTTTTTGTGAAAACCAGATTTTTTTTGTGAAAATCATAATTTTTGTTGTTATTTCACTTTTTCATTTGATTTTTGCAAAAAAAAGCCCTGAAAAAGTGGTGAAAAAAATCTGAAAATGCGGTGGCCGGGAAAACTCCAAGAGTTAGGCCACGGGCCCAGGAGACCGTTCGGCCGAATAAGGATCGTTTGGAAGCGATTTTTCCGGGTTTTAGAGATTTTTGAGCGTTTTCACTATCATATTGGGAATCAGCACAAAATTTCACATAATTTGAAGGAAAACATTTTTGACCGGAATCCTCCTTTAAGCTGAGCAATGTTAGCATGAGCAATGTTAGCATGAGCAATCTTACGATGAGCAATCTCAGTCTCAGTGATTCGTGAAGTCATCAAAATGTTGTATTCTGTTTTGATATCTGAAACTCCACATGGATCAGGATCAAAGTTTCACACCACAATTCCCATTTCGATTTTAAAAATACAAAACATTTTTGTACTATTTTTTGTAGTTTCTGACGTTGAGTCACAATCAGCTTTTTAGGCTAGAAACCTAGCGATGTATGCTTACGTGTCCTATCCTTCTCCTCCTCATTTTCTCGTTTAAGCCTAAAAAATTGTAGGTAATCTTGTTCTTAATCCCTTTCTCTTTTGAGAGTTGGCGGATTTTGGTGTGTTTACGTCAGAGAAAGTTAAAGAATAATAGGGAGAGGAAGGAAGATGATTAGGTGGTCATTCAAAAAAAGAAAGAAGAATTTGGAGGGAAAAATGTAAAGATCATATCAAAAGGGATTTTTTAACCGAGTTAAGGAAATAGGGCTCCGAGACATTTCGCAACCAGTCGTTTCGCAACTCACGTCATTTTCGCAACTACGACTTTTCGTTACTGGCGCTCTATCGCAATTTGGCTAAAATTTGAATTTTCAGCTTTCCCGCCGTATTGAAAACAGCGAAACTTGTTTTGGTGGTTGCATGGACTCCTCGTGGACAACTCGGGCAGCAATCAAATTGTCCACGAGGAGTCCACGCACCCATCAAAACATGTTTCGCTGTTTTCAAAGGGAAAGCTGAACATTCAAATTTCAGCCGAATTGCGATGGAGCGCGTTTTCCCTTGGATAATGCTGCTAATATAACATGTTGACTATAACTACTCTTTTTTTGATCTACCCATTTCTTACTTAACCTTTACAGGTACCTCAATGACTTCCCAGAGAACAAGGATCTCTACCCAAAACTCAAGAACATCAAAGCGGCAACGGTGGATATGAATTGCAGTGATCCAGGGTTCGAAGCGGTGGCAGCGCAGTATTTGAAGGTGAGTAGATCATTTTTCGCTTTTTTGACCTACCACCACATTTTTTGACCTACCAACATTTTTTTGACCTACCAACAGTTTTTTGATCTACCAACATTTTTTTGACCTACCACCATTTTTTTGACCTACCAACATTTTTTGACCTACCAACATTTTTTGACCTACCAACATTTTTTTGACCTACCAACATTTTTTGATCTACCACAATTTTTTTACTGAAAATGGAGCATAGACAATAAAAATTGACCTAAAGATTTTTGATTGTAGATCTTGACCCATGCTGTTTTTTTTTTCGCCTGAAAAAAATTTTGGAGCCAGGTGAAACCTGAACTAGGTCAGAATCATTAGTTTGTTTGGTCAGCTGAAAAATTTTTCGAAACTTTTTTTCCAAATCGAAAAATCAAGTGAAGCATGACCAAAAATCATGGTTGACGAATTTTAGAAATTGTTATTATCAACAAACTTGAGTCATGATTTTGATTTCCCCGGAGATTTTTTATGTGAAAATGCTCGAAATTATTAAGACTCAAAATTAGTCAACAGATGACTCATTTTTTCTAACCAATTTTTTTTTTTTGAAAATTCTTTTTTTAGGTGTTCGATGATGTCATCACCGCAGTCGAGGAGAAGCCGGGCGATGTGCAGACGGCGTGTGATAGGTTGTCCGCAGTGGGGAAGATGCATCGACAGAAGGTGAGGTTTTTTGAGATTTTGAGATGAGGAGATCTAGAAATTCAAAGGTCCCGGCTCGTTCTAGTTTTGGGACTGCAAGATCCTAAAATTCGAAAAATTCGTGAAAATCAGATTTGGAGATTCTGAGATTTTGTGGAGGTGGTCATTTTTATATTCTGACACTCTGATTCTGAAATTTTGAAGCATTTATGGTTCCTGAAAAATTTTGGTCTCCTGGGGCCGTGGTCTAACCCCCGGAGATTTCTCGGCCACCTGACTCGGTCACTGCATTTTCAGATTTTTTTTCACCATTTTTTCAGATTTTTCTTTGTGAAAATCATACATTTTTGTTGTTATTCTACATTTTCGTTTGGTTTTCACAAAAAAAAAACTGAAAAAATTGTGCAAAAATCTGAAAATGCGGTGGCCGAGAAAACTCCGGGAGTTAGGCCACGGCCCCAGGAGACCGTTCGGCCGTAAAAGAGTAGTTTTGAAGTGATTTTTTCAGGGTTTTAGAGAGATTTTTGAGCGTTTTCACTATTCTATTTGGAATCAGCACAAAATTTTACATATTTTGAAGCAAAAAAAAATGTTTTGACAGGAAACCTCCTTCAAATTTCCTGTGGATCTGTATAATTTTCATGAAAATCGGTTCACTGACAGTCGAGTTATGGCGTGCGAAAGACAGAATTTGGTCTGTATTATTAGTAAAAATTCTGAAATTCGGAATTTGGGAATTCTGAAATTTCGAATTTTAGGGAACATCAAAAGGGGTCCTCAAAATAAAAGTTTTCAAAATGTTAAAAACTCGAATTAATTTGGGTCCCTGAAATTCCAAAAAAATCATGGGTTTCTGAACAATCACACTTTTTACACCAATGTTTATAATCTTCAGAATCCTCAGAAATTAGAAATTTAAAAAAAACTCTCATAACTTTTCAATTCTAAAACTTTCACTTTTCCAGGTCTCCGGAATGAACTCATCAATGTTCCAAAACATGGAGGAGCCCTTCATCCACATGGTCAAACACGTTCTCCAGGACCGATTCAACGAGAAGGCAGAAATGCTCTATAGGAAATTCTTCCAGTTTTGTCTCAAGTACCTCCTCGAGGGGTTCAATGGATAAGGAATTGAGGGGGGCCCCTTAGGCTCCGCCCACTTTCTTCATTTTTTTTAAACACACTATCCGGTCACTTTTTACACCAAAACTCCCCTGAACTGCACCATTTTCCAATGTATATATACATCAATTTGATTCGATTTGAATTTTGATTTCCCCCTTCTGAGATTACTGTAACTCTTCATTTTTCTTTTTTCCCATTTTTCTTTTCAAAAAAATAATAACTGGATTTCCGGGTTTTCATTTTATCCCTCCTCCTCGTCTCCTTGATCCTAGTTATAGCACCGCACCCCCTCCTAAAAAACAATTTCGGTTAAAATTTGAAACTTTTTTGATCCCGCCTAAAAAATTTTTCATTCATTTTTTTTTGTCTTGTGGATATTCTCTTGGAGCAAATACGATACAACGAAAGTTGTCTGTCTCACTTTTCATTTTTCATTTTTTTCCCTGGATATTTCATAATTTTGGTTGTAATTTTTTCACTCACCCATTCGAATTTTAAAAATGATTATAAACGGAATAAATGGCTAAAAATTGATAAGTTTGGATTTGGTAGAAGTAGAAGTTTTTGGCGCCGAGACATTTCGCAACCAGTCGTTTCGCAACTACAACATTTCTCTACCGGTACTTTCGCCACCGCAACAATCCGCAACCACGTCATTTCAAAACCAGTCATTTCGCAACTACGACATTTCGAAACCATGAAACTCACGATTTTTGTAGAAAAATCATGTTCAAATCACAACTTTCCAAATGTAGACTGGAAAGCTTCACAATACCCTCAGTCCCATACAACCTTAATGAACGTGAAGTGGACTAGCTTGAAGAGTTGCGAAACGGCTGGTTGCAAAACGTCCAGTTTCGAAACGTCTTTTGTTGTAAATTGGCGCGGTTGCAAAATCGACGAGAGTTGCGAAATGTCGTTGTTGCGAAAAAATATAAAATTTGATCTAAAAAAATCGCCACTACTCGTCTAGGAAAACAAAAGCCAAAATTACGTGAGTTCGATGAAATTGGGACAAATTGAATCCGTTAAATTAGCACGAGAGCTAATTCAATTTTGCAGAGGTCAAACAAATGAATGACTAGAAAAATCAGAAATCAATCTAATTTTTGCAAGCTGTTTCAACCCGGGTTGACCTAATCAATAATTAGGTTTGTAACGGGGTTTCTAGGTTTGACCTAGATTGATTGATTGATTGAATTTCCAGGTTAAAATGTGACATCAGAATCGGGCCGCGCAATATTTTGGAACTGGAAACTTCGCAACTAACGAGGGAGTGTTCTACATGAACCGTGGAAAAACGTGACGTGACCTACACCATTTGAAAGCCAAAACATCGCTGATTCAGAATATATAAAATTTAGCTGCCAAATCGAGCTGTGCGCTGAGAAAATTGTGTTGGAAATTTAGGACTAAAACAGGTTGGACCCTTCCTTTTTTGGTAATTTTTTTTGAATTAGCAATACTTAGAATTAGCAAACAATACAATTTTCACTTTTTTTTAAAACTCGAAATTCGACAAAAAACTGCTTGAAAAATGATACAACGCGCTCCATTAAAAACATGGTTTCTAAGTTCGCGCGCATAATTTTGAACGAGAGAGATCAAACTTTTTTTTACTCGCAATGGAACGCATTTGAACAACTCTAATAGTCGTTTTTTTTTCGATTTTAGACTTAAAGTTTATTTTTGAAAATTTTCGATTTTTGACCTACCGCCAATTTTTCACGCGCCAAAAATTACCTAATCATTATTCGTCGCTTTTTGGCAAAATTTCCACTGTTATTTTCCAATTTTTGTGTCGGTGTTCGCCAAATTTTTTTCAATTTTTGACCTACCGCCAAGTTTACTCCGCGCCAAAAATCTCTTCAATCATCATTTTTCCTCATTTTCGTTCATTTTACTCGATTTTTCCCCGTTTTTCGTCTACTGTCGCCAATTTTTTGTCGATGTCTGTCAATTTTTTACCAATTTTCGTCATTTTTACCAATTTGCGTCAATTTTTTGTCGATTTTGGTAATTTTTGTCAGATTTTTGTCAATTTTTCACCGATTCTTGACTTCTTTCGTCATTTTTATGTCGATTTTCCTCATTTTCTGTTTATTTTTCAGCTAATTTGCAGTAAAATCCGTTATTTTTCCAGGGCCATCAGCTCCACTCCGAAAGCAGAGGGTGCCTTCCAACCGGCGACGACTTCTGGATCTTCAGGTGAGTAGGAAAGTCTGGACGGAATTCGTCCGATCGCCGCCCGTCCGGCATAACGATATTCGATGAAAAATCAAAATTTTTGATTTTTCGAATTGCGGACGACAGGCGTGCGAAAGTTCGTCCAAAATGAAACCTTGAAAAATGTATATTATAAAAAAAGTTGAATTTTCCAGATCCATGTATGGTCTCAACGATGTCGAGTGCGAGGACGATGGTGGTGGTGGTGGTCGTGTCGAGGGATCGTGAAAAGGAGGTCGAGAGTCGAAAGGAAGAGCCAGAACGTGTGGACGGTGTGTGGAGATGGAGAAGGAGGAGACATGAGAGAAGAATATAGCGGTATTGGGTAGACTTGGGATTCTGGAAAGAGTACTCTTCTCCGGAGTTTTTGGATTGGTTCACATACCTATCTAAGAGGGGTATCAGCATTCTTGAAAGTTCGTATGTATAACTGGTATTAGCGGAGGGATTTCAAATGGCGATTCGAGTGAGGGGTTCCTTATAGCATAGAAGATTAAGTTCTTACCTTCGCATGTCGGTCCCTCTTTTCTCTTCCTCCTTCTTTTTTCTAGTACCGTAGTACCTCAGTTTCTGACCTTCGGACGTTGGTCTCGTCGAGCCCACCCTTCTAGTAGCTGGCTTCGGTTTCAGTTAGAGAGCGGCGGCTTGCTTACCTTCGGATGTCGGTCCCCCTTTTCCTCTCCTAATCCTTTTTTTCTAGTACCGTATCATCTCAGTTTCTGACCTTCGGACGTTGGTCTCGTCGAGCCCACCCTTCTAGTAGCTGGCTTCGGTTTCAGTTAGAGAGCGGCGGCTTGCTTACCTTCGGATGTCGGTCCCCCTTTTCCTCTCCTAATCCTTTTTTTCTAGTACCGTATCATCTCAGTTTCTGACCTTCGGACGTTGGTCTCGTCGAGCCCACCCTTCTAGTAGCTGGCTTCGGTTTCAGTTAGAGAGCGGCGGCTTGCTTACCTTCGGATGTCGGTCCCCCTTTTCCTCTCCTAATCCTGTTTTTCTAGTACCGTATCATCTCAGTTTCTGACCTTCGGACGTTGGTCTCGTCGAGCCCACCCTTCTAGTAGCTGGCTTCGGTTTCAGTTAGAGAGCGGCGGCTTGCTTACCTTCGGATGTCGGTCACCCTTTTCTTCTTCTCATTTCTCTTTTCTAATACCGTAGTACCTCAGTTTCTGACCTTCGGACGTTGGTCTCGTCGAGCCCACCCTTCTAGTAGCTGGCTTTGGTTTCAGTTAGAGAGCGGCGGCTTGCTTACCTTCGCATGTCGGTCCCTCTTTTCTCTTCCTCCTTCTTTTTTCTAGTACCGTAGTACCTCAGTTTCTGACCTTCGGACGTTGGTCTCGTCGAGCCCACCCTTCTAGTAGCTGGCTTCGGTTTCAGTTAGAGAGCGGCGGCTTGCTTACCTTCGGATGTCGGTACTCCTTTTCTTCTCCTCCTTCTTTTTTCTAGTACTTCACTTCCTCACCTTCTGACGTTGGTCTCGTCGAGCCCACCCTTCTAGTAGCTGGCTTTGGTTTCAGTTAGAGAGCGGCGGCTTGCTTACCTTCGGATGTCGGTCACCCTTTACTTCTTCTCATTTCTTTTTTCTAGTACCGTATCATCTCAGTTTCTGACCTTCGGACGTTGGTCTCGTCGAGCCCACCCTTCTAGTAGCTGGCTTTGGTTTCAGTTAGAGAGCGGCGGCTTGCTTACCTTCGGATGTCGGTCACCCTTTACTTCATCTCATTTCTTTTTTCTAGTACCGTATCATCTCAGTTTCTGACCTTCGGACGTTGGTCTCGTCGAGCCCACCCTTCTAGTAGCTGGCTTCGGTTTCAGTTAGAGAGCGGCGGCTTGCTTACCTTCGGATGTCGGTACTCCTTTTCTTCTCCTCCTTCTTTTTTCTAGTACTTCACTTTCTCACCTTCTGACGTTGGTCTCGTCGAGCCCACCCTTCTAGTAGCTGGCTTCGGTTTCAGTTAGAGAGCGGCGGCTTGCTTACCTTCGGATGTCGGTCACCCTTTACTTCTTCTCATTTCTTTTTTCTAGTACCGTATCATCTCAGTTTCTGACCTTCGGACGTTGGTCTCGTCGAGCCCACCCTTCTAGTAGCTGGCTTCGGTTTCAGTTAGAGAGCGGCGGCTTGCTTACCTTCGGATGTCGGTACTCCTTTTCTTCTCCTCCTTCTTTTTTCTAGTACTTCACTTTCTCACCTTCTGACGTTGGTCTCGTCGAGCCCACCCTTCTAGTAGCTGGCTTTGGTTTCAGTTAGAGAGCGGCGGCTTGCTTCCCTTCGGATGTCGGTCCCCCTTTTCCTCTCCTAATCCTTTTTTTCTAGTACCGTATCATCTCAGTTTCTGACCTTCGGACGTTGGTCTCGTCGAGCCCACCCTTCTAGTAGCTGGCTTCGGTTTCAGTTAGAGAGCGGCGGCTTGCTTACCTTCGGATGTCGGTACTCCTTTTCTTCTCCTCCTTCTTTTTTCTAGTACCGTATCATCTCAGTTTCTCACCTTCTGACGTTGGTCTCGTCGAGCCCACCCTTCTAGTAGCTGGCTTCGGTTTCAGTTAGAGAGCGGCGGCTTGCTTACCTTCGGATGTCGGTACTCCTTTTCTTCTCCTCCTTCTTTTTTCTAGTACTTCACTTTCTCACCTTCTGACGTTGGTCTCGTCGAGCCCACCCTTCTAGTAGCTGGCTTTGGTTTCAGTTAGAGAGCGGCGGCTTGCTTACCTTCGGATGTCGGTACTCCTTTTCTTCTCCTCCTTCTTTTTTCTAGTACCGTATCATCTCAGTTTCTGACCTTCGGACGTTGGTCTCGTCGAGCCCACCCTTCTAGTAGCTGGCTTCGGTTTCAGTTAGAGAGCGGCGGCTTGCTTACCTTCGGATGTCGGTACTCCTTTTCTTCTCCTCCTTCTTTTTTCTAGTACTTCACTTTCTCACCTTCTGACGTTGGTCTCGTCGAGCCCACCCTTCTAGTAGCTGGCTTTGGTTTCAGTTAGAGAGCGGCGGCTTGCTTCCCTTCGGATGTCGGTCCCCCTTTTCCTCTCCTAATCCTTTTTTTCTAGTACCGTATCATCTCAGTTTCTGACCTTCGGACGTTGGTCTCGTCGAGCCCACCCTTCTAGTAGCTGGCTTCGGTTTCAGTTAGAGAGCGGCGGCTTGCTTACCTTCGGATGTCGGTACTCCTTTTCTTCTCCTCCTTCTTTTTTCTAGTACCGTATCATCTCAGTTTCTCACCTTCTGACGTTGGTCTCGTCGAGCCCACCCTTCTAGTAGCTGGCTTCGGTTTCAGTTAGAGAGCGGCGGCTTGCTTACCTTCGGATGTCGGTCCCCCTTTTCCTCTCCTAATCCTTTTTTTCTAGTACCGTATCATCTCAGTTTCTGACCTTCGGACGTTGGTCTCGTCGAGCCCACCCTTCTAGTAGCTGGCTTCGGTTTCAGTTAGAGAGCGGCGGCTTGCTTACCTTCGGATGTCGGTCCCCCTTTTCCTCTCCTAATCCTTTTTTTCTAGTACCGTATCATCTCAGTTTCTGACCTTCGGACGTTGGTCTCGTCGAGCCCACCCTTCTAGTAGCTGGCTTCGGTTTCAGTTAGAGAGCGGCGGCTTGCTTACCTTCGGATGTCGGTCACCCTTTACTTCTTCTCATTTCTTTTTTCTAGTACCGTATCATCTCAGTTTCTGACCTTCGGACGTTGGTCTCGTCGAGCCCACCCTTCTAGTAGCTGGCTTCGGTTTCAGTTAGAGAGCGGCGGCTTGCTTACCTTCGGATGTCGGTCACCCTTTACTTCTTCTCATTTCTTTTTTCTAGTACCGTATCATCTCAGTTTCTCACCTTCTGACGTTGGTCTCGTCGAGCCCACCCTTCTAGTAGCTGGCTTCGGTTTCAGTTAGAGAGCGGCGGCTTGCTTACCTTCGGATGTCGGTCACCCTTTACTTCTTCTCATTTCTTTTTTCTAGTACCGTATCATCTCAGTTTCTCACCTTCTGACGTTGGTCTCGTCGAGCCCACCCTTCTAGTAGCTGGCTTCGGTTTCAGTTAGAGAGCGGCGGCTTGCTTACCTTCGGATGTCGGTCACCCTTTACTTCTTCTCATTTCTTTTTTCTAGTACCGTATCATCTCAGTTTCTGACCTTCGGACGTTGGTCTCGTCGAGCCCACCCTTCTAGTAGCTGGCTTCGGTTTCAGTTAGAGAGCGGCGGCTTGCTTACCTTCGGATGTCGGTCACCCTTTACTTCTTCTCATTTCTTTTTTCTAGTACCGTATCATCTCAGTTTCTCACCTTCGGACGTTGGTCTCGTCGAGCCCACCCTTCTAGTAGCTGGCTTTGGTTTCAGTTAGAGAGCGGCGGCTTGCTTACCTTCGGATGTCGGTACTCCTTTTCTTCTCCTCCTTCTTTTTTCTAGTACCGTATCATCTCAGTTTCTGACCTTCGGACGTTGGTCTCGTCGAGCCCACCCTTCTAGTAGCTGGCTTCGGTTTCAGTTAGAGAGCGGCGGCTTGCTTACCTTCGGATGTCGGTACTCCTTTTCTTCTCCTCCTTCTTTTTTCTAGTACCGTATCATCTCAGTTTCTCACCTTCTGACGTTGGTCTCGTCGAGCCCACCCTTCTAGTAGCTGGCTTCGGTTTCAGTTAGAGAGCGGCGGCTTGCTTACCTTCGGATGTCGGTACTCCTTTTCTTCTCCTCCTTCTTTTTTCTAGTACCGTATCATCTCAGTTTCTGACCTTCGGACGTTGGTCTCGTCGAGCCCACCCTTCTAGTAGCTGGCTTCGGTTTCAGTTAGAGAGCGGCGGCTTGCTTACCTTCGGATGTCGGTACTCCTTTTCTTCTCCTCCTTCTTTTTTCTAGTACCGTATCATCTCAGTTTCTGACCTTCGGACGTTGGTCTCGTCGAGCCCACCCTTCTAGTAGCTGGCTTCGGTTTCAGTTAGAGAGCGGCGGCTTGCTTACCTTCGGATGTCGGTCACCCTTTACTTCTTCTCATTTCTTTTTTCTAGTACCGTATCATCTCAGTTTCTCACCTTCTGACGTTGGTCTCGTCGAGCCCACCCTTCTAGTAGCTGGCTTTGGTTTCAGTTAGAGAGCGGCGGCTTGCTTACCTTCGGATGTCGGTCCCCCTTTTCCTCTCCTAATCCTTTTTTTCTAGTACCGTATCATCTCAGTTTCTGACCTTCGGACGTTGGTCTCGTCGAGCCCACCCTTCTAGTAGCTGGCTTCGGTTTCAGTTAGAGAGCAGCGGCTTGCTTACCTTCAGATGTCGGTACTCCTTTTCTTCTCCTCCTTCTTTTTTCTAGTACTTCACTTTCTCACCTTCTGACGTTGGTCTCGTCGAGCCCACCCTTCTAGTAGCTGGCTTTGGTTTCAGTTAGAGAGCGGCGGCTTGCTTACCTTCGGATGTCGGTCCCGATTTTCCTCTCCTAATCCTTTTTTTCTAGTACCGTATCATCTCAGTTTCTGACCTTCGGACGTTGGTCTCGTCGAGCCCACCCTTCTAGTAGCTGGCTTCGGTTTCAGTTAGAGAGCGGCGGCTTGCTTACCTTCGGATGTCGGTCACCCTTTACTTCTTCTCATTTCTTTTTTCTAGTACCGTATCATCTCAGTTTCTGACCTTCGGACGTTGGTCTCGTCGAGCCCACCCTTCTAGTAGCTGGCTTTGGTTTCAGTTAGAGAGCGGCGGCTTGCTTACCTTCGGATGTCGGTACTCCTTTTCTTCTCCTCCTTCTTTTTTCTAGTACCGTATCATCTCAGTTTCTGACCTTCGGACGTTGGTCTCGTCGAGCCCACCCTTCTAGTAGCTGGCTTCGGTTTCAGTTAGAGAGCGGCGGCTTGCTTACCTTCGGATGTCGGTACTCCTTTTCTTCTCCTCCTTCTTTTTTCTAGTACCGTATCATCTCAGTTTCTCACCTTCTGACGTTGGTCTCGTCGAGCCCACCCTTCTAGTAGCTGGCTTTGGTTTCAGTTAGAGAGCGGCGGCTTGCTTACCTTCGGATGTCGGTCCCCCTTTTCCTCTCCTAATCCTTTTTTTCTAGTACCGTATCATCTCAGTTTCTGACCTTCGGACGTTGGTCTCGTCGAGCCCACCCTTCTAGTAGCTGGCTTCGGTTTCAGTTAGAGAGCGGCGGCTTGCTTACCTTCGGATGTCGGTACTCCTTTTCTTCTCCTCCTTCTTTTTTCTAGTACCGTATCATCTCAGTTTCTCACCTTCTGACGTTGGTCTCGTCGAGCCCACCCTTCTAGTAGCTGGCTTTGGTTTCAGTTAGAGAGCGGCGGCTTGCTTACCTTCGGATGTCGGTCCCCCTTTTCCTCTCCTAATCCTTTTTTTCTAGTACCGTATCATCTCAGTTTCTGACCTTCGGACGTTGGTCTCGTCGAGCCCACCCTTCTAGTAGCTGGCTTCGGTTTCAGTTAGAGAGCGGCGGCTTGCTTACCTTCGGATGTCGGTACTCCTTTTCTTCTCCTCCTTCTTTTTTCTAGTACTTCACTTTCTCACCTTCTGACGTTGGTCTCGTCGAGCCCACCCTTCTAGTAGCTGGCTTTGGTTTCAGTTAGAGAGCGGCGGCTTGCTTACCTTCGGATGTCGGTCCCCCTTTTCCTCTCCTAATCCTTTTTTTCTAGTACCGTATCATCTCAGTTTCTGACCTTCGGACGTTGGTCTCGTCGAGCCCACCCTTCTAGTAGCTGGCTTCGGTTTCAGTTAGAGAGCGGCGGCTTGCTTACCTTCCGATGTCGGTCCCTCTTTTCTTCTCCTTCTCATTTTTTCATATTTCCACGATTCGTGTAGACCAGTCCCTAGAAAGACATTTTGCAACTAATGTCTATTTCGCTACTGGGACTTTTCGCAACTTTCATTTTCGAAACTGTGAGAATCCCCAAAATGATAGGGGTCACGTTAAACACAAAATAAACTTTTGGAAATGAGTGATATCATGAATTGGTACAATAATATAGTGTTAACTCGATTGTCAATGCAGTCCTAAATTTTCGGAAATAGTTGCGAAGTGACTGGTTGCAAATAGTCTAGTTGCGAAACGTCACAGTTGCGAAATGTCACCGTTGCAAAACCGACATGAGATGCGGAACGTTGCGTGGCCCAAAATCGGAATTCAGGTTCTGACACAAGTTTGGATGTTTGATTCTTTGAACATTCTTCATAAAGTAGAAAAAATCACCGCAATAGTCACCAACTAAACAAAGGTGTATCATCATGATGGTCTCTCTCAATCGACAAGAGGTCACTTTTTTCTCACTTATTATTTTCACTTCTATGATATCACAACAGTAAACAGTGTGTAACAAGAGTAACTGTCTTCTTATTCTTCTTCTTCTTCTTTATGTTGCCAGCCCATTTCTATCAGTCTCAACTTCTTATTCTTCTTTTTCTGTAGAAAATCGAATTGTCCGTCATGAACTTCTTGAAGGTAAGAGTTATTTGTCTACTCTTAATTCTGGTTTCGGGACATTTCGCAACTTCGACATTTTGCGACTTACCTCCACTTAGCAACCGGGACAATTCGCAACCAAGACATTTCAAAACTGGACGTTTCGCAACCAGTCGTTTCGCAAACTCTATAAACTAGTCCACTTAAGGTTGTATGGGATTGAGGGTATTGTAAACTATTCCAGGTTATGGTCTACATTTGAAAAGTCGTGATTTTAACGTGAACTATTTACAAAAATTATTAATTTTGTGGTTTTGAAACGACTGGTAGTGAAATGTCGTAGTTGCGAAACGACTGGTAGTGAAATGTCGTAGTTGCGAAACGACTGGTTGCAAAATGTCGTAGTTGCGAATCGACTGGTTACGAAATGTCACGGAGCTATAACTCTCATAAATTCGATGTATTTTCAGGTCACATTCTTCATTACCCTTATCTTGGCCACCGTACTCGCTGCACCATCCAGTAAGTTTTGACTCCAAACTTTGAGACATCGTAACTTTTTTCAGAGAAGTGTGGAGAAAACGAGGAGTTCAAGGAGTGTGGAACCGCTTGTGAGGCGAACTGTTTTGAGGGACATGTGGTAGGTGATAGGCGTTTTTAGATGATCCGACATTTCAGTCATGGCGACTTTACACACCTTAATGCAAAGGTTCACCGATTTTCAAGGCACATTTATCATGATTATCGATATAGAAACAATTTTTTCGACAATAGAAACACTCATTTTCTTGCAAAATTTGTTGAAAACCGGTGGACACCCGACCGCTGCCCAATCGCTGCCCGTACTCATTTTTTCAACATGATATCTCCATGGCCGAGTTGTGAGATCTTCGGCCAAGACTAACTTCAATTCAGATCACTATAATACTATATACATATTAGCAGTATTCCTCAAGGGGAAACGCGCTCTATCGCCAACTTGGCTGAAATTTGAATTTTCAGCTATCCCGCCGTTTTGAATACAGCAAAACATGTTTCGGTGGATGTGTGGACTCCTCGTGGACAGCTCGGGCAGCAGGCAAAAAAATTGTTCACGAGGAGTCCACGCACCCACCGAAACATGTTTTGCTGTATTCAAAACGGCGGGATAGCTGAAAATTCAAATTTCAGTCAAGTTGGCGATGGAGCGCGTTCCCCCTTGAGGAATACTGCTGATATAAATCTTTGACTCTAATTGCTAAATATCTTCCCTCCGTTCCAGATGTTCTGCACAATGCAATGCATCGTCAACGTTTGCCAGTGCAAGAACGGCTTCTTCCGTAACAAGGACAAGAAGTGTGTCACCAAGAACAAGTGCTAACTTCCGAACGGACCTCCTTCTCTCTCACTAAAATTCAATTATCTATACCAATTTGTTTTCTAAAACGAATAAACTTTCACTATTTATGGTCTATACTATTTACATACTCATGAGAAGTGCGCATAATAAATAATAGCATATACAAGAAAATCTAATACCCCTTCAAAAGTTCTTCTCGTTTTTCTTGTCCTTGGGCTCCTCGTACTACTCATTTTTCTTTTCTTCTTCTTTGAGAAGGTTTTTTCTTCATTTTTCTCGTTCCAAACACTTTTTCCCCTTCTTTTTCTTTTCCTATTTCCCTTTTTCTCGCTCCATTTTTGAAACCAATTATTTTCGGCTTTACTCTCCGTTTTTTTCTTGGCATTTTTTTTTCTTGAAGGATTCCATTTTGACGAAGTATAGAAGGTTTTGAAATTCGTATATTTTTCGCCAATCTTGGAAACTTCAAATATTCCAAAGAATCAGTTTCGCAACTGCGACATTTCGCAACCCACGTAAAATTCACCACTACGACATTTTGCAACCCAGACGTTTCGCAACTAGACATTTTGCAACCAGTCATTTCGCAACTCACGTTGACATTTCAACCACGGCATTTTGCAACCCAGACATTTCGCAACCAGTAATTTCACAACCAGTCATTTCGCAACTTTGTAAAGTAGTCCAGTAGGTTTCAATCATATAGGCTACCTGTGATTACAGATATCATCAACCAATCCAGGTTGTCATCTACTTTGAAAAAAAGCATGTGGACTTGGTGGTTGCCAAATGACGTGGTTGCGGATTGTACAAAAGCGATGTGAGTTGCGAAATGTCGTAGTTGCGAAATGACTGGTTGCGAGACGTCGGGGTGCCGCAGTTTTAAATTCTCTCTTTTTGGCATTTTTGGTGCCACAAACAAAGGTACCATTCCATATTCGAATACCGAAACTCCATCTATTCTGAATATGAATTGAAATTAATAAAAGAAGTTTAATCAAGCGCATAAAAGCCGCCGGCAAGACCTCCATGCTTCTTCTCCTTCACAACTTGCTCCTCCTCATCTCCTTTTTCTTTTTCTTCGCTCCAATTCGAAGCGAAAAAGATGAATGAAAAGTATGGAGGGAAAGGGAAGGAAGACGAAGTGGTCCACAAAGGATTCCTTCTTTCTATTTCTTCTCTTTGGTCTTCTTCCAAATCATGCCACCAAATGAGCACACTGCTTCTCACCAGTTGAAGAAGAAAGTGGGAGGAACAAGAAAGAAGTGCAAGTTCAAATTTTTCTAGAGATTTCTTGGGCTTACTTGGACTTTTAGAACTTTAACTATCATCGAATTTTTTGTAACTTTTTTGTTGCTTTGTTGTTGCTTTTTTATTAGCGATATTCCTCAAAGGGAAACGCGCTCCATTGCCAATTTGGTTGAAATTTGAATTTTCAGATTTCCCGCCGTTTTGAAAACAGCGAAACATGTTTCGGTGGGGACTTCTCGTGGACAATTCGACTGCTGCCCAAGTTGTCCACGAGGAGTCCACGCACCCACCGAAACATGTTTCGCGGTTTCAAAACGGCGGGAAAGCGGAAAATTCAAATTTCAGCCAAGTTGGCGATGGAGCGCGTTTTCCCTTGGGGAATATCGCTAATGAAATTTCTAGACTTTCCACAAACTCGAATCCGGAAGATGCTTAGATTCAGATTCTCCTTTTCTGTCTCTCAAGGATTCTGAGACACAGAATTCTCCAGATTCTGAAACATGAACGTCCTCAGACTCTAGGATTCCTAAATTTTCAGATTCTGAAGCTCTCCCATGCTTTTCAAAATTTCAAAATTCCGAATTCTTGGACTTTCTTTTTTTGCGGACTCTGTACCCTTCATAATTCAAAAATTCATGGGTTCTGTCTTCTTCCTCCTTTCCATTTTTCTTCGCCTTCCCATTTTTTTCGGCCTTTTTTAGGGGCGTACCCGGAAGAATGAGGAGTACTTCTCAGTGCTTCCTACTGGTTCATGGTTCTAGGTTTTATGATCCTTTTGTTTTTTTTTTGCCTTATCTCGGAACTTTAAGGTTCTCTCAAAAAAATTTTTAGAGAAAGTTCTGGTTATTTTCAGTTAGACTAGACCACAAGAAACACTGGTTGATTGGCTTAGTTTTTCTTGACACAGTGAATATAATTTCAGCTAGTTTTGTGAAATTGTTTGGCTGGAAAACATAGAAGAAATGTGTCATTTTTGAAGTTCATACTACTAGGATGAGGCCCTTTTCATTTCGCAACTAGTCATTTCGCATCCAAGACATTTTGCAACTTGCGTCGATTTCGAAACCGCGACAATTCGCCACCAAGACATTTCGAAACTGGACGCTGTCAATCGTTTCGCAACTCTATAAACTAGTACACTTTACGCTCATTAAGGATATATGGGATTGAGGGTGTTGTAAACTATTCCAGGTTATAGTCTACATTTGAAAAATTGTGATTTTAACGTTAACGTTCTACAAAATTCCTGGATTTCGTGGTTTCGAAATGACGTGGTTGCGGATTGTTGCGGTGGCGAAATGACCAGTTGCGAAATGTCGTAGTTGCGAAATTGACGTGAGTTGCAAAATTTCGTAGTTGCGAAATGTCTCGGAGCCCAAAAATGTTCCAAGCGATTTGTTGTCTACATTTTTTCTTACTTGTCAGGTTCTTCACACTTTTGTTTATCCACTCCCTCCCCCTTATCCCCTTCCTTATTCTCCTGACCCACCCCATTTTATGCAAATGAGATCAGTGCTCACTTCCGGTGCATAAAAGAGAACATTTGTCTGCGTCTCTAGGAATCCCATACTCTCTCATTTCTCAATCCTTCATTCTGAGTTGCAAAAGGACGGAGGGATAAGCACTTAGACTCCGCCCACTTTTTTGAAGAGCTCCGACATCATTGAGTATTCAAGAATGGAGGTCCCTTTTTGTAAAAAAAAATTCGACTTTTTTGTTTTCTAGAAGGAAGTAACTTGAAGAAACTTGACCCCTCTTTTTTCGGAGCTCATCCCTCATATCCTCGGGTCCCCCTTTTTGTTTTTGTGTTCCCTCTGAGCACTTGTTTTTTGTTCGAAATCTGAGATTGGTTGGTTTGGGGCGACAAATAGACACGCAAATAGTGTCAAGAAGCCCCAGCAGAACAAAAAAACAAAAAATGAGAGAGACAAAAAAAGAAAATCTGGTCAATTTTTTTGTTGGTTCCTATTTTTAGTTGAAGTACTTGGTACTCAATGATTCTTAACTTTTATCACTGAAAAAACATTGAATAGAATAACTGGAATTGTCAGGAAATCCAGAATACCAAACACTGTTTGAAGCAGGAGAATAGGATAAGGGACGTACTCTGCCATCCAGATTATCAGATGTTCGTTTCTCAACTACGCCATTTCGCAACTCATGTCGATTTCGCAACTACGACATTTCGCTACCGGTCTTTTTCCACCGCAATCCGCAACCACGTCATTTTGAAACCACAAAATCCATGATGTTTGTAGAAAGTTCAGGTTAAAATCACAACTTTTCAAATGTAGACTATGCCCTGGAATAGTTCACAATACCCCCAATCCCATACAATCTTAATGAACGTAAAGTGGACTAGTTTATAGAGTTGCGAAACGTCCAGTTTTGAAATATCTTGGTTGCGAATCGCCGCGGTTGCGAAATCGACGTGAGTTGCGAAATGTTGTAGTTGCGAAATGACTAGTGGCGAGCTGAACACAGTGATCCGGTTTTAGACCTTATATCAGCTTTATAGAGTTTCTTATCATTCTTTTCTGTCTGAAAACTTCTAATTTGTATCGCAATCTCACTCCACCAGATTCCCATAACTCCAAATTTCAGAATGATCTCCCAAACTATCCTTCTTCTCCTTCTCCCCCTCACAACGACTCCACTGGAATGCTTCACCTGTGGAGTCTTCCTATCGGCTCCAGAGCCAATGTGTCGTGGAGAGATCCGCAATAATTCATGTGCTCCAGAGAACTTGGGATGCCTGTCGATCATTGGGCATAAATCGGTAAGTTGTTAAATAATCTCCGCGACATTTCGAAACCGGACATTTCGAAACCGGACATTTCCAAGCCGCGACATTTCAAAACCGCGTCATTTCAAAACCGGGACACTTCGGAACCGCGACATTTCGAAACCGGACATTTCGAAACCGGACATTTCCAAGCCGCGACATTTCAAAACCGCGTCATTTCAAAACCGGGACACTTCGAAACCGCGACATTTCGAAACCATGGCATTTCGAAACCGCTGAAACACGTCGAAAAATTGAGCGGACGTCAGCTCTTTTGGAGTTTTTCTCGAGTACTTTTTAATTGCGGACCCGGCATCAGATTTGACGCCAACTGACTTTTGTTCTTCAAGTGAACAATTAGATCCTCTATAATTTCCAAATCTGCAAAAAACCCAAATTTTCAGGACGGGACCTACTATGTCGAGAAGCGATGCGCTGAGAAGACTGATGACCTTACTGAGGGATGCATCAATATTGGAATTCGAGGGTTAGTATTTTTTTAATGAAAATTTTGATATTCTTGGCCTAAAAGTGTTCACCAAGAACGTTCCAGAATCGCCGCCAAACAGTGCCTTTGCCGTGGAAACCTGTGCAATTCGGTGGCCTCTCCTGGAGATCTTGGATTCTTCAGTATGATTATGGCTTCTCTGGCAACAACCCTTCGATTAATTTGAATTCTATGTATAAGGTTTACTATGTATTAGTAGGAGAATTTTTGGATTTTACGGTTTTTTTCTCTAATGAAGATTTTAGCTTTTTTAATTGGTTTTGAATGATTTTTGCAGAAATTTCTGCAGAATTTTCAGATTTTCCCGTTGTCAGATTCTCTGCTTTAGCAACTTCATCTGAATCCGCCATTTCGCAACTTTGAGCCCCTCCCCTTTTTTGCGCGTCAATTCCGACGCCCAGTACGCAACGAACACCCCGCGGTGTTTGCGGAGTGTCGATTTACGAAACTCATTTTTTCACCCATTTTGCACCCATTTTTCTCCTATTTTCTTGCAAAACCTGCGATTTTTTGGGATTTTTTTCAATTTTTTTATGGAAAAAAATTAAATATTTTTCTTATAATTTTGTGTAGGTTTGATTTTGTGTAGGATCGTTGTTATCAGCAAAAGTAGGGAGCAGGAAAATTCGAAAAAAAACATTTTTGGGAAATTTTTTTTCTAGAAATCGATGGAAACTAGGGGTTTTATTGATTTAGATGGATAGAAAATAGCTAGAATCGATATTCAAGGAAATAATTTTTTTTGGTAAAATTTTTTTTTCGAGTTTCCTGAATTTTGACGTCTTCTGAATCTCCAGTAGCTCATCTCATCTCTTCTGCATGTCTTCGTTGTCAACTAAAAATGAAAAAAGAAATGTTCAAAAATATTTCCGAAAATTTTTATCGCATTATTCGCAGAAATTCTCCGTGTCTGATGCTCCTGGGCTGGTCTTCCCCATCAGACCATTTTTCCCCAAACATCACTGCTTATCAGTGTTTCGGCAACAATTTGATATAACAGCTTTTTTGAATATTTCGAGTTTTCAGAAAAATACATTTCCTTGTTGCTTTGAGCTCAAAAATTAGTTTAAAAATTTAGATTTTCTAGGCTCAAAAGTTCCGGAACCCGTAAATTTTGATCCAAAAAACGCAGAATTCGAGCGAAAACCCGAATATTTTGACCCGAAATTCATGAATTCTCGTCCAAAAATCATCAAATTTGACATAAAAACGTTAATTTTGAACCACGGATCATGAATTTTTCGCTTTTAAAAAATCTAAATTTTGTCTTATTTTTCAACTGATGCACTTCAAAAAAGAATCCTCCGAAAAATGTCGTATTTTCCTAGATTTTCCCTAATTTTTTTTCCAATTTTTGGTCAAATTCTCACGAAAATTTTTGCTGAAAAATGCTATTTTTCGACCAAAATTGACACAGAACTCGCATTTTTCAAATGTAAATTAACCTGGAGAAATTGGAATTTGTTTCTGCAGAAACTGACCTAAAATTTGAAAATTTCATGAAAAAATGGACTAAAAATTAGGATTTCGGCAAAAATTTTGACCTTTTCAACCGATTTTTCATTGGAAAAATTGACTCGCAAATCGGGATTTTCGACAGAAAAAGACCTAAAAATTAAGAATTTCCGATAAAAATTGAGTCAAAATTTTTCAATTTTTATCAAAAAATGATCCAAAAAATCAAATTTCTGGACTAGAATCGCCTAAAAGAATTCGATTCTTTGACGAAAATTGACCTTTTTCAAAAAATTTCTTTTAGGAAAGTTTCGATTTTTATTACAATTTTTTGGCTCAAAAATCACGGAAAACCCTCTTTTTTTCTCATAAAATTCCCCCATCGTTTTATTAAATTTTGAAAGCTTTACCCATTTTTTTGGGCCTAGAAACCTCCAGAAGATTCCAAGAATTCCTCATATATCCATATATATATATATATATATATATATATATATATATATATATATATATATCATAACTACTGTACTCCTCCTCCTCCTCCACAGGGTGGCCAACCACTACATCAGAAATCGCGCTCCAGTGAGAAGTCAGAGAAAACCTCTGCGTCTCTCACCAAAAATACTATTTCGCTCGGCTGCGGACTCCTCTCGGACAAGAGGAAACGTCATCATTTTCAGCTTTTTTGTTTCGCGCCTCGCGGCAAAGTTAAAAAACTGCAGTTCACTTCGAGACCCAAGCGGAAAACGATCTGCGCCTTTAAATACAGTAAGAAAAACGAGATAGTATTTTTGGTGAGAGACGCAGCGCTTTCTCTGACTCTCACTAGCGCGAGATTACTGATGTAGTGGTTGGCCACCCTGTGCTCCTCCTCTTCCCCGCTACAGACCGTCCATCATCATCTCATCCTCCATCCCGATCTCCTCTCCCTCTGTTTCTCTGCGTCTCTCGTTCTCCCATGCTCTCTCGTCGTCTCTTCTCTCCGCGGACGGGGGACCGCCCATCTTTATCATCATTCTCCTGCTTCCTGCCTCCCGCCTCTTCCCGCCATTCTTTCTGTGTTTTTCACATGATTTTCACATTTCTTATGATTTTTTTTTCAAATTGAAAATAATAAAAATTTATATATTTTTTATGTCATTTGTTTTTTTTTGGCCATTTGACCAGACTGTCAGGGGACAAATAATTATTTGCCAAAAAATATTTTTGACATTTTTCATTTTTTGCAACATACACTATTTTTCAGACCGCCCATCTCTTACTGTCTGTCTTTATTTAAAACCTGAAAACCGCCCGTCCACAAAAAAAAATTTCAAAAAATTACTGTATTCAGGGTACAACACAGAAGAAACGAACACTCTAAAAAAGACAATGGCATCATCAGTGGCAACGAAATTCTTGACGGATCGCGTCGCGTTGGTCACCGCTTCGACGAAGGTTGGTTTCAAAAACATGAGGAAAACGAATTTTTCGGAAAATTTTGACCCAAAAAATCAAATTTTGGAGAAAAATTGACCCAGAAAACTTGATTTTTAGGAGGAAAATGACCCAGAGAACTTGATTTTTGGGGAAAAAATTGACCCAGAAAACTCAATTTTTGGAGGAAAATGGACCCAAAAATCAAGTTTCCCCTAAAATTTGACCCAAAAAATCGAAATTTCGAGAAAAATTGACCCTGAAAACTTGATTTTTGGTCCCAAAAATTGAGATTTTTCAATTTTTGAAGATTTTTCGCAGAATTTTTGCACAAAAATCGAAATTTTGAAAAAAATTGACCCAAAAATACGATTTTTCGATCGAAATTCTCGAAGAAATCGCATTTTTGGACGAAAATTGACCTAGAAAACGGGTTTTTTTGCTGAAAAATGAGATTTTTCGACCCAAAAATGACCAAAAAACCTATTTTTCGTCATTTTTCAAATTTTTGAGTGGAATTTCTGAGATTTTTCGCAAAAAAAAAGACTCAAAATGAATCCAAAAATTGGATTTTTCGACCCGAATACTGGATTTTTTGACCCAAAAATGGGATTTTTCGACCAAAAAATTGAGATTTTGACCCAAAAAATGAATTTTTTCGATCCAAAAACTGGAATTTTTCGACCAGAAAATTGACCAAAAAAGTTCAAAATTTCATGAAAAATAGACAAAAAATTAGGTTTTTTGGGGAAATTGACCCAAAAAATACCCTTTTTTCAACTATTTTTTGAATTTTTGGTCAATTTCTGGGTGTTTTTATGTGTGAAATTTTCAAATTTTCAGCAAAAATTGACCCAAAAAAGGTAGTTTTTTCATGATTTTTGCAAAAATCTGAAGTTTCCGAGTGAAATTTCAAAAAATGATGAAAAACGTTAAAAAATTGACTCGAAAATCGAAGCTTTCGACTAAATTAGACCCAAAAAACAGAGATTTCCGATGAAAATTGAGTCAAAAATGTTCAATTTTCGTCAAAAAATGATCCAAAAATCGACTTTCTGGACGAAAAATGACATAAAAATCGAATTTTTTGTGAAATTTCGATTTTTATTTCAATTTTTTGGCTCAAAAATCGCAATTTTTCGTCCCCATCGAATCCTCCTGGAACCCCCACTTTTAATTAAATTTTTTTTTGTTAAAGCGTTTTCCTAAAGCTTCTGTGCTTGTTTTCGCTTTCTGACCACTACCACTACTAGTAGTATATACCAAAACACACACATTTCTAGCCTAAGCCTAAGCCTAACCAGTCTATTTCTCATCTATTTTTTCCAGGGAATCGGCTTCGCCATCGCCAAACAACTGGGCGCCGCCGGCGCCTCCGTCGTCGTTTGCAGTCGAAAGGAGAAGAATGTGGATGTGAGTTTATGTCGTGGGGAGAAGATGAAGGAAGGAAAAACAAGACGAGAACAGAAAAATGAGGAAATTTGACCAATTTTAGGCGATTTTATGGCTTAAAACATGCAAAAAAATGCTCAAAAATCGATCTAAAACCCGGACTAGCCTGATCGCCCAACTCGCTCCGCTCGTTTGGGCGATCAGGCTAGTGCGGCTGCGCCGCAATCAAATCGATTGAAAAGAATCTTTAAAAAATGAAGAATCTTCAAAAAAGAAATTTCAAAAAAGATGGAAATTCTCAAAATCACGTGAAACGTCAAATGGAAATTGTTGACATAAAATGTTTTGATGGCTGTAATTCTTCATTTTGCACATGGTGATCTGATTTTGCATGAGCAGATACTGCTCAAAGAGATCTACCTAACTTGCAAATTTGAGACAAAAACCTCAAAAACTGACCGAGTTATGAATTAATTTCGATCGTTTTTTGGAAATTTTCAGTACTTCCAAATTGTTTACACTTTTTCACTTCTATTTGTCGAGCTATAACTTGGCTCATAATGCTCTGATTTCTTTGTTTGAAAATGCTCCGGAAGCCCAGAGAGTTGCTCTATTATTACAAAAAAATTCAGTTCATTTGCTTAAAATCCGGAGCAGCGACGTGACCTCAAAATTCAGAAATGAAAAATTTGTCCGAAATTTGAGAAAAGCCACGTGTTTGTCATCCCCCATACTTTCCGAATTTAATAGAAAAGGTAGAAAATTGGTCTAGAAATGTGCAAAAACCTCGAAAACCGAGATTCCCAAAAAGTGGGCGGAGTCGGACCCCTTTTTCGGAATCTTGGATTTCGAGGTTTTTTCGACATTTTTAAGCCAATTTTCAGGGTTTTTGCGCGATTTTTAACCATTTTATGTGTGATTTTTGGAATCTACTCCTATTTTTTACATAGTAAAAAATAGACGAAAAGATTCAGAATTTAACAAAGAATCGAAAAATCCAAATTTTGGATTTTGAAAAATTGTAAATTTCGAAGAAAATTGAGACGTTTCAAAGTACTGTAACTCTTACCAAAATGGTCAGAATTTGATGAAAAATATGTGAAAAGATTTGGAATTTTGTGGTTTTTCAGATTCTAATACTTAGAATCTGAAAATCCACAAAATTCCTCATCTTTTCATATATTTTTTATCGAATTCTGAACATTTTTGGCTGAGTTGCAGTACTTTGAAATTTCTCATTCTTCTTCGAAATTTACAATTTTTCAAAATCCAAAATTTGGATTTTCCGTTTCTTTGTTAAATTTTGAATCTTTTCGTCTATTTTTCACTATTTAGTCATAACAAAAATCTGAGGTTTTTCTGAAAAAAATGGAAAAAAAAAACCTGTTTTTTGTGAATTTTCCAGCCTTTTTTTCGTCTATTTTTTGCTAAAAATCGGGATTTTCGACTCAAAATGTTCTACTTTCGACCTAAAAATCATCATTTTTAGTTCAAAATTCATATTTTTCGACCCAAAAAGCATTCTTTTTGACCCAGAATTGATGATTTTCGACTCAAAAATCATGATTTTCAGGTCGAAATGCACAATTTTCGACCTGAAATTTCCAGTTTTAGTGCTGAATTTCAAGATTTTCGACCCAAAAATCACTTTTTTTTCAACTTAAAATCCTTAGTTTTTATGAAAATCGGCATTGAAATTCTCAAAAAGTGGGCGGAGTCGGGACCCCTTTTTTGAAAATCTAATTTTTGAGTTTTTTGCTCATTTCGGAGCCATTTTTCGAGATCATGAAGCAATTTTTGAGCATTTTCCTAGTGATTTTTGGAATCTACATACATTTTTATCATGTTTTTATCATGTTAATAGTTGGTTTTTCGGCACCCCGACGTTTCGCAACCGCGACATTTCGCAACCACCAAAAGTAGATGAAAACCTGTATCGGTTTATGATATCCGTAATGACATCTAGCCCATATGAATGAAAACTGGACTACTTTACAAAGTTGCAAAATGGCTGGTTGCGAAACGTCTAGTTGCGAAATGTCGCTATTTTCCATCTGAAATTCCTCAAATTCGATGACTAATTAGTGCAAATTTGCTAAATTTTCTCTTACTTTTTTTTGTTTTTTATCAAAAAAACATTTTGCCCCCTTGAGAGAGACAGCTGACCGCTGACTAAAAATGTCTGCTGATTTGAGGACAAATATTTTTTTTGGAAAAATAGCAAAAAAATATTCTAGAGATCACCCCAGGATGAATCAGATGAAACATATTGACATTTTTTCCAAAAAAAAAAACCATAAGATTCCAGGAAAATTCCAGAGATCAAGATGCATCAGATGATCCACTGATATACATGTTTATTATAGAAAAGTCTGGAATTTTTTGGGGAAAAAATATTTTTGCAAACATCCGAAAACACAAAAAACAAGTTTAAAAATGCATGTAGATGCCAAAAATCACTCTGAAACTATGAAAAATGGCTTAGAAATGAGCAAAAATCTCAAAAATTAGATTTTCAATAAAAGGGGTCCCGACTCCGCCCACTTTTTGGGATTTTCGACAAAAGGCCAATTTTAGGGTTTTGCTCATTTCGGACCAAGATAGAGCACCCTGACGTTTCGAAACCAAGACATTTCGCAACTGAGAAATTTCCCAACTAGACATTTCGCAACCAAGACATTTCGCAACTAGACATTTCGTAACTACACATTTCGCAACTTTGTAAAGTAGTCCAGTTTTCATTTATATAGGCTACATGTGATTACGGATATCATAAACTCCTCCAGGTTGTCATCCACTTTCCAAAAAAAAAAAATTTGAATGTTAAATAGGTGGTTGCGAAATGGCGTGATTGCGAGATGTCTCGGTTGCGAAATGACGCGGTTGCGAAACGACTCGGTTGCGAAATGACTGGTTGCGAAACGTCGGGAGTGCCGAAAAGTCAACTATCAACCCTAATTTTTTTCAGGAAGCCGTCGCCGCGCTCCGCCTGGAAAACATCGACGCGCACGGCACGACAGCCCACGTAGGCAACAAGGAAGACCGCACGAAACTCATCAATTTCACCCTGGACCGTTTCACAAAACTCGACATTCTCGTCTCGAACGCCGCCGTCAATCCACACTACGGAGATTTGATGTCGGTCACCGATTCTCAATGGGATAAAATGCTCGATCTGAACGTGAAGTCGGCGTTCGAGTTGACGAAAGAAGCCGTTCCTCATCTGGAGGCTTCCGGAAGGGGCAACGTCGTTTTCGTCTCCTCCGTGGCGGGATACTCACCGATGAACGAGATTGGCGCGTATTCGGTGATGAAGACGACACTCACCGGATTGAGCAAATCGCTGGCGTTGAATTTGGCCAGGCGGAATATCCGTGTTAACACTATTGCGCCAGGTAAGCCCTGAAAAGATAAAAATGGCCTAGAAATATCAATCTGAAAAAGTTAGGCCAGCAGAAGTTTATCTTGTAGCTCTCCTTGAAAGTCCAGCCAAAGTTAGTCCCTGACCTAAAAACCTCCAACAATGGGAAAGTTAGGCCATGGCCTAGAAACCTTCAAAAATGGGAAAGTTAGGCCACCAGTAGAGGGATGGCCTAGAAACCTCTACTAATGGAATAGTTAGGTCACCAGTAGACTAATGGCCTAGAAACCTCCAGTAGTCTAAAAGTTAGGCCACCAGTAGACAAATGGCCTAGAAATCTTCACAGTTTGAAATGTTAGGCCACCAACGGAGAAATGGCCTAGAAACATTTATAAGAAAAAGTTAGGCCACCACTAGACAGATGGCCTAGAAACTTCTACTAATTGAAAAGTTAGGCCACTAGTAGACAAATGGCTTAGAAACTACCACAGATCGAAAAGTTAGGCCATATGCGAAAGAATAGGTCTAGATGCCAAAAATCCCGTTTTTAATAAGCTCCAAGACTCCCAAAATAGGTTAAATCACAGATTCCCAAAAAGTGGGCGGAGTCGGACCCCTTTTTCCAAATCTCGGCTATAAGATGAATTCTGGATTTTTTTGCTCTATTCAGAGCGATTTTTAAGCTGGAAAAAGCTACACCACATGCAAGATCCCATAAAAAGAGGCGGAGTCGGGTCCCCCTTTTTTGAATAACTTCCTTGTTCTTCTTTTTCAACCCAGGGATTCCCTCTCTCCGTTTGATCAACAATCTTCAACACCTTCAGTTTTCGATCTTTGTCACATCGAAACACACATACATTGATAATAAGAAAAGATTGGGAAGATCAAGAGAGAAATAAAGGTCTCATGACTTTTCGGTGTGTGTTTTTGCACCCAATGACCTCAAGACAACTTTTTTGTGTCTCATGAGATAAATTGCATGTGAAGAATCACGGGGACATAATGACTGTCAGAAAAATCAGCGAAACGGACAGTTTGCGCGTCAGATATGGTGTCAGGTCTGTAATTAGAAAGCACTGACACGCTGACGCAAAAATGCACAGAAGCACTGCTTATGGCTTCCAGAATGCAAATTTGCATTGGAGCGCATTTGCGGTCTTCTGTAAATCACTAGTTGTGCAAGTACACTCGACCAGTAGATCATAATGCTCCGGGATATTTCGCAACTACGACATTTCGTAACCGCAACAGCTTGCAACTAAGACATTTCGGAACTGGACGGTTTGCAACCAGTCGTTTTGCAACTAGTCGACTTTACGTACATTAATTCTGTATGGGATTGACGGCATTGCGAACTATTCCAGGTTATAGTCTCCATTTGAAAAGTTGTGATTTTAACGTGAACTTTGTACAAAAATCCTGGATTTTGTGGTTTCGAAATGGCGTGGTTGCGAAATGTCCCAGAGCCGATTCTGCAACTCCACTATATTTTGATCTACTGTTCTTCGGCTGTGTTTTGCACATTTTAGTCGATCATCCGTCGGTTTCCAAAAAACCAAAAACTGTCAATAGAAAACATTTACTTTTTTGAAGGTTTGACCTCCTATGTGCAATAGCAAAAGCTCACATAAACCCCATTCTCATTGTTTGATATTTGCTCAAAAGAGCACCAAGAGAGCTAACCACGCGGCTTTGCTGCTGTCTGCTGATGAGAGATGATGAACCCATCTCTATTTTCTCAAATAGTTTATGTACCTCTTTTTGTTTGAGTTTTTCGCAAGAAAACCAAGAATCTTCTTCTTCGCATAAAAGAAGCAATGCACCAAGACATGTGACCCCATCCCAGCCACCCACTCTGAGTGCACATCGGGTATCCATTTTTTTAGATGGGGACGAGACAGCAGGGACCTGGAATATCAAAAATTAGAAAATGGGGGATTGGAAAACATTTGGGGGGGCAATTTGACCGGGTTGGTCTGCTCCGGGACATTTCGCAACTTGGACATTTCGAAACTGGCCGTTTCGCAACCACGTCGATTCAGCAACCGCGACGATCTGCAACCAAAACATTTCGAAACTACGATACTTCGCAGTTCACGTCGATTTCGCAACCAAGACATTTTGCAACTAACGTCGATTCGCAACTCACGTCCATTTCGCAACCGCGACAATTCGCAACCAGTCGTTTCGCAACTCTACAAACTAGTCCACTTTACGTTCATTAAGGTTGAATGGGATTGAGGGTATTGTGAACTATTATAGATTTTGTGGTTTCGAAATGACGTGGTTTCGAAATGACCGGTAGCGAAGTGTCGTAGTTGCGAAATGTCGCGGTAGCGAAATGACGTAGTTGCGAAATTGACGTGAATTGGACTAGTCTGTAGAGTTGCGAAACGACCAGTTCCGAAATGGCGTAGTTGCGAAATGTCCCTGAACCTCATTTAGAGACTCTTGAAAAACCCAAAGCGCAAATTTCCATGGAGCACAAATCTGGCCTGAGGTACTCCGTGGCCTAACTTTCTCTAATGGGAAAACGTTAGGTCACTTTAGATCGAATTTCGAGCAAAACTGACCAATTTTGAGCTATCTAGATGCGAAATTCGATTTCGAGTCGAATTGTACCATTTTGAGAGCTCTAGGAGAAAAATGAGCCAAGTAATGAGCCATGGCCTAACTTTTCTATTTTGGAAAGTTAGGCCATGGCTCGTAACTTGGTTAATTTTTTTCCTAGAGCTCCAAAAATGATACCATTCGACTCGAAATCGAATTTCACATCTAGACATAATTTAAGCCAATTAAAAAAAAAACCAAGGAGAAAATTTCTTTCAGGAATCATCCAAACCGACTTCTCACAAGCGCTATTCGCCGACGAGGTTGAGAAGCAAAAATGGCTCTCACAAATCGCCCAACGCCGATTCGGCGACCCGGACGAGTGTGCCGAAGCCGTAGCCTTCTTGGTTTCCGACGAAGCCAGCTACATATCCGGAGAGACGATCGGCATCAACGGTGGAATGCAGGCGCGCATCTGAAGACGTTGACGTCATCTGAATTCTGAATTCGAAAAATTTTTTTTTGATCATTCAAATTGCTGAAATAGAATCTCATCACTAAATTATCCAACTTTTTTTTTCAACACATTTACTCCATCTTTTTTCCCCAAAAACATTTGACTTATCATGTTCCTTCCTCTTTTCAAACACATTTTTTTTGTACAAGTGACTGGTATTCTGTCATGCTTTTTTCTTCTCATTTTAGCCACGTTTCTTCCTTTTTGCTCTTGTTTTTACCCTAGTTGAAAATTAGTATCTAATTTTCTAGTCCCTCCCCTCCCCTCGATGACTTTTCTTGTTAACTTTTCTCCTGATTCCATGGATAAATGAGACCTGAAAAATTGAAATTTCGTCGATAAAGTGCACTTGCAAGAAGCAACCAAAAAAGTTAGACTCCGATAGAGTAGGACGAAAAAAATAGCAGCCGTGAAAGTAGAGCACCCCGACGTTTCGCAACCAGTCATTTCGCAACTCGCGTCGATTTCGCAACCAAGCCATTTCGAAACTGTCCACTTTACGTTCATTAAGGATGTATGGGATTGAGGGTATTGTGAACTATTCCAGGTTATAGTCTACATTTGAAAAGTTGGGATTTTAACATGAACTTTCTAAAGAAAATCTTGGAGTTAGTGGTTTCGAAATGACGTGGTTGCGGATTGTTGCGGTGGCGAAATGGCCGGTTGCGAAATGTCGTGGTTTCGAATTTGACGTGAGTTGCGAATTGTCGTAGTTTCAAAACGACTGGTTGTGTAATGTCTCGGAGCGGAATTCCGCCTCGGAATGCGTGAGAAAAGTGAGCTTTGGTTGTTGTGGTCCTCGAAATGGCGATGTCTGAAAATAGCTTGAGCTTTGGGGAAGGAGATGGTGTGTCGGGTTATAACAGGAATTATAGATTTCATATGGTTTAGAAAAAAAGTACAGTATTATAGAATTATGACTTCATTGTAAATGTGCAGAAAATGAGCAATCGAGAAATATCAAAGTTGACTCACAAATCTATTCAACATCCAAAATCTAAAAACTTCAGATCTTCATGACTAGATCAAGATATTGAGATTCAAATTTGCGAAAATCCATGACTAATCTGCTAAAAAACATTGTTTTTCTATTTTCCCAACACCGCTCAAAATCGACAAACAAGAGGATAAAGACTACAATAACAGAAATCTAATTTCCTTTCCACTACCCACCAACAGTACAATATCTGTCCCCTTCAATTTTTTTCTAGTCAGTTTTCTTGTTATCATAATCGAGATACTCGAACACATTCTTAATGATTTTCTGGCCACCATTCCTCAGATTCATCCAACAAACTTCGGCTATCGTGGCCTTCTTCACCAATCTTTTACTGATTTGGCTAATTGTGATGAAGTCCCCAAAAGCCATGTTTTCATATAAGCACATCATGGTTTTCACTTCGATTTTTGAGATTTTCTACGCGGCCATTGATTTGTTGATTGGACCGGTAAGTCTTCAAAACAGTCCTCTCTAGGCTTGTTCGTAAAACTTTTCTCGGAAAATCGAGTTCTCAAAAAATTTTCAGAGCTTTTTTTTCTCGGAAAATCGGAAATTTTTTATTGCCCAAATTCCGTCGCACGGCATTTCAAATTTGAATTTTCATTTGAGGATTCCGTCGCACGGCATCCTCAAATGGAAATTCAAATTTGAAAAACTGAGATAATTTCTTCGTGAACTGGTGAAGAGAGACAATCCTCTAGAGTCTAACATATTTCGATCTGGATTCTCAGGAATCACGTCATATTTGTAACTATTTTAACGTTTTGACGGTTTTGCTCTTGTCTTTCTGATCATTTTGAACCTAAATTCGCCCATATTTGGTCTTCCCTAGTCTAACTACTGTCAGCTCAAAATATTCAAATGAGGTTAACTCGGCGCGGACTGACCCAAATTATAAGACCAGTGTACCAAAAGGGAGACCTTTGATATGGCTACAAGTTCATTTGAGCCGATTTTTGAAATATTCTGACATATTTTATTTAGGTCCAAAAACCTAGAATTTCGCAATTTTCAGTGCAAACTTTGAAGGAGGATAACTCAATTGGGGCTGAGAGTTTTAAGAAATGCTTAACATCAGTAGATAGCTAAGAAAGTTCTCCTGCCGGTGATGAGAGCCGATTTTTTTATTTCGGCTTCTTTTTCAAGTTATGACCGATTTCACGGATTTTCAGTACTAATTTCTCTCATTCTTACAATTAAAAAAATACTCTCTAGGTCTTGAGAAAGAGACATACGTGAAACGTATTTCCATTTGAGGATACCGTGCGTCAGTAAAATTTTCCGACGACGAGAACTCGATTTAACGACTCCGATTAAGCCTAGTACTCTCCCACTGCCCCTGCCGGCTGTCCTCACGCAGACCGCCCGCGACCCGCCCACTAATTGACTTCTGCTCGTGAGCTGATCTGACGCCGCTTGCTTGCTGTTTGGCCGCTGATCTGCCTGCGGCCGACTCCCCAATCTCCGATCATAATAACTTTCGAACACAAATTTATTACAGGAACTAATAACAAAGAGTACATATTGGATAGCTGAAACGGATTCCAGTAAGACATGGCTGCCCTTAACTATTGTGTACCCAATGTTGTGTAAGTGGAAACTGATTTTCTGAGAATCTAAGAGGACAGGAAGAGAAATACACTTTCCCAAACTTGTATTAGCATCGGAAATGTTATGTGAACTTTTGTGACCTCTATTAAAACCTTTATTTGGCGCCTACAACCAAGCAGCCATCAAGACAGCCATGAATATTTCCGAAGTATTGCAGTAAGGTAGTCATTTTGCAACTGCAACGTTAGTTGCAAAACTTTTCGGAGCCAAGTGTTTTAACAGCCACTAATTCGAACAACTGCCAATATGCCAACATACAAACCTCAAGAAAATGTGCATTTCTAAATTTCAGTAGCCTGGGGTGGATCCTTCGGAATTGCATTGGCCAGCTTTATTGTCCACTTTATGTTCCGTTACTTCACTCTTATTGGGTAAAAAAATGCCAAGACCAAATATCAAATGAATGTGCCTGTTTCAGAAACAAAAAGTTGGTTTCCGGAAACAATTTCATGCTCTTCATCTGGTTGAGTATCCCGATAGTAACTGGACTTTTGTATGCAGTGCTAACTCATGTTTTTCTTCAGGAGAATGAATTGATGGACACACTTATAAGGTGGACAAGTAGCTGTACCTTAATTGTTCATACATTTGATACTGTGTCTGGACCTCTAACAATATCGAACTTTCAGCACCGAAATCGAGGCACTCCGAAATGTCGGTAGGGATGAAATGCTGTACTATGGATTCAGTTTGTATGCTACCCTTCCAAGTGTAGAGGTTCAAATGATCAACTGGAAGCACATTAATGGAATTTCCTTTATTGGTACTTGTATAGTGAGTTTCTCCTAGCTAGACACTAGATTATGGGGGGATTCTTCAATCTTCAATCTTGAAGACGCTTAGACTGTCGAACTAAATTTTCCAGACGTTCTCCTTCTTTGCGATGACTATTTTTGCTGTCAAAGGCTACACCGCTATCAAAAAGTTCAACGAATCCAACACAAATTCGTCGTCACTTTCCAAGACTCTCCAAACCCAACTTTTCTACTCCTTAGTCATACAGACAGCTATCCCCATTGTCCTGATCCATTTCCCCTCTACCTTAATTCTAATTCACTCTTTCATGGGCACAACGGAAGACATCTATGGACACGTGTTCACCGTCGCCGTTTCTTTATTTCCTGTTATTGACCCACTACCGAGTATGATTATCATACAACCTTATCGAAGAGCAATCAGAAGTAAGTGTGGGCGGGATGTTGGATAATTTGAATAGTTTAATTTTCAGCGTGCTTTAGATCCGGTGGCACAACAAACCTCAATTCGGCTGGGGCTACGGTAGATCATAGATCTTCTAACGTTCAATCAAGGGTTGTCACATTTTGAAAGCTTCTAAATTATTTTTACAATATAATTTTACAATATTGTTTTATAAATAAATCTCAATTGTTATCTTACTGTATGTAGTTCTGATGCCAGTGTTACTATGCGTTATTCCATTCAGAGGCTGGACAGATGTTCTCCATGGAATCTTTTCATATCGGAAGTTGTTCAGAGTTGTAGCATGATTCAGACAGGGACATATTTTTTGTGCATGTTATCTTCCAACAATCATCTTACAATTTCAAAATTTTTTTAAAAATTAATTGTTTATTTTTTTTTACAAACACGTATTCGGGGACTACTACGCCAAGATCAGACCAGGCTCCGTTGTGGCTTTATCAGTATGGTTCAACCTATAGGCGCATATAGAATACAGAGGCTTATTACAAACAGTATTAATCCATGAATTATCATTGACAACCATTGCCACACAATCACAACCATCTGCATCACGGGGATAGCCATCTCTCCAGTTACTGTAGGACGCGTCATAAGCGTCACCATTGATAAAATACCAATTTATAGAGTTCTTATTTATAGAGTTCTTATGTGGCTAGTTGCGAAACGTCATAGTTGCGAAATGTCCTGGTTGCGAAATAACTAGTTGTGAAATGTCACAGTTGCGAAATGACGAAAGGACTGGCTGCAAAACTTCGGGGTGCCGAAAGTTGGCTGTTTTCCTTTGAACTACGGTAGCAGTCGTTGACATGTGTGGCGGGTTGCGAAACGTCGAGATATCGTCACGGCCGAGTTGTCGGATCTTCTACGCCAGTACGGTATTTTATTCAAATCTCCATAATGGGTTATTTAGGTCGCACTTGAGGCTCAAAACGCTTTATCAGTAGTGTTGAACCTATATGCGCATATAGAATACAATGGCTTATTACAATCAGTATTAATCCAAGAATTATCATTGACAACCATTGCGACACAATCGCAACCATCTGCATCACGGGGGTATCCATCTCTCCAATTACTGTAGGACGCGTCATAATCGTCACCATTGATAAAATACCAATTCGTAGAGTTCTTGGGGTCCCTCTTGAGTCCAAACCAAAACATTCCTTCTGTGGAGAGCGGGGTAATGAGGGCTGAAAACGAATGCTTTTTTTGGGAAGCTTCAAGGCTCCGAGACATTTCGCAACCAGTTTTCTCGAAACTACGACATTTCGCAACTCACGGCAATTTCGCAACTACGACATTACGCTTCCGGTCATTTCGCAACCGCGACAACCCGCAACCACGTCTTTTCGAAACCACAAAATGTAGGATTTTTGTGGAAAGTTTGGAATAGTTCACAATACCCTCAATCCCATACAACCTTATTGAGCGCATAGTGGACTAGTTCATAAAGTTGCGAAACGACTGGTTGTGAAACGTCCAGTTTTGAAATGGCTTGGTTGCGAATTGTCGTAGTTGCGAAACGACGAGTCTCGAAATGTCCCGGAACCTTTTCCAATTTCCAACTCACTTCTCAACTGTTCTTCCTCTTCAAGGGATTCTATTGATGTCAAACTCGGCTCATGAAGAAACAACGGATGATCGGAGATACATACGTTTTCGGCTTCGGCGAACTGCTTTTTTGACGAAGACATCTAGAAAATGAGAAGTGTTCTTTTTAGAATAAAACTGTCAAAAATTTGCTTACCCTATAACATTTCGCATTTTGTAGAACTTGGAAATAGGTGAAATTTGTGGTCTCGTAGTAGCATCTGAAAATAAAGAAAAATTTTGAGTTGCCAAATCTCGGCTCCGGGACATTTCACCACTAGTCATTTCGCAACTCGAGACAATTCGCAACCAAGACATTTCGAAACTGGACGTTTCGCAACTCTCTAAACTAGTCCAATTTACGTTCATCAAGGTTTTATGAGATTGAGGGGAATGAGAACTATTCCAGGTAATAGTTTAGATTTGAAAAGTTGCAATTTTAACGTGACTTTTCTACAAAATCCTGAATTTTGTGGTTTCGAAATGTCGTAGTTGCGAAACGACTGGTTGCGAAATGTCTCGGTGCCCAAATCTCAGCCATTATTTAAAAAATCAAGAACTAATTTGAAGTTCAGAATCTTCAACTCCATCCGTATCTTTCAAATTTCTAGATTTCGAAAATTTCAAAACTTACGGATCTGCCCACTCAAGTGTCGGATTCGGTGTTGGTGGCTCTGGCGGTTTTGGGAGCACATATTGACACAGAACAAATCTTTTCGTGGCGCATGTTCCGTCAGAGTACCATAATCCATCAGTGGTATTCATATATGCACAGTCCGTATAAGTTGTTGCTAGGACGGATGGTTCTGGAAGCATTGATTTTATGGGCTTGGGACATTTCTCAACTACGACATTTCGAAACTGGACGTTTCGCAACTCACGTAGATTTTGCAACCGCGACAATTCGTAACCAAGACATTTCGAAACTGGACGTTTGGCAATCACGTCATTTCGATACCACGGAATACAGGATTTTTGAGAAAGTTCAAGTTAAAATCACAATTTTTCAAATGTAGACTAGAACCTGGAATAGTTCACAATACCCTCAATCCCATACAACCTAAATGGACGTAAACGTGGGCTAGTTTATAGAGTTGCGAAACAACTGGTTGCGGAACGTCAAGTTTCGAAATGTCTTGGTAGTGAATTGTCTATTTACGAAATGTCTTGGTTGTAAAATGTCGAAGTTGCGAAATGTCGTAGTTACAAAACAACTGGTTGCAGAATGTCTCGAAGCCATTTTATGAGAGTATGAAACGTCGAACATACCTCTACTCCCAACTGCGAAATCCCATTGATGATTACTCTCCTCCAAGTCCACTTTGACTCCAGCACTACTAACAGCAACAGCTCCAAAAATCATTGCATCCACTTTCGGTACGAGACCCGAAATATCGTCAGTAGTATTTACTCGAAGTCCATATTTTCCGACTGGGACTGATAATCGATTGATATCAATCGATGAGTTTCCAACATTAATCATAATAATCGAGGAGTTTGACATTGGATAGAGCGCTGTTGCTGCCTTGATATTATCGGAGTCACTGTAAGGTTTAAAGGAGGATCCCGGTCAAAAACTTTTTTGCATTAAAATACGTAAAAATATTTGTAGATTCTAAAAATAATAATGAAAATGTGCAAAAATTGCTCTAAAACCACGCAAAATGGCTCCGAAATGAGAAAAAAATCACGCGAATGGTCTCCGGGGGCCGTGGCCGAGTTTCCCAAAAAAGGGGCGGAGTCAGCCAATCAGCGCCATTGCAACTACGGACGCGAGCACTGTGATTGGCTGCCGGCAAATTACAATAGCGCTAATTGGCCGACTCCGCCTCTTTTTTTTAGAAACTCGGCCACGGCCACCGGATACAACTTCTGTGATTTTAATTCATTTTGGAGCCATTTTGCGGGGTTTTAGAGGAATTTTAGAGCATTTTTATTATGATTTTTGAAATCTACAAACATTTTTACGTATTTTAAAGCCATAAAAATTTTTGGTCGAATTTCTCCTTTAATGATGCAAGTGTGCTCTATTCGTAAAACTTACGTCGACGAACTAAAGTAGACCATAGACAAAAACTTTGACTTGAATGGTCTGTATGATGTGGAGTATCTGTTGTAGTAGACCGTCTGGTCCCGGAACATTCTGAATTTTTTTTTATTTTTTGAGCTCAGAGCCAAAGATGCAAGAAAAACTCACGCTCGAAAATCCAGGGGAGCACTCCTTACACAATTATTAACAATCTTTTCATTCACATTTGAGATCATTGCATCGGTATCCGCGAAATTGTTCACAAAGTTTGGATATTGGTAGATGTACGGGGATGTTTGTGTGCATCCATAAGCAAATATGGCGAATTCAGCAGGACCTCGGTCGGCTATATAGGTGGATAGGGAGCGAGCGAAGTCGACTTGCTGGAATGTTAGAGATAGAGTTGAGGGTACTTTTGGTCATTTCGCAACTACGAGATTTCGCAACTCATGTCGATTTCGCAACCGCGGCATTTCGCAACCAAGACATTTCGAAACTGGACGTTTGGCAACTAATCGTTTCGCAACTCTATAAACTAGTCCACTTTGTGTTCATAAATGTTTCTTGGGGTTGAGGGTATTGTGAACAATTCCAGGTTATAGTCTACATTTGGAAAGTTGTGATTTTAACGTGAACTTTCCACAAAAATCCTGGATTTTGTGGTTCCGAAATGACGTGGTTGCCAAGCGACTGGTTGCGAAATGTCTCGGAACCGTACTTTTGAATGAAAAATATCGGGGCTTCGCGACGTTTCTTTCGCCACGTACATTTTCGAAATATTTCGCTACTCATGTCGATTTCGAACTGTGACGTTTCGCAACTGGACGATTCGCAACCAGCCACATAGCAACTATTTCCGAAAATCTGAGACTGCATTGACATTCGAGTTAACAGTATATTGATGTACCCATTCACCGATTTCCAAAAGTTTATTTTGTGTCTAGCGTGACCTCGAATATTATTTTTGGATTCTCACCGTTTCGAAAATGAAAGTTGCGAAACGTCCCAGTTGCTAAACGTCCCAGTTGCAAAGTTTCATGTTTTGAAATATCGCGGAGCCCGTTTTTCCCACCACCATAGATAAAAAACTTACCGCGAATGTCAACGAGTTCGTTGAAAATAACGATGCATCTATGCCTATCACCACCGCAGTAGACCTCCTCTGTTGTGATGGTGGAAGTGTTGAGCGTAATGGCACTGCTGTTGTACCAGGAGTTGTTGGAAAGGTGACAGGGGGGATGGCTGGAAGTATATAGTCATGGGGGGGGGGGGTATCTGGGTATATAGATACACAAAATTTTTAAAAATTGAAACAAAATCAGTATAATTTTCATAATTTTTCCGTGCATTCATATGTATTCTCTTACCCCAATTCGAGTAGCTAGACGCATCCCCATTCATCCACTGCCACGTGCCTGATAGGCCGTAGCCAATGTAAGCATTGTCGAAATTATTGGTTGAAAGACCATCTGAAAATCAAATTTAAAATTGATCGGCTTCAACATCTCAGGATTTGGCACCCCGAAGTTTTGCAACCAGGTCATTTCGCAACCACATGCATAATAATAAGTTCAAATCAATTTTTTGAAAAGTAGACGACAACCTGGATTGGTTTATTATATCCGTAATCACATGTAGCCTACATGAATGAAAACTGCCTACTTTACAAAGTTGCGAGATGACTGGTTGCGAAATGTCTGGTTGCAAAATGTCTAGTTGCGAAACGTCGGGGTGCCCATTCAAAAATTTGAAAAAGCTCTCACCTATCATATGATCATTTTCTGCTTTATTATCTATTGATAATGGTGTATATGGGTATGTTGTACCACCGGAAACGATTCCGACAGTTTTACAAGTAGTGGTTGCTGAAGAGCCACTAGACGTACGATTAACAATAACTATGCATTTTCCGTTTATCTGAAAACCGCCAAATTTTTTTTTATCAGTAGAGCACACTTTCATCACTTACCTCCTCTAACGAGACACCGGTATTGGCAAAAGTGCCAGCACAACTGTCGGATGATGTTCCTAATTTACAGATATAGAAAAATAAAGTGCAAATAAATAATAGTTTAGTGGAATTTTGGGTCATTCTGAAAAATTGAATAGTTTGGAAAAATTGATAGCGGAAAATTTTTGATTTGAGATAACAATGAAAAGAGGTTGGTACACACTAGAAAGTGAAATATTCGGAGGGCTGTTATCAGGTAGAAAATGGAAAAAGAGAAAGTTTTTGAAAGGTAGACTAAACCGTTTTTAATGTGACGAAAAGCTGATTATTTTCTTAGGATGACAAAGGCTTAAACATTCATTTTTTTTGCCCCTTTTTTGATGGTAGGTGGTCTAGAAGGGTTACAGTAGTCTTCTAGACATTCGATAAAAGTTGCTCTGAAATATCGTTTTCTCATAATCCGGTACATTTCGCAACTACGAAATTTCGCAACTCACATCGATTTCGCAACCGCGACAATTTGCAACCAAGACATTTCGAAACTGGACGTTTCGCAACCAGTCGTTTCGCAACTCTCTAAACTAGTCCACTTGATGTTCATTTAGGTAGTATGAGATTCAGGGCATTGTGAACTATTCCAGGTTTTAGTCTACACTTGAAAAGTTGTGATTTTAACGTGCATTTTCTTCAAAAGTCCTGGATTTCGTGGTGGTGAAATGACCTGGTTCCGAATTGTCGCGGTTGCGAAATTGACGTGGTTGCGGATTGTCGTAGTTGCGAAATTGACGTGGTTGCGGATGGTCGTAGTTTCGAAATTGACGTGGGTTGCGAAATGTCTTAGTTGCGAAAATGACGTGAGTTGCGAAATGTCTTAGTTGCGAAATTGACGTGGGTTGCGAAATGTCTAGGAGCCTATATTCCAGGCGACTCGAATTAGACAGTTTTTAGCCTAAGTCCTCCAGTCTAAAGTCAAGATACTCTAGAAAAACCCAAAATGCAAATTTCAGAATCACGACATTTCGGATTTTTAGAGTTTCTGAGTTTTGGAATTTCTGCATCATAGAGTTTAGCAGAACATCAGAATCTCAGATTTTTAGAAATCTAGAACATGAATCTCCTCCAGATTCTGCCACGAAAAACTGCTATTTAAACTGCAACTGTCGTCTAAAAATGACTAAGAACAAGACAAACATCCTCCAAAACTACAATAAAAAGTTAGTCGAGTTAGTAATGTTTGATTTTTGATAACTCTTCTCTTCTGAAATTTTCTCAATTCGAAAATCAAAAATTCCTTTCCAACCCCACCCCATTTAGTTTTTGACCTCCTCCTCCTCTCAACTTTCATTTCCTCCAAAACTTCCAGAACGAAAATCAGTTCCGCTCCCTCTCCCCCCTGCTCCTTATCACCAACAACTGCTCCCGTCCAATCATCCATTCCACGAGAAATTAGGGAAAATTTCGTATCGACTTCTGTGTCTTGGAAGAAGTCGTAAATTTTTTATTACCGCTCACAAAACGAGTTTGTTTCGTAACTCGGTGCTCTGTTACAACACACAAGTTTACACGGACGGTTGAAATTTTTTATGGGGGACGATAATTTTATGGTATATTAGATAAGCTGCTGAAATATGATGATGGGGTGACAAGGGTGACTGAACATCTGAATGACAGTAACCCCTATGTTTTAGTGTAGTTTGAACATCATCGGCTACTGTCTGTCTGGATGTCTGGCTCCGAGACATTTCGCAACCAGTCGTTTCGCAACTACGACATTTCGAAACTCTTGTCGATTTTGCAACTGTGACGTTTTGCAACTGGACGGTTCGCAACCAGTCACTTCGCAACTATTTCCAAAAATCTAGGACACCATTGACAAAATATTGTTGTTTCTTTTCATGATATTATCCATTTCCAAAAGTATATTTTATGTTTCGTCCCCGAATTTGTATTTGCAGAAAAATACATAATTTAATTTGGAAAATTTTTCTGAAATTGTAAGATGTTTGTTGGAAAAAGACATGCATAAAAAACATGTGCCTGTGACGATTCGCAACAGGACGATTCACAACCACTCACTTCGCAACTATTTCCAAAATTCTAGGACAGCATTAGTCTATTTTGCTACTGTGACGTTTCGCAACTAGCCACATCGCAACTGTCACCTTTCGCGTTTTTCATTTTAAAAATTGTGAGAACCCATAAAATGATAGTCGAGGTCACCCTAAACACAAAATAATCTTTCGGAAACGGGTGATATCATGAATGGGTACAATAATATACTGTTAACCCGAATGTCTGTGCTGTCCTAGATTTTCGGAAATAGTTGCGAAGTGGCTGGTTGCAAATCGTCCAGTTGCAAAACGTCCCAGTTGCGAAATGTCCTAGTTTTGAAATCGACGTGAGTTTGCTGAGCCAACACATCCATACCCAAAAAATGTTATCTTGTTCTGTATTCTTTTAGATTCTTGGTACTCTTCATTTTTACATGACCTTCTTATTATTTTCGCTAGAAGACTACAATACAATTTGTTATTATTATTCGTTCCTTGTCGTCGATACATTTGTCGTCTGTTTTCGAGAAGTGGTCGACACGGCGTCGGTCGTCGATGGTGTTGTTGTAGACGTGAATTTCTTGATATGCAACCATCCGATAATAGTGTTCTTGTAGTTGGGGATGAAACAGATTACAGCGATCGGGTCGATGAACGGGAATGCGGCCAAGGCAATGATGCATATGTAGTTGTTCCACCTACAGTAATTTTGTATTGAAAATTGTTATAGAGAGTCTTAATAGTCTTCACCTACCAAGTCAAATTAACTTGGAATATTGGCGCGTACCACGCAATTACGGTAGGGAGAAAACTTGCAAAAATTGGAATACATGTTTGGACTACGAGGGCTTTGAAGAGTTGTCGATGCATGATAAGGGTCGACTTGCTCATTGTGCAACTTTTGCTAATCTTGGTGAGGATCTGAAACAAAAATATCGTAACGGATTGTTCGGCTCACTAGCCATTTCGCAACTGCGACATTTCGCAACTCACATCGATTTCGCAACCGCGACGATTCGCAACTACGACATTTCGAAACTGGACGTTTAGCAACCATTCGTTTCGCAACTCTATAAACTAGTACACTTTACGTTCATCAAGGTTGTATGGGATTGAGGGTGTTATGAACTATTCAAGGTTTAAGTCTACATTCAAAGAGTTGTGATCTCAACGTAAAGTTCCTACAAAAATTCTGGATTTCGTGGTTGCGAAACGGCGTGGTTGCGGATTGTCGCGTTGTCGAAATGACCTGTAGCGAAATGTCTTAGTTGCGAAATTGACGTGAGTTGCGAAATGTCGTAGTTGCGAAACGGCTGGTTGCGAAACATCTCGGAGCCGATTATTCAAATACATGATTACCTTATAACCCAGCACTACGTACACAGTCATACAGTAGCTCGAAAAAAGTGTTAGTGACGATATCCCAATCCAGCTTTTCAGCATAACGTAGGTACTGGCGTTCTGGAAAAAACAGCTGTTGGGGCTCTACAGTAATCCCACAAACTTACCATATACTGCCCGGTCAAACATGGCACTATATCCCCGTTTATATGATAAACCTCCTCGAAAGCAGGTCTAATCATATCCCGAATTTCATCATTTGGTGCCAGACAATGCTCACAAATCCAAGTCCAAGACACCCCATGGAACGTAAAGTACACTAGAATGACAAGTATACCAAGAGGCTCAAAGAATCGACGCACCATGTCTGGGCTGAAATTCGGCGGTGAAAAAAATAGGATCCGGGACGTTTCGCAACTACGACGTTCCGAAACTCACGTTGATTTCGCAACCGCGACAATTCACATCCAAGACATTTCGCAGCCAGTCGTATCGCAAATCTTATATTTCGTGGTTTCGAAATGACGTGGTTGCGGGTTGTCGCGGTTGCGAAATGACCGGTAGCAAAATATCGTAGTTGCAAAATTGACGTGAGTTGCGAAATGTCTTAGTTTCGAAAGGACTGGTTGCGAAATGTCTCGGAGTCGACTTCTTAGTTCGTCGGAAATGTCTCGGAGCCAAAAATATGAAGAAAGAAGAGGGGCTTACTTGAAAAGAAGAACATATCTGTAGACGAAATGAATTATTAGAATAGCATAGCTGAGCGAAATGAAACAGCACCGTGAAGCAACACCATGTTGTCCATTCATGTAGTTATCGAAAAAGGGACCATCAGTGATAAAGGTGACAAAACCGTAGCCGGTGTTGATGACCGCCTGAAAAGTTAAGCTGGTTTGAAAAGGTATATCTCGAGAAGGAAAATAGTTAGCAAAATTTTGTAAACTGAAAAAATAAAGAGCATAAAATTTTACACATTTTATTTTTTTTGCAGTTTTTTTGATGATTTTGTTCCGAAGAGAGTTATGAGCCCAGAAAGTGAGGCGACTTTTGAGACGCAAGGAAACGATAGTGTCTGTTTCTCTAGCTCTGAGGCATTCCGAAACTGGACGTTTCGCAACTAACGTTGATTTTCGCAACTACGACAATTCGCAACTAAGACATTTTGAAACCACAAAATCCAGGGTTTTTGTAGAACATTCACAGGAAAATCACAACTGTTCAAATGTAGACTTTAATCTGGAATAATTCACAATACCCTCAATCTCATACAACCTTAACGAACGTAAAGTGGAATAGTTTATAGAGTTGCGAAACGACGGGTTGCAAAACTTCCAGTTTCGAAATGTCTTGGTTGCGAAATGTCCCAGTTGCGAAATGATTAATTGCGAAACGTCCCGGAGCCGTTTCTCTGCGTCTCTCACTCTCGTTTTTTTTTTTCATTTTTTCAAACTCACAATTGGTGTCAACAGTTCCGCAATCGAGTACACAATATCAAACAAGGCAAAGAATATCAGAAGATAACGATATTTTCCCATTTGAGATTTGGATTTTTTCAGTACCAAATAGATGAAAATTGGGTTTATCAGAAAGCTGAATACCCCAAACACCTTAGGAATATGGTAGTGGTACCAGTTGACGTAGATCATATCTTATGAATGATTAGGATTATGAAAAACTAGAAAATTCTAGACACTATTTTATAGTTTTTTTTTCTGACTGGATTTGTCACTTGGGACTCCTCCCCATTACTAGGGAAAAATAACATTACTCATTTCCTGGAAAAAAGTACAAAAAATAACAAATACAAATTCAAAATTTTATAGAGAAGTTACAAAAAAATCACGAGTTCTTGGAAAAAAATTGAAAATGAAAATGAAGCAGGTAGTGGTGACGAATACATAGCATTCATGAATTCTTGGCTCCGGAACAATTAGTCATTTCGCAACTACGTCGATTTCGCAACTACGACATCTCGAAACTGGACGTTTCGCAACCAGTCGTTTTGCAACTATTTAAACTAGTCCACTTTACGTTCATTAAGGTTGTATAGGATTGAGGGTATTGTGAACTATTTTAGGTTGTAGTCTACATTTGAAAAGTTGTGATTTTAACGTTAACTTTCTTCAAAAATCCTGGATTTTGTGGTTTCGAAATTGACGTGGTTGCGGATTGTTGCGGTGGCGAAATGACCTGTAGCGGAATTTCGTAGTTGCGAAACTGACATAAGTTGCGGAGTGTCGTAGTTGCGAAATTGACGTAAGTTGCAAAATTGACGTGAGTTGCGAAGCGTCGTAGTTGCGAAACGACTGGTTGCGAAATGTCTCGGAGTCCCATTCTTAGTTCGTTGGAGTTGGATTCTTCTGATTTCTGAAATATCGAGAATAACTTCTGAAGATTTAACACAGCAACAAACTATGTTGTGACCACAGTAGTTGCTGCTACAGTACTGATTGCTGTCGTACTCTGCTTGCCTCTTTTCGACTTCAACCATCCCTTTCCAATGATTCTGTCACGGTAGTTGGGAAGCAAGAAAGTGATAGCGAGTGGGTCCAAAAACGGGAACGCCGAGAATGCAATTACTCCGAAATAATTGTTCCACATGCCAAGGTCCAGGTATAACATCGGTCCATACCAAGCCATCATGCACGGGGAGAAACTGATGCACACTGGGATTATGGTCTGGATAGCGAGGACGCGGAAAAGTTGCTTGTGCATGTTGCGGGTTAGGTTGGAGTGAGCACCCAACTCGCGGAGTTTGCCAACGATCTGAAAATAGAAATATAGAAATTTTTATTGCTAAAAAATATGTTAAAAGCAATGTGTGCTGATTCCGAATATTATCATGAGAATTTGAAAAAATTGCTCTAAACCCCTGGAAATCCGCTTGGAACTTTTTTAGCAGAAATTGTATTAGAGGGCCGTGGCCGAACTCCGGAGTTTTTTCGGCCACCTCATTCTCAGCCACCTAAATGGCTCAAATCTACAATAATATAGGTGGCCGAGAAAACTCCGGAGTTCGGCCACGGCCGTCTAATACAACTTCTGCAAAAACGTTATTTTCTAAGCGAATTTCTGGGCTTTTAGAGCAATTTTTTTGTGATTTTTCGTGATGATATTCGGAAAAAGCACACATTTTTTACATAGTTTTAGAAAATAAAAAATTTTGGTCGGATTTTTTCTTTGTGCTACTATTACCATTTGTGCTACTATTATAAAAGTTTTAAAGAAGGAATCCGACCAAAAATTTGTATTGCTTTAAAATACGTAAAAATGTGCGTAGGTTGCAACCATCATAATGAAAATGCTCAAAAATCGTTTTGAAATCTCGAGAAATAGCGCCGAAATAAGCTAAAATTGCAGAAGTTGTATCCGGTGGCCGTGGCCTAGTTTTCCAAAAAGGGGCGGAGCCGAGCGTGGTGATTGGCTGCCGCACGACTGCAAAGACGCTCATTGGCTGACTCCGCCCTTTTTTTTGGGAAACTCGGCCACAGCCGTCGGATACAACTTCTGACGTTAAGTCACTTCGATGTTTCTGCCTTGTTCCTCGTTCACACTATGACTCAGTTAAAGTTCAGTCAAATAGCGAGACGGAAAATTTCCGGGTTTCCACCTGCCACTGAAATTATTTTAGCTTAATCTGACCGTCACAGACTAAGCTTCTCACATCGATATTTTCTTCCTAAGGACATTTCACCTGCTCCCTGCATTTTTCAATCTAAAAAGATCCGTATTGAGCTTATTCCAGTCTTCATCATGACTTCAGAACTTGAGAAGTATTACGCAACGAACTATTCCCTCTGTAACTGCCATGACAGTTTTCTATCTGCCTGGCAAGGTTTGGCAATTCTCACGCATGCTGTTCAAGTTGTATCCTTACCGTTTCAAGTATTGGCATTCTATATAATCATGACTAAAACTCCGAGTGCCATGAGTGCCATGAAAGTCCCGCTACTTGCAAATCATGCTTGGTGAGTGTGAAAATCAACAATTCAGTCTACACCATAATTCTCAAATTTCTCTCAGTTACGCTCTTCTCGACGTTTTCATCTGCACAATGATCACACCTTTTGTCCACTACCACTCGCTTGGTTTTCAATGCTTTGGAGTGTTCAACTTTCTAGGAGTGTCTATCTGGTTCCAATTGGCATCTGGCGTAGTTGTATGTATGACTCTTATCGCTTCATATTTATTCGTTTTCGAAGCAAGAAGCAGCTGCCTTCAGATGAGCAAATTTAGTATCACCAATCCTAGTTATAGAGTCGTTTATCATTTATTGGCAAATTTGATTTTGTTTTCCGGCATCTTATACCTGTGGATGATTCCTGAAGATCAAGAGACTGCAAGGCTAAAGTCTTCAGAAACGGAGCCCTGTCCAGCTAAAGAGTTTTTCGAATACGATATTCTTATTTTGAGCACTGACCAAAAGATGGTCCGATTCGTAAAATGGATTCATCTGCCTCTCGTCGCTGTGAACCTAATGGTTAATGCCGGATTCCATTTCATCTGTACTGTTTATCATCTGTACATCGCTCCATCGACTACGATCTCCAAGGAGACTCGAAAAATGCAGCAGAGATTTTTTCGGGAAATCGTTTTGCACACCTCTATTCCCGGATTGTTTATGTGTTCAATTATTGTTGCATTCTTACTGGACGAGTTCGCTGATGTTCTCAACCAGACACGAATAAATTCGATTGTTGTGCTCTTTTCAACACATAGTATCTTGGAAAGCATTGGCGTGATCTTGATACATAAGGTTTATCGGCAGGCTGTATGGACAATGATTATGTCGAAATTGAGAATTAGTGAGTTGTAAAAAAAAAAATATGAAAAAAAAGAAAAAAAGTCTAAAAAAAAGTTTTTCATGGAACAACACTATTATACATATATTTGCAGTCTGTTGACACTCTTTAAAGGCGCATGGCCTAGTTTTTCTCGATATCTCGCCACGAATTGGTCTACTGCCACTTCTTAAAAGATGCGCGAACTCGAGGTTAGCACATCCGCATCTTTTTTGACGTGCCAGTTGTGACAGGGGCTTTGGTCTCTGCACTTTCTATTTACCCACATGCACTAGATCAGCTATCTCATGGTCAAAACATGAGTCAGCTGGTGTCTGGGCATGAGGGACCTAGGAACACGGCGCCACGCCCCACATAGAGAATAACAACATATCAGTCAAGTTAACATCTGTCGGGGAGAGCGACCGATCTGGCTCTCCCTCTTGACCCTACAATAAACCATTCGAATGGAACTATGTTTCTATATACACTCACTATAAAAGATCAACAGACCACCAGGCACCGGTGGTTATACTATCCGTTAACACAGTATATCAATTCGTGGCGGGATATCGAGTCCATGCGCCTTAAAAGTGTGCCGTCAGACTGGGAATATATAATTTTTTTTCTGGATATCCGTTTTCAGAACCGAATGTGGCGCGACGTGTTTCCCCAGTTCCCAATATTGAAAGGACAATAATTATTTAGAGATATTGATGTATGTGCACCCAAATGAACAGTTTTTCAATTTATTGTTATATCTTTAAAGTTAAACTTTTTTATTAGCGATATTCCCGAAGGGGAAACGCACTCCATGGCCAACTTGGCTAAAATTTGAGTTTTCAGCTTTCCCGCCGTTTTGAAAACACCGACACATGTTTTGATGGGTGCTTGGATTCCTCGTGGACAACTCGGACAGCAGTCGAATTGTCCATGAGGAGTCCAAGCGCCCACCAAAACATTGTTTCGTTGTTTTCAAATCGGCGGGAAAGCTGAAAATTCAAATTTTAGCCAAGTTGGCGATGGAGCGCGTTTCCCCTTCGGGAATATCGCTAATAAATGACTTTTTTTGCCATTGAGAGTCTCTCGCGATCTCAAATACAAAGATCTCAATTTTCAAACGTACCATTTATCCCTCTCCACTAAACTGTCGCAGTTTAGATCAACATCTAATTGTTCTTTTTCACTTCCTTTGTGGCTCAATTCAGAATAGCAAGAGTAAATATATTTTTCACCTGTCATTGAATTTCTTGTATGGGATACATTACCGTTGAGCCATTTTTTGGGATTTAGAGAGATTTTTAAACATTTTGATTATGATTTGTGGAATCTAAGCACTCACTATTTTCACTTACCTTGGTCCCCAAGACGATATAAGTGGTCACAGCGTAGACCGAAATTCCAGACAGGATCAGGATCCCAACCCAACCGCGAGTCTTGACAGCTTTGCTTCCGTCCTGGAACAGAAAAATGAGAGTTTTTGGAAGTTCAAAATTTGTCAAATATAGAAGTTAAGGATTAGGGGGTTGAAAACTTAAAATTTTCGAAATTTCACAAAATTTGATCTACCCTTACCAAGTACTGTGCAGCCAGAAACGCGATATCGTTGGAATCCACTTCATACACCTTCCGGAAAGTCTCCCGAATGTAGTCTCTCATTTCATCATCAGCGTAGAGAAACATCTCACAGACTCCAGCCCAGACGATTCCATGAATGAAGAAAAATGTGAGAATACAGAAGATTCCGCAGGGTTTGAACACTCGGGCGACCAGGTGAGGGCTGGAAATTTTGAAGAATAGGGATTATTTTTGAAAGTGAGAGTTCAAAAATAATCAAAGTCAAGAGACACTTTTTTTGACTACGGACCAGGCATCAGATTCGCCGCCAAGTCACTTTGGATCCTATAACTTACCGGAAAAGAGCAACATATCTGTAGATGAAGTGAATGATGAGGATGCCGTAGGAGAGGGAAATGCATCCACAACGGACGGAAATGGCGAATTGGGCGAGACGGATTTTCTGGAAAATTTTTGGATTTTGACATTTTCATCAGAGATTCTATTAGCGATATTCCCCAAGAGGAAACGTGCTCCATCGCCAACTTGGCTGAAATTTGTATTTTCAGCTTTCTCGCCGTATTTTTCTGTTTTCAAATCAGCGAAACATGTGTTGGTGGGTGCATGGACTCCTCGTGGACAATTCGACTGCTGCCCGAGTTGTCCACGAGGAGTCCACGCACCCGCCAAAACATGTTTCGCTGTTTTCAAAACGGCGGGAAAGCTGAAAATCCAAGTTTCAGCCAAGCTGGCGATGGAGCGCGTTTCCCCTTAGGAATATCGCTCATAGAACTCTATGATTCTGGCGGACTAGAGGATTCTCAGATTCTCAGATTTCTCTTGGGGATTCTAAAATTCTCAACGATCAGAAATCCTAAAACCCACATCCTTCCCGAAAAAGGGACCATGCGCCAAGTAGATCACAAACGCCGAGCCAGTGCCATGCATTCCCTGAAATTCCGAAAATCGTTGAATTTTCAATTTTTTCTGAGTCCTCACCACAGGAACCAACAACTCGACAGTTGAGTAAAACATGTCGAAGATTGCGAAGAACAAAATCAGAAACCGATATTTTCCGATACTGGCATTCTTGGGCTCCGTTAGGATCAAGTAGGCCAGAATTGGGTTGACGACGTAGGAGAGGTACCCGGACACTCCGGGTAGGTAACGGTGAGCCCAACGGATGAGCATTTCTTTTTTTTGAAAGCTGAAAGATTACGGTAAATCACGTTTGCTCAAAATCAGAATTCATCTAGAAATTAGGCTCCGAGACATTTCGCAACCAGTTATTTCGCAACTACGACATTTCGCAACCAGTCGTTTTGCAACCAGTCGTTTCGCAACAGGTCATTTCGCAACTACGCCATTTCGCAACCGGTCATTTCGAAACCACGAAATCCATGATTTTTTTAAGAAAGTTCACGTTAAAGTCACAACTTTTCACATGTAGACTATAACCTGGAATAGTTCACAATACCCTCAATCCCATACAACCTTAATGAACATAAAGTGGGCTAGTTTATAGAGTTGCGAGATGACTGGTGGCGGAACGTCCAGTTTCGAAATGGCTTAGTTGCGAACTGTCGCGGTTGTGAAATCAAAGAGAGTTCCGAAATGTCGTGGTTGTGAAACGACTGGTTTCGAAATGTCCCGGAGCCAGAAAATAAGATGGGACAAAATCAGAGGAACGGTATGAGCCGGACTCCACATCTAAAGTAAGCCATTTCTAGGTGGGCGTGGCCAAATGGAGATGATGGGGGCGTGGCCTGTTACTGTAACGATACGCCTTCTAAATCTGGTCAAAAATGTTCTTGATTGTTGTTTTTAAGTTATAATTTTTTTAATTTCCGGAGCATGTCTGTTTTTTTTCAAGAATACGTTAATTGAGTCCGTCTGAGTGGGATGGTTAGTGTGTATTGGTCTGAACTCTTGGTCTTCTTTTTTTGGGGATGGCTTAGATATTTTTTTTTTGTTCTGATTATGTTTTTATGGTTTTCTGATAATTATTCGATTTCCGAGAGATGTTCTTTTTATCTAATTTCCGTTTCTTTTTGGTTTTTTGGTTGAACTTTTCGGTTTTTTCGGAGACATTCGAGAAATAATTGACGTCGTAAGAGTGGGCAGAGTTGAACTCAGTGCGCTGAGAATGGTATCTTTTAACAGAAGCCTGAGACTTCAGGATCTAAGACTGCTATATACTCACAATCTCAGAACTTCAGAATACAAAAATTTTCAGAAAATCCGTCTTGCCCAATTCGCCATTTTTGTCCGTTGTGGTTCCCCAAATCTCAGAATGTTAAGGCTGACTCCGAACAAATGTTTTTATTGCTTTGAAATACGTAAAAATGTGTGTAGATTCCAAAAATCATGATAAAAATGTTCGAAAATCGCTCTCAGTCCCGAAAAATGGCTCCGAAATAGGCAAAAATCGCAGAAGTTGTATTCGGTGGCCGTGGCCGAGTTTCCCAAAAAAGGGGGCGGAGTCAGCCAATGAGCGAACATCCGCCCCTTATTTGGGAAAGTCGGCCACGGCCACCGGATACAACTTCTGCGATTTTTGCTTATTTCGGAGCCATTCTTCGGCGTTTTAGAGCAATTTTTAAGCATTTTTATCATGATTTTTGGAATCTACGCACATTTTTACATATTTCAAAGCAATAAAAAAATTTTGGTTAGATTCCTCCATATCAAGACATGTGTCATTTTTGTGATCCCTGTTTGATCAAAAATTTTCATGATGACATTTTCAATTTTCTTGGACTGTCTTGATCTATTTTGAAACTTTGATGCAATCGCTATAGTGTCCATCTCACCCAAATTATTCACTTGTTTCACTAAACTTTCATTATAATCTCCCTCCATTCTTACGTCACTCCGTGGTGTGTGTCTCCCCCATTTTCTGCCGATTTCTCGTATGTTTCTCTAGCACACTCTCACTCTTCCATACTCTCTTTTCGTGCGTTGTTTGTGCTTCACACATGGTCTTCACAGTCTATTTCTATGATCAAAATGTGACTGGAGGGGTATATAAAGAGGGCAAAAAATGAAGACAGGCATCATCGTAAAGTTGAAATATTATATTTTACTGATTTTCGATTCTCCCGAAAATGACCAAATTCCGTCTTCACTACTTCAACGCTCGTGGATATGCTGAGGTCACTAGAGATGTAAGTTATCTGACAGTTTGTGTTTTTGAGGTTCAGAGAATTCTGAGAATTTCTAGGTCCATTTCAAGCCAAAAATTTGAATTTTCCACCTATTTTTATCTATAGTCACCTAGAAACTGTCAAAATTGCAATTTTTCGAAATTCTGACGACAGTACTCGAAAATGATGATGAACACTAAGATACACCGTAAGCACCTAAGGATGGAGGAATTTGGAAATTTAGAGTGAAAATTCGGAATCTAGAGGTTAAACTTGGTCTAGGCGGGAATTTGAATCTTTGAGAAATTCGAAAAATCGAAAAATTCGAAAAAATTGTTTTTTTTTTTTTCAAAATTTTTCATTTTCTAGATGTTTCTAGGTCAATTTTAAGCAAAAAATTTGAATTCCACATTTATTTCAACCTATAGTCACCTTGAAATGGTCAAAACTGCGATTTTTCGAAATTTTCGAAGGTTACTGTAGTTTTCACTCATTTTTGACCAAATTTCATGATTTTTGGCTTATTTTTCTTCAAATTTTTCCAGATGTTCCACATGGCTGGTGTCGAGTTTGAAGACGTCCGTTACGAACTCGAAGACTGGATCAAAGAAGACTCCTCCACCAAGGACAAGATGCCATTCGGCCAGATGCCCGTTCTCGAAGTCGACGGAGAACTGATCCCTCAATCCGCCGCCATCGCTCGTTTCGTTGCCAACGAACTCGGATTCGCCGGAAAAACCGCCACGGAGAAGGCGTGGGCTGATGCGTTTGCCGATCTCTATAAGGACTTCATAATCGATATGAAGCCATGGGGAATGATTGCTTTCGGGTACCCAGGGGCCAGTGGGGATCGGGGTGAGTTGAAGAAGACTGTGTTGGATCCAGCGAGAGAGAAGTACTTCAAGTTGTTGAGCAAGCGATTGGAGAAGAGCAAGAGTGGTAGGTTGTGACATATTTGGTGGTGAAGTCGTTCCTTTAGCTTAACTATTAGCGACATTCCACAAGGGGAAACGCGCTCCATCGCCAACTTGGCTGAAATTTGAATTTTCAGCTTTCCCGCCGTTTTAAATCTGCGAAACATGTTTCGGTGAGTGCGTGGACTTCTCGTGGACAATTAGACTGCTGCCCGAGTTGTCCACAAAGAGTCCACGCACGCACCAAAGCATGTTTCTCTGTTTCATAACGGCGGGGAAAGCTGAAAATTCAAATTTGGGGCGGGGGACCCGCGATGTTTGAATGGCTGTATCTCGGCTCATGTAAATGCTATCAAAAAGACTCCAACATATAAAATGTGTAAAAATTTTTCTTGCTATTTTTGCAATTAACACTATTTTGATATCTTCAATGGCTCTATAGATATAGTTGATTAAAGAGACACAAACACAGACCTTGATCTTTGTCTCCTCTTCTTCTGAATACATCAACATGCTATTGTCTCTTCAAAAAAACGTCGGCAAGGGGCGGGGCTTGAGCACTTCTTTGCAACCCTGCGGCGCGGTCTTTTGCAACCCCCGCACACTTTTTCCACTCTTTTTTTTGCTTAAAAAAAGTGTGCGGCGGTTGCAAAAGACCGCGCCGCAGGGTTGCAAAGAAGTGCTTAAGCCCCGTCCCTTGCCGACGTTTTTTTGAAGAGACAATAATGACATTGGAGCCGATAGCAAACTAGCAGTTAGGATAGATTCTGGACACGCTCCCAGAGCAACATAGGTAGCAAATACAGTACAGTACTAGCTACAGTATTAGATCCTAGATCTATTCTTCCCATTTTTCACCCAAATAATTTTTCAGGATTCCTCCTCGACTCTGGCATCTGTTACGCCGATCTCATGTTCTTCGAGACCACCACTTCTCTCATTGGATTCGAGTCTGGATTCCTTGGAACCGACTTCCCGCAAGTCACCGCCTACTTCAAGAGAATCGGGGAGCACCCGAAGTTCAAGCCATACTTGGAGACTCGTCCAGTTTCTGCTAAATAAGTATATTTTTTGTTCCACATTCCGTTTCATATATTTTGAGCAATAAATTCAGTGTTTATTTATGTACAGTGCTACTTTTTGAATTAGCGTTAAAATACAGTCTGGTTAGTGGGGATCCGGAAGCAATCGGTAGTGTTGTTGTTTTTGCAAACGACAGGATCGGAGATGAGAATTCCTGGAAATATAAGGGGTATATTAGCGATATTCCCCAAGCGGAAACGCGCTCCATCGCCAACTTGGCTGAAATTTGAATCTTCAGATTTCCCGCCGTTTTCAAAACAGCGAAACATGTTTTGGTGGTTGCGTGGATTCCTAGTGGACAACTCGGGCAACAATCGAACTATCCACGAGGAGTCCACGCACCAACCGAAACATGTTTCGCTGTTTTCAAAACGGAGGGAAAGCTGAAAATTCAAATTTCAGCCAAGTTGGCGAAGGAGCGCGTTTCCCCTTGGGGAATATCGCTAATAAGTCAAAAAAGGAAGCAGATATCGAAAATTTGTCAACTACAAACTTTAATCATACAATTTTACACATTTTTTTAGTTGACTAACTTCTGCTGAGAGACACATTCTGCACTTTTCAAACGTTTATATCTTGGGAACCAGTAGAGTTACCTTATTTTGAAGCGAGAGAAAAGTTTGAGGAGAAGCAAGAGAAAAGTTTGAGGGTTTGTCCCTTAAAAACCTGCTGAATGTGAGGTATCAAAATGTTCTTAATTACAAAAATGTTTAGCGTAAAACATTACACATTTTGTAATTTGGAAGTTTTTTGATATCTTCAAAACTAACAATGATACCCACTTTTGAAATTGTAGGGTCTCCTCTACTGACATACAAGAGTGCCTTACTTTTCAAACTCTTATATCTCAATAACCATTTGTGCTATTAAAATTTTGACAACTGCAAAAATGATGAGCACATTATTTTACACATTTTATTATCTCACAACTTTTTTCTACCTTCAAAACCAACCGAGATACATGCGCTCAAAACTACTACCCCCTTCCCCTCTCTACCCGAGAGACGCAGACATTCTCGTTTCTCTGCGTCACTCTCCCCCTACACACACTCTAACTTCCCTTCCCTCTCACCTGCCACCGTTGCATTCATGAAACACGCAATTGCTCCAGCACACAGTGCTCGTAACATTATCTTCCCAGCCGCTGTCTTCCTCCCTGGTGCCAATCCTCCAATAACTTCCATCTGGATTCCCATGGATCCGAAATTTGAAAATCCACAGAGGGCATAGGTGGCCACTAGGACAGACTTGGCATCTAGCTTATCATCTCTTTGAAGTTGACCTAATTTGTCATATGCCACGAATTCGTTGACCGCGGTTTTGGAGCCCATCAGTTGGGCGACTCTGGAAACCAAAGTTTCGAAGAGGAAGGTTTTTTGTAAGCGGTATATCTCAAGACTAAGTGATGGAATCAAGAAGTTGTCAACTAACAAAAATTGAAAAATTAAATTTTACACAATTTACTAGTAGATAACTTTCTTTTATCTCTATCACTTCCAGAGAAAAATAACTTACAACAATGTCTGCTCCGAATTCTTGGTGATCCCCATCATATAAGCCAGTGGGAAGAACGCGTAACCAAACAACATTTGAAAACTCCATCCATCATATCCTATCAAGTCCCCAATATAAAAGAACACTTCGTCAAGAAGAGCCAATAGTGACATGACGACTACTAAAGTTGCTCCAATGGCGAATACAGTAGGCACAAGGGCAACACCAGCGGAGCAGAGGGTGTCGAAGAATCCCTTATCATTTTCGTGGTCCAGCTCGAAATCTTCTTCCTGAAAAAATTAGAGAGTGTATGGAGAAGAGAGAGTGCAAAAAGAATGGTTTCTCTGCGTCTCTCACCCCTCGCACTCTCACCCCTTGAGACGCAGAGAAGCAGATGCTCTCGTTTCTCTGCGTCTCTTCGGGGGGACCCGCGATGTTTGAAGGGCTGTATCTCGGCTCAAGTAAATGCTATCAAAAAGGTTCCAACTAAGAAAATGTGTAAAATATTTTGCTTGTTATTTTTGCAATCTACACTGTTTTGATAGCTCTAACGGCTCTATAGATATAGTTGTTTAAAGTAGAGAAGCACAAACACCCACCTTGATCTTTGTCTCCTCTTCTTCTGGATACATCAACTTTGAACATGCCAATGACATTGGAGCCGATAGCAAACTAGCAGTTAAGATAGATTCTGGACACGCCCCCAAAGCAACATAGGCGGCGAATACAGTACCACCGGTACACGAGAAACCACTAGCCAAGACTGCAAAGAGTTCGGAGTCTGAAAATTTTGATGTCCTGAATTTACTCTTTGGAGCATACCTGTCAACTTCTCCAAATACGGTCTTATGACAAGTGGTGCCTCAGACTGTCCCAAGAAAGTGCACGCCCAAGAATATACAGATTCCACCGGTGTCGTCCCGATCAAAATTTTCATGAAAAAGGTGCTCTTCTTCAAAGCCACCTGGATCACTCCAAAATAGAAAAGTAACGCGACAACTGCTGAGAAGTAGATCAAAGTTTGGAGGGAAGTAAAAATGAAGACTGGCGCAAGATCACAGATGTTTGGGGGACCCGCAATAAAGCCAAAAACGAATTTCGCGCCGACTTGAGCATACTCGAGGAGGCCAACTATGAGGCGAGAAAGTTGCTCAAAGAACCATCGGCCAGTGGACCATTGGAGAATGATGATGGCGAGGCAGTAGTGGAAGATGAGGGCGCTGGTTACGATGTTCCAGTTGATCTGAAAATTGGGTGGCTGAGAGAGTGGAGAGACGCAGAGAAGCAGACACTCTTGTTTCTCTGGGTCTCATTATGGTGGTAAAACTTCGGACGCTTGTATCTATCTTGGTTTTAACGATAGAGCAAAGTTAAAAATTAGTGAAATGTGTAAAATTTTAAGAGAAACAAGTTTACAGTTGACAACTTTTTGATATCTCTGATAGTTGCTGAGTTATGAACGTTTTAGAAAGTATGGGCAGTAGAGAGACCCAGACACTCTTGTTTCCCTATGTCGCTGGGTTGAAAAAACTTCTAGCTCTTATACCTTCCTTCGTTCAAGAGCTATCAAAAAGTTGCAAACTACAAAAATGTGTAAAATTTTGTGCTCAGTATTTTTGTAGTTAGAACATTTTTGATAAATGTAATGACTTGTGAGATATTAAACTTTCCCCAAACTCACTTTCTTTGGTCTATGCGAAAATACAACCATGAAAATCAAAAAGAAAACATATCCTCCGAATCCCGTAAGCCTTGATGGTTGATGTATAGCTTCAATTACAGTATACGCCAATAATGCTCCAGCAAAAGCGAGTTTTAAACTTCTGAAAATTTCCGAAATTTTTCAGAAATCAAAAAATTTCAAAAAATTTCAAAAAACTCACATTGGCACAAATCTCCTCCTCTTCGCAAAATCATCTAGTTTCGTTGAAAAATCATCATAAAATCTTCTAAAAACCCTGGTGCTCACTAGAACATTGATGATAAAACATAGCCAAAAAAACAAGGTCACATAGATTAGGGGTGCTGCTTTTGAGTAGTTATGGATACCGGCGGCTACTGTAATTTTTTGAAAAGTGAAAAATGTAGACATCGAAAAAAAAAACTCACTTAAATACCCATGATACACCAATAAGAAGGCTAAAAATGCTCCGAGGCCAAAAAATGGGGAGCATTTTTGAATTAACTTTTGAAGAAAGTTCCCATTATTTTCAAATGTTCCTTTGGTTACTGTAACAGTACTGTAGATTCAGAAAATCTAAAAAATGTTTGACCTACTCATCAAACTTTGATCCCATACTCCATTATTGATGCTTTTTGTCCGCACACTTGGAACATTTTCTTCAGATTCCATTCGAAAAAATTCGATTTGAGAATTTCGAAAATTAGGTCTAATATAGGAGTAGTGTTAACATACACTTGAAGAGAACAAAGAATTTTTGATGATATGAAAAAGAACAAATTTAATGGACTTTTTAGGACAAGCAAACACGTGTGTGGGGAGAGGAAAGTTGAAAGAAACAAAGACTAGAAAAAGGTGTGAAAAATTTGATTAGAAGAAGAAAGTTGCAACAAAAAATGAGCACCGGAAAAAGTTTTCACAAAGTTTTTGAAATGAAAAAAAACTATACAATTTTATACAGAAAAAAAAACAGAAATTTAAGGTTTTTAGTTAAGAATTCGGAAGTCTGTAGCAGTTTTCATTTTTTTGAGAGGCGTGGCAGATTGCAGGGGAGGAGACTAGGATACCTGGAAAGTTTGATGGTATGTGCCTTAAAAACTAGTAGAGCTATCAAAATGCTTCTAATTACAAAAATGTTTAGAGTGAAATTTTACACCATGTACTGGTTTCAGCTTAGTTTCATCTCCAAAACTAACAAAGATACCGACGTTTGAAATTGCAGAATCTTTCCACTCACAGACAAGAGTGCCATACTTTTCAAACTCTTCTATCTCAATAACCATTTGTGCGCTTAAAATTTTGTCAACTGCAAAAATAATGAACATGTAATTTTACACATTTTACTAAATAAAAAAAATTTTCTATCTCTAAAACCAAGCGAGATACAAGCACATAAAAATATTACCCCTTCCTCCCTCTAGAGACGCAGACACTCTCGTTTCTCTGCGTCTCTCCCCCGTCCCACACTATTTTTTTTACCTGCCACTGTCGCATTCATAAAACAAGCAATAGATCCTGCACAAAGTGCTCTTAGCACCAAATTCGATATCGTAGATCTTTTACTCGGAGCCATCCCACCCAGAAATTCAATCGACATTCCCATGGAGGAGAAATTGGAGAATCCACATAAAGCGTAGGTGGCGATGAGCACGGATTTTGGCTGAAAGTTTTAGGTGAATACTGTGGATACTGTAGGAGCTTACATGAAGTTTTCCATCCTTTTGTAGAATTCCCAAGTTGTTATAGGCCACAAATTCGTTTACTGCGGTTTTGGTGCCCATTAGTTGAGCGACTCTGGAATACCAATTTCTGAGGGAAGACTTGTTGTAAGCGGTATATCTCATGACTAAATGATGGAATCAAAAAGTTGTCAACTAATAAAATACGTAAAATTGAATTCTACGCATTTTTGCAGTTAATAGTTTTTTGATAGCTGTTTTGGTTTTTGAGTTATGACGGGTTTCCTATAAGCGGTCCATCGTCAGTTCTTCTGCAAGTTTAGCGTATGTAAGTTGCCTGGAAAACTACCAAACCTAGCAAAATATAAAACTTGTAAAATATGTAAAATTTTGTTTCAAACATTTTTGCAGTTAACAACTTCTTGATAACTATTTTGGTTCTAGAGATATGACCATTTTTGTAACACAAGATTCAAACTTTTGCAACCTACAACAATGTCTGATTAACATCATCAGTGACTCCCATCATATAAGCCAATGGGAAGAATGCATAGCCAAATAGCATTTGAAACGTCCATCCCTCGTATCCTATTAGATCCCCGATATAGTTCATTACTGTATCCAGAAGAGCCAAAAGGGACATAATGTCTACTAAAGTTGCTCCAATGGCAAATACAGTGGGGACCATGGCAACTCCAGCGGAGCAGAGGGTATCGAAGAATCCCTTTTTGTGGGAGTGATCGAGTTTGAAATCTTCTTCCTAAAATTAGCAGAGGAAAGTGGGAGACGCAGAGAAACATGCTCCGAGACATTTCGCAACCGCGACAATTCGCAACCAAGATATTTCGCAACTCGCGTCCGTTTTGCAACCGCGACGATTCGCAACCTTTCGAAACTGGACGTCTCGCAACCAGTCGTTTTGCAACTCTATAAACTAGTCCACTTTACGTTCATTAAGGTTGTATGGAATGGAGGGTACTGTAAACTATTCCAGGCTGTAGGCTACATTTGCACGGCGTCCCCAAGTGTCAGTCTCAAATTTTGAAACTTTTCTGAATTTTGCCGTGAACTCGGAAAATAGCACTGAAACTGCAGAGATTCCGACCTAATGTGCATATTTTAAAAGCTACGATTTTTTATAGAAAAATCTGATTCATACCGATTGTAGAGCAGATGCCCAGCTTTCGATCCATACAAAAATCGTCATTTTTGGTGGGCTACTCACTGAGAAAACGTTGAGTTTGAAATTACTACGGAAAAGTCCTTATTTCAGTTGTAAATTCAAATTCAACGTTTTCTCAGTGAGTAGCCCACCAAAAATGACGATTTTTGTATGGATCGAAAGCTGGGCATCTGCTCTACAATCGGTATGAATCAGATTTTTCTATAAAAAATCGTAGCTTTTAAAATATGCACATTAGGTCGGAATCTCTGCAGTTTCAGTGCTATTTTCCGAGTTCACGGGGAAAATCAGAAAAGTTTCTAAATTTGAGACTGACACTTGGGGACGCCGTGATTTGAAAAGTTGTGATTTTAACGTGAACCTTTAACAAAAATCCTGGATTTTGTGTTTTCGAAATGACCGGTTGCGAAATGGCGTGGTTGCGAAATTGACGTGAGTTGCGAAATGTCTCGGATCCTATTTTCACTTACCTTGATTTTCGTCTCCTCGGTCTCTGGAAACATAATCTTTGAGCATGCCAACGACATAGGAGCCGATAACAAACTCGCGGTGAGCAAGTATATTGGACACGCCCCCAAGGCAACATACGCCGCGAATACAGTACCAGCAACACATGCGAATCCACTAGTGACCACCGCAAAAATTTCAGAATCCGTACACTTCTCAAAATATGGAGCAATCATCAATGGTGCCTCAGTCATTCCCAAGAAAGTGCACGCCCATGCATTCACAGATTCCACTGGGGTGGTGCCAATGAGCACTTTCATGAACCATGTACTTTTTTTCAGCACTACTTGGATCACTCCAAAGTAGAATAGTAGGGCGACTACCGCCGAGAAGTAGATCAAAGTTTGGAGGGAGGTGAAAATGAAGACTGGCGCAAGATCACAGATGTTTGGGGGACCCGCAATAAAGCCAAAAACGAATTTAGCACCGACTTGAGCAAACTCGAGGAAGCCGACAATGAGTTGAGCGACTTGTTGGAAGAACCATTGACCGGTGGACCATTTTAAGATGATTAGGGCCACACAGTAGTGCATGATGAGGGCGCTGGAGACCACGGACCAGTTGATCTGGAAAATAATGGGGGCATGGGGTCTCATGGGGTCTCATGAATTCTATTGCGTTTTTTGGGATTCTATGCGGACTGGTAAGGACCAGTAAGGTCTGATGGCACCTCAAGGGTTTCATGGGGTTTACAGAATTTTATCAAGTATTTATCATGGTGTCTCATGGAGGCTTAAAGGGGGAGTGTACTAATTCAAAAAATATGGAGATTTTTATATAGTTCGATGCCAAATTCATTTTAGGTTCAAAAACTCTCTTGGAGGGTAGTCTGAAAATGCTCCGTTCTCGAGATATCTTCAAAAAACAGGTTAAAAAATGAACGTAGAGTAGTCAAATGTGATGCAATTTCCAAAGAGAAAATCCCAGAGTGGTCAACGTGAAATTTTTGACCACTCTGCGTTGACTTTTTTAACCTGTTTTTTTGAGGATATCTCGAGAACGAAGCATTTTCAGACTACCCTCCAAGAGAGTTTTTGAACCTAAACTAAATTCTGAATCGATCCATTTAAAAATATCATGTGTTAGAATTACTTCACTCCCCCTTTAAAGGAAGATTCCGGTCAAATAATTTTTTTGCTCCAAAATTTTTAAAACTTTGTGCTGATTCCGAATTCGATAGTGAAAACGTTCAAAAATATCTCTAGAACCCTAAAAAATGCTTCAAAACGACCCTTTTTCGGCTGGACGGTCTCCTGGGGCCGTGTCCTAATTCCCGGAGTTTTCTCCTGACTCGGCTCAGATTTTTTTCACCATTTTTTTCAGGTTTTTTTGTGGAAACCGAACGAAAAAGTGAAATAACAAAAAAATTTATGATTTTCAAAAAAAAAAAACCTGAAAAAAATGGTAAATAAAAAATCGGAAAATGCGGTGGCCGAGAAAACTCCGGGCCACGGCCCCAGGAGACCATTCGGCCGAAAAAGGGTCGTTTTGAAGCGATTTTTCAGGGTTTTAGAAAGATTTTCAAGCGTTTTCACTATCATATTCGGAATCAGCACAAAATTTTATATATTTTGAAGCAAAAAAAGTTTTTGACCGGAATTCTCCTTTAATGGGGTCTATGAAGTTTTATGGGTTCCGTTTTCCCGGTTTTGGAGTTTTGAGAGAATTTCTAAATAGAATCTAAGAAGAGTCTATAAGGTATCTATGGGGCCTCTATGGGATATCATATGAGACACGTTAGATTCCTATGGGGGCTATGGGGTCTATGGTGTCACCATTCCCAAAAAAAAATAAACTCACTTTCATCCGATTATTGGAGAACACAAACATGAACGCAACATAAAAAATATATGCGAAAAATCCCGACAATCTCCCAATGTCATGTCTAGAGTCAACAACAGTGAATGCCAGTAGGGCGACGATGAATCCGATTTTTAGACCCCTAAAAATATTTTGCAATTTTTTTTTTTGAAAAATATTTAAAAAACAAATCTCTTACACCGGCACAAATCTCTTTTCCTTGGCAAATTCATCTAGCTTATGAGCAAAATCATCATAAATTGACTGGAATTTTTCAGTTGTTACTATGAAGTTTAACAAGAAACATAGCCAGAGAAATAAGGTTATATAGATCAAAGGGGCAGCTTTTTGATAGTTGTGGATTCCGGCGGCGACTGGAAATGAAAATTTAAAATTTTTTGAAATTCTCGGATATCCGGACACACAAACAAACTCACTCAAGAATCCATGATAGGCTAGCAGGAACACTATTAAGGCCCCTATTCCAAAATAGGGTTTCAACTTTTGACAGAATTTTTGAAGAAAGTTGAAGTTATTTTCCAGACTCTTGGAGGTTACTGAAATTTAGAAAAAATTTAAATTAGAAATTTTGATGGCTTAAGAATATCCTAGGCCACCTAAAGGGACTCACAAGAATAACTCCTTTGTAGGACACTTTCTCCGCCGGTGTCCTCAATATCACTGACTTTCATTTTTTTCTGAAACTTGGAAATTTTTGGACAGCAAATTTTTTTTTCAGAAGAAACAAGTAATGCATAGTGATAAGACTGGGAAGGCGTTTTTATTTTTATAGTGGGTAATTTGGATTGTATGAACTCGTGAAAAAAAGGAAAATTTTAGTGAGAGTGACATGAAATTTCAGACAGAACTTTTTGAATTGTAATTTTTTAGGAACTTTTGAATTCCCAGAATCTCAAAATTCCTCTAGAACAATATATTAGTGATATTCCCCAAGGGGAAACGCGCTCCATCGCAACTTGGCTGAAATTTGAATTTTCTGCTTTCCCGCCGTTTTGAAAACAGCGAAACATGTTTTGGTGGGTGCGCGGACTCCTCGTGGACAACTCGTGCTGCAGTCGAATTGTCCACGAGGAGTCCACGCACCCACCAAAACATGTTTCGCTGTATTCAAAATGGCGGGAAAGCTGAAAATTCAAATTTCAGTTAAGTTGGCGATGGAGCGCGTTTCCCCTTGGGGAATATCGCTAATAAGAATCCATTAGAAATGTCCAGAATCTTTTTTGAACTTTTCGTTATTTTGTCATTACTTTCCCATTTTAGTTATCACAGGTGAGCTTCCGAAATTTTGAAATTTTGATAACAAAAATTTCAATAATGTACCATAAACTTCCGGTTCCCCCATTACCAATTATCATCACCATTAACCAGTTGTCATTAAAAAATACATTAAAAAGTATAACGACTCACTGACCAAAAATTTTAAGCTTCGAGGAATGCTACATTCAGAAGCACACCCATAAGTTTTCTTCAGATTTTTTTTCAAAACGGATGTGGGACGAATTTCAAAATTATGATGATGACACAGTAGACACACATAAGCAACAAGGGCAAATACGGAAGTGATTAGAAGGAAAATATAGATAATGACCGTCAGAAAAAATAGTTGAAAAATGAGAGAATTATAGAAAAATGGGAAAATTGATATCTTATCAAATCACACTGTTTGCTTTGAGGGAGAGTTTATGGTAGTCATGTTTTTTTGGTGTAGATCAAATAATTTGAACCAACTTTGATTCACAATGTGCTCTAAAAGCTGTCAAAAAAATGGAAAAAAAATGGCTGAAAATATCATTTTTGGAACTCAAAATTATCCCAAAACTATGAAAATTTTTTCTAGACAAAAGTCTAGAAAATAACAAAAAACCACTGACAAAATGTATCTGTTATTCTTCCTTTCCCTCTTCTTTTTTCGACCCCATTCCTCCCCCCGAAACAGAAATACATACACTCGAAACAAACACGATCTTTCCATCATTTCCCACAGGTTTATTTGATTCTCTCTTATTTTTTCGGACTGTCTGTGTCTCTTTTATTTTTTCAAATCTCTCTCATTTCCTCTATCACTGAATACATGGACAACACAACGACACCACGCTGGAATTTGAATGCCGAATTTCAACGAGTTTTGAATTTATTGAATATGGGAATCAGAATATTGAATAGTTCAATAGAGGTGGAAAAATGAAAATGTGGTCAAGTTGGATTTTTTCCAAGTCTTCTACTTTGAAGGAGGGATCCGACCAAATATTTTATTTTTTTTAATATGTAAAAATGTGTTCTCGTTCCGAATATCACAATGATAATTCACAAAAATAGCTCTAAAACCCTGAAAACCCGCTTCGAAAAGACCGTTTTTGACAGAAGTTGTATTAGACGACCGTGGACGAACTCCGGAGTTTCCTCGGCCACGTCACTCCCAGCCACCTATTTTTTGAGCGATTTGAGCCATTTTTATGGGTTTTTCGGCTGAAACGGAAATATTGTTAGCGTTGAGATTCTGAGTCTTCGAAATTCTGAATTACTGAAAATCTGATGCTTCAACTTTTTGGATTCTTTTTGGATTTTTTTCAATTAACTTTTTTACTTCAGTTACAGTCTGGATAGAATTCAGAGTTCAATTAGAACAACTTGAGCACTGCGGAGATTCCAATCATGAAGAAGATATTTTGAATTTCATGCGATCCACTGGTCTTGGAAACTTTTTCGACAGATTGACCAGATTTAGATGGGGTGTCGAGTCTGGAAAAAGTAATTTTGATGTACTGTTTTCTTTCAACTCTTCCTAAAAAAACTTGTGAGCTGAAAGTTAAAAAACTAACCCTCCGTTTTCCAGAAAATAATAAACAACGTCGCTCTCATCATCGCAATCAAATTCAATACAAGTGACTTTTTTGATTCCTGCGACCAGAAAAGAATTTGGAAGTATTGGACGCGGGGTGTATAAAGTTCTAGCCACAGTGAATCCCTCGACAGACTTCATTTCAGTTTCCGTCAGACACTTTTTGAACTGTCCAGAAAATTTGGTTTGCAGGGCCTCATCCATTTTCTGAATAATTCGATGTTTTTTAACTAGTTCCTAAAGCTTTACCCATTCTTCAACTTTAGCATCCTTTCTGTCTTCATTCAGGGGTTCCATGCATGAAAACTTGTTGTCAGCCATAGCGAGAGGAGTCAGGATCACTGAAAATCAGAATATGGAAAAGACCAAGCACCTGGAAACTTACAACGAAGAGCAATGAAAGTGACGCTGAGGAGGAAATTCATTTTGAAGATTCTCTTCGAGGGAGAGTTTCAGAATAAATCGATTTTTGAAAGGTTATGGAAAAGTTGTTAGTTAGATAAGGATCTTAAGATATTATCAGTTGTGCCGATTTTTTAGTAATAGATTACACATCGGAAGTCGAGTTGTAAATAAGGCTGCGGGACATTTCGAAACTGCGTCATTTCCCAACCGCGACAATTCGCAACCAAGACATTTCGAAACTTGCCGTTTTGCAACCAGTCGTTTCGCAACACTATAAACTAGTCCCCGTTGCGTTAATTAAGGTTGCCTGGGATTGTGGGTATTGTGAACTATTCCAGGTTATAGTCTACATTTGAAAAGTAGTGATCTTTCTTATATAATACGATTCTAATTCTGTCCGTTTGTCCGCGATATCCGCGTCCGTTTTTCATTTCTAAAAGAAAGCGTGAGGATTGAAGTGAACTTTCTCGAACAGAAAGAAGAAAAAAACCGATGAAAATAAAATGTCATTTCTAAATTCTCGGATCGCGCCGCAGGCGCCCCAGCTTTGCTGGTTTTAGCGTGAAGATTCTACAAAAATACTGGATTTTGTGGTTTCGAAATGAAGTGTTTGCGGATTGTCGCGGTGGCGAAATGCCAGGTACCGTAATGTCGTAGTTGCGAAATTGACGTGAGTTGCCAAATGTCGTAGTTGCAAAACGACCGGTTGCGAAATGTCTTGGAGCCGTAAATAAATGCTAGAAAATACAAGTATTTTTCCATCATAGACAAGAAATCAAAAGATTGCTCAAGGTTTCTATAATAGCAACAAGAAAACTATTCAATGAACTCTTTTTTTTCAGTTACAATCTGGATAGGATTCAGAGCTCAATTAGAACAACTCGAGCACTGCGAAGATTCCAATCATGAAGAAGATATTCTGAAGTTTCTGCGATCCACTGGTCTCGGAACCTTTTTCGACAGATTGACCAGGTTTAGATGGGGTGTCGAGTCTGGAAAAGGTAATTTTTTGAAGTTTTGCCTTGTTTCAAATCCTATCCTTACTTTCGTGCTACTTCGCTCTCTTTTGATGGTCTGCTTTCCTGAGACCCTTTGTTTTCCGTTGATGCCTTTTTGTCACTTTTAGCAAGCTCGTTTTCAAGCTCTTTAGATCTTCTTCTCTCCCTGAAAATATTCTAAAAACATTTCAAAAAAAGTAAACTCAAAACTAACACTTCATTAGGACTTTTGTTTCGGCTTTCTGCAACACGGCGTCCAGTTTGAACATGGTTTGGTTCCACTTCGGATCCCACATCTTTTCTTCTCTCCGCTTCTCCAGCCAATACTATGGTACCGTCTAAAATTCTGATTATTGGGCTTGCTTCACGACTTTGAAAACTTACAAATAACCAAACCCAAAAAGAATAGGATCGATTTTGACATGTTCGAGTTGGGATAACTAATGAAAAATGATTTCAGAACAATTTGAATGGGGGGGGGGGGGGAATTGATAAAAATCTGAAAACTATAACGAAACTTGGAAAAACGTGACTATCTTTATTATGATTTGGTTAAAGATCTATAACCTGATAAATTGGCTCCGGGACATTTCGCCACTAGCCATTTCGCAACTACGACATTGCACAACTCTCGTCGATTTCGCAACCGCGACAATTCGCAACCAAAACATTTCAAAACGGGACGTTTCGCAACCAGCCGTTTCGCAACTCTAGAAACTAGTCTACTTTATTAAAATTGTATGGAATTGAGGGGTTGTGAACTATTCCAGGTCATAGTCCACATTTGAAAAGTTGTGGCTTTAACGTGAACTTTCTACAGAAATCCTGGATTTTGTGGTTTCGAAATGACGTGGTTGCGAAATGCCGTAGTTGCGAAACGACTGATTACGAAATGTCTCGGAGCCGAAAAATTGATGACCACTGGGAATCCTACCAAAATTCACCTAGAAGTCATTTTTGTTCATGCAAAAATAGTCGAAATTTTTAAAAAGTGAGACTAAAACTTTATCGCTAACAAAAAATAAAGTTGCCTATTCTCAGAGTTCAAGCCAGGAAAGCTTGGAATTCCCGAAGATTCCTTGTCAATTTCCAGAATCATCATTGACACGTTTTCCTCATCCTCACACTCGAAACAAGCGAATCTTTGGACTCTCGAGTCGAGTATCTCTTTTGGAAAAACGTGGCCGGTTTTGTACTTGAGAACGGTGAAGCCGTCGAAGCGGTGTGAAGATTGATGACATCGTCCGGAATACTCACTGACGGCTAGGTCTCGGATTTCTTCGTCCATTTTCTAAAAAGATAGAATTTTGAAATTCAGATGCCTTCAGCATTTCAGAATTTTAGAAACTGAGAATTACCAATCTTACCAAATGTCCCAACTCCCAAACATCTCGAACTTTGTTGACTACTGTCAAACATTCTGTAGTAGTCGTTGGAGAGCCGGTGGAGCAATCTGAAATTTTTGAGTTTTTCATTTACAAAATTACAGGGAGCTCACAGAAAAGCGAACACAAGAAAAACAGGAACCCAATTGTCATCATGAATCTCATTTTGAAGAATGACAATTTGGTTAAGTTTGCAGAATAATGTGAGTTGGATTTCAAAAAATCCACGGTAATTTTAATGCACTTTCTGTTGGGCGGGATCTTTTCAAAAACCCTGTTTTTCTAAAGTTTTAAAAACTGGCTCCGGCACATTTGGCCACTAGTCATTTCGCAACTACGACGTTTCGCAACTACGAAATTTCGCAACTGACGTCCATCTTGCAACCGCGACGATTCGCAACCAAGACATTCCGAAACTGGACGTTTTGCAACTCTATAAACTAGTCCACTTCACGTTCATTAAGGTTTTATGGGATTGAGCGTTTTGTGAACTATTCCAGGTTATAGTCTACATTTGAAAAGTTTTGATTTTAACGTGAACTTCCTACAAAAATCATGGATTTTGTGGTTTTGTTGCGGATTGTCGCAGTGGCAAAATGTCGTAGTTGCGAAATTGACATAGGTTGCGAAATGTCGTAGTTGCGAAATTGACTATGTTCCGAAATGTCGTAGTTGCGAAATTGACATAGGTTGCGAAATGTCGTAGTTGCAAAATTGACGAGAGTTGCGAAATGTCGTAGTTGCGAAATTGACGTTAGCTGCAGAATGTCGTGGTTGCGAAACGACTGGTTTCGAAATGTCGTAGTTGCGAAATTGACGTTAGCTGCAAAATGTCGTGGTTGCGAAACGACTGGTTGTGAAATGTCCCGGAACCCAGAAACTGTGATATTTCTAGAATATGAAAACCTTGTAGTCTTGTAATCCCTGTCCCCAAAAACATTGTTTTTCTTTGTACTTGCTCGAATTTTTCAAAATTCAGGTTATCATATATATATATATATTGGTCATTCATTATGTACAGTTGGAAAGCTCGATGACAACAGACAGATAATAAAAAAAAAATACAAGACAAATAAAATAAAAATCCTTGAGATTTGATGATAGTTTTAGGACTATTGCTCATAAATAGTAAAAAGGAAAGATGCCGGGAACAAGAGATCATTGGGATGATGATGGAAGGGTTTTTGGGGGAAGGAGGTAAAAGCTCGATTGAAAGATAAAAACACATATTCACTAATTTAAAGGGTCTACAAGTAATGAAAAAGAAGATTTGGTCCTGAAGAGGCTACAGTAAGATATATGACATTTTATAAAGGACTACAGTTTGTCAGGAATGCCTCCATAGATGTGGTTGTGTCGGAGACTTGTGTTGTAGAATTGGGGAGATGACATGTCCGACTTGGCGTAGAGGATGTCGGCGGGTTGGTATTTAGGTAAGGAGCGGGAGTGGCCTGGAAAAATGGACAAGTTGAGAACTTTATTTGGAAAACAGAGGCTATTTGTGACCTCGAGTTTGGTTTCATAGTCAGGGCCACTGCCTATCGTCGGCTCAGAGACATTTCGCAACCAGTCATGTCGCAACTACGAAATTTCGCAACTCACGTCAATTTCGCAACCACAAAATCCACGATTTTTGTAGAAATTTCAGGCGGAAGTTACAACATTTCAAATGTAGACTATAACTTGGGATAGTTTACTATACCCCATACATTTTCGATGGACGTAAGGTGGACTAGTTTATAGGGTTGTGAAACGACTGGTTGCGAAACGACTGGTTGCGAAACGTCTCTGTTGCGAAACGTCTTGAATGCGAACTGTCGGGGTTGTGCAATGGACATGAGTTGCGAAATGTCAGGGTTGCGAAATGTCCCGCTCGGACAGCGGTCGCTCGGTCAGGCGAATGAAACTTTTACTCATTCTTCTGACAACACAGTAAGGTTATTAGGTACCATAGAATTACTTTGTGTTCCTGGAGAAACTCAAAAGTTGTATTTTCAGATGCACCATTTTCCATTTAGGTGGTACATTGACTATTCATCAGAGACCATCCTACATTTTTTTCATTTCAAAATTTTGAAAACAAAATCTCACCCAAACAACAAATCGCATTCTTCCATGACGACAATGTCTTAGTGCTGCACACCCAGAATCCGGATGTCCATCCAAGGACACACATGCAGCATGTTTTGATCAAAGAGATGATAAGGGAAGAGTCGCCTGGAAAGGGAAAAAATAGTTTACATCAGGATCTTATTAGCGATATTCCCCAAGGGGAAACGCGCTCTATCGCCAACTTGGCTGAAATTTGAATTTTCAGCTTTCCCTTAAAACAGCGAAACATGTTTTGGTGGGTACGTGGACTCCTCGTGGACAACTCGGGCAGCAGTCAAATTGTCCACGAGGAGTCCACGCACCCACCGAAACATGTTTCGCTGTTTCAAAACGGCGAGAAAGCTGAAAATTCACATTTCAGCCAAGTTGGCTTTGGAGCGCGTTTCCCCTTGGGGAATATCGCTAAAAATCGGAAAATCAGGGGAAACCTCGTTGTTAGTGGATACAAAAAACCCAGCATCATAAAGGATCTAACAACTCAAAAGACCTAGACCCCACTTTTAGAAAAAAACTAACCAATAGTCTGCTTCGGCGAACAAGAGCACAACTGCGACTGTTCCCATAGCGACCTATGATTTTGCTCGTAGAACAGCACACAAATAATCAACAGCGATGGAATCGTGTACAGCAATGAAAATATTCCAATCTTGCTCATCAACTGCGTGATCTTGTGAGCACTCTCCAACGATGGATGTTGCTTCTGCACCTCATTCCGGATACTCCACAGGTTGAAGAATCCAACGATCAGGAATAGTACTCCAATGCAAAAATAGACCACAAGAGGAGCCAAGACAAACATTCTTTGGAATTGGAGATCCGTATTTCCAACATAGCAGATTCCAGTGATCGGGTCTCCATCGATGGCGTTGAAGAACATCACCAGCAGCGTTTGAGCCAGGGGCAATCCCCAACCAACGATATGGAAGTGCACCGAGAAGGAGCTGATGGCTTCTGGGGACCACTTGGAGGCAGCTGACAGTACCCATGTGAGCGAAAGGATCACCCACCATACCGACGCCGCCATTCCAAAAAAGTAGGTGAGGAGGAAGACAACAAAGCAAAGGGATCCATTGTTATCATCTAAGCCCTTGATTCTCATAGAGTCACAAGCAATCTCCTCGTGTCCCACAAAATAACGAATCATGAATCCAATAGCGACCATCAGTTGGCAGAATGCCAACATGAAGATTGGACGCTCTGGGTACTGGAACCGATCTGTCTCGATAAGGAAGGTCAGGAAGGTAAAAGAGGCCAAAATGCAGCAGGTTATACTCCAGAAGGCCATCCAATTTGAAACCAGGGTCTTGCTTTCAGATAGTGCTGGACTGTGGCAAGAATAAGCGCAATTAGTGACATTTCCGACTTTGGACTTTTCGGAGGCCACGTATTGAAATGGTTGGTTACAGGTACACTGACACTCGGTAGAGGATACTGGCACCAGCACTTCATTAGTGTCGATTTTGGAAATTCCAACTTCGGGGTCATGTTTATTATGGTGGCCATGACCCTTGTGTCCCTTCTTTGGTGTATCTGGTGGTGCCGCGCAAATATTTCCAGTTGTCATTTGATCGGACATTTTTGGAAGGGCATCACAGGACAGAGTTTCAGGCCATCGGAATCCGTATTTAGCCATTATGGGGCTACACTTGTTTCGGGCTTCCACACAGAGTTCCATGCACGGGAGAATCGGTTTGTCGTAGTTTTCCTGGCAGATTGGGGTGTACATTGTGCAGAGGAAGAATTTGAGGTGTTGGAAACAGCCGACCTGGAAAAATAATCATAACTTTTTATTGATAACATTGGCTTTTTTATTAGATTTTTGAACATTCTTGGTTTCTAAGAACTTGATTTCCGAAAGTCTAGAATTCTGAAAATCTCACAAAGGGGTTACTTGAGCTGTCGAGTTTACCTTTTTCTAAGAATCGGACCATAGACAATATTGACCGTAAGGATTCAGAATCTGCACTGAAAATTGGCAAAATGTTCACGTAACTCGAGTTATCAGCCATCAAAGTCTCAGCAAGTATTAATTTTGCTGATTTTTGACAACTCATATCTTAGTTCCCGGGCACTTTTAGAAGGTCTAGTTTTTTTGTGTTAAGCTCAGAATAAAGTCTGCAATTCGATAGTATAGGTTTTAAAAACTAGTTTAGACTAAAATTAGGAGAGTTTCGATCTCTACATGTTCCAATAGGACAATGTTCAGTTATTTCCATAATCTGATTGTAAACATCATTTTGAGCCTAATACAAAAAACTAGACTTTCTAAAAATGCCTGGTAGCTAAGATATGAGTTGTCAAAAATCAGCAAAATTAGTACTGGCTGAGACTTTGATGGCTGATAACTCGAGTCACGTGAACAATTTGCCAATTTTTATTGCAGATTCTGAATTTTCACGGTCCATATAGTCTATGGTTCGATTCCTAGAAAAAGTTCAACTCGACACCTCAAGTAAGCTATGAAAATGCGCAGAATTTTGCAAAATTCATCAAAGTTCAGCAACATCGGAGAATTCTCGGCTTGTGAATGGGTGCTCTGTCAAAACTATGTAGCTACTTTTAAAAATTCCCAAAACATAGAAAAATCTCGAAAGGTAAACATTTGATTTCAGTCTCCGGATATGATTTTATGAATTCTTTTTTGACTGTTATTTTCTCAAAAACAAAAAACACTTACCTCAACCAACGGATAAAATTGATGCACTTCCAATCCAGCTTCTTCTTGCTTCTCATGTCCATAACTATTTGGGAACGATGTTTGATTGTATCCGATTCCTTTGCAAAGTGGTATAGTAATCTGCTCACATTTTTGCCGTTTTCCAAGACATTGACAAAATCCTATCAGCAATATGAGGAGTAAACTGATTCGGAGCAGCATATCTGGAAAATTGGAAACGTTGGGAAAGTGAAAAATGATGGAGGATAATGAGGAAAAAGTTGAAGATAAAGAAAAAGAAAAAGAGATGATAGTGAAACTTGAGAGTCCTTGGAGACAGAGACAGGAAGGAAAAGTACAAAGGATGCGCTTCCTTCGTATTTTGTTGAAGAAGGTGTCAAGTTACAGAAGAGAAAAAGAAAGAAATTGAGAAAGGGGATAATAGGAGGTGTATATTATTGATCCAGGAGAACTTGGATCACTAGGGAAAAAAATTTGGTCCAAAAGTGAAAAATCTGACTATGAGAAATGGGAATACATGGAGAAGTTAATGAAGTTCGGAGAGATTCTTTGAGTTTTCTGAAAAACTGAAAAGACACAGAACCCCAGAAAGAAAAATATGAGAATATCAAAAAAATTTTAAAGGAGGATTCCGGCCAAAAAAATTTTTTTGCTTCAAAATGTGTAAAATTTTGTCCTGATTCCGAATATGATAATGAAAACTCTCAAAAATTTCTCTAAATCCTTGAAAAATCGCTTCAAAACGAGCCTTTTTCGGCCAAATGGTCTATTGGGGCCGTGGCCTAACTCCCGGAGTTTTCTCGGCCACCTGACTCGGCCATCGTATTTTCACATTATTTTTCACCTTTTTTTCAGGCTTTTTCTTTGTGAAAACCAAACCAGAAAGGAAAATAACAACAAAAATTTATGATTTTCACGAAAAAAAACCTGAAAATACGGTGGCCGAGTCAGGTGGTCGAAAAACTTCGCGAGTTAGTCCACGGCCCCAGGACACCGTTCGGCCAAAAAAGGGTCGTTTTGAAGCGATTTTTCAGGGGCTCAGAGAGATTTTCGAGCGTTTTTACTATCATATTCGAAATCAGCACAAAATTTTACATATTTTGAACCAAAAATTTTTTTTGACCGGAATCCTCCTTTAATGAAATTCCACCATTCTCAAAACCCTATCTCACCTAAGACCATGTATATAGCCTAGAGATGGGTAGTTAGCTTTCCAAAGCTCAAAATCCTAAAATTCAAAAAAAAATAACTAGCTGTATCCACGTGGAAATCGAAAACTTCTGTGCTCATCTCAAATCATCCTCTTGTATTTACCCATTTTCCGATTTTACTACATCACTATGACACACAGACCTAACATAACACAAACGAAGTGACCCCCTATATCTCTATCAATGATCAATTTTCGGATCTCTCTCGGGGAGGTTCGGTATCAGAAATAGGATACCCAAAGAGCACTTTTTTGCTCAAAGGGGGGGAGGGGATCACCAAAAATATGGCGCAGAAGAGAAGCAGAAAAAAGTTAGAGAGGACATAGTGTGTGAGATCAAGAGACGCAGAGAGATATTTGCAGGCACTTGAATCGCGAAAGGGAGCAACAGCACACTGATAGATTTTGTTACCATTTTACTTCTTATCTCAATATTATTTTTGATAGGATAGCCGTGTTTTGGATTGGATGGAAAATAGAGTATTGCCTATTGGTGCTCGAAGGGTCAAAGGTTGAGATTTTTGGATTTTTGGCTTTTTTGGTGACACAGAGTTTCGGGACATTCTACCTCATTTGGTAACTCAAGTCGGTTTTGCAACCCAGACATTTCGAAACTGGAAGTTTTGCAACCAGTCGTTTCGCAACTGTATAAACTAGACCACTTTTGGTTCGTTAAGGTTTCATGGGATTAATGGTATTGTGAACTATTCCAGGTTGAAGTCTGCAACTGAAAAGTTGTGATTTCAACGTGAACATTCTACAAAAATCCTGGGTTCGTAGTTTTGAAATGACCGGTAGCGAAATGTCGTGGTTGCGAAACGGCTGGTTACGAAACGACTGGTTGCAAAATGTCTGGGAGCACGACGAGCCTTTTGTGATCCCTGATTTCATTTTTGAAACGTTAGCGGACATCCGGACAAACAGGCAACGCCATGCAGAGCTGAGATACCATCGACAGTAAAATCGAGGCAAATCACATAAAATTTCTATATGGAATTGAAAAAAAACAAATTTCGGAAAAATTTCCTATCGATCTGTATAACTTTCATCGAAATTAGTCCACTGGGAGTCAAGCTATGACAGACAGAAAATTTTGATTTTTGTTAGTAAAGGACATCTGAAAATACAGAGATTCGCAGAACAGTTTTTTTGTGAAAAAAAGTTTTTTAGAAGAACGACCATTCTAACGCGGACATCCGGATAAACAGACCCTAACCAACTGACTATGAAATTACATAATACTTTTCCAGAGGCTAACAGTAGTGGAATGTAATGCCTGACCACACACCCTTGTTACGTAATACATATGTAAGAGCCCCCTGCTAGTTGTAGTGTGTAAGCCTATGCTCTTGTTGCTTACACAAAACGAACATGGGGCTCAAAAGTAAGAGAGTAGAATGCGGGGAAGAAGGAGGAGCGGAAGGAGGGACAGGCACAGGAATTCAAGAGGTGTCAGGTTGCATATAATACTAAGGAAGCGAGGAGCAGCAGAAGTGAGTGAGCCAAAAGCCAACAGACTTGAGGATCGCTTGGGGGGGGGGGGTGTTTTCTGCAAGCCTCAAGGTACCACGTTGGGAAAAGGGAGATGGTCTTGATAAAAATATGTAATATGTAGCTTAGAAGATCCTGATCCCCAAAACTTAAGGAAGCCCTGGAAGACCATCAAAGTTATGTATTAGCGATACTCCTCAAGGAGAAACGCGCTCTATCGCAAATTGGCTGAAATTTGAATTTTCAGCTTTCCTTTGAAAACAGCGAAACATGTTTTGGTGGGTGCGTGGACTCCTCGTGGACAACTCGGCAGTCGAGTTGTCCACAAGTTGTCCACGCACCCACCAAAACATGTTCCGCTGTTTTCAAAACGACGGGAAAGCTGAAAATTCAAATTTCAGCCAAGGCGATGGGCAATATTGCTAATAAGTTATGTATGTATGCGCATTTATGAACGAACGACTGGTGGTCATTCAGAAATATGAGGTGTGCAAATAGGTGAGAGGTTGGGGGAGAAGAAAAAGTAGAAGTAGGAGAGGAGAAGGAGGAGGAGTTGAGAAAATGGGAGGACCCCGCCCGGAGGAAACGGGTGCTAAAAGGGAGGACCTATGTGGCAACAGGTGAAAAGTATGGGAAGAAGAAGAGAAAGAATATGTGAGAATCATGAAGGATAGGAGATGAAGGATATGGGTGATGACTAGTTGAGGACTAGAAATTTGAGCAAAGTTTTGTGGTTTGGTTATGGAGTTGAGGCATCTGAACCCCAACATCTATTGGTCAAGATTTTGGTGGCCTAGAAGCAGCCGAAATTGAAAAACTAGGCCGCCAAGTTTGAATACTCATATGAGCGATATTCCCCAAGGGGAAACGCGCTCCGTCGCAAATTGGCTGAAATTTGAATTTTCAGCTTTCCCGCCGTTTTGAAAACAGCGAAATATGTTTTGGTGGTTGCGAGGACTCCTCGTGGACACCTCGGGCAGCAGTCGTTATGTCCACGCACTCACCAAAACATGTTTCGCCGTCTTTAAAGCAGAAAAATATAGCGGGAAAGCTGAAAATTCAAATTTCAGCCATGTTGGAGATGGAGCGCGTTTCCCCTTGGAGAATATCTCTGATATCACATTATAAACATAAATCCTAAAACTGTGAGACCCTTTTTTTAACAATAGTGAGAACCTCGTCAGCCCTTTTCCAGGAGCAGGTGTAAAGGTGACAACAACTTGCGTACTAACTATATGAGAATGTGTTGCAGGTGCCAGCACTGGATTAGGTTAACTATAGTAAGGAGAGAAAAAAAAACAGGTGCATTATGTAATTGTCCTATAATAGTTAGCATAGTTAGGGGGGAGAAAAAACATAAGAGATTGTTGGTTAGATATTGGCGATATTCCCCAAGAGAAAACGCGCTCCATCGCCAACTTGGCTGAAATTTGAATTTTCAGCTTTCCAGCTTTGAAAACGCGAAACATGTTTTGGTAGGTGCGTGGACTTCTCGTGGACAACTCGGGCAGCGGTCAAATTGTTCACGAGGAGTCCACGCAACCACCAAAACATGTTTCGCAGACATGGGCGTTTCATGACTAACTGCATATTCAAAAAGTGTAAAAATTTTTGTTTCGAAATTTGCGCTAGATTTGGATTAAACGGTCACTATTCAAATTCAGCTAATAGGATTACTATATCTGACCTTCACATGTTCACAGTTCCATCATCACTCCCAACTTCTCTCACCATGGCGAAAAATCGAACAATGGCGAAAAGTGTTAGTCTCCGCACTCTCGGTAGACTGAATATTGACAAACGGAAATCATTCTTCGAGTATACATACATACAGTAGGAGGTACTGTACTATGAGACCTTCACGCAATGGGGGTTAATGTTTGCCAACGGAAGTCTGTTAGTAGTAGGCGAACAACGTGCCTAAATGACACCTTATTGTTGGTATAAGGGCAAGAGAAAGGGGGGGGGGGGGTCCTTGGTTCAGGGTCTTAGAGGGGTCCCAGAAATCTTTAGTGAAATTGTTTATAGAAGGCTTACTATTAGAAACAGATACATTAGGGAGAGGGTCCGGAAAAGTATAAACTAATAGTTTGTGAAAGTAGCAAAACAGATGTGGGCTTGGCTTAGATTTTTTTTTTTAGCTGGTCTGGAAAATAAAAAATGACAAAAATTTTGAAGAATCTATGACTTGTAGTACTGTATTTTTGAAAACTTGTAAAATTTCATGTTTTCTAGGCCACCAGGACACATTTTTGGCAATTTTGTCGAAAAGTCAGGTTTTTGGCCTAGAAACCCGAAAATTCAGTTTTTGGCCCAAAATTGGGTCAGTGGCCTAGAAACTCAAATAAGAGTTTTCTAGGCCACCCAACAACTTTTGAGCACTGATAGCCTCAATAACCAAAATCGAGTTTATAGTATTAACAATACCAGAATGGCTGCGCCATCCTGGCGCGATTTTTAAGAATGGAAATTTTCAAAAATTTTATTCTTCGCTCCGTGAACTTTTTCTCTAACTTTCTTTTGAAAAGTACTGGAATAGCTATTTTTAACGTTTTCTGACCTTAATTCTTAACGTCACGCCTAAAAAAGGAGAAGGGCATTATCTACAAAAAAATCCTGATCGACCCATATAATTTTGAGAGCAATTGGTCCAGTAGGGACTGAGCTAGGGCCGGTGGAATAAATTTATCACCAACGGACATACGGAATTTGCTCTTTAATAATAGTAAGATTCCCCGAGGGGAAACGCCAACTTGGCTGAAATTTGAATTTTCCGCTTTCCCGCTGTTTTGAAAACAGCGTAACATGTTTTGGGGGGTGCGTGGACTCCTCGTGGACAACTCGGGCAGCAGTCGAATTGTCCACGCACTCACCAAAACATGTTTCGCTGTTTCAAAACGGCGGGAAAGCTAAAAATTCAAATCTCAGTCAAGTTGGCGATGAAGCGCGTCTCCCCTTTGGGAATTTTGCTAATAGGTCATTAGAACACATGCTTAGCCATTTTGTCTAAAAGTTGGGTTTTTGGCCCAAAATTGGGTCAGTGGCCTAGAAACTCGAACAAGAGGTTTCTAGGCCACCCGATAACTTTTGAGCCCTGATAGCCTCAAATCTCTAGAAAACAGTCTGGCGCGACTTTGTCACCTATCCTAACCTAATCCGACCCCCTTAACCCCCTAACCAACACTTGTCAAAACCATGTAATCCCTTTTACAAACAGTACTCATCATTTTTTCTAGACACCCTTCCCCCTTTATTATCCCTCTAATACTAGCTATCCGTGTTGCATAACACGAACAGCAGCTGCTGTTCAGTTTTGCTGAGCAGCCTCGAAGAATAGACAATAGGTGAACATTGTGGGGGAACTTTGTCTATTATGTGTTGTTGCTTCTACAGCACACGCTAATTTGCATAAAAGATGTTTAGGCTAAAGGGGAGGAGTACCCCCCCCCCCCCTCACTCGTTTTGCAAGTTGGATGGACGAGGAACAAGAACAATTATGTACTTTTCGTGTATGTGCAGTGATTTGGAGAATGAATGAGGAGGAGAAAACGGAAGTTTTTCTGTCAAGGAATGGGTTATAGAATGTCTGATCAAGTAAGATTTGGAGAATCTAGCAAGAAAATTATAGGGGAGTCAGACGGTTTTTGTAGGAGGTGTTCAGGAAGGATCGAATATTCTAGGGGCACAAATAATGCTGACTCATTTAATGAGGATAAGATTCTAGCTGAAAATTAGGGTCTTTAGGAATCTGAATCTGCAGAATTCTGAATAAAAACATCCGAATGAGTCAGATTTTTTGGGCCTTTTTTTGGGTCGATTTTCACGAATGTCAGGTCAAAAAACGTACATTTTGAGAGGAAAATCATAAAAATCGACCCTTGTAAATGGTGGGCGGAGCAAAGTAAAAAGTGGGCGGAGCTTAAATTGAAATTCCTAAAAATCTCAAATTGCGAATGTTCAAAAACGATAATCTCGCAAATGAAACTTTTTTCGAAGAAACAAATCGCCAAGTTGAAGTCGCCGAGGATCAAATTTCGATTGGTGAAATCTGAAAAAGTATACTTTTCAAAAACCGAATTTCCTCGAATATCAAGACGAAACAAAGTCGAAATTTTTCTCAAAAATCCAGGAAAACGTACAAAATCTCACTCAACCCATTTTCCAAGGTGTGCAAAATTCCGATGAATAGGTGGTTTTCAAGACTCGAGAAAAAGATGGAGAGCACCACCACAAAAAAGATGAAGAAACCAGTAAAAGAGGATGTCAGGGGCAATTGGAGCGTGAAGAAAAATGAGAAATATGGGGACGAATAGCAGCAGGAGAAGAGGAAAGAAGAAGGAAAAACGCAACAACACACGTGAATTCTGAATTTTTGCTTTTGCAGCCTTCTGAATTCTTGCTACTATTACGACGAGGAGGAGGAGGCGACAAGGTTAAATAAGAAGACGTCACGCTGAGAAGTCCCCAGAATTAGTCCAACGGAGAAGGGGAGGAGAGAAAAAAGACATCTGACCTGTTGGCTAGGACAGGGGGTCACTTAAACGGTCCAATTGCTGGCAGATGACTATGATGGTGACGTGAATTAGGATAGTATGAGAAAATGGAGATATTGGGAATAAGGGGGAGTGCCCTAAAACGGAAGTAAAAAGTTCTCAAATCTTGCAAGGGGTCTTGCATTTCAGGCTCATAAATCGCCTACCAGCGGACCAATTTTGACGAAAACTATACGGTTGGAAAGGGATTTTTCTAGTTTTTCGGAGAATCATGATCTTAGGGTAAATGTGTGAGAAATGTTCAAAATACTTCATGTGTACCTAAAATACGTTCTCGAAAAAAATGCCCAAAAAACGGAATCCTACTCCAAAAATGGCTATGAAAAATTTTTGCTTCAAAAAAACCGGACCGATAGAGACTTAGGAGAAATGCCAAGAATCTAGCTAAGCCTGGAACCTTGGTCATTTTTCTAGAAATTCAAAATTTTAACCGAAGGTATGCATTTTTGTGTCAGCGTGTCAGTTTTTTCTGGCTGCGGGCCCGACATCAGACCTGACGCCAGAGTACTTTTTTTCGCATTTTTCAATAGAATTCAGAAAAATGAATCTGATGACATTAGCGATACTACCCAACGGAAAACGCGCTCCATCGCCAACTTGGCTGAAACTTGAATTTTATTTTTTTTCACAGCGAAACATGTTTTGGTGGGTGCGTGGACTCCTCGTGAACAATTCGACTGCTGCTCGAGTTGTCCACGAGGAATCCACGCACCCACCAAAACATGTTTCGCTGTTTTCAAAACGGCGAGAAAGCTGAAAATTCAAACTTCAGAAAAGTTGGCGATGGTGCGTGTTTCCTCTTGGGGAGTATTGCAATACTCAAATTTCAAAAATTGGGAAAGTTACTGTATTGCTTACCGGTTAGATTTTCTCAAAAACCTATTTACATGACTATATTCGGAAGTTCAGATATCCATCTTTTCCCATTTTTTCCCGCACCCCCTTGAGCCATGTTCTCACCCTTGTCGACCTACACAACTCAACCTAAACAACCGGTAATCCGGTGTCCTAATCCTCTACTCAAGTGCCCTTCTCAGGCCAATCTGGTGTTCAAATCTGTATGCATACTAGATAGATATTATCAAAATAAACATCTATATGCATACATCTGCTCCTCCTAGTAAGTACGAGAAAATAATTAGCTTCTGAACGTTGAATTCCTGCGGACAGGTGGTTGGATTGTGGGGGGGGGGGGGGGGGATAAATAGGAGTGATGCAACTAACAACATGATTGTTGGGGATGGATTAGAACAAAAAACCAAAAAACTAGGGATAATTATCTCGGCTTGAAGTCTCTGACGTCATGGGGGTTGGATTCAGAAAAAGTGGAGTGTGTTCAAAAATATATTAGTGATAATCCCCAAGGGGAAACGCGCTCCATCGCCAACTTGGCTGAATTTTGAATTCTTAGCTTTCCAGCCATTTTGAAAGCACCGAAACATGTTTCAGTGGGTGCGTGGACTCCTCGTAGACAACTCGGACAGCAGTCGAATTGTCCACGAGGAGTTCACGCACCTACCGAAACATGTTTCGCTGTTTTCAAAACGGCAGAAAAGCTAAGAATTCAAATTTCAGCCAAGTTGGCGATGGAGCGCGTTTCCCCTTGGGGAATATCGCTAATACAATAAAATCAATAGGGTTCAAAACTGCACTGAATGGCTGAAAGGGTCTAAAAAACTTGGACGACCTTCTAGAAAGTTTTTATTTTTTGAAACTTCAAACTCTTCCCGAAAAACCAGAAAAAAACTTGATCAAAAGTTACGACTTTCGGAGCTTGTCTCTACTTTTTGGACACATCACGCCATGTCGTGATGTCAATGAATTTCGAATGAGCGGTCAGATAGCGGGGGCCCAAACTTTTGAAACTTGAGGAGGAAACATAATTGAGTGTCAGAACACAAAAAAACTTGAGCCTTTGAGAATTTGGGCTCAATAGGCTCAACAGACTGGTAGGTAAAGATAATTAGAGTGTGAAAAAAAACCATATACGCAAATTTCTGCGAGAAAAAAGAAAGAAGACAAAGAAGGGAAGGGGAAAGATGAGTCCACCCATCTACACACAAAGAGATATGAAAAGGGTCCACAGGTAGTATAGGTTAGATATAATTAGTGAGGGGTCCCCCCTCCCCCCGCTGAGCATCTGTCTGGAGGACACATGCGCGGGATGGGGCAAGTGTGAGTATGTAAAGAGTAAAGACATAGGGTACAAGAAAACTAATTGACCTATAACTTTTTAGGGGGGGGGACTAGTTTTGGGTTCCTAGGCCATCTTGGTCAAAATCGACCCAGGTGGGGAAAATTTCTAGAAAAAAAAATTTCAGAACATTTTTGAAAATTATCGAAAAAATCACTGAAAATGTTTCAAGATACTCAATGTATACCTAAAATACGTTTTGAAAAATAAAATACCCAAAAAAAAACAAATTCTACCTCAAAAAATGACTATGGAAAGTTTTTTCTCCAAAAAAAACCGAAATGGAACCCCTTCTCAGTATATCACAGATTGCACCCGTGTACACAATCCAGTTAAATTAGGACTCCGACCAAAAATTTGTTTTGCTTTAAAATACATTTTAAAAAATGTGCGTAGATTCCAAAAATCATCATAAAATGCTCGATAGTCGCTCTGAAATCCCGAAAAATGGCTCCGAAATAAGCTCAAAAATCGCAGAAGTTGTATCCGGTGGCCGTGGCCGAGTTTCCCAAAAAAGGAGCGAAATAGAGCACAGTTGCCGCAGAACTGCAAAGACGCTCATTTGCTGACCCCGCCCCTTTTTTGGGAAACTTGGCCACGGCCACCGGATACAACTTCTGCGTTTTTTGCTAATTTTGGAGCCATTTTTCGGAATTTTTGAGCGTTTTTGAGCATTTTCATTATGATTTTTGGAATCTACGTATTTTAAAGTAACAAAAATTTTTGATAGGATTCCTCCTTTACCTATCCGCCCGGTCCACATCAAAAGACCCTATACATACGCAATTCACACCTATTACCAACTACCTAACACATTGCCTCCTCCCGCCTTTAAAATGACTCCTATTTCGTTACATATAGAAACATCAAACAGAGAGAGAGAGAGAGGATACATTTGATCTTCTTTTTCTTTTTCTTCTTTTGCTAACCTAAAAGCATATACTAATATTATGCAACCGTGTGTCATCTTTCTAGAGAGAGAGAGAAATTAGCTAATTTTCCATTAAGAGCATTCTGGTGTTTTGCTCCTCGACCATCCAAGAGGTAACGGCGGTAAGGTCAAAAAGAAACCGAAAGGGGGGGGGGGGTGTTCCAAGGATTGTGTTCCCTTCTCCCCCCTTTTCCGGGTAGCTTTTGACGAGTCTAATAGAGCATGAAAGGTATTCTAGAGGTGCATCGAGGAATGAGATAACGGATGTTTGAAAAAATATTGGAAGAACTGTCGAAACGCCTCCAAGACATTTCGCAACCGGCCACTTCGCAACTGCGACATTTCTATACCCTCCATTCCAAACAACCTTAATGAACGTAAAGTGGACTTGTTTATAGAGTTTCGAAATGTCGTGGTCGCGAAACGGATGTGAGTTGCGGAAAGCCTTAGTTACGTAATAACCGGTTGCTAAATGTCCCGGACCCGTCGAAGCTTGTTGGAGAAGTAGTTGAACATCTGAAAATTAAAAAATTGAGCTTTTGGAGGCATGAAAGGATCGAAGAGTGAGAAAAATGGAAAAAATCATTTGAGTAACGGTACGATTAAAAAAATTAGCGGGAATTCAAATAGTTCATATTCAAAGTGTGTCCAAATTCATTATATTCACAAATCTGGATCCGAGACATTTGGCAACCAGTAGTTTCGCAACTACGACATTTCGCAACCACGTCATTTCGAAACCTCGAAATCCAGGATTTTTGTAGATAATTCACGTTAAAATCACAACTTTTCAAATGTAGACTATCACCTGGAACAGTTCACAATACCCTCAATCCCACCACAACCCTAATGAACGTAAGGTGGAACAGATTATAGAGTTGCGAAATGACTGGTTGCGGATTGTCCGGTTTCGAAAAGTCTTGGTTGCGAAATGTCGTGGTTGCGAAACCGATGTGAGTTGCGAAATGGCGTAATGTCCCGGAGCTACAACTCTGCATACTTTCCTAACTTGCCAAGCTCGTCTAAATGAGCCCCCCCCCCTCCCTCCGAATAGAATAAGTAAATGAAATAAGTGGGCATAGGGACATAAGGAATCTGCATTGACGAGCAGCTTCCCAAGAAGAGGAACGCCTTCATCATTGCAAAACGGAGAATAAAATGTGTAAAGAGCGTTTGATTAACAAATTGTGAAGTCTCTTCTCGGGAGTGCTCAAAGATGGAGGCTCAGGATTATTGAAAGTGCGAAATTGCGTGAGAAGAGATATAGAGGGGAAAAGTAAGAAGAAGAAGGAATATATTAAAAAGTGTGAAGATGGCTCAAGAATGGCATAGATTAGTTGGTCGGAAGTTTCTATTTTGAGATGATCAAGCTTAAATGAGAATTTGGAAAAAGTTTCCAATATTACAGGAGAAAAAAAGCCCCATTGCCAACTTGGCTGAAATTTGAATTTTCAGCTTTCCCGCCGTTTTGAAACAGCGAAACATGTTTTGGTGGGTGCGTGGACTCCTCGTGGACAACTCGGGCAGCAGTCGAATTGTCGACGAGGAGTCCACGCACCCACCAAAACATGTTTCGCTGTTTTCAAAACGGCGGTAAAGCTGAAAATTCAAATTTCAGCCAAGTATGCGATGGAGCGCGTTTCCCCTTGCGAAATATCGCTAATATACAATCTTAAAAAACTATATTTTTGACACCGTTTTGTTATTTCGGAACTCTACAAATGAGCTTTTCTCCGTTTCGTGACCAGAAGACGTTATCTTTTATTCGAATTGCAAAAAAAAAGAAAGATGCATCGAAAATAGAGGAGAAGAAACCAACGAGATGCATGGAAATCGGAATGGCTAGTCCTTTTTGGAAAAATTTTAAAGGAACATAGGGTCCCTCCGAAATGGAATGAGATGGAAGTAGACTTAAAAAGTAGCAAAAAAATGGGGGAAAGGGAAATTCGGAGGGTCATAAAATTGGGGATGTGGCCTGGAAAATGGTGGCCAAGTACAAAAAAATAAGCTTTTTTTGAAATTTGGGTCTGGAAATAGAGTCATAAAAATAGGATTTGGAACTTCAGAATCTCTAGAATCTCTGAAACTCAAATTATCTAAATTCCAAAACCTTCAACTTATGGAAATCCTGGAATTTAAAAAAATTCTTATTTTTCCACAAATTTCCTTTTCTAGTCCCCAAAATTCGAATTTCGAAAACTGTGCAAAAACACAAAATATCCATCTCATTTCTGTTTTTCGTCGTCTCAATTTTTCTCTGACCACTCGACTATGAAAAATTAAAAATTCTCAGTCGCTCCTCTCTAGAAAACTACACGACTGAATGAGTAATTTGTGTGGAGGAATAAGGGATGTTGTATCTTCTACTAGAACTAGTACTAACTAGCCGACTCTCTCAAGAAGCAAAATATATGTGTAAAAGGGAATGCTCTCTGTCCGGAGAATCTCTTAACGGAACAAGTGTAAGAAAGGGGGAGGGGGAGAAGTGTGAGAAGTAAATTCAATCATAAGCTTAGATTTATAAAAGGAATGGAAAAGTGGGAATGGGGAGAAGAGGAGGGGAAGAGATTATGAAATTTGGTCGGAGAGGGAGGATTTTGGAAAATTGTAGAAATTAGAAGAAATCCAGAAGGTACTAAGAGACATTTCGCAACCAGTCGTTTCGCAACTACGACATTCCGCAACTCGCGTCAATTCCGCAACTGCGACTTTTTGCTACCGGACATTTCGCCACCGGGACATTTCGCAACCACGTCATTTCGAAACCACGGATTCCAGGATTTTTGTAGAATGTTCACGTTAAGATCACAACTTTTCAAATGTAGACTATAACCAGGAATGGTTCACAATACCCTCAATACCATACAACCTTAATGAACTTAAAGTGGACTAGTTTATAAAGTTGCAAAACGACTGGTTGCGAAACGTCCAGTTTCGAAATGTCTTGGTTGCGAAGTGTCGCGGTTGCAAAATGAACGTGAGTTGCGAAATGTCGTAGTTGCGAAATGACTAGTGTCGAAGTGTCCCGGAGCCCCAAAAATTTATCAACATTTTGGCAATTTTTAAAGACAAAAACCACACTTAATTCCATAATTTTTCAATCTTCAGACTTTCAAAAACGCATTCAAACAAGCCACAGTCTCTAGAAAAACCAGAACCAAATCCTAACATAACAAAGAAAAATAAGGTAGCTTGGACCCCCAATCGGACCCAATTGAATACTAAAACGAAGGTAAACATTGGTGCCCCCCCCCCTCCTACTCTTCTTCCTTAGAACAAGATATTAATAAGAAGTGAGCAAATAGGACAAATAGAGAGAGAAAATAAGAGAGAAATAGAGGTAGTTCTGTGTCTAACGAGCTGAGCAAAAAGGAGGAGGAGGAGGAGGATATGTACAGAAGAACAAGAGGAATGAGACAAGAAAGAAGGTCTTGTTCTCGCTTATTATTGTTTTCGCAAATATTCAGTTCGGGGAATGGAAGAAGAATGGAAATGAAAAGATGAGCATGAGGTGAGCGTTACAATGGTGTGAATGCGGATCTTTAGATTTTGAGAAAATTTTATTAGCGATATTCCTCAAGGGGAAACGAGCTCCATCGCATACTTGGCTCAAATTTGAATTTTCAGTTTTCCCGCTGTTTTGAAACAGCGAAACATGTTTCGGTGGGAGCGTGGACTCCTCGTGGACAACTCGGGCAGCAGTCGAATTGTCCACGAGGAGTCCACGCACCTACTAAAACATGTTTCGCTGTTTTCAAAATGGCGGGAAAGCTGAAAATTCAAATTTCAGCGTAGTATGCGATGGAGCGCGTTTCCCCTTGGGAAATATCTCTAATACGGTCTAAAAGTCTTCTGGAAGATTCCCTATTACCGATGTTTTTTATCAAATCAGTGGTCTGAAGTAGGCAAAACACACGCTTATCTAATTAGAACCCAAACCTGATAGTTTTTTTTGTCCTTACATACCTGAACCACTTTCTCCATACTACCTCTATGACAAAATTATCAGATCTAAACCTCATCCATGTTCTCTTTCTCTCTTTTTCCAACATGTCCCTAAGTTGATATGCGTGTTGGAGGGAGAGAAGAGGCGCTGTCAATTCCCACCATTCCATTTTGAGGGGCGATAATCGTTGTGACAGCACCAATCTCTTCTCAATTCTCAAATAGGAGGGGGGGGGGGGATGAAAAGATTTGGTTCCACTCGATTTTGATTTGTAACTTTTTTTGAACTGAACAGTTTGAGTGGGGTTAACAATTTTTGAAATTCTGGAGAATTTTTTGATGGGTGATATCCTGAATGGGTACAACACTATATTGCTAACTCGAATGTTAATACTGTCCTAGATTATCAGAAATAGTTGCGAAGTGGCTGGTTGTAAATCGTCGAGTTGCGAAATGTCACAGTTGCAAAATGGCACAGTTTCAAAAGTGACAAAAAAACATTTTCCGGATGTGCTCAAAGCAATGCATGAGAATAAAAAAACTGATATTGTTTTCAATTACCACCACTATTTTCCACTGCAAAAAAAACTAGAAATTGAACCTAGACACCAGGCTTAGGCTTGCAAGAATAGGAGAAAAAATGGAGATGTGAAAATGTGAGAAAACTCGAAAAACAGAGAGGGTGGAAATTGGAAAAACGGAAGGCGGGAGAGGTGCTATAAAACCGCCTAATGAAAACCGGAAATGGGTAGAAATGTGGCTCTTCTTTTTTTCTTCTTTTCAGGAATTTTACGTTTTCGGTGTTGGAAATTTGGACAGAAAAGGGTCTGAACCTGACCTGGGCCAAAAATTTTTGAACTTCCCTCTGAAAAATTCTACAAATTGGGACCCCAGATAAATAACAAAACGGCTCCAGGACATTTCGCAACCAGTCGTTTCGCAACCACGACATTTCTCAACTTATGTAAATTTCGCAACTACGACGTTTCGCAACCGGTCATTTCGAAACCACGAATTTAAGGGTACCTGGAATAATTCACAATACCCTCAATCTCATACAGCCTTAATGAACGTAAAGTGGACTAGTTTCTCGAGTTGCAAAACGACTGGTTGTGAAACGTCCAGTTTAGAAATGTCTTGGTTGCGAATTGTCGCAGTTGCGAAATGGAAGTGAGTTGCAAAAAGTCTTAGTTACGAAATGACCGGTTGCGAAGTGTCCTGGAGCCAACAAATCTATCATTGAAAACATGACAAGTTGGTGATGGGAAGAAGAGTAATGAGCAGCAAAATTGATGTATCATCTTTTTCTGAGCTACAAAAGCTGAGTTAAGAGCAATCCTCGACCACCACAAAACAACAAGTCAGTTGGTGGTGGTATTTTCCCGGAGAAGAGATACATACTAGTGGACAACACATGAGGTTATATTGCCAGATGACAGGAATGATTGGGGAAGAGTGCGCGAAAAATTGTATTGAGAGAAGAAGAAGAGACAGATGGGTGGTGGATTCTATAGAGAATTAAAGGGGGGGGGGTGAAGTGGAAACTTCATAACAATCAAAAACCCAATTGTCAAGTGTTTTGAAGCAGGAGGAGGATACTCCAGGATGGTAGGGGACAGACTGTGGGAATTGGAACAGTTGGGAGGAGATGAGGGTACTGTAATAGTTGGTGAGGTTCACAAATATTAGGGGTTTGCGATTCTGGGATTTCCAAGTTTCCAGATTTTCGAATTCCCAGTTTCACCCATCTTGAGATTCTAGGTTCAAGCTGTAAGACACCTAGAAACTCTAAAGTCAATAGGGTTAATCAACTTCCGAAGTCCCCTAAACTTTCAATCGAAAAGTCCCAAAAATTTGAGAAAAAACACTCAAAAACATGCTAAAACACCTCAAAACCCCGTTACATCCTCGAAAAATAAAGCAAAAAAGAATTGCTCCCGGTGAGGCTCGAACTCACGACCTTCAGATTATGAGACTGACGCGCTGCCTACTGCGCTACGGAAGCAGGCGAGTTACCTGGGTGGGCATGGCGTATACCTTACTGCGGTCGGCGCGAGAGGGAGTGAGAAAAATGGGGACAACGGAAAAGAGAGAGAGAGGGATGGGAAAATGGTGGTGTGTCGTAATCAGCGAGTTGTCAAGTGTTTTGCCCCCCCCCCCCCCCCCAAATAACGAATGCACTTGTAATGCGCATGTGTTCCCTCGTCTTTCTTGTCCTCCGTCCCATTATTAGCGATGCTTAACACAATTTCGACTAACGAGGATGAGAAGAAGAGAAGGCACTATTTGGGAAGGGATGGAGCACATTTGCAATCAAGCACTTTTGGGGGGAAAGCGTTCGAGGGATGAGTTTTGGGGGTGTCTAGCAATGGGGGTCTAGAAGCCTGACATCGTGAAATCTGAGTATAGGAGCCTCTGAACCCTAGAAAGTGCCCACTCAAATAATGAATCAACTAGTCATTTCGCAACCGCGACAATTCGCAACCAAGAAATTTCGAAACTCGACGTTTTGAAACTCTATAAACTACTTTACGTTCACTAAGATTGTACGGGGTTAATGGTGCTGTAAACTATTCCAGGTTACAGTCTACATTTGAAAAGTTTTGATTTTAACGAGAACTTTCTACAAAAATCCTGGATTTTGTGGTTTTGAAATGACGTGGTTGCGAAATGACGTGGTTGCGGATTGTAGCGGTTGCCAAATGTCGTAGTTGCGCTATTGACGTGAGTTGCGAAATGTCGTAGTTGCGAAACGACTGGTTCCGAAAAGTTTCGGTGCCATAAATCACCATGGTGAGTGACAAATAAAACAAAAAAGTGTGGAAAGTGGAGGTGTTCGAGAACCGACGAGAGTGGAATAGATTCTTATCTTAGTTTTCCACGGCGATCCAATTAAGCGGAAAGAAATTCCAAGTATTCTAAATGAGAAAGGAGGTTACTATTGACAGTAGTACATTAATTATGATAGTGTTGTATAATAAATGTTGATAGAAAATAGTATTGTGGGGTGAGAGGCGCAGAGAATTTGGGATCTTGTTTGGAACAACAATGAAAGGCTGTAACTCCAGAAATATTGGAACTATCAAAAAGTTGTCAACTACAAAAATAATCAGCGTAAAATTTTACATAGTTCATTAGTTGACATTGGTTTTCTATTTCCTACGGTTCTTGAAATATTCTAGATCAAAGTTTGCGAACCTCCGAAAATCAGGGGGAGCACAGAAGCGCTTTGAGCCACTGTAACTCAAGAACCATTTTTGCTATCAAAAATTTATTAACTATAAAAATACACAGCTCAAAAATTCCCACAAATTGTCAGTCAACAACTTCTTGATAACTCTAACCGATTTTGAGATACATCGCTTCAAAGTTAGCGTGTTCATCGGAGAGACGCAGACAATGAGAGTGCTCTGGTTTCTCTGCGTCTCTCCTCTTATTGGCTGGATCGCTACCATAAGAATCATGTAGACCAAAAGATTACTAAAAAAAGAAGAAAGTCAATCTTTGTGTTTCCTAACATAACAAAAAAAACCATGTTCTTATGCTCATCATATCCGTTCAAGTATCCTTGCGGCTCTCGGTGCGGTCGGTCAAGTGCCAATAAGTCTTTGATCTACACGGGCGGTATGTGTTTTTTGCACACAGAATGATGAGACAAGTGGGTTGTGTTTGACGAGTGATGTAAGGGAGTAATACAGTTAGAAATAGGGATATGAAGAGAGGTACGGAAATAGGTTATTGGGGGGGGGGGGGGTGGTTTTTAAAAATTGGTCCTTTTTTCTAAGTGATGGAAATTCATGATTCAAAGGTTATCATATTGCTTCATTTTGTCAACACCTTGAAAGGCTTCGAGACCTTTCGCAACCAGTCGTTTACCAACTACGACATTTGGCAACTCATTCAGGTCAATTTCGCAACTACAACATTCCGCAACCACGTCATTTCGAAACCACGAGTTTCAGTATATTTGTAGAGAGTTCACATTAAAAGTACAACTTTTCAAATGTAGACCATGACCTGGAATAGTTCACAGTACTCTCAACCCCATACAACCTTAATGAACGTGAAGTTGACTAGTTTATAGAGTTGCGAAGCAATTGGTTGCAAAACGTCCAGTTTCAAAATGTCTTGGTTGTGAATTGTCGTGGTTGCGAGATGACTAGTTGCGAAATGTCTTGGAGCCAAAAATATGCCTAAAAGTCGGTTATGCTCCTTTAAATTACGGTAGCAGTTGGTATAACCAATTTCATCAGGATCAGCTTTGAGGCTCAGTTTTTTTCTAGGATTTTAGGCCAGTACTATCCTTTTTTTCAGATCATCATAACAAAAAAACTCCAAGTTTCAGAAAAATGTAATAATTAATCAAAGTGTCACATTACTCATCATCACCTTCCGAAAAACCAAAAGTGTGAACAAACGCAAAGTTAGTATAATAAAAGATTGATGAGGTTTCGAAGACGCGGAGCCGAAGACTTGTGCAATATCTATCGGGTCCATCTTCTTCCCGTCCCGTCCGGTCCCTTCATCTCAAAAATCAAGGGAATCGAGCTGTCATAATCTTTGAGTTGGAGCCAACTGACAACTTATGCCTCACCCTTCTTGTCCCCTTCGGGTTCTTTCTTCTCATCATCACCGCGCTTATTATTCCCCGCACACTTCTTTCCAATCTGATATGTGAGGAGGAGTGTGGTGGTGGTGGTGGTGGATGAAGAATTGCAGCATGAGTACTTCGGGCTCCGGGACATTTCGCAACTAGTCATTTCGCAACTACGACATTCTGCAACTCACGTCGATTTCGCAACCGCGGCAATTCGCAACCAAGACATTTCAAAACTGGACGTTTCGCAACCCCTCGTTTCGCAACTCTATAAACTTTTCCTCTTTACGTTAAAACTATTTCTGGTTATAGTCTGCATTTAAAAGTTGGGATTTTAACGTGAACTTTTTACAAAAAAATGGACTTCGTGGTTTCGAAATGACACGGTTGCGGGTTGTCGCGGTGGCAAAATGGCCGGTAGCGATATGTCGTAGTTGCGAAATCGACGTGAGTTGCGAAACGTCGTAGTTGTGAAACGATTGGTTGCAAAATGTCTTGTTCGAAGTCGTTAAGACAATATCCGGATATGAAGAACACCACCGGAAAGTCTCCAAAAACCGATGATCAAAAACAAGGTGTGGTCTTTAAAAATCTGACCAGCGTTTGTTTAGTACTGTATACTTCACTCGGATGGGCTAATTCTCTATTCTTACTCAAAAAAACTCTGTCATTCTATATTTTTAAATATAGACACATCGTATTTCTCAAAAATCATCCTCAATTTTCGTGACTCAATTTTCTCCTATTAATTGTTATCCAGTTGACTCACTTGCCCTTTGTGACGTTAAATTTTAGTTCACACATATCTTCCCAACTTTATCCACTAAATGATCACTGACTTGTGTTGAGCAATACTCCCTAATCCCTTCCTCTAACGTTCAGTATTAAAAAAGGAACAAAAAGGAACGCCTATGATGTTATTTCTCCAAGCCCCGCCCATTTTCTTGTCTTATTCGTCACCTAACCATATAAACAAAAAATCTTGCTATAAAGCCTTACCCTCATTATCATAGTTTTTGTTTTTTTTCCTCATATTTTTCAAAATGATCTACATCAGTTGGTACCATCAAAATCTTCCAAGGATTTTTGGCCTGTTCAGTTTTATTATTAACCCAATTTTCATCTACCTTGTGATTACCAAATCTAGAAGCGCAATGGGGAACTATAAGTATTTGCTAATGATATTTGCAGTTTTTGACATATTGTACTCGATATCTGAGATCTTGACACCGATTGTGAGTTATTAGGGCTTAACTCGCCAATGATCAGAGCTAACAAAAAATAGTCAACTACAATAATGTTCAGCAGAAAATTTTACATATTTTCGTCTTTAACAGTATTAGGATAGCTAAAAGCGTTTTGAAGATATGACACTACAAACTTAGCGAGTCAGCTGACAAGAGGAGAGACGCAGAGAAACGAGAATACTCTCGTGGTCTGCGTCTCTCAAGCGCTGTATCTCAAAAACGGTTAGAGCTATCAAAAAGTTGTTATCTGAAAATTTGTGGAAAATTTCAAGCTGAGTATTTTTGTAATTGACAACTTTTTGATAGCTTTACAGGTTCTCAAGTTATAGTCCTCGAAAAAAATCACTGTCTCAACTTTCCAGGGTGTCACCGGGAACAAGCATGGATTTGTGGTGTTCCTCACTGAAGGACCCTTCTTTGACCACCCTGAAATTGGACAACACGTCATGTCCAATCGGTGTGGATTCATTTCTCTCAGCTACGCTCTACTGATAATCCATTTTATTTATCGATACATGTCTCTTTTTCAGTGAGTTTGGTCAATAGTTTAGTTTCTGTGAATTTGAGAAAAGCTACAAAAAAGAAAAAATTTGATTTTCAGCCCCGAAAGACTCTCTCTATTCTTCCGACCTTTAGGGATTATCACAGCTATTGTATTTCTTCTAGCACACGCAGCTTCCTGGTCCTTGGTAACCTCTTTATTTTTGAAATTTTCTTCATATCTTGAAGTTTTCAGATTTGTCAACAATGCCTTGCTGGAAACGACGAGGTCCGAGAAATCCTGGCCAATGAACTTTTTGAAGATTTCGGTGCTGACTCCAGAAAACTACCAATGTTGGCCGCTCTGTACTATGTAAGTACCAGTACCCGGCGTCAAATTTGATGCCAGAAGACGTTTCGCAACCGGTCATTTCGCCACCGCGACAATCCGCAACCACGCCATTTCGAAACCAAGAAAACCAGGATTTTTGTAGAAAGTTCATGTTGAAATCTCAACTTTTCAAATGCCGACTATAACGTGGACTAGTTCACAATAATCTCAATCCCATGTAATCTTAATGAACATAAAGTGGACAAGTTTATAGAGTTGCGAAACGGCTGGTTGCAAAACGTCCAGTTTCGAAATCTCTTGGTTGCAAAATGTCTTAGTTGCGAAATGTCATAGTTGCGAAATGACTAGTGGCGAAATGTCCCGGAGCCACCCCACACCCTCTCTCCATTTCTAGGACGCCAGTGACTACATCCGATTCCGAAGTTGGCTTGGAATCTTCCTCCTCACCGCAACCTCCTTCTACTCCATGTCGGTGTATTTTGTAATGGGATTCAAGATCATGAGAAAGATCTCGGTGATGCAAGCGTCTCATAAGCTGAGCAAAAACAGTATCCGTCTTCAAAAACAACTGTTCCAGACGCTAATTATTCAGGTGAGGTGTCAGTCTTAAAATAAAAGCACAAACAAAAAAAATTAGATAATGGGGGGAGGTCTAGACACGTTCAAATAATATTATTATGATAATGTTATAACAAACAAATGCGAGTTATGACTAACAAATGCGACATGTCGAAAACTAAATTTAGTTCCAAGCACACTAAATTTAGTTCCAAACACAAACACAGACATACATACATATGTCTTCTGAATCACACAAAATGTCATAAAAGATTCAAGAACATGGGGACTGAAAAGCTCAACACTTAACCCGTTATGCTTTTTTTCCGGGGTTTACGCCAACCAACCGACTGCCGACCGCTAGCCGGCCGGCGGTAGACTGTATCTGTTGGGAATCAGTTAGCGGACGGTGGGCGGCTGGCTGGTAGTCAGCTTGATCGGCGGTCAATCTGCGGCGGTCGGTTTTTGCCCGCGGTCGGCGGCCGGTCGGTTTTTGTTGGCGGCTGCCGGGCGATCATTCAACGGTCGGCCAGCGGTCAGAAGTCGGTCACCAAACGGTCGGCGGTCGGCGGTCGGCGGTCGGCGGTCGGCGGTCGGCGGTCGGCGGTCGGCGGTCGGCGGTCGGCGGTCGGCGGTCGGCGGTCGGCGGTCGGCGGTCGGCGGTCGGCGGTCGGCGGTCGGCGGTCGGCGGTCGGCGGTCGGCGGTCGGCTGTCGGCTGTCGGCGGTCGGCGGTCGGCGGTCGGCGGTCGGCGGTCAGTGGGCAGTCCACGGTCGCCGACTCTAACTATAAAATGACCATGAAGGAACCCTAACCTATGTACGAGTCTTTATCTCAAACCTTGTCATTTCCAGACTTGCATCCCTATCGTCGCTAGTTTCCTGCCTACAGTAATATCCTGGTACGCCCCGATATTCAGTATCAATATGGAATGGTGGAACACAAATGTGGCAACAGTAGCCTTGGCGGCATTTCCATTCATCGACCCGCTGGCTGTGATCTACCTGATACCAAGTTATCGAAATGCAATTTTAAGGAAGAAAGGAAATGTAATCGATGTTAGTTCTGGAACAAAAACCAGAAGGATTTCGAGATTTAGTTCTTATACTGCTGGCAACGATCATTCTCATATTTCGATAAATTGAGGGTTTTTTGTATAAATTTTTTTTGTGAATTTTGAATATAGTGTAATCTCTATTAAAGCATTTCACTCATGTTCGATTTGTACTGGAATTTGCGGAATTGACGAAAAGTTCTGTTTTTGAAAACAGCGAAACATGTTTTGGTGGATGCGTGGACTCGGGCAGCAGGCAAATTGTCCACGAGGAGTCCACACACCCACCAAAACATGTTTCGCTGTTTTCAAAACAGCGGGAAAGTTGTAAATAACGCGCTCCGCTGAAAGATTCCGATTTTAGGCGGGAGTTTGAAATTCAGTTTTTTAGGCATCCAAAATATGCTTGCCTGTTCTAAAATTTCAACTTTTTGAAAAAACTCCACCCAAAATTTTTCAATTGGCGTGTAATTTGATGTCTGGTCCGCAATATAAAACTAATGACAGCTCAACGCAAAAATACAAAAAGTTGATGTTTCTCATTGTTCCTGTACCGTAAGCAATTGAGACAAAATTATATGGGACTTTCATTTTTTGTTCAAAATTTTCAACGAATTCGTTAATTTCCAATGTTTCATGCACTAGCTCTCAGACTCATCATTTCTCTTATGACCGCTCATTTGTCCTTTCGGACGAGCAGCACCTGCTGTGTCCATATTGTGTAATTACCCTCCCATCCCTCGAGATAGATGCGTATTGGGGATAAAAACGTCATTCGCGCGCAGATGGTCCGTCCATTTCAGCGAGAGAGTGTGGCAGAGTGAGAGACGTAGAGAAGAAGAAAACGGACCCTCTACAGCAGACATTCGGGACTGTCGGCCATACTGTGTGCGTACTCCTCATCGTATTCTACTGGCATTCTATTCCATATTCTATACTTAAAAATGGTTTTGAAATCGCTAAAAAGATATATTCAAAGTTGTCTGGGACCATCGAGAACCAACAAGACTGGTGACTTGTCCGATATTCCGATGCGTATGAATTTGGATGAGTTGGAGTGGGAACGACAGAAGAAGATTATCGAAATTCCAAAGGACGCCTTCAGATTCTATTTGGAAGTGAAAATGAATGGACAGAGTCATCTTTTGGAAATGTGCGGATTCGATAAGATATTCGACATCAAGGCGCAGATCATGATCAACTACAAAATCCCAATCGCGCAGATTTTGGTGTTGAAAGAAGGTTGGTGTTTTATTTTTTTTGAAAAAAGTCAATATAAAAAGGAGAGTTTTTGGAAAATCGGTTTAGAGGGTTCATTTGCATTTTTTCGGTCAAAAATCTTTGTGTCGTCGGGCGACCGCCAACCGACGTGCGACCGATCCGATCGATAAGTCCGGCGATCGGCCATGGGTCGGCAGTTAGTCAGTCAGACGACGGTCGGTGGTTGGTGGTCGTGTAGAATCCGAAAATCATGATGAAAATGCGCTAAAATCGCTCTAGAACCCCGAAAAATGGCTCCGAAATGAGCAAAATCGCAGAAGTTGTATACGGAGGCCGTGGCCGAGTTTCCCAAAAAAGGGGAGGAGACAGCCCCATTGTAATTTACGAGCAGCCAATCACAGCCCTCGCGTCTTTAATATCAATGGCGCTCAATGGCAGACTTCGCACCTTTTTGGGAAACTCTGCCGTGGCCCCCGGAGACAATTCGCATTATTTTTGCTCATTTTGTAGCCGTTTTTGGGATTTTACAGCGATTTTTGCGCATTTTCACCATGATTTTCTAAATCTACACATATTTTTAAGTACTTTAATGCAGTAAAAATTTTTGACCGGAGTCCTCCTTTAACATGGATATCAAAATCCGTAATAATCACCAAAAAACTTTTCAGGCGCTAACTCATCACTTGAAATTCTCAATGAAGATCGTACGCTGGACTCTTACGGCATTGGCGTCAACGGTACCGTCTATGTTCGCATCTTGAAGGAAACTAGAAGGGAGTTCAAAAACTTTCCTTATTATGTTTGAAGCATTTCTCTATCGTATAACGGGTCTTCATTTTTGTGAATTTTGAATAAATCTTCAACCTGACTCGAGCTTCATTGATAATTTTCAATTCTGAAATTTCGGGAAAATTTCACTAGATTCGAAAAACGACTACAAAGCCATCAGTAGTAGAGCCATTTTGATTGTTATTCGTTTATTCTTCGATTCTACACTATAATTTTTCTCATGACGAGATTCTGATTTTTGTTTTCTTAGTCGACTAACTCTAACTAAAAACTCAATCCATAACTCACATCAGCATCTCAAAAAAATCCGATCTTTCATCTAGTCTTCTATTCCAATATATGATTCATTGGTTTGACTAGTGCATTTTGAAAACATCTTTCGTCATCTGCTCTATTCACTTTGAAAATCATCTCCGAGAGAATCAAAAGACAATAGAAAGCACTTTGGAAGTTAAAAAGAAAAATCAGAAAAACATCATTATTCAGCCCCTAAATCCTTATTTTTCTTATTTCCCCTTAAGCCGTTTTGACCTGTCTGCAAAAATTTTATATAAGGACGGAGCCCCCAGGATTCTCATCAGAAAAATAACCAAAAATGATCTACATCAGCTGGTACCATCAAAACTTCCCTCGGATTTTCGGGGTGTTCAGCTATATCATTAATCCAATTTTTATCTACTTGGCACTTACAAAATCAAAAACTCAAATGGGAAATTATCGGTTTTTGTTGGTGGCGTTTGCGGTTTTTGATTTGTTCTACTCGACGAATGAGTTTTTGACACCTTTGGTGAGTAGAAGCTGTACAAAAATAAGGATAACTCAAGAATGAAAAGAGTTATCAAAAAGTTGTTAACTACAATAAGATTTAAAATAAAATTTCACACATTTTTGTAGTTGACCACTTTCCGATAACTACCATGGTTCTTGAGATATCTACCTTTGAAGTGGGCCGAGCCCTATAGAGACCCAGACAAACATACACTCTCGCTTCTCTGCGTCTCTGACTAAGATTACTGTAACTAAAAAACCAGTTGAACTGGCAAAACTTTGTCAACATTAAAAATGATTAGTGTATAATTTCACACATTTTTCTAATTGACCACTTTTTGATAACTATTATGGTTCTTGAGATATCGGTTCTTAAAGTGTGTCGAGCTGTATAGAGACGCAGACGTCTCTTTTGCATTATAAATCAACAACTATTGGAGATATCAAAAAGTTGTCAACTGCAAAAATGATAACCATAACATTTCACACATTTTTATAGTTTAGAGTATTTTGATATCACTAATGATTCTTGAGATATCGGCCCTCGAAATATTTTTGACACTACAGAGACGCAGACAACGAGACACTCGCTTCTCTGCACTCTCTCTCCTTCTCCCTTACTATTTCAACTAATCCAGAACTGTTTCAGGCAGTCACCGGAAACTCTCACGGATTCGTCGTATTCCTCACCGAGGGCCCCTTTTTTGACCACCCTGAAATCGGAGCTCACGCGATTTCCAATCGGTGTGGATTCATTTCTCTCAGTTACGCTCTACTGATAATCCATTTTGTCTATCGATACGTGGCACTGTTTCAGTGAGTTTCTAGTACAGTAATCTAGTTTTTAGTACAGTATTAGCGATACACTGCTGGACATAATTATGGAGCCACTCGATGTTTTGATTTTTCTCGAAAATGAGACAAAGTCAGGAAATCATTTCATTATGGAAGTTTGACAATTTTTCATCCTCAATTGATGTGCACAATTAAATATCCATCAAATTATTGGTTTTAGAAAAAGTGAGAAAAATCATGAAAATGGGTCTTGACAATTGGACATAATTATGGAGCCACCCAAAGAAAATGCACTTTCTCGATATAATATCGCATTGAAGTGTAGGAAATCTTATTCTACGCTAAAAATTGACCTTATTGGATGCAATTCCAAATAAAGTTCAATGGAATTTTTTCGAGAAAAATCCAATTTTCGAGTTTTTGTCTCCATATAACCACTAATGGTAATTTTTTCGCCGTCTGACATCGAATCAAGCTGGAACGATATTCCAATTGACTGAAATAACTTATTCATGTGTTTTTCTGCATGATTCAAACAGTATTTTGTACTGGTAAGGTTCCAATACGATCACACAAAATAGGGAAAGTCGCTTAAAGGTGTACTAAGGTTTCACTTGAAAATTGGTATACAAGCTAAGATAAATTCACCGATTCAGATTCCAAAAGGAAAACGCTCAAAAAAGCTGAAAAGCCCAGTACAAGCCGCTGAAAATCAGTTTGGGCAACAGATTTGGGAAGTTAGTCCCCGGCTTTTAAAATAATCTCACTGTGAAAATTATATATTTTTTGTGATAAGATGATCGAAAATTAATTTTCCAATGATTCAATGCAAAAAAATCTACGGAAAATCATCCATAACTAAGTTAAAAACCGGGGGACTAACTTTCTCCACTTGAGTTTTCTCTTCCATTTAGTTGCCCAAACGCGAAATTTCGTCGGGGCGCCCTAGCTTTTTCAGCTTTTTTGTGGTGTTTCCTTTTAGGAAATGACTATTGGGATTATTTTCAGTGTTTTCACCAAGTTTCGTACGAAGCCTTAGTACACCTTTAACTTTTCAACGTAGTTCTCACAAGGGAACCGCAACACCTTGCAAGTTCAGAATTGGCTGAAATTTGGAGGAAAGGTAGAAGATGATCTACTTAGACGATTCTGAAATTTTTGGAATCCGCTCGCCACTCTCAGCCGAGTTATTTAGGTCGAAAGTTTTGTCAGTACTGTCTGTGAACACTTTGTGCCAAATTTTTCACTCTTTTTGCATTTGTGTCGATCCTATGGAATTATTTATCACGTCTTCAATATTTCAGCCTATAAATATCAGAGGTGTAAGTGATAAGTTATCCCTCGTGTCGATATCAAATCAACTCGTTCAGAGCGGGATTGTTTTTGGTGTCAGCAGACCTAAGAAATTACTGATATGGAGCTAACAAGATATTTTCCAGACGAGAAAGACATATGGAAACGTGGAGTACCATTTTAATTCAATAAAAAAGACTTAGAGAAATAATAAACTTAAGATGCAGACACCAAAAACGATTCCACAGTGGAAGAGTTGATTTGTATCGAAACGAGGGATAATTTATCACTCCCATTGTTGATAGTCATAGACTGAGTTATTGAGGATGCAATAAATTATTTCATACGATGAATACCACTGAAAACAAATGAAAAAAGAGTGAAAAATTTGTAACAAAGTGTTTACAGACAGTACTGAGAGCTACGTTGGAAAGTTGAGCGACTTTCCCTGTTTTGTGTGGTCGTATTGGAACCTTACCAGTACAAAATACTGTTCCAATCATGCAGAAAAACACTTAAATAAGTTATTTCAGTCAATTGGAATATCGTTCCAGCTTGATTCGATGTCAGACGGCGAAAAAATGACCAATAGTGGTTATTTGGAGACAAAAACTCGAAAATTGGATTTTTCTCGAAAAAATTCCATTGAACTTTATTTGGAATTGCATCCAATAAGGTCAATTTTTAGCGTAGAGTAAGATTTTCTACACTTCAATGCGATATTAAATCGAGAAAGTGCATTTTCTATGGGTGGCTCCATAATTATGTCCAATTGTCATGACCCATTTTCATGATTTTTCTCACTTTTTCTAAAACCAATAATTTGATGGATATTTAATTGTGCACATCAATTGAGGATGAAAAATTGTCAAACTTCAACAATGAAATGATTTCATGACTTTGTCTCATTTTCGAGAAAAATCAAAACATCGAGTGGCTCCATAATTATGTCCAGCAGTGTATTCCCCAAGGGAAAACGCGCACCATCGCCAACTTGGCTGAAATTTGAATTTTTTGCTTTCCCGCAGTTTTGAATACATCGAAACATGTTTCGTTGGGTCTCCTCGGGGACCATTCGACTGCTCCCAGAGTTGTCCACGAGGAGTCCACGCACCCACCAAAACATGTTTGGCTGTTTTCAAAACGGCGGGAAAGCTAAAAATTCAAATTTCAGCCCTCGGGGAATATCGCTAATAAGAAAATCTTGTTTTAGCCCAAACCTCCACAACAAATTTTTCCACCCTTTCGGAGTTTTGATCTACGCCCTATTTCTATTTGTTCATGGAGCATCTTGGTCTATTATCTGTCAGCAATGCTTATCTGGAAACGACGAAATCCGGGAGTTAATCCGCGATGAGGTCATGGAAGAGTATCATGCAGATTCCAGAAATGTTCCAATGTTGGCGGCGCTTTATTGGGTAACACTCTCGGAAAAAAATTCTGTGCAAATTTTTAAAAATTTAGAACGCCAGTCCCTATATCCAATTTCGAAGTTGGTTGGGTATCGGATTGCTCACTGTTATCTCATTCTATGCGATGACAGTATACTTTGTGTTGGGATACAAGATAATGGTGAAAATTCGAGGCATGCAAGCGAGCAGCACAATGAGCAAGAATAGCATAAGACTGCAGAAGAAGTTATTCTTGACGCTGATAATTCAGGTAAGCCCGAGCGTAACTGGACGGTGGTCAGTCGGGCGGTCGGGCGGTCGGGCGGTCGGGCGGTCGGGCGGTCGGGCGGTCGGGCGGTCGGGCGGTCGGGCGGTCGGGCGGTCGGGCGGTCGGGCGGTCGGGCGGTCGGGCGGTCGGGCGGTCGGGCGGTCGGGCGGTCGGGCGGTCGGGCGGTCGGGCGGTCGGGCGGTCGGGCGGTCGGGCGGTCGGGCGGTCGGGCGGTCGGGCGGTCGGGCGGTCGGGCGGTCGGGCAGTCGGGCGGTCGGCGGTCGGCCGGAAGCCGGTCGGATAATGGTCGGAGGGTGATCGACGGTCGGTGGTCCGCGGTCAGTCGCGGTCGGTCGAAAGTCGGGCGGTCGGGCGGTCGGGCGGTCGGGCGGTCAGGCGGTCAGGCGGTCAGGCGGTCAGGTGGTCAGGTGGTCGGCGGTCGGCAGTCGGCAGATGGTCGGCGGGAGGTCAGCCAGTGGTCGGCCGACAGTCGGACGACGGTCGGGCGGTCGGCGGAAGTCGGGCGGCCGGAAGTCGGGCGTCCGGAAGTCGGTCGGGCGGTCGGGCGGTCGGGCGGTCGGGCGGTCGGGCGGTCGGGCGGTCGGTCAGAAGTCGGTCGGCTAATGGTCGGCCAGCGGTCGGCGGTCGGTCGGCTGTTGATCGGCTGCCAGCCAGCGGTCGACCGGCGGTCGGCGGCCGGCGACACATGGTTGGCGGGCGGTCAGCCAGTGGTCGACCGGCGGTCGGTCCGCGGTCTGTCGGCGTTTAGCCGGAAGTCGGTCGGCTAATGGTCGAACAGCGATCGGCGGTCGGGCGGTCGGGCGGTGGTCAGCCGGCGGTCGGCAGTCTGTCGGAAGTCGGTCGGCTAATGGTCGGCCAGTGGTCGTCCGGCGATCGGTCCGCGGCCGGGCGGTCGGGCGGTCGGTTGTAGGTCATATTTCCGATCAGCGGTCGGTCGGACGCCGACAATAGTTGACTGACCAATTTGGTGACCCTTCTCAAGGTACTGTACCCCAAATCGCGCCCATTTCCAGACCTGCATCCCAATCTTCGCTAGCTTCCTTCCAACCGTACTCTCCTGGTATGCGCCCATATTCGGAATCGACTTATCTTGGTGGAACACAAATGTGGCTACAGTTGCCTTATCGGCTTTCCCATTCATTGATCCATTGGCTGTGATTTATTTGGTTCCGAGTTATAGAAATGCAGTGTTACGGCGAAGGGATCCAGCTGTGGCTAGTGGATCGGCGACTCAAGGGAAGCATACTTCGAAAATGGATAGTGGGAGTGTTGCCCATGGGAAATCACTAAAAATAGTCTGAAAATTACTGGAAATAAATCAAAAATGCCGAAAAATAAACCAACATTTATGAAAAATGGTCTAAAATGAGCCAAAAGTCACTAAATAATCATTAAAAACTAAAAATTAAAAATTAAAAATGAGGCAATAATCACTAAAAACTCGGAAAGTTTCTGATTTTTTCGCTTGAAATTAAAGTTTTCTGAACTTGAAATGGAGCATAATTCACAAAAATAGTCTAACTTTTCCAAAGAACAATGAATTTTTGTTAGAAACTGTTGGAAATGAAACAAACCAATTTCAAGTTTATAAAGCTTTGGAGTGACACAAAACTTTGAACCATATTAGCGATATTCCCAAAGGGGAAACGCGCTTTATGGTCAACTTGGCTGAAATTTGAATTTTCAGCATTCCCGCCGTTTTGAAAACAGCGAAACATGTTTTGGTGGGTGCGTGGACTCATTGTAGACAACTCGAGCAGCAGTCGAATTGTTCACGAGGAGTCCACGCACCCACCAAAACATGTTTCGCTGTTTTCAAAACGGTGGGAAAGCCGAAAATTCAAATTTCAGCCAAGTTGGCAATAGAGCGCGTTTCCCTTTCAGGAATATTGCTAATACTTGAAAAAAATCGGCACGGCCAGGTCGGCTCGGGTGGGGAAAAAAGCTTGAAAAACTTTTTTTCAGAAAAATTTTGCAAACTATCAAAAAAAAATCTGAACATGTTTCAACACACATTTTTGAAAAAAAAACCCCAAAAACGAATTCTACTTCAAAAGATGACTATGGAGAATTTTTGTTTCAAATGAACCCTGCCGGCCGGGCCATTAGAAAACTTTCTATCGGCCCGGCCCGGCCCACAATAAGTATGCTTTGAACTTTTTTTTCAAAAACCCCAGTCATCCACGATGCGTGATATTTCCGATTGATGATCACATGGAAATAAACATCTAGAGTATTACTGTTCAAGAAGATGCGCCGTACGATTGTCAACTCGAGATGAAAGTTCGCCCTAGTGGATTCGCGACTCGTCTTTGAAATTTCTTCGCATTTCTCAAAAATCATTCTTTATTCAAATGACTCAATTTTCCCCCATCCATTGTTATCCAGTTGACTCACTTGCCCTTTGTGACGTTAAATTTTAGTTCACACATATCTTCCCAACTTTATCCACTAAATGATCATCGACTTATGCTGAGCAATACTTACCACTTCCTACCTTAATCCCTTCCTCTAATGTTCCGTATTGAAAAAGGAACAAAAAAGGAACGTCTATGATGTTATTTTTCCAAGCCCCGCCCACTTTTTTGCCTCATTCGTCACCCAACTATATATACAAAAAATCTTGCTATAAAACCTTACCCTCATTGACACATTTTTGCTTTTCTTCCTCATTTTCAAAAAAATGATCTACATCAGTTGGTATCATCAAAATCTTCCCAGGATTTTTGGCCTGTTCAGTTTTATTATTAACCCAATTTTCATCTACCTTGTGATTACCAAATCCAGAAGCGCAATGGGGAACTATAAGTATTTGCTAATGATATTTGCGGTTTTCGACATATTGTACTCGATATCTGAGATCTTGACACCGATTGTAAGTTGTTAGGGCATAACTCGCCCATGGTTAGAGCTATCAAAAAATAGTCAACTACAATAATGTTCAGCAGAAAATTTTACATATTTTCGTCTTTAACAGTATTAGGATAGCTAAAAGCGTTTTGAAGATATGACACTACAAACTTAGCGAGTCAGCTAACAAGAGGAGAGACGCAGAGAAACGAGAGTTGTCTGCGTCTCTCCATTAGACTCGCTAACTTTGAAGCGCTGTATCACAAAAGCGGTTAGAGTTATCAAAAAGTTGTTAACTAATAATTTGTGGGAAATTTTGAGCTGAGTATTTTTGTAATTGACAATTTTTTGATAGCTTTACTGGTTCTCAAGTTATGATCCTTGAAAAAAATCTCGCTATTGTCTCAAGTTTTCAGGGTGTCACCGGAAACAAGCATGGATTTGTGGTATTTCTCACAGAGGGTCCCTTCTTCGACCACCCGGGAATTGGGCAACATGTAATGTCAAATCGGTGTGGATTCATTTCTCTCAGCTACGCTCTACTGATAATCCATTTTATTTATCGATACATGTCACTTTTTCAGTGAGTTTGGTCAATATACATATTTTAGTTTCTGTGATTGAAGTGTCATAACATGGAATCTAGGATGATAGACATACTGAGCATTTAAAACGAAAACATTCTTTGGAAGTCTATAACAAACATGGTTATGATCTAGAAAACAAGTTTCCTTTTCAGCCCGGAAAGACTCACTCTATTCTTTCGACCTTTCGGGATTATCACAGCTATTCTTTTTCTTCTAGCACATGCGGCTTCCTGGTCCTTGGTAACCTCTTTATTTTTGAAATTTTCTTCATATCTTGAAGTTTTCAGATTCGTCAACAATGCCTTGCTGGAAACGACGAGGTCCGAGAAATCCTGGCCAATGAACTTTTTGAAGATTTCGGCGCTGACTCCAGAAAACTACCAATGTTGGCCGCTCTGTACTATGTAAGTACCAGTACCCGGCGTCAAATTTGTTGCCAGGTCCGCAACTGACACGAAACTGCACAGATTGTCTACTCCACAGGCTCCGAGACATTTCGCAACCAGTCGTTTCGCAACTACGACATTTCGAAACTACGATTTTTCGCAACTCACGTCAATTTCGCAACTATTACATTCCGCCACCCGTCATTTCGCAACCGCGACAATCCGCAACCACGTCATTTCGAAACCATGAAATCCAGGATTTTTGTAGAAAGTTCACGTTAAAATCACAATTTTTCAAATGTAGACAATAACCTGGAATAGTTCACAACACACTCAATCCCATACAATCTTAATGAACGTAAAGTCGCCTAGTTTATAGAGTTGCGAAACGTCCAGTTTTGAAACATCCTAGTTGCGAAATGTCGTAGTTGCAAAATCGACGTGAGTTGCGAAACGTCGTAGTTGCGAAATGACTAGTAGCGAAATGTCCCGGAGCCACCCCACAACCATTCACCATTTCCAGGACGCTAGTGACTACATTCGATTCCGAAGTTGGCTCGGAATCTTCCTCCTCACCGCAACCTCCTTCTACTCCATGTCGGTGTATTTTGTGTTGGGATTCAAGATAATGAGGAAGATCTCGGTGATGCAAGCGTCTCATAAGCTGAGCAAAAACAGTATCCGTCTTCAAAAACAACTGTTCCAGACACTAATTATTCAGGTGAGGTGTCAGTCTAAAAATTCAAAAAATGAAAACACAAACAAAAAAAATTAGATAATGGGGGGAGGTCTAGACACGTTCAAATAATATTATTATGATAATGTTATAATGACTAACAAATGCGACATGTTGAAAACTAAATTTAGTTCCAAACACATTTTAGTTCCAAATACATACATATGTCTTCTGAATCACACAAAACGTCATGGAAGATTCAAGAGGCTAGGGACTGAAAAGCTCAACACTTAACCCGTTATGCTTTCTTTTTTACCGACCGCTAGCCGGCCGACGGTAGACTGTATCTGTTGGGAATCAGTTAGCGGACGGTGGGCGGCTGGCTGTCTGGTCGGCGGAAAATCTGCGGCCGGTCGGTCGGTCGGTCGGCGGCCGGTCGGTTTTTGTTCGCGGCGGCCGGGCGATCATTCAACGGTCGGCCAGCGGTCGGTCGGCCAGCGGTCGGCGGTCGGCGGTCGGCGGTCGGCGGTCGGCGGTCGGTCGGCCAGCGGTCGGCGGTCGGCGGTCGGCGGTCGGCGGTCGGCGGTCGGCGGTCGGCGGTCGGCGGTCGGCGGTCGGCGGTCGGCGGTCGGCGGTCGGCGGTCGGCGGTCGGCGGTCGGCGGTCGGCGGTCGGCGGTCGGCGGTCGGCGGTCGGCCAGCGGTCGGTCGGTCGTCGGTCGGCGGTCGGCGGTCGGCCAGCGGTCGGTCGGTCGTCGGTCGGCGGTCGGCGATCGGCTATCGGACGGTCACTGGGCAGCCGGAGGTCGGCCAGCGGTCGGCCAGCGGGCGGTCCACGGTCGCCGACTCTCAAATGACCATGAAGGAACTCTAACTTAGGAGTCTTTGTCTTAAACCTTCTCATTTCCAGACCTGCATCCCTATCGTCGCTAGTTTCCTGCCTACAGTAATATCCTGGTACGCCCCCATATTCAGTATCAACATGGAATGGTGGAACACAAATGTGGCAACAGTAGCTTTGGCGGCATTTCCCTTCATCGATCCCTTGGCTGTGATCTACCTGATACCAAGTTATCGAAATGCGATTTTAAGAAAGAAAGGACAAGTTATTGATGTTAGTTCTGGAACAAAAACCAGAAGGATATCGAGATTTAGTTCTTATACTGCTGGCAACGATCATTCTCATATTTCGATAAATTGAGGGTTTTTTGTATAAAGCATTTTTTTTTTCGAAACACGTTCAGGCCCTAGTTTTTGGAGTCAATTTTTCGATCTAGAGTTGATTTGTTCAGGTATTTTGGTCAAAAACTACTAAATTGCTATAGTCAATTTAAGCTAGTTCATAGACATTTTGAACTAATATTCCTTGGTTTTTTGAGTGAAAAAATCAAAATTTTCAGAAAAAATCCAATTTTTCCCACCGGACTAGGCAAGCAAATCACATGTATGATTTTCTGAGTTGAATTTCACTGCTATTCGACTAGATTCAAAATTTCACTGCTATTCGACTATATTCGATCAAAAACCAGCAGAAATTTTATGCCAATGTTTTTATTTTCGAATTTTCGTTGTTGGCGCTGAAATTTCGAGAGGTTAGTGTAAACGCGCTCCGCTGAGGGAGTCAATTTTTCAGCGGGAGTTTGAAATTGAGTTTTTTAAAGCATCCAAAATTTGTTTTAAAAATTTCTTGGGAAAACAAGGTTAGATTTTATGTACTATTTTTAGTTAAATTTTTCGGTTCCTCGACCATCTCAAAATTTATCGAACATCTTTCAGCAGTATATCTTCCATTTAAAAACGTATTATACATGTCCGAAATATACAAAAAATTATCCAAATGCTTACCTGCCTTGTCTCTCACTCCAGAAAAAGCGAAAATTTTTCAATTTTCCCAGAAAAAACTATAGTTTGGTCTCCCTCCCTAAATCGCACTTTCTCAGCAGAGCGCTTTTGCATTGCCCTTTCTAATCTGTCAGCGCAAACAACAAAAATTCAAAAAAAAGTTAAGTCTCAGCTGATCTTCAACCAAAAAAAAATATTTTTTCTGTCAAAGCTTGTCCAAAAAATATCTGAAATAACTAAAAAATTCAAAAAGCTGCACTGTCCCATTGTTACTGTACCGTAAGCCATTGAAGCAAAATAATGAATGACCTATATTTTTTAACGAAATTCTCATATTCCAATGTGTTATAACTTATGCATTAGCTCTCACACTCATCATTTTTCTTATGACCGCCCATTTGTCCTTTAGGACGAGCAACACCTGCTACTAGTATGTGTCCGCATTGTGTAATTACCCTCCCATCCCTCGAGATAGATGCGTATTGGGGATAAAAACGTTGTTCGCGCGCAGATGGTCCATCCACTTCTAACGAGAGAGTGTGGAAAATTGAGAGACGCAGAGAAGCAGAAAACGGACCCTGACATTCGGGACTGTCGGCCATACTGTGTGCGTACTCCTCACCGTATTCTACTGGCATTCTATTCAATATTCTATACTCAAAATGGTGTTGAAATCGCTAAAAAGGTATATTCAAAGCTGCCTCGGACCATCCAGAACCAACAAGACTGGTGACTTGTCTGATATTCCAATGCGTATGAATCTGGATGAGTTAGAGTGGGAACGGCAGAAGAAGATCATCGAAATTCCGAAGGACGCCTTCCGATTCTACTTGGAAGTCAAAATGAATGGACAGAGTCATCTTTTGGAAATGTGTGGATTCGATAAGATATTCGACATCAAGGCGCACATCATGATCAACTACAAAATCCCGATTGCGCAGATTTTGGTGTTGAAAGAAGGTTAGTATTTTATTTTTTTTGAAAAAAGTCAATATAAAAAGGAGAGTTTTTGGAATATCGGATTCGAGGGTGCATTTGCATTTTTTCGGGTAAAAATCTTTGTCCGCCAACCGACCGCTGACCGAGGCGGTGTTTCTGGTCGGTCTGTCGGAGTAGAACCATTAAAGGGGAATTCCGGTCAAAAACTTTTGACTGCTTTAAAATACGTAAAAGTATGCGTAGATTCCGAAAATCTTAGTGAAAATGCCTCAAAATCGCTCTAAAACCCCGAAAAATGGCTCTGATATGAGCCAAAATCACAGAAGTTGTATCCGATGGCCGTGGCCGAGTTTCTCAAAAAAGGGTGTCCGAGGTAGCCAATGAACGCCATTGCAACTACGACCGCGAGCGCTGTGATTGGCTGCCGGCAAATGGCAATAGCGCTGATTGGCGGACTCCGCCCCTTTATTGGGAAACTCGCCCACGGCCGCCGGAGACCATTGGCGTGATTTTTGCTCATTGCTCATTCTGGAGCTATTCTCCGGGATTTTAGAGCGATTTTTGCACATTTTCACTATGATTTTTGGAATCTAGACACATTTTTACGTATGCGATAAAAATTTTTGACCGGACTCCTCCTTTAACATGAATATCAAACCTTGTCTATAATATTGATGTATCAAACTTTTTTCAGGCGCCAACTCAACACTCGAAATTCTCAATGAAGATCGCACGCTGGACTCCTACGGCATTGGCGTCAACGGTACCGTCTATGTTCGCATCCTGAAGGAAACCAGACGGGAGTTCAAGAACTTCCCCTACTATGTTTGAAACTTTTTTATTCTAATCAACGGGTCTCTAAGTTTTTCGAAGTCTGAATAAATTTTCTTTTAAATTTGAGTATTTTTGACAATCTTGATTTCTGAAATTCTGGGGAATTATCACTCTTTAATCAAAAACCGGCTACAAAACCACTCTCCAGTGAAGCCATTATTCTTGTTTTTCGGTATTTTCGTTTTTCTGCTACAATTTTTCTCATGACGAGATTCTGATTTTTGTTTTCTTAGTCGACTAACTCTAACTAAAAACTCAATCCATAACTAACACCACCGTCTCAAAAAATCCGATCTTTCATCTAGTCTTCTATTCCAATATATGATTCATTGGTCTGTCCAGTGCATTCTGAAAACATCTTCCGTCATCTGCTCTATTCACTTTGAAAATCATCTAAGGGAATCAAAAACAATAGTCAAAAACAAGCACTTTGGAAGTTAAGAAAAATCAGAAAAACATCATTATTCAGCCCCTAAATCCTTATTTTTCTTATTTCCCCTAAGCCGTTTTGACCTGTCTGCAAGAATTTTATAAAAGGACGGAGCCCCCAGGATTTTCTTATTTTTCCTTCATACCCAAAAATGATCTACATCAGCTGGTACCATCAAAATTTCCCTCGAATTTTCGGGGTGTTCAGCTATATCATTAACCCAATTTTTATCTACTTGGCACTTACAAAATCGAAAACTCAAATGGGAAATTATCGGTTTCTGTTGGTGGCGTTTGCGGTTTTTGATTTGTTCTACTCGACGAATGAGTTTTTGACACCTTTGGTAAGTAAAGGTACAAAAAAAGGGATAACTTAAGAATGAAGAGAGTTATCAAAAAGTTGTTAACTACAAAAATATTTGAAATAAAATTTTACACATTTTTGTAGTTGACCACGTTTTGATAACTATTCTGGTTCTTGAGATATCAGTCCTTAAAGTGTTTCGAGCTCCATAGAGACGCAGACAAGCAGACACTCTCGTTTCTCTGCGCCTCTTTCCCGCTTTGTAACTCAAAAACTATTGGAGATATCAAAAAGTTGTCAACTAAAAAAATGATCACCATAGAATTTCACACATTTTCATAGTTTAGAGCATTTTGATATCACTAATGGTTCTTGAGATATCGGCCTTTAAAGTATCTTGGGCTCACAAGAGACGCAGACAACGAGACTTCTCTGCACTCTCTCTCCTTTTTCCTCAATATCTCAATAACTGTTTCAGGCAGTCACCGGAAACTCCCACGGATTTGTGGTATTCCTCACCGAGGGTCCCTTTTTTGACCACCCTGAAATCGGAGCTCACGCGATTTCCAATCGGTGTGGATTCATCTCGCTCAGTTACGCTCTACTGATAATCCATTTTGTCTATCGATACGTGGCACTTTTTCAGTGAGTTTCTAGTACAGTATTAGCAATATTCCACAAGGAGAAACGCGCTCCATCGCCAACTTGGCTGAAATTTGAATTTTTAGCTTTCCCGCCGTTTTGAAAACAGCGAAACATGTTTCGTTGGGTCTCCTCGGGGACCATTCGACTGCTCCCAGAGTTGTCCACGAGGAGTCCACGCACCCACCAAAACATGTTTGGCTGTTTTCAAAACGGCGGGAAAGCTAAAAATTCAAATTTCAGCCCTCGGGGAATATCGCTAATAAGAAAATCTTGTTTTAGCCCAAACCTCCACAACAAATTTTTCCACCCTCTCGGAGTTTTGATCTACGCCCTATTTCTATTTGTCCATGGAGCATCTTGGTCTATTATCTGTCAACAATGCCTATCTGGAAACGACGAAATCCGGGAGTTAATCCGCGATGAGTTCATGGAAGAGTATCATGCAGATTCTAGAAATGTTCCAATGTTGGCGGCGCTTTATTGGGTAACACTCACGGAAAAACATTTTTTCAATTTTTTTTCCAATTTTAGAACGCCAGTCCCTATATCCAATTCCGAAGTTGGCTGGGTATCGGATTGCTCACTGTTATTTCTTTTTATGCTATGACAGTATACTTTGTGTTGGGATATAAGATTATGGTGAAAATTCGCGGCATGCAGGCGAGCAGTACAATGAGCAAGAATAGCATAAGATTGCAGAAAAAGTTGTTCTTGACGTTGATTATTCAGGTAAGTTCGGGCGTAAGCGATCGGCGGTTGGGCGGCCGGGAGGTCGGGCGGTCAGGCGGTCGGGCGGTCGGGCGGTCGGGCGGTCGGGCGGTCGGGCGGTCGGGCGATCGGTCGGCCGAAAGTCAGTCGGCCGAAAGTCGGTCGGCCTGCCAGCGGTCGGCCAGCCAGCGGTTGGTCAGCCAGCGGAGGGCCAGCCAGCGGTCGGTGCTCGGCGGTCGGCGGTCGACCCGCGGTCAGTCGGCGGTCGGTCGGCGGTCGACTAGCTACTGGTCGGTCGGCGGCCAGCCAGTGATCGGCCAGTCAGCGGTCGGGCGGTCGGTCGGTCGGGCGGTCGGGCGGTCGAGCGGTCGGGCGGTCGGGCGGTCGGGCGGTCGGGCGGTGGTCGGTCGGGCGGTGGTCGGTCGGCGGTCGGGCGGTCGGGCGGTCGGGCGGTCGGGCGGTCGGGCGGTCGGGCGGTCGGGCGGTCGGGCGGTCGGCGGTCGGCGGTCGGCCGCAAGTCAGTCGGCCGGAAGTCGTACAGCGGTCGGTGCTCGGCGATCGGCGGTCGGACATATTTCCGATCAGCGGTCGGCGCTGACAATATGTAGTTGACTGGCCAATTCGGTGACCCTTCTCAAGGTACTGTACCCCAAATCGCGCCCATTTCCAGACCTGCATCCCAATCTTCGCTAGCTTCCTACCTACCGTACTCTCCTGGTACGCCCCCATATTCGGAATCGACTTGTCTTGGTGGAACACAAATGTGGCTACAGTAGCCTTATCGGCTTTCCCATTCATTGATCCATTGGCTGTTATTTATTTGGTTCCGAGTTATAGAAATGCGGTGTTAAGGAGGAGGGATCCAGCTGTTGCTAGTGGATCGGCGACTCAAGGGAAGCATACATCGAAAATGGATAGTGGAAGTGTTGCTTGAAAATATTATTGCCTGGATGCCCAAATAAATTTTTAATTTTCATAAAAACCCCTTTTTGATTTATGATGCCCTGAACACAAAGGGAGACTATGTTTTTCCCTGCAAGCCTATTGTCAACAGGAAAGTTTTTTATTTAAAAAATGGCTCTCATCAAAAACAACTTTGCAACACTCATAACAAATGGAAGCGCATAAAACTGGAGTCAATGCACAAAAATCCTCATATTTGACATGTTCACTTTCAATTCTATATTGTTGATCATCGCGATTTTTCCAATCGCGAACATTGTCTTGGCTGATGACGATGAAATAGTGGTGATTTATCCTATCAATGAAACTACTCCGTCCACTCCGATTATTGAAAAAGTAAGTAAAACTCGGTATTAACACCGTAATATAAATTTAGGCAATAGACACGGTCTCCGGAATAGTTTGTTCAGTTCCTTTGGTCAACAAGCTCTGCAAATCTCCATCGACTACTGTTGCTCCAAGCACCGATAATTGACTTTGATTATCATTTTGGCTCCGAGACATTTCGCAACCAGTCGTTTTGCAAATACGACATTTCGCAACCGGTCATTTCGCCACAGCGACTTCACGTTAAAATCACAACTTTTCAAATGTAGACTAAAACCTGTATAGTTCACAATACCCTCAATCCCATACAACCTTAATGAGCGTAAAATGGACTAGTTTATAGATTTGCGAATCGACTGGTTGCGAAACGTCCAGTTTCGAAATGTCTTGGTTGCAAATTTCCGCGGTTGCAAAATTGATGTGAATTGCACAATGTCGTAGTTGCGAAATGGCTAGTTGCGAAACGTCTCGGAGCCGATAATTGACTTTGATTATCATTTTCACGTTAAAAAATGTTCTAATTTCCGTGCTGTTTGGCTATTTTTCCGCGCGACTTTTTCTCTACATAAAACGTTTTCCACATGGCACTTTGATAGTCGAGAAAAAAACTCCACGTTGATAGAAAATCCTGAAACACAGAAACACTAAAAGTTTTACACCAATCCTGACATTCCTCGATATAATAAGACTCGTTTTTCAAAAACCAACTTACGACAAATTCGATTTGAAGCAGAAGAATGTCGGCTGAACCATTGTGAGTTTACCGATTTAAAGGAGGAATTCGACCAAAACTTTTTATTGCTTTAAAATATGTAAAAAGTTGTACTGAATTCAAATATCATAGTGAAAATACTCAAAAATTGCTTTAAAATCCCTCAAAATGGCTCCGAAATGAGCAAAAATCGCAGAAGTTGTATCCGGCGGCCGTGGCCGAGTTTTCCCAAAAAAGGGGCGGAGCCGATCGCAGTGATTGGCTGTTGCACGACTGCAAAAACTCTCATTGGCTGACTCCGCCCTTTCTTCTGGGAATCTCGGCCACGGCCCCCGGAGACCATTTGCGCGATTTTTTTTCATTTCAGAGCCATTTTTCGGGATTTTAGCGATTTTTTATAATTTTCATTATGATTTTAGGAATCTACACACATTTTTACGTAATTTGAAGCTATAAAAAATCTTCTGAAGACTTCTGAATGTCTATGGAGGTGTCAGGATATTATTTTTTGATATCCAAGAAAGAAAAAAAAACAAATTAAAAAAAAAAACTATTTTGGCTCCCAAAAATGTCAATATTCCAGAAACTTGTCTCGCGAAAAGAAGCGCGCGTTTCGTGCCGGCAAATTTCCCGAAGACATCATCACAAAGGACATGATTCGCGAGGTGACCTGCACCACAGACTGTCCCGCAGGAACACCCAACTACAAAGAATTCAAAGTGACCGAGGGAATGTTGTTCACACAGGTCCCCCAGGAGATGTCGCCACCGTTGGAGTACTGTGACATGTTGCTGAAAATCAATGGGACTCCGATTACAGCGAAGAAACAAATGCAGGAGGTGATCTACAAGTTGGCGAAGAGCAATAAACCGCATTACGTGAGTTGGGGGCGGACCTAGTTTTTTAGGAGATTCAAATTTAGGATGCTTTCGAATTTAAGCAAAATTATTGACCAAAAATCTTAGGACCATCGACTACCAATGGGACGATTATTTAGAAGACGGTCAAAAATTTTTTTGCTTCGAAATATGTAAAATTTTGTGCTGATTCCGAAAATGATAGTGAAAACTCTCGAAAATCTCTCTAAAATCTTGAAAAATCGCTTCAAAACGACCTTTTTTTGGCCGAACGGTCTCCTGGGGCCGTGGCCTAAATCCCGGAGTTTTCTCGACCACCACATTTTCAGATTTTTCGTCACCATTTTTTTGGGTTCTTTTTTGGGAAAACCAAACGAAAAACAACAAAAAAGTATGATTTTCACAAGAAAAACCTGGTTTTCACAACAAAAAAAACGTCAAAGCTTTTTTCAGGGTTTTAGAGAGATTTTTGAGCGCTTTTACTATCATTTTCGGAATCAGCACACATTTTTACATATTTTGAAGCAATAAAAATTTTTGGTCTGATTCCTCCTCTAACTAACAAGAAATTCAATTTCTTTTGATACAACTTTTATAATTGAAAGCTAAATTATGGTACCAAAAAAAATTTTTTTTGGCTTTTGGAAAACCTTAAAAATTGCATAGACGCAGCCAATTTAGGCTTATTCAAATCCTCAAAAAACTCTAAATTTTTCGGTTCCGCGACACTTCGCAACCGGTCATTTCATAACTACGACAGTTCGCCACACGTTGCATTTTTTATTAGAAAATTTATCGAAATTTTCAACTGTGGAGGAAATACTCTTAATCCCATACAACCTCAATGAACGTAAAGTGGACTAGTTTATCGAGTTGCGTAACGTCCAGTTTCGAAATGGCTTGGTTGCGAAATGACCGATTTCGAAGTGTCGCAGAGCCAATTATTCAATGCGAAATTCAAAAATCAAACGCTTCCAGCTCGCCTTCACCGTCCGTCGCATCATCAGTTGTGAAAGAATGGAGCCGCGAAACGTGCCATCGAATGCGTCCATCCGAAGACCGGACACTTCTGACATGTCGGTGAAGCCGAACACCGGATACAACTATTACAAAATTGTACTCATTCACTTTCCCAAAGCGAAACTCGGCATCAATGTCAAATCGTATGCTAATGTGGTAAGATTTCCGATTCATAGAGTCTGAGACTCAAAAAAATTTTTCAGGTCTACGTGAGTGCCACCGAAAACGTGTGGGGCTCCACAACGCGTCGTCTGCTTTTCCTGGGAGACGCGATTCTGAAAATCGACGACACGGAAATTTCGGATGTTACAACTTGCTCGAACTTGATGCGTGGCAATTTGCAGAAGAATGGAATCGTAAGGCAAAAAAAAAGTTTTTAAAAAAAAATCAATTTGGTATTTTCAGATCACCTTGTACGTCGAGAGATCAATCGGTCAAAGTGCGTGTAATTTCACGCGTGGTGTGCTCAAATTCGATAGGAAAGAACTCGACCCACATATTCCTGAAGACGTTGTGCAGAAGTGCAGGTGGGGTATTTTAAAGGAGGATTCCGGTCAAAAAATTTTTCAGCTTTAAAATATGTAAAATTTTGTGCTGATTCCGAATATGATAGTGAAAACGTTCAAAAATCTCTCTAAAACCCTGAAAAATCGCTTCAAAACTACTCTTTTTCAGCCGAACGGTCTCACAATTTCAGATATTTTTCACCATTTTTATAACAGCAAAAATTTATGATTTTCACAAAAAAAACTGAAAAAAATATTGAAAAAATCTAAAAATGCGGTGGCCGAGAAAACTCCGGGAGTTAGGCCACGGCCCCAGGAAGCCGTTCGGCCAAAAACGGGTAGTTTTGAAAATATTTCAGGGTTTTAGAAAGATTTTTGAGCGTTTTCACTATTATATTCGGAATCAGCACACATATTTTGAAGCAAAAAATTTTTGACCGGAATCCTCCTTTAACAGTGGAGCGTGTTTCCATTTTTGATAACATTTGTCAATAGAGCGAATTCACTGACTAGTCATCATCAGCTCTGCCAGATATTCTCAATGGAGCGTCTTTTCATTTTTCGATAATTGTTATCAATGGAGCGCGCTTGCAACTCTATAGGTACCATGAAAATGTAAAAAATTTTTCAGCGCCCAAATCGCTCGCTACGACAAACTGGGTTTCCAAGAGCCGATACCGATTTACAAGGGATACACCAAGGACTATAGCTCGGCTGGACGTGTGAATATGACCAAAATTGTGGAGCACAAGATCATCACAAGCGATCCATTCGGCCAAGGATATCTCAAACCATGGGAAAAGGAAAATATTTAGAAGACGAAAAGTTTCGATTCGACAATAATGGATTCAATTAGATTAGAGAAGTGAATAAAGATAATGAATGTGTAATTAATTTAAGTTTTTGTTTTGTTTTCGTTCTCAACACGTTACAACGGTTTCGAAACGTCTGGTTTCGAAATGCCGCGGTTTCGTAATGCCACGGTTTCGAAATGTCTGGTTTTGAGATGTTGCGGTTTCGAATTGTCGCGGTTTCGAAATGTCACGGTTTCGAAAAGTCGCGGTTTCGAAATGTCGTGAAGCCCAAAACCTATGACTATGACGTAGCCCAAACCCTCATTTTTTCCACCACATCATACCATAAACCTCAGAGTTAGTACTATCCCAATGGGATTATACAGATGGTTTAATAAAAAATGGCATTTTCGCAGTAGACAATAACAAATCCTTTTCCTACTTTAACTTCATTAATTTTGTCTCATATCCTCACCAAACTGAAAATGATCTACATGAATTGGTGCCATCAAAATTTGCCAAGGATCCTGGGAGCATTGAGTTTCCTCATCAACCCAATATTCATCTATCTAGTGATGACAAAAACTAAAACTCAAGTTGGGAGCTACAAAAATTTGCTGATAATGTTTTCAGTATTTGATATACTGTACTCGATTTCGGAGATTTTGACACCATTGGTGAGTCATACGCCGTTTGGCAACTGGTCATTTGGCAACTTTCGGGACAATCGGTGTTTTAGTAAAAGTTTAATAGTTTCGAAACGTCCTTGGTCAGTTTCGTAACGGCGGTTAAGTCAAAACTTCTAGGGTCACCAAGGAAACGAGTATGGATTTGTGGTATTCATCTCTGACGGCTTATTTTTTGAGTATCCCGAATTGGGACAACAAGCAATGTCTAATCGGTGTGGCTTTATTTCTGTTAGCTACGCATTATTGATAGTTCATTTCGTCTATCGATACCTGGCACTTTTCTAGTGAGTTGGGCTCCTGGCTTATCACAAAAAAATATTTTCTGAAATTTCAGCCCTCACCAACTCCATCTATTTTTTAAACCCATTGGCATTGGAGCTCTTTCAGTTTTCATGTTTCTTCATGCATCTTCCTGGACTTTGGTAAAAATTTTTTGACTCTGGGGCATTTCGCAACTAGTCATTTCGCAACTGCGACATTTTGCAACACACGTTCATTCTGCAACCGCGACAGTTCGCAACCGAGGCATTTCGAAACTGGACGTTTCGCAACCAGTCGTTTCGCAACTCTATAGTCCATTTTGCGTTCATTAAGATTGCATGGGATTTCGTGGTTTTGAAATGACGTGGTTGCGAATTGTCGCGGTGACGAAACAACTTTACTTAACGTTTAATCACACACAGCCTAAATGAAAGTTTATAAAGTTGCGAAACGTCCAGTTTCGAAATGTCCGATTTGCAAATTGTCGTGGTTGCGAAATGTCGTAGTTGCGAAACGTCTGGGAGGCATTTTTGTATCGAAAAGTTTTATGAAATCTAGAGAAAGACAGTCGTTTTTCGGCACCCCGACGTTTCGCAACCAGTCATTTCGTAACTGCGACATTTCGCCTTGATGACAACCTAGATTGGTTCATGATATCCGTAATCACGTGAAACCCATATGAATGATAACTCGACGTCTTAACACAGTTGCAAAATGACAGGTTGCGAAACAACTAGTTTCAAAACGTCCAGTTTCAAAATGTCTTGGTTGCGAATTGTCGTGGTTGCGAAATGATTAACTGCGAAACGTCTCGAAGCCATTCTCTTGTATCGAAGTTTTTGGAAATCTTCAAAATTTCACATCTGCCAAAATTGCCTATCCGCGGATGAGGAAATTCGAGAAATTGTCAACAAATCTTTCATGGAAGACTATGGTGTAGGAGCTGATGGGGTCCCAATGTTGGCTGCGCTTTATTGGGTAAGTTGACTCAAAAAATAAGTAATTATTTTCATAGAAGTATTCAGGGTGTCCGGCCGGGAATCCAATTTTGAAGTTGGTTAGGCATCTTTCTACTAACGATTATCTCATGGTATGCTATGAGTGTATACTTTATACTTGGATACAAGATAACGATGAAAATCAAAAGTATCACTTTTGAGCAAACTTTGAGGGCAACCAGTATTCGACTTCAACGACAATTATTTGTGACATTGGTTGTTCAGGTGAGCTTTTTTAATTGTTTTATCTTTTTATGGCTCCGAGACTTTTCGCAACTACGACATTTCGCAACCGCGACAATTCGCAAACAAGACATTTCGAAACTGGCACTTTCGCAACCAGTCGTTCCGCAGTTACGACATTTGGCAACTCACGCCAATTTCGCAACTACGAAATTTTGCTACCGGTCATTTCGTCACCGCGAGAATCCGCAACCACGTCATTTTGAAACCACGACAATTTTCCACCAAGACATTTCAAAACTGGACGTTTCGCAACCAGTCGTTTCGCAACTTAATAAACTTGTATTCTTTACGTTCATTCAAGTTGTGTGTTTATGTTCTGAATAGTTCAAAATACCCTCAATCTCATACAACCCTAATGAACGTAAATTGGAGTAATTTTTAGAGTTGCAAAACGTCCAGTTTCGAAATGTCTAGGTTGCGAATTGTCGCGGTTGCGAAATGTCGTAGTTGCGAAATGACTAGTGACGAATTATCCCGGAGCCTCGAAAATTACTCATTTCCGAGTCGACAGTACATTGACCATAGCTGACTTTTGAAGAACCAGAGGGTCCGTAATTTTTTTTCCAGACCTGCATCCCAATCGTGGCCAGCTTTCTCCCTACAGTAATTTCTTGGTACGCTCCAATCTTCGGTATCAATATCGGCTGATGGAACACGAACGTCGCTACCGTAGCCCTCGCTGCATTTCCTTGTATCGACCCTTTGGCTGTTATATTGCTGATACCCAACTATCGGAATGCTCTGATGAGAAAAAGTGGGACGGTGTCTGATGGGAATACCTCGGCGGGGAATGTGGTACCGAGAAACTCAAATGTTGTTCTTCAGGCTCGAGCACGATAGATGTGCTCAGTTATTATGATGTGAAAAACAATCTTAGTTAGAGATGATGCATGGAATCAAAATAGTTTATATGTCAATAAAATTTTCTTGAAAACGAAATTTCAATAAATGATCAATAAACTTGAGTAGCCGCTTGTGAACTTTCCACCTTTGCTCTTACTGTAGAAGTCCCGGAATTCAAATACTTGATAGGTTTTTTCACGACTCCAAACAACTTGTTTCGATAGTTAGGAAGCAATAAAATAATTGCCAATGGATCCAAAACTGGGAAGGCTGATAGCGCAATAACTCCAAGATAGTTATTCCACATTCCAAGATCCAAGCCTATTACAGGTCCATACCAAGCCATCATACAAGGAGAGAAACTGATGCATATGGGAATGAAGGTCTGGAAAAAGTAAATATGATTTTTTGTCACACGATATCCGGATTTCTGGCTCCGGGACATTTCAAAACCGTGATAATTCACATCCAAGACATTTCGCTACCGGCCCTTTCGCCACCGCGACAATCCGCAACCTCGTCATTTCAAAACCGTGATAATTCGCAATCAAGACATTTTGAAACCGGACACTCCGCAACCAGTCGGTTCGCAACTCAATAAACTAGAAAAGACATGAAAAAATCCTGGATTTCGTAGTTTCAAAATGACGTGGTTGCGGATTGTCGTGGTGACAAACTGACCGGTAGCAAAATGTCGTAGTTGCGAAATTGACGTGAGTTGCGAAATGTCGTAGTTGCGGAACGACTGGTTGCGAAATGTCTTGGAGACAGATTTGGTTGACTACAGATTTCCATTTGTCCAGATGTCCTTACCTGTACAGCTAGAGCCTTGAAAAGTTGTCTATGTAACTTTTGGGTTGTCTTGGATACTCCTGGATTGTCAGCCAGTTTCTTCATAATCTTCCATCCCAACACCACGTAAAGAGAGATAGCATAAGTAGAAATTCCAGTAAGAATCAAAATCCCCCTCCAACTTCGTCGCTTGATCTCAGGGCTGGCGTCCTGAAAACAATAAAGATTTAACACATCTCGGTTATAAATATTAGCGATATTCCCCAAGGAGAAACGCGCTCCATCGCCAACTTGGCTGGAATTTGAATTTTCAGCTTTCCCGCCGTTTTAAAAACAGCGAAACATGTTTTGGTGGGTGCGTGGACTCCTTGTGAACAACTCGGGCAACAGTCGAATTGTCCACGAGGAGTCCACACACCCATCAAAACATGTTTTGCTGTTTTCAAAACTGCGGGAAAGCTGAAAATTCAAATTTCTGCCAAGTTGGCGATGGAGCGCGTTTCTCCTTGGGGAATATCGCTAATAACTCACGAAAAACAAGGCCATCAACATTGACAAATCATGCGAGTCCACATTATAATCCCTTTTGAACCCCTCATAAATGTAATCGAAAACTTCCTGATCCCCATAAAGAAACATCTCGCATACAGTACTCCAAGCGATTCCATGACAAATGAAGAAGATGAAAAGACCGAGTAGACCGGATGGTCGAAGTAGGGCGTCAATTATTTGGGTGCTGGAAATTAATCTGATTTCGAAAAAGCTTCTGGTGGTCAAAACTTACTTGAAAAGTACAAAGTATCTGTAGATGAAGTGAATAACCAAGATACCGTAGGATAGGGAAATGCACCCACAACGAATGGAGACAGCTAGTTGGCCAAGGTGACCGGTCTGAAATGGAAATAAAAGGAAATAGCAACCAAGACATTTCGCAACTAGACATTTCGAAACCAAGACGTTTCGCAACTAGACATTTCGAAACCAATACATTTCGCAACTAGACATTTCGAAACCAAGTCATTTCGCAACTAGACATTTCGAAACCAAGACATTTCGAAACCAAGATATTTCGCAACAAGACATTTCACAACTTTGTAAAGTTTTCCAGTTTTTATTGATATCGGCTATGTACATTGGTTTATGATTACGGATATCATAAACCAATCTAGGTTTCCTACTACTTCTCAAAAAGTAGATTTTTACGTGAACTCATTATTATGCATGTGATTTTTATGGTTGCGAAATGACGTGGTTGCGGATTGTCGTGGTTGCGAAATGACGTGAGTTCCGAAATGTTGCAGTTTCGAAATGACTGGTTGCGAAACGTCGGGGTGCCGAAAAATGACTGTTTTGACCATTTCGAAAATCACGTTTTCTTCAAATTTTTGATAAATTTGACTGTTATTTTTTTCGGCTTCTCCATACTTTGATAGATTGTAACTCTAGAACGGGTTGAGTTATCAAAAAGTTGCCAACTGCAAAAATGATCAGTATAAAAATTTACACATTTTTGTAGTTTACAACTTTTTGAGGTGATCTCTGGTTTCGAAGATATCAGTCTTCAAAGAGTGCCTCTGCTCCTCCATCCCTCACACTCAGAAACTCACCCCAAAAAACGGACCATCTGCCAAGTAGATCACAAACGCGGCCCCCGTACCATGAATCGCTACGGGCACTAAAAGTTCTACAGTTGAGTAGAACATATCGAAAATCGCAAAACCAATCAGCAAGTAGCGATATTTTCCAATCGCACCCTTCTTCTCACTCAGAATCAACCATATGAAAAGTGGATTGAAAACGAAGGAGAGGATTCCGAAAACTTTTGGAAGGTAGTGATGAGACCAGTGAATGTACATTTTTTGACTGAAATTTTTATATACATATGTATGAGATTTTGTACGAGGAAGTCATTGAAAAAATTGGAAAAGAATAATAGAAAAATTAGGATACAGGACATTTCGCAACTACGACATTTTGCAACTACGACATTTCGCAACCACGAAAGTTTGCAACCAAAGCATTTCGAAACTAGACATTTCGCAACCAGTCTTTTCGCAACTCTATGAACTAGTCCACCTTACATTCATTAAGGTTATATGAGATTGAGGGTTTTGTGAACTATTTGAGGCTAGAGTCTACATTTGAAAAGTTGTGATTTTAACGTGAACTTTTAATAAAAATCTGGATTTCGTGGTTTTGAAATGACTGGTTGCGAAATGTCCCGAAGCCAAAAGCCCTAAGTTAGACTTATTGTTATTCCGGGGAACCCTTATATACGTGCGAGCAGCTACTAAAAATGTATCTGAACTAACAGATTAGTTTGTATTAGGGTAGTGATGTGGATTACGTAAGTAGGTGGGTAACGAGATTAATGAACACTTTGATTTTTGGGAGGGTCTTGGTGGACTTTGTATTGAAAATAGAGATGTTCTTAAGAGATCGAGTTGTTGTTCTGACTTTGATTTTATGAGTCATGAAAAAGGAATAATAGTACAAACTGGGATACTGCATCACGAAACGGAAGCATTGAATTCGAAAAAAAATGGAAGGAAGTGGCAGAATCAGAGAAATTCAATAACCTAGAAAATTTGGCTCCGCGACACTTCGCAACCGGTCATTTCGCAACTAGGACAGTTTGTCACAAATTGCATTTTTTGATTAGAGAAAGTTTCAACTGTGGAAAAACTCACGCGTTGCGAAATGACCGGTTGCGAAGTGTCCCGGAGCCAATTTTTCTATACCAAATCCAGAAATCAAATACGACATTTTGAAACTGGTCATTTCGCAACAAGCCGTTTCGCAACTCTCTAAACTAGTCCACTTTACGTTCATTAAGGTTGTATGGGATTGAGGGTATTGTGAACTATTCCAGGTTATAGTCCACATTTGAAAAGTTGTGATTTTAACGTGAACTTTCTACAAATATCCTGGATTTCTTGGTTGCGAAATGACCGGTTGCGAAGTGTCGCGGAGCCAAAAGTTTGGTTTGAACACTTAAGAATAGAGAATCACAGACAGATAACCTGAATTCAACTGAAATTCTGAATTTGTCAACACCTTTTTATACAGAAGAATTTTTTGGATTCTGATCGTTTTGATGTGTTATTACTCAATTTGTCCGGTTTTAGGATCTGGGAACAATCAGAATACAAGCTACAATCGAGTGTGCTCAATTGATTTGGTCTGTGGGGCTATGACTGTGCTCATATAGATGTTACAATGAGAAAATGTGATGCATACAAAAAAATTTGAGCTAAAACACAGAAATGAAAAATTTGCCCCAGCTACAGGACATCTAAAAACATGTCCGTGGGCATGTACACAATTTTAAGCTCTCAAGGGAAAATTGAGATTTTTAGTCTTGAAGTTTTCGAGATGGGTCTATCTATGATACGTATTTTTTATGCAGATATGTATCTGTTGTTTTTCATCTTACAGTAAAAACGTCATCAGAAAAAATCAGAAAAAATATAAATTAATAAATTACCGTTTTTCTCTAATTGACCGGCATGCCGGTCTATTTTTCGATGGGTCGGTTTGAATGCCGGTTTATTAGAGGGTGCCGGACATTTAGAGGGTGTCGGTTTATTTTTCAAAGGGTGGATTTTTTTTAAGTGCTCCGAAAATCTTGATTTTCTCATACAAATTTGAGGTATCAAGTGCATTTTCGAGCATGTATTCATGTTGGAAGCAGTCAAAATTGAAAATTGCATTCTAATAACATAAAAATGTTTCAATAAACCTGAAAACAGACAAAATCGTACTTCAAATAAGTATAATTTTGTGAATTTTTCAAACTTATAAATTCTACAAATTTTCTTGTACTGACGGATAATTGGAGGGTGCCGGACTATTAGAGGGTGCCGGTCTATTTTTCAAACTTATCATTTGACTGCCGGTCTATTAGAGGGTGCCGGACATTTAGAGGTGCCGGTCAATTAGAGGAAATACGGTATATGGAATTACAGTGCTCCACAAAACGGAAATGCTAGAGCCGTTCAAGCTCATTACCTGGAGAAGCATCGTCGCGGAAATTAGAAAATTGCTCAAAATGGCTCTAGGACACTTCACAACCAGTTGTTTCGCAACTATGACATTTCGCAACTCACGTCCATTTCCCAACTACGACATTTCGCTACCGGTTATTTCGCCACCGCGACAATCCGCAACCACGTCATTTCGAAACCACGAAATCCAGGATTTTTGTAGAACGTACACAACTTTTCAAATGTACATAGACTATTAGCTGGAATAGTTCACAATACCCTTAATCCCATACAATAAACGTGAAGTGGACTAGTTTATAGAGTTGCGAAACGATTAGTTGCAAAATGTCCAGTTACTAAATGTCTTGGTTGCGAATTGTCGGGGTTGCGAAATCAACGCAAGTTGCGAAATGTCGTAGTTGCGAAATGACGAGTGGCGAAAAGTGTCAGAATGGACCCTTTTTTGTGTGATTATGCCAAAAGAAGTTTGATTTTTTCTTGAAAGTTTGTAAAAAAACAAAATCCAAAAACTTTTTGGCACATTTTGATGTAAACCTAAAACCATTTGAGAGCATCCGGGTCCGCAAAAATGTACTCAATGCCCCAAGTGCACAAACTTTGCCTGACCCCCCCCCCCCCCCGAACCAAAAACAGACATCACTCGAAAATTCCCAGAAAGGCGTCAGTCAGTACCAGATATCGAAAAACAGTTTCGAATAACACAGACACCACGTACCATTGGGAATAGGGTCTATGATTTAGTTCCTGAACGAGAAAAAAATGTCTTCTCATATTCATTATCCTCACATTTCTTTGTATGTACATAAATTGGTTCCATCACTGTCTTCCCCAAGTTTTCGGTTATTCAGCTTTCGTTGTGAATCCATGGTTTGTGTACTTGATTTTCACAGAGAAGGTCAACTTGGGGAACTATCGATTCTTGTTTTCATACTTTGCACTGTTCAATATTTTTCACTCGTTGATGGATATTTTTGTGCCCATTGTAAGTGATTTAGAGGTTTTGCGACATTTCGCAACTGTGACATTTTGCAACTAGACGTTTTGCAACCAGCCACTTCGCAACTATTTCCAAAAATCTAGGAAATGTCAGAGTTGCGAAATGACACAACCGGGACATTTCGCAACCAGTCGTTCCGTAACTACGACAATTCGCAACCGCGTCCCTCTAAAACCGCGAAATTTAAGACTTTCGTGAGAAGTTCAGGTTGAAAGCTCACACCCCGAATGAACGCAAAACGAACAGGTTCATAAAGTTGCAAAACGACTAATTGCAAAATGGCTAGTTTCGAAACGGGTTGGCTGCAAACTGTCGTGGTTGCGAAATGACCCGAAGTCTGAGTTATAAAAAAAACCATTTCAGGGAGTCCATGGAACTCGCTATTGTTTCTTGATATTTTTAAGTGATGGCTGGTTATTCAAACAATCTGAACTTGGAATGTTCTTATTAGCGCTACGATGTTCACTTATTGGATGCACATATTCTATACTTATCAGTCATTTCGTTTATCGATATCTCACTATTCGAGGGTGCTCCTTGGCATTGAAACACTTTCCATGGTATATGCTCGCTTCTTTTTTGATGTGTGCATTTTTCTCCATATTTTGGATTGGGGTAGGTTGGGTTAAAGAAGTATTAGCGATATTCCCCCAGGGGAAACGCGTCGACAACTTAGCTAAAATTTGAATTTTCAGCTTTCCCGCCGTTTTGAAAACATTGAAACATGTTTCGGTGGGTGCGTGGACTCCTCGTGGACAACTCGGGCAGCAGTCGAGTTGTTCACGAGGAGTCCACGCACCCACCGAAACATGTTTCATTGCTCAAAACGGCGGGAAAGCTGAAAATTCAAATTTCAGCCAAATTTGCGATTGAGCGCGTTTCCCCTTGGGGAATCTCTATTTTAAAAAATTCTATGCGCCTTTAATGTTTACCCTCACTGTGAATAATGACACTAACCTGTTAAAACTTCCAGATAGCCTACATTGTCGCTATACCAACCCTCGAAATGCGGAAGTATATTCAACAAGATTTTATTGAAACCTACAATATTGACTCATTGACCCTGAACTATTTTGCGTTGATGTACAGAGTAAGGATGACATTTTCTAGTATCCAAGATTTCTTTTAATTTCAGGAAGCTCCTTTGGAAATATTGATAAAATCTTATTTTGGAGCGGCGGCCGGGACTTTTGTGTCAGTTGGGTCAATTTCGATATTTATAGTTTTTGGGTTTTTGGTAAGTTTTTTTTGAAAAAGAAGAAGTTGGCGTCAAATGTGATGCCGAGTCCGCAGTGGCCAAAAATCATAATGAAAATGCTTAAAAATTGCTCTACACCCCTAAAAATGGGTCCGAAATGAGCAAAAATCGCAGAGAGTTGTATCCGGTGGCCGTGGCCGAGTATCCCAAAAAAAGGGCGGAGTCAGCCAATGAGCGTTTTTGTAATCGCGCGGCAGCCAATCACTGCGCCCGGCTCCGCCTCTTTTTTTTTGAAAATTTGGTCACGGCCACCGGATACAACTTCTGCGATTCTTGCTCATTTCGGAGCCGTTTTTCGGGGATTTAGAGCAATTTTTGAGCATTTTCATTATGAATTTCCACATTCTTAAGTATTTAAAATCAGTGAAAATTGTTGATCGGAATCCTCCTTTAAAAAGTCATATCTTTTTCTCCAGATAATGAAGTCAATGAAGGAAAAACGACTTGGCATGAGCGAAAAAACCGTCCGTCTCCAGCGAGAACTCCTCCGAGCCCTGATCGTCCAAACCGTAATTCCCATTTTCATCAGTTTTGCTCCTTGTATGCTCAGTTGGTACACACCTATGTTTAATCTAAAACTGGGAAAATGGCTGAATTACACTGGTGCTGTACCATTGGCAGCTTTTCCATTTATTGATCCTGTCGCTATCATCTTATGCTTGCCTGGATTGAGGAAGAGGATATTTGGAAAAGGGAAGGCTCGGATCTCAAGTTTGGCTGTGATAGGGATGAATAAATTGTTTTGAGATTTTGTTCATAAAACTGATTGTAGATGAAACATTGTTTTTTTTTTTGAAATCCAATTAACAATTATTTGAAAAAAACACCGAAGACTAAAAACATCACATTTTGGCATTCTTGGGAGACACGCTCCACCGCAATCAGTGCTGTAAATTTTTGCGCGGGCCTCACTGGACGTTGGAGATCAAATCGGTCACAATATTTTGATTTTTAAAAAAGTTTTTGTTTAGATTGAAAACCAGGTTTTTTTTATTCCCAACGACTAGTGAGGCCCGTGCAAAATTTTACAAGGGAGTTACTTGAGGTGTCGAGTTGAACTTTTTCTAGGAATCGGACCATAGCCTATATTGACCGTGAGGATTCAGAAACTGTAATAAAAATTGGCAGAATGTTCACGTAACTCGAGTTATGGCTGCTCAAAGTCTCAGCCAATACAAATTTTGCTGGTTTTTGGCAACTGGTAGCTTTGCTTTCAGGCACTTTTAGAAGGTCTAGTTATTTGTGTTCAGCTCAGAATGATGCCTGTTATGTAAATAATTAAATATTGTCCAATTGGAACATGTAGAGATCGCAGCTCCTCTATTTTTTGTCTAAACTAGTTTTTAAAACCTATACTATCTAATTCCAGGCTTCATTCTGAGCTTAACACAGAAAACTAGACCTTCTAAAAGTGCCTGGGAGCTAAGATATGAGTTGTCAAAAATCAGAAAAATTAGTACTGGCTGAGACTTTGATGGCTGATAACTCGAGTTACGTGAACATTTCGCCAATTTTTATAGCAGATTCTGAATCCTCACGGTCAGTATAGTCAATGGTCCGATTCCTAGAGGAAAGTTCAACTCGACACCTCAAGTAACTCCCTTGTTAGAGCACTGATTGCGGTGGAGCGCGTCGCCAACACACGTGGGGTGCTAGTAGAAAGTTCACGTTTAAGCGTTCACTAAAAAGTTTCAAATTTGAACTTTCTTATATAATGATTATGTGTTAAAATTTAAAAATAAGGCAATTATTTGAGCAATGATTCATCTTCACCGCCCGAAGGGATATCGATGGTGTTGGTTTGACGGAATCGAGGAGGACGGGCGATTCGTCTATCGAGAATCCGTGCATGTTTTTTTGACGACGAGCCAAAACTTTGCATCCGCCCCCTTCTCGCCCCAAATCTCGTAGGTGCGGGTCTGAAAGAATATAATATTGAACTGGACAGGGACTTAACAAAAAATTGCTGAAGCTATTCCAGTTATAACTAGGCGAAAATCAGTCAAACAGTCACTTGGCGTCAAATCTAATGCCAGGCCCGCAACAAAAAAACTAATGACCCGCTGACCCAAAATTTCACAACGTTCATCTTTGTTTTTAAGCTAATGTTCTTTAGACTCGAATTTCAAAAAAATGGAATATAATCCAGTTTTAAAATTGGAAATTTGGGGTTTTTTTTTTTGAATTTCACTCCTTCCTATAGAACATTTCTCAATCTTAATGCTCCTTCCTCTCACTTACCGACTCTTCTCGAGCATTTCAATTCTTTTTAACAGCTTTCCTTCCGTACTCGCATGTTCCACGATTAACCTTGCCATTCTGAAAACTTTTCTTTATATCATTATCATTATTATTATTCGATTCTTTCTAACAAGGGGGTTACTTGAGGTGCCAAGTTGAACTTTTTCCAGAAATAGGACCATGGACTATATTGACCGTGAGGTTTCAGAATCTGAAATAAAAATTGGCAAAATGTTCACGTGGCCCGAGTTATCAGTCATCAAAGTCTCAGCCAGTACTAATTTTGCTGATTTTTGACAACTCATATCTCAGCTCCCAGACACTTTTAGAAAGTCGAGTTTTTGTGTTAATCTCAGAATGATGTTTGCAATCAAATTATAATTAGGACACGTAGAGATTGCAACTCTCCTATTTTTAGCCTAAGCTAGTTTTTGAAACCTATACTATCTTATTGCAGGCTTTATTCTGAGCATAACACAAAAAACTAGACCTTCTAAAAGTGCCCGGGAACGAAGATATGAGTTGTCAAAAATCAGCAAAATTAGTACTGACTGAGACTTTGATGGCTGATAACTCGAGTTACGTGAACATTTTGCCAATTTTAATTGAAGATTCTGAATCCTCACGGTCAATATAGTCTATTGTCCGATTCCTAGAAAAAGTTCAACTCGACACCTCAAGTAACCCCTTTGTAACCCTTTCATCAACCGTCCCCCAGCCTCCCCAAAACCCAGACATGCTACATTTAGGCCCGGCTTTGGTCCGGCCCGGCCCGGTTGAAAAAATTTTGAAAAAATTTTACCAATTTTTCCAAAAATTTTTCAAATTTTTTTTTAAATTTCACAATTTTTTGTTAAAAGTGAAACAAATGGTGTAGAAATTCTCCCAATATCAGAAAAATAACGATTTCTAAAAAAACACCAAAAAATCGATTTTAGCTTCAAAATTTGGACCCCTGAAAATTTGGCTCCAAAAACCCGGGCCAACCGGGCCGGGCCGGGCCAACGAAAATTATGATTTTCGTAGCATGTCTGCCAAAAACCCAAACTAACCGTGTCTGTAAAACTTTCACCGAATTATTCAAGTTTTCCGCAATCTCCTCGACCGTCTTCTGTTCCTCGGGAGCATTATCGTCCAACAGATTATCCTTCTTCAGAATTTCTCGCCCCTTCACCAAAAGCAGTTTTCTCGCGTCCGGATATTCTCTCAGCGCATTCCACAAATCCTGTTTGCTCAGCACGAATAAATCCGTGTATCCGACTGAACGAACGTTCGCCGTCCGCCGATTTCCGTTTTTGCTGCTTGCGATATTTAGAATACTAAGCTCTCCAAATACTGCCCCTTCTTGAAGAACTGTGAAAACCTTCTTTCCATCGTCATCAACGACTTGAAGACGTCCACGCTTCACGATGTACATTTCTCTACCGATGTCTCCTTTTTTACAGATGAAATCTCCCGGGGAGAAGACTTGGAGTTGAAGTCGAAGTACCAATTCAGCAAGGAGGCCAGCTTCACAATCCTAAATATTATAAAGTTGTTGGAGAACAAAAGAAAGACATGCCTGGAAAATCCTGACTTTTCTCAAAGTCTCAAAGTGCACTTGCATGGCGATTTCCGCTTGAAGTTTATCAGGGAGCACTCTCAAAACTTGTTGGTCACTGAGGGATTGCTTATTGGTCCAGAGATAGTCGAACCATTTGATGACCCGGACTTCTAGCTGAAATTTGGGAAGTTTCTGAATTTCTGAAGACTTCTGAATCTCTTGCTCGCCTGCTTGCTGACTTTTCGCAGCTCCATATACTGCTTGATTCCATCCATCTTATTCTGAAACTCTGTCCTCGCTGCACTCATATTCGAAATCATACTGGAAAAATTTCAATTCAAATTCTTTCAATTTCATCTGACTTACTTGAGGTATCGAGTTGAACTTTTTCCAGGAATCGAACCATAGACTATATTGACCGTGAGAATTCAGAATCTGCAATAAAAATTGGCAAAATGTTCACGTAACTCGAGTTATCAGCCATCAAAGTCTCAGCCAGTACTAATTTTGCTGATTTTTGATAACTCATATCTCAGCTCCCAGGCAATTTTAGAAGGTCTAGTTTCTTGTGTAAAGCTCAGAATAAAGCCTGCAATTAGATAGTATAGGTTTCAAAAACTAGTTTAGACTAAAAATAGAAGAGTTGCAATCTCTACATGTTCCAATTGGACAGTTTTTAGTTATTTACATAATTTACCGTAAACCCTGTATTAGAGCCCGTAAAAACCTGTATTAGAGCCCGTAAAACCTGTATTAGAGCGACATGTCGCTCTATTTTTTGAATGATTTTTCTCGGATTTTCCGAAACGGCCTCAGTAGATTTTCGTTATACGAAACAACAAAATTAGTCGAATTTGTAGCCTGATTTCATGAAAAGTCTCAAATTTCGAGTATTTTAGTCGATCCAGCTTATTTTCGATGTGAATTGAGGCAGTTAAAGACATAAGTCGCGTACCACTAAATAGAAAAAGTGCTGAAAACATCAAAATACACACGAAAATTTTTGTTAAAAATTTATATGCTTGTGTTGAGGTGTCGTTCTATTAGAGAATGTCGTTCTATTAAAGGCTGTCGGTCTATTCATAGAAGCTCTATTTTGATGTCGTTCTATTAGAGGTGTCGTTCTAATGAAGGTGTCGCTCTAATACAGTTTTTACGGTGATTGTAAGCATCATTCTGAGTATAACAAAAAAACTAGACCTTCTGAAAGTACCTGAAAGCAAAGATATGAGTTGTCAAAAACTAGCAAAATTTGTATTGGCTGAGACTTTGATGGCTAATAACTCGAGTTACGTGAACATTTTGCCAATTTTCACTGCAGATTCTGAATCCTCACGGTCAATATAGTCTATGGTCCGATTCCTAGAAAAAGTTCAACTCGACACTTCAAGTTACCCCCTTGTGAAACTCACTTTCCGACGTTACCGACAATGGTCGCGAAAATCAAGACACCGCACATCAGATCCAGTGTTACAAAGACGTACTCAATATTCCGAACCGGGCTGGGGACCTCTCCAATAGTAGTGAGAATCAAGGTGGACCAGTAGAAGCTGTAGACGTAGCGACGAAGAAGAGTGTCGGGGATATCACTGAAAATGAGAAATCTCCAACGCGCTCTGCTGATAAAATCTCTTACTCTGGCAAACTCTGCTTGTTCAAATTCCCATAAACCCACGCATCGGTCCCTAATCCAACGTATTCGGAGATCCAAAAGTAGAGACAAGCGTTCAAATGAATGAGAATTATGATGCGGAAAACGACGACTATTACTCGAAAAACATTCGGCATTGAGCTTCTTGTCTCTGTTCTGTCCAGACACTCAAATACCCTTTTGTACCGAATCAGCCGGTTTAGTCGAAATATTGGGTATCCTCTCCAAACGATCGGAACTGGAATAGGCCATCCTAGGAAATAATCAAGAGGGATCAGACTGAGAAAATCCCATTTCCATTGATTTCCTGACCAATAGACCTTGGTTACTTTATCCACCTCCCTCACTACCAATCCTTGATCCATATAACCCATTCGACAGTTCAAAAACGAATCGATTATGTATATAAAGTCCGTGAGCAAGTCAAAGAACAGCCATATGAGTCGAGTGTGCCAATATTTTGACCATCCGAGATCGGGATATTGAGAATACGTTGGCATCTGTTTCATATTCGTCAGCATAAGAGGGGTGCATTCCGTTAGTGTTATACTATTCAATGTCGAGTTGAGACTGACGCAGAAGGCTTGGGAAGAGGGTCCTAGCAGATCGTGGAACACTTCTCGAGCCAATACAAAAAGTAGATTGTACACGACAGCGACGGTTACCTTGAAGAATGAGTTGATTTACAAAAGTTCTGTTTTTTTATTATTTTTACAGTGATAAGAAGAAATATACTTTGGAGTATAGTTGGAAAATCATTAGAACAGTGCAACAGAACTTCAAAGTTTCAAAATTTGTCTCGAATCGGCTATTCCTGCCCTCTTGGACATCTGCAGTTAAAAAAATTTCAGTGGCTGAAAATGGAGTGGGTCACTTTACTTAGCATTGAAAAACTCTGGTGCCAGATGCTCGATTGACTTGAAAATTTGCACACCCAATACTAACACCTTCAGAAAACAAATGGTAGTTTTCTGAAAGTTCACTAAGAGCTCCAGAATTCTCTCAAATGTAGGCGTCACTCGAAAATGAAGGAAAAAGATTTTCTTTATGTGGTGAATAGTTTTTGCTGATCTTTTGATAGTACTTTACTAAGAGTCCAAGTAGTTACCAAAAAAGCTTGGTTCACTTTGGCCGGCCGGTTCTAGAGATATGGGCGCCGAAGCTCAAAATGCACATTTTGGCTCAGTGGCCATAACTTGACTGGAAATGTTTTAATCGAGCTCAAATTTCTGGAATAAGTGTATTTTAAGTGGCTTGACAACACATTTTTTTTTAATTTTCAAGATCTGCTTTAAAAAATTTTTAGTTGAACTGACCATGATTTTCCAACAAATGCACCAGTACACCAAAAAAATGGTTTTCAACAGAACTTGAAAATTCAAACTGAGCCAAAATGTGCATTTTGAGCTTCGGCGCCTATATCTCTAGAACCGGCCGGTCAAAGTGAATCAAAAGAGAATTCTGCTCTTAGTTAATTCTGATTTTCAAAAAACTACCAATTGATTTCTGAAGGTTTTAGTATTGTGTGGGCAAATTTTCAAGTCAATCGAACAACTGGAACCAGAGTTATTCAATGCTAAGTAAAAAACACTCATCATTTTCAGCCACTGAAATTATTCAACTGCAGATGTCCTGAAAGAGGGCAGGAATAGCCGATTCGTGCCAAATTTTGAAATCTTGAAGATCTGTAGCTCTGTTCTAATGATTTTCCAAATACATATGTTCCAAAGTATATTTCTTCTTCTCACTGAATTATGTTTTGATTCATATCAAAATTTCAAAAGCTCGGAAATTGTTTACTCCCCCTATATCATTTTCGTTTAGTATAGCATTTTAGTTAAGGTCGAAAACTTTAAATTCGAGTTGAAAACAAATTTTTTTCGAGTGACATCAATGAAACAAAGGTTATTATTTCTTCAAAAGTTTGTTTCAGAGTTCAATAGAAAAATTTTTTAATTCACATCGAAACTGTTGTTCCAGAACGATTCACTTCGAGATCCTGCCTATGTTATTTTTGAAAAATTTTCAAAAAAGTTTTTGGTGAACTGAACTGGGAAGACAATTTGTCAGGAATTTTTTTTCAGCTATTTTTTTGAATGGGGCACATTTTCTCTATTAACTTTTTTTTAAATAAATCAACTCACTATACATGTCCAATAGTAAAAGTTATCCGTAGATGGATCTTGTGTGTATTCTGCTACATATTTTATTGCTCTTCGGAAGATATTCAGTTTTGGTGGAGGCGGTTGAGGGGGACTTTCCCCTGATGATCCATCTGTGGAGGCTGGTCCACCGGGAGGAGCTAGGTTCTCAGAAGCAGCCGGAGCAGCTGCATTGTTTGAGTTTCCGTTCGGCATGTATTTCTGAATAAGGTTTAGATTACTTATTGGTTCTGGAGTTTATTTCTTTACCTGTGCAAAAAGATTCTGCGCATTCTCGGTGGCCGAGTGGACTTGATTCGATCGTTTTAACTGTAAATTTCAATTGGTTTTGATCTATTAGACTGACGTGTCTTCATGAGGAATAAGAGAATAAAAAATAATACCCTTGTGAGCAAGTTAAACTTTGATGCTGCTGATGTTGGCGGTGGAGGAACCACACCAGCTGAACCAGTTCCATTGGATGTACAGGGATTCGCGGGATTCGGATCTTCGGCCATTCTGAAAACATTTTCAAAAGATTGAAAAAGGAGAAAGTGGCAGGAGTTAAAAAGCAACGATAAAAAGAAGAACCGGAAATTGAAAATGCGGGGGAGCGAACAAATGAGTTGTCAAAAATCTGCAAAATAAGTACTGGCTGAGACTTTGATGGCTGATAACTCGAGTTACGTTAACATTTTGCCAATTTTTATTGCAGATTCTGAATCCTCACGGCCAATATAGTCTATGGTCCGATTCCTAGAAAAAGTTCAACTTGACACCTCAAGTAACCCCTTTGTAGGATGACTTTATATAATTCAAAAAAGAGAACAACTTGGAGTTCTGTCCGGATGAGATTCTCCAGAAAAGGAGACCGAAAAGAGTAACGCAAAATATATGGATGAAGAAGAAGAAGAAGGAAACGGGTGAAGTGACCTTTTTTCCTCTATTTCTTTTCTAACCCGTTATCATCTTCCCCCTCTTTCTTCTCTAAGAAAACTAGGCATGTGTGTATGGTTGCCAGGGGAAATCAAAATGATGATGACTTTGTTGATATTTTAGCCTTTTTTGCTGAGAAAACCCCTGAAAAAAAAAAGCCGAAAAAGCGGTGGCCGAGAAAACTCCGAAAACTCCAAATCAGTGTCCCATTGCTCATGTTTGTCTTCCCATTACTCTATGCGGGGGTATCATCGGCAACAAATTTTTTCAACCAGTCTTACAACAATATCGCAATGACTGTTGTATCTACTCATGGATTTGTGTCCACTACAGTTATGATTATTGTGCACCGCCCTTATCGAGAAGCTGTACTAGAAATGTTTGTTAGAAGAGCAAAGAATCCATCGACAGAATTTTCTTTGAGACTGACGAGGATCAATATTACCAGTGCCCGTTGGCTTGAATAGATAATAGAGTGGTATATTTTTCTTAATACTGTATTGGTTTGCAAAGTACCCCCCCCCCCCGCTCAAACTGTTTTTTACAGACTTCGATGTGCTTGTTGCAATCCATCAAAAAATAATAAAGCACAGTTTCCTCAAAAAAAAATTTTTTCTTGCAATGAGTCACAATATTTCCGCGAAAAAAATCGGTAAGACGTCATCTTCGGCGTGGAAGATTATCAGTTAAAAAAGTTGAAATCACGACGGGTTCCGGTGGGTATCACTGAAAATTATATACATATACTTTTCCTATCAGATGTCGGAAAAGTTCCAAATGTGGCCAAGTATGTGTTATTATATTTTATAATAAGAACTTACCATTCGAACTTTTCGATTTTCGATTTCAATCCGTTATGCTCTGTAAAATTTGGATATGCATGCCCTATATCCGTGACAACAGCGACATCCGAAGGATATGTTGTAGCGTACCACGATCCGTTGTCACATGTGATACCAAACCATTCGAAAAGATCGGTCGCGTTATATGGTCCACTTGCTAATTTCAGTGCATATATTGTCTGCAAAACATCTTTGAAGATCTCACAATATCAGTTTTGTTTAGCTGATCAATGCTTACAAAATCATTCGACCATGTACTATTACGTTTAATCTCCGAATTATCGAAGGACGAAGTCAACTTAGTTCCATCCTTTATCATGCAGACAACTTATTCCGTGCAACCTGATGTTTTGTTGGAGACAATACCATACCGGGCGTTTTCTGAAATTTGAATAGCTTATGGTTTCTAGCATACTCGTCGCGGGTCGAGCCGGGCCGGGCTGATGGAAAGCCTTTCTTCTACCGGCCTGGCCCGGGTCGGCCCGGGATTTTTGGAGAAAAAAATTTTCCATTGTCATTTTTTAAAGTATTTTTTTTAATTTCATTGAGTTTTTCGATAATTTTCAATACTTTTCCAGCTCTAATGTTTCCTATAAGGCCCGAGCCGGGCCGATTTTTGTCAAGCATGATTTCTAGGAAAGATATTTTCAGTCAGAGGTACCGAAAGAAAAGCCAGGGTTTCCATTTTTTGCTCACAAGACATTTTTTCCAGAGTTTCACTATAATTTTTGGTATAGACACTTACTATCATACAAGTTGATGAATGGCGAACACGGACACTCTTCACCACAACTGGAGTCCACCCTGGTCGCTAAGAAAATCAAATAGAAAGTCAAGGGAATCAAATATATTTTCATCGTTCTCGGAACAATGACTGCCCTCATAACATTTCCCTTTTTATACTGCTAATTTTTTTTTCAAAATCGGGTGGCTTCGTTTGCATATTTATGAGATGATGTTGATGATGTGTTTGACTTTTGTGCCTCCATTTTAAATACGGTTTTTCCAACAAAAAAAAAGTTTAAGATTCTTCAGTTTACGCCCACACTGAAAATAGCTCACCTGTAAATTCAGAAGATCATTAAACCTCCTCTCCACTCAAAAAATTCAATTTTGCTCTTTTTCCCGTGAAACTCCTCCCGATACCCAGAAAAAATTGCTCCGTCCGGGGTCGCATACCAGATCCCTCTTGGGTAGCTGGTCAAGTACCAATACCTGTTTTCACAAATGATGATAGTTCAGAAAATTATTGGTTAAAAATTGAATAGTTCATTCGAATACATTCATGTTTAACAGGTCTTTTTTATGTGGCGTCCACGGAATTATGACATTGAGCTATGGCAATTCTCCGCTGAAAATTTGCACAGTTTTTGTTTTTCTCAGTTCAATGATCCTTTACCATAAGAATGAACTGATTTTGGACTTCTTTCCATTGTATGCTTCATCGGGACCAGTAAAAACAGGCCCAGTATTTGAAACATAAATAATGCCCATCGGATATTTTGTGACATACCACGCACTTTCCTCACAAGTTATACCAAAATACTCAATCAAATTGAACGGTGTACCAGTTGGGGGAGAGTCGTCTGTGAAAGTGGTAAAACCCTGAATGAAACTAAATAACAACATCTTGAAATGAAACGTTTATCCTTACAAGGAACTCGTTCGGCTCTGCTCCTTCAGGAATGGTAATTTCTGTGGTGGTCCAGTTTGATATTATGCCTGTATAAACGTCACTGACACATGTAGCGTTTGCAGTACAGCCGGGCAACTTTGCGTATAACACTCTTTCAGGAACTACAATGCTGGATCGAATCACAAAACTTAACATAAGTCCCCGCAGTTGCCATTCACTCCAAGTCCCAAAAGAAAAGATAAGAGGATGGAAAACATTCTCATTATGGAAAAGTGTTCGACGAACAATTTAGAAAACGAAACCTCTTTTATGCAGTTGAAATTTGCAATGTTAATGAATCTCATATGAATATGGAATGTTTTACATAAAATTTTGCAGCAATTATAATCATAGAATGGAAATTTAGGATTTGGAGAGAGAGGTACAGGATCAAAGTACAATGTTGAACACACAGAAATTCAAAGAAGATTACGCCTGCAAACTACTCCGCGGCTGTATACCAAGTAGCCATATGTGGAAGTACACCTAAATTTCTTCAATTGAAAGAAGCAACTTATCTATGTCTTACTGTAAATCATCAAGCAGACCACTCTGAGCATTATGCGTAATCATTAATTGCAAACAGTTTTGACTTGGAATTGCTAATGCTCCGTCCGGCTGCAAAATATAAAAGACATAACCATCTTGAGCAACCAGCGTCGGATCGGAAAATGAGAAGGCCTGGAATTATAGCATATCAAACAATCAAAAATAAACCATATATCTTGATATTGTTGCAACTCTTTTGCAAAGATATCAACCCTGTACATTCTTTTGTCCTACTTCCATCCAACCACAATCCGACCCCCAAGTTGATATAGTCTCCGAACTGTATTTTCGATTGGACTAAAAGCAATCTTGATGTTAAAATTTACTGCGAACCTTACCTTGAATAAAATCTCGTTCCTCTAAACTGTATGGGCCACTGATAAAACCTCCAGTCTTAGTACACAAGGCGGATCCTTCGTCTTGAGTGATGGTTTCGAATCCTTGCGAGTGCTCCACCTAGAAATGCATAAAGCTTTAAACATAGATAAAACTGTAAATAGCTCACCCCGACACAAACAACATGGTTTGCTCTTTGGAAAAGTTCATAGTTAGCAGGACATTTGTTGACGGTAGTGATTGGTTGAGTAGTCTGGAATGTGGCAAGTATGTATTTTTCGAAATTATTTCGCCGTACCGAAGTCGTAATTGTGCTTGATGAGAAGGCCGAAATTTCTGTGGACAAAACAGATGAGGGAAAATCTTGGTGAGCACTCGTTGCGATGCTTTCCGTAGTCGACACATTGTATCTCACTGACACTTCGCTCGAGCAGAGTTCTGATTGAGTTCGATTGTCATTCTAAAAAATGTATTGTTTTGAATATCCAATAATGTGAAACATACTTTGTACGCCACTTTTGGACTTCGCGAGTCCCTGTGTAGAGTACCTTCTGCACACATCACGCAAGTTGTCGACCAGTAACACAACTGAAAAAGTATAATTTTTATTTTTTCACTCTGCGTTTCGCTTTACATAGCAGTTGTCGTTGTGCCCGCAATCAACTATGCATCTCAAAAAGTTTGGCGTTGTTCGGTTTTCCATGCAGCCGCCATGATTGGTTACATGGCCATTGAACACAACCATTTGTGGGTTTGTGGAGGTATTCTAAGAGTTCCATCCGTTTCATTTGAATGAGAGTCAAAAAACTCACCGCCACATTCAGAAGGCTGAAGAGAAGAATCGCGAGGAGAGAGAAGGCAAGCATGCTTTTGAAAATGAAAAGAAGAAAAACTGAAAGTTAGCAAAAAAGGGCTTGCCGAGCCCCCTAACTTGTCACTAGTGACCATGGCTACATCAAGGAAAAGTAATGTGCTTCGAAAGTAAGCGAGCCTTTTTTCAACTTGAAAAGGAATCGGATTCTCAAAAAGTCGTTGACATATTTAGTGTCTTTGTTCTATTGACAGAAAGAGTTACTCCCTGTCTGGGTGTCACTGCTCAGGCCTTCCTTTCAGTTTTCATAGAAATATGAAACATTGAAATCAAATTTCATTAAACAAGCTTCGCACATACAACTGCACTGCTATACACTAAATATCCATAAACTGACTTGCATCTGTAAAACGGATTTGGTTAAATTATTGTCAATAATATTCATTACCCTACCCAAGATCATCAAGCAAACCATTTTGACCATTATTTATCACCATCATCTGCAAACAGTTTTGCGGAGTACCCGAGCCATCAGGTTGCCCAGTAAAGAATACATATCCGCCTTGACTTTGCATTGTCTGGTCGGAGAAGGTGAATGCCTGGAAGTTTATTTTTTTGTTGCATGAGGACAAACTTTTTGATTTTCTTACCGCAATAGTTTTACAAGAAGCTGGCAACCGAAATGCAGATCCGACACAACTTGCTTTTCGAGTGCCATCCACCCACACACCCATATTAACCCAGGGCACAGTTGCCTTCATGATTTTTCCCATAATTTGATCTGCAAACATATTATCATTCCGTTATGCTCCTGGAAAAATAACTAACCTCTCAAATAATTTCTTTCCGCCAAGCTATCCGGTCCTGATAGAAATCCCCCGGCTTGAGAACACATCTGAGCACCTTGCTCCTGTATTATTGAACTGTCTCCTGGTGGATATTCTACCTGGAAAACGATAGAAGTATTGAGAACTTGGTTATCAAAGGTTGGCTAGCAGAGAGATTTTATTGGTGTGCAGCAATGCTTCTTAGGTATCTACTTACCCCAACACACACTGACCAATTCCCTCGTTGAAAAAAACTGTAGTTCTCTGGACAGACTGGAGTTGTGGTAGTGGTAGCTGGCATTGCTGTCTGAAGTAAATGAGAATTTGGGAACCCATGATAATTGAACTAACGGATCTATCTAAGACTAGCGGACGTTTCAGAACTTAGCGGACCCATGAGAACGTAACGGTCCAAAACGGAACTTAACGGACCCATGAGAACTTGGCGGTCCCAAATGGAATATGGCGGACGTGTGAGAACCTAGCCGACCCAAAGTCTATGCATTATACTTAGCCATCATTTTTGAGGCTTAGAAAGTCTGTAAACGCGTAGATGATTCCCAAAAGCATGCACTCGTATACAATTAAATCACTTCCTGGGACATACTGAGACTGTGGAAAAGTAAGCGTCTACCCTTTCAAAGTAGTTGGTCCGCTAACAATAAGATCTTTTGAGTGCGTCAAGTTCCAAGTTAGACCGCTAAATTTCCAGGGGTCCGCTATGTTTTTAAATGTCCGTCCTAAAGTTTCCGCTAAATGCTAAAAGAACTGCTGAGTTCTGAAATGTCCGCTAATTTTGGATAGAGCCAAAATAACTGTTCTCGTATTTGTTGGTTGCACAGCGGTGCTCATTTTGGTAGATGTCGTGAGTTTTGTACTGGTCGATATCGGCAACGTGCTCGATG